>OU342746.1:265350294-266842837 GCA_910589775.1 Avena eriantha | reverse complement strand
GTACGTCGCTGGCGTAGAGGATGCGACCGACGGCGATAGTCTCGCCGATTCCGATTCTTGTTGATTCCGCTTGGAACGCAGATCCGAAGCTCACTTGCCCCACGGTGGGTGCCAACTGTCATCGGATTGATGACAAGTACACCATGAGGGGGTCCTCGAGGCGTGCGGAAGAGAGGGGTGTGAGACGTACGTTGTTCCGAGACAGTGAGCACACAAGTTTATCCAGGTTCGAATCCGCCGGCTTTGGACGGATCCTACTCTTGCTAGCAATCCAGTAATACGTCAGAGCCGGAATATGGGTTACAACGGTTTAGCCTGTGCAAGTTGAGGGTCTAAAGTGTTGGGTGCCCTAAAGTCTGTCCCTAGGACGACTTATATAGATATCCGGCCTAGGGTTTACAATACAGATCTATCCGGCTACGACTAAGAGTCGGTTACAGAGTACATCTTGAACTACAAGTAACATTATGGGCGTAAGTCGGTAAGTCTTCTGGGCCTTCCTGTAGCCAGATTGGACTCCGTCTTTCTCCCTAACTGGGCCGCCCGTGAAGCAAAGCTCTAACCCGAACTGGGCCACCCTGGTCACTAAGGAACTGTGAGGATACCCGGAAAGTATATCCCCAACACCCGATAAAAAATCCACGAAAGAGTCTGTAGCCGCCGTCATCTCCATCCCTAGATCGGGTGGGATCTGAAGCTCTTCCCGGCACCCTGCTGAAGTGGGGAATTCACCCTAGAGGCCTTCTTCATCATCATGCAAGCCTCCAGTGTGATGCGTGAGTAGTTCATCTCTAGACTACGGGTCCATGTAGTAGCTATATGGATGGTTATCCTCCTTTGTGCTTTCATTTTTAGATCTTGTGAGCTCCGTTCATGATCAAGATCATCTATTTTTAATTCTGCATGTTGTGTTTGCAGGGATCCGATGGATATTGAGATGCTATTTTAGATTGATTATTGATTCTATCATGTCTTTGTTATTTGTGATCTTGCATGCTTTCCGTTGTTAGTAGCTATCTTGGCCAAGTAGATGCAGCAACTCCAAGAGTTAGTATTTATGCTCGATAGTGGGTCATGCCTCTGGTAATATGGGGAAGTAACAGAAATCTCTAACGTACTAGATGTGCTGTTGCTACTAGGGAGAAAACAACAATCCTTTGTTCATAGAACAATCGTATTGTTTACTTTACACGTAATTCGTAAAGCAATAATATGTTGCTTGCAACTTAATACTGGAGGGGGTTCGGATGATAACCTGAAGGTGTATTATTAGTCATAGATGCAGTTGGATGACGGTCTATGTATAATGTTGTAATGCCCAATCAAGTTCCAAAGGAGTCAAGATGATTAGTATATGCATGTATTGCTTTCTCGATATTTTGTCAATTGCCCCACTATAATTTGTTCACCCAGCATGTTATCTATCTAAGGAGAGCCACCTCTAGTGAACTATGGATCTCGGTCCTTTCTTTTACATATAATCTACAAACTGTTTACTGCTTTGTGTTTACTTTCTGCAAACTATTACTTCCTTCCATTCAATACGTTTAATCCTTTGTTTTCAACAAAACCGGTGAGATTCACAACCTCATCGCAAGTTGGAGGCAAAGTTTTGTGGTTGTGTTGTGCAGGTCTCCACGTTGCTACTAGCACCGGTAGTGCGCCCTGCCAAGGCTCAGCTAGCAACACCTTTGGGGTGTTTCCTTGCTCCTACTGGTTCGATTAAACCTTGGTTTCATAACTGAGGGAAACTTGCTACTGTGCTCATCATACCTTCCTCTTGGGGTTCCCCAACGAGCTCCACATCAACACCGAGCCATCACACTCCCCCAAGCTTGGAACAAACAATTGGATGCCAAAACCTGATGACGAATTACTCCTTCGGTGGTGGTGGTGTTCTCTTGATGAGCTTTTCAATCAATTCCCTCAAGTCCTCAATCTCGAAGGTGAGAGTACGAATCAACTCCGAATTGTGCTTGATGCGGTTCATGATCATGTCAGGTTGTGAATCCCAGCTCTTGCGATTCTTTCCCCACTCTTCCTCCTTGAAGTCTTCTTTTCCTGCATGGTTAGCACGAGGCATATCCCAATTGGAGGGTAGTTTCTCCTTGGGCATATTCTGGAATTGTTGCTCGTGGATAAGGGTATGGAAGGGGTTCTTGGTGCATGGAGGAGGTGACTGTGAAGCCAAGCAATGACATGGAGTCTTCCCTATAGTGGACATCTGTGCGGTCCTTTTGAACCTGGCAGGGTTTGTCACCACTCCAATGCTTGCAATGGTGGTGCTGGCGTGCGGATGATGGTCTTCCTTTGCCTCATCTTCAACTTCACTATTGATATCCTCCTCCTGCTCAGAGTCTTGGAGATCCTCCTCTGCAGGCTCCTTGCCCTTATCGTTTGTGGAGACCATTGTGCTTCTAAACTTTAACAATAGTTGCTGGTAGAAACAGATCGATGAAAACACAACGAGAAAACAATATACGAACCTCGGGGGATCCGGGGGATTATATATTATGAATTTTTACAATAAAAGGAAGGTACTATGAGAAAATGGGTCGGAGACGGGCTCCGGGGTGGCCGACCCCCTAGTGGCATGGCCAGGTGGGCCCGTGCCACGGGGTCGTGTGAGCCACCCGGGCTCCGTTTCCGTCCCTTTTTCGACTCATTGCTTTCCTTGTTAGATAAAAACTGGAAAATATAAATTGACATATTTTACGCAGACCTTTTCTTACCAGAACTGTTACCTTCTCGAAAACGGACTCTACAGGTCTCTGAGCTTTACATTTAATAAATTATTCTGGAGTCACCGCTTGAATAACGTCAATATCTTCATCTTATTAAACATATTGTTTGAGTCATCTAACTATTCACCATCTTATTAGACCATTTTCTCCAATAACCTGGAAATTTCTTTCACACAATTCTCATTAGCAACATTAGTGCATGCAAGATAATAAACCTTTAAGTTTAATTTCAACTGAAATCCATCAAAACATGAGCTACTGTAGCTAGGGATGGCACCCGCAGGGTATGGGTGCGGGTGGAGCCACTCCATACCGTACACATTCTCCCTGAGTCTACCCATCACCCGCACCCATACCCGTCAATGGGTGCAAGTTTTTCCCATACCCGTCACCCGACAGGGTTAGTGGGTACCCGCGGGTTAAAATACCCACATATACAACACATTAAAATGAGCAAAATTTTTGTAGAAAATAACATTTAACCATATAATTTATAAGCATCAACACAATAAATTAAGTTCACGAACTCACACAAGAAAAGAGGTAATTTAACCGGTTATAAGACCACAAAATAAGCATCAAAATAAAGTATGTTACATTATCTCAATTAATCCTAGAGATACTAGGCTGGAGTTACAGGAATGGACTATGGAAATATAGGAAAAAAGGATGCGTGCGCTCAACAATCATTAATATACCCCGATAAATGGAGATACTAGGCGTGAATATGTGTGTTGTTTTTGCCTACCGAGATTAATGGGACAAAATAGATTATCTAAGTTAGAATTTTGTATCGGAGGTCCACTTGGCAGATATGTAGATGGGTACACGGGTACATGGGTGTGGGTTGTATGATCCCATACCCGTACCCGTCACACCCGATGGGTTTAGAATTTACCCATTTATATATCCATGTGTATTTTTCTATCCCAAAACCCTTACCCTAATAGGGTTTTCACCCACCGGGTAAACGGGTGATGGGTACCCATTGCCGTCCCTAACTGTAGCAACTCCTTCTGAAAGCCCAAAAAGGAATTCAAAAAGGAAATCGATATAAGAAGCAAATGCAAGAGTAGGAAAAATCTGTCAAAACAGACCAGCAGGTAAAGATCAATTTTTTCGAAAATCTTCTGTTGCTTAAATCAAAAAGTGCAAATCTAACGAAAGTTAAATAATAACCTGGGGCATGCATACAAAAAATTACAGATTAGTACGACATTCTGGGATTTTTCACGTTTTTTTATAGTAAAGCACAAAAATCTGTTTCGGGACAGAAACTTCCCCAAATATTACTTTTCTCTCGTTAGAGGTTGATCTTGTCCCAAAAACTAAAAAAAAGGATAAGGAGACGTTATTGCAGAAGCAATAACTTCCAAGACTCAAATAAACAAGAATAAACTGAAAGCAAAAGAAATATATTGGGTTGTCTCCCTAAAAGCTCTATCTTTACAGCCATTAAGATGGGCATGATAATTTCAATGATGCTCACATAAGAATATGAATTGAAGCAAAAGGGATCATCAAGAGGCAAAAATACACATGTTTGAGTCTAACCCACTTCCTATGCAAGGGAATTTTATAAGAGAATAAGTTGTTGAAACCAAAGGCTACTAGCATAGGAAGGCAAAACAAGTGCAACATAAAGACTTTCAGCATAAAACAGGGAAACTTAATAATATTGAGATGCATAAGAACCATCTTCCCTCTCTCATAATGACTTTCAGTATCATGCATAAATTTAACGATATAACTATCACATGAACCATTGTAGCAATGATCACTTATTCTAACAGAAAACACAAGGATACTAGCTCTCATAACACTACTTCGTGAAACAATATTAGAAGTATCCTTATAGAGGATAGTGTGTCCATCTTCTACATATTTAGTGACAAAGTCTTTCACATTTCCTACTACAGGTTCAGCATCCACTTGTTCATCAGGTTCAACAGCTTTATTTGTACTTTCATTAACCATACTAGCTATCATAAAATGTTCCTTTATCTTAACTAGGAAAGGCATTTTCTCAATGTAAGGTTCAGGTAAAACATGATTAGTAGTATAAACTTCAGTATTTCTTGCAGGAACACAATTAGCAATATATTTATATGGCTCATGATACTTATTCAATTTCTTATTAGGAATTTCAATATAGGAAGCAAACGCCTTAAAATAAGTTGCAATAGCTTGAGAGTCTAGACCATAAGCATTACTAATATTATGAAAGTCATCAGTTCCCATAAAAGATATAATACATTCATAATCATAATTTATACCTGACTATCTTCCTTTATCATTCTCTCATGCTTCAACATTGTCTTGAATACGGTCTAGAAGATCCCATTTAGCTCCTACATCCATGCGTGTAAATGATCCAGCACAAGAAGCTTCCAATATATCCTTGTCATGAAGAGAAAGCCTTGCATAAAAGTTATTGATAATAATATTTTTGGGGAGGTCGTGAATAGGACATTTGAGCATTAGTAACTTCAATCTCCCCCAAGCCATCAAGCTTGAGCATTAGGTACTACTTCCTCCCATTCAAGAGCTTGACCATTCTTCAGTAGCTGGTACCATTCTTCATCCCTTCCTTTTAGTGATAATGAGAATAACATCTTCTTGACTTGATCTGTTGTAATACATGCACACTTGAACAACCCGCATAATTCGTGTATAAAGAGCAAATGATCACCGGGATGGACAGTTCCATCTTCAAAATAGTAGTTATCCATAACACGATCAATAATTCTTGTAGGTATTTTAAAAGTATCTTTTTCAGCAGGTGGTGGTTCATCTACTACCTTAGTAGTGGTAGTAGCATTACGAAATAAGAAACTAAGTGAATTATCCATATTGAAATAAAGTAACTAACAGAAATAAACAATACTCACAGTAGAAGTTTCCTTTACCAGTTCCACTCTCCAATAGCGCTCCACTCCCCGGCAACGGTGCCAGAAAATAGTCTTGATGAACCCACAAGTATAGGGGGTGTATTGCAGTATTTTCGATAAGTAAGAGTGTCAAACCCAATGAGGAGAAGAAGGTGCTGACGAGTGGCTTGGATTAGGAATTCTCTATAAATACTTAGTAGACGGATTTTTAGGGGTTTTTGATAATGCAAATAAATAAAGTGCGGGTAAATAAAAGACAATAAGAATAGATGTAGCAAGTGGCCCAATCCTTTCTTTAGCAAAGCACAAGCTGGTTGTATTACTTAAGATGACCAAACGTTCTTGAGGACACATAGGAATATCGTCAAGTGCTTTCGCTTCATATAGTTGATTAATCATCTTTAGTTTGATAAGTGTTGTGTGGGTGAACCTGTGCTAATGTACCAACCTTCATAAGACTAATACATACTTGTGATTAAACCCCTTGCAAGCGTACGCAAGTACAAGAAAGTAATTAAGATAAAAAACCTAGCCACAACTTTAAACTCTGAGATCCTACACTCCCTTGTGCAAAGGTTTCTTAAGGGGGTTTAGGTTTATGTCACTCCGACAACCCCTACGATTAGTAGCCAAATACACAATGCAGTCCCCTAGGCCCATAAAGGTGAAGTGTCATGTAGTCGACATTCAGAGGACACCACTAGAAGAATAACACCACAACTTAAATAACAAACTATTGAATCTTTCTCAACACAATTCCACTACTAACAACATGACTTCTCCCATGTCCTCAAGAACTAAACGAACTACTCACAAGACATCATATGGATCAAGATCAGAGATGAAATAATGATAAGTAACAATCTGAACATGAACGATAATTCAATGGTTCCACTCAATAGCATCAACTACAACAAGTAATCAATACCGGGAAAGTTTCCCCTAAGAACTATGCAAGATTCAACCAAATTGTTACAGCGGTATGGAGTGGTGATGATGGTGATGGTGGACATGATGATGGAGATGATCCCAATGAAGTCCAGCTTGATGGAGGTGTTGATGGCGACGAGGTCCCCTCTTCGAGAAGGAATTTCCTCGGCAGATTTCTGCCTGCCGGAGAGCTCTTTCTCTCTCTGTAGTTTTCCGCCCTACAGAGGCGACGAAATCTTTCTGTGGTCGCTCTCCTAGTCTTAGGGTTTTTTGGGATAATATACGCCAAAGGGGACAGCCAGAGGTGGGCCAGGGTGGCCACACTACCCGGTGGTGTGGCCCCCCTGTGGCCCAACTCCGCTCCCCCTTCTGGCATCCTCCGTCTTCTGGAAAAATAGGGTTTTCCATGTATTTTATGGAATTTTCTGATCTTCACGAATTTTGCCTCCAAACAACACCTTTTCCATCAGAACCCTGACTGCATGGTCCATCCTCCAAAAGTCATCAACCATGCAAAAACAGATGAAATAACATAAGTATCATCTCTTAATATGAAATATATCAATGAATAACAGTAAATTATGATATAGAATAGTGATGCAAAATGGGTGTATCACGAATTAGGTTGAAGTCGCCCGCCACAACAATCGTAAGGATGCATATTTCCACTTTGTTCTTCAAGATTGGCTATTGACATGGGTATGCCCAATAGGCACTCGACTACAGCCTACCTGGTGCGGCTCGACAGAAGGCCCACTCGACGAATTGCCAAGGTCCATGACGCATATGATGGTTCGAGTGATACAAAGCCTACAAGGACACAGACTCCTGGCATAACAAGATAAGGAAAGTACAAGACTAGACTAGATAGAAACTCTGACTTGTAAACCAACTCGTATTGGTACCTGAGACCTAGCCTCCCCATATATAAAGGCTAGGAGGGTCCAACGAGAAGGTATCCTCTCCCCCCAACAGGCAATCGCGACTCCCCCAATAGATAGATCTACGATCTCACACGCTACACCACAATAGATCTAGACACCACAAAACCTAGCACATACGCTAGATCCAATCTGCGCATACACCGCCATCGGTGACATTGTAATCCTTCGGATCATCATCAATCAAGAGCAGACAAGCAGGAGTAGGGTCCTCTACGAGGCCTGAACCTGGGTAAACCTTGCGTCCCTGTGTGCTTGTCTGTTAGCCGATCGAGACTTCCAGCGTTTCCCTCCTTCTCCAAAACCCAAGTCCATAACAATAGGCATTGATGAGTTAAACCCTTGTCAATTGGCGCCGTCTGTGGGAACTGGCAACGCTGATGTCGCGATCTCGATGGCTCCATCACTTGCGATCTACGATTCGCCGGAGTCGGATCCACCTCGATCTTCTTCATCGTGCATCTTAGACACGTACAACTGATGGAATCGACGACTGCACGTAGATTGCATCTGGCCGGCTGTTTATGTCAGCGCGCTCGGTACTCGACATTGATGATTCTGCTGCAACCGACTCGTTCCCCATCACGACTGATCTCGCGGCCCATGCAGTCTTCATATACGCGCGTACCTACCTGGAGAAGAGAAGCAAATTTGGAAGCTCACGCGCGTCATCAGATCGGGTCGATTCCAGTCGATAGCCTGGCACATGATTCCAATCGATCAATGCACTGGCAGCCGGATGTATCGCATAGCCTGGCACGTACTACTTCCGTCCACCTTTACCAAATCAGTGCCACCACGTCGCATGGTTAGCTGCTTCCAATTAAATCAGACCAAGTTCTAAGGACGAGAGCAGATCAGTCGCAAGGAATTAATTGCCGGTTCAAACTGAAGCCACCAGGTGATCGGGAAACTATTACTAGCTCGCATCATGTTGGTTGGAAAGTGCTACTCAGCAATAGAAAGGATCTTCGTTCAAAAAAAATTCAATGAATAGAAGGATCAGTTACGCAGCTGGCGACCGTACGGATTACGCGAGTGAACGCGCACATACCAGATCAAGGCCAACGGCCACACCCGCTCGCCGAACTTAGGGGCAGCCAGATACCTTACGTACCATCCGAACCTTTGTTTCTTTTTGGTGGTGATCCAACTTGTCCAATCAGCTACAATAGCTAGGTCGATTCAAGCAAGAGAAAAAATAAGCATGTGCTAGTACACCTTCCCAAGGAAAGAAAGACAATATGAAATAGTTGGAGTCGGATCAGAAGATTGGACCGAAATCCAACACAAAAGAGAACAACAAATTTCATGCAACGATCTCATGGGCCACGTACTCACGCGGAGCCGGAATATACATAAGAAAAGAGCTACTCACGTTAAATATGTGGAATTGATCGACCAAGTTGGCACGTCTTCAAGCATTCAGAACCGGCGACTCCTCGCACTCGACCGTGGCATACTGTCGTCTTCCATGTCAACCACACTACTCCATTCACCATGTGACTCGCCACCACATCTACTTCGTCCACCATGCAAATTCGTCGACTCCGTGCGTCGCATTGACTCTACGCCCCGAGGTTGCGCCAACCCGGTGCCACTTCAACTCCATACGTCGTGTGACTCCAGTCGGTCGCGTCGACTCTATGTCCATCGCGTGACTCCATCGACCTCGATTACACGACCGCGCCAACTCTTCACACGGCGGCTGCACTGACTCCATCGTGCGACCCGCTACGGTCTTCGACTACGTCGACCCGCTGCTGCCATCGGATCCTGTGACTCAAGGGCCTCCCTCAGCATCGGCGACCCCCTATAATCTACGATTGCGCTGACTCGCTTGGGTCTTCGATTGTGGCTACTCAATGCAATCTTCGATTGCGGAAATCCACTGTGGTGACCCACCACCGTCTTCAACTTCAATGACTCGCTGCGGTCTTTGGATTGGGTGACTCGGGGGCTCCCTCGACTCACCCACGAGTCGCTACAATCTTCGACTCCAGCGACCCGTTGCGGCTTTCTGCTACGGCGACTCGGGGGCTCCGCGGGCTCCTCCGCGAGGCCCATTACCGCCTTCGACTCCAGCGACCTACTGAATCTTCGACTCCATCACACGACTCGTTGCGGTTTTCGGCTGCGGCGGCCTGCTGCAATCTTTGGTTGCGGCAAAATGCTTTCGCCATCGGCTTCAGCGACCCACTGTTGTATCAACTGCGTCAACTCTACCGTGCGACCCTCTACGGTCTACGACTCTGGCGCCCCGTTGTGGTCTTCGGATCCAGCGACTCGGGGGCTCCCTCGGTGCTGGTGACCCGCTGTGGTCTTCGATTCTATCGACCAGCTGCGGTCTTCTACTACAGTGACCTGCCATGGTCTTCGACTTGGGTGACCTGCAGGTTGCATTGACCCCCGTGATCGCGACCCGTCACCGCCATCGGCCAGCAACCTGTTGCAGTCCTCGACTACGGCTATCCACTACAACCTTCGGTTGGTGGCAAGTCGCGCGCTGGTGTCGAGTCCGTCCACCACATCGGCAACCAACAAAGCTAAGTTCTCTACTTAATGTTGATTTCTTTCTTAATTTAATCACACTCGAAACACTCGGGGGCTGCGCCCTCTTCGAGTAACTTAACGTGTCATCGACTCCGCGCACTCGAGCACCTCATATGCGATAGCCCGAGTAGCTGATTCTGCCTGATCGTCGAATCCTTGAACTCCGAGTACCTCGGCAAGGTACTGAGACTAAGGGTAATCAGGCTAACGTAAAGTCCTAGCATGCAGTGAAAAAGTGTCGACTCGATTGGCACCAGAATTTTACTTTGCAAACCGACATGTAAATATCTTTACAAGATACAAGTACTTCACAATTCGTAATGTTTTATGCAACTTATAAGGATGTCGACTGCGTCGAGCTATTCTATCGGATCCTCCAACAGGAGTCGACAAAACAACTGGCTATGACATACACTCAAGACCCGCATCGAGTTCCTCCTCGGATGGTTGCATCGCTTGATGCTACACGCATGCGTTGTTGGACGTGCACCTGACAGAAGTGACTGCGTCGACTCCATCCGCATCGTCGACTCACCCGGCTAATCGCCGCATGACTCCGCTATGTCGACCTGACTACATCGTCGAATCTTGGCTCCTTATACATGAGACGCTGACTCGATGTACTTCCGGGTCAGTGGTTTCTCCGTGCATTATTTTCAACTGTGTCTACAAGATACAAGTCTCGAGTCTCTGCCCGAATCCGCGACTCCGCCAGACACTCGGGGGCTACTCCAAACTGGAGCGCTGGACGCGCATATACAAGATCCTTGAGTGACACGATTCGACTAAGTACTCGGGGGCTACTCCCATAGGGAGCACTGGCCGCGCACCCGAAGGAATTTGTGAAGATATCCAAGCATCATGAAAACCCTTCACTTGAATCTACGATTCGATTGTGGACTTCGGGTTACTCCCATAGGGAGCGCTGAAAGCATATTTGACTGAAACAAACAAGAAAAATACGATAGTAGTCACAAAAGTTCTTTAGTCCCTGCCTGAGTCTTCGACTCAACCAGGCACTCGGGGGCTACTCCCATAGGGAGCGCTGGTCGTGCACCCTATGATTATTTTTCCTTGCACATCATAATGTGTGTCGATAACATCCACACTCGAATGCTATGGCGACTCTGCCTCATATTTTTCCTACAAAGATATTACATCTCCTGGGCCACCCGAATCATCTCCGCGATGACAAAATTTGGATGCCGCGCTTACAGCGTGAAGATAAGACCTGAATAAGGCCTGGCAACGCATATGCTGCGCACTACCAGAGATATATCCGTGCCTGCAGGTACGATGAATATTCCTTGACGGACGCGTCGAGTGCTCACACTTATACACTGGGATTCGAACTCTATAAGACCTCCGCGGCATGAGTCGAATTACGTCAGCAATTTCCGAATTCGAGTCTGGGGACTCGAGTTTGAGTAGGTAGCGTTGTTTTTGCCCTAGAGCAATTAACTGGTCCCGATCCATCGAGCGCACCAGGCACGTTTACCAACATCCCTATGAACAACTATAAATTCGACCGACCCGATGAACTTCTGGGTGGAGTGCTTCGTACTCGACACAATTGTCGACTCAGAGATCCTAATGTGAAGATCAAGACTTCTGAGTCTCCACCCGAATCTACGATTCGCATGGACACTCGAGGGCTACTGACATGGGTATGCCCAATAGGCACTCGACTACAGCCTACCTGGTGCGGCTCGACAGAAGGCCCACTCGACGAATTGCCAAGGTCCATGACGCATATGATGGTTCGAGTGATACAAAGCCTACAAGGACACAGACTCCTGGCATAACAAGACAAGGAAAGTACAAGACTAGACTAGATACAAACTCTGACTTGTAAACCAACTCGTATTGGTACCTGAGACCTAGCCTCCCCATATATAAAGGCTAGGAGGGTCCAACGAGAAGGTATCCTCTCCCCCAACAGGCAATCGCGACTCCCCCAATAGATAGATCTACGATCTCCCACGCTACGCCACAATAGATCTAGACACCGCAAAACCTAGCACATACGCCAGATCCAATCTGCGCATACACCGCCATCAGCGACATTGTAATCCTTCGGATCATCATCAATCAAGAGCAGACAAGCAGGAGTAGGGTCCTCGGGAGGCCTGAACCTGGGTAAACCTTGCGTCCCTGTGTGCTTGTCTGTTAGCCGATCGAGACTTCTAGCATTTCCCTCCTTCTCCAAAACCCAAGTCCATAACAATGGGCATTGATGAGTTAAACCCTCGTCAGCTATGGTCCATGGGTCCAAAGACAATAATAACCTTCCATCGGAGGTTAGACCGTCTATGGGTGAGCGACATGCTCACATAGAACTCCCCGCGTTCCATATCCTTGACTTCGAAGATATGCTCCTTCACGCCCATGAGGATAACAACTGAGTGTCCCGAGGTTAGGAGCTAGTTCCAAGCAAACTTGTGCTGGCTCATCCCTTGTAGCTCAGACATCAAGAACTCTTGTTTGATCGTTTCCTATAGGCCCACAATATCTACATCTTCTTATCGCATGTAATCCTTAATATAGCATTTCTGCCCGTCATTCCCAAATGCCCTAATGTTCCAAATGAATGATTTAATGATGGCCAATTCATTGCATCACTTTTTTGGGGTTGGTCCCCTTACGGGGGATAAGTCAAGTATTGCTCGCAGTCGGGGGTCTGTAGCTCGGCCTAGGGGTCACATGGGTGGTGTCTTTGAGGTGTCGTCGAGGAGAACAACTCGCCCTAGTTCCGAGAGATTGCGTCCCAGATCCAGGGGGTGTCGATTTCTACGCTCGCTCGCGTGAAATACATGCACTAGCCTCTGTGAGGGATCCCTCATAAATCTCATTAGCTCTAATCGCCTCAATCTGCTCTAGTTGAGGCCCACGCTCACCACGGAATACAATCCAACTATCTGTGGCCACTTGCGTGAGGTGTTCTAGAGATGCCTTTCCAAGAACCAAGAAGCGAGATCCTGAGGGGGGTAGGTGTACTGCCCCAACATTTAGGGCTGCAGAGGAGAGTTTGTGCATTTGCATTCATGCATAAGAAAATTCAGAGAATTTTCGCGCAAAACTAATACATCAGAGGGATCAAAATTTCTTTCACTTTGGTGAGTTAGGGTTTAGCTCACCCAGGAGATTGCTATAAATTCTCGCATGACCTCTGGATATTTCGTATTATTTTGGGGATGTAATTTAAATTTGAATCTACTTTTGAAATAATTCAAATCAAAAGCATTTAGAATTTATTATTCCTAAAAAGGTCATTTAAGCATTTTAATGTGAAACATTGTTATATTATACCAATAGGGTACAGTTAAAAGAAATTCAAGACATTAAAGTAATATAAATAAATAGATGAATAGAAGTTCTTATTCTATATATTCAAAAGTTATGAAGAATACAAATAAGTAAAAGTTCATTATACAACTGAATAATTACAAGAATAGAAATAGAAGTACTTTATTAAATCACATATACATTATATTATTCTTTACATAAGAGTAAAAGAAAGTACAATATATTAAAAGGGAAAAACCACACTACTTTCTAATTAAGTCCCCAATCTACATCTTCTTGATCTTCTCTATAATAGTTGATACCTTCAAGCAAACAATGAAACAACACTAAAATAAAAGGGTTATTGTTAAAAGAATTGCTCTCAGATATTAACATTGAAGTGCACTACTAAATTTCATCATAGAGCTAATTTAAAAGAAAGGGCAAGTTTCACCAAAAGAATAGCATTTGTTCTTTTATCTAGGTGGATTCAGTACAACATCATTAACCATAGGGGAAGTTTCACCAATGCAGATAGAGGTAAAAGGGTAAATAAATCAGATATTTTCACTTGATCTAATCCATAGTCAGAGTACACAAGCAGACAAATTAGTCACACATGCAGAAGTAGGGTGTTGTTGACACCAGAGAGCAAGGGGCAGCAGTTAAAAGCACACAACCATGCTAGCAAAGAAAGGACAAGATGTCACAGCAACGAGCTAGGAGAAGGAGTAGATCAAGGAGGAAGGATAATTATCACAAACAGGAGCTAACCAAGCTCACCATCAACAACAAAGGGAGCAACAACATCTCAGCCACATCAACCATCACAACAGGTTAGCTAAATCCCAACAAAATCATATCTTGCATCTGTTCTTATCAATTATAAGAATATGATTTGTTGAAGCAAAAAGTCCTCAGAGATACACCCAAATGGGGTGTACACTGATCACAGGAGGATACTAGCCATTAGAAGGATCCACTTTTTATCTAGAGTCATCTCGAATCTCAGATTTTTCATCATGGATTTAAATCCAACAAAACAACAAGGCTACAACAAGATCTAGTGGGGTCACCACTGTGTACCACCTAACAGGAGGCATCACTGTGGAATCCAACCTAAGATCAACCATGAGAAAATAAAAACAACTTAATAATCATTTTCCTAAACCATTAGGAATCATCAACACTTGATAATCTATCAAAAGATAGTGCTATCATAGTAGTTTGCTCAGCAGCATCATTCCAATAATGGTAAAACCATCACTGATATGTTTGGGAAATCAAATTCCAGAGTATATTACATACACATATAGCAATCTTTCCTTCTAAAACAAGAACCACTAATCATCTTCCAAACTAAAAGTAAGGAATCATATTACTAATATCCATCTGTCATTTCCTGAACACAAATAAAACATGAGAATTAATGGCTTATACCAGGTAACATGCATGCATGGTCCTTCGGACAAATCTCACATTTTCATCACTGGTAGATCATATACAAGAAGATAAAGGCCACAATCATTTAACACTATCTTCCAGAGACTAATGGATGAAAGAATCATCCATATTACAATACTAGACCACAAACCTGACTAATATTATCAAATTTAGAGACAACAAAATTTGGTCATTAAGATCCCCATAGGTAATAGTACTGAATCAGAAAGGCCAAGTATCAACATCCAATATAGCATCATAGCATTGATGTCTACGTACGCTTCTATTCTTGTAGACAGTGTTGGGCCTCCAAGTGCAGAGGTTTGTAGAACAGCAGCAAGTTTCCCTTAAGTGGATCACCCAAGATTTATCGAACTCAGGGAAGAAGTGGTCAAAGGTATTCCTCTCAAGCAACCCCACAATCAAGATATAAGAAGTCTCTTGTGTCCCTAACACACCCAATACACTTGTCAGGTGTATAGGTGCACTAGTTCGGTGAAGAGATAGTGAAATACAAGTAATATGGATGATTATAAGTGGTAATTGCAATCTGAAATAAGAGTAGCAGCAAGCAAACATGTAACATGACTGATTGTAAATGGTGTTTCAATGCTTAGAAATAAGTCCAAGTGATCATACTTTCACTAGTGGACACTCTCATATAAATATCTTCTCTTCATTATGCTACCCTGAACTACTCTCTAGTTGGACGATGTAGGGCTATAACAGCACACCTTAAAGTTCGCATTCCCCATCTAGATAACCCCTCACTGTCACCTTGAGCGCGAGATGGTTACAACAAACACCACAATCTCATAGAGACATCCAACTCAAATTATACTCATGATAAGTATTTCTGTAACCTTAGCCTAAGTGCCACATGGTGTGCACACTGTCAACTTCACACACGTGGGGATAAGCAGAGATTAATTAAAGCACTTGAGTAGCAGAATAGATCTATTACAAAGCTCATGATCTCCATAAGATCACGCATAGAGAGAGAGATGAACACATAGCTACCGGTAGAGCCCTTAGCGTCGAGAGAGAACTACTCCCTCCTTATCATGGGAGTCAGCAACGGCGATGGAGATGGCGGTGGAGTCAATGGAGATGGCTCCGGGGGCACTTCTCCGTCCTGGCAGGGTGCTAGAACAGAGACTTCTGTCCCCCGAATCTCCTCTTTGGTGGCGGTAGCGCTGTGGAACTTTTCGTGGAATTCTGATGTGGTATCTAGGGTTTTCATCTCGGGGGGCTTTTATATGCAAAGGGGCAAGGTCGGTGGAGGCCTAAGGGGCCCAAACCACCTGGTGGCGCGCCCCCTGGCCACGCCGCCATAGGGTGTGGCCACCTCATGGCCCCCTTGGGCTGCCCTTCGGACTCTGTGTTGCTTCGGGTGAAATATTGACTTTGGCTTTTGTCCCGTCCAATTCCGAGAATATTTCTTTACTAGCTTTTCTGAAACCAAAAACAGCAGAAAACAGGCAACTGGCACTGTGGCATCTTGTTAATAGGTTAGTTCTAGAAAATGTATAAAAATACCTCAAAGTGTGAAAAAAACATAAGAAAGTTGATATAAAACATGCATGGAGTATCAAAAACTATAGATACGTTTATGACATATCAATCATCCCCAAGCTTAACTCCTACTCGTCCTCGAGTAGGTAAGTGATAAAAAGAATAATTTTTGAGGTTACATGCACCATCACAATCTTAATCAAAGTATTTGTAAATCATTGATAGTTGGGATCAAAGTACTCTTACCATGAGCATGAAAGATAGAGTTCTAACAATAAGACATAGCAACTATGTTGTAACATGAAAAAGGTACAAACAAAAGATCATGAATAACAATGCATTGAAATACGTTTGTTTGCTTCACATATAGAAAACATAATAAGAGTGGTATTCAGCTTGTCCCTAATGGTATAGCAAAACATAAATGCATAGGACACCTTCAAAGTTCATAAGGATGACTAGATACAAATAATTTAAGAACAAGCAATATCAAAGTTATGAATCAATCAACAAATTTTGGGACAATGCACATTAAACTAAGAATGACCACTATGCTCTCTCAATTGGTGCATACAGATAGAAGATGGAGAATCAAAATAAAAGTAAAAAGAAAGGCCCTTCACAGAGGGAAGCAGGGATTTCAAGTTTCATAAAGAGCTTCCAAAAATTATGGTACATATTAGCTTTCATCTCTCATTGCCCCTATCATAAGCATCTTGAGGTGATTAAGGTTAAAGTGACACAAATATGAGGATATGCTTGACAAGTTATAAGTTGAAAATCTCATGCCCCTTGCTTACGAGTACCGAACCTCATGCTACTCAACTTTAGTCACAAGTAAGTTCTTGTCATTGTAAGTACATGTGTATCATGGAGAACCGCCAACGGGGTACCCCTTGCCCCATGACACAGGAGCTTTCCCATATCAAAATGACAAGGCAACACACAATGAGCATCTCAGCGATCTTTTTATTTGCTATTTGCATAGGTTTTTATTGAGGATGCTTCACAGAATGCTCACTATGGTTATGATTCAAGTTTCCACCATGATTAGGCATGGCTTAGGCTATCCGCCCAAGCGTTTATCTAACACACATACAAACTCCATGAGCTTACAAGCTCCCCTTTTATTTCACACCGCCAGGATCCATAAACAAAAGAATATGATATCAATTGAATAAAGTGGAATGTTGAAAGTGTTCCCCATGGTAGCACGGTTCCGCTAATTCACAACTTATAAAGTGAAAGCATATAAGCAACATAGATGGACACAATGGTTCAAGTTTATTAAGTGCAAGAAAATAAAGTGTGCCAGCAATTTTGTGAGAGCTTTAATCACTAATTTTCACATAACAAAAGTTTACTTTGGAAGGTAGATAAAAACATGAATATACATGGAATGGTGTAACACACCATGCATAGGAATTTATAGTGGGTTCTTTGGAATAACTTGGTTTTCTTGGAGGTTGGATGCATGAGTGGAACTCATACTTGGTACAGGTGGAGGCTAGCAAAAGACTGGGAGCGACCAACTAAGAGAGCAATAATGGCCATAATCATGCAAAGCGACAAAACATTATTAATTAAAGCATAAAGTGATATTACAAGTCAAAAACAAAATGATCATAGAGGGTAAGGTGACTGGTTCAAAGTCTTAACATGGTGTAAGCATGTGCCAAGTCAACCCAAATAAAGCATCAAAGGAGAATACCACAATATTATGCTTTTGTACGCTAAAACAACGCATGATTCTTTCAAGGCACATTAAGAAATCTCAATTGTTTGGAACAAGTCATTCTACAGCAATAATCACTAATCATAAGGTCAAAGCAATATCAAACATGACATGGTAAAGTCTAGGCCACAGTTAAAACAAGCTCCTTTTGTACCACTAATAAGCATGAAACTTCCTACTCATTTCCAATCACCAATCAACTTATTTGAAACCACATATGAATGTAGGGGTCCAACTAATTTATTTAAGAAAACCAAACAAAATAAAAACGAAAACAAAGACGCTCCAAGAACAAAACAATTGTGCATGAACCAATAAAAATAAAGTGTTTTGAAAGAAAACCTGAGATTTTTATTGATGAAGAAGGGGATGCCTTGGGCATCCCCAAGCTTTGACGCTTGTACTTCTTGAATATTTCTTGGGGTGACACGGGTGGCATCCCCAAGCTTGAGCTTTTGTCCATACTTCATCTCATCACATTATTCTTCCCTATACTTGAAAATTTCTTTCATACAAAACTACACACAATCTTCTTTAGCAACATTAGTGTATTCAAGATAATAAGTCTTTGGGTTTAGTTTCAACACAAGTAAAACTTCCATTAAAACACAAGATAATGTAGCAATTCCTTATAAAAGCTCAAGTGATCAAAGATAAAGAGATTAAGAGGCAAATGCAAATAATGGAAGAAATCGGTCAAAATAGACCAGTAGGTAAAAACCAATTTTTTTCGAAGACCTTTTGCTGATCAAATCAAAAAGTTCTGAACTAACTAAAGTTAGATAATAACCTGGGGCATAAGCACAGACAATTACTGCTCAATCCGGCGAACAGGGATTTTTGACAATTTTTTATAGTGAAGCACAAAATCTGTTTCAGGACAACAACTTTCCCAAGTCTTACTTCTCTCTCATTAGAGGTTATTCTTGGCACAGAAACCACACAAGATGGATAAGGAGAGGTTATTACAGAGGCAATAACTTCCAAGACTCAACAAAAGAAAAGCTTACTGAAAGCAAAAATATAATGGGTTGCCTCCCAAAAGCTCTTTCTTTATAGCCATTAAGATAGGCATGATAATTTCAATGATGCCCACATAAGAAATATGAATTTAAAGTAAAAGAGAGCATCAAGAAGCAAATATAAAACACATTTAAGTCTAACCTGCTTCCTATGAAAAATAATCTTGTAAAGAAACAAGTCATGAAAGCACAAAGCAACAAGCATAAGAAAGCAAAACAAGTGCAACTTCAAAATTTTCAACATAAAGAGGGGGAACTTAATATTGTTGAGACACATAAAACCATGTTTCCCTCTCTCATAATAACTTTCAGTAGCATCATGAATAAAATTAACAATATAACTATCACATAACATTCTTATCATGAGCCACATGCATATAATCATTATTACTCTCCACATAAGCATAGTTATTCTTATTAATTGTAGTGGGAGAAAATTCAACAAATAGCTATCATTATTATTCTCATCACCATAATCATCAATTATAGGAGGCATATTGTAATCATCATAAGCAATAGAATAGCTATCTTCCAAAGTGTGTTCATTTATAAACATGTCATCATTGGAAGGAACATGGATATCATTAATAGTACAACAATTATTAATATCATAATTTTAGAATTGGTACCAAAGAGATTTTCAATATCAAATGTAGTGTGATTTTCCCAATCATGATCACTATTATATGTAACAAGCATAAGAACATCATCGAGTTCAGACTCATCAAAAACTATAATAGGCGCAACATGCTTAGTGGAAAATACCGTTTCCTCCCTCCTTTTACTCCTCCTCTTCTTCGTTTTCTTCTTCTCTTTAGGAGGGAGAGGCTTGAAAGGAAGCTTCTCCATAGACCCTGGTTTATTTTTAGAGACAATAGAAGAAACTTTGGAGGATTCCTCCTTTTCATTAATAAGAACAAAACACATATTAGTCCTGTCATATTTTGGTAAAATCTCATCTTTTATAATATTTTGTATGTAAGTATTTGTGTGGAAATTATCAACATAATAAAGATGACAACCATGTAGGACTCTATTCATGTCAAATGCACTCATATCTACCAAAGAAGTTTTTGTTGATAACTCTTCACACCCCAAAAATTATGTAAGTTCATCATGTTGATTAGGAGTGATCATGTTATCACAATACAAACTTGCAGTACTCATTGGATTAGAAGGGCTATTATTATGGCATGAGCATTGAAAAATGAAATGACCCACTTCAAAGCAAAGTTCACAAATAAAAGGATAGAGGGCACAAACTTTTTTACCAAGATCTTTAGAGCCCTATACCACATTCTAGTTTTTTCATTCCTATGGGTGATACAATTTTCTTTTTCAATTTGATTCTTTTCACAAGGTCTTTGTACTCCACGAAAATTAACATGCTTATAAGAAATAGTACTTTTAGAGGTTTGAGCATGTTTATTGCTATCATTAATACCAATTTCATTTTTCATGCAAGTGTCTTTCAAAGGCTCATGATACATGTCTCATTTTTCTTTAGGAGCATTAATATGAGAAGAAAAGGCTCTACAACAATCAACAAGAATTTGAGGATCAAGTCCATATTTAGCACTAAGCTCTTGAAAATCAGCAGTTTCAGCGAAAGACTTAATGCAATCATGCTCAGAGTTTATGCCTGGTTCTTTACCTTTGTCGTTATCCCAATCTTCGGTATTGCTTTGAATTGTTTCAAGAAGATCCCACTTAGCTTTGACCTCCTTTCTTGTGAAGGATCCCTCTAAACAGGTATCTAGGTAGTCCTTGTAATGTCTTGAAAGTCTTGCATAAAAAATATTAATAACAATATTACTAGGGAGCTCATGAATGGGACATTTGAGCAATAGTGACTTCAATATCCCCCATGCTTGGGCAATACTTTCTCCATCATGAGGATGAAAATAATAAATATAATTCCTATCTTTATGAATTTGATGAGGAGGATAAAATTTAGAGTAAAAGAGAGATTCAAGTTCCTTCAACTCCGAATGATGAGGATCGTCTAGTAGCTCATACCACTCCCTTGCTTTGCCCTTAAGTGATAAAGAGAATAGCTTCCTCTTAACTTGGTTCATGGAAATACTTGCACACTTGAACAACTCGCATAATTCATGTATAAAGAGTAAATGATCACCATGATGGACAGTTCCATCTCCAAAATAATAGTTATTCATAACACATTCAACAATTTCCATAGGTATTTTAAAAGGGATGCTTTCAGTATGTGGATTTAAAATATGACAAGTATCACTAGAATTACCACATATGGGAGATAAAGTATCATCAGAGCAAATTTTCTCCTCTAAAGCTCGGGAACTAAAAAGATCATTTTCATAAAAACTAGCTTCCCCAAGCTTAGACGTTTCATAGCATTAGTAACAAAGGTGTTCAAAAAATTCATACTAATAACATTGCTATTAGCATGCAAAGAAAGTTCCATGGGTTTTTTAATTTTCTTTTCAAACCATTCATGTTCTACCTTAGGAAAAATACTAAAAAGCTCTCTAATTTTGTTGTTGTTTTCCATTAAGCTTAACTAGTGAAAATAAAAAAGAAACAAAAAGATATAATTGCAGAATCTATAGGAAATAACTTCGAGCAATCACACACCAGCAACAGTACTAGAAGATAACTTAGTAGCTAGAGGATGTGAGTACCTTTTACCTTACCTCCCCGGCAACAACGCCAGAAAATAGCTTGATGTCTACGCACGCTTCTATTCTTGTAGACAGTGTTGGGCCTCCAAGTGCAGAGGTTTGTAGAACAACAGCAAGTTTCCCTTAAGTGGATCACCCAAGGTTCATCAAATTCAGGGAGGAAGTGGTCAAAGGTATCCCTCTCAAGCAACCCTGCAATCAAGATACAAGAAGTCTATTGTGTCCCCAACACACCCAATACACTTGTCAGGCGTATAGGTGCACTAGTTCAGCAAAGAGATAGTGAAATACAAGTAATATGGATGATTATAAGTGGTAATTGCAATCTGAAATAAGAGTGGCAACAAGCAAACATGTAACATGACTGATTGTAAATGTTGTTTCAATGCTTAGAAACAAGGCCTAGGGATCATACTTTCACTAGTGGACACTCTCATATAAATATCTTCTCTTCATTATGATACCCTGAACTACTCTCCGGTTGGACGATGTAGGGCTATAACAGCACACCTTAAAGTTCACATTCTCCATCTAGATAACCCCTCACTGTCACCTTGAGCGCTAGATGGTTCCAACAAACACCACAATCTCATAGAGACATCCAACTCAAATTATACTCATGATAAGTATTTCTGTAACCTTAGCCTAAGTTCCACACGGTGTGCACATTGTCAACTTCACACACGTGGGGATAAGCAGAGATTAATTAAAGAACTTGAGTAGCATAATAGATCTATTACAAAGCTCATGATCTCAATAAGATCACACATAGAGAGAGCTATGAACACATAGCTACCGGTAGAGCCCTTAGCCTCGAGAGAAAACTACTCCCTCCTCATCATGGGAGTCAGCAACATCGATGGAGATCGCGGTGGGGTCGATGGAGATGGCTACAGGGGCACTTCCCCATCCCTGCAGGGTGCCGGAACAAAGACTCTGTCCCCCACATCTCCTCTTCGGTGGCGGCGGCGCTGTAGAACTTTTCGTGGAATTCTGATCTGCTATCTAGGGTTTTCGTCCCAGGGCTTTTATAGGCAAAGGGGCAAGGTCTGTGGAGGCTTGAGGGGCCCACACCACCTGGTGGCGCGCCCCTGGCCGCGCTGCCACAGGATGTGGCCACCTCGCGGCCCCCCTTCGGCTGCCCTTCGGACTCCGTGTTGCTTCGGGTAAATATATACTTTGGCTTTTGTCCCGTCCAATTCCGTGAATATTTATTTACTAGCTTTTCTAAAACCAAAAATAGCAGAAAACAGGCAACTGGTACTGTGGCATCTTGTTAATAGGTTAGTTCCAGAAAATGTATAAAAATACCTTAAAGTGTGAACAAAACATAAGAAAGTTGATATAAAACAAGCATGGAGCATCAAAAATGATAGATACGTTTATGACGTATCAAGTATCAGTTAAGCTTATACTAACCATAGTTAACTGACCAAACACCACTGTCAGTAATCCTAAGTAAACCAAATAACAAGTTCACCATAGTATTGTAGCACCAAGAATCCACTAAAAAATCTCTACAATGGTTAGGAGTAAACAGGTGGAGGGATGAAACCTTGAATAGGGGAGAAACCCTAACTAGGGCTGCGACTATATTCTAGAGAGGGAATTCATAGAAAGGAAGAGAGAAGAGATATGATAGAAGAGAGTAAGGGATAACTCATCTGTAGGCATCGCTCAGCTAGAAGAGGTAGAAGTGAGAGATGCCGGTGGCGAAGTGACGACAGCACGGGGAGCCCTAGTAGGCGCTGCAACCCGCACCATGCCGCAACCTCGGTGGCCAAAGAATGGCGGTGCTAGGTGATACGTCCAAAACGTATCTACTTTCCCGAACACTTTTGCTATTGTTTCTCCTCTAAACTTGTGTGATTTGGATGCAATTAACGCGGACTGACGCTGTTTTTAGCAGAGTTGCATTGGTGTCTACTTTTTGTGCAGAAAATCAACTATCAGGAAAAATCCTAGAAAATATGCCAAAAATCCTATTTCACCAGAAGACTCCCGGAGCCAAAATACGAGACGGAGGGGGCTGGGCCCAGGCCACACCACCTAGCCGCGTGGGCAAGCCCAGGCCATGCCAGGGTGTGGTCTGGCCGCCTCAGACTCCCCCTCGGTCTCCCTCTTCGCCTATAAGTTGCCTTCTGACCTAAAAACTCAGGGTGTTCGATGTTTTTCCAGAAGGAGTTCCGCTCCGCCGCCACCACCAGATTCCACGAAACAGCACTAGAAACTCCGTTCTGGCACCCTGCTGGGACGGGGAATTGGAGGAGATCATCGCCATCATCGCTTCTCCATCGACCATCCATGTTTCCCCCATCTATGAGTGAGTAATCCCCCGCTGTAGGCTATGGGGATGGTAGGGATTGGATGAGATCGTTCATGTAATGGCATCAGATTGTTAGGGCATGGTGCCTAGTATCTTTTATTAGTGCTTTATGACTTTGTTGCGACTTGTTATGCTTAATGCTTGTCATTAGGGCCCGAGTGCTATGATTTCAGATCTGAACATGTTATTGATTCATTATGATAGTATTGTTTGTGGTCTTATCTGCAAGTTGTATACACACGTTGTTATCCGGAACCAATGGCCCTGAAGTGACAGAAATCGGGATAACCGGAGGGAATGACTTTGATGTGAGGATCACATGTGTTCACGGAGTGTTAATGCTTTGCTCTGGTGCTCTATTAAAAGGAGCACCTTAATTGACAGTAGTTCCCTTGAGGCCCCGCTGCAAACGGGCTGGCGGGACAAAAGATGTTGTGCAAGTTCTCATTACGAGCACGTATGACTATATATGGAACACATGCCTAGGATTATCTAGTACTTGGATGTTTATCTTATTTATCTGCAATTGCCCTATGTTCTGATTGCTATGTGAGATGTCTTGTCCATGCAACGCCCGTCCATCCATCCATATGCCTACCGCACTCGAATCCTACTGTTTACTGCTATTGTTACTGTTGTCCTTACTTTACTACTTCTGCTACTTTACTATTCCTACTACCGAACTATTGCTATTGATAAACTGTTATGAGCAAGATTGTTTTCAGGTGTAGCTGAATTGATAACTCAGTTGTTAAGGCTTATAAATATTCTTTGGCTCCCCTTGTGTCGAATCAATAAATTGGGTTTCACTTCCCTCGAAAATACTGCGATACACCCCCTATACTTGTGGGTTATCAAGACTATTTTCTGGCACCGTTGCCAGGGAGCATAGCTTTATTTATCAAGTTCACTTGGATTCTCCATTGTTCGTTGCTATCCATCCATCACGGGTAAGTCTCGCGATGGCAAGGTTCCTATTTACCATCTACTACAAGAAGAGGTACGGTTCTGAACACCTCAGTTGCTCTTGATTCACCTTCTGTAATGAGTAAGCTCGTTACACCACCACATACACATGCTACACACACTGCTACTACTGCTGAATCTGAAACTTCTGATGCTTATGATACTGCTTCTACTGTGCTTGATAAGAGTGGTTCATTAGGTCCTTTCCTAGATGCTACAATTGCTAGAACTATAGCTGGAAATACTGAAACTCCTAATGAAGACACTACCACACCTGTTAGTTCACCTGAGTCTAGTGAAAGTTATGATATGGAAGATGGTTATGTTGAGATGACCGATGAATTTATTAAAGAATGTAAAAACACCCATGATAGGAGTGCTGCTAAGAGTCTCCTTGAGAGGCGTACTATTAGACCCAAATTATCTCCTATTGCTAAGTTTGCTGCTTCTCCCATAAACATTATAGATAAATATTATGATTTCTCTCTCGATCTATCTTACATAGCTATTGTTCAGAAAGAACCTTTTTGTGGGACTAAGAATTAAAGTGAGGTAGCACATATGAATGAACTTTCTACCATGAGTGGCTTGTTTTATGATGATCTTAAGATGTGTACTTACTTTGTTGCTAAGATTTTCCCCTTTTCACTGAAAGGAGAAGCTAAAACTTGGTTTAGTAATTTAACTCCTGGATCTATTGATAGCCCTGATTGCTTGATTAGTACTTTCCTGCAGAAATATTTTCCTCTTAGTGCTAGACATCCTATTTTGCAGGAACATTTTGATTTTAAACAGTGAGAAAAGGAGGTATTGCCTGAATCTTGGGCAAGGTTTTGTGCTTTGATTCGTGCATAGGCTGGAAGTCCATTACCTAAGAATGAGCTTCTTGATATATTTTATAATGGACTAACCGAAGAATCTAGGACATACCTAGATAGTTGTGCTGATTGTGTTTTCAGGAATAGGACTCCTAAGGAAGCCGAGGAATTAATGGCTAAAATAAGTAAGAACTATGAAGATTGAGCTCCTCCTAAACAAGCTATACCTGAAGTAATTATACCTGAACCTACTATTCCGGTGCCTATTCCAACATCAAAGAAGAGGGGAGTTATTGAATTAAATGATGAAGTGATGAAGGAAGCTAAGAAATGTCTTAAGGAGAAGGGAACTAAAGCTGCAGATGTCAATAATTTACCTCCTATAGAAGAATTATGTAAGCCTATCCCCTACTCATCCACTATTGAGGTACACTCTCTCCAACACTTTGATGAAGGTGATATCCCTTACTCTAAACCTCCTGATCAATGCTTATAAGAATTCGATATCTTTATTATTAAGCAAGATAATTTTAATAAAAGGGTGCAAAATCATCTAATGGAAAACACTAGAGCTATTGTTGAGTTGAAAGATATTGTGGAAAGAACCTCTGATGATGTTAAAATGATTGTTAAACACTTTCAAATGGTTCAAACTCAAATAGATCAACTCGTTAAAGTGCAAAAAGACTTGCTAGTTAATGATGCTAAAGAAAAACATGCTTATGAAATTAGAACTAGAAGTGGTGCTGCTACCCAGGATCCTCTATATCCTGAGGGTCATCCCAAAACAATTGAGCAGGATTCTCAACAAGCTGAAAATAGTGGCTCTACTAGTAAGAAAAGGAAAAAAGAAACATAAAAATATTGTACAACCCTCTGAACCTGCTATAGATCCTAATAGTATATCTATTTCTGATGCTGAAACTGAAAGTGGTAATGAAGAAAATAATGTTCCTAATGAAGAAAAAATTGAAGAAGAACCTGAGAAGCACATTAAGAATACTAAATACACTAAAGAAGATTTTGTTGCTAAGAAACATGGTAGTGAAAGAGAGCCTTGGGTCCAAAAACCTATGCCTTTCCCTGATAAGAAACACAAGTCCAAGGAAGATGAACACTATAATAAGTTTTGTGAGTGGATGAAACCTTTATTCTTGCAAATTACTTTGAATGATGCTATTAAATTTCCTCCTTACTCAAAGTATATGAAGGATATTGTCTCGAATAAAAGGAAGATCCCTAATGAAGAAATTTCTACTTTGCTTGCTAATTATTCCTTTAATGGTAAGGTTCCTAAGAAACTTGGAGACCCAGGGATTCCAACTATCCCTTGCTCTATTAAAAATAGTTATGTTAGAATTGCTTTGTGTGATTTGGGAGCTGGAGTTAGTGTTATGCCTTTCTCTCTCTATAAGAGACTTCAACTAGAAAAATTAATACCAACTGATATATCTTTGCAAATGGCTGATAAATCTACCACTATTCATGTTGGTATATGTGAGGATGTACCTGTTCAAGTGGCTCATAATTGCTTGATATTAACTGATTTTGTTGTGCTTGAAATGCCTGAATATGATAATATGTCTATTATTCTTGGGAGACTTTTTCTTAATACTGCAGGAGCTGTTATTAATTGTAATCAAGGAAAGGTGACTTTCAATGTTAATGACACGGAACATACTGTCTATTTCCCCAAGAAGATTGAAAGGA
Source organism: Avena eriantha (assembly GCA_910589775.1). NCBI lineage: Eukaryota > Viridiplantae > Streptophyta > Magnoliopsida > Poales > Poaceae > Avena > Avena eriantha. Next base: position 266,815,298 of record OU342746.1, on the reverse strand, counting down.
CTTATGGTTTGAATTCCCTTGAACATGCTGAGGGCATTCAAGTTGGAGAAATATACTGTCCCATACCAAGAGAAAAATTTGAAACTATTATGATTGGGACCATTGCTATCAAGGTTGAGGTAACATAATCATTAGTGGAATACAAAGTTTTGTCTCATATGGAATTGTTTTGGTAACAAGACCTGATCAACCTTGTTAACAAAAGGATTTCGTTGAACAAAACAATATTTTCACTATGATTATCTCCGTTTACTTCTATTTCTATCCATTTTAGTTTTTGCTTTCATTTAGTTTTATTTTCTATTGTTAGTTGCTTGCTTGTTAGTGTGCCTTAGAACTTATGTAGCTTTTGCTTCGTTTTGCATTGCATTATTTCCAAAAATCTATCTGTCAGAAAATCATTCTTCTATTCCTGAAAATTGCCCAAAAATAAAGTGTCTCGAAAAATTCCAGAAAATTCATATTGAATTTTTATGTGAAAAAAGGGGCAGAAGAGTGCTTGGAAGGTACCGGGGGGACCCACCAGGCAGGCACACCACCTGGTGGCGCGGCCTGCCCTGGGTGGCGCCATGCCATGGTGTGGGCCACCCCTGGCCCTCCACTAACTCTCTCACCTGCCACTTTCTTCTCTCTCCCGAGTAAGCTCCAGTTGATTGCTCAAAATCGCGTTCTTGCTGGGCTTGCTCTCGATATTTCGATCTCCTTGCTTATCCCATCTTTGTTGCTGAAATTTGGAGCACTTGTTCTCTGGTATGTGACTCCTCCCCTTGTCCAAGTAGATTTGTGTTTAGTGGATTATATCTTGAGTCTTTTGCTGCAGCAGGTGACAGGTTATGAGATCCTGTAAGCTTTTTTAATGCTTAGAGATATAGTTTTGATGCATATTTAGGCCTCTTACAAGTCCCTATAAGTAGAATCCTTCATTATATTCACTTTGCAGTCACTTGTTTAATAGGTGTTTAAATTTCAGAATAGAAGATGAATGAGCATCAACTAAACCAACATGAACTATGGGTGCCTGAGGTTATGAAGGTCCACTAGGAGGAGGAAGTTTTTCTTTCCATTTATCCATTTTCTGAGTTCATGAGAGCTGCGGGAATTCTCCAAGATTTCCACACTTTGGTTTCTAATGCAGGGTTGGAGCACTATTTGGAAGATGAGCCTTATCAATTTGTGAAGCTAACCATGTCTGTGGTGCATGACTTTCAATTTAGTCACTCTTTGCCTAACCCCATGGTCCACTACAAAATTTACAATATTGTTTTCGGCCTTTCTCTCAATGACTTTTGTGTAGCTATTAAGGTACCTCAATGGGGATCATGTAGAAGGATTAAGGAGCGACCTGAACCACTCATGGATTTATACACAGAAATTTTCCAAGGGAGCAGCTTCTCAAAGGAGAATGGAAAAATCCATAACATTCATCTTCCCTCCAATCGTTACTTTGCCTACTTTGTTGCCAAGTGTGTTCTTGCTAGGAAAACTGCCAATAAGTTATCTTCATATGATCTAGCATTTATCTCTGCTGCTCTTAAATGAGATATGACTTACCACTTAGGTGCTTTGATAGCTTTCCGTCTTGCTACTAACCGTGAGAAAGGTGAAATTTGTGGAGGCCTCATTGCTTCTCGTTTACTAGCATTGCATGGTTTAGTGCCTCATCATCTAGACCTACAGTTCCCCATAGAAAGGCTTGATTTTAATTCCATGATACAACATAAATTTGTTTCCTCATGGGCTAGTTTGAATGAGTTATCTTATGAAATAACCTTTCTCAAAGCTTGTTGGAGAAAGAGCAAGTCCGAGCGTGTTGTTCTTTTGCCTGCACATGTTTTGTTTAACCTCGATAATAGGGAAGGATGGTCCCTCACTGACGAGGGTTTAACTCATCAATGCCCATTGTTATGGACTTGCGTTTTGGAGAAGGAGGGAGCACTGGAGACATCTATCGGCTAGCAAACAAGCACACAGGGGACAAAGGATTTACCCAGGTTCAGGCCTCGTAGAGGTCCCTACTCCTGCTTGTCTGCTCATGGAATTATCGAAGGAGTCGAAAGTTACAATGGTGCGCAGATGCAATCTGGCGAAGGTTGTGGAAACTAGGGTTGTGTGTGTCCTTCTCGCCGCCCCCTCCTAGCCTTTATATAGATAGGCTAGGTCTCGGGTAGCAGGTCGAGTCGGTTACAAGTTAGGGTTTTCCCCTTCAAACTTTCTATCTTTAGCTTCTTCTTGTCCTTCAAGCAATCGAGAGTCCGCAGGTTACTCGAGTCTTTTCATCTGGGCCTCGGCGACACCGTGGGCCTGTATGTATTTAGACAGTATATACCAAGCTCGAGTACCTCTAGGGTATACCCATGTCAGTAGCCCCCGAGTATCCAGTGGAATCGCAGATTCGACTGGGTACTTTTTGAAGTCTTCGAGTGCCTGAATGAGTACATTTTCGACTGCTTTCATTTATGTCATAGGGATTGTTGTTATACGTGTCTGATATAGCCGAAGTATCGGTATCAGTTAACCACCTTAGGGTGAAACAACGCAATCTAATCGAACTTGAGTCCCCAGACTCGAATCCGGAAAAGTGCTGGCGTAATTCGACTCAGGCCGCGGAGGTCTTACAGGAGTCGAATTCCAGTTATATGGTTGTGAACACTTGACGCGTCCGTCAAGGCATGTTCATCGTGCCTGCAGGCACGGATATTTTTCTGGTAGTGCGCAGTTAAATGCGTTGCCAGGCCTTATTCAGGTCTTACCTTCACGCTGTAAGCGCGGCATCCGAATTTTATCATCGCGGAGACGATTCGGGCGACCCAGGAGATGTAGTCTCTTTGTAGGGAAAATTATGAGGCGGTGTCGCCATGATCTGCGAGTGCGGATGTTATCAACACACAGTTTTTGTGCAAATATTCATAGGGTGCGCGGCCAGCGCTCCCTATGGGAGTAGCCCCCGAGTGCCTGGTTGAGTCGAAGACTCAGGTAGGGACTAAAGAATCTGCTTGTTTGTTTCAGTCAAAGACTCAGGAAGAGCCTAAAACACATTTGCGACTGCTGTCGTTTTCTGCTTGCTTGTTTCAGTCGAAATTGTTTCCGGTGCTCCCTATGGGAGTAACCCATGTCCGCAGTCAAACCTTATTTCGAGTGATTGGGTTTGAATTTGATTGCCTTTATCCCTGCAATAAGAAAAGAAAAAAATCGTAGGGTGCGCGGCCAGCGCTCCCTATGGGAGTAGCCCCCGCGTGCTTGGTGGAGCCGAAGACTCCAGCAAGGACTAAAGTAGTCGAAGTTTTCCACTGCGTAGCTGTTGATGACGTCAGTGCTGACGCTTGCATGACCTCAGTTGCCCGCATGAGCGATTTTGACGGGACATGACGAGCGGTGGGTCCCACTTTCTGACTTTGATTTGACTGGGCGTGCGTAATCTTATTATTAATTGTGCCTCCTCGATTTCCGCGCGTAATGGGAGCAGTGGAGGGACAGTTCGCGTTTTCTCTTCTCCACGTGTCGAACGTGATGCGTGCCACGCGCCTAGTAGGGTTTTTGTGAGCCGTTGGATTGTATCTCCTAGGGGTTAAGTAGCGGCACTACGACAGTAATTTTCCATCTGCACTCTTTTCTTCCTCGCTGCCATCACCATTGTTGTTGCTCATCTGCTTTTTCCTGCGCTCATCTCCTCCTTAACTCTGGACCACCTCCGCTCATTTCCGAGTTATTTTCTGCGTTCTCATCGCTGCCGCGCAATGGGAAAGAAGAAAGGAGGCGATGCCGCTGAATCCGCGGCCACCGTCACTGCGACGAAGAAGAAGGGTGGCCCCGCTGCTGCGGGCACCAGTGCCGCCGCCGGTGGGAAAAAGAAGGTCGCGGGCACCCGTGTGACCAATGGCGCGTGGCGCCCCTCTATCATCAAGGCGTCGGATCTCCGTCTTCTTTGCCAAGACAGAGTTATTTCTACAGCAGTCACCGATGCGCGCGTCCCCAGCAGTGAGACCATTCATGTGCCTCCCGCCGGTTTTCGAGTGATGTTTTTTGCATTCATCATTCGCGGCCTTTCTTTGCCTCTCCACCCCTTTCTTAGGGGTCTCCTTTGTTTTTACGGGCTCTAGCTCCATCAGCTGTCCCCAAACTCGATTCTTCACATCTCTTGTTTCATCACTCTTTGCGAGTGCTGGCTCGGAATCAAGCCGCACTTTGGCCTTTTCAAACGCTTATCTAAGCTGAAGCGTCAGTGTGCATCTGGCTCTCTAGTTTACGACGTAGGTGGTTGTGGAATCCATGTCGACCCGTCCACCACCTACTTCAACATCAAGCTCGCCAAGTCCGTCCAGGGATGGAGGGTCAAATGGTTCTATGTTCGCGACCAGAAGGCCAAGGACGAGCACTTTGGACTCGCGCCTTTCGATCCCGCGACTCCCTGCAAGAAGATGCGTTCTTGGAAGAACGTGATCATGCCCTCCAAACTCGCGGAGACAGACGTGCTATATCAACGCGTCTGCGACCTCGAGAGTCGCATAGGCGCGGAAGAGGGAGGTTGCGCCCTTGTCAGGACTTGGCTGCATTGTCACGTCCAGCCTCTCCAGGCCAGAGTCCATACCATGTTTCAATGGGGTGGCATTGATGATGCCACTCGCGTGTCTGCCGATGGCATGTCCGCGAGTGAGGTAGATAAGAGGGTGCGACTGGTCACGAAGTACACCTTCAAGGATGTGCTTCCAAATGAGCCAGTCGTTCCTCCTTTCGATGCTTCGAATCCTCCTCCTGAGGTACAGTTTTGCTACGTAGTAGCTTACTTTCGCGATTGCTTTTTCTGTTGCTTATCTGTTCTGTTTGCTGATCTTCACTGTCTGTATGCAGGATTGGGCGGTATCGCCTTGTATGCCTCCTCTCCCTGAGGGTATTATTCCTCGCGAAGCTTTGGAAGAGGACGAGTCTAAGTTGACTGTCCCTTCTGATGTGGAAGAGGAAGCCCCCGAGTCCGAGAGCCCGGATACTCGCAAGCGTTCGCGCAGCGAGGACTCTGATGCGTCGACTCCTTCGACTCCAGAAGGCGCAGCTGCTGGCGCGGAGTCACCAATTCCTGCCGTTCCTGTGAGGGCTGTGGCACCATCTTCTCGCAAGAAGATGCGATTGCCGAAGGAGTCTTCGTCAGAGTCGGCGGAGGCCACGTTTAATCTTGACAACTTTGACTGGTAAATTTGCGAGTTCACTAGTTCTTTTCTGTTTTCTTCTTGTTGGCTTTGCCCTAGAGTTTTTCTTTTCTCAATGTGAATTTGGTCTTGTAGCCAAGAGGCGTCGTCATCTTCTGGCGACGTCGAGTTTGTGAAGGAATCTGGAGTCGCAACCTCAAGGGCCAAAGTAGAGGTCGAGCGCGCTCCTTCTCCTCCAGCGGCGGCCCACTCCGGGCACAATTCTTCGTGCTCTCCTCACGTAGGGGAGCATCGAATAGTTTCTTGGATGACGGTTCAGCAAACTTCTTCGGAGTCGCTAGAGGACCATGTAAGTATATCTTTCCTTCTTTTTTAGTGTGGTAGTCAACGCCTTCTGTTGCCCTCTTCTGACTCCTTGTTTTGTGTGACAGCTCCTTGTAAAGGAAGCTGCACAAGTGGTGGAGCAGGTGATGGCGATGGGTCGCCAGCATGCAATGCTGGAGACGCGTCACCGCGTGGTCGAAAGTGAGTGCTTCTACACTTAATCTTTTCGTCTTCTCTCTGTTTTGGTGTAATCGACTGATAGCCAATTATTGACTGCCATGTAGCTGAGCATAATGCTTTACTGCGCAACATCGCCACGCTGGAGAAGACATTAGCCGCAGCTGTGAAGGGGCGCGACGAGGCAATCGTGGCTCGTGATGATGCCCAGAAGTATGAAGAGGATCTGCGCGCCTCCTTTGCGGCCAGGGAAAAGTTGTTCGAAGAGCAACTGTTCTCAGTCGCCAAGGCCCTCTCAGGTACCTTTACTGGTAGATATTTTATTGATGTTCCTATCTGCATCTAGAGTTTTGCCGGTGGTACTAGAAGTTTGATCCATGTGTGTATTTTCGGTGTAGATGCTGGCGACTTGAATTTTGACCCGCAGGCCCTTCGTCGTGATGACGCTCTGGCCGGCGCGGTATCTGCGGTCGAGGACCGAAGCGCCGCCATCCAGGATACATTTTCCAAGGCCAGGGTCGCCCTTAGTCGCCTCCGAGAGGAGTTGATGCCAAAGGCGGAGCTGGTCGATAATATGGACAAGCTAGTGGAGTCACTCGCCGGGGGTGTGCCTGCTACCTACAAGAACTCCCTCCGGGCGGCAGGTGCGACGATGTCACTCGCCATGGTGCAAGCCCACGGAGTCGAGATAGATCCCTCTGCGGTGTCGAAGGCGATGCCTGTTGGCGTGGATGGTCAGCAGGTAGTCTTCGCTCCCTTTGCGACTGCTTGTGCCAAATATGGCCATTCCTTGATAAATACTGTTGCCAAGTATTCGGAGCAGCTCCAACGTGCGAAGAAGGCGGCGAAAGCTTCGGACTCAGGGGCCGGCGGAAATTCAGTGGCATCTGATACTGCCACGGACTTGACGAAGCCCCCGAAGCCGTCGAAGTCGAAGAAGCCAGCTGCTCCGTAGTTAGCTTGTTGTAATAATTGATCAGTTACCGTTTTAGCCTAAGGACGTGCCTGCTGGCGAGTGTGTTTATAAACACTTATGCTTATCTTGAATGCATATGTTCCCCTTGCCTTTGTGTTAATTTGGTCGCCTTAGTTGCCTTTGTCTTGCCTTGTGGTAGGGTGCATCGAGTGGTCCTGTGGGGGGAAACCAGGATTCGCAATGTCTTGATGAGACAGTGGCACCGCCGCGCTCCAGGGTAGAGGAGTTGTCATTGCTGTCGCGACTTCGTGATCGCGTGAAGGAGCTAGAGCGTGAGTTGCCCCTAATCCGTGGTAACACAGACGTGTGGAAGTCGAAGGCGGAAAAATCCGCCGCCCGCGAGCAATATCTGCTTGGCGAGGTGACGCAGCTGGGCGACCAGTTTAAGTGTTAGTTTGCTCGTCCTCATCTTTTCCTTTGTAGTTAGTCGCAATGGTACGTTGTACTCATGCTTTTGGTGCTGCTTCGTGTAATTGATGTAGTAGCGGGTCAAGCGGCAGACGTAGTCGACGCGGCGGATCGAAATCGTGTGGTGATGATGAGTTGCCGCATCTGAAGACTGTAACGGGCCACATCAGTCGAAGACCGCATCGGGTCACCCCATCAGAAGACCGTAGAAGGTCACTAGAGTCGAAGGATGCAGCAGGTCGCCGTACAGGAGGGAGCCTCCCCGAGTCACTAGAGCCGAAGACCGAAGTGGGTCGCTCGGTGTCGATGATTGCAGTAGGTCGCGGCAGCTGCGGATCGAAGCGGGTTGCCGCATATGAAGATCGCATCGGTTGCTGCATCCAAAGACCGCAGTGGGTCGCCGCATCCGAAGACCGCGGTGAGTCGCGTGGTGGAGTCGGCACAGCCTCCGACGTAGAGTCCATGCGATCCGCAGAAACCTTTGTAACGGGGTTGTCAGATTTTTGTTTGGAGGGAATCGACACGGCAACGAGCGGCGCCGCAGACGGGATCGATGTCTCGGCGAGTTGCGACTAAACATACGTGACTTCCATCAGATTGTTTACAAACGGCAGCTTCCTTGACGATTGACTCGAGGAATAGTTACGAGCCTGCGAGAAAGCAGCCACAAGGCCATGGCTATCCCAAGCTGACAAGAAAAGCACTCGTCGACGAAATCTATGCTCCAACTTTCCTTCATATTTTATCATGCATGTATCAGAAAAACCCATTAGGTAATCTTACATGCAATCGATCGTGATTGGATTTTCCACGTATGGGACAGATTCACGTTGTTGTTTCCTATGCATGTTTGTGTCTAATCGTTTCACCAAGAATACGCATGCCTTTGGTCTGACTTGGTTTGGATGCTTCTGATTTTCTTTCATACCGCCGCACATACGCTGCACTGATATGTTTGTGCAGCCCTTGGGACTTGATCTGCTGATAGGACCGAAGCGCGCCCCCTTTTCTTTGATCCAAACAACTGGATTAGTAGTACTACATCCGAACTTGATTTAGGAGCATGCTCAATCGAGAGCCCCTATTTCACGGCATGGCTCGTAGAGTCCGCCGCAAAATTACACGTGTGTGTGCTCCACCAGACAAGGATTTGATTGACCTCGTGATCGTGCACGTAGACCCGATTGATTTAATTTCTCAAATAAGGTGGCTCTAATTCTTGCCGGTCAGCCACATGCCTGCGCTGGCGTCGACAAACTCAGTCACATGCCTGCGCTGGCGTCGACAAACTCAGTCGCACCAAAGATACTGATGATGAAACTCCGTGTGCTGGCACGGACGAATCGATTAGATGTGATCAAACCGTTTGAGCTGAATCAGATCTGCCCTCCAGTAGCGGATGAATCGTAGATTGGCAGTGACAGGGCCATCGAGATCGCCACATCAGCGCTCCCAGTTCCCACAGACGGCGCCAATTGACGAGGGTTTAACTCATCAATGCCCATTGTTATGGACTTGGGTTTTGGAGAAGGAGGGAGCGCTGGAGACATCTATCGGCTAGCAAACAAGCACACAGGGGACAAAGGATTTACCCAGGTTCAGGCCTCGTAGAGGTCCCTACTCCTGCTTGTCTGCTCGTGCAATTATCGAATGTGTCGAAAGTTACAATGGTGCGCAGATGCAATCTGGCGAAGGTTGTGGAAACTAGGGTTGCGTGTGTCCTTCTCGCCGCCCCCTCCTAGCCTTTATATAGATAGGCTAGGTCTCGGGTAGCAGGTCGAGTCGGTTACAAGTTAGGGTTTTCCCCTTCAAACTTTCTATCTTTAGCTTCTTCTTGTCCTTCAAGCAATCGAGAGTCCGCAGGTTACTCGAGTCCTTTCATCTGGGCCTTGGCGACACCGTGGGTCTGTATGTATTTAGACCGTATATACCAAGCTCGAGTACCTGTAGGGTATACCCATGTCACTCAGTGAGGAAGAGCTTGACACGTACTTGGGAGAGCTCTCCCAACAGGAGCAGGACACTAGAAGGGAGGTCATGGATGATTCGGTCCAGCCCTCGAATGAGGGAGAGTCTTCATATCAGCAACCTGCTTATGATTGGGGAGCTTCTTCTTCTTCCCACGGGCCGAATTACGACCATTCTTATCATGATCCTCCTGCTTGGAACCCTTACCCGTATCTGGATTGATACCCACTTAGGCCAAAAGCCTAAGCTTGGGGGGAGGTACGCCGACATCGCATTCATCTCCTTATCATGTTGCGTCGGTACTTTGTATATTCATGTTTTGTTCTCTTTTTAGTTTTCGTTCTTTCTTTGCTTCTGCTTTCTAAAAACACAAAAGACCAAAAATATTTCTGTTGTTTCTCTTTGGTTTGCTTCTTCTTCTTTTCGCCTTAGTTTGTTTTTTCCCTTTTTTTCTTTGTTTGAACTATTCAAAAAAAACCAAAAAGATTTTGCTTTGCTTGTTTTTCCTCTTTGCTTCTTGTTTTAAAAATTGAAAACAACAAAAATATGTGTCGTTCTTCTTTGGTTTTGTGAGTTTGCTACAGGGTTCCGCAGTCCTCAGTGGGTATTGGTTTCATATTATTATTCAAGCCACACAAGTGAAGAGCAATAATGAGGATTAATGACAACTTGAGGTGTGGTAAGAGGCTGGTAACGAACTCTACTTGTTTTCATTTTTGTACATATACTCATCATTGTGGGCATGCTTAGCCTGTCCGTGTAGGGTGTATGTTATCTTTGGATGCTTAGTAGTTCTTGTTTTCGTATGATTAGTTCCAACTTGCTAATAGTTTATAGCATGTCATATGAATATTTGCTTGCATTACTCTATTCATAACTTGGTATGATACCGTGGTATCCTCCTCTGAATGTTTCATTCGAATTGACTTGGCACATGCTCACGCATGCACATGACTGAAATAATCAGTTAAGCCTCGATGAATTATTTTGCCTTGAGGATCTTGAATCACTTTCATGCCATGTTTAGTCCTGTTTTGTTGCAAGCATGATTATGACAGCTATTGCTCTTTCGTTTGTCGCTCCCTTACTATTGCTAGCCTTCACCTTCATTGAGTATGTTTTACTCATGTTTCCAACTCCCCAAAACCAAATATTGCCAAAGTGTCCACCATACCTACCTATTAGCATCATTTGCTACTTCCATGCATATTCAATATGCCTTATTTTCTTCCAAATAAAATGTTTTCTTGTTATGAGAAAGTTAGTTAGTAAAGCTCTCACAAACTTGATGGCACACTTTATTTTCTTGCATTTAATAAACCTGAACCATTGCGTCCTTCTTTGTTGCGTATATGCTTGCGCTTTATGTGTTGAAGTTAGCAGAACCATGTATCATGGGGAACGCTTTCAACATTTCATTGGTACTTAGTACCTCGTTGATATCATGTTCTTTTGCTTATAGATCCCGGCGGTGTGAAATAAAAGTTGAACTTGTAAGATCATGGAGTTTGTATGTATGTTAGAGAAATGCCTGGGCCGCTAGCCTAAGCCATGCCTAATCATGGTGGAAACTTGCAGCATAACCATAATGAGCATTCCATGAAGCATCCTCAATAAAAATCTATGCACATAGTAAATAAAAAGATCGTTGAGATGCTCATTGTCTGCTTGCCTTGTCATTTTGATTATGGGATAGCTCATGTATCATGTGCAAGGGGTACCCTGATACATTGCAAATGTATCTATAATTTTTGATGTTCCATGCTTGGTTTTATCCACTTTCTTGTGTTTTGTCCACACTTTGGAGTACTTTTCATATGATTTCTTGGACTAACCTATTAACAAGAGCCATATTGCCAGCTGCCTGTTTTCTGCTGTTTTTGGTTCTAGGAAAGTCATAAAATGAATATTCTTGGAATTGGACAGGACAAAAACCAAAGTGCCTATTTTTCCGGAAGTCGTCAGATGCTAGAAGACGAGACGGAGAAGGGCTGGGGGCCGGCCACACCACCTGGCCGCGCGGCCAGGCCTGGCCCGCGCCAGGGGGTGGTCTAGCCGACCCCAGCACCCCCTCGGCCTCTCCTTCCACCTATAAGATGCCCTCGGGACGAAAACCCTTAGTACCCGATCAAAAATCCACGAAAGAGTCTGTAGCCACCATCGTCTCTGTCCCTAGATCGGGAGGGATCTGAAGCTCTTCCCGGCACCCTGCCAGAGAGGGGAATTCACCCTGGAGGCCTTCTTCATCACCATGCAAGCCTCCGGTGTGATGCGTGAGTAGTTCATCCTTAGAATATGGATCCATCTAGTAGCTAGATGGCTGGTTCTCCTCCTTTGTGCTTTCATGTCTAGATCTTGTGAGCTCCGTTCATGATCAAGATCATCTATTTGTAATTCTGCATGTTGTGTTTGCGGGGATCCGATGGATATTGATATGATATTTCATATTAATTATTGATTCTATAATGTCTTTGTTATTTGTGATCTTGCATGCTTTCTGTTGTTAGTAGCTATCTTGTCCAAGTAGATGCTAGCAACTCCAAGAGTTAGTATTTATGCTCGATAGTGGGTTCATGCCTCTGGTAATCTGGGGAAGTGACAGAAATCTCTAAGGTACTAGATGTGCTGTTGCTACTAGGGAGAAAACAACAATCCTTTGTTCATAGAACATTCGTATTGTTTACTTTACACGCAATTCGTAAAGATAATCTGTTGCTTGCAACTTAATACTAGAGGGGGTTCGGATGATAACCTGAAGGTGGATTATTAGTCATAGATGCAGTTGGATGGCGGTCTATGTATAATGTTGTAATGCCCAATCAAGTCTCAAAGGAGTCAAGATGATTAGTATATGCATGTATTGCTTTCTCGATGTTTGTCAATTGCCCCGCTATAATTTGTTCACCTAGCATGTTATATATCTTACGGAGAGCCACCTCTAGTGAACTATGGATCCTGGTCCTTTCTTTTACATACAATCTACAAACTGTTTACTGCTTTGTGTTTACTTTCTGCAAACTATTACTTCCTTCCATTCGATACGTTTAATCCTTTGTTTTCAGCAAAACACGGTGAGATTGACAACCTCATCGCAAGTTGGGGACAAAGTTCTATGGTTGTGTTGTGCAGGTCTCCACGTTGCTACTAGCATTGGTAGTGCACCCTGCCAAGGCTCAGCTAGCAACACCTTTGGGGTGTTTCCTTGCTCCTACTGGTTTGATTAAACCTCGGTTTCATAACTGAGGGAAACTTGATGTTGTGCTCATCATACCTTCCTCTTGGGGTTCCCCAACGAGCTTGTTAATATACGAGTCATCATACCCCGTTGGCGGTTCTCTATGATACGTATATACTTACAATGACAAGAGCTTACTCGTGACTGAAGTTGAGTAGCATGAGGATCGGTCTTCATAAGTAAGGGGCATGAGACTTCGATTTATAACTTGTCAAGCATATCCTCTTAGTCGTGTCACTTTAACCTTAACCATTTAAAGATGCTTATGATAGGGGCAATGAGAGATCAAAGCTAATGAGTACCATACTTTCAGCATTTGGAAGCCTTTCAAACTATTCAAAACCTTTTGCATTTCCTTGTTTAGTCTCCACATATTCTATGAGCACCTTCTTGAGAGCATAGTTGTCATTCTTAGTGTAATGTGCTTGTCTCAAAAACTTGATTATTTGTGTTATGACTTTGATGCTTGTATCTTTGACATCTTTACTTCTAGTCTTCACCTGAACTTCATAGGTGCCTTAAATCAAAGGCAAGCGAGATACCACTCTATCATACCTTTTTATGAGTATTGTAATGTTGGTTATGTTTATACTTCATGCTACTTATTATTTTTGAGTTGGAATCTCTCATAGCTTGCATTGCCTATTAAGTAAACTTAGTTGCATACTCCTTATTATGAATTGTCTAAGTAGTTGATCACATGCAGAGAATATATACATCATATGAAGCAAATGTGTTCATGAAAGTTCTTTTATTGCACTCAGTTTTCAACTGAATTGCTTGAGGACAAGCGATAAGCTAAGCTTGGGGGAGTTGATACGTCCAAAACGTATCTACTTTCCGAACACTTTTGCTATTGTTTCTCCTCTAAACTTGTGTGATTTGGATGCAACTAATGCGGACTGACGTTGTTTTCAGCAGAATTGCATTGGTGCCTACTTTTTGTGCAGAAAATCAACTATCAGGAAAAATCCCGTAAAATATGCCAAAAATCCTATTTCACCAGAAGACTCCTGGAGCCAGAATAGGAGACGGAGGGGGCTGGGCCCAGCCACACCACCTGGCCGTGCGGGCAAGCCCAGTCCGCGCAAGGGGGTGGTCTGGCCGCCCCAGACTCCCCCTCGGTCTCCCTCTTCGCCTATAAGTTGCCTTCTGACCTAAAATCTCAAGGGGTTCGACGTTTTTCCAGAAGGAGTTCCGCTCCACCGCCACCAGCAGATTCCACGAAACAGTACCAGAAACTCCGTTCTAGCACCCTGCCGGGACGGGGAATTGGAGGAGATCATCGCCACCATCGCTTCTCCATCGACCATCCATGTTTCTCCCATCTATGAGTGAGTAATACCCCGATGTAGGCTATGGGGATGCTAGGGATTGGATGAGATCGTTCATGTAATGGCATCAGATTGTTAGGGCATGGTGCCGAGTATCTTTTATTAGTGCTTTATCACTTTGTTGCGACTTGTTATGCTTAATGCTTGTCACTAGGGCCCGAGTGCCATGATTTCAGATCTGAACATGTTATTGATTCATTATGATAGTATTGTTTATGGTCTTATCTGCAAGTTGTATACACACATTGTTGTCCGGAACCAATGGCCCCGAAGTGACAGAAATCGGGATAACCGGAGGGAATGGCTTTGATGTGAGGCTCACATGTGTTCACGGAGTGTTAATGCTTTGCTCCGGTGCTCTATTAAAAGGAGCACCTTAATTGCCAGTAGTTCCCTTGAGGCCCTGCTACAAACGGGCTGGCAAGACAAAAGATGTTGTGCAAGTTCTCATTGCGAGCATGTATGACTATATATGGAACACATGCCTAGGATTATCTAGTATTTGGATGTTTTATCTTATTTATCTGCAATTGCCCTATGTTCTGATTGCTATGTGAATTGTCTTGTCCATGCAACGCCCGTCTATCCATCCCTATGCCTACCGCACTCGAATCCTACTGTTTACTGCTATTGTTACTGCTGTCTTTACTTTACTACTACTGCTACTTTACTATTCCTACTACAAAACTATTGCTACTGATAAACTGCTATGAGCAAGATTGTTTCCAGGTGCAGCTGAATTGACAACTCAGTTGTTAAGGCTTATAAGTATTCTTTGGCTCCCCTTGTGTCGAATCAATAAATTGGGTTTCACTTCCCTCTAAAATACTGTGATACACCCCCTATACTTGTGGGTCATCACTAGGCACCAACACACCACCAAATCACCAGCACAACAACACGGGGTCGCTAGACCACGACAACACAAGGAAAGCAACAAACCCTAGCCACTAGAGAGAAGATGGCATGACCAGAGGAGTGATCAAGCGGAGAATCAAACAAGATCAATTGACGTGGCATCGTCTATTGAGTTAGTAAGCACGGCAGCTACCGGAGCGGCCAGAGTCGGAGAGCGACGGCGGCGGCAAAGCGGGGTCGCTAGAAGGGGAAGAGAGCGATATGAGTGAGAGCACAGATGTGGACTAGGTCGATTGACCTACCCAGGGCACCACGGTGGGTTTTGGCCCAACCAACTAGGCTGAACTTGGGACAGGCCGACCTAAGGGCTAAGCCCAGGTTTAAAAATAAAAATGATTAAAATCATAAAATACAAATTACAAATATACCGCTAATAGTATATAGGCTCTAGAAAAATAAAGAAAAATCCTAAAAATACTAATAATATCTCTAAATATTCATAAAATATAAGTTATCCAATAAAATATAAATTGTATTTTAAGATAAAAAAACATAATTTAATTATTTTAAGTCAATAGTTCCTTTAATACTTAAAGATCAAATAAAATTCATTTTTAAGATCCCAAATTAATACTTTAAGTAAGAAAAATAGAAATTAGTAATTTAATTTAATAAAATTAAAATATGTATTTGAAAACACTTATTGCTTGAGTAATACTAGAAAATAAATAAAAATCACTTTTAAGATCTTGAAAAAGTATATTTTACTATAAAATTCTAATCATGTTATTCCAAAAGGTTTTAATATTTCTAAAGTAACAAATCCTTAGCTATCTATTTTATTCAAATAAAATACTTGTTTTATCATAAGTTAACTCTTCAAAATTATTTCCCAAGTGAGAATAAACATATAATATTATATAATCAAACCTAAGTGTAAATTTTTATTATTTAATACTCCTTTAGAGTCTTAAATAAACTATAACCAATAACTTCAATCTAACCTTCAGCATAATTCACTTATATTAGGGATCAATGATGTCATTCCTCTAACCATACTTAACATAACTATAAAGCCTAATAGAAGATTAGAAAACTATAAAACAAGATCACCATATCTCATAATTAACTTTACCTCTATAACTCACCTAACCTCAACCTGCTAGGTATAGATTCATAGATCTATACCCAATACCTATACAATTTCATCATCGATTGTATCAAGAAAACTTTTGGAACTCCTCCACAATATAAAATCACTATATCTTAGTCCTAGTTATTTTTATAGTTAACTTTGGTCTGTCACTCAATCAGCAAGGAGCGCATTAACTTTTGTTAGAGCGATTCAAATAACCATAAAATATGTTATGAGAACACTACAAATTTTTAACTTAATGTAATAAGTATTTTATTCGAAAGTTATTCTTTTTGCCACTCTAAACAAAAGATTTAGCCATTCTGCTAAAACCCATCAAGTTGAATATAATTATCCTTAAGAGTACTTACTAATCAACATCTACCATCAACAGTTGTAGTGCTTTACTTTCATCACTTACCAATTCATTTTAGAATCTTAATATATATTTATTTGTAAAGTAAACTTGATTGAAACACAAATCTTTGATAAATCTCCAAACTCAACCCATACTTAAATATGGGGTTTTACTTTGGGATTTATACAAAATTCATATCATTATCTACTCATAATAGTATGTTGCTTGTTTAAACATTAGTCCTTACCAGACCAATGATGCTGTTTTCAGACATTGGAGTTTATACCGACTAGAAAATCTTGACTACACAATCTTGTAGTAAAAAGGGCAAGTTCGCACTTGCTCATGTGCTTGCATTATTTTCTATCAAGTATTTTAAAACTATTATTGTTAATACCTGCATTTCAAAAAAGGATGACAGAAAACTCTATTTTCATGATTACCATGAACTACTGGTTTTTGATCGAGGGTGATCAGATAATCTATTATGACTAGCAATGGAAACACCATTTCTCGGGAATGTATCATCTAGGATTTAACAAATGTCACTAGTGATTCTTGCATCGTATATTTGCGTTAACCATGAGATCTATATGGGCTCTAGGGAAGTTGGTTGGATCTTCTTCGTTTCGTGTGTCAGCGGACAACCTTTACGCAATGCTGATATTCCTTTTGTGGATCCAGTAACACGGGTGGGCACCCTTAGGCCCCGTAGTTTAGGTGTCTAGATTATCTATGTGGGGCAGCCGGAGGTACGGTCAGCCATTTTAAGTAGGACCTGCTAGGGGCACAACCGACTCACAGAGTCTTTAGGGGCCTATCAGTGTTCTAACTTGCCTAAAAGGGGGCTTGACATAGATGCGGCAGCTTGCAGGATCGTGTCGGCATGTGGGTCGCGAAGAAGGGCATTGATTGACTTGGGTTCTTATACTGGGCCTGACGAGGGGTAACCTCGACAATTCCCATGGTGATGGACTTGAGGTTTCGCGGAAAAGAGAATGCTGGGGATTTCATCAGATGTCAGGGAAACAATGGAATCAAATTAGCATGAATATTTGAGTAATTTCTCTATTACAAGTTGTCTTCTAGATTTCGGTACTCTCGCTTGGGCTTCTCCCGTCCTATATATAACAGGACGGGTCTCAAAGCTATATGCAGATAGGTTTCAGCCACGCATGATTACAATACCAACACAATGTTAGTTCATGGTTTCTTTCCTAATACAATAAAAGTCTTTGTCGATTGCTTCCTTGGGCTGTCATCTAGAATCTTCATGGGCCGGAAGCCCTTTTACTCAGTATAGGGTAGTAAATCATAAGCATTCGAGTAATCATACCCATGTCAGTAGCCCCCGAGACTCGACTTGAGCCGAAGTTTCAAGTGGAGTCTCAAAGTTTCTTTTCCTTTATATTTTATTTTTCATAGGGATTTGGTACAACAAGTCTGATGCTTCCAACAGATCGGGAATCAGTTAATTGCTCCTGGGCAAAAACAAGGTTTTCCTACATCAAACTCAAGTCGAATTTAGAATTTGCTACTGGCGTAATTCAGTTCGAGCCGCTGAGCTCTTATCGAATACTGAATTCCAGTTTTCTATTTTTATCGGGTACCCCACGTGTCCGTCGGGATTTTTCATCGTATCGTTGATACAGATTTTTTACTGGCAGAGCGCATTCTTGTGCGATTACCAGGCCACACATGACAGATCCTGGGGTCTTACCTTCATGTTTCTGAACACGGCATTCGGATTTTTATTGCGTTGGGTGCGATCCGAGAATTTTTTTGTACTGGCTGAATAACTTTTTTGCTTTTTGCAACAACTCCCGATAGGAGTATCTTGTCGATGAATGTTTTTCTTTGTTTTTCTTTATCAGGCGCGTGCCAGTGCTCCTGATAGGAGTAGCCCCCGACGCTATGTTTATATATATGTATCAAAACATAGGCTCGAAAACTTATGTTTATGGCGCTAGTGCTTCTGTAATTTTGTCGGGTGCACGAACAGTGCTCCCGATAGGAGTAGCCCCCGAGGCTACAGTCATCATATTGTATATTCGATTGTAGTCTCAGAACATTTCTTCGAGGAATTTACTTCGACTCTGGTTTTTGTTTGTTTGGGTCATATTTCCAATGGTAACCCACAAATTCTTCAACACTTCCTCTATGACGTCAGCGATGACGTATCTTATGCTGTTGATTTTCAGAATAACATGCCTCGACGGGACGTGTCGAACATGGACCCATGCAGCAATAATGATGACGTGTGATAGCGTATTCAGCGGAGATTTTTGACTGCACGTCCCCTCTCCGCGCGAGAATCGAGGCGTCACGCGCTCTCCTCTGTTTTTATTGCAGCCATAACTTCTTTAAACTTTTCTTTCACGGAATCTTTCTAACACTTGTCACTATCATGCAACCTTCTGTCGGTTCGATTTTGCATCGAACGGTTTAGACCTTATGTATTTACTCTTTATAAGAGGGATGAGGTGTGTGTTACTGTTTTACCTCACCTTCCCCTGCTCGATTTTCTTCCTTGCGCTCTTGCCCCCTTGCGAACTTCTGCTCTTGCCCCTTTGCAAAACTCCAGTTCTTGTGCTCGTGTTCCCCTTTTTCCACCATGGGCAAAAGCAAGGCTACTGGAACTTCTACTGCCGCCGCGAAAGCCACCAGGAAGAGGGTCGTTAGATGGGCTCCTTCCAAGTGCACGGCGTGGGAGCTCCGTGAGGCATGGAACTCCGGCCATCTGACGGAGGGTGCCTTCAAACTTCCTAGAGACTAGGCCTTGCCCATCCTCGAGCATGGTTATAGGGTAATGTTCCTCTCTTTCCTCTTTCGTGGTCTTTCTCTTCCTGTCCATGAATTCCTTCGTGGACTTTTGTTTGTCTATGGCGTGTAGTTGTATCAGCTCACGCCCAACTCTATTCTCCACGTCTCTTGTTTCGTCACTCTTTGCGAGTGTTTTCTCGGGATTCATCCCCATTGGGGCCTTTGGAAACACTTCTTCTATTTTCGTCGTAATGCCACTAACACCGTTGTCCATGATGTTGGTGGCGCATTTTCTTTGTCCGTTCGAACGTTGATTACTTTGACTTTAAACTCACTAGTTCTGTCCAAGGATGGAAATCCAAGTGGTTTTATGTCAGAGATCAACCACTTGAGGGCCAAACTTTCGGGTTAGCCCCCTTTGATCCTAGGAAAACCTGCCGCAAATTTGATTCCTAGGATCAGCGTCCTTCTGTCGAGAAATGGCGGAAATCCAGCCCCATATTGATCGCATCTCCAAAGTACGGCACGCATTTGGAAAGGAATTGTAGGGTCTCCATATCTTGGCATACTTTTTGCGGATCCGTGTCCAACCACTTCAAGCCCGGCTTTCTGGCATGTGGGCATACACCGGGAGGAAGGATCCGATGAGGATTTCCTTGGAAGACCTTGCCCTCAAGGTGTATGAGAAAAGGGTCCGGAGCTTCACCACTTTGACCAAGAAAAGCCCAGTTCCTTCAACCTGTCTTGTGGAGCCGTTTGGCAAGAAAAACTGGCTCCCTGAGGTAATTTTCCTTTGCCTTCATCTTTTCCGTTCTCCTGTTTGTAGATACACTTTTCAAGCCTTCTGCTTTGTGTAGGATTTTGATCACCTAAGCTCGCTTCCTCCCCTTCCTAGAAGTTGTGAGCCCCTTGTCCACCCCTCTGCATCCGACAATCTCCCTATGACTATGACTGCCACGGGTGAGGAGGGGGAATTCTCTGCATCCAATTCTTCGTCGAAGACACAATATCTTTCTTTGGTTGGCTCCAGAGATTTCCGTGTTGAGCACGCTGGCAAAAAGAGGAAGCGCCCTTATGCTGTGGAAAGGGTCGAGGATTCGGATGACTCGACTGCTTCCAAGCCTTTCGGTGCTTCTCTAATTGCGGCTGCTCCCACCCAGATGATTTTTTTCTCCCTTGCGCAGGATGTGTCTTCGTAAGTATTCGCTTCCTATTTTTTTGTTTTACCGAGTGGGTTTACTGCTGATACTTGTTCCACTTGTGTTGTTCTATTGCAGTGATGACGAAGATCTTCCCGCTTCTCCTCTTCACACCTCTGTGGGCTGTTCCGCAAGGAAATCTCCTCCACCATCGGTGGAGATGAAAAAAAAGCTCTTGTTTCCTGTGGAGAAGGTCATGCCAAAAGATGCTACCACTTCATCTAAGCCCCCGCCGCAAAAACGGGAGAAAACTGCGGGTAAAGGGGTGGTGATATCTGAAGTGCTTGTTGATGTGGATATGAGAGATGTAAGTCACTTTGTATTTCGGAACTTTGCTTCCTGTAGCCTTTTTGTTTTTCCTTCATATCCTTTTGCTGTGTTGTTTCTTTGTTCAGCCTATGATGCACGAGATGGTCGGTATGGCCTCTCGTTTTATAAGGATCCGTGACGAAGCCAAAGAACTAAAGGGTATGTGATGGTCATCTTTGTAACCCTTTTGCGAAATGTTCTTCCTCACCTTTTATGCTTTACTCACACAGCCGCTGCCAAGCAATCCGAAGTTATTCGAGATGAGGCGATGAAGCGCGCCAATAATCTTGAGCTTAGACTTTGAGCCACTGAAGAGGCTTTGGAGGAGGCCAACCGGAAGGCGTAAACTGATGCAGAAGAGGGGGCCAGGCATGCCGCTATTCGAGACGCAAATCTACGATAGCGCCTGGAGGCCCTCAATGATTTGTTGACCCATAAGTTTTTGTCTTTGTGTATCTTTTGCTTTGTTTCTTTCCTTTGGTTATTAATCCTTTCTTTCTTTTTGTTGTCAGAACTGACTGGCCAGAACCTGATGCTAAATGACGAAAAGAAGGTTGATCCGTTATCATATGTTGTTATCACCTTGGAGGCCAACAACATTCGTGGGCACAATCTTCTTGTCCGCTCCCGTCGTGCCTTCAAGAATCTTCATGCTGAAATATTTCCAACTAAGGACGTGTCGAACAACCTGAGTGATCTTGTCGCCATCTTCAACGCTGATCCCGGCCCCCTTGTTGGTTATAGTTTGACGTAGTCAAGGAGTGGTGCCGAAACTTCGATGGCGCTAGCGATGGCGCACGGCGAGAAGATCGACTGGGATAAGGTTAGCTCCTCTGTCCCAGCCACCCCCAGTGGCCAAGCAATTGATCTGAAGCCGCATATTAAGAGGGCCAGAAAGTATTCTCGGCTTCTCCTAGGTCTGGGCTCGGGTTCGGAGAACCTGGCTGCCCCTTCTTCAGCTGCTCCTTCTACGACGGGTGCTCCTTCTTCGGCTACCCCTACTGCCACTGTAGCTAGTGCTCCTTCCGCTAGTGCCACCCTATATTTGAAGGACATAGCTTCGTAGGCTTTACTTTGTAAGTTTTATCGTATCTCCCTCGCTATCGTTGTAATGAACCTTGGATTTACCCAACTCTCCCTTGCTTCTTTTTACAAGAAGGCAACTTTTGAATATATGTGTATGAGCTTGATTTTGCATGCTGAACGTTTCATATTTTTTTTGTTTTGCATGATCCACCGGCTCCTTTTGGCTCCACACAATTGTCGGATGCTGCTTCATCCTCCTTTGCAGTAGGTGTGACTAGTTCCACCATCGTGCGCAATGTGGATCCGCCATTGTATGCTAAAAAGATAGAGTAGGTGAATAAACTCAAAGGAAAACTTCGGGTTGTGCAATCAATGGTGGATGTTTCTCACGAAAACACGCCAATTCCTAAACCGCGAGGCTTTTCTCTTGGAAGAAGTTTCCAGGGCGAGCGAAAAGCTGTTATGTGAGTGTTTTCTCCTCTTTCCTTGGTTGCTTTTTCCTTATTTTGTGGAGATTGACGTTGTATTTTCCGTCTTTGTAGGCATTCGATTGTGCGAGAGGGAGGAGAGCCAACGTCTGCGCAACCGAATGAACGCCCTTATGTCTACCTCCTGAAATTCTGACACGTACTTCTGGACAGATCATCGTCGTGCCTATACTGTGGTGTTGCTTCATGATCGCTTATCAGAGTTGGAGCAGTTCGTCAAGTGGTGCCGCAGATCTTTAGTAATTGTTTAAATTGCCATGTTCCCTCGGGATCCTCAGCCCTAGACCTTGGTGGAGTTAGTTGCAAAATTTCGGCAAGGTGAAAGGATTCACCATTACGTGAAGCTTCAACTTGTGGCGAGTGCCAAGCTTGCGCTTTCGTGGGTGCATGCGAATCATCCGACGTTCGATCTAGATGTTATATCTTCAGGTCTACCTCCTCCTCCTGATGGTGGCCTCATTTATATGGTGCCTCATTACACCGCCGCTCGTAGACCCGCCATTAGGATTGTGCGTACATGCTTAGAAGTAGATGAAGAATGTTTTGTTAACTTTGAGATCTGACTGCCTATTTGTGCAGCCTTGTATTGTATAGTCAAAATATTGTATAGTCATTTATCAAAAAGGTCATATGTTTTATACGAGATTTTGACTGCATGATGTACTCTTTTTTTTTTGAGGACCTGATGAACTAATGTTTATGTGCCATGGAAATTTGTATGTTGTGGAATACTTTTCTTGTTTATTGATAATCATGGATAGAAGTACATTGCGAGGGTGTGATCGCCTGGCTGTTGGCCTTTATTGAATATAAAGTATGTCTAAGTGAAGATTTTTGAAGGAACTTCGACTTCTGTCGTTGGGGTTCTTCATTATGCTCCTCATCACGATGCTCTCGTCTTGTTGATCAATGGGTTTTTCTATGCGGGACCTATATTGGAGGCTGCATAGGTTGCTTTTGCGAGACCATTGCGTCCTTGCTCTTCCAAAATTTTCTTTTTGCGGGTGTGCCCTTCGTGTGTTGAATCTTCATCTGCTAACTTCACCTGTCCGAGCTCCACTTCCATCCCGAAAGATTCTGAGATTTTGTTGAATTCTCGATCGCAGCTGTCTGCACGACTGAAGCTTTGTTCGACTGTTATGACTCCGTGGGGGGCTAGAATTTTTAGTACCAGGTATGTGTAGTGAGGTACTGCCATGAACCTAGCGAAAGCTGGTCGTCCCAGGATCGCGTGGTATTGAGATGGCCAGTCCATGACTTCAAATTCTAGCTTTTCTCGCTTGAAGTTAGTCATTGATCCAAAGACTATGTTGAGATGAACTTTTCCCATTGGAATTTCGTCTTTTCCTAGAACTATCCCGTGAAAAGTTATGTCTGTTGGTGCTAGGTTCGTCATGGACCAGTTCATGGCTCACAGAGTTTTGGCGTAAATCAGGTTGATGCTGCTTCCTGCATCCAAGAATACTTTGCTCATGTCGAACCCACTGATTTGCGCTTCCACTATTAATGCTGACTGGCCTGGCTGAGGAACCCGTAATGGATGATCAGCTCTGCTGAAAGTAATTTATTGTTCCAACCAATGGAGGTACTCCGGTGTGGGAGGTTGCATTGTTACTGCGAAGTTTACTTGTCTAGTGATCAACTTCTGTATTCTATTAGAGGGTGGCCCCTTTTGGATCATTGACATTGCTCCCTTTGACCTAGGATATTCATTGTCTTGTTGTATTGTACTTTGCGGCTACCCTGCTGGTGGATGCCCCCTTGGTGGAGGTGGAGCGCCAATGGCCAAAGCACCGGGTGCAGTATCATAGTTTCTATTTGCTGCTTCGGCTGCCTTTGCGTTGCATAGTTCTTGCATTTTCAAGAATGTTCGACAGTCCTTTATGAGGTGATTTGATCGCCTTTACCCTGTTGAGTCGACGTAGTAGTGCATATTGCAGGGTCCTTCCAACATTTGTCCAGCTGACATGGGTGGGTCTCGGTTCATCGACTGGTATCGTTGCCGCGGCTGGCTTTCACCGATGTTGTCCCTATTGCCACGGTATCCGCTGTTGTAGTCATCACTTTGTTGGTTGTCCCCTCCAGAAAGACTCGCTGCAACGTAACTGGGTGTATGGTATCCATCGTTGGCTCATCGTCTCCGGTCGTTGTTGCGCATGTCTCTGTCATCAGGTGAACGGGCCCTTTTGTTGTGTACTGCGTCCTCTTCATCAGCCCAACGATTGGCTATTTCCATCAGCTGTGAAATTGTCCTTGGCTTGGTATGTTCTAGTTCTTCAATGTAGTCCTGTCGACGAAGTCCATCATTGAAGGCGTCGATTGCTCTTTCATCAGATATTGCTTCAGCCAAATTTTTTGTAATGTTCCATCGTTGGATGAAGGCTCGTATTGATTCTCTTGGCTTTTGCTTGCAGGCACACAATTTCTCCAAAGACGCGGGTCGCTTGACTGTAGACTGGAAGTTTGTGATAAATTTGTCTTCAAGATCATTCCAACTGCTGATAGAATCTTCGGGTAGTTGTTTCATCCAGGAGTGTGCCACACCAGTTAGGTGCAGCTACAGGCTTTGCATCGCTGTAGCTTTGGATCCGCCTTGTAATATGACAGTCGCTAGATAGTCTGTCAGCCAAGCTTCAGGTTCTTGGAGGCCGTCGTACTTTTGTCGATCTTGGGGTAACTTAATATCTTTCGGCACCGGAGTTTTGCGAACCCGTCAGGTAAAGCAGCTGGCTCTGCATAATTCTTGTTTTTCCTCGCTTTCGCCGTCATGGTATCCACTGGTGCTGCGCTCTTCTCTTGATCGATCGATCCTTCGCTGGGTGATGTCATTTCTCGTGTCGTTGCATGGTTCTGATTCTAAAAAGTGGACCCGATGTGGCGATTGAGATCATCGGGTGTGACCTCCTTGTCGAGGGCTACTACGACGGTGTGGGGATCTGTCAAGTTGCCTCGTGGTTCCTTTATTTTCTTGCGCGTCACCAAGCCAAGATTCATCAAAGCGGAGCGATGGAGGGTCGCGTGAGGATCGTCGAGTGTGGGATGTGTTGTGATTAGGTATGTTTGCGCGGCCACAATGGCTGTCTGAGCTGTTTTTGCCTTGATATTTCCATCTTGGTCTATTGACATAAACGACAGATCAAGGTCTCGGATCAGTCCGCTCCTATCTTCTTCGGGGATATCTCGTAATCTAGACATTCCTCTTCTTGGCGATGATCCTCCTGTTATGCTTCTTGATCCTCGAGTGGAGCTTAGTTGTGCCCGACGTAAGCTAGATTCGTCGGCTACCCTCTTCCTTTCGTCGAGTTACCTCTGCATCCTGAGGAGGTCTCTCTTTTTGCGATGTAGCAGATACTGGTATGCCAATAGATCTTCGTGGGTAGCATCCATTGTCATTGGGACCGCACCCGAGAATGCTGCTCTCGCCTTTTCCCATGCACTGGCTGGTAGGCTAAGGGTTCTCCTCTCACCCTCGCGTGGTCATTCTTCTTCCCGATTTTCATGGTTGACTGTTGGGTCTACCCCGTTTCCTCGACTTCCTTTGTTGTCATTACTTCCTGCATTATGGCTTGAAAGAATATCATCAGGATTAAGAATTGGGTTACCGTTGGAGTCTTGTTGGGTCGTGGCGTCTCTGATGATCACGCATACTTGGTGCTGAGTGGCGTATGGACTGGTAACGTCATCATTTGCACCAATGGAGACACTATCGGATGATCCAGTGAAGTCCATCAGTTTTTGCTCTAGATAGATTTCCGCCATCCGAATTCTGAAGTTGATGCTTTCGCTGCTTTCTTCGGGTTTCGAATTGGCTGGGCTTGCTTCACGTGGTGGGGTTAACGGTGGGTCTGATCCGAAAGAGAGATTTTCATAGAGACCATCAAGATCCCCCAGATTCATCTCGATTTGCCCGCTTTTGTCGCCTGCTTCGATCTGTGCTTCAACTTACATTAAGGATCCGATGGAAGGTTCCGGTACTTTTGTGGGTGTAGCTTTATGGGTGGGCAGGTGTGGATCTGTTTCCGTCGAGTCGATGCTTGGTGGGGAGCGTTCTGCCGAATCCGTGTTTCTAGTGTTCATGTTTCCCATAGACGGCGCTAATTGACGAGGGTTAACCTCAGCAATGCCCATGGTGATGGACTTGGGGTTTCGCGAAAAAGAGAACGCTGGGGATTTCGTCGGATGTCAGGGAAACAATGGAATCAAAGTCGCCTGAATATTTGAGTAATTGCTCTATTACAAGTTGTCTTCTAGATTTCGGTACCCTCGCTTGGGCTTCTCCCATCCTATATATAATAGGCCAGGTCTCAAAGCTATATGCGGATAGGTTTCATACACACGTGATTACAATACCAACACAATGTCGATTCATGGTTTCTTTCCTAATACAATCAAAATCTTTGTCGGTTGCTTCGTTGGGCTGTCATCTGGAATCTTCATGGGCCGGAAGCCCTTTTACTCAGTATAGGGTAGTAAATCATACCCATGTCAGTGCCTCACACCAACGGAAGTGTGAACGGGAAAGTATGCCCGGATGTGAAACATGGATAAGAATCTCTCATGGGTAAAGTAACGCACCTCTGCAGAGTGTAAAGAAGTGTGACATGTTACTGCTTGCGAACGCTGCAAGAAAGGAACTCCACGAAGTTCTAATCAACCTGTGAAGACTAAGGGACATAACTTTTCAGAACAAAAGTAACCTTTGAAGAAATGTTTATGAAAACCTGTATAACCTATGACCTTTTGTCTGTGGTTGTAGCTAGTGCATCAAACACCCATTTTTAGTGAACTTGCTAAGTATTCTCGTACTCAACCATATATTCTTAACCCTTGCTAGATTCTAGAGTATTCAATGGCGAACCTAGAAGGAGAACTACTTTGAAGTGTTGAAGATACTCAGTGAAGGTCTATGGAGTCGATGTCTACATCAAAAACTTTTAAAGTCTCGGCAGGAGTTCTTATAAATAAAACCCTAGAACTATAACCTACTTCTATAGAGCATTTCTTTAGCAGCAATTGCAAGCCATAATTATATGGTAGTGGTAATTCTAAAATAGACTTCGAGCTGCTATTTCTGGTTCTCTCTTTTAATTATAACCCTCAGTGTGTTGAGGAGGTTCTTTGGATCTTTTGTAATGTGATATATGTAATCTAAATACATGCTTTGGACCCGCGATGTTTCTGTTGTGCCACTCTGAGGGATGTAATACTAGTGAACAGTGTTTTATTGGTGTTATGTCAACGACTATAGTGTACTACATCGTGTTGTGGTATGCTGGGTTACCGCAGTAGGGCTAGGGGAGGGACAGGGTCGGGTCGAGAAGTACATGGGTTGAGGTTGCGGGTTGTTGTCCATTGAGATGCAAGCTCCTAGCCTCGTGGTCCTCGCCCTGAAGCATGCTAGCTGGGCATTATGGCGAGATGGTGGGGGCACCAGGTGCTGGTATCGAGGCTGATACGTCTTGGGGCCAGTAGTGGTAGTGGTGAGGAAGACCGCCACTGGCTCCTCGGCATGGAGCGCCGGGGTCGTCGGGAACATGGCTAGGATCCCCTAGGAGAGGTGGAGGTCGAGCTTGGTGACAGCGTGTAGCACACCACTCTAGGTGAGCACGGGGACGATAGTGTCGTGGTCGTCACCCCCACACTCCCGGAGTCCATGTCCGTCTCGCTTTGTCGCTCCACGGGTAGTAGCCGTTTTATTTTACGTGTGTAATGCCCATAAAGTTTAAGACGGACAACTACCTACACTGACTTGTGCAAGGTGCTGTCGCTAATCCGTAGCCATTACCTAGAGGGCTTCGTCAATAGCACCCTGCCATGCCCACAACCGAGTCATCCAAGCGCACCCTGCCTTGCCCACCACCGGGTCATCTAGCCTATGGTGGGCTGCGCAATATCAAGGGGTTCTCTTGGAAATTGAGTCCTTTTTCATCGAGGGAGTTGTTAGTATGGTGTTATTTGATGCGATATCTCTCGGCGCTTGGGCTACACTTTATGCGAGTTTCTCCTCACATTCCTCGACGCAGTCCATGACAATTCGTACTCAGCTTGGTGAGATCAAGAAGCTTGATCTTACGGTCACCGCCTTCTTCAACAAGGTGAAGCGCATGGCGACACACTTTCCTCCATTAGCCAGCCTTTTCGTGGTGAGGAATTCACTACTACATCGTCCATGGGCTGGACAACGAGTATGACTCTTTTGTGGAGGTCGTCAAGAAGCATGATGTCGCGATGCGCTCGCATGATATCTATGAGTGCCTCCTTGGTATAGCACATTGTGTCTCCGCTCGACGGATATCTACTCCAAT
The DNA here is from genome assembly GCA_910589775.1 of Avena eriantha. Classification (NCBI taxonomy): domain Eukaryota; kingdom Viridiplantae; phylum Streptophyta; class Magnoliopsida; order Poales; family Poaceae; genus Avena; species Avena eriantha. Next base: position 266,787,297 of record OU342746.1, on the reverse strand, counting down.
GGCTCCACCCATGCGGTGTATCGCAGTGGACGCAAACCCTCCCATTGCACCCTCCACAGGTGGAGGAAAACCTGCTCAACAACCGCATCAACCACCGCACCTCAACATAACCACTGGAGGGAGCGGTTGTGCTTATGATGTCCGGTTTGTGGTGTATAGGTGTTGTGCCAGCTATGTGGCATTGAGAGACACATCGCGTCTCATTGTCATCGTCGCTTCAAAACTGACTTCTTAGGTATTGGTAACAACATCAAAGGATGAGCACCAAGTTCAAATGGTGACACATGGACACACTCGATCATATCCCATTGACGACACCTGGTACATGGAAACATGAGCTATTGATCATGTGGCCCAAGAGATGTCCAAGGTTTCCGTTCGCGAGCCCTACCACAGTCAGGACAAGGTCCACGCAGCAAATGGAGTAGGCATACACATCTCTCATATTAGTCAGGCATCCCTTTTCACACATATCTCTAAACAATTGCATCTTAAAAGTATACTTCATGTTCTCTCAATTACACGCAATTTGTTGTCCGTTCCCAAGTTCACTCATGACAATAACGTGTTAGTTGAATTTCACCCTTTTGATATTTTTTGTTAAGGGTTGGGCCACGAGGGATGTTCTTCTGAGAGGTCGATGTCGCTAGGGTCTATATGAGCTCGATGTGTCGCCTATCGCTCAAGTTTTCAGTGGAGTCCGTGTTTTGCCGTCACAGTGGCACTCACGCCTAGTTACTCCCATAGTTTGCCATGGTCTCCATTGCCATGAGTTACCCTTAGAGCTAGTAATAGGTGGAGATGTACCATAGTAGTGCAGCACCAGTTACTGCACTTACATTCTGCGCAGTCACGCTAGTCCATAATGAGCGAGCTAGTGTTTCATTCCGGCAAATAAATAGTTAGTTTCAATATACATTGCAATGGAAAATTAGAATCGACCACAAACACAAATTCTAAGAGGAAGGGCACGGGTGATGGTGGAGAAGAGGAGGGGGCAAATGTGCTTAACTGATAGTGTGATGTCGTGGGAATGAGATGCATGAGAAATTTAAGCCGCAACAGTGTACAACAAGCTTGCTCATTAGTTGAGTCTTTCGCAGCAAGAGCATCATGCCCGTGATGGAAATACAGAACAAGTTGTACTGTGCTTAGGCCATAGGTCGTAACTAGCACACGTGCCCGTGTGTTGCACCAGGAGATAAAAATCATTGTAACGACATGTAAAATAGATACTCGGTGGTTAGGCTGCAGCTTGTCATAAAAATCAGGTAGGTTCAAAAGCAAGTTGCGTTGGCCGTATCTTTTTTCTTCCTATAGAAGCACGGCACGCCAGTCAATCAACGCGCCTTAGCTTGACCTTCTTTAAATGCAAACATGCCTAGAACTGCCTAGGAGGATCAAACCTTGAACATGTCCGTACCTAACTCCTGATTTGTACCGATGCTTTTCAGCTTATAGAGGGTTGCTCCAATTTGACTTGTGCTCCCGAATTCACTCAGCAGCTCTCCTCTGAAATAAGTACATATGGAATTCACGTAGTTTAGCCATGGCAGGAAGGCTAGCTAGGAAATTTTAGCACATTGTGTAATGAATATGAGTTTCATATTATGTCCGAGAATCTATTCAATATTTGTAATTCAGTGGCAAGTTCACTTTCTGTAATTTGTAATTCAGCATGGTATCATGCAGCTTGAGATTGTAGAGTTGTATCAAGTGTGAAGAAAATTACCTAGTTAATTATAGATCAAGTCGTGCCTCGAATGCAAGGCAAATAGGATTACTACTGAATCCAACAACCATTGGCATCTAGTAGTCACTACTATGATCAAGGACAATCAACGGTGAAGAAATTTAACCATATCGGTTACCTGTTCGATAGGGAGTGCGTTCCACATCTCGAAGCGGAGACCAACTCTGATGGATGGCGTATTATAGGGTAGCTCGAAAAAATTGTATTGCAGAAAAAGTGAGATATAGGGCATAAAACCAGATGTGGTTTTCTTAGATGATGCATTTTGCAGCATTCGTGGATGCCTTAAATTGGGCACGTCTGCCGCTACCTCTATTTTCCATGTTTGCATACACATATGAAATAAATATTACTTTCTATGTCCCAAAATAAATAATTTGGATTTGTCTAGATTCATGTGCATCTACATACTCCCTCTGACCCAAATTAGATTTGTCTAGATTCGAATGTATTTAGACTTATTTTAGTGCTAGATATCTCAGAATCAGGCAAAACCAAGTCAACTAATTTGGGTCGGAGGGAGTGCTAAAATCTATTTAGATACATGCAAATCTATACCTAATAATACAACCAAAGTTAAGTCATTTATTTTCGGATAGAGGCAATATGAAACTTTGTGAAAGCATTACGAGGAGAGCAACACGGTAAGCAAGCAACCAGCTGCTAAACAATTTGTACAACCAATCGGCTCAAAAAGTTCGGAAATAGTCAATTTCTCTGTAATCTGTCAGCAGCAGTTAGCAATTGTCTAGGAACTGGCCAAATTTCTCTATTACATAGAAAAATTCAGTATATCTAGTGGCGGCGGGCAGACGCGACAACAGCAAAATTTCTCTAGCACATGCCCTGTACATCCATCAAATTCCCAGGCAACCTTAAAACAGCGTGCTGGACCTTCCGCACGATAAGCACCATGGCGGCCTCGGGAGAGCAACACGGTGCCGTCACTCTGCCCCTGCCCAGCACGCCCCGAGCTGCCTTGCCACCCGCCTCTCTGTGGCTCGCTTCGTCGCCATCCTCCCAGATGCGCCGCCCCGCCTCCTCCCAGGTGAGCTGCTCCTCTCCCCTACCAAGATTTCCGCCCCAGTCTCCTCCTCCCAGCAGAGCTATCCACTCTAGGCCGGACGCATCCGGTGACAACGGCTGCGGCAAGATCGACCTTGCCCCGACCTTCTCTCTCATCCTTGCCATATCTCACTTGGGGAATTGGTTGGGGATGCGGCCAGAGCGAGGAGGATGTGGTCTGGGTGGGATCTGCGGTGGCAGAAGTGGAGGCAGCGTCCAGTCCGATCGAGGAGCTTCAATGGCGTTGGGAGTCCTCCCCACAGCGCCCGCGGTAGAGGAATTCGGCCATGCCTCCCGTGGTTGCAGCGCTGGGAGGATGAGAAGAGGAGCGATGAGAAGGGCCACGAGAGGGCCTAGATCTCTAAGGGAGAGAGGTTTGGGGCTGCCAAGGTCATTGGGCAGGGAGGCGCCGCCGTGGCATGGGGGAGAAAGACAGGGGAGGAGAGAGAGAGAGGGGGTGTCGATTCGCTCGCACGCAGCCTAAGGTTCGATCCCCTTCTCCCTCGCGAAGAAGGAAACTGAAGGTTCACTCAGCGGTGGCAGCTCTAATAAATATGATGAAAACCAGGAGTAAAAAGGTCTTTTCCTTGCTTCCTTTATATATATATATATATATAGATATAGATATAAGGATGATCCGGTGCCACCTTGTCCGGAAAAATTAGGACGATTCCAGAACATCCCAATGTACCAGTGTTTAACACATTACCCGATGCAGAAACTGAAGATCAAAAACCGCAGATTCTGGCTAGTTGATGTCCTGAGCTGAAACTGTCCCCCCTGTCCTCAATGCTATACAGTAAGTGTCGAGCTGCAGAGTTCTGTGCTACACCTCTTGCCACCCTCCTAAATAATTTTGATAGAGAAAGATGAAGCGTTGGAATTTGCTCTCTGCCATTGAAGATCCAGCAGAGAAGCAACGCTAGGTTACGTAAGTTATAAAGTACTTCCTCCGTTTCATATTAGTTGTCGTTGATTTAGTACGTACAAAATTTATAACGAAGGGAGTATAGCTTTTTAAAGTTTTTAGTTTGTGATCTGCTGTCGCAGGATCCTAGTTTGTATTTATAGTTGCAGTTATTATGGATGCTATACATGGTAAATCGTTGTGCAGTTGTAGTTTGATGATGTTTTTTGTCTTGCTAGTCAAGGTACGCAGCTGCGTAGTTGCACCCTTCGACTGGAATTCTTGTGTGGACCTAACCCTTAACTAAACTCTGACTAGCCAGCGCTGATAAGTAAGCCTTTGCAGGTAGATTTTTTTGGATGAGGACAGACCGCATCGATTTTTTGGATCTAACGCTATAATAAAGCATTGCCGTTTGGAGTGTGATCTGTTGCCGCGCTTCTAAATATTTTTAGTACAGATTGAACCATTGATCCCTATTGTCAAAGATCCCAGTCGTGTTGGCGGCATACTAGTCATTTACAAAATGTTTAGTGATCATTTGTCACATGTATTTCACTGGTTGGTGCATATATCAACTTTATGTGATCCTTGAATTGTACTTTTGGATGATTACTTCGTAATAAAAGGCGGTAGTCGGGGTTTTACTCTCTTTTTAAAAAAAAACATGTTTTCAATTTCCAATGTGTTGTCGGCGGAGCCTAGGCTCGTCAGATTATGAATGATTGCGTAGGCGTGAAAGTCTTTTCACTCTAGATGCAGCCATCTAGAGATCTTAGCTCGAGATATATGGATGATGGTATAGCAATGGATTTGCGATGCCTACAATATTAATGTGTAATCCTACTTGCATTTTGGTTTGGGCATGCCTGTTATCCTTTTTTGCATTATCCCATAAGGATTTCAATATTCCATTAAAGTGTTTGCGTACGATCAATGCAGAGGCTGGGGCTATCCTAAGTGACATTTTATATTTCTCTCCAGGTAGTCACATGCGGCTTTTAGACACCGATATATATCATACACGTATACATTTTGGGTATATACTGTATTAACCACATGATAGTAAATGATGAAATCGTGCGCAACTAAACTAGTTGATAAACTATGATGTAGTAGTGAAGTTTCATTTACTGCCCTTACAATCGATACGCTACGTTAGAACATATTTTTCCGTTCCTATAAATAAATAGGCAGCTTCCCTATGATAGTAATGATAAATTGAACCACAAATTGTAAGGAGAAGGGTATAGGTGATGTGGGAGCTGAGGGCTGCTATTAGTGTATTTGATTGATGTGGGATACTGGGATCTCGTCGGGATGAGATGCGTTAGAAATTCGTGCCAAAGCGGTGTGCACCTGACTCTCGTATTAACATGCTCACAGCAAGAGGGAATGTCGGTGGTAGCCTGTTTCGTTTGTTGTATCAATGACCCCAGACAGACCGGACACAATCATGCATCCAAGAGCCAACAATTCCAGCACTGTCTCACCTCCTTCGCCCATCAGGGTCGGCTCGTGATTTATTGACTGCGCTACCATCCAACTACGTCAGCCAGATGCAACTGAAAATAACCCTTACGGTTTCTTGCAGATATGCGTACCATTTCCAGTAAGATGTCCTAGTATTATCCTTTGTGAGTAACCGTGATGGCATGAGACTTACATCACATCCCAATCCGCTCAATCACAAAGAGTATTGCTAATATCAACTTTCTGTAACACAAGAAATCCTTTGGATGCATGAATCTCCTAGGGTTATCATCACACTCCTCCTCTGTATGAGAATGGTTCCCAACATAGTATTAACTGATTCTTCCGAAAAACTCAGCTCACTTGCTATTGTTCTTATGGCTGCCCTTTTGAATAGTTTTTTGTAGAGATTAAGATGAAACACAGATTTGCTCTCTGTCGTTGAAGATCAAGAAACAATATGTTATGCGAATGATCATTTACAGCTTAAACAAGCTCAGTTTGTGCCTTACTTATGGAACTCTTGGGTGGAGCTGGCCATTCAGTGCCTAATTTAGAGTGTCGATGGTTTTGTAGGAATAGTCACAACAAAAGCAATGTAGAAGTCATTAATCTAGTCAACCATACTGCATTTTTTCTCCAGGCTGTCATATGAATTGAATCCTGGTATTATCCGTGTACATTTTGGGAATATGTTCCACAAGGACTCGTAGCTGGCCAAACAATCAAAATACACACGACTTGATTTCGACTTGGGTCAGCAATCGGACGTATAGCAGTTCTCATCAGTGATATCTGAGTCGGTTGGTGAATGGTGATGCGGTAGTGAAGATTTATTTACACATTTGCATTTCGTACGTCAAGATCATCCATGCTACTGTTCCTTGCCGGCAAATAAATAGTTGGTTTCTATGCACCGTGTAATGGAAAATTGGAGGCAACCACCAAAGCAAATGGTAAGAACTAAGAAGACGAGTATGTGCGAGGGTGGAGAATAGGAGGATCAATGCATTGAATTGGTAGTGGGATCTCGTAGGAATGAGATGTATGGGAAATTTGAGTTACATGGGTTTTTATTTATTTTTGCATGGGGAAGGGCCCGAAGGCCCGAGAAGCTGTATTACTCAGTAGACAGTTTTACATGCATGACCCTTACAAACACAGAGGAATTAAAGCAGTTCTAAAATTTTACACAAAGGACCCTAAAAGAAATTAGGAAAAAGCAATCATGTCCTTCACTGCCACAGCTCAGACAAGATCTTGAAGAATGGCCGACGTCGGAAGCACCCGGGGACTACGCCACCTGGTTTGTCATCGTCGTGGAGCGTCGCATTGAGATCAGAGAACATCCGGATCAGCTTATCAGCCTGGAAGAAGAAGATGTTGTGGTGCCAGCCCCACACCATAGCGCGGTGTGGCATGTGAAGGGTTCGCAGCATAGAAAACAAAAAAAATCCTACGATGAGAACTATACGCCAAGATCTATCCAGTAGATACAAGCAATGGGTGGATATACATCCATCGAGAACTTATCCTCGAAGACAACAAAGTTTTGTTAACGAGTAGGAACTCGTGGATGATGTAGTCGTACGCCTGCCGATCTCAAGATCGTGTGGAAATCATAGCGCCGCAAACCAGCAGCGCATCCGCACTCGCACACACGTTCAGGCCACCGAACAACCTTCGCCTCCTCGCTCCAGCGATGCAGCGGAAGCAGTAACTCCTTCCAGACGAAATGCCACCGGAAACATGTATCTCGCTAATCCGAGACCATGGGGGAATAATTCTAGAGGGGGAGAAAGATCCTTCACGAGGAGGTGTGAGGAAGAAGGGTGAGAAGGGTGGCCTTTTATAGGAGGAGGGGGGTACCCCTCCCATGGCCGGCGCCCCATGGAGGTGACCCCTCACCTCACCCATTCATGTGGTGGTACCCCCCTCCACATAAAAGTGTTCCTTAACATTCCTCTTTAAAATCTTTACTTTAAATGCATTAAATTTGGAGAAATTTAATGCTCTCTCATTTAATAAAACTCTTTTATTAAATTTATTCAGAATTTTGTTAATTACTTTAATTAATAAACATTCACATAAAACCCCCTACAACATTTCAATATTACATGCAGAACCAGTTTCAGCAATTTTATCTAAAACAGTTTCGGTGTCTATTGAAATAATTCCAGCGCTTTGCAATTCATTGGTCTGAAACACATTTGCTCCAAATGGTGTTAGTGTCCCTTAAGTGTGTCACCCTACGGTTCATGAATAATGCAGACATGATCGAGACCCAATAATGCAGACATGATCGAGACCCCTCTCAGATCAATAATCAGAAGCGGGACCTGGAGATCCATACTGACTCCTACACATTCTACGATGACTTCTATGATCGTGAGAACCTTTAACGCTAGTAACTAAATCCCTTTGTCTTGCAATATATTACATGTCCGAGATTCGATCATCGGTATCTCCATACCTAGTTTAATCTTGTTACCGACATGTACTATTTTCTCGTTCCCATGATATAACATTCTAGTGATCTCATCACTTGCTTGCAAGCTAACCTGTGATATCACCGAGAGGGCCCAGAGAATATCTATCCATCATCGGGATGGACAAATCCCACTCTTGATCCATGAGCTTCTACATAACACTTTTGTAGCACTAAAACCATCTTTATAATCACCCTTTCACGGTGTGACGTTTTATGTTATAAAGATACTCTTCCAGTGTTAGTGATTAGCATGATCTCATGGTCTAAGGACTAGGATTACTTTGTTAGATGTTATAGCAATATAAACACAATGACTTTGATCGTAATGCTATACTTCGGATGAATGTTCATCACATTATTCCACTAATGTTGTGACCTCGTTATTAACAACATCCAATGTCCATGATCAGGAAACCTTGATCACCTTGTTAATCAACGGGCTAGTTTATAAGAGAGGCATAACTAGGAACTTTCCTTTTGTTTATTAAACACACATGTATTAACGTTTCCAAATTAATACAATTATAGCATGCAAAATAAACATCTATCATATACTTGGAATATGTATAATAACAACTTTATTATTGCCTCTCAGGACATATTCCCTTTAGTCTCCAACTTGCACTAGAGACAATAATCTAGTTACATGGTGATAAATCTAACACCCACGGAGTTTTGGTGTTGATCATGTTTTGCTCTAGGGAGAGTTTTAGTCAACGGGTCTGCTACATTGAGATCCGTATGTACTTTAAAAATATTTATATCTCCATCCTTGACATGCTCACGGATGGAGTGAAACCGGTGCTTAATATGTTTGGAATTCTTGTGAGACCTTGGTTCCTTTGCATTGGCTATGGCTCCATTGTTGTCATAATAGATAACCATTGGATCCAACACACTAGGAACCACATCCAGTTCGGTAATGAACTCCTTCATACAAACCGCTTCCTGTGCTACTTCTGAAGCAGCAATATATTTTGCCTCCGTTGTTGACCTTGTTACCACAGGTTGTTTGGAGCTCCTCCAACTAACTACTGCTCCGTTCATGAGAAATACATATCTGGATTGAGACTTAGAGTCGTCTGGATCAGTGTCAAAGCTAGCGTCGACATAACCATTAGCGACCAGCTCTTCTTCACCTCCGTATACAAGAAACATTTCCTCAAGTACTTAAGGATATTCTTGACCGCTATCCAGTATTCCAAACCTGGATCAGATTGGTACCTACTAGTCAAACTAATAGCATGTGCCACATCCAGTCTTGTACATAGCATGGCGTACATTATAGAGCCTATGACTAAAGCATAGGGGATTTCATCCATTATCTCTCTTTCTTCCGCTATAGCCGGACTTTGAGTCTTTCTCAATGTCTTGCCTTGCAACATAGGTAAGAACCCCTTCTTACTTTCGTCCATTTTAAACTTCTTTAAAATCTTATCAAGGTATGTACTTTGCGATAGCCCTATTAGGCGTCTTGATCTATCTCTATAGATCTTTATGCCTAATATATATGACGCTTCACCAAGGTCTTTCATAGAAAATTTGCTGTTTAGATAACTTTTAACATAGTTTAAAAGATCTATATCATTTCTAATCAATATTATGTCATCCACATATAATATCAGAAATTCCACATTGCTCCCACTCACTTTCTTGTAAATACAAGCCTCTCCATAAGTTTGGACAAATCCAAACTCTTTGATCACCTCATCAAAGCGGAGATTCCAACTCCGTGATGCTTGCTTCAGTCCATAGATGGATCGCTGAAGCTTGCACACCTTGTTAGCATCCTTAGGATCGACAAAACCCTTTGGTTGTATCATATACAACTCTTTTTTAATGTTACCATTGAGGAACGCAATTTTGACATCCATCTTCCATATTATATAATCGAAATATGCAGCAATTGCTAACATAATCCTAACTGATTTTAGCATCGCAACGGGAGAGAATGTCTCATCGTAGTCAACTTCTTGAATTTGTCGAAACCGTTTTGCGACAAGTCGAGCTTTATAGACGGTTACATTACCATTAGCATCATCTTTTCTTTTGAAAATCCATTTATTCTCAACGGCCCTTCGGTCATGAGGTAAGTCCACCAAGGTCCAAACCTGGTTTTCGTACATGGATTCCATCTCAGATTTCATGGCTTCTAGCCATTTGTTGGAATCCGGGCTCATCATCGCTTCTTCATACGTTGCAGGGTCATCTATTTCAGCAACCATGAAATTTACAACAGGATTCCCGTACAGTTCAGGAGCTGCACGTGTCCTGCTTGACCTGCGAGGTTCATTAGTGTCCTCATTCGTAGTTTCAGGATCATTATCATTAGTTCCTTCTTCATTTGGTGAAGTCAACTCCGGAACGACTTCCGGTGCTGCGCCACTTGCCATTTCATGAAGAGAAGGTTCAATAACCTTTTCGAGTTCTACCTTTCGACTACTCACACCTTTCGTGAGAAACTCTTTCTTTAGATAGCATCCATTCTTAGCACCGAAAACCTTGCCCTTGGATCTGTGATAGAAGGAATACCCAATTGTTTCTTCCTGGTATCCTAATAAGACGCATTTTTCCGCTTTGGGTTCGAGTTTATCCGGTTGAAGTTTCTTCACATAAACATCGCATTCCCAAACTTTAAGAAATGACAGCTTATGTTTGATTCCAAACCATAATTCATACGGTGTCATTTCAACGGATTTAGACGGTGCCCGATTTAAAGTGAATGCAGTGGTTTCCAGTGCATAACCCCAAAATGATAGTGGCAAGTCAGTCAGAGACATCATAGATCGAACCATATCTAATAGAGTACGATTACAATGTTCCGACACAACATTACATTGTGGTGATCCAGCAGGCGTGAGTTGTGAAACTATTCCACACTCGTGTGTGGTAAACTCGTAACTTAGATACTCACCTCCTTGGCCGGACGGCAGAATTTTGATCTTTCTATTACGATGATTTTCCACTTCATTCTGAAATTCCTTGAACTTTTCAAAGATTTCAGACTTATGTTTCATCCAAGAGATATACCCGTATCTACTCAAATCATCTGTGAAAGTAACAAAATAATGATATCCACCTCGCGCCGACACACTCATTGGACCGCATACATTAGTATGTATGATTTCCAATAAATCTGTCGCCCATTCCATTGAATCGGAAAACGGCGTTCTAGTTATCTTGCCCATAAGGCATGGCTCACATGTATCAAATGATTAAAAATCAAATGATTCCAAAAGTCCATCAGAATGGAGTTTCTTCATGCGTTTAACACCAATATGACCTAGACGGCAGTGCCACATATATGCAGATATATCATTATTAAGTTTAATTCTTTTAGCATCAACATTATGGATGCGCGTATGAGTATTATCGAGATTCAACAGAAATAAACCATTTATCACGGGTGCATGACCATAAAAGATATTATCCATATAAATCGAACAACCATAGTTTTCGAATTTAAACGAATAACCACATCGCATCAAACAAGATCCAGATATAATGTTCATGCTCAGTGCAGGCACCAAATAACAATTATTTAGGTTTATAACTAATCCCGATGGTAGGTGGAGAGGCAGCGTTCCGAAGGTGATCGCATCAACTCTTGATCCATTGCCGACACGCATCTTGACCGCACCCATTGCTAGCGGTCACTTGTTCCATAGCCCCTGATTCGAGTTACGTATGTTAGCAACCGATCCGGTATCAAATACCCAGGTGCTACTGCGAGTACTAGTCAAGTACACATCAATAACATGTATATCATATATACCTTTGTTTCCCTTGCCGGCTTTCTTATCCGCCAAAAACTTGGGGCAGTTGCACTTCCAATGGCCAGTCCCCTTACAATAGTAGCACTCGGTATCAAACTTAGGGCCAGCCCGGGATTTCTTTTCAGGCGCAGCAACATATTTGCCGCCCTTCTTTCCCTTTTCTTTACCCTTCTTGTCTTTCTTGAAACCGGTGGTCCTATTGACCATCAACACTTGATGTTCTTTCTTAATCTCCACTTCTACAGTCTTAAGCATTGACAGAAGCTCGGGGAGAGTCTTCTTCATGCCCTGCATGTTATAGTTCATCATGAAGCTCTTGTAGCTAGGTGGCAGAGATTGGAGAACATGATGTATGCCTAAATCAATGGGAATCGTTATTCCCAAGGACACAAGCTTATCGGCGTACACAGACATTTTGACTATGTGCTCACTTACGGAGCTGTTCTCTTCCATCATGCAGCTAAAGAACTTTTCTGAAGCATTATAACTCTCTACAGTAGCATGGGTATCAAAAATCATTTTCAATTCACCCATGGTATCAAAGGCATTGCCATTTTTGAGATGCTTTCGAAGTTCTAGCTCCAGTCCATACAGTATGCCGCAATGAACTAAGTTGTGCCCCTCATGACGAGTCACATAGACATTCTTTTCCTCGTCAAGGGCATCAGGAGCTGGTGGGGAGCCTAGCGGCTCTTCTAACACATATTGCTTTTGTGCAGCATAGAGGAGAATCCTCAAATTTATAGCCCAGTTGGTGAAGTTGCTACCATTCGCAACAACTTTCTCTTTCTCCATGAACACATTGAAATTAAAAGAAGGTGGTGCCATCTACAACAGAATTTGTAAAGATTATTTAGACTAAGTTTATGATAGATTGAGTTCAACTAAACTCCCGCTCAAAAACAACATCCCTCGTGTCTTTTTGGTGATTACATGAACCAAATCCACTACACCAAGTCTGATCATCACGTGAGTCGGTGCAGCTTCAAAGGCGACCATCTATATGGGTATCATATCAACTATATGACTCATCCTTAACCTTTCGGTCCGTGTTCCGAGGCCATGTATGTACATGCTAGGCTCGCCAAGTAAGAACCTTAGTACTCGCGTGTGTAAAACTGTCTTACACCTGAAATATGATCGTGGATTCAAGTACACCCGATCATCACGTGATGTATTGAAGCGGCAAAACATAAACGGTGTGTACTTAAGGAAGAACACATCTTTATCTTGATATTTAAATGAGGGATCATCTTATAACGCTACTATAACGCCAAACTAGCAATATAAGATGCGAACATCATATGTGTAAAGTGAAATGATATGGTTCTTGCATTTGATCACTATCATATGCATCGTGGTATGATCTCTATCATTCCTTTGTGTGTAAGGCCAAGGTCTACGGAACTTACACATTAAGTGTGTTGTAACTGTATCAACTATACATCAACTCACAACAATACCATATCAAGACACAAGCCCAGCAACGATCTAAACTAGACACCTCTAATTTATCAATTGCAAGTTTTACATGGCTTAGGGCTTTGGAAGATAGAACCGTTTTTACCTACGAACATGGAACCACAATGATGATAACCAAATTATTAGCAACTCATTATAAATCAGATATTGACTATAGTAGGAGAGACAGACACCTGTCAGCTACTTATGCAAAACTACTTGCATGTCAGTCGTGGAACCGATCTCATGTGCGATGATATGTAAGGTTGGTCCGGGCCGCTTCATCCCACTATGCCATCAATATCCTGTAGGGGATCGGTGCAGAAAACAAAAAAATTCCTACGATGGAACCCTAAAACTTGCCTAGGATCTATCTATGTAGTAATGCAGTAACGGTCGGAGCGTATAGAATACATACCCTTGTAAACCGTACGCGGTTAACGTTCCACGGGGAACGTGGTTGATGTAGTCGTACTCGAAGCCAACCTCAAGGTCGTGAAGCTCCTCGCAGGTCACCCCTTGCTCCTTCTTGATCTTCAATGCGCAACAGCTCTATCTCACGACATTCAAGCGCCCCAAGTGTTGCGCCTCGTGTCTTCGTACACATCTGGTGCACGATGAGACCTCTGGCTCCCCGATCCCACTGGGAGTGCGGAAGTTGATATCCGGCTAGGAATCCCTGCAGCGTAACGGCGTACTGCAGGTGTGCCTTGATCGCACAACCCAGACTTGGGGCCATGGTCACAAGGTTTAGAGAGAGGGAGGGAGAAAGTCAACCAAAGGACTTCTCAAGTTGTGTCTTTGGTGTGTTTTAATCCCACCCATGGGCACCCCTTTATATAGGCTAAGGGGGTGTACCTTTCTCAAAGGCTAAGCCATGTGGGACTAATACTAAAAGAAAAAGGCAATAGATTTTCGGACTGCCAAATGGGCCAAAAAAATACTCAGCCCAAATAGCAAACATAAAATGCTCAATAAAAGGAAAAGGAAAAAAGCAGCAGCAGCAGCCAGCTAGCCGGGTGGGCTGGCCTGCCCACCGGCGGCCTAGCTCGTGCTGCCAGCGCTGTGGCCAGGTGAGCCGGCGCCAACCCGCGTGGCCCAGCTCGCTGCGGCGGCCTGGAAGGGGGAACCCCGGGTGGGCCGGCTCGCCTCCCGGTGGCCCAGCGCCCCGCCCCGCCTGGCCTGGCCTGGGTGGGCCAGCTGGACAGCGGCGGCCCGCGGCGACCTGGCCTGCCTGTTGGTGTTGCCTAGCTATCTGCCGCCCTGTGTGGTGGCGGTTATCCGCCGCCCACAGGGCTGGCTGTTTTGCCCTTTTCCATTTATTTTTCTACACTTTTATTTCTAGGCCTTTTTCCTCTGGGATTTGGCCTAATATAAAATTTGACTTTATAAATCTTAATCTAAATATTATTTATAATATATTAATTCATAATTAATATATATTTGAATATATATTTAAATTCCCATTTATCCGAAAACACTTTTCAAGGCTTTTCCTTTATTCTTTCTCTGAACAACTTCAGATCTCTCCGCGGAACGATTCCGGCTTTCTCTCTTTCTCTACTATGATTCCGTCTTACGAATGATCGCTCTCATCGTACCCTTAAGTGTATCCTCTCGCGGCTCGGGAATGCTCTAGACATGATCTGTATCAATGATCAACAGAGGGACCAGGGATGTCCATGTGACCCCTATGCATTCCTGATGACAATGTCGTTTGAACCGTCTAAATGTAGCATCATCTGCCTTTTGTTTCTCGATACAACTTGTCCGAGATCCGATCATTGGTATCCTATACCTTTGTTCAATCTCATTCACAACAAGTTATGTTTTCTTGTTACCGTGATATTACATCCTCGTGACCTAGTCACATGTTGCAACATTTATAGATGTAATCTCACCAAGTCGGCCGTATGTATCTTTACCCGCCATGTGGGTGAACAAATCCCGGTCTTGCAGTCACATGTCATCTACTGTTCCTTCGGAATACCCAACGTACACCTTTATGGCCACCGTATTACCAGATGACGGTTGATGCAGTCTAAGCAGCCTAGGGAAACAGTGAGTAATATGAGCTCACGGTCTAAGGAAAAGGAGTCTAGGTATAGTTGTTGCAACAATGAACTAGATGACTTGATCGTGTTGCAATCCTTCGAGGAATGTCCAATCACATAATTCTCCAATAATATGATCTCGTTGTCAATCGACATAAATCCCCATGATCTTCAAACCCAGATCATCTCCGTGACCAACGAACTAGTATGAATAGAGGATACTAGGGACTTTGTTGTTTCATACCACACCTGTACCAATGTTTCTACTTGGCACAGTTATAGCACAATATGAAACTATTATAAACTAATTGAGATATGACAATAAAAACCTATTTATTATTTGCCTCTAGGGCATATCTCCTTCATATCCAAAGTACATATAAGAAGCTATAACATGATCATCACCGCCCACATACTCTTATGTGTTCTACCCGTGCAAAGCACCTACGCATAGATCAGGCTTTGATACCACTAAAGGGTTCGCAGCATAGAAAACAAAAAAATCCTACGATGAGAACTATACGCCAAGATCTATCTACTAGATACAAGCAACGGGTAGACATACATCCATGGAGAACTTACCCTCGAAGACAACAAAGTTTTGTTAATGAGTAGGAACTCGTGGATGATGTAGTCGTACGCTTGCCGATCTCAAGATCGTGTGGAAGTCCTAGCGCCGTAAACCAGCAGCGCATCCGCACTCCCACATCGGTTCAGGCCATCGAACAACCTCTGCCCCTCGCTCTAATGATGCAGTGGAAGCAGCAACTCCTTCCAGACGAAATGCCACCGGGAACATGTATCTCGCTAATCCAAGACCATGGGGGAATAATTCTAGAGGGGGAGAGAGATCCTTCACGAGGAGGTGTGAGGAAGAAGGGTGAGAGGGGTGGCCTTTTATAGGAGGAGGGGTACCCCTCCCATGGCCGGCGCCCCATGGAGGGACCCCTCACCTCCCCCATTCATGTGGTGGTAACTGTTGGAGATATGCCCAAGAGGCAATAATAAAAGTGATTATTATTATATCTTTGTGTTTATGATGAATGTTTACATCACATGCTATAATTGTATTATTAGGAAACACTAATACTTGTGTGTTTTGTAAACATAAGAGAGTCCCTAGTAAGCCTCTTGTAAAACTAGCTTGTTGATTAATTGATGATTATGGTTTCCTGATCATGGACATTAGGATGTGATTAATAACAAGGTTATATCATTAGGAGAATGATGTGATGGACACACACCCATAGTAAGCGTAGCATAAGATCAAGTCATTAAGTTCGTATTGCTGTAAGCTTTCAAATACATAGTAACCTATTCCTTCGACCATGAGGTTATGTTAATCACCATCACCAGATGGATACTTTGATGACATCAAACGCCGCTTCGTAACTGGGTGGTTATAAAAGTGTCATTGGGTATTCTGAAAGTATGTGTTGAAGCGCATGAACCAAGATTGGGATTTGTCCATCCATATGACGGATAGATATGCTCTGGGCCCTCTCGGTGGAATGTCATCTAGTTAGCTTGCAAGCATGTGACTGGGTCACAAGGGATGACATATCACGGAACGAGTAAAGAGTACTTGTCAGTAACGAGGTAGAACTAGGTATGGAGATACCGACGATCAAACCTCGGATAAGTATAGTATCGCGAGACAAAGGGAATTAGTTTCGTATGTAAGTGGTTCAATCGATTGTAAAGTCATCGTTGAGTATGTGGGAGCCATTATGGATCTCCAGGTCCCGCTGATGGTTATTGATAGGAGATGTGTCTCTATCATGTCTACATATTCACGAACCGTAGGGTGACACACTTAAGGTTCGAAGTTGTTTTAAGTAGATATGGAATGTGCATTGGAGACCGAATGTTGTTCGGAGTCTCGGATTGGATTCGGGACATCACGAGGAGATCTGGAATGGCCCGGAGAATAAGATTCATATATAGGGGATCATTTTCTGAGTTAGGAAATGTTCCGGAGTGTTTGTATGAGGATTCTAGAAGGTTTCGGAATGTTCCAGAAGGTTCTAGAAGATATCTTAGAGTTTGCTTGAAAATCAAGATAGGGATCAAGGAGTCCTGGTGGGTCAAGACTAGGAGTCGTGGGGGAGGAGGACTCCTCCCCCCACCTCCCAATCCGCCGGCCTAGAGAGGAGGGGAGTCCTACAAGGACTCCCCCTCCCCAGGCGCCCTCCCTTCTTTAAATAGAGGGGCAGGGGCGCCCCCTCCTCCTTTGCTCTCATAACTCCAATCTCTGCCGCCTCTCTCCTCCACCTTTATTCTGCACAGGCAGAGGCGAAGCCCTGCAGAATTCTCTACTCCACCACCGCCACCACGCCGTCGTGCTGCTGGGATTCCGTGGAGAAGATCTACTACCTCCGCTGCTTGCTGGAACGGGGAGAGGAAGGTCTGCTTCGACTCCGCACGTGTGACCGACTGCGGAAGCGCTGCCGAATCGCGGCGCCGGAAGGATCGTCCACTCGACCGACTGCGGAAGCGCTGCTAGAACGCGACGCCGGAAGGATCGTCCACACGATCTTGAGATCGGCAAGTGATCGACTACATCAACCACGAGATCTAATCTCGTTAACGCTTTCGGATCTATGAGGGTTAGTTCCTATCTATCTCGTTGCTCATGTCTAATATATTAGATCTTGGCTTTTATCTAGATTAGATCTGGGTCTTGTTCGTTCTTGCGGTAGAATTTTTTTGTTTTCCATGCTACGAACCCATCAGTGGTATCAGAGCCATATCTATGCGTAGATCTGTTGCACGAGTAGAACACAATGTTTTTGTGGGCGTTGCTGCTTTTGTTGTCGGTGTCTTAGCGTGTACTTTGCATCTTGCGGCATGGTGGGATGAAGCGGCTCGGGTTAACATTACATGTCATCGCACATGAGACTTGCTCCAGGCTTGACGTGCAACTTGCTTTGCACAAGTGGCTTTGCGGGTGTCTGTCTCTCCCACCATAGTTAAGATTCGATTTACAGTGAGCATCTTGACAACACTTGTATCAACGTTGTGGTTCTTGTTCGTAGGTAAGATCGGTCTTATGCGAAAGCCCCAAACCACGTAAAACTTGCAAAGAAAATTAGAGGCGTCTAACTTGTTTTTGCAGGGGTTCTGTGATGTGATATGGCCATCATGTGATTGTGATTGTATTTGATGTATGCAATGATCCTTGTTGTAATATGGCAACCGGCAGGAGCCTAATGGTTGTCTTTAATTCTGTTAAGACCTGCGTGTCTATTCATCTTGTAATAGCTTTGTTCCAAGTAGTTGTAATAGTTGCTGGTGATGATGGACAACCATGAAGCGGCGCCACTGACCTTGACGCAATGCTGGTGATGATGGAGATCATGTTCGTGCTTTGGAGATGGAGATCAAAGGCGCAAGAAGAAATGGCCATATCATATCACACAAATTATGAATTGCCTGTGATGTTAATCCTTTATGCATCTTGTATTGCTTGGATCGCGATGGTAGCATTATAAGATGATCCCTCTCACTAAATATCAAGTAATAAAGTGTTCACCCTTAGTTGGCACCGTTGCTAAGACTCGTCGTTTCGAAGCATCTCGTGATGATCGGATGTGATAGATTCTACGTGTGCATACAACGGGTGCAAGCCAGATTTGCACATGCGGAAACTAAGGTTATCTTGACGAGCCTAGCATGTACAGACATGGTCTCGGAACACGGAACACCGAAAGGTAGAGCATGAGTCATATAAATGATATGATGAACATGAAGATTGTTCGCCGATGAAACTACATCTTCTCTCGTGAAGATCGGACTTGGTGTAGTGGACTTGGTTCGTGTAATCACTAAGACAATGTGAGGGATGTTGCTTTGAGTGGGAGTTCACCTAGTTAGTTTAAGAATTAAATTAGAACTCAATTTGTCATAAACTTAGTCTAAACTACTTGCAAATTGTTGTAGATTATGGCAAACCCCTCCATCAATTTCAATGCGTTCCTAGAGAAAGAAAATCTTAAAAACAATGGAAGCAATTTCACGGACTGGTTCCGTGGACTGAAGATCGTCCTCAGGGCTGGTCGGTTGACCTATGTGCTCGATGCACCGCTAGGTGACCCACCTGCAGATAATGCCACCGATGACGAAAAGAATGTTTTCGCCACTCGGAAGAATCATTACTCCACAGTTCAGTGTGCCATCCTGTACGGTTTAGATGCGGAGCTCCAACAGCGTTTTGAGCACCACGACCCGTTCGAGATCATTAAGGAGCTCAGGCTAATTTTTGAGACTCGCGCGGCCATGGAGAGCTATGAGGCCTCCGAAAAGTTCTTTAACTGTAAGATGGAAGAAGGAAGCTCCGTTACCGAGCACGTGCTCACCATGTCTGGGTACGCAAAGAAGCTCCAAGAGTTGGGAATATCGATTCCTAATGAATTAGGGATTCACCGTCTCCTTCAATCACTGCCACCAAGTTACAAGAACTTTGTGATGAACTACAACATGCACTGCATGAACAAGACGTTGCCTGAACTATCGTCCATGCTGAAAACTGCTGAAGTGGAGATCAAGAAGGAGCAACAAGTGTTGATGGTCAATAAGACCACCAATTTCAAGAAACGGGGCAAGCCTAAGAACAAGGGTAACTTCAAGAAGGACGGCAAGAAAGTTGCCGCACCTGCTAAGAAGCCCAAGGCTGGTCCTAATCCTAAAACTGAGTGCTTCTACTGCAAGGGAGTTGGTCACTGGAAGCGCAACTGCCCCAAGTACCTGGCGGATCTGAAGAATGGCAACATCAAAAAGAAAGGTATATTCGATATATGTGTTATAGATGTGTATCTTACTAGTAACCGTAGTAGTGCCTGGGTATTTGATACTGGTTCGGTTGCTCATATTTGTAACTCGAAACAGGAGCTGCGGAATAAACGAAGACTGGCAAGAGACGAGGTGACGATGCGCATTGGAAATGGCTCCAAGGTTGATGTGATCGCCATCGGCACGCTTCCTCTACATCTACCTTCGGGATTAGTTTTAAATTTAAATAATTGTTATTTGGTGCCTGCGCTAAGCATGAACATTATATCTGGATCCTGTTTATTGCGAGACGGTTACTCTTTTAAGTCCGAGAATAAAGGTTGTTCGATTTATATGAGTAATATCTTTTATGGTAATGCACCTGAGATGAATGGTTTATTCTTACTGAATCTCGATAGTAGTGATACACATGTTCACAACATAGATGCTAAACGAATTAAATTGAATGATAATTCTACATACATGTGGCACTGTCGTCTTGGTCACATTGGAGTGAAGCGTATGAAGAAACTCCATTCAGATGGACTTCTTGAATCACTTGATTTTGAATCACTTGAAAGATGCGAAGCATGTCTAATGGGAAAAATGACTAAGACTCCATTCTATGGTACAATGGAGCGAGCTACAGACTTATTGGAAATAATACATACCGATGTGTGTGGTCCAATGAGTGTAGCATCGCGTGGTGGATATCGTTATGTTCTCACTTTCACGGATGACTTGAGTAGATATGGGTATGTCTACTTCATGAAACATAAGTCCGAAACTTTCGAGAAGTTTAAGGAATTTCAAAGTGAAGTGGAGAATCATCGTAACAAGAAGATTAAGTTTTTGCGTTCTGATCGCGGGGGTGAATATCTGAGTTATGAGTTTGGCATGCATTTAAAGAAATGTGGAATACTTTCACAATTGACACCGCCGGGAACACCACAGCGTAATGGTGTGTCCCAACGTCGTAATCGAACTCTCTTAGATATGGTTCGGTCTATGATGTCTCTTACAGATTTACCGTTATCATTTTGGGGCTATGCATTAGAGACAGCCGCATTCACTTTAAATAGGGCACCATCTAAATCCATTGAAACGACACCGTACGAATTGTGGTTTGGTAAGAAACCTAAGTTGTCGTTCCTTAAAGTTTGGGGTTGCGAGGCATATGTAAAGAAGTTACAACCTGATAAGTTAGAACCCAAAGCGGAGAAATGCGTCTTCATAGGATACCCTAAAGAAACAATTGGGTACACCTTCTATCATAGATCCGAAGGCAAAGTTTTCATTGCCAAGAATGGATCCTTTCTTGAGAAGGAGTTTCTCTCGAAGGAGGTGACTGGAAGGAAAGTAGAACTCGATGAGGTTATTGAACCTTCTCTCGGATTTGAGAGTAGCGCAACACCGGAAGATGTTTTTGTGCCGCCTGCACCAATTGGAGAGGAAGCTAATGATAATGATCATGAAACTTCAAACGAAGTTACTACTGAACCTTGCAGGTCAACGAGGGTTCGTACCACTCCTGATTGGTATGAATCTGCCTTGAACGTCATGTTGGTGGACAACACTGATGACCCTGCGACATATGAAGAAGCTATGGTGAGCCCAGATTCCGACAAATGGCTAGAAGCCATGAAATCCGAAATGGGATCCATGTACGAAAACAAAGTGTGGACTTTGGTGGACTTACCGGATGGCCGTAAGGCTATCGAGAACAAATGGATTTTCAAGAGAAAAACAGATGCTGATGGTAATGTTACCGTCTATAAAGCTCGACTTGTCGCGAAAGGGTTCCGACAAATTCAAGGAGTTGACTATGATGAGACTTTCTCACCAGTAGCGAAGCTACAGTCTGTGAGGATTTTGTTAGCAATTGCTGCACATTTCGATTATGAGATTTGGCAGATGGATGTAAAAACGGCGTTCCTTAATGGTGACATTGAGGAAGAGTTGGATATGGTACAACCCAAGGGTTTTGTCGATCCTAAAGATGCTGACAAGGTATGCAAACTTCAGCGCTCCATTTTTGGACTAAAGCAAGCATCCCGGAGTTGGAATTAACGTTTTGATAAAGTAATCAAAAACTTTGGATTTATACAAACTTATGGAGAAGCTTGTATTTACAAGAAAGTGAGTGGGAGCTCTGTAGCATTCCTAGTACTGTATGTAGATGACATATTGTTGATTGGGAATGATATAGAACTTCTTAATAGCATCAAAACCTATTTGAATAATAGTTTTTTAATGAAGGATCTTGGCGAAGCGGCATATATTCTAGGCATCAAGATTTATAGAGATAGATCAAGACGCCTAATAGCGCTTTCACAAAGTACATACTTGGACAAAGTTCTAAAGAAGTTTAGAATGGAAGATAGCAAGAAAGGTTTCGTGCCCATGTTGTTAGGTAAGACCTTGAGTAAGACTCAAAGTCCAGCTACGGCAGAAGATAGAGAGAAAATGAATAATATTCCCTATGCCTCAGCCATAGGTTCTATCATGTATGCCATGCTGTGTACAAGACCGGATATAGCACATGTTGTTAGTTTGACTAGCAGATATCAAAGTGATCCTGGAATGGAGCACTAGACAGCGGTCAAAAATATCCTAAAGTACCTAAATAGGACTAAGGATATGGTTCTTTCTTATGGAGGTGATGAACAGCTTGTTGTAAATGGTTACACCGATGCTAGTTGGAACACCGATCCGGATGACTCGAAGTCACAATCGGGATACGTATTTATTTTGAATGGTGCTGCAGTGAGATGGAGGAGTGCGAAGCAAAGCGTTGCGGCGAAATCTTCAACTGAATCGGAATACATAGCTGCTTCGGAGGCTGCACAAGAAGCCGTTTGGATGAAGGAATTCATTACTGAACTCGGCGTGGTTCCCAGTGCGCTGGACCCGATGGCCATCTACTGTGACAACACAGGTGCCATAGCTAATGCGTAGGAGCCAAGGTCACATAGCAAGCTGAAGCACATCAAGCTACGTTTCCACGCTATTCGCGAGTATGTCCGAGATGGTGACATAAAGATTTTCAAAGTACACACTGATCTGAATGTGGCAGATCCGTTGACTAAACCTCTCCCTAGGGCAAAGCATGACCAACACCAAAACGCCATGGGTGTTAGGTATATTACTATGTAATCTAGATTATTGACTCTAGTGCAAGTGGGAGACTGTTGGAGATATGCCCAAGAGGCAATACTAAAAGTGATTATTATTATATCTTTGTGTTTATGATGAATGTTTACATCACATGCTATAATTGTATTATTAGGAAACACTAATACTTGTGTGTTTTGTAAACATAAGAGAGTCCCTAGTAAGCCTCTTGTTAAACTAGCTTGTTGATTAATTGATGATTATGGTTTCCTGATCATGGACATTAGGATGTGATTAATAACAAGGTTATATCATTAGGAGAATGATGTGATGGACACACACCCATAGTAAGCGTAGCATAAGATCAAGTCATTAAGTTCGTATTGCTGTAAGCTTTCAAATACATAGTAACCTTTTCCTTCGACCATGAGGTTATGTTAATCACCATCACCGGATGGATACTTTGATGACATCAAACGCCGCTTCGTAACTGGGTGGTTATAAAAGTGTCATTGGGTATTCTGAAAGTATGAGTTGAAGCGCATGAACCAAGATTGGGATTTGTCCATCCATATGACGGATAGATATGCTCTAGTCCCTCTCGGTGGAATGTCATCTAGTTAGCTTGCAAGCATGTGACTGGGTCACAAGGGATGACATATCACGGAACGAGTAAAGAGTACTTGTCAGTAACGAGGTAGAACTAGGTATGGAGATACCGACGATCAAACCTCGGATAAGTATAGTATCGCGAGACAAAGGGAATTAGTTTCGTATGTAAGTGGTTCAATCGATCGTAAAGTCATCGTTGAGTATGTGGGAGCCATTATGGATCTCCAGGTCCCGCTGATGGTTATTGATAGGAGATGTGTCTCTATCATGTCTACATATTCACAAACCGTAGGGTGACACACTTAAGGTTCGAAGTTGTTTTAAGTAGATATGGAATGTGCATTGGAGACCGAATGTTGTTCGGAGTCTCGGATTGGATTCGGGACATCACGAGGAGATCTGTAATGGTCCGGAGAATAAGATTCATATATAGGGGATCATTTTCTGAGTTAGGAAATGTTCCGGAGTGTTTGTATGAGGATTCTAGAAGGTTTCGGAATGTTCCAGAAGGTTCTAGAAGATATCTTAGAGTTTGCTTGAAAATCAAGATAGGGATCAAGGAGTCCTGGTGGGTCAAGACTAGGAGTCGTGGGGGAGGAGGACTCCTCCCCCACCTCCCAATCCGCCGACCTAGAGAGGAGGGGAGTCCTACAAGGACTCCCCCTCCCCAGGCACCCTCCCTTCTTTAAATAGAGGGGCAGGGGCGCCCCCTCCTCCTTTGCTCTCATAACTCCAATCTCTGCCGCCTCTCTCCTCCACCTTTCTTCTGCACAGGCAGAGGCGAAGCCCTGCAGAATTCTCTACTCCACCACCGCCACCACGCCGTCGTGCTGCTGGGATTCCGTGGAGAAGATCTACTACCTCCGCTGCTTGCTGGAACGGGGAGAGGAAGGTCTGCTTCGACTCCGCACGTGTGACCGACTGCAGAAGCGCTGCCGAACCGCGGCGCCGGAAGGATCGTCCACTTGGCCGACTGCGGAAGCACTGCTAGAACGCGACGCCGGAAGGATCGTCCACACGATCTTGAGATCGGCAAGTGATCGACTACATCAACCACAAGATCTAATCTCGTTAACGCTTTCGGATCTATGAGGGTTAGTTCCTATCTATCTCGTTGCTCATGTCTAATAGATTAGATCTTGGCTTTTATCTAGATTAGATCTGGGTCTTGTTCGTTCTTGCGGTAGAATTTTTTTGTTTTCCATGCTACGAACCCATCAGTGGTATCAGAGCCGTATCTATGCGTAGATCTGTTGCACGAGTAGAACACAATGTTTTTGTGGGCGTTGATGCTTTTGTTGTCGGTGTCTTAGCGTGTACTTTGCATCTTGCGGCATGGTGGGATGAAGCGGCTCGGGCTAACATTACATGTCATCGCACATGAGACTTGCTCCACGCTTGACGTGCAACTTGCTTTGCACAAGTGGCTTTGCGGGTGTCTGTCTCTCCCACCATAGTTAAGATTCGATTTACAGTGAGCATCTTGACAACACTTGTATCAACGTTGTGGTTCTTGTTCGTAGGTAAGATCGGTCTTATGCGAAAGCCCCAAACCACGTAAATCTTGCAAAGAAAATTAGAGGCGTCTAACTTGTTTTTTCAGGGGTTCTGTGATGTGATATGGCCATCATGTGATTGTGATTGTATTTGATGTATGCAATGATCCTTGTTGTAATATGGCAACCGGCAGGAGCCTAATGGTTGTCTTTAATTCTTTTAAGACCTGTGTGTCTATTCATCTTGTAATAGCTTTGTTCCAAGTAGTTGTAATAGTTGCTGGTGATGATGGACAACCATGAAGCGGCGCCACTGACCTTGACGCAATGCTGGTGATGATGGAGATCATGTTCGTGCTTTGGAGATGGAGATCAAAGGCGCAAGAAGAAATGGCCATATCATATCACACAAATTATGAATTGCCTGTGATGTTAATCCTTTATGCATCTTGTATTGCTTGGATCGCGATGGTAGCATTATAAGATGATCCCTCTCACTAAATATCAAGTAATAAAGTGTTCACCCTTAGTTGGCACCGTTGCTAAGACTCGTCGTTTCGAAGCATCTCGTGATGATCGGATGTGATAGATTCTACGTGTGCATACAACGGGTGCAAGCCAGATTTGCACATGCGGAAACTAAGGTTATCTTGACGAGCCTAGCATGTACAGACATGGTCTCGGAACACGGAACACCGAAAGGTAGAGCATGAGTCATATAAATGATATGATGAACATGAAGATTGTTCGCCGATGAAACTACATCTTCTCTCGTGAAGATCGGACTTGGTGTAGTGGACTTGGTTCGTGTAATCACTAAGACAATGTGAGGGATGTTGCTTTGAGTGGGAGTTCACCTAGTTAGTTTAAGAATTAAATTAGAACTCAATTTGTCATAAACTTAGTCTAAACTACTTGCAAATTGTTGTAGATTATGGCAAACCCCTCCATCAATTTCAATGCGTTCCTAGAGAAAGAAAATCTTAAAAACAATGGAAGCAATTTCACGGACTGGTTCCATGGACTGAAGATCGTCCTCAGGGCTGGTCGGTTGACCTATGTGCTCGATGCACCGCTAGGTGACCCACCTGCAGATAATGCCACCGATGACGAAAAGAATGTTTTCGCCACTCGGAAGAATCATTACTCCACAGTTCAGTGTGCCATCCTGTACGGTTTAGAAGCGGAGCTCCAACTGCGTTTTGAGCACCACGACCCGTTCGAGATCATTAAGGAGCTCAGGCTAATTTTTGAGACTCGCGTGGCCATGGAGAGCTATGAGGCCTCCGAAAAGTTCTTTAGCTGTAAGATGGAAGAAGGAAGCGCCGTTAGCGAGCACGTGCTCACCATGTCTGGGTACGCAAAGAAGCTCCAAGAGTTGGGAATATCGATTCCTAATGAATTGGGGATTCACCGTCTCCTTCAATCACTGCCACCAAGTTACAAGAACTTTGTGATGAACTACAACATGCACTGCATGAACAAGACGTTGCCTGAACTATCGTCCATGCTGAAAACTGCTGAAGTGGAGATCAAGAAGGAGCAACAGTTTCAGTGTCTATTGAAATAATTCCAGCGCTTTGCAATTCATTCGTCTGAAACACATTTGCTCCAAATGGTGTTAATGTTCCTTAAGTGTGTCACCCTACGGTTCGTGAATAATGCAGACATGATCGAGACCCCTCTCAGATCAATAATCATAAGCGGGACTTGGAGATCCATACTGACTCCTGCACATTCTACGATGACTTATGTGATCGTGAGAACCTTTAACACTAGTAACTAAATCCCTTTGTCTCGCGATATATTACATGTCCGAGATTCGATCATCGGTATCTCCATACCTAGTTTAATCTCGTTACCGACATGTACTATTTTCTCGTTCTCGTGATATAACATTCTAGTGATCTCATCACTTGCTTGCAAGCTAACCAATGTGATATCACCGAGAGGACCTAGAGAATATCTACCTGTCATCAGGATGGACAAATCCCACTCTTGATCCATGAGCTTCTACATAACACTTTTGTAGCACTGAACCCACCTTTATAATCACCCTTTCATGGTGTGACGTTTGATGTTATCAAGATACTCTTCTAGTGTTAGTGAGAACATCATCTCATGGTCTAAGGACTAGGATTACTTTGTTAGATGTTATACCAATATAAACACAATGACTTTGATCGTAATGCTATACTTTGGATGAATGTTCATAACATCATTATACTAATGTTGTTACCTCGTTATTAACAACATCCAATGTCCATGATCAGGAGACCTTGATCATCTTGTTAATCAACGAGCTAGTTTATAAGAGAGGCATAACTATGATTTTACTTTTGTTTATTAAACACACATGTATTATCATTTCCAAATTAATACAATTATAGCATGCAAAATAAACATCTATCATACACTTGGAATATGTATAATAACAACTTTATTATTGCCTCTCAGGGCATATTCCCTTCAGCATGTGCTGGCCAGAAATCATGTCGGCACACGCTGCCTCCGTAGAAGAACTCTGCTGCTGAGGTTCAATCTCCATCCCCGGAGATCTTTCCTACATCAGTTCCCTCCGCCTCTCGCTGCCATGGTGCCAAGACAGAGGAGAAGGAGTAGAGGAGCGGGCCCCAACACTATACTCCAACTTTCGTCGAAGCGATGATGATGTGCAGTGATGCTTTTCCTCCTCGCCTCCACGGCCGTCCGAGAAAAAAACGAAACACAACACCCTGCGCCGCCACGCCACCCCTCCTCCCGCTTCCATAGTCGGTCAAGAGAGGATGAGAAGCGCAGCACCACCGCACAGCTAGACGACTCACGGCTTTATTTCCGGAGACCGTGACCGTTGTTCTCCGACAAGAGAAGCGACAACAGCAGGAGGAGGAACCCAATGCTCTCGATCTTGTCGATGAGATCCAGAGTCCATCTCTAAGACTCCACTAAGGAAAAATACCTACACCTAAACCTACTGCCGGTACCTCCCCCAACCATCCCTCGCCAGCACCTCCCTCGCCGGCGGTGCTGGCGAGAGTGGCGTCGGTTTGGGCCGGAGCTTCACAGGAGTGCCTCAACTACTGCAGCTGGAGTTTTCCCCCTTTTGTGCTTCCCTAGTCTCTAGGCTCTGCTCGAGACTCGCTGCTTCTGAGTTACATGGATATGCTACGAGCTTGCTTGTTGACTTGCTCTTTAGCAGCAAGATATCTCATCAAGTCAATTCTTAGCAGCAAAAGCATTAGGTAATTGCTAAAAATCTGTCTCTTAATGTCATATTTTATGCCAATTGTTTGGAAAGAATTACAACATACATTTTATGTGTATTGGTATTTTTTGTTTGACTATCTACTGTGAGGCAAAAAGCCCCAGAGCCTCCCACTTTATTAAAGATAAAACAAAAATTTATGTACAAAAGGAGAAAAATAAAAACAGAAAAAACCCTAAAGGTTACATACTATGAAGGAATCCCCCAATGTATACAAAGGGATTACTGCAGGGTGTCAATCCATCTAAGTAATTTCTCTCTATTTGCTTGTTTCATTCTATGGCTTTGAAGAGTGAGGTCAAAAACAAATCGGCTCCTCCATGTGGCAAAACGAGGCTTGATATTCTGAAAAATCATCTCATTCCTCACCTTCCAGATATTACATCACGCAATGAATACCACCTCAACAAAGAAAGGCTGGGAAAAGCTCTTCCTGGTAGCAAGTGCAATTTGTTATCTATCATTCCCATCCCCCCATTCAACCTGAAGATAGACTCAGACCCTTACACTGAAAGTGCAGTTAAAAAAATAAGTGGTCTTTGTCTTCATGATGTTTGCCGGGGCATAAAACACAACCAAATGTGTCCGTGACATTCCAGTGTCGTCGTTGCAACATATCTCGAGTGTTAAGTCGATCACTAGTGTGTGCCACGCAAACATCTTAATTTTCACCTTGCACTTGCTACTCCAAATCCATTTGTATAAAGGGCAAACGACAATATTGTCAAAGACGTGATGGTAGTATCGTGTAGCTGTGTAGTTACCCCAAGAACACTGCCAACCATCCACCCCGTTCTCCTCCAGGGTAATATGATCAAGCCAAACCTCAATGTGTAGGAATTCATCATATGCCTGCCCAGATAAAGGCAGATGAAATTCAGACGATCTGTCCCATAATAAAGCCATTTCCTTAACAGAAATTTTATCATCCTTGGCAAAAGAAAAGAGCCCAGTGAATCTATCCCTCAGAGGCACCCTGGAACTGCCAATATCCCAGGCATTAGACCAAAACAAAATAGTGTCTCCAGAATGAACATGAGGCAGCTATAATTATCCATGAGGGAAGCAACATCACGCCACCAATATGATCCACAAGCCTTAGCAGCATGAGGTACAACATTCTCATAATAGCAATCCCATACTAGCTTCACCCAAGGAATATGAGCCTCCTTATTATAGAACTTGGTCAGAAACTTGATAAGTAAAGCATCATTTTTCTGTTGGAAATCAATGATACCAAGACCACCCTTCATCTTAGGTTTACAGATCATTCCCTAAGCAGCCAGGGATTGTTTTGGAGTATCAGTATTATCCCTCCACAAGCACTGTTTGATGATTCTATTAAAATTTTTAGTAATGCCAGGAGGTACATGAATAGTGCAAAGTAGATGCAGAGGCATAGAAGATAAGGCTGAAACAATTAGCTAGAGTCTTGCCCCTTGAGACAGGAAGCTAGAAGTAGCAGTTAATCTTTGTTCCAAACGGTGAACCACCGGCGAGAGATCTTGAATGGTGGGCCTAGAAGTAACAACAAAAAGGCCAAGATAGGTGAAAGGTAAAGAATCCACCCTACATCCAAATTCCAGTGCCAACATATGCAAAGAAGGTTCCTCCACATTGATACCAATCATTGAAGACTTGTGATAATGTATATGCAACCCAATAGATTCAGAAAAGGTCTGCAACACTCTTTTAAGAGATACTACCTGCTCAATATCAGCAGGCATGATAAGTAAAGTATCATGTGCATATTGGATAATGGGAAAGTCAGGATCTCCGGTGATAATAGGTAATTGAATTCCACCCTCTCTCATCAAGTTGTTAACAGCTGACTGCAAGAGATCACCACCAAGAACATAAAGAATGGGGGAAAGAGGGTCCCCTTGTCTCACATCTCTTCTGCACTAAAACTGTTTCCCAGGAATTCAATTGAGCAAAACAGAAGACACTCTAGAGGAAAGAAAGTCCTTCACCCATCTGATCCACTTAGAACCAAAACCTTTATGCTCCATAATCTGTATCAAAGCCTCATGCTCAATGGAGTCAAAAGCTTTCACAAAGTCAAGCTTAAGAATGATAATAGGCTTCCTAGATTGGTGACATTGGAAAAGATATTCAAGTGACCAAGCCAAACAATCCTGGATAATCCTAGACATAATAAACCCATATTGATTTTTATGAATGAAGGATCTTCTCCTTAAGTCTGTTTGCAGCAAGCTTAGTGATAAATTTCAGACATACATTAGTTAGAGAGGTAGGTCTAAAGTCACCCACTCCCTCAGGAGAATTAATCTTAGGCACCAAGGTAATGTAGGAGTTAATATTCCCTAGAGAGATAGTCCCAGCATGGAAATCATTGGCCAATTTGTAAAAATCAGGTGCAATAATATGCCAACACTTTTTAAGAAAAATCCCATTAAACCCATCAGGCCCTGGAGCCTTATCAGCTGGCATATTCTTAATAATAAGATCCATTTCCTCTTTTCAAAAGGTTTAGTCAAGTCTAGGAGATCAGGAATGGGTTTCAAAAGAGAGTCAAGGTTAAAACCCATAGAGATACCCTTTGCCTGGCCCATCCTCTCCTTAAATTTGCTCAACACCATACCAACCATTTGCTGGTGATCCGAAATAACTTCCCCATCACCACCTTTTAGAGAGGAAATGGAGTTTCTTCTGAATCTTTGACTTGCCATTGCATGAAAGAATTTGGTGTTATCCTCACCCACTTTAATCCATCTGATAGAGCACATGTTTCTCCAATAGGTACATTGTGCCTTTAGAAGCTTTTGAAGATGAACTTTAACAATATTTCTGAAATTAAACTCTGGTCTTGTTAGGGTCCTGTACTCCTCCAATTGATCTAAAGAAAGAATGACTTTGTTGCAGTTATCAATAGAGTGTTTAATGGTGGACAAGCTAGTTTGCCATCTTTTAAGATAATATCTTAAGCATTTCAACTTGTGTGCCAACACAGCAGCACTGTTAGATTTATGGGAGGGTTTGCTCCAAGATTTCTTGACACAGTCCAAGAATGTGGGGTGTTGAACCCAATAATTTTCAAATCGGAAAAGCTTGGCTCTAGGGATAAGAGTGTCAATTGTTACCATACATGGAACATGATCCGAGGAGGACTTAGACATGGGAAGAACAAGGGTGTTGGGGAACCTAGTAGTCCAGGAAGGAGAGGTAAAGAACCAGTCCAGATGCTCAAGCAAAGGTTCATTTTGCATATTGGACCAGGTGTACATTCTCCCTTTGATGGGCAATTCAATCAAACCCAACTGACCAATAATGTCATTAAATATAAACATGTCATTTAGATATCCACCAAGCTTGTTTCTATTCTCCTGAGATCTAATGAAATTGAAATCTCCTAGAAGTAGCCAAAGAGAATCCACATGGATGTTGAGGTTATAGAGCCAGGAGGTAAAGTTATCTCTTTCAGGCCCATCGCTATTGGTATTTATTACAGAAGACCTTACTTTTGTTAAGATTGTTGAGCCTAATTGGATGTTAGGACAAAATTTAGTGATTTATGCATATGATTGCTTGAAGAGACTATCTAAGATGACCTGGTTCATCTCCTCCCACTCTGTCCTTATTAATTATTCACAACATTAATAAAAATCTGATGTGGCATGCTAAGAGACGTCGAGCATCGGGAGGAGAATTGACTGAATGCTTTTTTTTTTGACAAAAACAGTAGGGAAGACCCCTAATGTGTCATTTTATAAATTTTATAATGTACATAGGGTTGAGCCAGGCTCAGATCCATTTTACAGATGATTTACATTCATAATGTGTCTAGCCACTGCTACATACCTTCCTTGAGACTAGGTTTAGCTCTATGCATAGTCAAGGTGAAGGTTGCTTTAAAGAAAGAAATACATCTAGTGATGGAAGGATTAAGATCCCTGAAAATATAGCTATTTCTTTGATCCCATATACTCCAACATCCAGTGATGATAATTTCCATAAGAAAACTGGGATTTAATCTGCTTCCAGCATCATTGATCATTTGGTGAATATCCATATCAGTATTCCATTCAAGTCCTAGGGCCCACCAGAACCCTTGGCTGAAACTGCATTCGAAAAATATATGTTGTAGGGTTCCTGAGGACATGTGTCACATATTACATAGTCATTGAATTCCACGAAGAAATTCTTTCTTGTCATTAAATCTTTGGTATTTAGTCTCATATTCAGAAGTAGCCAGGCAAAAAATTTGTGTCTTAGGAGACAACATGATTTCCAAATGTCAAGAATGGGATTTGGTGTTGGGTGTGGCCCAATCAGTGCTCTGTATATCTTTCTGGTTTTAAAGGTCTCACCCTAGGAAAAGTACCATGAGTCATGGTCATCAGTGTGATTTATGCTTCTAATATTCTCCAACATATCATTAAATTCTTCATGAGCAATAATGGATAAGGGGAGTTGAAAGAGGTCATAGAAATCATTATCAGCTGCAGAGATGGCCTTGGCCATGGTCAAAGTATCATTGTGGTAGAAAAAGTACAGGTGTGGGTATTTATCTTCAAAACATTCATCCTTCCATATATCCTTCCAGAGTAGCATAGATTTTCCATTGCCAATTTTACAGTGAGTCAAGTCTCTGTAAATATCGACATAGTTCATACAATCTCTCCACCAGAATGATCCAATATGATTCAGTGAGTGTGGGGCAGAGTCTCCTTTGTAGTAAGCTTTCCAAATGAGATCAACCCATGGTATATCAGCCCTGTTGTAGAATTTATGGATATTTTTCAGTAGAAGGGCCTAATTTTGTACCCTAAGGTTTATAACACCTAAACCTCCTTGGTCCTTTGGTCACAGACCAAATCGCATTTTGCAAGACATTTTCCATGTCTATGGATATCTTTCCCTGCCCAAAGGAACTGTCGGCCACCTTTTTCAAAATGGATAAAAATTGTTATGGGGACTTTAAAAGAGCACATGGCATGGATGGGCATAGAATTTAGTACAGAGTTCAATAATGTGAGTCTTCCTGTATATGACATGAGAGAAGATAGTCCTGAAAGCTTTCTGTCAAATTTGGATACAATGGGCATCAAACTATCAATAGATGGTCTTGTGGTACCAAGTGGGAGACCCAGATAGGTAAAAGGTAAGCTCTCCAATTTGCATCCAAAATCAGAGGCCAGTTGACATGCATAATCCACTGATACATTGATAGGTATCAGGGTAGATTTATCATAATTTACCTTGAGACCTGTCATACTGCTGAATTGTTGGAGTCTGACCTTGAGGTTATTAAGTTGAAAACTATCAGCAGGCATAATCAGAAGGGTATCATCAGCATATTGAAGAATACGATATTTTTGTCCATAATCATTATCAAGAGGCAGGCTGATTTCATTTCTGTGCCAGGCATCATTGACAATTTGTTGTAATAATTCAGCTGTGCAGACAAATAAAAGGGGGGATAAGGGGTCTCCTTGTCTGACACCTCTTTTGCAACATATTTTTTTCCCTAGGACACCATTTAGTAACACTGAAGTGGAGGCAGAGAACAGGATAGATCTGACCAGGGAAATCCATTTGGGCCCAAAACCTTTAGCATTCAGCATATTAACGATTGCATTATATTCAATCTTATCAAAAGCCTTCTCATAGTCAATCTTCAGAATAATAATGGGTTTCTTAGACACATGGCAGATGTGGAGATATTCAAATGCCCATCCTAGACAATCATGGATATTTTTCCCTTTAATAAAGCCATGCTGATTATTATGGAGAATGGGTTTAATAACCTTCTGGAGTCTATTGGCCATAATCTTGGTGATGAATTTAAGTGGAAGACTAACCAAAGAAATGGGCCTATAATCATTCATAGTCTCAGGATCATTTATCTTGGGGATGAGAGTAATAAAGGCAGTGTTGATGGCATTCAAATTCACTGATTCATCATAGAAGTCATGAACCAGTTTTACAAAATCTTCCTTGATAATAGGCCAGCATTTCTTAAGGAATTTCCCATTGAATCCATTAGGACCAGGTGCTTTGTCAGAAGGAAATTCATTGACCACAGTTTCAATCTCTTCATTTGTGAATGGAGCATCCAGGTGAAGAAGATCATGAGGTAAGACCAAATCATCAACATTAATGTCATTGATAATATTTTCACTTGTGCCAAGTATTTGTTTGTAAGATTGCCAAATTGCAGCAGCTTTGAGTTCATGTTCAGTCAGAACCAAATTGCCTTCAGTCTTGATATGTGTGATGAGATTTTTCCTGAAATTCTGGGTTGCCCCAGCATGGAAAAATTTGGTGTTCTCATCTCCCAATTTGGCCCATCTAAGTTTAGCCCTGCTTTTCCAATAGATTCTTTTAGCCTCCAGGAGCTTATTGGTATGATTCATCAAAATCATTTTAAAATTCTTCTCATGTAAGGCAAGTGGTCTCTGATCTTCAATTCCTTCAAGTAATGCCAGGATAAATGTGCAGTTCTCAATAGTCTGATTTAAATTTGAAAGTTTTTTGCTCCATTTCTTAAGGCCAGCTCTGAGGTGTTTGAATTTGCAGTTGATAGCAAGGGCAGTATCACTGTTATAGGGAGCAGAATTCTAGAGAGTGTTCACAGTGTCATAAAAACCATCAAAATCCAACCAGAAGTTCTCAAATCTGAATAATTGGGCTTTAGGATTGGTAGTTCCCACTTGGATACTGATGGGTGTATGATTAGAGCCAATTCTAGAGAGAGGATGGGCCATTGTGTTGGGGAATGTTTTAGTCCATAAAGGGCATGTGAAAATCCAATCTAGCTTTTACAGTAGAGGGGGGTCTTGCATGTTACTCCAGGTGAATGATCTTCCTTTTAGTGGTACTTCCACAAGATCATGAGATTGGATGGCATTGTTGAAAAGCATCATATTATGAGCATCACCACCTTCTCTGTTTCTATCTCCAGGGATTCTTATGAGATTGAAGTCTCCCACTGACATCCAGTATGGATAATTGGAAGTATCAATATTATGCATCCAATTGAAAAAATTAGCTTTGTGTTCATTTTGTGCAGGTCCATAAATATTGGTCAGGATCCAAGTGATACCAGAGTGATTACAAGTGAGAGCAACAGTTAAATGGAATTTAGATTGACAAAGGAGCTCTACTATAAAAAAGGCTACCATTCCAGATAGTAATCAATCCTCCAGAATTACCAAGGGATGGAGAAAAAACAAAATGAGAGAATCTCCTGGGACAGAATTTTCTTAAATAAGAGTGCTCAAAATCATCTCTTTTAGTCTCTTGGAGGCAAATAATATCACAATTGCTAGAATTCACTTTTTTCTAATTTGATCATGTCTCAAATCAGAATTGATGCCTCTAACATTCCAGTCAAGAATCATCCAGTTTCTATTCATAATTCAACATGAGATGGATCCACAGAATCTGATCAACATAGTTAACCAGGTTTTCATTGGGGGTAGCTGGCAGAACAGAGGTAAATATATAATGCACAGTGAACCCAGGTTGGTAAATCCACAGATATGAAATGGAGGTATAAAACATAACAGGGGAGATAGAAACAACCAGGTGCTTAAACAGATATAGGGACATGGTTCTACTCATCATGAGCAATATAGTAGTGCTTATTACATGCCAGATAGTACCAAATAGATAGAGTAGTTGAAACATAAAACTGTGTGTCAATAGACATATATGACACACATTATTACAGGCAGCAGAGTGAAGTAACATTAGCCACATTCAGAGAAGAGATTGTCCTCTGAAATCTCACTAGGAGAAATCAGGCATTGATTGACACCAATGGATTGGATGATGTCAACAGGAAGGACATGTGGGGGAGGAGCATCTTGGTCCATAATAACCACCTCATGAGGATGAGCTTTGCTTTTGGCCACCTTTCTGGATTTTCCTGAGGCATTGATCAGAGTAGAAATATCCTTCTCCTGAGCTTTGACTGCAGCTTCTTTGTTTTTATATCCTTCAGATTGGTTGGCAATTCTTTTACTACGCCTGACAGCAGTCACATCCTTTGGAGCAAGTAACTTACGTTTAGCCACCTGGGAGTTACTGTCTTCATTGGTAGAGGATGAAGTACCAATAGAAGTATCCAATGAGGCTTGCACATCATCATCAGAGATTTCAGTAATACAAACAGTTGAGGAGGCAGGCACATGGGGGGTAGTGGCATACAGTTTCAGAAGGCACTTCCTCTATTTACCAAGTTTAGTGTCCACATCAAGTATTTGGAAACCAGCACCATAGATACATGAGATATCAGTGTTGCCCAGAGTGATTTGTGCATTCTTAACCATGTCAGATAGCAGACCATGGATAACATTGAAAGAGTCCACAGCTTCCATCATTGGTTCAAGTTCAGCAAGATGACCAGCATGAGCAAGACTGTGCTGGGGAGGGGTTGCAATCATTGGTTCAATGTCAGCAGCAGGTGCAGCATTTCCATATGGTATTGCAACATTGGGAATCTCAGGTGCAACATTGGCTGGTTCTTCAGGAGCATGATCATGGACCATATCATCCCAGTGTCCACCAAATGGTTGAGGCATGGGGTGTGGATTACCACCATCAGGTGGAAGAGGATCCTCATCACCACCAAGTCCTCCAATAACTCTAGCCTGCAGAATGTAGATCACCACAGTCCAGGAGTGGCCATGGCCTTCATCACTAGTATTATCCCCTAGAACCAGGCTAATAGGGATTTCAAGCATATCTGGCACTCTGATCTTAACCAGGACTCTAGCTCTGTTAGAATAGTCTCTGTTCCAGACTAAAAATTTCCCAAATTCACTGACAGATTCTCTCACTTTATCCACTAACCATGCATCTTGGGGGAAATTAACCATCATCAGCCAAACATCATGAGTAAAGGTCATATTCCTATGATTCAGACCTCTGTTGTGGGGAATCACCCTAAGAATACTGTCTCCAACAAAAAAAGGACTACGCTCAATGGCAGTATCCCTTGCGCAGGTGTCAGAGAACTATACCAGAGCGGCGCCCATGGCAGACCTGGAGAAGTTGCGAATGTTGAGGCCGCGATCGTTGAAGTAGTTCCTGATCAGGTGAGCATCTGCGGCAAACTGCTCAGGGTCCGAGGGGGGCTCGAGGATGACAATGGCCATGTCATCACACCGGAGTAGGGCATCTCCACTGAAAATGTGAAAACCCCGGCGTCGGCGATGGATGCAGGGCTGGATGACTTCGGCTCCAGGTGGGAGTTGGGGGTTAGGGTCGCAGGGGTAGTTCGCCATTGTTGTGGAGGAGTGGGGTAGGTTGCAGGTGTGAGATTGCAGTGGCAACGATGGCGATGAATGAACAGGGTTCACCTGGAGAGTGGAGGGGTCAAGGTTCACTGTTTCCGAAGTCGTAACGACAAGCCCTCTTTCAGAGGAGATGATATGCTCAGGTCGTTTTTGTTTAATGCGATAAACCTGAGATTTGCGCTTACGGATATAACAAGATTTCCTAATGTGCCCATATCCATAACAACCTTTGCAGCAAATTTGAGAAGCACAATCTAGGCTTGAGTGGCCCATCGCAAGGCATCTGGAGCAGATTACATGGGCCGAAATGGGTAGAAGTGGTGGGCTGACCGAACCAGTGGGTGGAATATCGCTAGAGTTTGAGAGAGAGTCCGAGCGGGAAATTGGCGTCTGATCCGAGGAGATCGGATCACGTAGCGATGAGGCCGGCGATCTTGCCACATAGGTCATCTTCGATGAGCAACTAATGGCGTGGAATTGGCTTCGGTGAGACGAGATCTCCGGCGAGAAACCATAGTCCTATTCATCTCTTGTTCATAAAACCAATCAGCCGATTCCTTGATCCAATTCGGACCCCCATAACCCCATAGAGAAAAGAAGCATTTAAAATCCGGACATTCGAAGCATCTGAGTTTGTAGATCAAGAAACCCACAGCTTTGGAGAATACTTCAAATTTAAAAGTCCGATCACGAATCAAACTGACATAAAAACCATGCTTACTTCCTCCAAGTCATGATTGAAGGGCAGTGCAAACATTTTCTATATCAAGTCGAAAGTTGGATCGGCCAAAGGAGACCACAAGGATAAAACCAGATCCAGGAGATGGGGATTGCACATGGGTAGAGAAGGAAGATCGAACATTTAATTCAAGTCCCATGCCATGAGAGAAATCCAGAGAACCACCGAGAGCACGAGGATCCATTGCATGGGAGACTTAGAGAGAATCGCCATAGATCACCACGAGGGTCGCCAGAGAGAGGGTGGAAGAGGAGGTCGCCATCGATCCAGGAGATAATTGACTCAATGCTAAGACATGTATAATCCTCACGATTTTTATGTCGATTCTTTGTTTTGTAGGATCAAATCCTACCGATATGTTTTCTAAGGATTAGGTTGCACATATTTTGTAGGAAATTTTATTCGCAAAAAAAAAATTGTAGGAAATTCTATATCCACTTAAACTTTTTTAAAAGATGCACTAACGTGACAAACTAGAACGTTTTGCTTTCGTTTTAAGAATCCAAACACATGTTGCTACCCCTATAAATGCTTTTTCGTGGAGATTTATAGATTAAGATGAAGCTCAAGATTTACTCTATCATCAAAGATTCAACAAAGAGGAAAAGAGGCAAAGATAGGTTATGTCAATGATGATGTACAATAATCTTACCAAGTCTGAAGTTTCCACTTCCAGATCTTACACATGTAAATTATCTGAATGTGGTGCTGGATTATTTTGCCCTAGGGTTTATAGATTGTAGGAATTCTTGTGTGGATATGACCATCTAGCGCCTCAAACTACACAACTGCGTGACTCGTCCTTTTTTTGGAATTCTTGTGTGCATCTAATGATCGTTGCAGTGACTAAATATCTAATTAGTGCATGCTAATCAGTTTGCAGTGAACGATAGGTTATGTGAAATGACGACGTACAACTTTATCAATTTCTTCATTTTGCACGGTGCTCCTGCCAGTTCCTAGATTTGTAGATTTTCTGAACATTACATTGTACTTATAA
This sequence comes from Avena eriantha, assembly GCA_910589775.1. Taxonomy (NCBI): domain Eukaryota; kingdom Viridiplantae; phylum Streptophyta; class Magnoliopsida; order Poales; family Poaceae; genus Avena; species Avena eriantha. Next base: position 266,748,052 of record OU342746.1, on the reverse strand, counting down.
TTGATGTCAGTTGTATTTGGCAATCTGCCCGGACGTGGAAAGCGACCTCTTGCTTAAATTTCTGGGCAGAACTGGTCATTCTGTGTCTAAGTTCTTGTAAGTGCAATTCAGTGTTAAGTTTGCAAGTTTATAGAGAGGATATTGCAGAATAGAGTTCTGCCTAACTTTTTTTTTTGAAATGGGGATGATCACCCCGGCCTCTGCATCAATCGATGCACATAGCCCTTTATTAAAAGAGAATTATTTAGTAGCGGATACAGTTCACGGATCAGTCAATGTTGATACAAAAATCAACCAGCGAAAAATAATCAACATATAGCAACTATGCATCTAGTCGACTAATATGTGGCCAGCCAGCCCGACTGAAGATATCCTGAGTGACCGTAAGGAGCCGAGTGTAGACAGTAGCCATAGCATCCCGCTGCTCCGGAGGTAGAAGGTACGCCCAGAGTTGCAACCAATGTGCCATCATATGGATTACCTGCAAAAAGTTAAAAGATCTTTTCTTGTTAAAAAATATATCGTTTTTACATCTCCATATGAACCAACATAAAGCCGAAACACCTATAAGTATTCTAGCCTTATTAATGGTATCCACTCCATTCAACCAATTGCCAAATATATTGTCAGTATTAGTCGGTGGTAACAGATCATAAGCAATTATAACAATTCGCCAAATAAGACGTGCAAATGGGCATAATAGAAACAAATGTTCCACAGACTCCTGCGAGCCAAAAAACAACATTTGGTACATCCCACCCAAATTCGTTTCACAAGATTATCTTGTGTAAGAACTTTATTACGAAGGAACCACATTTTAATCTTTAAAGGAATTTTCAGCTTCCACAAATATTTACGTAAAAAAGATGTATGATCGTTCATAATGTCCTCATACATAGATTTAACAGTAAAACTTCCTGAAGGAGTAGGATTCCATACAAATTTATCAGGCTCATGAGTCAACTGAATTGTCATTAAGCGTTGGCACAGGTGTAGCCAAGAAGTCCACTTATTACCAGTTAGCAGTTAGCGTTCGTCTGAAACCAATATTCAGCGGAACACTACTAATACATCTGCAACGAGAACATTCTTCCTATGCACAATCTTATATAATAAGGGGTACTGTTGGGCAAAAGATAAATTACCTAACCAAGAGTCTTCCCAGAATCTCGTGCCAGACCCATTTCCAACCTTAAAATGGCCTCTACAAAAGAAGTCATCTTTAACCCTCATCAAACCGTTCCAAAAAGGTGAATCAGTGGGTTTCAGTTGGACTTCTGCTAAAGTTTTATGCTTGAGATACTTATTATGCAGCAGCTCCTGCCACACACCCTCTTCGTTAAGTAGTTTGAAGAGCCATTTACTCAGCAAACACTTATTCCTAAGTTCAAGTACCTCAATACCTAATCCCCCTTGGTCTTTTGCTCGGCAAATAATGTTCCACTTTATGAGCCGATATTTTCTCTTATTCTCGTCGCTTTTCTAGAAAAAGTGTGATCTATAAAAGTCTAGTCGTTTCCTTACCCCCTTCGGGATTTCAAGAAAAGACAACATAAACATAGACAAACTAGTTAAAACGGAATTAATAAGGACCAGCATGTCTCCATAAGATAGCATTTTTCCTTTCCAGCAACCCAACTTTCCTTCGAAGCGAGTTTTCACTAGGTACCAATCAGATTTTTTTAGTTTTCGACAATGAATGGGTATCCCTAGATACCTAAAAGGCAAGGATCTAGACTCACATCCAAAAATGTGTTTGTATTGTTGTTCTTCTTCTTTTGCATTACCAAAACAGAAAATTTCACTCTTATGAAAATTAATTTTTAAGTCTGATAATTCTTCAAAGATACATAGGATCAATTTCATATTGACTGCTTTTTCTAAATCATGTTTCATAAACAATATAGTGTCATCGGCATATTGCAATATTGAAACCCCAACATCAACAAGATGAGGAATGAGGCTACCCTCTTGACCATCCTCTTTTGCCCTTGCAATAAGGATAGCAAGCATATCTGCAACAATGTTAAACAAGATCGGGGACAACGGGTCATCCTGTCTTAACCCTTTCCTTGTTTGAAAGTAGTGACATATATCATCATTAACCTTTATTCCCACACTACCATCCTGAACAAATTGCGTAATTATCTTACACCACTCTGGTGCAAAACCTTTCATATGCAAAGTTTGTTGTATAAATGGCTATTTAATTTTATCATACGCCTTTTCAAAGTCAATTTTGAATAGAACACCATCCAATTTCTTTCTATGAAGTTCGTGAATGGTTTCATGAAGCACCACTATGCCCTCTAGAATATGTCGTCCTGGCATGAAAGCCGACTGTGTAGGCCTAATAACCTTATGGGCAATTCTCATAATACGTTTAGCGCCTACCTTAGTAAATATTTTAAAACTAACATTAAGCAAGCATATTGGTCTATATTATTGTATCTATACCGCGTTTTCTTTTTTGGAAGTAGAGTAATGACTCCAAAGTTCAATTTATACACAGTGGCAAATCTCCTGTGTGTAACTGAACAAACATTATCATAAGGTCCTCTTCGATAACTTCCCAGAAATTCCTTAATTTAGCCTAACTATAGTCACGAGAATTGGAATATAGAAGTCCTTAATTTAGCTGAGTAAATTTATCTTTTTCTCAGAATTGAACATCTGTCGTCTTCCAGAACTAAACATATTACCAAGTGTACATTTTGGGAATCACGTCCCAGCGGTACTCATCTTAATAAATAATCAAATAAGTTGTAGTTGAGCACTTTGCCGATGCGCTAGTGAAGTTTACTGCATTTACATTTCGTACGTAGCTAGTGCTCCAATCTGGCAAACAAATACTCCCTCCGTTCTAAAGTATAAGACGTTTTAGATTTGTAAATGAAGTGTATCTAGACCTCTTTTAGTGTTTAGGTTCATCTAGGTTTGTAGTGAACCTAGACACTAAAAGACGTCTAGATACACTTCATTCATAAAGCCAAAATATCTTATATTTTGAAACGGAGGGAGTACTAGGTAGCTTCACTTATTACCATGTAATTTAAAATTGGAAACAACCACCAAGTAAAACTGTAAGAAAAATATTACGTGGAGAGGGCGGAGAAGAGTAGGATAGGAATGAGACGCATGGGAAATTTGAACCGCACCGGTACCTTGAGAAGTCGCTCATATTCCTGTTCAGTAACAAGAATATTTAGAAAGTGTATGGATTTGGTACCCTCAGTAGACTATACCCCCACACTGCTTGTCGCCGGATACTGATAGCACGGTCGGATCCCCTACTTTAATAAAGCTGGTGTTCTGTCTAATGGTGCTCAGGATCATATAAGACTCGACGCAGCATAGTAGACTAGCATTCACAGACAACCTGCTATATATGCGTAACACACTAATGACTGACAATAGGGTATGATGTGCAGAGTATTTACAGAATGTGTCCTAATTAACATAGGAGAGCATGAATCTCAATGATTAATCGCGCGGCTGTTTCCGATGGCGCGATCATATTTCTGTTATTGGAAAACTCCAATGCATCGGCTCTTAATATTGTCTCCAGCACATTCTTGATGTTTAGAAGCAACTATCACTATACATTGTATCTTTTGCTAGATTTTCATGCCAAGAAACTTGATTTGTCTGTGATAACTTTGGGAAAATCATTTTATTAAAGTTAAAGGAGGCTAGTCGTATTCACCAATATCTAGGAGTACCTATTTTCCTACTGAATGTTAGTTTCAGGAATTTACCAAAGTTGCAGATAACGGCTAAGTGGGATCCTTGACCGTATGATTCCTCCCACTGTAACGACTTCAATGCAATGTAGAAACATCTTAAATGGTGTTACATTAGGATATCCATGAGATGCATCAACAAAATTTGAATGGAGACATCTTTAAATTTCACTTCTAGAAGGATAAGATAAGGTGAAATGCCCTTTTTTCTTTAGCAAAAGTTGAAAATGAATGGGTTTTTTCCCTAATGGTGTAAGCAGATTGGAAGTTTTTTTTTGGTATAGTTTGGCCATTAATTTCAAGATTATAATTTTGGCCATTACTTTGAAACAAAGAAATGTCTTAGACAATGCGATCCACTTTCTCCCACTCGGTTTAACATTGTGGCAGACATGCTCATCATCCTTGTGGAACGGCTAAGGCAGATGGTTAGGTCAACGGGATGGTTCCTCGCCTCGTACAAGATGGGCTTTTCACTCTACAATATATTGTCAATACAATAATTTTTCTAGACCATGATTGTTTTCAAAATGGGGGAAGATCGCCCTGCCCTCTGCATCCAAGAGATGCACACAGCTTGTTTTGATTAGATTATTCTCAAAACCCTTACAAGAGGGATTACAATGATCAAACCGAAGCCCACCAAAGCAAGTGACAACTCGCTAACCCTACAACCTAGATGAGCTAGTGCAGATAACCAAAAAATCTCCGTTGGCCCTTTGATGGTATTTTATTGCCTATATTAGCACCTAGTTGGGTCGCCTAGATACAAGTGACACTCATGCTTTCTGAATGGTTACAGATGAGAGTTTGTTTGCTTGCTCGATTTTTTGCAAATGCATCAGAATCAGTGTCCATTCATGCATTTGACTGAGTAACTTTTTTTTGCTTCCATACAGAGTAACTACTTGTACTTAAGGTGTAACACTCCATTAGTCACAAATCTATCATCCCATTTTGAAATCCTATTTGATTCAAATTATTTTTATAGGTTTTTTGGATATTTTTAGCCCTTATGATTTTCATGTGAATTGTTTTATTTGTAAAATTGAATCCTAAAAAAGATTCTAAGGATTCAGTTGCACTTGATTTTTTTTTCAAAAAATTATAAACACCCAAACCTGTTCAGGAGGATTTGAACTGGAATGTTCAGATGTCCCCTAAAGAACCTACTCACATGGTGTTGCCGTTTGGAATGTTTTTTGATAGAGATTATTAGAGTAGGATGAAGCACGAGAGTTGCTCTCCGTCGTTGATGATCCAACACATAAGCAACGAGAGCAAGTTTCCACTATGTTGTTGTTGGATCCTAGATTTGTAGATTTTTCCGAACGTTACACGGTATTAATCGTTGTGCAGCTGTATTTTACCCTGGGATATTAAAGGTTCACAGCTGGGTCAGACGCCTGCATGTTATCCTTCTCTCCGGATCAGAAAGTGTCGTAGAATGGATTGTTGTCTTCTCTCTACAGTCTGTGGTAGGATACACAACATGCTGGACCAATGCTAGTAGGGAAGAAGAGCGTAGCCTTTGTCCCTTCAGAGAAAGCTCTCCGGATCAGAAAGTGTCGTAGAACGGGGTGTTGCCTTCTCCCCATAGTCTGTGATAGGATACGCAACATGCTGGACCGATGCTAGTAGGGGAAGAGGAGCATAGCCCTCGTCCCTTCAGAGAAAGCTCTCCGGATTAGAAAGTGTCGTTCAACGGGGTGTTGCCTTCTTCCCACAGTCTGTGGTAGGATACGCAACATGCTGGACCAATGCTAGTAGGGAAAGGAGAGCGTAGCCCCTCGTCCCTTCGGAGAAAGCTCTTCGAATCAGAAAATGTCGTAGAACGAGATGTTGCCTTCTCTCCACAGTCTGTGATAGGATACGCGATATGCTGGACCGATGCTAGTAGGGAAAGAAGAGTGTAACCTCTCGCCCCTTTAGAGAAAGCACTCCGGATCAGAAAATGTTGTAATGTATCTTGTCCTGATCTGACTCTCCAGACTCCAGTGCCTTATTTCTCGCAAGCAAGCTATCATAATTGTAAAGTTTGCAAGTCTTTGTGCTCGACCCGTGGGGTAAAGGCATGCCTTATTATTTTCACAAAAAATGCAATGTAGAAGTTCCTAATTATTAGATCACATGATAATAAATACTAATCCAATCACATAGGTGGCTTCTCCAGTGCAGCCGAACGCGGGTTTTCATACATATGTACACTTCTGGAAATACCATTATTAGATCAAATGATAATAAATACTAATCAAATCAAACGTAGCTGGTCTGGTTGGTGAACAGTGATGCAACAGTGAAATTTCAGTTAGAGCGAGTACAATAAGGTCTAGTCAGCATGCTATATGACTTAAAATAGTATATTTGTGCTTAATTGGATGAGAGAAGATGAAAGAGAAGAGGAGTGGGCTTTTAGTTAACAGCCAGCTGCAGCACGTGCTCCTAGACACTATGTGAAAGTGTAAAGTGGGTCATATATTAATAAAGTAGTATATTTTTATCTCTATCTATTGTACATGTTGGCTATTAGGTTGACTCTAGCTGACATGAATATGGCTTATGTAACACCCTCGAATCGGCCCTATGCAAATTTAGCCCTTTCTGCCAAACCCGCATAGAAACGATTTAAGGACGCCCACCAGACACTTTCGTGCGGGTGGAAAACAAAGTAATACCATTACACAACAGTCCTCGATGGGACCCACAGAACAGCTATATATACAACAACGACTCAACGAGCCAAGAATACATATATACAATACAAAGATCCAAATCACCTTGAGAACGATACAGCGTCCGAGTACGGACAAGATGCATATGGGGCTAAGAGCCCTGAAGAATAACCAATGGCGTCCATAACTCTGCCCAGGCCAAGCTGGAAGGGTAACCCTGCTAACGACGTCGATCTCAAACCTGCTAAAACAAAAGGGGTGCCGACAAAGGGCAAAGGAAAAAGATGAGCGTCAATACTAAGGTCAGTACACGACGAGGCTAGAATTCGGCGGCTCTCGCCTACATAGGTATGGTGGACTGAAGCGGCAGCGAAGCATGCACTAAACAACCTATAGAGACTCAATACAACTATCGGCTATTAGAGAGGGATAAGAAAGACCTATCCGGATCCTACCTGATAGTAACACCAAACATACCCATCCTGGTATTCCTCCTCTAGACCAAACGAGGAAGTCAAACGAGGAACTCACACAATTGGCAGTTTTATTCATTCGGTTATAGTTGAAGCACTTACTAGTCAGATATATATAGCATGAGTCATCCTGAAGCATAAGAAGTGGGCAATTTTAGTTAACCAAACCATTGTAGTAGGAACATTTACTAGTTAGATATAATTGTCCTGAGGAATCCCAAAATCCAGCAGTTGCTGGCACTTTTATCACATTCTATTGGAGTTGCAATAATTACTAGGCAGATACAGCATCTCACAAAACAACCCCAGATCCACCAGTTGTTGGCATTTTAATATCCATTCTGTGATAGTTGAATCTGATTACTAGTCATATATTAAGTCCAGTTTATAGCACTACTTTAGTTATGCTTGTCTATGATCGAGATACTGTGCTCCAAGTCGTCCATAACCGCGGACACGGCTTTCAGAAAGATTTACCCTGCAGGGGTGCACAAATAGCAACACACACACGATCAACCTCGGAAAAAAACAACTCAAAACCCAACGAGACTTTCACGACAAACCAATCACAGGATTCATAAAATATTTCAGGGGCCCACCCCACTAAGCTACCCGCGACAAAGTTGGCCGGCTCCAAGACGGACCCAGGGTTTGTGTGGACGGCGGTAAACGACTGGGAACCCGAAAATGTGACTGGGCTTGTCGATACAGCGAAAACGTGTCACGATCCAAAACAGTACAGGTGCTCCACGCACAATCATAAATAAAGCGGTAAAGCATGTCATAAGTACAGGATAGTAATAAAACCCCAAACTAGTTTGTGGCCCCAAGAAATAAGAAATAAATCAAGCTCTGGCTAAGGGGGATTCATAGACTCTCCTATATGTGGATAGTGTAAATAGTCGAGGAACAGGTATCAAGTACTCGGGGTCCTACGGGACACAAGTGAGCATGAAAGAACCAAATAACATCCTCTCCACCGATGCCTCTACATTAGTTATATCTAGTAATTTAATAGTTGTATTTAAAGTCATGATCCTCTCCACCATTAATCATCTCCACCATTTATCATGAGCCAACTTGCCGTCAACAGTGGAACGACAACGACGCGAAGCAACACAGAAGCAAGCAACTACGACTCGCAAGGCCGACTATCTATCAAACAACAGGCAATAGGATGTGTCCATGGCAATATAGAGGCTGCAAGGAGTATAAATGGTGCACGGAAACTAAAGCATCGCAACACGGATAGCAATAGATCAACAGGAGGAAATAAAGACTATAAAAGCAAAAATAGGTAGAAGGGGGAGAGATGCTCACCTAGGAGGTAGATGTCATATTATAAAAAATAGAGGCTTAGGGTCACACATCTGGGTTCGGAAGATCTTGGGTTCCGGGGGGTTCGGGGTTCGGACTCAGGGTTCAGGGATTGACGAGATCGGGCTCGGCGGGATCAGTCTTTGGAGGTTGTCGAAGGACTTGGTTTGGCGTCGGAGGATCATCGGGTTCGCCCTGGTCGGTGTTGATCTTGTCGTCGCAAAGATCTTGTCGGATCCGCGTATCGGGTCGGTCTTGGCATCCGGGGTGAAGTACTTGTCGTTCCCGTGGCGATCTTGGTGTTCTTCAGGTTCGGGTCTTGGCGTTTGATAGGAAGTACTTGGTGGTTCCGAGAAGGAGGCCTTGTCGCATCCGATGGATTGGTCCTCGGGGTCGAAGAACTTGGCGCGCTAGGGTTCGGTCTTCGGATCTTGGTCGGGTCGTCGGTGGTCTTGTGTGGTGCTTCGAGGTTCCGGGAAGGAGAGCATGGTGTTCCGTGATGAAGGACTTGACGGTCTCGACTTCACTCGTCGGGGTCGATCTTGTCAATGTAGATCTTGTCGATGTAGATCTTCTCTCGTAGCATCTGCATCGAGTTATTGCCCAACTAGTACTACTCGTCACCGTGGACAGAGTGGGACTTGTCCAAAAAAACACAGACACACACGTCTCCAAATGCCTGTACCAAGCAGAACGGCAGGAGAACAAACACGGGACGATGCACGTGAGGTGCTCGGGATGTAGTGGTGGGCATGGCTCTGTAGGCTTGGGCCGAGCGTGGGACGAGCAGGGTCGATGGCGATGAGGGGCATGCGGCAATGCAGGGCAGAGGAGAAGGAAGGCCACGCATGGGGGATGGCAGCGCAGCAAGGCTCGCTGGAGGTACGCGGTACAGGACGAACGCGACGGAGCTCGCTGGGGCAGGACTAAGGCGCGGCGCGGCTAGCGAAGAGGCCCAGTGCGGAGAGTAGGGCCGCGGAGCGGGAGGCCGGAGGGCGGCGCGCTCAGGGCAGCCGTGGAGGGGTCAGCATGGGAAGGGTCCCACGGCGGTTGGTCCATGGCGGCGAGCGGCTGCGCGGCGGACGAGGAAGTCGCGACGGCAGAGTTCGCGGGAAAGGGAAGAGGTGGCGGTGGGGTTGGTCGCGCGGCTAGGAGAAGCTCGGATCCACGGCGACGCGGTGCGGCCGGAGCGAGGCGCTGCGTAGGCCCGAGGGAAGCTGTGGCGGCGCTGTAGAGAGGGCGAGCGGGAGGACGCGAGCGAGGTGGGGAACGGGTCGAGGGAGAGAGGCAACGCGGGATGGACGCGCTTCGTGAGGGAGTGGTGGGTCTAGGGGAGCGTCGTGTGTCGATCAGGGAGCGGGATGTGTGGCCGACGTGTGGTGCACGGGACCGGCTGATCGGGTCAGGGTGCTGCGCGCGTTGGGGACTAGGGCTGGGTCAGTGTGCGGCAGGGGTTTGGGTGAGGGGCAGCTAGGTTGACCAGGTGGGTTGGTGTGGGTCTAAGTTAGGTGGCTAGGGTCAGGTTAGAGTTAGTGTTTAGGTCTAGGGAAGTTAGGGTTTGCTTTTGGGGTAGTAGGTGGCTGTGGCTGGGCTTTTGGGCCTGGCCGGCGGCTGCCTCCCCCACTGAAAATATGTTATTTCTATTTAAGTTTTAAAATATTTTATAAATAGTTTTTAGACAAATAAAATATCTAGGAAGACCTGGTTTTATGATTTGAAAATAAAGGAGGGCTAATTAGAAAACAAAATAGGGTTTTTGCAAAGTACTTTTATGAACAAACATGCATGATGATGTCATGATGATGCACAAATTAGAAACAACGAGCGATTTTTTGGTAGTGATTTTAGTGGGGCGCCACGATTCGACACCACTAACAATAGATCTCGCCCTCGAGATCCGCCTCATGGTACGGGGAGGAAGGCTCATGGTCGGACTCTTCTCGCTTCGTGTAGGTCCTCGCGACACCACTAACAAAGATTATTGCTCCATCTTGAAATCGGCGACACCACCAACAAGGGGTCGTTGTCCGTGATCGTCGAGAGAACACTCCGGGAACAAAGGACAAAGATAAAGGTATCAACAAATAAAGCCACCTCTAACTTCGACAAAAGGAGAGAAATGATGCATTCTCATCCACTACAATGTACGAGAGCAAATAGATTGAGTAGTCGGTATGGGGGCCAATCCATCACGCACCCAAACTATTACTCCATACATTTGGTAGAAAAGCGTGCAACCATTCTCGGAATCAGACTGAAGATCCCGACAATCGAGGTTCGGAACAAAGGAGTGATGCAGACTCTACATTGGATCTGGCGTAGATGATGTCGTCGCTTTGAAAACCACCATAAGATACAAAGAAAATGTTAGTGACTGATGGGTCACTTGAGAGGTACACAGAGGAAAATTCCTCAGACATGAAGACCGGATGTAGCAACACCGTTACAAGAAGGAAGCGAAACTTTGAAGGTATGACAGAAACCCAACCTCGAGAAATCCTGGACTCGAAGAGAGGTAAGAGAACAGATTCAAAACACGCAGAGGTAAGAGGAGAACAACAGAGGGGTAAGGAGTAAAATCAGACCTAATCAGATCTATCCAACCGATTTTCAAAAATAGTTTGGACACTCTACAACGTCCGTTAGCTAGGTTATCCTACAGGCTGGACCAGTAGGGTATCGCAACTGCTGGGCTCTGATACCACTCTGTAACACCCTCGAATCGGCCCTATGCAAGTTTTAGCCCTTTCTGCCAAACCCGCATAGAAACGATTCAAGGACGCCCACGAGGCACTTTCGTGCGGGTGGAAAACGAAGTAATACCATTACACAACAGTCCTCGATGGGACCCACAGAACAGATATATACAACAACGACTCAACGAGCCAAGAATACATATATACAATACAAAGATCCAAATCACCTTGAGAACGATACAACGTCTGAGTACGGACAAGATGAAAATGGGGCTAAGAGCTCTGAAGAATAACCAATGGCGTCCATAACCTTGCCCAGGCCAAGCCGGAAGGGTAACCCTGCTAACGAGGTCGATCTCAAACCTGCTAAAACAAAAGGGGTGCCGACAAAGGTCAAAGGAAAAAGAGGAGCGTCAGTACTGAGGCCAGTACACGGCGAGGCTAGAATTCGGCGGCTCTCGCCTACATAGGTATGGTGGACTGAAGCGGCAGCGAAGCATGCACTAAACAACCTATAGAGACTCAATACAACTATCGGCTATTAGAGAGGGATAAGAAAGACCTATCCGGATCCTACCTGATAGTAACACCAAACATACCCATCCTGGTATTCCCCCTCGAGACCAAACGAGGAAGTCAAACCGAGGAACTCACACAGTTGGCAGTTTTATTCATTCGGTTATAGTTGAAGCACTTACTAGTCAGATATATATAGCATGAGTCATCCTGAAGCATAAGAAGTGGGCAATTTTAGTTAACCAAACCATTGTAGTAGGAACATTTACTAGTCAGATATAATTGTCGTGAGGAATCCCAAAACCCAGCAGTTGCTGGCACTTTTATCACATTCCATTAGAGTTGCAATACTTACTAGGCAGATACAGCATGTCACAAAACAACCCCAGATCCACCAGTTGTTAGCATTTTAATATCCATTCCGTGATAGTTGAATCTGATTACTAGTCATATATTAAGTCCAGTTTATAGCACTACTTTAGTTATGCTTGTCTATGATCGAGATACTATGCTCCAAGTCGTCCATAACCGCGGACACGGCTTTCAGAAAGATTTACCCTACAGGGGTGCACAAATAGCAACACACACACGATCAACCTTAGAAAAAACCAACTCAAAACCCAACGAGGCTTTCACGATAAAGCAATCACAGGATTCATAAAATATTTCAGGGGGCCACCCCACTAAGCTATCCGTGACGAAGTTGGCCGGCTCCGAGTCGGACCCAAGGTTTGTGTGGACGACGGTAAACGACTGGGAACCCGAAAGTGTGACTAGACTTGTCGATATAGTGGAAACGTGTCATGATCCAAAACAGTACAGGTGCTCCACGCACAATCACAAATAAAGTGGTAAAGCATGGCATACATACAGGATAGTAATAAAACCCCAAACTAGTTTGTGGCCCCAAGAAATAAGAAATAAATCAAGCTCTGGCTAAGGGGGATTCATAGACTCTCCCGTATGTGGATAGTGTGAATAGTCAAGGAACAGCTATCAAGTACTCGGGGTCCTACGGGACACAAGTGAACGTGGAAGAACCAAATAACATCCTCTCCACCGATGCCTCTACATTAGTTATATCTAGCAATTTAATAGTTGTATTTAAAGTCATGATCCTCTCCACCATTAAGCATCTCCACCATTTATCATATGCCAACTTGCCGTCAACGGTAGAACAACAACGACGCGAAGCAACACATAAGCAAGCAACTACGACTCGCAAGGCCGACTATCTATCAAACAACATGCAATAGGATGTGTCCATGGCAATATAGAGGCTGCAAGGAGTATAAATGGTGCACAGAAACTAAAACATCGCAACACGGATAGCAATAGATCAACAGGAGGAAATAAAGACTATAAAAGCAAAAATAGGTAGAAGGGGAGAGATGCTCGCCTGGGAAAACATAGCCGGAGGTTCATTATCCGAAGAACTTGTCGATACTCGCATCAACTCATCGGCCCAATCCGCGAAGAGGCAAACACTAGAAGACACACCGGATGCAATATTTAATACTACGGCAGAAGATCCGGCATGATTATGATATGATGCAGATACGGTGCAATTAGGCAGTATTAAGCGGAACCGGGGTCCCGACAATTAATTAAACGATTCAAGTTATTTATCGACCCCGCAAATTAAATGTTGCCTTAACAAGGCAAAACATGGTATCAGTTCGCTACACAAATTTAAATGGAGTCCGGAATAAGACTAGAATAGCCCGCTTATAGACTCCATATTTAATTTAGGTGAATCGACTATTTAACCCAACCCATAGATGACATGTATGCAAGCATGATGATTTAATGATGCGACAGGTAGATGTCATATTATAAAAAATAGAGGTTTAGGGTCACACATTTGGGTGCAGAAGATCTTGGGTTCCGGGGGGTTCGGGGTTCGGACTCAGGGTTCAGGGATCGACGAGATCGAGCTCGGCGGGATCAGTCTTCGGATGTTGTCAAAGGACTTGGTTTGGCGTCGGAGGATCATCGGGTTTGCCCTGGTCGGTGTCCATCTTGTCGTCGCGAAGATCTTGTCGGATCCGCGTATCAGGTCAGTCTTGGCATCCGAGGTGAAGTACTTGTCGTTCCCGTGGCGATCTTGGCGTTCTTCAGGTTCGGGTCTTGGCGTTTGATAGGAAGTACTTGGTGGTTCCGAGAAGGAGGCCTTGTCGCATCCGATGGATCGGTCCTCGGGGTCGAAGAACTTGGCGCGCCAGGGTTCGGTCTTCGGATCTTGGTTGGGTCGTCGGTGGTCTTGTGTGGTGCTTCGAGGTTCCAGGAAGGAGAGCATGGTGTTCCGTGATGAAGGACTTGACGGTCTCGACTTCACTCGTCGGGGTCGATCTTGTCAATGTAGATCTTGTCGATGTAGATCTTCTCTCCTAGCATCTGCATCGAGTTATTGCCCAACTAGTACTACTCGTCACCGTGGATAGAGTGGGACTTGTCCAAAAAAACACAGACACACACGTCTCCAAATGCCTGTACCAAGCAGAACGACAGGAGAACAAACACGGGACGACGCACGTGAGGTGCTCGGGATGCAGTGGTGGGCATGGCTCTGTAGGCTTGGGCCGAGCGTGGGGCGAGCAGGGTCGATGGCGATGAGGGGCATGCGGCACTGTAGGGCAGAGGAGGAGGAAGGCCACGCATGGGGGATGGCAGCGCAGCAAGGCTCGCTGGAGGTACGCGGTACAGGACGACAGCGACGGAGCTCGCTGGGGCGGGACTGAGGCGCGGCGCGGTTAGCGAAGAGGCCCGGTGCGGAGAGTAGGGCGGCGGAGCGGGAGGCCGGAGGGCGGCGCACTCAGGGCAGCCGTGTAGGGGTCAGCATGGGAAGGGTCCCACGGCGGTCGGTCCATGGCGGCGAGCGGCGAGCGGCGGACGAGGAAGTCGCGACGGTAGAGTTCGCGGGAAAGGGAAGAGGTGGCGGCGGGGTTGGTCGCGCGGCTAGGAGGAGCTCGGCTCCACTGCGACGCGGTGCGGCCGGAGCGAGGCGCTGCGTAGGCCCGAGGGAAGCGGTGGCAGCGCTGCAGAGAGGGCGAGCGGGAGGACGCGAGCGAGGTGGGGAACGTGTCGAGGGAGAGAGGCGACGCGGGATGGACGCGCTTCACGAGGGAGTGGTGGGTCTAGGGGAGCGTCACATGTCGATCAGGGAGCGGGATGTGTGGGCGATGTGCGGTGCACGGGACCGGCTGATCGGGTCAGGGTGCTGCGCGCGTTGGGGACTGGGGCTGGGTCGGTGTGCGTCAGGGGTTTGGGTGAGGGGCAGCTGGGTTGACCAGGTGGGTTGGTGTGGGTCTAGGTTAGGTGGCTAGGGTCAGGTCAGAGTTAGGGTTTAGGTCTAGGGAAGTTAGGGTTTGCTTTTGGGGTAGTAGGTGGATGTGGCTGGGCTTTTGGGCCTGGCCGGCAGCTGCCTCCCCCCACTGAAAATATGTTATTTTTATTTAAGTTTTAAAATATTTTATAAATAGTTTTTAGATAAATAAAATATCTAGGAAGACCTGGTTTTATAATTTGAAAATAAAGGAGGACTAATTAGAAAAGAAAATAGGGTTTTTGCAAAGTACTTTTATGAACAAACATGCATGATGATGTCATGATGATGCACAAAGTAGAAACAACGAGCGATTTTCTGGTAGTGATTTTAGCGGGGCGCCATAGCTTATAGCGAGCAGTTGGCTCTACTATTATCCTTACTCTTAGGTTAGTCATAGTGGGAGTAACTTCGGTAGTAACATAGTCCTACACGTATTGTCAACTAAGCATTTAGAGGCATGCAATTAAATGATGAGAGAGAGCCTTGTGGTAACTAGCTATGTTACCATAATGTCACACATTTCAAGACAAAATAAGTCTATTATAATAAATGAGGGTTTGCATGATAATGCACTTATATTATTTTCTACTTGGAGGTAGTAACTTAGACTACTAAGAGCAAGTTCAATAATATAGTCGGTCGTTGGCTATAAGGAAGTGACACGTCAGCTATAGCCAGCTCTATAGCCAATATATACAATAGTTGGCTACAAAAGTGTACTACTTAATTAATATGTGACCCACATGTCACTCTTGTAAAGTGCCTAGGAGCATGTACTAGAGCTGGCTCTTAACTTACAGCCGGCTTCATTCTCTCTCCTCCTCTCTTTCTTCCACCTCACCCAATCTATACTATTTTATTTCTTATAGCCAGCTGACTGTACCTTATTATACTTGCTCTAACATATGCATGTTACTACTCTAAGTTACTCCTCATTGTGACCAGCCTTACTCCACTTCCACTTGTCATATACTCCACGAATAAATAGCTACTTTCTCCACACGACGTAACAGAACATTGGGAATCCACACCCTCGCCCCTGCAAATATTAAGAAGGGATGTATAGTAGAAGTATAGGTGATGTACGTGGGAGAATGAGTGTTCGATTGATAGTGAGATCTAGGCCGTGTTTGGTTGCTTGGGATGGATTATCATGTTTTTTCTAGTTGGTCCAGCGGATGCTGTATGTGGGAAGATTGACCTCGGGCCTGGATAAACGGTTTATTTGGTTGCCCGTATTTTTAGTTTTCCCACTAGGAGAGCCCATATGGTCATTTTGTTTACGTTTGCGAGCCCGCATCCCGCCCGATATGGTTACCTCGCACGGAAAATGGTGAGATTACCAACTAGTCATCAGGGTTTAAGATCTTACATGATCGATCACATGAATCAGAACAACTTGTACACAATCCACATGATTAGACCGACGATGAAGATGTCTTTGATCATACTTTAACCCGTATAGGTGGAAACTATTCATGTGGATGAACTTGATGAGCTGCAGGTGGTGGAGTGAAATTAATGTTCACATCTTGTGACGGTTGTGCCTTTTATGGACGCTCTGCTAACAACTCAGAGTAGGCTATTTGTGCCTACTCTAGAGTCTTAAACCCCTTATGGAGGTTGTGTTGGTAACCGGTCACCTGTTGGCTGCACTCCTCCCATGTCTTGTAGATTCCTGGTTTCTTGTTGTAGTATACCACATAACATTTGTATTTCTACAAGACATAACACATATGCAACATAAGGATTACAATTAAAACAGGAAAATCAAGTTCACAAACACAAGGTAATCAACATAAGAAATTTAAACATGCGTGATCATATGGGAAAAAGCATAAGCAGTTCATCTACAAGCTAGTGTGATCCTACCAATCGCCACCAACTTATATGGTGTCATCCTACCACCACATCAAAAGGGGTGCAATCCTACCACCGCAAGTTTTCCATAATGTGAGGGGTTAGTATATACCACCTCACAACAAACAAGCCTTGAAATAAGTTTTTATCGGATCCCTAGCTACTTCAAAATATACAACCAACAACTTCTTATTCTTCATGCATGCACCACCGCCACCATCTCCATGATCAAGGAGCAAGCACTACACATAGTAGTGCTTGTCCATGTAGGTCTTGAGCCAGATATCCATGTGTTCCTCCGCCATCTGAACAAAATTGTTGCCCATAGCCATGTTGTCAAAGAGGTGGCTGAGCGCCACCATCAGAGCCTCAGGGTTGTAGCCTTTGGCGCCCATGATGGTGTCGTAAAGAGCTGGGTGCACATCAGAAGGGGAAGCAGTGGTGATGGCGGTCGCCATGGCTTTCACGGCCTCGATCATGCACGTGAAGGCGACTACGTCCTCCTCTCCCAGCAAAGACATCTTCCTCTTCTTGGAAGGATCGAAGCTACCAGGAACGTAGGAATTTGTGATGCCGCCATGACCAACGCCTGGAGCAGGAGAACCAGCAACGGCATCGGTCTCGGCCTCGTAATCAATTACCACTCTCTCGGACTCCTGGGTCTGTATGTATTCAGGGCTTGGTTCGCTAAGAGGCTCACTAGAGCCCATGGCAAACCTGCCAGTGGCAAGGTCGAACGAGAAGATGGCCTCCATCTACTTATAGTTGGTGACTGGCTTGTTCAGATACTCGGCATCCTTGGGGTGATCCTGAGAGAGGGAGGTTAGTGGTAGTTAGGGGCAGAGGCAGAAATGGGTAGAGAGTGGTGCTAAAACAGGCTAGGAGGTGCTGAGCTAGTGTCATCTTCATATTCGTGAGCTACATATCTCGTATTTCCTCTTATGCACAACGTTGATGGGTGGTGCTTTGGCACCGCCAGCACCATGCGCAGATCCGCCCCTGGTAGTTAGCGAGGTTACAAAAGGGAATTGTAGGGATGTTACTGCAAGAACTGAAATTAGTTAGTACTGAGATGTGTCCCCTATAGTGGGCGTCCTCCAAGATGATGGTGCAGGTCTCCTCATCCCAACTAGCTCCGCTAAGGTCTCTGAGCTTGGACACATGGATTCACCTGGTCCTCCACTTACGCAGGTGGTTGTACACCTGTTGTGAGGACACCTCAATACCACAAAAATGAAACACCTTGCACGCAAGAGTGTTCAGGTGCACCTCCTTGACCCCCTTCTCCGTCCTGACGCTGCTCTTGATGATCTCACACATAGGTTGAGCATGAATGCCGAAAGAAGCAGTTCCCACTTCATGGTGCCCTTAACCCCCTTGTAGTGTCATATGTTGTGGGCTTTGCCAGCCTTGACGGCCTTCTTTTTGGCCACGATCTTGGCAGCTTGCACTGCAATCTGCTCCACCGTGTACCCATTCATCAGAGGCATAGACAAGATCTCCGAGAGATGAGGATAGGTGAGCCTCAAAGGCGGGAGCTGGTGTTGGGTCTCAACGACAAAGGTCTCCTGAGAATCCATGAGGGTCTGGCTGGACTCATTAGGGGTTATGTCCTACAGATCTCACGGTCGCACATATCAGGACCTAGATATGAACACAAGCTTACATGACATAGACAAAATTATCCACCTAAACATGCAATAAGTCTAGAAAAACACCGATCTATGACTACACCGAGCAGTTCATTGGGCATACTAACATAGATCCACCGCAAACTACAATCAGATCTAGGAGATGTTAACAGATTGAAGCTACTACTCTTGGGGTTTGATAAAACTCACCGACATTAGAGAAGCGGAGCACGTAGCCGCTGAAGATCTCGCAGAAGAACGCATGCACCAGCCGATCTACAACCACCACCGCCGCTACCACCGTTACCTGCTGGCCGATGAAGAATTTTGCCGGCTTGAGAGCTCGAAAAATGGGGAAAATGGTGGCGAGGCACTACGTGGTGAGTCGGGTGGTGATATATACCGCCGCGTTTCTGCGTGAGATGACGAAATTTCTCCCACTAGCTTTTGGGGGAAACCTGCGGCTCGCGCCATCGCCGAGCTCGCATGGTCGGCACGCGGTTTCCCCCGCTTTTACACGAGCGCAGTCTGTCCCGCGAAAATGATCGATTTGAATGTTTCCAGCGGGCCAAGTTTTGGGATACTTTTAATCTCATGTGGTATAATGAAACCATGCAACCCAGGAAAACAAACTGACTTATTTCTTTCGGCCCGGTGCGAGAAATGAAAAAAAACGACCGATCAAACACGCTCCTAGTGGTAGTAGGAATGAGACGACGCACGGGGAACTTGAGCCGAAGCATGCAGGATACCCAGGGTAGGGCCTGCTCATCGAGCAACTCTATGGCACAAACTGTACGCACAGTGTGTTTCGTAGCCTGCATCGTCTTCCGCCTGCGCCAGCTCACACAGGTATGGTGCGACTAGGCCGGTGTTGTAGGCTTGTAGCAGCTCGTTCAGCCGAGAAGATCCAAACACGGCGTAGAAGTTTCCATTTCTTTAATTTGTAGATTTGTGAGCTATGTTTACTTGTGAGGGGAGATCCTCATTTAGTTTTCTTTAAATAACATTGATGGCATGGCACTTACCCGGTGTCCCGATGACAAAAGGCGTTGTTAATTGCACTTACTAGTACTCCCTCCGCCCAGAAATAACTGACTTGGTTTTATCTACATTCAAATGTATCTAGACGCATTTTAGTGTATAGATACATTCGAATCTAGACAAACTTAAGTCAGTTATTTCTGGATGGAGGGAGTATATACTAATAGTCGATGCCGAAGTAAAGGTCCGTTCCTTAAAAAATCTTCCATGAACATAGAATAAGTAGGAATTTGGAGAGCATTTGAGAATGACATGTAGATCCAGTGGCGGACCTTGGGCCGGAATCCGGGAGGAGAAAATGGGCTGGGATGAATATTTAGCTACAAGGTGACTTTCAATTGACAAATGGGCCAAATACATGCAAACAGTATGCCATTTCTTCATGGGCTAGGGGCGGCAACCCTTTTCGCCTCCACTAAGGTCCGCGTGTGTAGATCCTTCGTAACAAGAGTTGAAGTTGACACATATTTTGAACCTTAGTGTGGGGAGCCGACGGCGGGACCTCACACAACGGCAGCGTTTCTGCAGGATCCGGCATGGGTGCAGAAGTTGTCTACGTGTGTGTGTGTGTGTGTGACGGCATGACAAAGTGCCAGCAGGAGGCCATGCAGGCGCGGTGGCTCGACTAGGCTCGGATCTTGGGGTCCTCCTACCAAGATCCATGTGTGTTCTTCATGGTCGGACAAGGCAGGGGGCGGTGACTGCTTGCCATGGAAGAGCTACGGTGGATATAAGACGTGTGATACAGCTACTAGATGTGGTGAGCTAGGGCAGTGGCCCCATGAGGAGGTGATGTCACTTTGGTGGCGAGTCTTGCAACGTCCGTCGGAGCATGGTGAGCTCCTCACGGTGTTGGTGATTGCAGCGGGTTGGTGATGTTGGGACGCGGGTCCTGGGCAGCGCATTACCATGGTGTGAGGTGTTGTGGTGCGGTCGCCTACGGAGGTGGTGGTGGGCGGTGGTTTGCAAGGCATGCCTAGCTTCGGAGTGCGAGGCAGACACGCTACGCCAATTTTGGGTTCGGTGACCTGTAGGTGAAAGCCTTGCATGGACGTCGGTCGATGCAGACGATGATGGCATCCAAGGACACACCTCCACTCTATGGAGGCATAATTGTGGAGCCCCTTCACCTACCTCGTTGTTTGAGCCTTGGGCTCTACGGGTGAAAACCTAAGTTTTGGCTTTGGTGGAGAGGGGGACTTATACATCCATTTGATATCATCATAATTGCATCATATATCGGTAGTTTTTAATGTTATTTGCATTGATCATGCATTATTTACATTTATTTAGATGAATTGTGGGACTTTTTTACAAATCCCATCTTTCGGTATTTAATTCCTAGGAGGCAAAAAACCTCTTATTTCATATTCGAGGACCTTCAGATAATCAATTAATTTAGGGAAAATACCACGCAAGTTTTTGGTTAGAACAAAGAACCTAGGCACCAGAGTCAACGGGGGAGGCAACGAGGCTCTAGGGTGGGCCCCATGATGTGGCCTCCTGGTCGCACCATGGGGCATTTTTCCCTCTTGTGTCGCCACCCCTCCAAAAAAATTACCGAGAGCTTTGTATCGACCAAAAATCTATGCCACATTTTTCCAAGATTTATAGAGGCGGCGATTGATGACTGCAAGTGCACAGATCGTCTGTAGACAGGTTCGAAATAAAGATATCGATTCCACAGGGAGCAGTAGGCGAAAGACTAAAATGCTTTTAACTAAAACTAAACGAAATACTTAAGGAATAACTTTTAAGATGCAAGAAAAGTAAAGTTGTTTTTGGGATTTTGATTGAATGAAGCAATTTAAAGTAAAGTAAAAATTAATACATAAAATAAGAATCGCGTGTTTAAAAGAGCTTGGAACTACAATAGGGAAAAAGACGTTCTCAGGGAGTAGTGGATACACCACAAGCAATTTAGACTAAGCAATCAATATTATTATAATAAATATTCTCATGATATGTATGTACATAATATTCTCATTATAACAAATAGGTAGCAACCACTGCTCACATCATCCTTCATAACCACAGCTGACAGATAAACGACATCAATTGTATTATTCCGCTATTAAGGGATTTCTCCAGTGGCATGGATATGGCTTTATGAATTCTCCTTGTTTCCCCAAGTTAGTACGTAAAGAATGACAACAGCTTTATAGTCACAGTAAGTGTTATCATCCCTCCATCTACCAACAAGTAATCCCCTTCATTGAGTCCCCATAAGAGGCAAATATTAAGGAGGTGCACAACTCCCAACATCAAGATGAAGACAATTAACACATACATATAATGATGTATAACATAATAATCTCTATCTTATCTTAATCATAGGTTTCTAGGGTTTCTCCATCTCCCCAAGAACTAAAGATCTACTCAGACATGGAGGCAATCAACATCATAGCAATGGTAATGGAAACAATTGTATATGAATAGTTCTTGTAAAATCCCACAACGAGTACGGAAATTACAACAAGATCTAGATGGGGTGAAGATGGGATGGATGGAGATGATGGCGGTGCAGCGGTTGATGAAGATGAAGATCGATGCCTTGGCCTCCCAGATCTGCGTAGGGCGAAGATGGATCCCGTAGGCAAGTTCCCCCTCCAGATGCCTTATGGAGGTGAGGTTTCAGCGTTTTCTGGGTGTTCTGTATGTTGTCTCCCCGATCCAGTTGCACGGGGTGAAACTATTTGAGGAGGCGGTGGCAGTGCCAACTATATGGTGGTAACTATATGGCTGGAAAATTTATTCATGCCGTATAGTTGGTCGTTAAACCGTCTATAAGCCTCGATCGCTTCGGGTTTTCTTCTGGTGTTATTGATATTTCCCAAATAAACGATTTACGTTGTTTTTACTTCTTTTCTCCCCAATACAACTCCTCCAAGAATTGTGTCTATTGTATCCATCATCTATCCTGATCCTGGTGAAAATAGACATAAAACATGCGCGTGAACGCCGTAAAATACCAAAATCCTACATCTATAATGAAAAATAATAATATAAAAAATGATGCAAATATGCACTCATCAACTTCCCCAAGCTTAGACACGTGCTCGTCCCGAGCAAGTTTAGCTTAATGGATGTGATCCTCATATTCATGAAGCTAACTCGATAACATAAATGAGGCAGTTGCAGCATGTGTTTATCACATATCATACATAGGAACAAGTTCATGAATAGTATCTTACTCGAACCATCCGAATAATATTAGCAGGCTTCCACACCTTAGCATTTAACAGTTCACAAAAGATCACTCTCAATATGATGTAAAATTATTCAGTTCGGCTGAATGAGTTAGCGAGGTAGTCCAGGTGTTTTTGGATTAACATATTCACTTGGGATTTAAAATCGCAAACACTTCTTTGTCATACTACAATATAGTGGTGTATACCTACTTGCTCTTTGCACATTCGCTCTTTTTCTTCTTCCTTTTCTTCTTCTCTTTTTATATATATGCTCACACTTTTGTTTAAGTGTTGTGCAAAGGAGCTAGCCATACAGTCCACTTCATGTAGGAATTCAAAGTTTCACGACCTCAATTACCAAATTCCAATTGTATATGAAGCAATCTTTATAGCTTGAATATTCTACCTTGTCTTATTCTCACTCTAATTTGATAGCACTTTTTATTTTCCTTTGTTCAAGGTTTCTTTTTTAACTTAACTGATTAGATAATTTTCCTTTGTAAATCAAACCGTGAACTTACAACATATTGACCAAATTATCTTTGTATGTTCCATTAATACCAATGGTGTGGAAGACTCCTATTGCTATCATCACATGCAAGTAAAATTATACTTCAGCCATTCATATATCCAATAAGACAAGCACAAAATCAATAATGCTTCATATATGTTAATAAACTCGGAATTTCATAAAAGGGATCGACTATTCCTGAAGGGAATTCAATTGATGAAAACTTTATTTCTAAGCTCGAACTAATGCAAAACTAAAATAGTAATATAAAACTTATAAGATAATTTATATGGTCTTAAAGATCTCTCCAAGCTTGGAATCAAGCTAGGCGGGATCAAATAACTCCTTGTTGGTACCTATTCCTCCTCCTGGGTAGGAAGAGTATTGACTTCTTCCTTTCTGTCGCAAACTTTAGCCATGCTTGTGAGGTGAATGCTGAGCTCGGCCGTGTTGTATTGAAGCTTCAAAATTTTCTTCTAGAGGAATTTCTTCTTGTTTGTCAACTCAAAAACAGTTTTAATCAAGAAACCAACTCTACCGTCGATGTCATTGACCTTTTTCTCAAGGTCTTTTCTCATCATCCAGTAAGAGTCAATCCCTTCTCCAATTGTTTCAATACATGCTTTCTAAGCTTTTTCCAACTAATAGATCTTATCATGAATCTCATCTTGCCGCACCTTATTAGGCTTAAGAAGCGATGGACCCAGAGGAGGTTTATAATAGGATCTTATGTTGCGATGATAGGGATTAGGGAGATACTCATCCTTTCTCTTTCCCCGCTCCACTTGCCTCATCATATCCATCCTTCGCGGGAACATGTCCTTCCAGTTTGGGAGAGGCTTGATCTCTAAGCTGGATGATGGTGATGATCATTTAGGCTCTACTTCTTTGATCCTCTTCACAGGATTTTCTTATTTCTTCCTCCAGATCTTGTTGACATGGAAGGGCTACATGGCTTTGCTGCACGGATGTTGTTAGAAGGGGCTTGTATAAGGATGGCGAGGATTTTTCGAGGCTGGAGGATGTAGCTCTGTGAAAACTTAATGAAAAAGGTCAGATGCGATTAGCTTTAAAAGGAGAGATCAAAAACCCTAGCCGCCATCCGTAACGAGCAACTATATGTGCGTTGCCCGTATAGGTCCAACCGTATAGTTATGAACCACCTTTAGATTTCTATCTATGGTGGAACCAACTATACGACAGGAACTATATGGGCGGAAATTTTTATTCCCGCCGTATAGTTGGTCATTAAACCATCAGTAGTCCGAATAAAGTTTCTGGAGATGGGTCAATATCTATACGACCGCAACTATACGACCAGAATTTTTATTCCTGCTGTATAGTTGGTCATTAAACTATCAGTACCCTGGAAAACAATATTGACAAAGGCATCGATATCTATACGACGACAGCTATACGGCTGGAATTTTTATTCCTGTTGTATAGTTGGTCGTTAAACCTTCTGTACCTTCGGTAAACGGAAGGGGTGGTGTCAAAGCATCTATACGACCGCAATTATATAGCCGGAATATTTATTCGTGCCGTATAGTTGGTCGTTAAACCTTCTGGATCCGCCAAAAATTACCTACTTCTCACAGAGTTCTTTATTAATTTGAAACTTAATAAAATGTCAAGTTTTGACAGAAAAATGACAGCTTAAATTTTCAACCAATATTAGCATTATCAATCTTATTTTTCTTCGCTAAATCCTAGAATGTTCCTTATTCTACACAAGCTCAACTAAAACTTAATTGAAAATTTAAAACTTACTCAAACCTTAATTTCGCATGGGTTGCCTCCCATGAAGCGCTCTTTTATGGTCAATAGTTTGACCATATTCTCATTTCGTCTCGAATCTATCATTCTTGCAATTTCCATTCCTTGTATATCTTTGCTTAATCACCTCTTCTGGGGTGATCACTTGTATGGTGATTGCACTTATATCTTCTTTTGCCCGATAATGCTTCAAGCGTTGTCCATTTACCACCATGAAAGAGAGGGTGTTTTTCCCTAGAGCTTCACCACTCCCGATGAATAATCTTCTTCAACTATATAGGGACCTTCCCACTTTGATCTGAGTTTTTCTAGAAACAACTTAAGACGAGAGTTATAGAGCAACACTTTGTCTCCACTTTTAAAGACCTTATTTTCAATTTTTCTATCATGCCATCTTTTCACTTTTTTCTTTAAACGATCTAGAATTTTCATAAGCTTCACTTCTAAATTCATCTAAAGCGTGGATATCTAATAAACATTTTTCTCCCGCTGCCTTAAGATCATAGTTTAGGTTCTTGATTGCCCAACAATCTTTGTGTTCCAATTCTCAAGGTAAATGGCATGCCTTACCATATACCATCTTATAAGGTGTCATACCCATGGGATTAAACGCAGTACGGTGTGCCCATAGAGTATCATTTAACTTCTATGACCAATCTTTTCTTGATTTATCCACCGTCTTCTCGAGTATGGTCTTTAATTCTCTATTAGAGAGTTCCACTTGACAAATCATTTGAGGATGATATGGTGAAGCAATGCGGTGAGTTACTCCATATTTGCTGAGGATTTTCCTGAAAGTTCCTTTCATAAAATGAGAACCACCGTCGGTGATTAAGAATCTAGGAACTCCAAACCTAGGGAATATAGTATCCTTCATCATCTTCACTGAGGCAGCTCCATCTGCATGGCTTGTTGAAATAGCTTCAACCCATTTAGTAACATAATCGATGGCGACAAGAATATGAGTGTAACCATTTGATTCTATAAAAGGTCCCATGTAATCCGTTCCCCATACAGCAAAAGGTTCGATTATAAGACTATAATTCATTGCCATCTCTTGTTTCCTACCTATACTACCTCTTCTTTGGCAAGCATCACAGTGTTCTGCATACATGTGTGTGTCCTTGAGCAAGGTGGGCCAATAGAATCCAGATTGAAGTACCTTCGCTGCAGTTCGCTTGCCTGCATGATGTCCTCCGTATGGGTTGTCATGACAAGCTTCCAAAATTGCATTCATTTCATGGTTAGAACACACTTCCGAATCATTCCATCAGGTCCATGACGATATAGATACAGATCATCCCAAAAGTAATATTTAAGATCATTAAAGAATTTCATCCTTTGATTTCTTGTCATTCCAGGGGGTATAAATTTTACTGCGAGATAATTAGCATAATCCTCAAACCAAGGATCAGCGATTTCAATGTTTGCTAAATATTCTCCTAGAAATGACTCATTAATAGGTACGGGGTTAGTAATTATTCCCTCCATCCTGGAGAGATGATCTGCTACCGGATTATCCTTATCCCTCCTATATATAATTTGCAAATCATATTCTTGTAGTAATAAAACCCACTTAATCAACCTAGGCTTCGCATCCTTTTTCACAAGGAGGTGACGCAAAGATTGGTGATCCGCATGAACTATTATCTTAGAATTAATGATGTAAGATCTAAACTTATCACAAGCAAAAATTATGGCTAGGAACTCTTTTTTCTATAGTAGCATAATTTTTCTGAATTTTATTAAGAGTCCTACTAGTGTAGTATATAACATTTAAATTCTTTCCGTCTCGCTGGCCTAACACAACCCCTAAAGCATAGTCACTAGCATCACACATGATTTCGAAAGGTTCATCCAATTTTGGAGATTACATGATGGGTGCTGAAACTAATTTGTCTTTAAGGTTCTCAAAAGCTACAATACAGTCATGATCTAAGTAGAATGGAGTTTCTTTCTCATGAATCTTGGTAAGAGGCATAGATATTTTAGCAAAATCCTTTATGAAACGCTTATTAAAACTTGCATGTCCTAGAAACATTTTTAAGTTTTTTATGTCCTGAGGTATTGAAGATTTTCTATAGCATCTATATTAGTTTTATCTATTTCTATCCCCTTATCCATAACCTTATGCCGAAAACTTTACCTTCTCTTTCCATGAAACGGCATCGTTCCCAATTCAAAACCAAATTTGATTGCCTGCATCTCTGCAAAACTTTGGTTAAATTGTAGAGGCAATTATCAAATGTTGTTCTACAAAAAATGAAATCATTCATTGGAACTTTCATGGTTTTCTCTACAAGATCATCAAATATTTTTAAAACACATTCTTGAAAAGTCGCAGCTGTGTTACATAAGCCAAATGGAATTAATCTATAAGCATATGTGCCATTAGGGCAAGTGAAAGTTGTTTTCTCTTGATCTTCCGGTTGTATAGCAATTTGAGAATATCCAGAATAACCATCAAGAAAATAGAAATAAGAATTGTTACTAAGTCTTTCTAGAATTTTATCCATAAATGGTATAGGTTTATGATTTTTCAGTGTCTCACGGTTTAATTTCCTAAAATCAATGCACATGTGATATCCAACAATAGGTTTTACAGGAACTATGTCAACACCCGGATTTTTAATCCCAGATGACTGTTATGTCATACATCACAATCCCAGGATTACCATTTTTGCGAGACATAACAGACTGGATATCACAGTACATCATCCATTACAAACCATAATAAGGTCTTACAACAAAATAAAGGATCTCAGGATCCAGTCTTAGTACAATCAAGTAGCGGAATAAATAGCGTAGCGATAGGCTCCATCTTCAGAGTCACAGGCAATGCTGACGATGGGAGATGATCCTAGTTATCATAGATGTCCTGCTGTCCATCATCTTGGTAGTCTCCTTCATAGTCTAGCCATAGGAATAGCCAGGGACAAAAGCCATGAGTACTCTTTAAGTACTCGCAAACTATCACTAATCAAGTAAGATAGTTCTAGTAGGAAGGATAACTCTAAGTTTAATTGTGAAGTCAAGTTTGAAACCTAAGCTGAGTTCTGAAACAAAGAAAGGTAAAGAAGTTTTGAAAACACCTAAGTGGGAACTTAATCATCATAGTCACAACCCTGTTGTGGTCAAGTCATGTCACATTTCATTTCATAAGTTGTTTTGAAAACATCTGACAACGGAACAGTATGGCCACTCCAACTGTCCATAACCGTGGACACGGCTATTCGAATAGTTTGACACTCTGCAGAGGTGGTACACTTTCACCACAAGATTCGATACATCTATTAGGGATAACCCTGAATCATCATACTTAGTATGCAGATAATCAAACATAACCTTTCCTTTACACACCCTAGTATAAGCACCTCTCCTATGAGCATGGCCTCCCAACCATGACCATCTGTCATCTTGGGCACTGCATAGGTGGACAACATCGAGAGGTAGCCTCAGCTCAAACCTCTCCCGCGAGGGAACTAATACTAATATATATAAACTTCTAGCTAAGCCTTACCCAATTCAGGTATTGTGGTTGTACGGTAAAATTGTAATGGTATCACATCCGAACCCAACCATCAGTTTTGTAAAAGGGCTAAGGCTCATGCCTCAACATTTTCATCATCATAAACCATTTGTGTTTCTAAACACATGTCAATAGAATGACTCATCATTCCAAGGTTTTCATAAATCATGTCCACCAAGTATTCCCATCTAAAGTGAGTCAAGTTTTGGTTTAGCTCTAAACTACTAAGTTAAGAGTGTTCACTAAGGTGGGATGCTAATCTCAATCTCATGCCATAGAATGACATTTAAGCTTAACTAGATAGGTCAAGTTTTATACTCTTTATGCTACCTTCAAACAAATAAAGGACTTTGGTAAAGAAAAGAAAGTAAAGCTTGTAAATAAAACTTGGGGTAGGTAATAGTCAACATGGTATAACCAAAGCATGCCTAATGCCTTTGCTTGGGTTACCTAGTTTAATTCTACTTGCTAACAATAGCTTGCCTTGATTGGTGCAGTGGTTGAAATTCTCTTCCTCCTCCTCTTGGTAGAACTCCTCCTCCTCGTAAGCTTGGTCGGTACTATCGTCTATAAATACATACAGAGTAAACAATCACCAAACAATACTTAACTAGTCTACTTAACATTCTAAAGCACACATTTGATGATCTATTATCATCACAAGCATCACAAGGTTTAATTAACTAGCTTCATTCTTTTTATTTGAGAAAAGTAATTTCTACTCATTGAAACATAATTAAGATTTAATATTCTCCAATTAAAATATGGGATCATGTGGACACATGTCATCACCACATATTCTAACATATGGGAATGTGATTTAAAGGTTGGATCACATCTTATTAAGTTTAAGTTTATTAAATAATGATTTAAAGTGACTAGAAATGCCTATATAGCATTATTTTGGTACTAGTCCAAAGTCACTGCATGTAAACCTTAATATTATTACATATTTAGATAGGTATAGTTAAGTGTGATTTTTGAGAGTTGGAATTAACTCAAAAGCTATTAGGGTTGATTTTATAAAAATGTTTGAATGTGTAAATTCTTTTATCTTGTTATTTTTACTAGGAGAGATTTCTAAGTCTAAATGAATTAAATCCAACGGGCTTGGATAGATATTTTCAGAAGCTTTCCAACAAAATTGGAATCACTCAATTTGGATTTGTAAATCTTCCTGAATTGATTTTTGAACTAAGGGACATAATTGATTTAAGTCTCAAATAGAAAAACCTATATTTGAATTTGTGGGCTAGCGCGGGAAAAGATTTGGGCCGGCCCAATGACGCTCAACGGCGCCGAGGGCGGCTGAAAGGTTGGTCCCGCTTGTCAGCGAGACTTAAAACCTGAAACAGTATCTAGCGATCTGGGCCACACGATTATAACACGGATCAACGGCTCACAGTCATCGTCGACGACGGATTCGTCGCCGGTAAGACCGAACCCTTAACGGCCGGTGGGGGTCTACTAGGGACGTACCAAGGCTCCAGCTAGTGCGGCGAGGCGGGCGATCGAACTGGACGGCGATGGCAGACTCAGGCAAAGTCGCGGCAGGGGCTACGATGGACGGAATCGACGGCAGCGTCTCCTCCTCTACAACGGGCTCCTCGTGCAATTTTGGCGAACTACGGCTCGAGTAGCTCCGGCGAGAGAGGGGAAATATTCAGGGAGAGAGGGGAGTGGAATGGTGTGGAGAATGAGGCTGGGGGTGGCCTCCTTATATAGGCTCGACGGTGAGACCGAGAGGTGTGGGCGGAGCTCGTCGGTGATGACGGCACAGGGGGCTACCGGCGTGGTTGAGGTAGGCAGACGATGGGCGGTTCCCTGGCGGTGCTCTACGGCATAATGGCGATGCTAGGGGCGGTGGCATTTGGTCAGGAGCATCGCGCGCTCTAGGAGATAGAGGCGGTGCTCGACGTGGCGCTCGGTGACTGTGGGTCGCGCAGCGGTGCATGGCCGTGTCTAGCGGGGTGTTGGGGTCGAGGCGGAGCAGCGTGCGTGATATGGCGTCAAGGCGCGGTCTGCTGCGTGCTGGCGGCGATCGCGCTCTAGCGCGCTCTGGCGGCCTGCAGAGAGAAAGGGCGGCGGTGCTGGGGAGTGGTCCAGGGGCTAGGGTCGATCGAGGGGTGAAGCGTGGGTGGCGGTGAGGTCACGCCGTGCTTTCTGGAGCGGCGGAGAAGGGCTGGTGGTCTGCTGCGGTGTTGGCAAGGTTGGCCGGCGAGCATGGCGTCGGGGCGGCATGGTATTGTTGCCCTAGGCCATTGGGTAGGTCTTTGATGGCTTGGTTGGGTCTAGGGGAGACAAGGGACTTGAATTGGTTTCAAATGGCTCGACCAAATTTGATCAAAAACAGTATAAGTTAGGCCATTTTGATTCTGTCTGCCAGGTGTTCGACACAATGGCCACAAGAAACTTTTATTTGAATTTTGGGGTGATTTTTGGTGGATGCTTCGATCTGATGCTTGGTAGACTGTGGTTGCTAGCATTTTCCAAATGGAATTCATTTGAGTGCTTTTTGAATAAGTGTGATCTATACATATGAACTACATTCAATTTTCAAATGTCATTTAAATTTAGTGTTTGAAAGTTTTTGGGATGAAGCAAAGTGGGTCTTGGTACATCACTACTTGTACTAGCAAGGGGTGCAAAGAACCATAATTGTTTCTGTTAAGATTTGAGTTCTAGGAATAGCCAAAGTAGGCTAGTTAGTTAAAATGGCACAAATGACCATTTCCTTATTTTATTCTTTTTTATTTCTTTTTCTTTGGGATTTGTTTGGGAATGATCTAGATGATGTTTAATTCACCTTAGAATCATTTTAAAATCAATGGATCATGCAAACATGGCAATTCAAACAACTCCTAAATTAAATGCACACACATATGAATGCTTAATCATTTTAAAATAGAAAAAGGTTTTGTTAACCATAAAATGGGTAGATTTGATCTTGATTAACTTTGGATTAAGTTTTGGGATGTTACAAACTAGCTCACCATCCTCATTCATAACAGCATCAAGACCACCTTGTCTTGGTATGCAATGAGCTAGGCTAACCCACTTAGTGTCACAAATAGGATATATTATGCTGCATCTAATAAGCGTATAACCTCTTTTCTTACCACTTCTTTCATTTTCAGATTAAGCCTTATTTGTGTGTCAACTACTGGTTCAGTATCATCAAGCATGGTAATCTTAGGTGTTACAATAGATGGATCTATTCCTTTAGTATCACTTAGAGTATATCCAATGGCTTCACGATGCTTAATCAAGACCAAAATGAGTTTATTCGTTTCATTTTCTAATAAATTTTTACTAATAATAATAGGAAATTTATTATCATTATCTAAAAACTCATACCTCATATCGTTTGGAAGTTGTTTCAATTCAATTAGCGGAGGTTCTTCATCTCCTTTTCTTACCAGTTCTTCATAGTCATGTGGATTTTGTGCTTCCGGAACTAAATCAAGGTAATCATCCATCTCCTCTCTTTCCTCATCATCTTGTGCTTCCTCTCAATTAATTAGGATTCTTTCTAATCAATTAATTAATCTTGCGGAAATCGTTTTCTCTTCCTTGATATCTTCCACTTCATATGGCCTCTTCTTTAGTTTGGCAAAGTGGAATGTCATTTCCTCTTCTCCAAACATCAATGAAATAGTCTCCTTCTTATTATCAATTCGAGCTTTGGTTATTGATAGATGTGATATTCGACATATTTTTGATGGTTTTCCTCTCGGTTTGATCGTTTTCTAGCTTTACCTAACGCTAATACTTCGGTAGCAAAGAAAACTTGGCTTTTAATGTGTGTTTCAGGTTCTGAACATAAACATAAGGTTTTAACATGAGAAACACAATATTCAGACGAAAACAAGCAAGTCTCTTTTTGGAAGCAAGCAAGGGGCGCAAGCAGAAGCTTTAACGAGCAACTATACATCGGGAACATTTTTCCGACAGTATAGTTCCTGCCATATAGCTGTCGCCGCCTCTGTCTTGTCAAAAGGGAAAACTTTCATGAAGAGGCCACAGGCGAAATCAGAACACAGCAGCCGCCATCCCACCCAGAAAGGAGAAAGAAGAGATCCGGAGAAGGAGGAGAAGACGTTCTTCATCTCGCTCCATGATCTTCGACCTCTTAGCCAATACACCCCCATAGCCATTACTTATACGAGAGAGAGAGAGAGAGAGATCTTCACCTTGCAAGACTAGGGTTTGAGATTGTTTCTTCCTATCTTGAATTGTGTTGGATTACTTTTCTATTCTTATTGTGGATCTCCATGGTAATATCAAGAAGAACTCCCTTTATTTAATTATATCGATGATGCTTTCTTCTCTCATGTGTGAGTAAGTTCCTTGGGCGTGGGAGATGTAAGGGATTAGTGATATGTGATGTGCCTTCATACATTTTCTATTAGTTTGTGATTGATTCTAATTACTATATTATGTGTGCTTGACTATCTGTGGGATGTCTAATGCTTGTTGTCCAATTAAGGGCCCAGACAACATGATGATTTGTTCTACATGGATAGGATCTTGCTCGCTAGCAGACCGACCACCCCCGAGTGACACGGGGATATCAATGGGAAACTAGTAGACTCGAGGATAACGAGGAACCACCGTGCTTATTGCATTAGTCCGATCCAATGAGCTTTATTGCTAAGCAACCTGAAGGATCTTAATCATCTAGTGTTTGACCATGGTTTTGGTAATAGACTAGTAGGATTATTGAAGTTGGGATGAAATCTACCAAGAAGAGTTCCAGCTAATTATTAGTTGCACACCTACACACATACTTATAAGATTATAATTGTTGCACTTATCATTCGTCCACCTGGCACATTCACTGTCACCATGAACTATATCTCCCCACACCTTCTTTGTCATCTACAGAAAACAACAAACAATCAAATCGTTCTTTACTTTTATGCTTTTTAATCTTTAAGTTTACATTTTAGTTTTATTTAAATACATCCAGGTTAATCCAAATTCCACTCTTATTTCCACACTTGTAGTCAATTCACTCAAAGACCTGTGACAACTTTGGGTGTGACAGAGAATTCACTCATAAACACTTACCTTTCGGCTCCCTATGGGATCGACATCTATAATTCGAAACTAGCTACAAATGATCTGTGCACTTGCAGACATCAAGCTATTTTCTGGCGCCGTTACCGGGGAGCTAAGCGCTAAGTGTTTGTCTCTTGACATTTCAGGTGTTACTACTACAAAATGTTCTCCCTAGGAGACAAAGGTTCTACACGCTCTGGTAGGACCTATTTACCAGATTTTATTGAGCGCGTGACTGCTCAAAGGCGCGAGGAAATTATTGAAAAACTTTTAAGGTCAAGTAAGGTTGAAGTTGAAAACATGAGAGATATGATGGAACTCATGTCTTTTTACAGGATAACTCCCAAGAAACCTGAGAAACCTCTCAGAGAACACAATGCTCCAAGCTCTGAATTTCTTAAACAACCAATAGAATTCCCTAATCCTGGAGTTAGAAAATATCGATTTGATGGCGGAATTATTAAAATTTTGCAGGAAAAAGCTTTCAGTGGAAGGGAAGATGAAGACCTAGGAAGATATCTTAGAGAGTTCGACGATGTGATAACGTCACTTGGACCAAAAGGTTTGCCTAGAGACTTATCTCGTCTAAAATTATTTCATTGGTCTCTCAAAGGTAAGGCTCTAGACTGGTTATATTCTCTCCCTCGTCATTACATTAAATGTTGGGAAACTGCATTATTAAATTCATAAACAGGTTTAATCCTTTTAAAAAGGTAACGGAGATTAGAAAGAATATATGCAACTTTAGTCAGAACATGGGAGAAAATTACCCACAAGCCTAGGATAGATTCTTTGGAATGATTAATAGTATCCCAAATCATGGCTATTTTGAATTAACTATTTGCCATTTATTTTACCACGGTCTTAATACTCAATGTAGGGAGTTGCTTGACTTCTCAGCAGCAGGATTGATAAATACTTTAACTATTAAGGAATGTTTGGAATTGATGTCTACTAGGGCTAAGAATGATTCTTTATATAATCCTGATTTCGGCACTAAGCTGGAAAAAGGGATACTTCGGATAACTCCTGATCTTATGCCTGAAGTACGCAAAACAATGAAAAGAAAAAGGTATACCTTATGAACTTGTTAAGGAAAACAAGGTAGACTTGTTACAAGTTTTTATTGAAGAAGATGAGACTAGAAAAGTTTTTCAAGAATTAAAACATGGACAAGCAAAATCTCATAATAACATGCATAAGCATGATACGTCCAAAACGTATCTACTTTCCCGAACACTTTTGCTATTGTTTCTCCTCTAAACTTGTGTGATTTGGATGCAGCTAACACGGACTGACGCTATTTTCAGCAGAATTGCCTTGGTGTCTAGTTTTTGTGCAGAAAATCAACTATCAGGAAAAATCCCGGAAAATATGCCAAAAATACTATTTCACCAGAAGACTCCCGGAGCTAGAATATGAGACGGAGGAGGGCTGGGCCCAGGCCACACCACCTGGCCGCGCGGGCTAGCCCAGGCCGTGCCAGGGGGTGGTTTGGCCGCCCTAGACACCCCCCGGTCTCCCTCTTCGCCTATAAGAAGCCTTCTGACCTAAAAACTCTAGGGGGGTCGACGTTTTTCCAGAAGGAGTTCCGCTCCGCCGCCACCACCAGATTCCACGAATCAGCACCAGAAACTCCATTCTGGCACCCTGCCGGGACGGGGAATTGGAGGAGATCATCGCCATCATCATCACCATCGCTTCTCCATCGACCATCCATGTTTCCCCCATCTATGAGTGAGTAATCCCCCACTGTAGGCTATGGAGATGGTAGGGATTGGATGAGATTGTTCATGTAATGGCATTAGATTGTTAGGGCATGGTGCCTAGTATCTTCTATTAGTGCTTTATGACTTTGTTGCGACTTGTTATGCTTAATGCTTGTCACTAGGGCCCGAGTGCCATGATTTCAGATTTGAACATGTTATTGATGCATTATGATAGTATTGTTTTTGGTCTTACCTACAAGTTGTATACACACGTCGTTGTCCGGAACCAAAGGCCCCGAAGTGACAAAAATCGGGATAACCATAGGGAATGGCTTTGATGTGAGGATCACATGTGTTCACGGAGTGTTAATGCTTTGCTCCGGTGCTCTATTAAAAGGAGCTCCTTAATTGCCAGTAGTTCCCTTGAGCCCCCCTACAAACGGGCTGGCAGGAAAAAAGATGTTGTGCAAGTTCTCATTGCGAGCACGTATGACTATATATGGAACACATGCCTAGGATTATCTAGTACTTGGATGCTTTATCTTACTTATCTGCAATTGCCCTATGTTCTGATTGCTATGTGAATTGTCTTGTCCATGCAACGCCCGTCCATCCATCCCTATATCTATCGCACTCGAATCCTACTGTTTACTGTTGTTGTTACTACTGTCTTTCCTTTTAATACTGTTGTTACTTTACTATTCATACTACAAAACGGTTGCTACTGATAAACTGATGTGAGCAAGATTGTTTCTAGGTGCGGCTGAATTGACAACTTAGTTGTTAAGGCTTATAAATATTCTTTGTCTCCCCTTGTGTCGAATCAATAAATTGGGTTTCACTTCCCTCGAAAATACTACGATACACCCCCTATACTTGTGGGTCATCAAGACTATTTTCTAGCACCGTTGCCAGGGAGCATAGCTTTATTTATCAAGTTCACTTGGATTCTCTATTGTTCGCTGTTATCCATCCATCATGGGTAAGTCTCGTGATGGCAAGGTTCCTATTTTACCATCCACTACAAGAAGAGGTACGGTTCTGAACACCTCGGTTGCTCTTGATTCACCATCTGTTGTGAGTAAGCTCGTTACACCACCACATACACATGCTACACACACTGCTACTACTGCTGAATCTGAAACTTCTGATACTTATGATATTGCTTCTACTGTACTTGATAAGATTGGTCCATTAGGTCCTTTCCTAGATGCTACAATTGCTAGAACTATAGTTGGAAATACTGAAACTCCTAATGAAGACACTACTACACCTGTTAGTTCACCCGAGTCTAGTGAAAGTTATGATATTGAAGATGGTTATGTTGAGATGACCGATGAATTTATTAAAGAATGTAAAAACACCCATGATAGGAGCGTTGCTAAGAGTCTCCTTGAGAGGCGTACTATAATTGTCTCCTATTGCTAAGTTTGCTGCTTCTCCCATAAATATTAAATATAAAGATTATGATTTCTCTCTCGATCTATCTTACATAGCTATTGTTGAGAAAGAACCTTTTTGTGGGACTAAGAATGAAAGTGCGGTAGCACATATGAATGAGCTTTCTACCATGAGTGGCTTGTTTTCTGATGATATTAAGATGCGTACTTACTTTGTTACTAATATTTTCCCTTTTTCACTGAAAGGAGAAGCTAAAACTTGGTTTAGTAATTTACCTCCTGGATCTATTGATAGCCTTGATTGCTTGATTAGTACTTTCCTAAAGAAATATTTTCCTCCAAGTGCTAGACATGCTATTTTGCAGGAACTTTTTTGATTTTAAATAGGGAGAAAAAGAGATATTGCCTGAATCTTGGGCAAGGTTTTGTGCTTTGATTTGTGCACAGGCTGGAAGTCCATTACCTAAGAATGAGCTTCTTGATATACTTTATAATGGACTAACCGAAGAATCTAGGACATGCCTAGATAGTTGTGCTGATTGTGTTTTCAAGAATAGGACTCCCAAGGAAGATGAGAAATTAATGGCTAAAATAAGCAAGAGCTATACCTTAAGTAATTATACCTGAACCTACTATTCTGGTGCTTATTCCAACATCAAAGAAGAGGGGAGTTATTGAATTAAATGATGAAGTGATGAAGGAAGCTAAGAAATGTCTTAAGGAGAAGGGAATTAAAGCTGCAGATGTCAATAATTTACCTCCTATAGAAGAATTATGTAAGCCTATCCCCTACTCATCCACTATTGAGGTACACTCTCTCCAACACTTTGATGAAGGTGATATCCCTTACTCTAAACCTCCTGATCAATGCTTATAAGAATTCGATATCTTTATTATTAAGCAAAATAATTTTAATAAAAGGGTGCAAAATCATCTAATGGAAAACACTAGAGCTATTGTTGAGTTAAAAGATATTGTGGAAAGAACCTCTAATGATGTTAAAATGATTGTTAAACACTTTCAAATGGTTCAAACTCAAATAGATCAACTCTATAAAGTGCAAAAATACTTGCTAGTTAATGCTGCTAAAGAAAAACATGCTTATGAAATTAGAACTAAGAGTGGTGCTGCTACCCAGGATCCTCTATATCCTGAGGGGCATCCCAAAAGAATTGAGCAGGATTCTCAACAAGCTGAAAATAGTGGTACTACTCCTAAGAAAAGAAAAAAAGAAACATAAAACTATTATAGAACCCTCAGAACCTGCTATAGATCCTAATAGTATATCTGTCTCTGATGCTGAAACTGAAAGTGGTAATGAAAAAAATAAAGTTCCTAATGAAGAAAAAGTTGAAGAATAACCTGAAAACCACACTAAGAATACTAAATACACAAAAGAAGATTTTATTGCTAAGATCATGGTAGTGAAAGAGAGCCTTGGGTCCAAAATCCTATGCCTTTCCCTGATAAGAAACACAAGTCAAAGGAAGATGAACACTATAATAAGTTTTATGAGTGGATGAAACCTTTATTCTTGCAAATTCCTTTGACTGGTGCTATTAAATTGCCTCCTTACTCAAAGTATATGAAGGATATTGTCACGAATAAAAGTAAGATCCCTAATGAAGATGTTTCTACTTTGCTTGCTAATTATTCCTTTAATGGTAAGGTTCCAAAGAAACTTGGAGACCCAGGGATTCTAACTATCCCTTGCTATATTAAAAATAGTTATGTTAGAACTGCTTTGTGTGATTTGGGAGCTGGAGTTAGTGTTATGCCTTTCTCTCACTATAAGAGACTTCAACTGGAAAAATTAATACCAACTAATATATCTTTGCAAATGGCTGATAAATCTACCACTATTCCTGTTGGTATATGTGAGGATGTACCTGTTCAAGTGGCTCATAATTGCTTGATATTAAATGATTTTGTTGTGCTTGAAATGCCTGAAGATGATAATATGTCTATTATTCTTGGGAGACCTTTTCTTAATACTTCAGGAGCTGTTATTAATTGTAATCAAGGAAAGGTGACTTTCAATGTTAATGACAAGGAACATACTATCTATTTCCCCAAGAAGATTGAAAGTACTTATGGTT
Source organism: Avena eriantha (assembly GCA_910589775.1). NCBI lineage: Eukaryota > Viridiplantae > Streptophyta > Magnoliopsida > Poales > Poaceae > Avena > Avena eriantha. The sequence goes on along the minus strand of OU342746.1, from coordinate 266,709,493 downwards.
TGAATTCCATTGAACATGTTGAGGGCATTCAAGTTGGAGAAATATACTGTCCCATACCAAGAGAAAAATTTGAAACTATTATGATTGGGACCATTGCTATCAAGGGTGAGGTAACATAATCATTAGTCGAATACAAAGTTTTGTCTCATATGGAATTGTTTTGATAACAAGACCTGATCAACCTTGTTAACAAAAGGATTCATTGAACAAAACTTTTCACAATGATTATCTCTGTTTACTTCTATTTCTATCCATTTTAGTTTTTGCTTTCATTTAGTTTTCTTTTCTGTTGTTAGTTGCTTGCTTGTTAGTGTGCCTTAGAACTTCTGTAGCTTTTGCTTTGTTTTGCATTGCATTATTTCCAAAAATCTGACTGTCAGAAAATCATTCTTCTATTCCTGAAAATTGCCCAAAAATAAAGTGTCTCGAAAAATTCCAGAAAATTCATATTAAATTTTTACATGAAAAAGGGGCAGAAGAGTGCCTAGAAGGTACCAGGGGGACCCACCAGGCAGGATCACCACCTGGTGGCGGAGCCTGCCCTGGGTGGCGCCATGCCATGGTGTGGGCCACCCCTGGCCCTCCAGTAACTCTCTCACCTGCCACTTTCTTCTCTCTCCCGAGTAAGCTTTAGTTCATTGCTCAAAATCGCGTTCTTGCTGTACTTGCTCTCGATTTTTTCGATCTCCTTGCTCAGCCCATCTTTTTTGCTCAAATTTGGAGCATTTGTTCTCCGGTATGTGACTCCTCCCCTTGTCCAAGTAGATTTGTGTTTAGTGGATTATATATTGAGTATTTTGCTGCTGTAGGTGATAGGTTATGAGAGCTTGTAAGCTTGTTTGATGCTTAGAGATATAGTTTTGATGCATGTTTAGGCCTCTTACAAGTCCTTATGAGTGGTACCCTTCATTATATTCACTTTGTAATCACTTGTTTAATAGGTGTTTAAATTTTAGAATACCAAGCATGAACAACCATACCTTTGGAGAGATATTTGAGAGGGATGCACCTAGGAGGTCGAGGCCCTCAAAATCAGCCTCTCAGTTTAGGCCATCATACAACGAAGATCTCATTGCAAATCGTATTGGTAATGAAAGGGATGATGGGGATGCTCACCCATCTACTTTTCCTTGTTTTACTTTCTTACAAGCTGCAGGGATTCTTGATGATTTCTTGCTACTAATTGAGAGGGTTGGTTTAACCTCATATATGCAAGATGAGAGTGAGCAATACGCTATGCTCACCAAAACCTTTCTTGAGAGCTTCGCGTTCACTAACACGCCCTATCAATAAACTGTCTTTCAAAATTTATAATCTGCCTTTACCATGCCATTGGAAAGATTTTGAAGTGTTGTAGGTGTAACCATGACAGGGACCGTGAAGAAAATTCAAGGGCGACCCGCTGATTTGCTGGAGCTTTACCGAGGGGTGACCAATGATGATGACCGCGTGGCACAGCGTGGAAAGATAAGAAACATCCAACTCCCTGCTCTTAGATACTTTGCATATTATCTTGCTACTAGCATGCTTGGTAGGGAGAACACAAGTAATATCTCCAACTATCATTTAGCTTTCCTTGTTGCTGCGCTCAGCAATGATACTCAGTACAATCTTGGCTCACTTATTGCTCGCCGCCTAGCTGCTAGGGGACCTATCTATGGGGGCATCATTGCCTCACGTATGGTCAATGCATTAGGGCTTTCAGTGGACCCCAATGATACTGTATTGGAAGCACAAAGGCTTGACTTGTTGCTATGAAAACTCATCAGTTTGTCACCGCTGATTCTGATTTGGGCGGTCTAGTATATAGGATGTTGTTTACTGACAGGGATGAAAGGGACATTCCTTTGCCACAGTCTTATTTGTTTAGTGTTCACAGGAGATCGTGGTCGCGCTCTAAGGAGGAGGTGGACGAGCAGCTCCGCTTGCTGGGTTTCCACGAGCAGCATCAGGAGGATGTACCCTCCTACAATTACTCCGTGCACTATGGAGGGACGTACTCGAGCTCGCACCAGGACGAGGGTACCTCCTCGTCGTACCACGGTGACACTTCATCCTGGCCAGCTTGGGATTGACACCCACTTAGGCCAAAAGCCTAAGCTTGGGGGAGGTATGCCGACATCGCACTCATCTTCATTTCATTTTGCGTCGGTACTTTGTATATTCATGTTTCGTTCTCTTTTTAGTTTTTTTTCTTTCTTTGCTTTTGCTTTCAAAAACACAAAAAAGACCAAAAATAGTTCTGTTGTTTCTCTTTGTTTGCTTCTTCTTTTTGCCTTGGTTTGATTTTTCCTTTTTTTTGCTTTGTTTGAACTATTCGAAAAAAAACCCAAAAAGATTTTGCTTTGCTTGTTCTTCCTTTTTGGTTCTTGTTTAAAAATCAAAAACACCAAAAATATTTGTTGTTCTTCTTTGGTTTTGTGATTTTTTTTGCAGGGTTCATCAGCCACACAAGTGAAGGGCAATAATGAGGATTAATGACAACTTGAGGTGTGGTAAGAGGCTGGTAATGAACTCTATTTGCTTTCATTTTTGTACATATACTCATCATTGTGGGCATGCTTAGCCTGTTCGTGTAGGGTGTATGTTATTTATGGATGCTTAGTAGTTCTTGCTTTCTTATGATTAATCCCAGCTTGCTAATAGTTTGTAGCATGTCTTATGAATGTTCGCTTGCATTACTCTATTCATAACTTGGGATGACATTGTGGTATCCTCCTCTGAATGTTTCATTTGAATTGACTTGGCACATGCTCACGCATGCATATGACTGAAATAATCAGTTAAGCCTTGATGAATTATTTTGCCTTGAGGATCTTGAATCACTTTCATGCCATGCTTAGTCCCGTTTTGTTGCAAGCATGATTATGACAGTTATTGCTCTCTCGTTTGTCGCTCCCTTACTATTGCTAGCCTTCACTTTCACTGAGTATTTTACTCATGTTTCCAACTCCCTGAAACCAAATATTGCCAAAGTGTCCACCATACCTACCTATTAGCATCTTTTGCTATTTCCGTGCATATTCATTATGCCTTGTTTTCTTCCGAATAAAATGTTTGCTTGTTATGAGAAAGTTAGTTAGTAAAGCTCTCACGAACTTGATGGCACACTTTATTTCCTGCACTTAATAAACCTGAACCATTGTGACTATCCATGAAAGTTATATGCTTGCAAATTATAGGTTGGGGATTAGCAGAATTGTGCTGTCACGGGGCACGCTTTCAACACTTGTAAATATATACCCAGTTGATACCATGCTCTTTTGTTTGCGGATGTCGTCGGTGTGAAATAACAGGGGAGCTTGTAAGTCCATGGAGTTATGTATGTGTGTTAGAGAAACGCCTGGGCCACTAGTCTAATCCATGCCGTCATGGTGGAAACCTGCAGCGTAACCATAATGATATCTATGAAGCATTCTTCTTATAAAAAAGAGGGAGATAGCTATTGAGAAAAAAGAAAAGAAAAAAAAGAGGTATATGAAAAGAGGAAAGAGAGAAAAAAGCACCATTTTCCCATGGTAAATAAGAAGATTGCTGAGATACTCATTGTCTGCTTGCCTGGTCATTTTGATATGGGGATTCTTCTGTATCATCGGGCAAGGGGTACCCCGTTGGCAGTTCTCTATGATACGCACGCATTTACGATGACAGGAACTTACCGGTAACTAAAGTTGAGTAGCACGAGGAGCGACCCTCGTACTCAAGGGACATGGGATTTCCAGTTTATAGTCTCTCAAGCATATAACTCAGATTGGACCTCACTTTCACCTTAACCACATTAAAGATGCTTATGATAGGGGCAATGAGAGCTCAAATCTAATGAGTACCATACTTTCAGCATTTGGAAGCCTTTCAAACTTTTCAAAAACTTTTTTCATTTCCTTGTTGAGTCCCCACTTATTCTATGAGCACCTTCTTGAGAGCATAGTTGTCATTCTTTGTGCCTGTCTCATTACTTGATTATTTGTGCTACGACTTTGATGCTTGTATCTTTAACATCTTTACTTCTAGTCTTCACCTGAACTTCAGAGGTGCCTTGGCATTCATAATCAAAGGCAAGCTAGATACCACTCTATCATACCTTGTTATGAGCATTGTAATGTTTCTTATGTTTATGTTTCATGCTACTTATTATTCTTGAGTTGGAATCTCTTCATAGCTTGCAATGCCTATTAAGTAAACTTAGTTGCATACTCTTTATTATGAATTGTCTAAGTAGTTGATCACATGCTGAGAATATATACATCATATGAAGCAAATGTGTTCGTGAAATTTTCTTTTATCGCACTCAGTTTTCAACTGAATTGCTTGAGGACAAGCAATAAGCTAAGCTTGGGGGAGTTGATACTTCCAAAACGTATCTACTTTCCCGAACACTTTTGCTATTGTTTCTCCTCTAAACTTGTGTGATTTGGATGCAACTAACACGGACTGACGTTGTTTTCAGCAGAATTGCCTTGGTGTCTAGTTTTTGTGCAGAAAATCAACTATCAGGAAAAATCCCGGAAAATATGCCAAAAATCCTATTTCACCAGAAGACTCCCAAAGCCAGAATATGAGACAGAGGAGGGCTGGGCCCAGGCCACACCACCTGGTCGCGCGGGCTAGCCCAAGCCACGCCAGGGGGTGGTTTGGCCGCCCCAGACACCCCCTCGGTCTCCCTCTTCGCCTATAAGAAGTCTTCTGACCTAAAAACTTTGGGAGGGGGTCAACGTTTTTCCAGAAGGAGTTCCCCTCCGCCGCCACCACCAGATTCCACGAAACAGCACCAGAAACTCTGTTCTGGCACCCTGCCGGGACGGGGAATTGGAGGAGATCATCGCCATCATCATCACCATCGCTTCTCCATCGACCATCCATGTTTCCCCCATCTATGAGTGAGTAATCCCCCGCTGTAGGCTATGGGGATGGTAGGGATTGGATGAGATCGTTCATGTAATGGCATCAGATTGTTAGGGCATGGTGCCTAGTATCTTCTATTAGTGCTTTATGACTTTGTTGCGACTTGTTATGCTTAATGCTTGTCACTAGGGCCCGAGCGCCATGATTTCAGATTTGAACATGTTATTGATTCATTATGATAGTATTGTTTTTGGTCTTACCTACAAGTTGTATACACACGTCGTTGTCCGGAACCAAAGGCCCCGAAGTGACAGAAATCGGGATAACCGGAGGGAATGGCTTTGATGTGAGGATCACATGTGTTCACGGAGTGTTAATGCTTTGCTCTGGTGCTCTATTAAAAGGAGCGCCTTAATTGCCAGTAGTTCCGTTGAGGCCCCGCTGCAAATGGGCTAGCAGGACAAAAGATGTTGTGCAAGTTCTCATTGCGAGCACGTATGACTATATATGGAACACATGCCTAGGATTATCTAGTACTTGGATGCTTTATCTTATTTATCTGCAATTTCCCCATGTTCTGATTGCTATGTGAATTGTCTTGTCCATGCAACGCCCGTCCATCCATCCCTATGCCTACCGCACTCGAATCCTACTGTTTATTGTTGTTGTTAATACTGTCTTTGCTTTTACTACTGTTGTTACTTTACTATTCCTACTACAAAACTGTTGCTACTGATAAACTGCTGTGAGCAAGATTGTTTCCAGGTGCGGCTGAATTGACAACTCGGTTGTTAAGGCTTATAAATATTCTTTGGCTCCCCTTGTGTCGAATCAATAGATTGGGTTTCACTTCCCTCGAAAATACTGCGATACACCCCCTATACTTCTGGGTCATCAAAGCACTTTCAAAAACATAAAAATATTTTGGCGGAACTCACGGAAAATTATGATGAGATTGGCCAAGAAATAAAATTATTTCATAAGTACCTTAGTATGATTGAAACCCAATGCGAACAAATAGCATCTAGTTATCAAATTTTTATTCAAGAAGATATAGATATTCCTGTTTCTAATAATGTTGTTACAAGGGGAGGTGCAGTTGTTATAGGACCATTAGGACCACCGGGATATGAAGCTGAAAAAGAACGGAAGGAAAAAGCCTTGCTCAAAGCAAGCCAAGAAGATGATACACTGGTGGATCCTCAAGATGAAACTGCTCAAGAAACACAAGATCAAACCATGGAGGAACAAATGATGCACAAGGTGACCGTTATGACTCTGATGCAGAGATAGTTGATCCAAGAGAAGAAAAAGAGATAAGCAATGAAGATGAAGTTGTTGTAGTAGAAAAGAAGAAGAGCGATAAACAGTGACAAAAGAAAGCAGTAAAAGAGCCTAACCCCCACAAAAGTTAAAAGACAAGAATAAGAAAGGTGAGCAAACGCTTCCTTATCCAGATCAAAAATAAAGCACTAGATCAGGTAATCTATGATTCTTTTAAAAAAGGCACTTGTTGACCTTCGTCTGGAAGTTCTATTTGCGGATGTAATTAAAGTTCCTACCTATTCTAAATTCATGCATGATATTCTTAGCAGAAAGAAAGAATTAACTGAAACTGTTGCCATGGTGTCTAGTTATCCTGCTAATGGGAAGCTGTTTTCTAAATCAGGAGATCCCGGAATACCAACTATTTCATGCTCACATTCGTAATGCCTTGTGTGATTTAGGTGCAGGAGTTAGTGTAATGCCATATTCCCTCTATAAAAGGTTAGGATTAGGGGAGTATTCCCCTACTACTATCACTTTATACATGGATGACAAGTCCACTAAATGACCCATTGGTATGATTGAGGATGTTCTACTTAGAATAGATGAGCATGTTATTCCCACTGATTTTATTATTCTTGAAATGTCGAAGGATGAAAAATTATCTATAATACTTGGAAGACCTTTCCTTAGTACTGCAGGAGCATCAGTTGATTATGCTGAGGGAAAAATAATATTCAATGTTTATGATGCTGAAATCATTCGGTCTTTTCCAAAGAAGCTAGAAGCGGGAGAAAGATATATTTCACTAGCAAAACGAGTTAATATGGTAAGTGCCTTTGATAAAGGGAAACCCAAGGTAAGAATTCATTAACAAAGAAGGGTTGAATTATTCAACCATTTTTCTTATAAAAAAATGCTTAATGGGAGTCAACCCATCATTTAATAAAATAAATTAAAGAATAAAATGTTCATCGCATTCCTACAACTTTTTCACAAACATTCTTGCGGAAGCGCGCCCGTGAAGATGCAGCTATCAAAAAGTAGTAGAAATGTCGATTGGACAAGTGTAGAATAAGTATAAAAATAAAAGTTTGAGTTTTATCTACAAAGACTAGATCCATCATTTTGTTCAAACTAAATCTCCAGTTGTGGAGAAGAAATTAGGTTCTACTAAAATTCTGCTCTTTATATGCTGATGTTAGTCGATAGTTTTCTACTATCATTTTATGTCAAAAACTAGGTATTTGGCTAAGTTTCAGAATAAGAAAGAATTCTCAAAGGAATGGAAAAAAATTGATGACTATAGAAGGTTTAATAACCAACTATACGGATGGAATAAAAATCCGGGCCGTGTAGTGTGGCCGTATAGATATCTTGGCCATCGACAAATTTTCTCTCTTAGGGACAAAAGGTTTAATGACCAACTATACGGCAGGAATAAAAATTCTAGCCATATAGCTCCGGTCGTATAGATATTCATGCCTTCGTACAATTTCTTTCCCAGGGTACTGATGGTTTAACGACCAACTATACGGCAGGAATAAAAATTTCGGCCGTATAGCTCCGGTTGTATAGATATCGATGCCTTCGTACAATTTCTTTCCCAGGGTACTGATGGTTTAACGACCAACTATACGGTGGGAATAAAAATTCCGGCCGTATAGCTCTGGTCGTATAGATATCGATGCCTATTTTAGAAAATTTATCTCAAGGATACAGAAGGTTTGACGACCAACTATAAAGAGGGATCATTTTGATCCGGCCATTTAGTTGCGCTCGTATAGCTAGGATCTGTGTAAAGAAACCCTAATTGTCGACGCCGCCGCAACTATACGGCAGGAACTACTTCACCCGCATGTATAGTTGCGGCCGTATAGGTCAGCGCGACCTCTTAATCGCGCCGGGACGGCTAGGTTTCTTCTCCTTCCTCATTATTTCTCTCATATTCTCTCTCAAAACCCACCTAGAACTCTTGATTCTTAGCGGATTTCATTCGTTTGAGTGGGGGAATCAACAGATCGGTATGTTTCTCTCCCTATCCACGCTTTATTTTCAACATTCCATGGTTGAAACTCTAACATTGATCTACAGGATGAACTCAAGCTTATTTCATTTTTCCTATTGATTTCTCATGTTAGGATTGAATTTTCCACGTAGAATTGTTTGTATATCATGTAGAAACTATATGCCTAAGGTTTTATGGTGAAATTTTTCAGTGCATCAAGATGAACAAAATCGGTAACATCTTTTCTTCGAGCAAGCGCCAATGTGGCGAGAGATCGGGGGCCCGGGCCGAGCTCAACAACAAGATGGCTATTTTTTCATCAAGGAGGGTGATGCCCACACGTTGGGTCGACCATAGCTTTCTCACCGCATCAGGGTTGAAGGCAGACTTCAACCTCATGTGTAACAGGGTCGAGCTAACAGTACTCGGCTACGCAAGCCACAACACCTACACCGAGCTTACCCATGAGTTCCTAGCCTCCTTCTATGATGACCACAAGGAGAAAGGTAATGCGTGCACGGTAAGCTTCACCATAAACCGTCAACCGTATGAAATAACTTTCGAGCAATTTTGTGATGCTTTTGGCCTCCCTCATGTCAGGATGGCAAATTTTACAAACTTATATAGCATCTCAAGTGGAGAAACTTGGGAGATTATTTCTGTTAACGGTGGCAGGAAATTTTACCAGAAGACGATGTCCACCATTCAGAACCCAACCATTCGCTACTATGCCTTGTTCCTCGCCAATACACTGTTGGGAAGAGGTGATGCCGGTTCCATGGCTAATGCGGACATGGTCATGATCACAAAGGCACTCTTTCCCACTTCACCGCAAAGCCCCAATCCGGCGGCTCTACTCATCCAGCACCTTCGCCACCAAAGCAACAAAACAAAAGGTGACATTTGCATTAGTGGATTGGTAACCCACCTTGCCTACGCATTAAATATTACATTACCTATTATGCAACTTGTTGATGGCTCCAAACTCATGGACGTCAAGTATTTAACTGCGTGTGGCTTCCTTGGTGTTTACCAAAATAATAGAAGGCTTCGAGCATATCAGTTTAGTTATCTTGGTGATGCACAGGGTGAGCAGGTTCCGTTGCCCTATCCACAAGCCTTCTCGATTGTGGAGAAGGACACCTGGATCCTCACCAAGGATCAAGTGGTGGAGATAATGGCCCAATTCCAGCCTGATCAAGAGGAAGATGAAGAAGGAGGGCAGCTGGATGAGGATGAGGATGAGAGGGATCAGGAGCAGGAATACAACCCTGCTTGGGAGGAACAAAAGCAGCAGCAAGGAGGAGCCTAGGACCCATGGCCTAATTAGCCATAGCAGGGGTTCAACTACGTCCCCTATCAAGAATTTCAGCAGCTCAACTAGCGTGTTGGGGAGATTGACCACACTCTTCAAGGAGTGAATGAAGATGTGATGAACCACAAGTATAGGGGATCGCAACAGTCTTTGAGGGAAGTAAAACCCAATTTATTGATTCGACACAAGGGGAGCCAAAGAATATTTATAAGCCTTAACAACTGAGTTGTCAATTCAGCTTCACCTGGTAACAATCTTGCTCGCAGTGGTTTATCAGTAGCAACAGTTTTGTAGTAGCAATAGCAAAGTAACACCAGTAGTAAAAAAAGACAGTAGTAACAATTGCAGTAAGTGCTGACTCGTGTAATAACGAGCTCGTTGGGGAACCCAAGAGGAAGGTATGATGAGCACAGCAGTAAGTTTCCCTTAGTTATGAAACCAAGGTTATCGAACCAGTAGGAGCAAGGAAACACCTACAAGGTGTTGCTAGCTGGCCTTTGGCAGGGCGCACTACCGGTGCCAGCAGCAATGTGGAAACCTGCACAACACAACCACAGAACTTTGCCCCCAACTTACAGTGAGGTTGTAAATCTCATCGGTTTTGCTGAAAACAGAGGATTAAACGTATTGTGTGGAAGAAAGTAATAGTTTGAAGAAAGTAAAAAGAAAGCAGTAAACAGTTGTAGATTGATGGTAAAAGAAAGGACCGGGGTCCATAGTTCACTAGTGGTGGCTCTCCTTAAGATAGATGACATGTTGGGTGAACAAATTACAGCGGGGTAATTGACAAACATCGAGAAAGCATACATGCATATACTAAACATCTTGACTCATTTGAGATTTGATTGGGCATTACAACATTATACATAGACTGTAATCCAACTGCATCTATGACTAATAATCCACCTTTAGGTTATCATCCGAACCCCCTCTGGTATTAAGTTGCAAGCAACAGATAATTGCATTACGCATTGCGTGTAAAGTAAACAATACGATTGTTCTATGAACAAAGAATTGTTGTTTTCTCCCTAGTAGTAATAGCACATCTAGTACCTTAGAGATTTCTGTCACTTCCCCAGATTACTAGAGGCATGAACCCACCATCGAGCATAAATACTAACTCTTGGAGTTGCTAGCATCTACTTGGCCAAGATAGCTACTAACAACAGAAAGCATGCAAGATCACAAATAACAAAGACATAATAGAATCAACAATCAATCTGAAATAGCATCTCAATATCCATCGGATCCCCGCAAACACAACATGTAGGATTACAAATAGATGATCTTGATCATGAACAGAGCTCACAAGATCTAAACATGATAGCACAAAGGAGAAGAACCAACCATCTAGCTACTACATGGACCCGTAGTCCAAGGATGAACTACTCACGCATCACATCGGAGGCTTGCATGATGATGAAGAAGGCATTCAGGTTGAATTCTCCCCTCTGGCAGGGTGCCAGGAAGAGCTTCAGATCTCTCCCGATCTAGGGATGGAGATGACGGCGGCTACAGACTCTTTCGTGGAATTTTGGTCGGGTACTTAGGGTTTTTGTATCGGAGGCATCTTATAGGCGAAAGGGGAGGCCGAGGCGGTGCCCTAGGCGGCCAGACCACCCTTGGCGCGAGCAAGGCCTGGCCGCGCGGCCAGGTGGTGTGTCCGGCCCCTGGCCCCTCTTCGTCTCGTATTCTGGCTCCGTGTCCCCCTAAGTGAAAAACTGACTTTGTCTGTTGTCCCGTCCAATTCTGAGAATATTCATTTTCTGACTTTCCTAGAACCAAAAACAGTAGAAAACAGGCAACTGGCACCGTGGCATCTTGTTAATAGGTTAGTCCAAGAAAGTGTATAAAAAGTACTCCAAAATGTGGACAAAACATAAGAAAGTAGATAAAACCAAGCATGGAACATAAAAAATTATGTATACGTTAGCAACGTATTAGTAAGTAGAAGGATTAAAGCGCGGTAGGCATAGGGATGGATGGACGGGCGTTGCATGGACAAGACAATTCATATAGCAATCAAGATATAGGGCATTTTCAGATAAATAAGGTAAAGCATCCAAGTACTAAATAATCATAGGCATGTGTTCCATATATAGTCATACGTGCTCGTAATGAGAACTTGCACAACATCTCTTGTCCTGCTAGCCCATTTGCAGCAGGGCCTCAAGGGAACTACTAGCAATTAAGGTACTCCTTTTAATAGAGCACCAGAGCAAAGCATTAACACTCCGTGAACACATGTAATCCTCATATCACATCCTTTCCTTCCGGTTATCCCGATTATTGTCACTTCAGAGCCTTCGATTCTGGACAATAGTATGTATATACAACTTGCATGTAAGATCATAAACAATAATACCCTCACGAATCAATAACATGTTTAGATCTGAAATCATGGCACTCGGGTCCTAGTGACAAGCATTAAGCATAACAAGTTGCAACAAAGTCAAAAAGCACTAATAGATACTAGGCACCATTGCCCTAACAATCTGATGCAATTACATGAACGATCTCATCCAATCCCTACAATCCCCATAGCCTACTGCGGGGGATTACTCACTCATTGATGGGGAGAATCGTGGATGGTTGATGGAGGAGCGGTGGTGATGATTATGGCGATGATCTCCTCCAATTCCCTGTCCCGGTAGGGTGCCAGAACGGAGTTTCTGGTTCCGAATCACGGTTTCTGGTGGTGGCGGCGCAGCATAACTCTATCTGGAAAAACGTCCAACCCCCTTCTGTTTTAGGTCAGAGGGTGAAGGGATACGGGTAGGCTACACTAGCGTAAAATCAAAAATTTCTACCGCGTCAACCAGGAATACTATTGTCATAGATCACGGGATTACCGCTAGACGCGCAGGTGCGGAACTCGATGAAGCACGTTGCGGCAGTGTAGATGTTCTACGTCTCCTCCTCGTCCTCGTCCCACGAGCAGCTCCCCTTTGCGCAGCTCGTCCAAGTGCTACAGATGCAGCACCTCCGAGGTATCCACACGTCCGGAGTGGAAGTCGTCACACGCCAGACTGCTAGGTCTGCGCGTGCAACACAGGCGGAAGAGGAGTGGCGGCTGGGTGGAATGCTCTCTCCTTTTCAGCTCGCCTCACTCCCTCTTATATAGGCATCCCTGGTGGGCTTCTACATTAGCAGCCCATTAGCAGCCTAAGCCTGGTCTAATTCGGATCCAATCCTCATTAGGCATCCAGCTCCTAAAGTGTGTGACCCTATAGGTTCATACACGTATAGACATGACGCGAGTACACTTACTCCGTCAATAGTTGGTAGCGGCCTCTAGCAAGACGTGCCAACTCCTAAACGCATATAAAGATCATTCGGACGAACCATCACAAGGTTGAGTACATGTTTTTCCCTTTGCCTCACGATATTTGGTCTAGCTCTAAGCTGACCTCTCTTTCTCGATACTGTGATTCAGAATCCCTTTACTAGGTTAACTCTTAACCATATGTAGCACGGCCATGCATTTCTGGATCCGATCACTCGAGGGGCCCAGAGATATCTCTCTCAAGTAGAGAGGGGCAAATCCCATCTTGATTGACCGATGCCTTGCAGCATGTATCAGGACAAACCCGAAAGCTACCTTTATAACTACCCAGTTACGGAGTAGTGTTTGATAGCCCCAAAGTAGGTCGATCCACATCTCAAGTACATGCGACAATCTCAGGTCTAAGGACAAAACGTACACGATGTGTAGAGAGAGCTGCAAGTATTATTGCTAGTCTCATGTTGGGTCAGTCCAACCCCATGTTCATAACATGTGTCCACATCATTGGTTTGACATCTCCATGTCAATGACTTGCGAAACATAGTCATTAACCAATCGATGTGCTAGTCTAATATTCACGTGTGTCCTCACATGAACTCCGACTAGGGACAATTATTAGATAACCATACAAGTAAAGAGTTTCACAAACAATTCACATAATTGCCAATCAATACAAGTTGCCTAGTATATGGATATTCAAGGAACATTATAATAACTCATGGATACACATGAAATACAATCATCTCTATGATTGCCTCTAGGGCATATTTCCTTCAGAGGGCTTGTATAGGCGAAAGGAGAGGTCGAGACGGATTCCGAGGCGGCCACACCCCCTCATGGCGCGGTCTGGCCTGGCCCGCGTGGCCACGGGGTGTGGGCCCCTCGTGGCTCCCCTTTGTCCCGTCTTCTAGCTCCGTGAGTCTTCTGGTAAAATAGGAGTTTTGTGATATTTTCCGGGATTTTTCCTGAAAGTTGATTTCCTGCACAAAAACTAGACACCAAGGCAATTCTGCTGAAAACAACGTTAGTCCGCACTAGTTATACCCAAATTACACAAATTAGAGGAGAACAACAACAAAAGTGTTCGGGAGTAGATACTCCCCCAAGTTTAGCTTATTGCTTGTCCTCAAGCAATTCAGTTGAAAACTGAGTGCGATAAAAGAAACTTTCACTAACACATTTGCTTCATAAGATGTTTATATTCTGAGCATATGATCAAATACTTAGGCAATTCATAATAAAGAGTATGCAAATAAGTTTACCTAGTAGTCATGCAAGCTATGAAGAGATTCCAACTCATTAATGATAATAAGCAACATGACACATAAGCATATGCAGGATTGTAGTGCTCATAAGAAGATATGATAAAGCGGTGTCTCGCTTGCCTTTCTTTGGAGCAAACCATAAATGCCAAGGCACCTCTTAAGTTTAAGTGAAGACTAGAAATAAACATATCAAAGATACAAGTGTCAAAGTTATGCCATAATTAACCGTGTTTTGGAACAAGCACATTACACTAAGAATGATAGTTATGCTCTTGGGGAGGTGCTCAAAGAATAAATGGTGACTCAACATAAAAGTGAAAGAAAATATTTAAAAGTTTGAAAGGCTTCCAAATGTTGAAAGTATGGTACTCATTAGCTTTGAGCTCTCATTGCCCCTATCATAAGCATCTTTAGGTGATTAAAGTTAAAGTGGCCAAATATGAGGATATGCTTGACAAGTTATAAGCTAAAAATCTCATGCCCCTAACTTACGAGTACCGTTCCTCATTCTACTCAAGTTTTGTCACAGGTAAGTTCTTGTCATTGTAAGTACATGTGTATCATAGAGAACCGCCAACGGGGTACCCCTTGCCCGATGATACAGAAGAATCCCCATATCAAAATGACAAGGCAAGCAGACAATGAGCATCTCAGCATCCATTTATTTCCTATTTGTATAGGTATCTTTTTTCTCTCTTTTTTTCTTTCCTATTTGCATAGGGTTTTTTATATAAGGGATGCTTCATAGATTGCTCACTATGGTTACGCTGCAGGTTTCCACCATGATTAGGCATGGCTTAGACCAGCCGCCTAGGCATTTCTCTAACACATATACGAACTCCATGAGCCTTACAAGCTCTCCTTTCATTTCACACAGCCAGGATCCATAAGCAAAAGAACATGATATCAACTAAATAAATTGCAATGTTGAAAGCGTTCCCCATGATAGCATGGTTCTGCTAATTCACAACTTACAAAGTGCAAGCTTATACGCAACATAGATGGGCACAATTGTTTAAGTTTATTAAGTGTGAGAAAGTAAAGTGTGCCTTCAAGTTCATGAGATCTTTAATCACTAATTTTCGCATAATAAGCAAACATATTTATTGGAAGAAAACAGAGCATAATAAATATGCAAGGAATAGCAATAATGCTAATAGGTAGATATGGTGAACTCTTTTTGACAACTTTGGTTTTAGGGAGTTGGATGCACGAGTAAAGTACTCAACACAAGTGAAGGCTAGCAAAAGAAAGGGAGCGACAATCGAGAGAGCAGTAACTGTCATAATCATGCTTGCAACAAAACAAAATTAATAATGGCATAAAAGTGACACAAGAACTCCAAGGCGTAATAAATCATCAAGGCTTAACTGACCTTTTGTTTAGTCATATGCATGTGTGAGCATGTGCAAAGTCGATTCAAATAGAACATTCAGAGGAGGACACCACAATGTCATACCAAGTTATGAATAGAACAATGCAAGCAAACAGTTATATGACATGTTACGAACTAATAATGGATTGCAACTAATCATAAGCAGGCAAGGACTACTAAGTATCCATTAAATAGCATACACCTTACATAAACAGACTAAGCATGCTCACAATGATGAGTATATGTACAAAAATAAAAATAAATAGAGTTCATACCAGCCTCTTACCACACCTCGAGTTGTCATAAATCATTATTGCCCTTCACTTGTGTGACTTGAATAATAAGATAAATCCAATCTCTAAGGAGTCACTGAGGACCACTGAACCCTGCAACGAACTTTACAAAACCAGAGAAGAACAACAAATATTTTTGGGTTTTCGATTTTTAAAGGCACGAACCAAAAGGAAGAACAAGCAAAGCGAAATCTTTTTGGGTTTTTCGAATAATCAAAACAAAGCTAAAAGAAAGAAGCAAACCAAGGAAAAAAGATAAAGAAGCAAGCAAAGAGAAATAATGAAAATATTTTTGCTCTTTTTGTGTTTTGGGAAGCAGAAATAAAGCAAGAACAAAGACTAAAAAGAAAATGAAACATGGATATACAAAGTACCGACTGAACATGATATGTAGATGAGTGTGATGTCGGTATACCTCCCCCCAAGCTTAGGCTTTTGGCCTAAGTGGGTATCAACCCCAAGCTAGCCAAGAAGGAGAACCTCCATAATATGGAGAAGTAGTGCCTTCATCCTGATATGAACTCGAGGACGCCCCAGCATAGTGCGTAGAGTAGTCGTACGAGGGGACATCCCCTTGATGCTGCCCGTGGAAACCAAGCAGGCGGAGCTGCTCGTCCACCTCCTCCTTGGAACGCGACCATGGCATCTTGCAAATATTGAACAAAGTGGACTGTGGCAAAGGAATTTCCCTCTTGTCTCCGTCAGTAAATGACATCCTGTAAACTAAATTCTTGGTACTAGAGTTAGTAGTAACAAAATGATGTGTTTTCATAGCAGCAAGACCGAGCCTTTGTGGTGTCAACACAGTGTCATTAGGATCAACAGAAAGTTCTAAGGCAGCAACCATACGTGAGGCAATAATACCCCCATAAATGGGACCTCTAGCAGCTAAGCAACGGGCAATGAGAGAACCCAGATTATACTTGGTATCATTATTAAGTGCAGCAGCAAGAAAGGATAAATGATAATTAGAAATATTACTAGTGTTCTCCCTACTAAGAATGCTAGTGGAAAGATAATAAGCAAAATATCTAAGAGCTGGGAGTTGAATGTTCCTTATTTTCCCGCGCTGAGCTGTGCGGTCATCGTCATTTGTCACACTTTGGTAGAGCTCCACCAAATCAGCGGGTCGACCTTGGATCTTCTTCATTGTCCTAGTCATGCCTATGCCTATAATGCTGCAAAATCTTTCCAATGGCATGGTAATAGGCATATTATAAATTTTGAACGAAACAGTTGACCGATAAGGGGTGTTAGTGAAAACAAAACTTTCAACGAAAGTTTTGGTGAGCACGGCATATTGCTCACTCTCATATTCCATGTAAGTGGTCAGACCAACCCTCTGAACAAGGAGTAAGAAATCATCGAGGATCCCTACAGCTTGCAAAAAGGCAAAGCAAGGGAAGGTAGATGGGTGAGCATATCCCTCATCTCCTTCATTGCCAAAGCATGGTGCAATAAGATCTTCATTATATGATGGCCTCAATTGAGAAGATGATCTCGAAGGCCTTGCCCTCCTGGGTGTGTCCCTCTCAAATACTTCTCCAAAAGTGTGGTTGTTCATCTCTGCTATTCTGAAATTCAAACATCCATCATACAAGTGACCGCAAAGTGATTACATAATGGAAGGAACTACTTGTAAGAGGCCTAAACATGCATCAAAACAATTTCTCTAAGCATTGAACAAGCCTACAAGCTCACATAACCTGTCACCTACAGTAGCAAAATACTCAAGATATAATCCACTAATCACAAATCTACTTGGACAAGCGAAGGAGTCACATACCAGAGATCAAATGCTCCAAATCTCAGCAGCAAAGATGGGTTGAGCAAGGAGATCGAAAATCACGAGCAAGAACAGCAAGAACATGGGTTTGAGCAATGAACTGGTGTGTTCTCGGGAGAGAGAGAGGAGTGGCAGGAGGGAGAATAAATGGAGGGACAGGGGTGGCCCACACCATGGCTAGGCGCGCCCCTGGTGTAGTCGCGCCACCAGGTGGTGTGTCTGCCTGGTGGCCCCCTGGTCACTCCAGGTACTTCTCTGCCCCTCTTTTAACGTAAAATTTTAATATGAATTTTCCGAAAAATTTCGAGACACTTTATTTTTTAGTAATTTTCAGGTATTGATGAATGATTTTCTGATAGAAAGATAATATTGGAATGATGCAATAACAAAACAAAACTAAAACTTCAGAAGTTCTAAGACACTCTAATATGCAAGCAACTAGCAATAGAAAAGTAAACCAAGTGAAACCAAAAATTAAAATGGGTAAAAGAAAAGTAAGCAAGGATAATCATGGTGAAAACATTGTTTTGTTCATTAAAATCCCTTTGTTAAAAAGGTTGATCAGGTCTTGTTACCACAACAATTTTGTATGAAACAAAACTTTGTATTCCACTAAATGATTATGTTACCTCAACCTTGATAGCAATGGTCCCAATCATAATAGTTTCATATTTTTCTCGTGGTATGGGACAGTATATTTCTCAACTTGGATGCCCTCAATATTTTCAATTGAATTTAAGCCATAATTCCTATCAATCTTCTTAGAGAAATAGATAGTATGCTCCTTGTCATTAACATTAAAAGTTACCTTTCCTTGATTGCAATTAATAACAGCTCTTATAGTATTAAGAAAAGGTCTCCCAAGAATAATAGACATATTGTCATCTTCAGGCATTTCAAGCACAACAAAGTTAGTTAATATCAAGAAATTATGAGCCACTTGAATAGGTACATCCTCACACGTACCAACAGGAATAGTGGTAGATTTATCAGCCATTTGCAAAGATATATCAGTTGGTATTAGCTTCTCCAATTTAAGTCTTTTGTAGAGAGAAAAAGGTATAACACTAACTCCTGCTCCCAAATCACACAAAGCAGTTCTAACATAATTATTTTTAATAGAGCATGGAATAGTTGGAATCCCAGGGTCTCCAAGTTTCTTTGGAACCTTACCATTAAAGGAATAATTAGCAAGTAAAGTAGAAATTTCCTCATTAGGGATCTTCCTTTTATTAGAGACAATATCCTTCATATACTTTGAATAAGGAGGCTGTTTAATAGCATCAGTTAAAGAAATTTGTAAAAATAAAGGTTTCATCCACTCACAAAACTTATTATAGTGTTTGTCTTCCTTTGACTTGTATTTCTTATCAGGAAAAGGCATTGGTGACCCAGGGCTCTCTTTCACTACCATGTTTATTAGCAACAAAATCTTCCTTAGTGTACTTAGCATTTTTAGTGTTCCTTTCAGGTTCTTCTTCAATTTCTTCTTTATCAGGAGCATCATTTTTCTCATTACCACTCTCAGTTTCAGCATTAGAGACAGATATACTATTAGGATCTTTAGCAGGTTTAGAAGATTCTACAACTGTTTTATGTTTCTTTTTCTTTCTCTTTAAAGAAGTCCCTCTATTTTTAGTTTGTTGAGAATCCTGCTCAATTCTTTTAGGATGACCCTCAGGATATAGTGGATCCTGGGTGGCAGCACCACTTCTAGTTCTAATTTCATAAGCATGTTTTTCTTTAGAACCATTAACTAGCAAATCTTTTTGTACTTTAATAAGCTGATCAATTTGAGTTTGAACCATTTGGAAATGTTTAACGAGCATTTTAACATCATTAGAGGTTCTTTCCACAATATCCCTTAACTCAATAATAGCTCTAGAGTTTTCCATCAAATGATTCTGCACTCTTTTATTAAAATTATTTTGCTTAACAATAAAAATATCAAATTCTTCTAAGCATTGATCAAGAGGTTTAGAATAAGGAATATCACCTTCATAAAAATGTTGGATAGAGTGTACCTCAATAGTGGATGAGTGGGAGATTAGCTTACATAATTCTTCTATAGGAGGTAAATTCTTCACGTCTTCAGCTTTAATACCCTTTTCCTTAAGACATTTCTTAGCTTCCTTCATCACTTCATCATTTAGTTCAATAACTCCCCTCTTCTTTGGTGTAGGTGTTGGCTTAGGCACAGTTAACTCAGGTGTAGTTGACTCGGGTGTAGTTGGCTTAGGTGAAGTCTAGTCATCATAATTCTTGCTTATTTTATCCATTAATTTCTCAGCTTCTTTGGGAGTTCTCTTCCTGAAAACACAATCAGCACAACTATCCAGGTATGTCCTAGATACTTCAGTTAGTCCATTATAATATATATCAAGAAGCTCATATTTAGGTAGTGGACATCTAGGCTATGCATGAATCAAAGCACAAAACCTTGCCCATGATTCAGGCAATATCTCCTTTTCTCCCTGTTTAAAATCAAAAAGTTCCTGCAAAATGGCATGTCTAGCACTAGGAGGGAAATATTTTTGAAGTAAAGTGCTAATCAAGCAATGAGGGCTATCAATAGATCCAGTAGGTACATTATTAAACCAAGCCTTAGCTTCTCCTTTCAGTGAAAAAGGGAAAATTTTAGCAACAAAGTAGGTGTGCATCTTAATATCATCAAAAAATAGGCCACTCATGGTAGAAAGCTCAGTCATATGTGCTATAACACTTTCATTCTTAGTCCCACAAAAAGGTTCTTTCTCAACAATGGTTATGTAATATAAATCAATAGAGAAATCATAATCTTTATTTTTAATGTTTATGGGAGATGTAGCAAACTTATCTTTAGGAGATAAATTTGGGTTTTATAGTACGCCTCACAAGGAGACTCTTAATAGCACTTTTACCATGAGTATTTTGACATTCTTTAATAAATTCATTAGTCATTTATATATATCTGTCTTCAATATCATAGCTCTCTATAGACTCAGGTGAACTGACAGGTGTAGTAGTGTCTAAATTAGGAGTTTCAGTATTTCCAGCTATAGTTCTAGCAATCGTAGCATCTAGGAAAGGACCTAATGAACCACTCTTATCAAGCACAATAGAAGCAGCATCATAAGTACCAGAACTTTCAGATTCAGCAAAAGTAGCAGTATGTGTAGCATGTGTATGTGGTGGTGGTGTAAGGAGCTTACTCATCACAGATGGTGAATCAAGAGCAACAGAGGTGTTCAGAACCGTACCTCTCCTTGTAGTGGATGGTAATTTAGGAACCTTGCCATCACGATATTTACCCATGATGAATGGATGGCGGCGAACAATAGTGATTCCAAGTGAACTTGATAAATAGAGCTATGCTCCCCGGCAACGGTGCTAGAAAATAGTCTTGATGACCCACAAGTATAGGGGATTGCAACAGTCTTCGAGGGAAGTAAAACCCAATTTATTGATTCGACACAAGGGGAGCCAAAGAATATTTATAAGCCTTAACAACTGAGTTGTCAATTCAGCTGCACCTAGAAACAATCTTGCTTGTAGTGGTTTATCAGTAGCAACAGTTTTGTAGTAGCAATAGCAAAGTAACACTAGTAGTAAAAGTAAATACAGTAGTAACAATTGCAGTAAGCAGTAGGATTAGGAATAGGGATGGATGGACGGGCGTTGCATGGACAAGACAACTCATATAACAATCAAGATATAGGGCATTTGCAGATAAATAAGGTAAAGCATCCAAGTACTAAATAATCATAGGCATGTGTTCCATATATAGTCATGCGTGCTCGTAATGAGAACTTGCACAACATCTTTTGTCTTGCCAACCCGTTTGCAGCAGGGCCTCAAGGGAACTACTGGCAATTAAGGTGCTCCTTTTAATAGAGCACCGGAGCAAAGCATTAACACTCCATGAACACACGTGATCTTCATATCACAGCCATTCCCTCCGATTATCCCGATTATTGTCACTTTGGGGCCTTCAGTTCGGGACAATAATATGTGTATACAACTTGCAGGTAAGATCATAAATAATAATATCCTCATGAATCAATAACATGTTCAGGTCTGAAATCATGGCACTCGGGACCTAGTGACAAGCATTAAGCATAACAAGTTGCAACAAAGTCAAAAATCACTAATAGATACTAGGCACCATTGCCATAACAATCTGATGCAATTACATGAACGATCTCATCTAATCCCTACCATCCCCATAGCCTACAGTGGGGGATTACTCACTCATGGATGGGGGAATCATGGATGGTTCATGGAGGAGCGATGGTGATAATGATGGCGATGATCTCCTCCAATTCCCCGTCACGGCAGGGTGCCAGAACGGAGTTTCTGGTTCCGAATCGCGGTTTCTGGTGGTGGCGGCACAGCGGAACTCTATCTGGAAAAACGTCCAACCCCCCTTCTATTTTAGGTCAGAGGGCTTTTATAGGTGAAAGGAGAGGTCGAGATGGATTCCGAGGCAGCCACACCCCCTCCTGGCACGGCCTGGCCTAGCCCGCGCGGCCAGGGGGTGTGGGCCCCTCGTGGCTCCCCTTCGTCCCATCTTCTGGCTCCGAGAGTCTTCTGGTAAAATAGGAGTTTTGCGATATTTTTTAGGATTTTTCCTGAAAGTTGATTTCCTGCACAAAAACGGGACACCAAGGCAATTCTGCTGAAAACAACGTTAGTCCGCATTAGTTGTATAAAAATCACACAAATTAGAGGAGAAACAATAACAAAAGTGTTCGGGAAAGTAGATAGGTTTTGGACGTATCAAGATGTGAGTGCCTTAACTCACAACTTCAGTCACTTCATGACCCACTTCCCCGACTACTACTAGTATTATCCACACCAGCCGCCGAATGACGGCAACAACTAAGTCTGGCAACAACCGAAGCTTGGGGGAGGTTTGAAAACCTCCAAACTTTGCATTCATATTTTATTTCCTTCTTTTGATTTATTTCTTTAAAATTGCATGTTTACTTTTAGTTTGCATTCCTAAACCAAAAACACAAAAAAAAATAGTTGTAGCCTTTATTGCAAATTTATTTCTTTGTTTCTCTCAGAGATTGCTCAATTTCAGGTGACTTGGCAATAGGGAATGTAGAGGGGATTCGACTCAAGTACAGGAACTAAGCAAGCAAGAGGAGGTATCACATTCCTTTCATCACCTTTTCTGCAACTTTAAATTGACCCTACAATTATTCACTCGCTTGCACTTGAGTCACTCCCCACTTAACTTGTTATCCTATAAATTCTATTCCTTTGCCAAGTGTCTCCTTCTTAGCTTTCAAATAATGAGCAATGAATTTGGTTAAAACTATTTCCGACATTTTTACAACAAGAAGAAGCATCCAAAAGATGACTTGTCGTGGTGGTGTCACGGCAGATGCCATGTATAGGCTAAAGGTGGGGACTAATACTCGCTAGGGGAATCCAGGGAGGGATGGTGAAGTGATTCTCCACACAAGAGTTTGAATTGATTTACTTCCAAGGTTACAAGTGCTCCTAGAGCTGTATTGGCGAGAGGAGGAAGAAGGAGCTCTCGTACTCTCACCCACAGATCACAGATGAAACCCTAGCCCAAAACAGAATCGCAGAGAGATCAACCCCTTCTACAGAAGCCCTAGCCCCCCTTTTATAGGGGAGGATCGGTTTCTGCCTAGGGCATACATGGAGGCATATTCCTAAGAATATGCCTCCTCCCAAAGTGGTAAGCCGACCGGGGTGCTTTTTCCCCCGCGTCACACATGCTTTAGCTACGTGAGCCTCTGTGGCGCCCTCGTCAGCCGACACGGGCGTCGTCACGCTTGTCGGCCACGCCCCGGTGGTCCTGTCCTTGCTCGCTTCGCTCAGGCAGTGCGTACCGGGGCTCCTTTTGACCAGCGAGATTCCTTCCTTCTCCTAGAAGCTTGATGTGACCCGGATGATGGTTCATCCGGCCACACCCGTTCCTGCATACAGGTAAAACATGCACTTCTGACTTACTGCTTAAGTCGGATGAGACCTAGTTAGGCGAACGTCCCCAGGTCCGGATTACCCCGTGATTCGGCCTGCCTTGAGGTGACCCGGCCAGCATCTGCTTTGGCCTTGCCGAACCTCGGCTAACTCGGCCTTTATACCCCGGCGTGACCCTACCCGGGGGTATCCCCCCAACATTAGTCCCCGAAGCTGGTGCGGTCTTAGCTGCCTTGGCCGCTAAGGCCACACCAGGTTCAATCTTGTGCCCCGGTCGTTATTGCCGGGTTACCTCTGTACCTCGGACTGCTTGGATTTACGTTCCCTTCGCACATTTCAAGTTTTCACTTGTCAGCTGGGTTACCACAGTTCCATCCGGGTCTTGCTTCCTTCTCTCGTACGCTAACCCATGTGAAGGGTAATCATTATGTCGTCTTATTTTAAGGGACGGTATAGTAACCGCCGCAGTAATTGTCAGTTATCACTGTGCGCAGGTCACGTCACGCCTACCTCCTCGTTTACTGCATCAGCGCGTCGCGTCACAGGACTCTCTCCGCCCTGTGGCCCTCCGTGTGGCTCCTCACTGATTGGTCCGGACGGGTGATACACAGCCACAGCTTGTGGCCGGTCCACAGGGCGCGATCCCACTCACCCCTGATGGGAGTGCTTAAATAGCGGAGGGGTGCGTCCCTTAGGATTTTTCCCCCTCCGCACCCCTCTACCCGCTGCTATTCTTCTTCCTCTTCCTCGCGACCGCGCCGCCGCCAGCATCGCCAAATAGCAGCGTCGCTGCCGCGCTTCTCCGTCGCACCTCCGCGTCGCCGCTACCGCGACGCAAATTTCTCGCCACGGGTCCACGCTAGTCCCGGCCACTGTCCCCCGCCGCCTCTAGTGCCAGCGAGGGCCTCGAGGACCAGATGACTGAAGAGGAACTCATTGTTGCTGAGCAGGAGATGGAAGAGGACGCCGCGGCGGCGGACCGTGGTGCGTGGGCCGGCTCCTGGGTCTGCCAAGATGACCTGGACTGGCTCTACCGGACCAGACGCATCCCTGCCGGCGTCGCCGCGCGTCTTCCTTCCAACGAACTGGCCCCCTCTCCCAATCCGGGCGAGTTCGTCGTGTTCCTGTCCCATTTCCAATGGGGCTTCGGCTTGCCGGTGAGTGATTTTTTCCGGGACTGGCTCGGTACATACCAACTCCAGCCACACCACCTTCCAGCCAACGCCATCACCTCTCTTTCTGCCTTTGCTTCTACGATCGAAGGCTACGCTGGACTATGGCCCACGAAAGAGCAATGGATCTGGTTCTTCGGCCTTCGTCGCAACGTCATTCCCAACATCCACGCTGATCCGGAGGACAAGCGGCTCACTCAATTTGGAGCGGCCTCCATTTCACCCCGGCAATTTTCTGTTTTTCCCCGGGTCACCAGGCTAGAGTCCTGCAAAGGATGGGCCCGGACCTTCTTCTATGTCCGGAATACGGGCACCGAAGACTTGATCCGGTTGCTTCCCTACACTCCGGGTCCACCTAACCCGGACCTGTGGGATGTGATCCCCAAGAAGCCCACAGCCTTGGCCAACCAAGTGAGCAAAAGGTTCGCGGAACTGAAGGAGCTCGGGCTATGCAACGAGGATGCCATGATCACCTTTGTGCGTAACCGAATCTCACCCCTCCAGAAGCGCACCCACAAGGTGTGCCACATGAGCTATGGCCGCGATCCTAACCGGACCTCATCCTTCGAGCTGACCAACTCGGAGATTTATCGCCGGGTTAAGGCTCTCTTCACCACTCACAAGGACTTTTCCACTTATTGGACTTGGGGGATTGAGCATTTCTGTCGTGACCGGCTTCCTCCCACGGTAAGTTTCATGCTGGAAACTTAACCCGGACTAATTACATGCTGAAAACGAGGAACTACTCAGGGCAAACCCGGAGAGAGCTAGAGCCTCCAAGATCGTCCATTCGGCGGTGGGTAACCCAGAGAAATCTGCTGGAGCCGCATCGTCCCCTCATGGTGGTCTAAGGAGAGAGGAGGTGGTAACCTCGGCCAGACGGAACAAATAGATTGTCCCGTATGACCCGACACGGGCAGGGAAAGAAAAAGAAGCGCAGAAAAATGATGATCGACGGAGTGTGAGCCGAGGCGAAGCTGGCCGAGGTAACTGCGACCAAGGCAATGCCGGTCAAGGGAACGTTGTCAACGGCAATGCCGGGCAGCAAAACTCAGCTGGACCAAGACAACCGTAGCAGCGGAACATGCCAAGGCAAGAGCACAGTGCCGGCCGAGGTGTGCAACAGAAAGGTGCGCCGCAAGAGCAAAACCTGTATAACGACGGTGATTTGGAGATGGCAAATGCGGGATACCCGAGACCGGACTATCATGTGATAGGGTCGAGATTGGGAAGTAGGGATTTGATGCCGGACGATGCAAGGTTGAAACTGGATCGACTGTATAGGTCGGAACAGATTGAATGTCAAGGTCCACCGGGTCCAGCGTGTTTTGGACCCCGGATCATGGAAGAGCCACCAGTACCGAACTTTCAGCTGCCCAGGGGCACCAAGACCTATGACGGTAGTACCAAGCCAGAGGATTGGCTGATAAACTATGCTACTACTGTAAAAATTGCTACAGGCAACCTGAGATGGGCCGTAGGTATGTACCCCAGATGTTGGAAGGCCCGGCAAGGGTGTGGTTGAACAATTTGCCACCAGGAAGCATCAACTGCTGGATAGATTTCGAGGAGATGTTCATCAGCAATTTTTCGAGTATGTATCAAAGGCCAAATAGGCCACAGACCCTAGCTATGTGCAAGCAAATACCCAATGAGACAGACCGGGAGTTCTTGACCCGGTGGTGTACCGTGAGAAACTCATGCGAGGGCGTGATAGAATCACAGGCCATAGCATGGTTTGCACAGGGGTGCAGATATGGAAGCGAGCTGTGGATGAAGTTGCAACGGAAAATGCCGGTTACGTTGGCAGAAATGATCCGGATTGCAGATTCGTATGCGTTGGGTGACCCGACCCAACCAAGGCTCGCCTCAAACGAGTCAAGCGATGAGTACTATTAGAGGGATGGATCCGGATCATCCCGGAGGAATGATTACAGAGGAAAAAGGAGAGATGATAGACCAGACCACTGGTACGGTTCACACCAAGTTGCAACTGTGAATCAAGATCAACCCGGAGCAGGGGGTAGCCAGCGCCAGAAAATTGGAGGTCAATGGACTCCAAGGAACGATGGGAAGAAAACTTGGACACCGGAACAAAACAAGCAGTGGCAAGAAAGGAAAGACCGTCCGAGGTATACTTACGAGTCGATGTTGGACCAGCCGTGTAAGTTTCACACGCCAAATCCGAACAACCCAGCAGGTCATACGACGAGGCAATGCGAGTGGATGAGCAAGATCGAGCAAGGTGGTTCAGGGAATGCTCAGGCACCCCGGAATGATCAGCCTCGGCAGGAGTTACCCTGGCAGCAATTGCTCTCCGGAGCGAACACGCAACAGCTAATGTTGCCTCCCCCTCCACCGAGGTATGATAACAATGAAAGAAGGGACGCGGTGCATTAGGTAGAAAATCAGCATCAGCCGGATCAGAGGCACCCCGGAAATGAGGGGAGAAACGAGTACAGGGAGCATCACCAGAGCTACTGTGTATTCACCACAGAAGAAACTGATAGAAAAAGCTTGCAGCGTAGGCATATGGAGGTGAATGCAGTAATGCCTACAGTGACGAGGTACATGCCTGGTCCGATCAGGAAATCACCTAGAGCATTAGGGATCATCCCAAGCTCATGCCGAGCCCTGGTTCGTATGCGTTGGTGCTGGATCCTACGTTCATTGGACCTAGCATTAACGTAAGGTTCTCAAAGGTACTGATCGACAACGGCAGTAGCATAAATATCATGTATGCGGACACAATGCGCAAGTTGGGTATCTCAGAGAACATGCTCCAGGCCACGAGGACAACTTTCCATGGCATTGTGCCCGGCATTTCTTGCGAGCCCATAGGCAAGGTCCGGGTTGACGTCTTCTTCGGCACGAGGGATAATTGCCGAACTGAAAATCTGGAGTTCAAAGTGGTGAACTTAGAAAGCGCGTATCATGCATTGCTCGGAAGGCCAGTGCTGAACAAGTTCATGGCAAGTTGTCATATCAGCTACTTGAAGATGAAGTTGCCCGGACCGAACGGAGTGATCACCATTGCTGGGGACTTCCGACGTTCCATGGAGGGTGCGTTGGCCGGATCAAACTTAGCCGAGTCACTTGTGATCGCGCAGGAAAAGAGAAAAATTCAAGAGGTGGCGGCATTGGCTCAGTCCGCACAGCAGTATATGCCGGTGCTGAGTAACCCGCATGGAACTGTCTCTTTCCAGGCCACGAAAGATACCAAGAAGGTTCCCGTTGACGACATGTTCCCAGAGCGCACCGTAACAATTGGTGCCGGGCTAAGTGATAAATAGGAAAGCGAGCTCGTCAGCTTCCTCCGTGAGAATCGGGACATTTTTTCTTGGTCCACATAGGACTTGCAAGGTGTTCTGAGGGAGTTGGCCGAGCACTCTTTGAATGTGAGACCCGGAGCCAAGCCGGTGAAGCAACCTCTCCGCCGCTTCGCCGAAGATAGGAGGAAAGTCATTGGGGACGAGATAGCTCGGTTGCTAGCTGCAGGATTTATCATGGAAGTCCTTTACCCGGGCTGGCTATCTAATCCGGTGCTGGTGGAAAAGAAGAAGGATGACCCGAACGTGGCAGTGGTTTGGCGTATGTGTATCGATTACACGAACCTGAATAAGGCGTGTTCAAAAGATCCGTTTCCACTGCCAAGAATAGATCAGGTCATAGACTCAACTGCTGGATGTGAATTGTTGTCATCCATTGATGCTTATTCTGGCTTCCACTAGATACCTTTGAATCCGGATGATCAAATAAAGATTGCGTTTATTACCCCGTATGGGGCTTATTGCTATCGCACCATGCCGTTTGGTTTACGTAATGCAGGGGCACCGTACCAGAGGTGTATGCAAAAATGTTTGCACGACCAAATAGGTCAAAATGTACAGGTGTACGTGGATGTTGTGGTTATCAAGACCAAGGAAAGCAAAATGCTCCTTGACGATATCAGGAAATCGTTTGCAAACCTAAGAAGGTTCCGGATGAAACTTAACCCGGAAAAATGCACCTTCGGTGTCCTGGCTGGAAAATTGCTCGGTTTTCTCGTCTCCAGCCGAGGTATTGAGGTAAATCCAACCAAAATCCGGGCCATCGAACGAATGGAACTGCCGAAGTGTCTTAACGATGTCCAGAAGTTCACAGGTTGCCTAGCCTCGTTAAGTCGGTTTGTATGTCGGTTGGGAGAAAAGGCTTTGCCTCTTTACCAACTCATGAAAAAGTCAGATAAGTTCATTTGGACACCGCAGGCCGATGAAGCCTTTGCCCACCTAATGAAAATGTTAGCCACGGCACCAGTGCTAGCCTCGCCACTATCAAAGGAGCCAATGTTACTCTATATAGCCGCAACCAACCGAGTTGTAAGTGCAGTGATAGTGGTGGAGCGCGATGAGGAAGGTAAGTCGGTGCAAAGGCCGGTGTATTACTTGAGTGAAATGTTGTCAACCTCAAAGCAGAACTACCCACATTATCAAAAAGTGGCTTATGGCGTGTACATGGCCGCCAAGAAACTGAAGCACTACTTTGAGGAGCATCCCATCCGAGTCATATGTGAGGCCCCCATATCCGAGATAATGAGTAACAAGGATGCAAGCAGCAGAATTGCAAAATGGGCAATTGAGCTAGCTCCTTATGCTCTGCAATATGACAGGAGAGAAGCCATCAAGTCTCAAGCTATGGCGGACTTTTTCATGGACTGGGCCGAGGTGCAGTACGGACCACCACTTCCGGATCCGAACTATTGGCGAATGCACTTTGACGGATCAAAGACCAAAACCGGGCTAGGTGCCGGAGTTGTACTCACATCGCCGAAGAAGGACCAGTTGAAATATGTGCTGCAGATCCACTTCACCACATCAAACAATGTCGCTGAGTATGAAGCACTTGTGCATGGGCTCAAGGTAGCAAAAGAAATTGGTATACGTCGGATCATATGCTTTGGCGACTCGGATTTGGTGGTGCAGCAAGTGTCCGGAGTGTGGGATGCCCTTGATCGAAACATGGCACTATACAGATTTCATGTGTAGAAGATTTCTGGTTACTTTGAGGGATGCGAATTTCATCATGTACCCCGGGTGGAAAATGAGGTTGCCGACATGCTGTCGAAGCTCGGGTCAACCAGACAAGAAATTCCACCGGGTATAGCATTAGAGCACCTTAAGAAACCATCCATCAGGCCATCCCCAGAATCCGAGTCAATCTACGTCCCGGAGGACACAGAATCCGGAGTTGTGCCCATGGACGTGGACACGGGAAGTGGTGCGCAAAACCCGGGGACTGCTTCGCAAAACCCGGGGACTGCTTCGCAAGACCCGAGGACTGCTCAGCATGGTCCGGTTGAAGTTATGCCGGTGGATCAGATGGAGATAGACGAGGACGTGTTCCCCGTGCGGCCAATACCGGCTTGGGCACTGCCTATATTTCAATTCCTGAAGGATGGAACGTTACCCACTGAGGAGGTGCTATCCAGGCAAACACAGAGGAGGGCAAAGGCCTACACAATCATCAATTCTGAGTTATACAAAAGAAGTGTGACCAATGTCCTCCAGCGGTGTGTTGACCCGGAAGAAGGGCTTGAAATCATCCGAGATATACATCAGGGGGAATGCGGGCATCACGCCTCATCCTGAGCCTTGGTAGCAAAAGCTTTTCGACATGGATTCTACTGGCCAAACGCCTTAGAGCAAGCAGAAGATCTGGTGAGAAAATTTAATGGTCTCAGAGGTACGCTACCAAGACACACATGCCAATGTCGGAACTCAAGACCATCCCAATCACTTGGCTATTTGCCGTATGGTGCTTGGATATGGTTGGCCCGTTCAAACCAGCAAGGGGAAATATGACTCACATTCTGGTAATGGTGGACAAGTTTACGAAGTGGATTGAGGTGAAGCCTATAAGAAAATGTGATGGAGCTACGGCCGTAACGTTTCTCAAAGATATCATCTTGAGGTACGGTTATCCACACAGTATCATAACTGATAATGGCACAAATTTTGCGGAAGGAGCATTCGCTCGTTTCTGCCGGGATAAGAGGATCCGGCTGGACGTAGCTTCGGTAGCCCACCCCGCATCGAACGGGCAAGTGGAAAGATCCAACGGATTAGTATTATCCGGGATAAAACCCCGGCTCATTGAGCCGCTGCAAAGATCAGCGGGGTGCTGGATAGAAGAACTACCAGCGGTACTGTGGAGTTTAAGAACAACTCTGAATCGATCAACAGGCTATACGCCGTTCTTTCTGGTATATGGGGCAGAAGCTGTATTACCAGCCGACATAGAGCATGATTCGCCTAGGGTCACCCAATACACAGAAGCCGAAGTGCAAGAAGCCCCGCAAAATGATGTTGATCTGCTGGAAGAAGCGAGAGAACTGGCACTGTCCAGATCCGCCATATATCAGCAAAATCTCCAATGCTATCATAGCCAGAAAGTGTGCCCCCGAGTCTTTCGGGAAGGCGATCTGGTGCTCCGGTTGGTACAACATACTACTGGAAGGCATAAATTATCCCCCCCATGGGAAGGGCCATTCACCGTGAGCAAAGCATTGCACAACGATTCTTACTATCTTATAGATGCAAAGCCACAGGAAAAGAACAAGGCAGACAGGTCCGGAGAGGAATCCAAGCGACCATGGAACGTAGCTCTACTTCGGCCTTTCTACACCTAGCTAAGAAGTATATGTATCCGGGTTATCTCGTATGTCGGTATGTATGTCGGCAATGAGCTTATCAATGAAATGTTGGCACCTCGAGCAGTAACTCGGGAACTGCCTTAATAATGTTTGTTATTTTCTGCGCGTCAGCTGGAGTAGGTTATTCTACTTAGCTCAGATTAGTAGTGTGTGAGCACCAAAAACCCAACTCTTCGACTTGCTGCTGTCCAACAAGAATTGGCTTCATGGCAAGCAAGAGAACAAGTTTGGAATTGCGTAGCACATGAAAAACGACTAAGGAAAAGAATTTATTCGAGCTGACATTTTTGTTTCAGACTAACCCCGTATTTATTTTCAAATTGTTATACAGTTTTATTTTTGAGCTAAGTCTAAAATTTTCCCAGTATTGTTAAGACAATTTTTCAAGCTCAGATTCGTAAGTTGTAAAACCGAATCAAGGTAGACATGATCCGAGCCAAAAGATTGAACAAACAAGAAAAAGAAACTCGGGGACTACGCCCAAGTTAATCCGGCATAAGTACTCAGTAGCAAAATATCACATGTGTTTGGAATACAATTCCACCCGGCATACCGGGGATCTCATAAATTTTCAAGTGTTTTTTCTTAAGGAGCAGCGGGAGGAAGTTCAGCATCATCGTCGCCCTCTTCGATATCCGAGGCAGTGTCCTCTTCGTCTTCGCCTGAATCATCTTCAACGTTTTCAACTTCCTCTTCGCCTCCGACTTCCAGGAAGCTCAGACCCTCAGTCCATTAATGAATGGGGGCATATTCGATGAGGCTGTGGGCGCAAGCCTGGCGCCGAGCTACCCACTCCGGGTCATCTGTCCACTTGGATCCGGTGCGCAGGCGTGTGAGGAGGCTGAGATCTATCTTCTCATACCACGTCAAAATGTGGTGAAGGATGGTATCGGCTGCAGCACGTCCAGCGGACTCTTGCCAGAGGTCGAGTTGGGTCTCGATTTCCGAAAGTTTTTCAGCGAGCTATGTGACTCTCTCCGGAGCATCATCGGCGGGCCAGAAGGCGTTGAAGACTCGAACTGCAACATCGAGGAGGTCCCTGCCGTAGTTCTTGATGATTTCCACGCGAGACGACAGGCTGACCAACAAGTCCTCCATGTCAAAGGGAATGCTCTCACCCTCAGGAGCGACCGGAGTACCCCTTTCTCGGCGGAAATTGGCGACGGCAGCACTGGCAATAGCAGTACCCTCTGGAAAGTGGCCTGGGAAACAAGGCAAAGGACAAAGTTGAAAAAACAAGGCATATGAAGTAACCCGGAGAAATAAGGCGGATAAAGGAAAAGAAATTACATGAGATGTGACTGTGAATCCGGGTCAATTCCTTGGTGCAAGCTTCACGCCTCTTCCGAAGCTGCTCGAGCTCAGCATTTGCCGACTCAAGTTTGACCTCGGCTTCCTAAAGAAGCTCACGGTCCTTAGCATTTTGGAGTTTGAGGCGCTCGCGTTCTTCAGTGTAGTCCTGGCTAGCCTTTTTTAGCTCGGTTTGGTGCTGCGCCTTCATTTTAGCCATCTCAGCCTTGAGCTTGGCTATCTCATCGTCTTTGGTCCGGAGGAGGGCGAGCTCATCATCTTTCTTCTTTAGTTCGACTTGGTGCTGCCCTGCTTGTTCGAGGAAATGTAGCATCACGTCAGGCACAGGCACACTATCTTCAAGCAATGCTGAAATAGTGCGTTGGCCCGGCAGTGCCGAGGAATGAATGTTTGCCGAGCCAAGGAGGAAAGCCGATGGAAACCACGGTAAAGACAGACAAGAAGGACGTACCCTTGATCTGCTCCAAGTTCTTCCGCATTATCTTGTTTTCAGCTTCCACCCCAGCTGCGGAAACCAAACAATCAGATTAGTTCGGCAAACAAAGTCGAAGAAAATTGAGGAAAGGATGAGAAAGAAATTTACCCCTTTTCTCGTACTCCGCGATGAGTGCAGCCTGTTTTGTGCGAAGATTCTTATGCGTATCCAGCAAGCGTTGGAATTCAGCACTCTGACGGTTGGTGGTCACCTAAAAGATATACAGAAACTTAAGTCAGCCTAGTGCATGTTCGACGTGTACTAAAATCCGGGCCAAGTGGAACTTAACCCGGCTCTAGGTGCGTGCATGTTCGACGTGTACTAAAATCCGGGCCAAGTGGAACTTAACCCGGCTCTAGGTGTGTGCATGTTCGAAGTGTACTAAAATCCGGGCCAAGTGGAACTTAACCCGGCTCTAGGTGTGTGCATGTTCGACGTGTACTAAAATCCGGGCCAAGTGGAACTTAACCCGGCTCTAGGTGTGTGCATGTTCGACG
The DNA here is from genome assembly GCA_910589775.1 of Avena eriantha. Lineage (NCBI taxonomy): Eukaryota > Viridiplantae > Streptophyta > Magnoliopsida > Poales > Poaceae > Avena > Avena eriantha. The sequence goes on along the minus strand of OU342746.1, from coordinate 266,675,968 downwards.
TGTACTAAAATTCGGGCCAAGTGGAACTTAACCCGGCTCTAGGTGTGTGCATGTTCGAAGTGTACTAAAATCTGGGCCAAGTGGAACTTAACCCGGCTCTAGGTGTGTGCATGTTCGAAGTGTACTAAAATCCGAGCCAAGTGGAACTTAACCTGGCTCTAGGTGTGTGCATGTTCGAAGTTATCATGGAGCTACGTTAGTTCTATAAAAGAGCATCCAGCCGAGTAACAAGTTACTCCCCCGGAGGCTCGGGGAGTAATGGTTATTATCTACAATTTGCAAAGGAGAAACGACGTACCTCCATCATTCGTCCAGCGAGGTTAATGGCCTTTGCGGCGGTATTCATCTGAGCGGAAAACTCGGCGGGGCCGAACTTTTCCAGGAGATCAGATTCCTGGACTACCTCTGCCTTATTCCAGTTCATGACAAATTCCATCAGGCTCGGAGGATACCGTTCACCCGTGGGCATATGGGGCGTCACCAAGCCTTTTGCATGTGCTTCCTTCCTCTCCACCAAGGCAAGGGCGGGGCTGGTGTGCAAAACCAACTGCTGGGCTTCGGTTGGCTCGGCAGGCGTGTCCTTTGCCGCTGATGTTTTCTTAGGAAGCATCGATATGAGGGTACGTTGCCCAGGCTCGGCAGCACTAGGCTTGGCAGCGTCTTGAATCTTCTTGCCCTTGGCTTGCTAGGAAGAAGAAGTCGTAGCAGCGGTTTTCAGAGATGGAGAAGATTCAGAAGATGCAGAGGAACTGGGCGCTGGTACTCTCGTTGCTGGAATTGGTGCTGGCGCTGATGTTTTCGCAGCCGGAGTGGGTGCTGATGCCGGAGTTGGAGATGGTGCTGGTTTGGCTGCTGGTACTAGAACGGATGCTGGAGTCGAGGTAGCCTTAGTGGTTGCCGGTTGTGGCGTTGCCGAGGTGGTGGGTGCCGTTGCTCCGGCTGCACCGGTTCCCCCCGCTCCAGGATGACCCTGAGCGGCCCCAGAGCCCTCCGGAATAGGGCTCAGCGGACGTGACTCGTCGTCATGATGGGGTGAAGGGCTAGGCCGGAGAGGTGAAGAGATGCTGGATCCACTTTGAGGGACCTCCACCGGATCCCTATGAAATCAAATAATGTCAGAAGGAAAATTATGACGAAATAAGGAAGAACGAGTTATAGAAGAAAGAAGGACTTACGCATCCGAGGTTTCGGCCGCTTTGGGTTTCCGAGCCCTTCATGCGGGGGCCTTGCCTGCTGGTTTGGGGGCAGTCTTGTCCCCGGACTTCTTTCGCCTTTTAACGGGCTGAGATGGTCCAGAGGAAGAACTCGAAGAAGCCCCACGTTTCTTCTTTGTTGCCACCGGAATAGGCTCGCCCGTAGCAAGAGGTGGATCCTCGTGAATATGACCACCGGGGTGAGCTGATGGCGGAAAAGCAAAATAAAGGGGGACAGCCTCAAAAGGTTCAATCACCTCGATTTCTGAGTCATCTTCATCATCGGGCCAATCTCTAATAGAGGAGGATTTACCCGTGGGTTGTTTCGTGGCATCGGCCAAAGGGAGGAACATCTCCTGGTCCGGCTCTTCCTCATCCGGAGTCTCCCGGTCCGGCGCTCACTTGAGGGACGGATCGGTGCCGTCCTCAAGGGTCTGCTGAAGGAATTGCTGAGGAAAAGAGCAAACAAAAGAGTCAAAAATTGCAACAATAACTGACATGTAATTAATCCGGGTTAAGTTCGCAGCATGAAACTTACCGTGGGAGGAAGCCGGTCACGACAGAAATGCTCAATCCCCCAAGACCAATCAGTGGAAAAGTCCTTGTGAGTGGTGAAGAGAGCCTTGACCCGGCGATAAATCTCCGAGTTGGTCAGCTCGAAGGATGAGGTTCGGTTAGGATCACGGCCGTAGCTCATGTGGCACACCTTGTGAGTGTGCTTCTGGAGGGGTGAGATTCAGTTACGCATAAAGGTGATCATGGCATCCTCGTTGCATAGCCCGAGCCCCTTCAGTTCCGTGAACCTTTTGCTCACTTGGTTGGCCAAGGCTGTGGGCTTCTTGGGGATCACATCCCACAGGTCCGGGTTAGGTGGACCCAGAGTGTAGGGAAGCAACCTGATCAAGTCTTCAGTGCCCGTATTCCAGACATAGAAGAAGGTCCGGGCCCATCCTTTGCAGGACTCTAGCCCGGTGACCTGGGGAAAAACGGAAAATCGCCGGGGTGAAATGGAGGCCGCTCTAAATTGAGTGAGCCGCTTGTCCTCCGGATTAGCGTGGATGTTGGGAATGACGTTGCGACAAAGGACGAAGAACCGGATCCATAGCTCTTTCGTGGGCCATAGTCCGGCGTAGCGTTCGATCATAGAAGCAAAGGCAGAAAGAGAGGTGATGGCATTGGCTGGAAGGTGGTGTGGTTGGAGTTGGTACGTACCGAGCCAGTCCTGGAAAAAATCATTCACTGGCAAGCCGAAGCCCCGTTGGAAATGAGACAGAAACACGACGAACTCGCCCGGATTGGGCGAGGGGGCCAGTTCGTTGGAAGGAAGACGCGCGGCGACGCCAGCAGGGATGCGCCTGGTCCGGTAGAGCCAGTCCAGGTCATCCTGGCAGACCCAGGAGCCGGCCCACGTGCCGCGGTCCGCCTCCGCAGCGTCCTCTTCCATCTCCTGCTCAGCAACAATGAGCTCCTCTTCAGTCATCTGGTCCTCGAGGCCCTCGCTGGCACTAGAGGCGGCGGGGGACAGTGGCCGGGACTGGCACGGACCCGTGGCGAGAAATTCGCATCGCGGTGGCGGCGACGCGGAGGTGCGACGGAGAAGCGCGGCGGCGACGCTGCTATTTGGCGATTCTGGCGGCGGCGTGGTCGCAAGGAAGAGGAAGAAGAATGGCAGCAGGCAGAGGGGTGCGGAGGGGGGAAAATCCTAAGGGACGCACCCCTCCGCTATTTAACCACTCCTATCAGGGATGAGTGGGATCGTTCCCTGAGGACCGGCCACATGCTGTGGCCGTGTACCACCTGTCCGGACCAATCAGCGAGGAGCCACACGGAGGGCCACAGGGCGGAGAGAGTCCTGTGACGTGACGCGCAGATGCGGTAAACGAGGAGGCAGGCGTGACGTGACCCGCGCACAGTGATAACTGACAATTACTGTGGCGGTTACTGTATCGTCCCTTAAAATAAGACGACACAATGATTACCCTTCACATGGGTTAGCTTACGAGAGAAGGAAGCAAGACCCGGATGGAACTGTGGTAACCCGGCCGGCAAGTGAAAACTTGAAATGTGCGAAGGGAACGTAAATCCAAGAAGTCCGGGGTAAAGAGGTAACTCGGCAACAACGACCGGGGCACAAAATTGAACCTGGTATGGCCTTAGTGGCCAAGGCAGCTAAGACCGCACCAGCTTCGGGGACTAATGTTGGGGGGATACCCCCGGGTAGGGTCACGCCGGGGTATAAAGGCCGAGTTAGCCGAGGTTCGGCAAGGCCAAAGCAGATGCTGGCCGGGTCACCTCAAGGCAGGCCGAATCACGGGGTAATCCGGACCTGGGGGCGTTCGCCTAACTAGGTTTCATCCGACTTAAGTAGTAAGTCGGAAGTGCATGTTTTACCTGTATGCAGGAAAGGGTGTGGCCGGATGAACCATCATCCGGGTCACAGCAAGCTTCTAGGAGAAGGAAGGAATCTCGATGGTCAAAAGGAGTCGCGGTACGCACTGGCTGAGCGAAGCGAGCAAGGACAGGACCACCGGGGCATGGCTGACAAGCGTGACGATGCCCGTGTCGGCTGACGAGGGTGCCGTCAGAGGCTCACATAGCTAAAGCATGTGTGACGCGGGGGAAAAAAGCACCCCGGTCGGCTTACCACTTTGGGAGGAGGCATATTCTTAGGAATATTCCTCCACGTATTCCCTAGGCAGAAACCGAGCCTCCCCTATAAAAGGGGGGCTAGGGCTTCAGTTGAAGGGGTTGGTCTCTCTGGAATTCTGTTTTGGGCAAGGGTTTCGGGTGAGATTTGTGGGTGAGAGTAAGAGAGCTCCTTCTTCCTCCTCTCGCCAATACAGCTCTAGGAGCACTTGTAACCTTGGAAGTAAACCAATACAAGCTCTTGTGTGGAGAATCACTTCACTATCCCTCCCTGGATTCCCCTAGCGAGTGTTAGTCCCCACCTTTAGCCTATACATGGCATCTGCCGTGACACCACCACGACACTTCCTCCGGACCCTCTCAGCCCGTTAAAAGGCGAAAGAAGTCCGGGGACAAGACTGCCCCCAAACTAGCAGGCAAGGCCCCAGCACGAAGGGCTCGGAAACCCAAAGCGGCCGAAACCTCGGATGCGTAAGTCCTTCTTTCTTCTGTAACTCGTTCTTCCTTACTTCGTCGTAATTTTTCTTCTGACGTTATTCGATTTTGCAGGGCTCCGGTGGAGGTCCCTCAAAGTGGATCTAGCATCTCTTCACCTCTCCGACCTAGCCCTTCTCCCCGTCGTGATGACGAGTCACGCCCGCTGAGCCCTATCCCAGAGGGTTCTGCGGCCGCTCCGGGTTCAGCTCCACCTCGGCAAGAGGAGGGTAACCTTGGAGCGGGGAAGACTGGCCTAGCCGGAGCAACAGCATCCACCGCCTCGACAACGCCTCAACCAGCAGCCACTGAGGCTACTCCGGCCCTAGCACCAGTTCCAGTACCAGCAACCAAACCAACAACCAGACCAGCACCAACTCCAACCTCGGCATCAGCACTAATTCCGGCAACGAAAACTTCGGCGCCGGCCCCAAGCCCAGCAGCGAGAGTACCAGCGCCTAGTTCGTCTGCATCCTCCGAGTCCTCTCAACCTCGGCAAGGAACTACCCCGGCAATTTCTAAGGGGAAAACCACTACTACAGCTTCCTCTACCCAGCAAGCCAAAGGCAAGAAGGCTCCAGATGCTACCAAGCCCACTGCCGTCGAGTCTGGGCAGCGCACCCTTGTGTCAATGCTCCCCAAGAATACATCAGCGGCAAAGGACACGCCTGCCGAGCCAACCGAAGCCCAGCAGTTGGTACTGCACACCAGCCTCGCCCTTGCCCTGGTGGAGAGGAAAGAAGCGCATGCAAAGGGCTTGGTGACGCCCCATATGCCAGCGGGTGAACGGTACCCTCCGAGCCTGATGGAATTTGTTATGAATTGGAACAAGGCCGAGATAGTCCAGGAATCTGATCTCCCGGAAAAGTTCGGTCCTGCCGAGATTTCCGCTCAGATGAACACGGCCGCAAAAGCTATTAACCTCGCTGGGCGAATGATGGAGGTACGTTGCTCCTCATTGACAAGTTGTAGATAATAACCATTAGTCCCCGAGCCTCCGGGGGAGTGACTTGTTACTCGGCCAGATGCTCTTTTAGAACACTAACGTAGCTCCGTGAGAACTTCGAACATGCACACACCTAGAGCCGGGTTAAGTTCCACTTGGCCCAGATTTTAGTACACTTCGAATATGCACACACCTAGAGCCGGGTTAAGTTCCAGTTGGCCCGGATTTTAGTACATTTCGAACATGCACACACCTAGAGCCCGGTTAAGTTCCACTTGGCCCGGATTTTAGTACACTTCCAATATGCACACACCTAGAGCCGGGTTAAGTTCCACTTGGCCCGGATTTTAGTACACTTCGAATATGCACACACCTAGAGCCGAGTTAAGTTCCACTTGGCCCGGATTTTAGTACACTTCGAATATGCACACACCTAGAGCCGGGTTAAGTTCCACTTGGCCCAGATTTTAGTACACTTCGAATATGCACACACCTAGAGCCGGGTTAAGTTCCACTTGGCCCGGATTTTAGTACATTTCGAATATGCACTAGGCTGACTTAAGTTTCTGTATCTCTTTTAGGTGACCACCAACCGCCGGAGTGCTAAATTCCAACGCTTGCTGGATACGCACAAGAATCTTCGTGCAAAATAGGCTGCACTCATCGCGGAGTACGAGAAAAGGGGTAAATTTCTTTCTTATCCTTTCCTCATTTTTCTTCAACTTCGTTTGCCGAATTAATTTGATTGTTCGGTTTCCGCAGCTGGGGTGGAGGCTGAGAACAAGATAATGCGGAAGAACTTGGAGCAGATCAAGGGTACGTCCTTTTTGTCTGTCTTTACCGTGGTTTCCATCGGCTTTCCTCCTTGGCTCGGCAAACATTCATTCCTCGGCACTGCCGGCCCATCGCACTATTTCAACATCGCTTGAAGATAGTGTGCCTGTGCCTGACGTGATGCTACATTTTCTCGAACAAGCAGGGCAGCACCAAGCCGAACTAAAGAAGAAAGATGATGAGCTCGCCCTCCTCCGGACCAAAGACGATGAGATAGCCAAGCTCAAGGCTGAGATGGCTAAAATGAAGGCACAGCACCAAACCGAGCTAAAAAAGGCTGGCCAGGACTACACCGAAGAACGTGAGCACCTCAAGCTCCAAAATGCTAAGGACCGTGAGCTTCTTCAGGAAGCCGAGGTCAAACTTGAGTCGGCAAATGCTGAGCTCGAGCAGCTTCGGAAGAGGCGTGATGCTTGCACCAAGGAATTGACCCGGATTCACAGTCACATCTCACGTAATTTCTTTTCCTTTATCCGCCTTATTTCTCCAGGTTACTCCATATGTCTTGTTTTCTCAACTTTGTCCTTTGCCTTGTTTCCCAGGCCACTTTCCAGAGGGTACTACTATTGCAAGTGCTGCTGTCGCCAATTTCCGCCGAGAAAGGGGTACTCCGGTCGCTCCTGAGGGTGAGAGCATTCCCTTTGACATGGAGGACCTGTTGGTCAGCCTGTCGTCTCGCTTGGAAATCATTAAGAACTACGGCAAAGACCTCCTCGATGTTTCAGTTCGAGTCTTCAACACCTTCTGGCCCGCCGATGATGCTCCGGAGAGAGTCACACAGCTTGCTGAAAAGCTTTCGGAAGTCGAGACCCAGCTCGACCTCTGGCGAGAGTCCGCTGGACGTGCTGCAGCCGATACCATCCTTCACCACATTCTAACGTGGTATGAGAAGATAGATCTCAGCCTCCTCACACGCCTGCGCACCGGATCCAAATGGACAAATGACCCGGAGTGGGTAGCTCGGCGCCAGGCTTGCACCCACAGCCTCATCGAATATGCCCCCATTCACGAATGGACTGAGGGTCCGAGCTTCCTGGAAGTCGCTGGCGAAGAAGAAGTTGAGAACGTTGAAGATGATTCAGGTGAGGATGAAGAGGACACTGCCTCGGATATCGAAGAGGGTGACGATGATGCCGAACTTCCTCCCGCTGCTCCTTAAGTAAAAACACTTGAAAATTTATGAGATCCCCGATATGTCGGGTGGAATTTTATTCCAAACACATGTGATATTTTGCTACTGAGTACTTATGCCGGATTAACTTGGGCGTAGTCCCCGAGTTTCTTTTTCTTGTTCGTTCAATCTTTTGGCTCGGATTGTGTCTACCTTGATTCGGTTTTACAACTTACGAATCCGAGCTTGAAAAATTGGCTTAACAATACTGGGAAACTTTTAGACTTAGCTCAAAAATAAAACTGTATAACAATTTTAAAATGAATATGGGGTTAGTCCGAAACACAAACGTCATCTCGAATAAATTTTTTTCCTTAGTCGTTTTTCATGTGCTACGCAATTCCAAACTTGTTCTCTTGCTTGCCATGAAGCCAATTCTTGTTGGACAGCAGCAAGTCGAAGAGTTGGGTTTTTGGTGCTCACACACTACTAATCCGAGTTAAGTAGAATAACTTACTCCAGCTGACGCGCAGAAAATAACAAACATTATTAAGGCAGTCCCCGAGTTACTGCTCGAGGTGCCAACATTTCATTGATAAGCTCATTGCCGACATACATACCGACATATGAGATAACCCGGATACATACACTTCTTAGCTAGGTGTAGAAAGGCCGAAGTAGAGCTATGTTCCATGGTCGCTTGGATTCCTCTCCGGACTTGTCCGCCTTGTTCTTTTCCTATAGCTTTGCATCTATAAGATAGTAAGAATAGTTGTGCAATGCTTTGCTCACGATGAATGGCCCTTCCCATGGGGGGGGGTAATTTATGCATTCCAGTAGTACGTTGTACCAACCAGAGCACCAGATCGCCTTCTGAAAAGACTCGGGGGCACACTTTCCGGCTATGATAGCGTCGGAGATTTTGCTGATATATGGCGGATCTGGACAGTGCCAGTTCTCCCGCTTCTTCCAGCAGATCAACATCATTTTGCCGGGCTTCTTGCACTTCGTCTTCTGTGTATTAGGTGACCCTAGGCGAATCATGCTCTATGTCAGCTGGTAATACAGCTTCTGCCCCATATACCAGAAAGAACGGCGTATAGCCTGTTGATCGATTCGAAGTTGTTCTTAAGCTCCACGGTACTGCTGGTAATTCTTCTATCCAGCACCCCGCTGATCTTTGCAGTGGCTCAATGAGTCAGGGTTTTATTTCGGATAATACTAATCCGTTGGATCTTTCCACTTGTCCGTTCGATGCGGGGTGAGCTACCGAGGCTACGTCCAGCCGGATCCTCTTATCCCGGCAGAAACGAGCAAATGCTCCTTCCGCAAAATTTGTGCCATTGTCAGTTATGATATTGTGTGGATAACCGTACCTCAAGATGATATCTTTGAGAAACGTTACGGCCGTAGCTCCATCACATTTTCTTATAGGCTTCACCTCAATCCACTTCGTAAACTTGTCCACCATTACCAGAATGTGAGTCATATTTCCCCTTGCTGGTTTGAACGGGCCAACCATATCCAAGCACCATACGGCAAATGGCCAAGTGATTGGGATGGTCTTGAGTTCCGACATTGGCATATGTGTCTTTGTAGCATACCTCTGACAACCATTACATTTTCTCACCAGATCTTCAGCTTGCTCTAAGGCATTTGGCCAGTAGAATCCGTGTCGGAAAGCTTTTGCTACCAAGGCTCGGGATGAGGCGTGATGCCCGCATTCCCCTTGATGTATATCTCGGATGATTTCAAGCCCTTCTTCCGGGTCAACACACCGCTGGAGGACATTGGTCACACTTCTTTTGTATAACTCGGAATTGATGATCGTGTAGGCCTTTGCCCTCCTCTGTGTTTGCCTGGACAGCACCTCCTCAGCGGGTAATGTTCCATCCTTCAGGAATTGAAATATAGGAAGTGCCCAAGCCGGTATTAGCCGCATGGGGAACACGTCCTCGTCTATCTCCATCTGATCCACCGGCATAACTTCAACCGGACCATGATGAGCACTCCCTGGGTCTTGCGAAGCAGTCCCCGGGTTTGCCGAAGCAGTCCCCGGGTTTTGCGCACCACTCCCTGTGTCACCGTCCATGGGCACAGCTCCGGATTCGGTGTCCTCCGGGACATAGATTGACTCGGATTCCGGGGATGGCCTGATGGATGGTTTCTTGAGGTGCTCTAATGCTACACCCGGTGGAATTGCTTGTCTGGTTGACCCGAGCTTCGACAGCATGTCGGCAGCCTCATTTTCCACCTAGGGTATATGATGAAATTCGCATCCCTCAAAGTAACCAGAAATCTTCTGCACATGAAATCTGTATAGTGCCATGTTTGGATCAAGGGCGTCCCACACTCCGGACACTTGTTGCACCACCAAATCCGAGTCGCCAAAGCATATGATCCGACGTATACCAATTTCTTTTGCTACCTTGAGCCCATGCACAAGTGCTTCATACTCAGTGACATTGTTTGATGCGGTGAAGTGGATCTGCAGCGCATATCTCAACTGGTCCTTCTTCGGCGACGTGAGTACAACTCCGGCACCTAGCCTGGTTTTGGTTTTTGATCCGTCAAAGTGCATTCGCCAATAGTTCGGATCAGGAAGCGGTGGTTCACTGCACCTCGGCCCAGTCCACGAAGAAGTCCGCCACAGCTTGAGACTTGATGGCCTCTCTCCTGTCATACTGCGGCGCATAAGGTGCTAGCTCAATTGCCCATTTTGCAATTCTGCCGCTTGCATCCTTGTTACTCATTATCTCGGATATGGGGGCCTCACATATGACCTGGGTGGGATACTCCTCAAAGTAGTGCTTCAGTTTCTTGGCAGCCATGTACACGCCATATGCCACTTTCTGATAATGTGGGTAGTTCTGCTTTGAGGCTGACAACACTTCACTCAAGTAATACACTGGCCTTTGCACCGACTTACCTTCCTCATCGCGCTCCACCACTATCACTACACTTACAACTCGGTTGGTTGCGGCTATATAGAGCAACATTGGCTCCTTTGATAGTGGAGAGGCTAACACTGGTGCAGTGGCTAACATCTTCTTTAAGTGGGCAAAGGCTTCATTGGCATGCGGCGTCCAAACGAACTTATCCGACTTTTTCATGAGTTGGTAAAGAGGCAAAGTCTTTTCTCCCAACCGACATACAGACCGACTTAACGAGGCCAGGCAACCTGTGAACTTCTGGACATCGTTAAGACACTTCGGCAGTTCCATTCATTTGATGGCCCGGATTTTGGTTGGATTAACCTTGATACCTCGGCTGGAGACGAGAAAACCGAGCAATTTTCCAGCCGGGACACCAAAAGCGCATTTTTTCGGGTTAAGTTTCATCCGGAACCTTCTTAGGTTTGCAAACGTTTGCCTGATATCGTCAAGGAGCGTTTTGCTTTCCTTGGTCTTGATAACCACATCATCCACGTACACCTGTACATTTTGACCTATTTGGTCGTGCAAACATTTTTGCATACACCTCTGGTACGTTGCCCCTGCATTACGTAAACCAAACGGCATGGTGCGGTAGCAATAAGCCCCATACGGGGTAATAAACGCAGTATTTATTTGATCATCCGGATTCAGAGGTATCTAGTGGAAACTAGAATAAGCATCAACGAATGACAACAGTTCACATCCAGGAGTCGAGTCTATGACCTGATCTATTCTTGGCAGCGGAAATGGGTCTTTTGGACACGCCTTGTTCAGGTTCGTGTAATCGATACACATACGCCAAACCACTGCCACGTTCGGGTCATCCTTCTTCTTTTCCACCAGCACCGGATTAGACAGCCAATCCGGGTAAAGAACCTCCATGATAAATCATGCAGCTAACAACCGAGCTATCTCATCTCCAATAACTTTCCTCCTATCTTCGGCGAAGCGGCGGAGAGGTTGCTTCACCGGCTTGGCTCCGGGTCTCACATTCAAAGAGTGCTCGGCCAACTCCCTCGGAACACCTTGCAAGTCATGTGTGGACCAAGCAAAAATGTCCCGATTCTCACGGAGGAAGCTGACGAGCTCGCTTTCCTATTTATCACTTAGCCCGGCACCAATTGTTACGGTGCGCTCTAGGAACATGTCATCAACGGGAACTTTCTTGGTATCTTTCGTGGCCTGGAAAGAGACAGTTCCATGCGGGTTACTCAGCGCCGGCATATACTGCTGCGCGGACTGAGCCAATACCGCCACCTCTTGAATTTTTGTTTTTTCCTGCGCGATCACAAGTGACTCGGCTAAGTTTGATCCGGCCGACGCACACTCCATGGAACGTCGGAAGTCCCCAGCAATGGTAATACTCCATTTGGTCCGGGCAATTTCATCTTCAAGTAGCTGATATGACAACTTGCCATGAACTTGTTCAGCGCTGGCCTTCCGAGCAACGCATGATACGCGCTTTCTAAGTTCACCACTTCGAACTCCAGATTTTTAGTTCGGCAATTATCCCTCGTGCCGAACAAGACGTCAACCCGGACCTTGCCTATGGGCTCGCAAGAAATGCCGGGCACAATGCCATGGAAAGTTGTCCTCGTGGCCTGGAGCATGTTCTTCGAGATACCCAACTTGCGCATTGTGTCCGCATACATGATATTTATGCTACTGCCGTTGTCGATCAGTACCTTTGAGAACCTTGCGTTAATGCTAGGTCCAATGAACGTAGGATCCAGCACCAACGCATACGAACCAGGGCTCGGCATGAGCTTGGGATGATCCCTAATGCTCCAGGTGATTTCCTGATCGGACCAAGGCATGTACCTCGTCCCTGCAGGTATTACTGCATTCACCTCCATATGCCTACGTTGCAAGCTTTTTCTATCAGTTTCTTCTGTGGTGAATACACAGTAGCTCTGGTGATGCTCCCTGTACTCGTTTCTCCCCTCATTTTCGGGGTGCCTCTGACCCGGCTGATGCTGATTTTCTACTTGATGCACTGCATCCCTTCTTTCATTGTTATCATACCTCGGCGGAGGGGGAGGCAACATTAGCTGTTGCGTGTTCGCTCTGGAGAGCAATTGCTGCTGGGGTAACTCCTGCCGAGGCTGATCATTCCGGGGTGCCTGAGCATTCCCCGAACCACCTTGCTCGATCTTGCGCATCCACTCGCATTGCCTCGTCGTATGACCCACTGGGTTGTTCGGATTTAGCGTGTGAAACTTACACGGCTGGTCCAACATCGACTCGTAAGTATACGTCGGACGATCTTTCCTTTCTTGCCACTGCTTCTTTTTGACCGGTGTCCAAGTTTTCTTCCCATCGTTCCTTGGAGTCCATTGACCTCCAGTTTTCTGGCGCTGGCTACCCCCTGCTCCGGGTTGATCTTGATTCACAGCTGCAACTTGGTGCGAACCGTACCGGTGGTCCGGTCTATCATCTCTCCTTTTTCCTCTGTAATCATTCCTCCGAGATGATCCGGATCCATCCCTCTGATAGTACTCATCGCTTGACTCGTTTGACGCAAGCCTTGGTTGGGTCGGGTCACCCAACGCATACGAATCTGCAATCCGGATAATTTCTGCCAACATAGCTGGCATTTTCCGTTGCAACTTCATCCACAGCTCGCTTCCATATCTGCACCTGTGTGCAAACCATGCTATGGCCTGTGATTCTATCACGCCCTCACATGATTTTCTCACGGTACACCACCGGGTCAAGAACTCCCGGTCTGTCTCATTGGGTCTTTGCTTGCACATAGCTAGGGTCTGTGGCCTATTTGGCCATTGATATGTACTGGAAAAATTGATGGTGAACATCTCCTCAAAATCTATCCAGCAGTTGATGCTTCCTGGTGGCAAATTGTTCAACCACACCCTTGCCGGGCCTTCCAACATCTGGGGTACATACCGTATAGCCCATCTCAGGTTGTCTGTGGCAATTTTTACAGCCGTAGCATAGTTTATCAGCCAATCCTCTGGCTTGGTACTACCGTCATAGGTCTTGGTGCCCCTGGGCAGCTGAAAGTTCGGTACTGGTGGCTCTTTCATGATCCGGGGTCCAAAACACGCTGGACCCGGTGGACCTTGACATTCAATCTGTTCCGACCTATACAGTCGATCCAGTTTCAACCTCGCATCGTCTGGCATCAAATCTCTACTTCCCAATCTCGACCCTATCACATGATAGTCCGGTCTTGGATATCCCGCATTTGCCATCTCCGAATCACCGTCGTTGTACCGGTTTTGCTCTTGCGGCGCACCATTCTGTTGCACACCTCGGCCGGCACTGTGCTCTTGCCTTGGCATGTTCCCCTGCTACGGTTGTCTTGCTCTAGCTGAGTTTTGCTGCCCGGCATTGCCGTTGACAACGTTCCCTTGACCGGTATTGCCTTGGTCGCGGTTACCTCGGCCAGCTTCGCCTCGGCTCACACTCCGTCGATCATCATTTTTCTGCGCTTCTTTTTCTTTCCATGCCCGTGTCGGGTCATACGGGACAATCTGTTTGTTCCGTCTAGCCGAGGTTACCACCTTCTCTCTCCTTGGACCGCCATGAGGGGACGATGTGGCTCCAACGGATTTTTCCGGGTTACCCACCGCCGAATGGACGATCCTGGAGGCTCCAGCTCTTTCCGGTTTGCCCTGAGTAGTTCCTCGTTTTGCCTATTTGCAATCCGAACCAGCTCGTTTACCCGATCTTGCTGCCTTTGCCGGGCTTCACCCGTTAGTCCCTCTAACTCGTACGCAGCTGCATCCGCTGCTCTGAGGTTCTTGGCCAGGGTACTATACCTCGACAGCCCCACGGACAAACAGTTTTCTGATTCCTCGATTCCAGCATCACCTTCTCTGTTCATCTCGCTCATGAGATTTCTCCCTTTGACTTTTACATTATCAACCTTGTTCGCCTTAGCGTACTCACGTAGCGTCATGTTCAACAACTGCTGGGCCGCAGCTATTTTCTTTGCGCCCTCTAGTATTTTCTGCCTACTTTCTTCCAGCTCGGCCTGTGCATGAGCCGGATCTACCGCTGCTACTACAGGGTTTGCCAAGCTATCCATTGCCTCTCTCAACACGTCTTCCGGCCTCTCTAGCGGAGGACCTCTACCTTTCCTTGGTGCTTTGGGCGTTACCTCTGGATCTGGCGCCGGATCTTTGCTCGCACCCGCACCTGGCGCTGTCATCATTACCTCTGCATGGTCCAGGGAACGAGCGATACGCTCCCCACGAGCCACAGTGAGGGGCGGTTCGCCTGCTTCGACGACGTGGCGCGGATGAACGCAAGACACGTCCACCGCAACGTAGACCTTGTGTGCGCCGAGCTTGACGAAGATACCATTGCGCGGGAGAGGGCACGTGCCGAAGCAGCCTGCGTTGTCGCTGACGAAGTCCCGCGCTCCAAAGCGCTGAACGAGCCCGGAGACGATGCGCTCGCCGGTGGCGATGAGGTTTCTCGTCCGGATTTTGACCCCTGCTAGCGCCGCTAGCCCCACGGTGGGCGCCAACTATCGTGGTGGTGTCACGGCAGATGCCATGTATAGGCTAAAGGTGGGGACTAATACTCGCTAGGGGAATCCAGGGAGGGATGGTGAAGTGATTCTCCACACAAGAGTTTGAATTGATTTACTTCCAAGGTTACAAGTGCTCCTAGAGCTGTATTGGCGAGAGGAGGAAGAAGGAGCTCTCGTACTCTCACCCACAGATCACACCTGAAACCCTAGCCCAAAACAGAATCGCAGAGAGATCAATCCCTTCTACAGAAGCCCTAGCCCCCCTTTTATAGGGGAGGCTCGGTTCCTGCCTAGGGAATACGTGGAGGCATATTCCTAAGAATATGCCTCCTCCCAAAGTGGTAAGCCGACCGGGGTGCTTTTTCCTCCGCGTCACACATGCTTTAGCTATGTGAGCCTCTGCGGCGCCCTCGTCAGCCGACGCGGGCGTCGTCACGCTTGTCGGCCACGCCCCGGTGGTCCTGTCCTTGCTCGCTTCGCTCAGGCAGTGCGTACCGGGGCTCCTTTTGACCAGCGAGATTCCTTCCTTCTCCTAGAAGCTTGCTGTGACCCGGATGATGGTTCATCCGGCCACACCCGTTCCTGCATACAGGTAAAACATGCACTTCCGACTTACTGCTTAAGTCGGATGAGACCTAGTTAGGCGAACGCCCCCAGGTCTGGATTACCCCGTGATTCGGCCTGCCTTGAGGTGACCCGGCCAGCATCTGCTTTGGCCTTGCCGAACCTCGGCTAACTCGGCCTTTATACCCCGGCATGACCCTACCCGGGGGTATCCCCCCAACATGACTTGAGTCCATGTTTATCCCAAAGGATTTAAGTTTAGAACTACTCAACCCCATTTGAGCTTAATGTAAATAGACTCAATAGCACTCTTGAATGAAATTGTCTGATAAAATAGAAGATTCAAAGTAGTAGAGATTATGCCACTGCTTTTTCTAATAATTACCGTAAGATATTGCTTTACGCGTGTCATTACAAAACTATCGTACTCCATGGGGAACTATTAACTCCGCTGGCCAGCGAATGATCTAAATGTGGGAAACCACTTGATTTCAGCTATTGAGTTATGTAAGCATCTGTAGCAGCAATGCTATGACGGAAAAAAATTTAGTATCCTCATGGTTTCACGTTCCAAGTGAAGTTGTAGTACTCCTCTGACCCACTATTGCTCAACAGTTATTTATTGGCATGGTCACGAGTGCGCAACACAGTCCCAATTAAACATGTTAAAAGTAGTGGCATGGTTTCTCTATGAAAAGGGTTGAAGTTCTTGAAAACAAGGAAAGGAAAAAGGTGCTTTGAGAGTCTTGAAATTCAGACGTGGGTATAGATGAGTTGTTCTAAAATTGAATCTTTTTCGTGCCAACTTGAGTACTCTTAATTGATTAAAGAAACAAGAGCAAAAGTTTTCATCTCTCAACAAAGAGAGACACCAAAAGAATTTGTCGCACTTTCCTAGCTAAACTTTCAAACTTGCTCGGGCATATGATTTATTTGCTAGCAAGATATACGTGGTTAGGAAGTGGACTCAGTGCAATCTTGTGAATACTTGTACGATCATGCTTAAGATTGCGGGAATTGTGAAGAAAAGAATTCGACACCAAATCGAGCTTGTAAGTTCTTTTATTTCAGTTTCGAATCTCCCCTATTCTTCCTTATTTTTTGTCACTCGAGGGCGAGCAACATCTAAGCTTGGGGGAGTTGATAGCTGTGAGATTCGACATATTTTTGATGGTTTTCATTGATGGTTTTCCTCTGGATTTGATCGTTTTATAGCTTTACCTAACGCTAATACTTCGGTAGAAAACTTGGTTTTTAATGTGTGTTTCAGGTCCTGAACATAAACATAAGGTTTTAACATGAGAAACACAATATTCAGATGAAACCAAGCAAGTCTCATTCTGGAAGCAAGCAAGGGGCGCAAGCAGAAGCTTTAACGAACAACTATATGGCGGGAACATTTTTTCCGACCGTATAGTTCCCATCGTATAGCTATCGTCGCCTCTGTCTTTTCAAAAGGGACAACTTTCGTGAAGAGGCCACAGGCGAAATCAGAACATAGCAGCCGCCATTCCACCCAGAAAGGAGAAAGAAGAGATTCGGAGAAGGAGGAGAAGATGTTCTTCATCTCACTCCACGATCTTCGACCTCTTAGCCAATACACCCCCATAGCCATTACTTGTACGAGAGAGAGAGAGGGAGAGAGAGAGAGATCTTCACCTTGCAAGACTAAGGTTTGAGATTGTTTCTTCCTTTTGAATTGTGGTGGATTACTTTTCTATTCTTATTATAGAGAAGAACTCCCTTTATTTAATTATATCGATGATGCTTTCTTCTCTCATGTGTGAGTAAGTTCCTTGGGCGTAGGAGATGTAAGGTATTGGTGAGATATGATGTGCCTTCATACATTTTCCATTAGTTTGTGATTGATTCTAATTACTATATTATGTGTGCTTGACTATCTGTGGGATGTCTAATGTTTGTTGTCCAATTAAGGGCCCAGACAACATGATGATTTGTTCCACATGGATAGGATCTTGCTCGCTAGCAGACCGGCCACCCCCAAGTGACACGGGGATCTCAATGGTAAACTAGTAGACTCGAGGATAACGAGGAACCACCGTGCTTATTGCATTAGTCCGATCCAAGGAGCTTAACTGCTAAGCAACCTGAAGGATCTTAATCGTCTAGTGTGTGACCATGGTTTTGGTAACAGACTAGTAGGATTATTGAAGTTGGGATGAAATCTACCAAGAGGAGTTCCAGCTAATTATTGGTTGCTCGCCTACACACATACTTATAAGATTATAATTGTTGCACTTATCATTCGTCCACCTAGCACATTCACTGTCACCATGAACTATATCTCCCTGTGCCTTCTTTTTCATCTACAGAAAACAACAAACAATCAAATCATTCTTTACTTTTATGCTTTTTAATCTTGAAGTTTACATTTTAGTTTTATTTAAATACATCCAGTTTAATCCAAATTCCATTCTTATTTCCACACTTGCAGTCAATTCAATCGAAGACCTGTGACAACTTTGGGTGTGATAGAGACTTCACCCATAAACACTTACCTTTCGGCTCCCTGTGGGATCAACATCTATACTTTGAAACTAGCTACAAACGATATGTACACTTGCAGACATCAGTTATGGAAACAAAAGGCCTGCCTAAAAGAATAGGACAAAAAGAATCTCGAGGCATATCAACAATATGAAAGTCAAGGGGGTACATGAGTGATCCAATAAAGACATAGATATTTTTGATAACTCCTTCCCATTTTATATTAGTTCTATAGGACAATTTAATAGTAGTGTCTATCGGCTCCACATCTAGATTATTTCAATTGTAGCGAAGTTCCTCATAAAGAGATGAAGGCATAATGTTTATAGTGGAAATCGTCTCACAAACTCCGTATAAGAAAGTTTCTCCACAATATATAGGAGTAATAGGTTTAGAAGTTTCGTTACCTCGTACCTTACCTTCGATGAATTCTGAGGTTTCGAGTCTAGCATAACCACTTCATTATCCACTATTCGTTCTTCCATAAGATCCTTCAATATAACATTATTCATATTGGTAGCTTTGGGGTTCTTTTATGGTTTCTTTAATCTCTTTTTTATTTGCTCTTCCTCTTTTTGCTTTTTCTTGATATTTTTTTGAATAGGTGCAAATAAGAACTCTTCCATTAGCGCACTTTATCTTGCACGCTTATTTTCTTCAAGGGGTTTATGGGGTTCCCATTCTGTGGGTACTTGTAAATGCCCTGCATAATACTCAATAATTTTCTTCACGGAGTAAGAATCAATACCAAGGGTTTTAATCATTGCACAAGTCCTTTCATCTACAAGGAAATCATTAACACAAGCATATTCAGAAGAACCATTCGTAATGTTATCCTCATTAAATAAAATCGTTGTCTCCCTCATTTTCATTATTAATTTCCAGGCTTCATCATAGGTATAAGATAGAAAACTACCATTAGAAGCGGTGTCTAGGTTCGCTCTATTTTTATTATTAAGCCCTCCATACAAGTGTGAGTGATTAACCAAGCAGGCAAACAATGATGGGGGCAATTATCTAGATAGCTTTTGTACCTTAGATACCCTTCATACAAACTCTCATCAGGACTATTTTTGAAACTAATAATAATACCTCTCATCCTGTGAGCATTGCTTTCTGAGTAATATTTTGATAGGAATTTGGTTGTCAATTCCGTCCAAGTCCTTGGTGCTTCCGCACAAAAAGATCTATACCAGTCACAAACATTATTAGAGAGAGTTTGTCTAAACAACTAGATTCTAACCATATCAAGATTACAGTCGTCGAATATAAAGGAATAAAGAACATCTTCAAAAGATTGTAAATGTCCATATGGACTCTCTTCATTGGTTCCTGCAAATTTCTTAGAGTGTAGTAGTTCAAACAATAAAGGATGGATCTCAATTCCATCCGGATTTATGCTTTTATTGATAGTTATAAAAGCGTCCATGGGCGAACCCATTTTCCTTATTGCCTCAAGTTGGATTAAATGCTGAGTGTTTTCCATTGTTGCAGTCTTGCAACTTAAAATATAAATTAGTACAACAAGAGTAAATAACTAAAAGTAAAGTGACTTATAGCATTAAGCTCCCCGGCAACGGTGCCAGAAAATAGCTTGATGACTGCAAGTGCACATCTTGCTTGTAGCTAGTTTCGAAATAAAGATATCGATCCCACATGGAGCAGTAGGCGAAAGACTAAAATGCTTTTAACTAAAACTAAACGAAATACTTAAGGAATAACTTTTAAGATGCAAGAAAAGTAAAGTTGTTTTTGGGTTTTGATTGAATGAAGCAATTTAAAGTAAAGTAAAACTTAATGCAGAAAATAAGAATTGTGTGTTTAAAAGAGCTTGGAACTACAATAGGGAAAAGGCGTTCTCAGGGGGTAGTGGATACACCGCTAGCAATTTAGACTAAGCAATCAAGATTATTATAAAAAATATTCTCATGATATGTATGTATATGGGAGGAGCTCCATATATGGACAAATAGGAAGTAACCACTGCTCACATTATCCTTCATAACTGTGGCGCCCCGCTAAAACCACTACTAGAAAATCGTTGTGTTTTTGTGCATTGCATCATTATGACTACATTCTCATGTCATCATGCCACATTGCATTTGAGCATCGTCATCATCATGCATGGTTTTTGTCTAAACTATTTTCGAAATGCCTAGTTTTGTTTTCTAAATATTCCCGTCTTTATTCAAATTAAAACACCGGTCTTCCGGATTATTTTGTTTCATCTAAAAATGGTTTACAAAAGCCCCGTTTTAAATAAATAAAATATTTTAAAATTGTTTTTAGGAGGCAGCCCGCCAGGCCCGAAAGCTCGACCGGCCACCTCTAGATAAAAATCTAGTCCTAACCCTAGCTACCTAATCCTACCTACCCCTAATCCTACCCAGCTCCCTTCACCCAGCCACACCCTGCCAGCTCCCGCTCCTGCCACTGCAGCCGGGCCCCACCACCACCTGGGCCTGCTCCTCACATCCCCACCTACCCCAGATCCCCACTCCCGTTTCCCGCTCCCGCCTGCTGCTCCCGCCCACGCACACCACCCTGCCACCTCACCCGAGCCACTCACAGCTCGCCACCTCACCAACCCCCTCCCTAATCTCCCTCCACCACACACACCCTGCGCACACACACGCACGTCCCCGTGCCGACAACCCACCTCGGGGTCTTTCGCCTGGCCCCACCCTGCCTCATTTTTTCCCCAACGCCACCAACCCACCGAGGAATGCGCCCCTGCCTCGACTTCGTCTCGCATCGCGCCGGCGCTTCCCTTGGTCAACCATCCCCGCCACCGCCCCCTGCTGCGGCCGAGCTGGGCCGCCACACCTCGCTCCCCCGTCCCGGAGCTCCCGCCGTTGACCTCCAAGCCGCCACCATCCCGCCTCCATCTGCCGCTCTCTCGACAGCACACACCATCCGCCGCCGCCTTCCCTCCCCAGGTTGCCGCCGCCGTTCCTCGCCTTCCTTCCCCTCGCGAGCGCCGCCGGGCCCCTCTCTTCTCTGGCAACCGCCGCCCCCTCCACCTCCCCGCGGGCGCCCTTGTCCCTGCACGCCTCCTCGGTCTACTCGAGCATCTCGCCGACGAGTCCTCTGGCCACAAGCTCTGTCACCCGAGCCACCACAGTGCCGCCTCGCGGGCCCCCACGCCTGACGACCTCGCCAACCTTCGACCTCGCGCCCGCATCGCCTGGCACCGGCGCCCTCCCCTTCGCCTTTGTCCCTGCTGCCAGGTGCCCTGGCCGGACGCAACATCGCCAAGCTCCTCCCCTGCGCGCCTCCTCTCGGACGCGTACGTCTATCGCAAGTTGAGCAGCTTCCTAGCTTTGTCTCCGGTCGCTCTTCGGTAGCTCCTACACACATCCCAACCTCGTCACTAGGGGCCTGGGCATGTTTGTTTTCTCCGTTGTGTACACGATGTCCATGTTTCCTTGCCTGCACGTGGCACATTTGTGTCCTCTCACCTCATCAATGTGTCCCTGTTCAGCTAGTGTTTCTGTGCTGCTCGATTTAAAGACGAACATAGAAGGTTGTCCGAGTGTTGGTGGCTTGTGCGTGTGCTTATGAAGATTCCCGAGCTACTCGTGCCAACGCAAGGAGGACCCCTATCCGAAGGCCTTGAGGTGTGAACCTTGGGTCCGTCACCCGACAACCGAGGTGGAACCGATGCCAATCCAAGTTCCCAACAACCATCGACAAGATCTTCCGAAGACCGAACCCCTTGGCACTACATGAACTTCTTCATGGACGCCAAGATCCTCGACCCGGAGATGCCCGGAACACCAAGTTCGTCAAACCCTGAAGACCCGAACCCGAAGTTCGTCGCCACGGATTAACAAGGACTTCTACAAGGAACGGCAAGTACTTCACCACGGATCTGATTGAAGCGACCTCCGAAGACCGATCCTGTTCCCGTCAAACCCCTAAGACCCAGACCCGGACCCCAGAATCCAAGACCTTCGAAACCACATGTGTGTCCCCTATCCGAGCCTCTATTTAATTAAATGCCATATACTTGTTGCATATTAAATTGTTCATGTCGCATACATATTTTGTGGTTGGAGGCATTATGTTGATTCACCTCATAATTAAATATGGAGTCTATATGCGGGCTATTCTAGTCTTATTCCGGACTCCATTTAACTTTGTGTAGCGAACCGATACCATGTGTTGCCTTGTTAAGACAACATTTAAATTGCGGGGTATCTAAATAACTGGAACCTATTAATTAATTATCGGGACCCCGGTTCCGCTTAATATTGCCTAATTGCACCGTATCTGTGCCATGCCATGCATCATTTCATAAGCATGCCGGATCTTCTGCCGTAGTATTAAATATTGCATCCGGTGTTTCTTCTAGTGTTTGCTTCTTCGCGGATTAGGCCGATGAGTTGATGCGAGTATCGACAAGTTCTCCGGATATGAACCTTCGACAGTGTTTCCCAAGCGAGCATTCTCCCCTTTCTACCTATTTTGCATTTTAGTCTTTACGTCCTTCCTATTGATCTACTGATATCCGTGTTGCGATGCTTTAGTTTTTGTACCATTTATATTCCTTGCAGCCTCTATATTGCCTTGGACACATCCTATTACCTGTTGTTGATAGATAGTCGGCCTTGCGAGTCGTAGTTGCTTGCTCAGGTGCTGCTTCGCGTCGTTGTCGTTTCACCGTTGATGGCAAGTTGGCACATGATTAATGGTGGTGATGTTTAACGGTGGAGAGGATCATGACTTTAAATCCAACTATTAAATTGCTGGGATAACTAATGAAAGAGGCACCGGTGGGCAATATATATTATTTGGTTTTTATGTCCACTTGTGTCCCGTAGGCCCCGAGTACTTGATACATGTTCCTTGACTATTCGCACTATCCACATCTGGGAGAGTCTATGAATCCCCCTTAGCCAGAGCTTGATTCATTTCTTATTTCTTGGGGCCACAAAGTAGTTTGGGGCTTTATTACTATCATGTACTTATGCCATGCTTTACTGCTTTATTTACGATTGTGCGTGGAGCACCTGTACTGTTTTGGATCGCGGCACGATTTCGCGGTATCGACAAGCCCAGTCACACTTTCGGGTTCCCAGTCGTTTACAGCCGTTCTCGCAAACCCTAGGTCCGTTCCGGAGCCGGCCAACTTCGTTGCGGGTAGCTTAGTGGGGTAGCCCCCTGAAATATTCTATGAATCCTGTGATTGCTTTGTGTGAAAGCCTCGTTGGGTTTTGATTTGGTTTTTCCGAGGTTGATCGTGTGTGTGTTACTATTTGTGCACCCCTGCAGGGTAAATCTTTCTGAAAGCCGTGTCCGCGGTTATAGACGACTTGGAGCACAGTATCTCGATCATAGACAAGGATAACTAAAGTAGTCCTATAAATTTGACTTAATATGTGACTAGTAATCAGCTTCACTACAATGGAATGGAAAATAAAAGTGCCAACAACTGGTGGAACTGGGGCATATCGTGTCCTGTTATACCTGCCTAGTAAGTATCGCAACTCCAATGGAATGAATTAAAAGTGCCAACAACTGCTGGGTTTTGGGATGTCACGTGCTAATTGTATCTGACTAGTAAGTACTGCAACTACCACTAAATGGTTAACTAAAACTGCCCACTACTTATGCTATCAAGATGACTCTTGCTATCTATATCTGACTAGTAAGTGCTTCAACTATAATGGAATGAATAAAACTGCCAACCGTGTGAGTTCCTCGGTTTTGACTTCCTCGTATCGAGGGGGGAAATGCCAGGACGGGTATGTTTGGTGTTAGTATCAGGTTGGATCCGAATAGGTCTTTCTTATCCCTCTCTAATAGCCGCCAGTTTTACTGAGTCTCTATAGGTTGTTTAGTGCTGCTGCGCTGCCGCTTCAGTCCACCATACCTATGTAGGCGAGGACCGCTGAATTCTAGCCTCGCCGTGTACTGGCCTCAGTACTGACGCTCCTCTTTTTCCTTTGCCCTTTGTCGTCACCCCTTTTGTTTTAGCAGGTTTGAGATCGACGTCGTTAGCAGGGTAACCCTTCCGGCTTGGCTCGGGCAGGGTTATGGACGCCATTGGTTATTCTTCAGGGCTCTTAGCCCCATTTGCCTCTTGTCCATAGTCGGACGCTCTATCGTTTTCAAGGTGATTTGAATCTTTGTATAGTATATCTGTATTCTTGACTCATGGAGTCGTTGTTGTATATATATGTTCTGTGGGTTCCATCGTGGACTAATGTGTAATGGTATTACTTCGTTTTCCATCCGCATGAAAGTGCTTGGTGGGCGTCCTTGAATCGTTTCTATGCGGGTTTGGCGGGAAGCGCTAAAACTTGCATAGGGCCGATTTGAGGGTGTTACAATAACCACAGCTGACAGATAAACGACATCAATCGTATTATCCCGCTATTAAGGGATTTCTCCCGTGGCATGGACATGGCTTTATGAGTTCTCCTTGTTTCCCCAAGTTAATATGTAAAGAATGACAACAGCTTTATAGTCATAGTAAGTGTTATCATCCCTCCGTCTACCAACAAGTAATCCCCTTCATCAAGTCCCCATAAGAGGCAAATATTAAGGAGGTTCACAACTCCCAACATCAAGATGAAGACAATTAACACATACACATAATGATATATAACATAATAATCTCTATCTTATCTCAATCATAGGTTTCTCCATCTCCCTAAGAACTAAAGATCTACTCAGACATGAGGCAATCAACATCATAGCAATAGTAATGGAAACAATTGTATATGAATAGTTCTTGTATAAATTCACAACGAGTATGGAAATTACAACAAGATCTAGATGGGGTGAAGATGGGATGGATGGAGATGATGGCGGTGCAGTGGTTGATGAAGATGAAGATCGATGCCTTGGCCTCCTAGATCTGCGTAGGGAGAAGATGGATCCCTTGGGCAAGTTCCGCCTCCAGATGCCTTCCGGAGGTGAGTTTTCAGCGATTTCTAGGTGTTCTGTATGTCGTCTCCCCGATCCAGTTGCACGGGGTGAAACTATTTGAGGAGGCGGTGGCGGTGCCAACTATACGGTGGGAACTATATGGCTGGAAAATTTATTCCCATCGTATAGTTGGTCATTAAACCATCTGTAAGCCTCGATCGCTTCGGGTTTTCTTCTGGTGTTATTGATATTTCCCAAATAAGCGATTTACGTTATTTTTTGGCTCCTTTTCTCCCCAATACAACTACTCCAAGAATTGTATCCATCATTTGTCCTGATCCTTGTGAAAATAGACATAAAACATGCGTGTGAACGCCATAAAATACCAAGATCCTACATCTACAATGAAAAATAATAATTTAAAACATGATGCAAATATGCACACATCAGCGGTGGAGGCGAAAGTCTTCTCCTACTCTAAGAGAGGGAAGATCCTACTGCTATGTGGCCACCGAAGAGGATAAATTGGAGTGATTATCATCACTAACTCCTCCTTGGTGGGGATAACCTCATCACATTTCCACCATCCAAAATATCAACACCATCTCTCTACCCCCCATAGTTTGTGACAGACCGAAACCCAAAATAAGTTTCTAGTATTATGTGCATGCTTGTTCTCGGTAACTTGTTGTTATTTTGTGCGGAAGTTATATTTTTCAGATTGTGTTGTACACTAGTCCATATGCCACTAACCATTGTCATGTTCCAAAGTTGAGAGTAGTTCCCCATGTTCCTTAGGACATAAGATGAATTTGTTATGATTCCTATATAATATGCCATGAGGATTTGATTAAGTCTTATGCTTTTATGTGGTTCTATGAAGGCAACATACCAACATCGACTATATGTTACTTCACCTATATGGGCTCATGTGGTTGCACCTTGATGTAATGAAAGGGAGTATGGATAGCAGGAGATGATATAAACTTTCTCCGGATCTTTAGAGTTGCATTAGGTGGGTTTATATGATCGGGGACCATAAAACTTAGAGCAATGGTTGGACATTAGTGTCTTAATGAATCGCTAGTTTTCTCGTTTTAGGCCTAGGGACCTATCATTAGTGGTGAATTTTCTCATGCATGTGGCTGCACCTATTTTAATCTCCATCCGACAAGAATAAAACTTGTAAAAATATTCACCATGTTTTTCTATAAATCTTATGCCATGAAGTCTGTGCCACCCTCAGGAATGTTTTCCTCGTTTAAGGACACACTACAAGATTGTCCTCTTGCTAGCTAGAGGATTAGGATTTTTCTAGAAAGAGCATTAAATAACTTGTAATTTACTTTACTTGTCATTTACCTCCCCCAAACATAAACAAAAAATACAATTTTCTGCATCCTTTATTATGTACTTGTTGAATTAGCTAACCAATACCTTCGGTGACAACATTTTCTATTTCAAAGGTACTAAAATTGATACCCTACACATGTGAGTTATCAGTGACGCCAGCATCATCATCGTTTCCCCCTTAGGGGCGTCGCTTTGGAAGCCCGATTCTTTGCCTATTGTTGTTTGGCTTGTGTCACTCTAGAACCACGTCGTTGGCTAGGTGTGTGTGTGTGGCCCTAGGGCCGGCATGGATGTCGGAGTGCGTCTCTGGTTTTTCACCTTTGGGGCAGAGGGTGTCGCCCGATTTACAAAATGGGGCTCTAATTTTTGTTCAAACTCAATAACTTGTAAAATGAAATCAACATCAATAGACTCGGGTTGCAACGGTCCTACCTTGACGTGCTGGTGATCGCCGATTAATAGGAAAGTGTCAAGGACATTAGTTCAAACAATGAACAATCAGACTGGAGAGGAAGCCTTAGGGCTGGCAAGTGGCAAGGACAGGGAACAACACAAGTTTAGTTCAAACAATGAAAATCACGTTCAAACTTGTGAATCTGACTTGAGAGGAAGGCGTGTCAAAGCATATTTGGCGCCCTCTAAAATCATAGTCAAACATGCCCATCAACGAGGCTGGTGTGGCTTTGGTCGCTTGGGTGGTAGGGCCATCAGCCTCAAATGACCAATGTGGATGCTGGAGAGGTAGCTCAAGAAGCACTTGTCGTGTTCTTGAGTGGTGTCTCTTAATCTTTGGGTGAAAGAGTTGTCGGCTCACATGGGACCAACCTCGGGGCCGATGTGTTACGTCCTGTTGTATCGGCGTTTGTCTTGTTATGCCCACTTCTCATTTTCCTAATGAAAGGCGGAGCTCCAATTGGTTCCTCCAAAAAAGATCTAAACACACTAGCAGTACTCGTACTTGTGTATGTAGCTCGATTTAGTCCCCGTACTAGCAATTTAAAGAATTTTAGTTGTGTACTTATCAATTAGACTCGATTTTTTTCTAAACTAGATTTTTCGTCGAATTTGAGATGACGTGGACGACACGTGAATGTTGGTCCCACATGTAGGAAAACAGCTTCCCTGGAAATTTGAACTTAACCCCCCTCTTCGCATATAGAACTTAGAAATGTGCTCCATTGATGTTCTTGATGATAGTAGTGGTGTTAAGTCTAATATTGAAGATGTAGACTATGTGCTAGAGGTAATTGACAGTGGCAATCATATACCTAGAGATTATGATGATCTACTAGAGGACCGGCTGATGGAAGATGCCAAGAAAAAATGTGAATCTCATGAGAATGATTTGAAGGATAAAGGGAACCAAATTGTAGAATATGAAGATGATGATGTGCAG
Organism: Avena eriantha; assembly: GCA_910589775.1. Classification (NCBI taxonomy): domain Eukaryota; kingdom Viridiplantae; phylum Streptophyta; class Magnoliopsida; order Poales; family Poaceae; genus Avena; species Avena eriantha. The sequence goes on along the minus strand of OU342746.1, from coordinate 266,648,624 downwards.
TTACAAGAACCAGATTCAAATGATGAAGATTGGAAGTACAGTTTTCATCCATTTGGTGAAAAGGACAAGTTGAATCCAACATTGATCGCACTTCACGATGGGTATCTCCCTTGTGAGAACTTACTCCTTCTTTCTACTTGAGCTAGACCAATGGGAGTCGCTCGCCATGCTCGAGCTTCAACCACGGGAGCATCTCGCTAGAAAGGAGATCTGGGCAAAGGACATTGGACGGATGGCTGAACTAGGGTTAGGGATTACAGGAACTGAGGATTTTAGAGAAGAGGATATCTATAAATAACAAACATGGTTTTCCACATATTTACACTAGCGGGAGGTTGGTGAGCCATAAGGAGTGAGAACCGCGTGAAAAACTAAAATTCTCCTACTCGTCCCCCGCGGGCGATGCACGGGAGAGCGCTAGCTCTGCGTCTCAGGCCCTCCCTCACCTCCCCACCCCCTCTGCCACTAACGGTAGGGGCCGTCGGGCAAAGCCCGGGCAGTGCCGGTAGCGACGACCTTCCTCTTCCCACATGAGCGGCGATCTAGGTGGTGTAGCTTTGTCCATCCGGTGGTGTGCTACTGTGATGTGACGAGCTCGATCCGGAGGCCAGCGACACAACGCAGTGGTGGTGTTCTCGCATCCGGTGGCGGTACAGCGCGATACTCCCGACACTAGGAGGTGACGGATGGAGCCAGCCGTGGTAGCGGGATGCGCGGCCCATATCGCGACCTAGCTGGGGCTGTCCTGGGTTGGCCTGGCCTTGGTTGTTGCTTGAGACTCAGGGGTTGTCAACGACGCCCTGGACTGGGTCCCCTCCCCCTGGCCGTCTGGGCTAGGGCGTTGGCGCTGGACTAGGCGGGTATGGCAACGGTGGTCACATGGCAGTACCCCAGGGGATCTGTGGGCTACGACCTGCATGTTCATCACACCCCTGCCCCTGCATGTTGGATGCGTTTGGCACACCCCTATACTAGGACGACGACGGCGTTGGGGCATAGCAGCGTGGCGGTGAGACTCATTCGGGCCTGATCTAGGCATGTGGGATGATCTGGGCCTGATCGTACCTGATGTTGCATCTGGACAGCGACCACCTCAAGCGGATGAGGGTAGTTGCCTTCACCTAGGCTGCGCAGTAGCGTGATGTATACAAGTGGCACGGACTCGAGCTCATGGACGTCGAGGCAGTGGCCTCGGAAGGTTAACTACGTGGGTGTCTCTTTGGAGAGCAACGTGGTGGTGGTGGTCTTGGTCCTTGGTCACTGGGGTAGCGAGGAACAGACATCAGGAGACCTTGGTGGTGGCGGTGCTTCATCTATGTCATCCCCCAGATCGTGATCTGAAGACCAGGCTTGGTGACAATGGGAGTTCCTTTAGCAGACGTGTGCATAGGTTTTTCCGGGTGAAATCCCTGAGTTTTGACGCCGACGGCGGTGATGCCTACAGGTGTTATGACCCTCTTGGGGGCACCGTTGTGGGTACCTATCGTGCAAGGGCTCTAGGTGAAAACCCTAGACCGTCGGTCTCGCTGATGGCGGCATATGGCGTCGTTACCTTCTTGGAGGCATCGACGTGGAGCTCTTTCCCCCTAGGTCTCGATGTTGTCACTCACGGCAAGTCTTGGTTTCTCTTGTACTTTGTTGTTTATCTTTGATCTGCCTTTTAAGAGGGTTTTCTCATTACCTTTATCAGTTCGGTCGTGTGTGGATTTATTTATAAAGGGCGTGTTTGGTTGCTCGGGCCGGAATTTCACGTTTTTCGTAGTTGGCCCAGCGGATGCTGCATGGGGGAGATTGCCCTCGAACCAGGATGGGTTGTTTATTTGGTTGCATGTATTTTCATTTCCCCACTAGGAGAGCTCATATGGCCACTTTGTTTGGTTTCCTAGATTGGGCTCTGCTAGTGTAAAGTTGCACGTTTGGGAGCCTGCATACAGCCCGATGTGGTTACCTCGCATGGAAAAATGGTGAGCTTACCAACTAGTGATCAGGGTTAAGATCTTACATGATCGATCAACATGAATCAGAACAACTGGTAGTAGACAATCCACATGATTAGGCTGACGATGATGATATATTTGATCATACTTTCACCATGTATAGGTGGAAACTGCTCATGTGGATGAACTTGTTGATGAACTGATGGCGGTGGAGTGAAATTGATCTTCATATCTTGTGACGGTTGTGCCTTCTATGGATGCACTGCTAAGAACTCAGATTAGGATTTTTGTACCTGCTCTAGAGTCTTAAACCCTTTATGGAGGTTGTGCTGGTAACCCGTCACTTGTTGGATGCACTCCTCCCATGTCTTGTAGATTCCCGTCTTCTTGCCATAGTACACCACGTACCAGTTGTATTTCTATGAGACATAACACATATGCAACATATAAGGATCACAACTAAAGCAAGCAGATCAAGTTCACAAACACAATGCAAATAAACATAAACTAGTTAAGCATGCATGATCGTATGGGCACAAGCATCAGCAGTTCCAACCTACCAAGTTAGTGTGATCCAACCGATCACCACCAACATCTATGGTGACATCCTACCACCACATCAAAAGGGGTGCAATCCTACCACCGCATAAGTTCTCCATCATGTGAGGGGTTAGTATATACCACCTCACAGTAAACAAGCATAAGTTTTCATCAGCTCCCTAGCTACTTCAAAATATACAACTTCTTCTTCATCATGCATGCACTACCGCCACCATCTCCATGATCAGGGAGCAAGCACTACATGTAGTAGTGCTTGGCTAGGAAGGTCCTGATCCAGAGATCCCTGTGGTCCTTCGCCATCTGAACAAAAGCCGTTGCCCATAGCCCTCTTGTCGAAGAGGTGGCTGAGCGCCACCATCAGAGCCTTAGGGTTGAAGCCTTTGGCATCCATGACGGCATCGTACAGAGCTAGGTGCACACCAGGAGGGGAATCAGTGGTGATGGGTGTCGCCACTACTTTCACGGCCTCGGTCATGCATGTGATGGCGACGACGTCCTCCTCTCCTGGCAGCAACCTCTTCCTCGTCTTGCAATCCTCTCTCGGCAGCAACATAGGCATTCGTGTTGCCGCCTTGACCAACACTGATAGTAGGAGAACCTGCGGCGACATCGGTCTCGGCCTCGTCATCAAGTACCACTGTCTCCGACTCTTGGGTCTGTATGTATTCAGGGCATGGTTCACCAAGAGGCTCACTAGATCCCATTGCAAACCTGCCAGTGGCAAGGCCGAAGGAGAAGATGGCCTCCATCTGCCTATAGTTGGCGACAAGCTTCTTCAGATACTCAGCATCCTTGGGGTGATCTTGAGACAGTGAATTGCAGGGAGGTTAGCGAGGTTGGTAATCGTAAGGATGTTACTGAAATTAGTTAATACCGAGATGTGTCCCCTATAGTGGATGTCCTCCAAGATGATGGTGTAGGTCTCCCCGTCCCAGCTAGCTCCGCTAAGGTCTCTGATCTTGAGACATGGATCCACTTGGTCCTCCACTTACGCAGGTGGTTGTATGCCTGCTGGGAGGACACCTCGATGCCACAGAACTCAAACACCTTGCGGGCAACAGTGTTCATGTGCACTTCTTTGAACCCATTCTTCGTCCTGACGCTGCTCTTGATGATCTCACACATCTGGTTGAGCATGAACACCGAGAGGAACGGTTCCCACTTCATGGTGCCCTTCACCCCCTTGCATTGGCCTGTGGTGTGGGCTTTGCCAGCCTTGGCTTTCTTCTTGGCCAAGATCTTGGCAGCTTGCTCTGCAATCTCCTCCATCGTGTACCTGGTCATCGGAGGTGTGGACAGGATCTCCGTGCGCTGAGGATAGGTGAGCCTCAGAGGTGGGGGCTAGTATTGGGTCTCAGCGACAAAGGTCACCTGAGAATCAATGAGGGCCTGGTTGAACTCATCGTGGGTCATGTCCTACAAATCGCACATATTAGGGCCTAGACTAGACAAAAATACAAGCTTAAACATGCAATGAGTCTAGAAAAACACCAATCTATGACTTTACCTAGCAGTTCATTAGGCAAACTAACATAGATCTACCACAAACTACAATCAGATCTAGGAGGTGCTAACCGACTGAAGCTAGTAGATCTGGGGTCTGATGGAACTCACCGGCATCGGAGGAGTGGAGAACGTCGCCGCTGAAGATCTTGGAGAAGAACGCCTGCACCAGTCGATCTACAACCACCACCACCGCTCTTGCCGCTTACCTGCTGTCCGATGAAGAACCTCGGTGGCTTGACAGCTCGAAGAATGGGGAAAATGGTGGCGAGGGACGTTGGTGTGGCGGGAGGTGATATATACTGCCGCGCTTCAGCGGGCGGTGACGAAATTTCTCCCTCCAGCTTTTGGGGAAAACCCGCGGCTCGCGCCATCGCCGAGCTCGCATGCGCGACGCAGATTTTCCCCACTTTTGCACGAGCGAAACCTGTCCGCACAGAAACACACAAAATCAGCGTTCCCAGCGAGCCAACTTTTGATCTGCTTTAAACCCGTACCATATAGCAAACTCATACGAACCGAATAACCACACGGGCTATTTCTCGCCGGATGTGAGATACACTGGCGTGAGGTTCACTAACCGTAACAGTCAAGCGGGAGGGGGAGGGGCTAAATGCAGATTTCAAAAGCAGTTGCTCTCCTGTAAGTGGGACCGGTTCACAAACATAGTTTAGGATTAAATCCAATTGCTAGGTACTACTTCTGTTTTAAAATATAAGATGTTTTAACGTTCTGAATGAAGTGTATTTAGACCTCTTTTAACACTAAAAAGGTCTAGATACACTTCATTCACAAAGTTAAAACATCTTACTAAAAGAGGTCTAGATACACTTCATTCACAGAGCTAAAACATCTTATATTTTAACATAGACATTAAAAAAGGTCTAGATACACTTTATTCACAAAGCTAAAAATCTTATATATACATAGCTAAAAATCTGCAAATTGCGAGTACGAAGCACTCAATTGAGCCATACACACGTAGCGGGATTTAACTCAAAAAATAATTGTTGCTGGTAATAATGATCTAGAAAAACTCCCAGCTGTCGTCTACACGTTTTTCCTCAGGCTGAGGTCAGACTGGCTGGATCCTGAAGTTGCTCCGTCGGCGCAGCCTGCCCCACCGCCGCATCCACCGACGAGAGCACCAGACCCTGCACTGAGCCGTTCGTCTCCTTCTGCCCCGCCCCGCCGGCGGCGATGAGCGGCGGGCTTCCGGGCTTCCGTACGCAACCTACTGCCCCTGTTTACTTTCCCCAACTGAATCGAAGTCTCGATTCCCCTTTCCCTTTATTTCTCTTTGTTCGTCTACTGCTGTGACCCGCAACATTTGTACTACCGTCTGACTACCAAGCCCTTGTTGCCTTGTGCAGACAATGCGCCGGTGTCGAGGGCCGTGGTCGTCGCCGCCGTGCTCTTCTCCGTCCCCTTCGGCTTCCGCAGCCGCTTCCTCGACCTTGGCCTGTCCTACCAGGCAAGTCGCCCTACCCTACCCAGTGCCTGTACTACCTGGTACCTGCTCCTGCACTTGCTTGCTGCGCTCTGAATTAAGGGTAGGGGACTGAAGGCAAATTCTGTGTGGTGGTGTGCTAACTGGGGTTTTGGCGATGCAAACTTAATGGAGTTCCCATTGCCTGTGTCAATTTCGTTGGTTTCAGTTGCGGTTGGCCAGGCTAGGTGTCTGGGGTTCACATAACAATGTTGCGAAATGCAGCTGATTGAGTTCACCGTCCCTTTTGAATGCAGAATGTTTACGAGAATCTGCGGATATGGAGGGTGATCGCCTCGCTGTTTGCTTTCTCGTCATCGCCTGAGCTGATCTTTGGAGTGGCCTTGCTGTACTACTTTAGGGTGTTCGAGCGCCAGATAGGTTCGAACAAGTATGCTGTAAGTACAGACTTTGCTTAAGACATTGCACTTGCACTTGTTATATTTCATCTGCTGATGCTGATCTAGTTTATTTAAGCATGTAGGTATTCATAGTATTCTCCATGACCGTGTCTGTCCTGCTTCAGATCCTAGCTTTGGGTTACCTGAAAGGTATGCATCGCTGCTTTTTTTATGTTCATTACGCCTCATCTAGTCAAATGCTGCTTTAAATTCTTGATGTCCCCAGATTAGTATGTTTCTTTCATACGGGTTGGTTACATTTGATACTAGATGGGAAATCTTATGTTCGTTTCTCTTGATACTTGATGAGAATGCTTATCTGCCATCTAGATACATATAAACTGGAAACTGATTTGCCGTAACTAGTTGGAAATTGTAGTTTTCCATTTATTTCACATTTTTTGAAAACTTGAAAGTGCGACATGCAAGATGGGGTGCAGCCGCGACTAGTTGCAAATTGTAGTTCTCCTTTCATGGCCAAACATGGTTTGCTTTCAATATACCCTGTTCTCAGTGCTCTTCATATAAAGGATTTGTTTATCCCATCTATCCAAGCTTTCCTGTGAACAAGCTTCACGTGATGGATTCTAATTGAGGAAATCAAAATAACCAATAATACTACTCGTACTAGTTTTCACCACATTAAGTTCTGTGCTTTGTCTGTAGCTAACTGTTGTAACATATTCACCTGTTAGGTTGTTTATACTTCTGTCTTATTTTTGGACTCAGCACTATTTCTTTGTCATATTTATATGTAGTTACTGGAATTTTTTCTGACATCTTAGTCTTGGAAGTGCAGATCCATCTTTCAATCCATTGACATCTGGACCATATGGCCTCATATTTGCATCTTATGTGCCCTTCTTCTTTGACATTCCCATCTCAACAAAGTTTCGCATATTTGGATTGCGTTTATGTGACAAGTCATTCATATATTTGGCAGGACTCCAGGTCAGTTCTGAGATAGCTGTTATCCTTTTCTTGAATCTTCCACAGTTTTACTGTGTTGTAGCTTTATGTTTTGGTTTTATATGATCAGCTTCTTTTCTCATCTGGAAGACGTTCTGTTATACCTGGACTGTCTGGTATACTGGCTGGGCTTTTGTACCGTCTAAACATATTTGGTATCCGCAGACTGAAGGTACTTAACCTTACCAACATGTTCCAGAGCGTGAATAATGCACTCTACCAAAGTCTTTCCAGAAGTGTGAATTATGCTTCTACATATTGTCAATTTGTCAACTAATAGCCATGCATTCTACGTGCAATTGATTCTCCTCTATGAATCTATTTCATACATATGGTCGAGATGTTGGCATATTGGTATAGTGAGATATGTGCAGAGTCTAAGAATCATGTTTAAATTTCTTACTGAGGCTGTCTAATGGCATCGACATGAATGATTAATATAGTCGCTGGTTAGGGTATTTTCAGTCTCATTTTTCTGTATTGGATATTTGTGTTTGCTCTGTAAGATTTACTATACCTGCATATTCGATAAGGACCTGTACAGGTCTTTAAATACCTACAGCACATTGTAAAGGAAACTTTGATCATTACAGGTCCCTGATTGTGCAACTTCAATGTTCTCGCGGTTCTCATGGCCATTGTCTAACATCTCTTATCAAAGATTGCCAACTGTACCAACTGATCAAAACATTCCTCGTCACCAAACTCGTCAAATGGAGGCAAGTATTTTCGATACATTGATTTTCTTGAGAGATTAGCAGATTAAAGAATCTGTATTTCAAAAGAAATGCTCCTTTAAAAGCCATTGATTTCGTTTAGTACAATAAAAGAGTGCTCAAGGAAATCCAGATTTTGCGGATATAACTACTTTATTATAGTTCCATTGCAAACTGTATATGTGGAAATAAGCTTGATACAGCTTATGACTTTTAACACCTTGTGGCTGTGTTATTTACTTATTTGTAGCTTAAGATGTTAATCTATGACGAATCCTTTGTAGCTGAATTAGGATATCATGCCATTTCTTTGAACTCTGCTGTATACCTGTTTGGTAATAAAATATTGGCTCTGTCAAACGTAATATGATCCAAGCAAGCATCTATGGATGTGGATGATCTTGCCAACATGGAGCAGTCATAAGATCAAGTGGTATTATCGAATAGCTATGTAAAACAATAATTAGTTTATGTTCTACAATGATGAAAACAATAATTAGTTTATGTTCTACAATAATTGGTCATCGCTTCAATTTTGTTCTTAATATTGAGCATAGTGGACATTTCCTTGTATAATCTGACCCCTCTTCCGGATCAATGTTGACTTTTGGTTCAGGGCGCGCACACAACTACTGCGGATCCAATGGAGCCCTCAATCGCCACGCTTGTTTCCATGGGTTTCGATCGTGCTTCTGCGGTTCAGGCTCTTGCACTGACAAATAATGATGTCAATTTGGCCTCGAACATCCTGCTCGAAGCACAATCGGCGACGGCGTAGAAATAATTTCCTGTAGCTGTGGTTGCAAATGAAAGAATGCGAAGCAGTTCTTCTGGTCCAGAGTATTTTCAGGATTTATTAAGGCAACTAAACGTGTAACATAGAAATAGTCGAAGGAACTTTATGCCAGAGTGGTGCTTTTTGTCCTCGTATGAAATCGCAGAATTTGGGGACACGGTACCTAGAAAATTAGGTGCTGGAATTTTGTGCAATGCTGCTGCTTGTTATCATCTTATGATATTGCCAAAGCTAGGTGTAATATTATCCAATGTATAAAACAAATGCAAAGGAGTTACATAGTACTCCCTCTGTTCAAATGATAAGATGCTTTTAGTTTTTCTCTGAAGTACATTTATCTAGACAACTTTTAGTGTATAAGTTACATTTATCTAGACACCTTTAGTTACATTTATCTAGACACCTTTTAGTGTGTAAGTTTGGAACAAAATGAGTCTACACACTAAACGTTTCTAAATATGTACATTGTCAATTTTTTTGATTTGCCTATAGTTCAAGTTATATATAGTATCAACTGCACGTAAACGTTGCATCTAAAGAAGATTATTCCCGGGGAAAACTATGCACTACCGAACTGGTAAAAATTCCAGTCAGACACCAGAAGTAATACAGGAACATACCATTTTCACTGCAAGCAGTACAGAGTGCTCCAGATCACCGACAAACGAAACAAGCTATGCGGATCACATAGGCAAGTATGATACATTGTAATGCACAGTTTCATGAAATCATTTGCACAGAAAGAACAATGCAGAAAGGCTTTCAATTCACCACCAGAGGTCCAGAAACCTCAATGCAGAACATACCGAACAGCATCAAGTAATACAATACCAGAAGGGTTCCAACATAGAAAATACAAAGCGATTGACGGGGGGAAGAACAGCAGCAGCATACTAGTGGTATTGCGGTGATAATATAGAAGGAACGAAGCACCAAACAGATCAAACTCTGCCCTAGATCAACACCCAGCAAAGCCACACGGATCTCCTTACATGTCCTCAGCCTGCAGGTCCTCCTCTTCATCCTCATACTCACCCTCCTCATCGGCGGTCGCATCCTGGTACTGCTGGTACTCTGAGACAAGATCGTTCATGTTGCTCTCTGCCTCGGTGAACTCCATCTCGTCCATGCCTTCACCGGTGTACCAATGCAAGAAAGCCTTCCTCCTGAACATGGCAGTGAACTGCTCGCTCACCCTCCGGAACATCTCCTGGATGGAGGTTGAGTTGCCAATGAAGGTAGACGCCATTGAGAGGCCTGTCGGTGGGATGTCACAGACGCTGGACTTCACATTGTTGGGGATCCACTCCACAAAGTAGGATGAGTTCTTGTTCTGAACGTTGATCATCTGCTCATCAACCTCCTTTGTGCTCATCTTTCCACGGAACATGGCAGAGGCAGTGAGGTAACGTCCATGGCGAGGATCGGCAGCGCACATCATGTTCTTGGAGTCCCACATTTGCTGTGTGAGCTCAGGGACTGTGAGGGCACGGTACTGCTGAGATCCACGGGATGTCAGGGGAGCAAAGCCCACCATGAAGAAGTGGAGACGAGGGAAGGGGATAAGGTTCACTGCAAGCTTCCGGAGGTCGGAATTCAGCTGTCCAGGGAACCTTAGGCAACAGGTGACTCCACTCATGGTAGCAGAGATTAGATGGTTCAAATCCCCAACTGCACAAAATAGCAAAGGTAACAATGTTAGACGCTGTTCTCAAAAGGAGGAGAAATGCTATCAACAAGTGTACTCCAAATTCTATATGACAATGCAGCATAAACACCACGCAACGGTGATTACAAAATTAGTTAGTTCAACACAAATTTATATCCATTAAATAATTCAAACAAGAAAAGGTTGAAGCAGCTTACAGCTAGGCGTTGTCAGCTTGAGAGTCCTGAAACAGATGTCATAGAGAGCCTCGTTGTCAAGAACCATGCACTCATCAGCATTCTCAACCAACTGATGGACTGAGAGAGTGGCATTGTATGGCTCAACCACAGTATCTGACACCTTTGGTGAGGGAAACACTGAGAATGTGAGCATCATGCGGTCAGGGTACTCTTCCCTGATTTTGGATATCAAAAGGGTACCCATGCCAGAACCAGTACCACCACCAAGAGAGTGGCATACTTGGAATCCTGAAAACAAAAACATATGGAATTAATTATCATCAGCACATGATGAAATGGAGTATATACTTGAAAATATACAGGAAAATATATCAATTCAGTACACTTCCAACTAGACTACAATACAAGAGCAGTGAATTTCCAATAGGTGGAGATTATGCAAGCCTTGTTGACCACCAGATTATCTCTTTTACAGTGATACAAGCCTTGTAAACACCCATATCATGTATAATAAGATGTGTGCTGGACATCTAAAACATGAAAAACAAGTCACGAAAGACGAGCCACCTTCAAGCATACACAATGATCTCAATACTAAGATGACATGCATTGCAAGTACAAAATAACTTACACACAATCAATGTCATTTAGCTCAATAAAAGATGTATCATGAGTGGTATATTTTATATTAAGCACAGATCACATAAGGATCTGCATTCTCACTGAATGAATTAGAATCAATCTAGCAGTTGTCAGAACTCAGTAAGTGAAGGAATCATTACCTTGCAGGCAGTCACAGTTCTCAGCCTCCTTCCTCACAACATCCAAAACAGAATCGATAAGCTCAGCACCCTCGGTGTAGTGACCCTTGGCCCAATTGTTACCGGCACCAGATTGCCCAAAGACAAAGTTGTCAGGGCGGAAGATCTGCCCATAGGGTCCAGTGCGGACACTGTCCATGGTACCAGGCTCAAGGTCCATGAGCACAGCACGGGGCACAAAGCGCCCACATGAGGCCTCGTTGTAGTAGACATTGACACGCTCCAACTGCAGGTCAGAAGTGCCAACATACCGCCCAGTTGGGTCGATGCCGTGCTCGTCACACACCACCTCCCAGAACTTGGCCCCGATCTGGTTGCCACATTGCCCGCCCTGGATGTGCAGGATTTCCCTCATCTTCGCCCTAGAATCAGAAGAGAGACATAAATGAATTAATTTCAGGCATTGCAACAAGGATGGGTAAAGTAAGGAATCAACGAAACATAAGGGTGGTTACTTATATATTGCATGCCTAAACCGTTTACGACATAATCAGGAGTCGTCTCAAACAAGCACAAATCAAACATCCACTAAGACAGGGAGAAGCCAACTGTGCTTGAGATCCCAAACCTCACTACCGATCCGGGATTTCTACAAGTTATTATGACGCGGACCTATAGTACACTATCGAAAGCTCAGTCACCTACTGAAAAGCGGCATCATAGAGTACTTCAGATCTCCCCGACAACAACTGACGGATAACATTCCATACTCTCCCCGACAACAACTGACGGATAACATTCCATACTCGAAGTATGCACGAGATGCATTAATCGGAGCAAAAGCAACTTTCAAATCCAACACCTCCCGAACATACTACAGCAGCCAGATCTGAAGTAGATCTAGATCTGTAAAAAACAATAGATCTAGCATCTCTTACAACGTCTACACCAGACAGACCAAAACAAAATCTATAATAGGGATAACAAAGGATTGAATCAAGGCATTGTTGTACAGAAATCAGCAACGCCCGTGCAGATCCAATCTCCACACCTCTTCCGCCGCCCAAAAAATTCAAAAAAGATAGCCGAATCTGGCAAGCGCTCGAATCTGTAACACATTTCTAGTCCAGGCGTATGGGATCCGAAGTACGAAGGGGATGGGGAAGCTTACGAGATACGAGATGATCCACGCAGGCGAGACGGTCGGCGGCGAGAGGGAGAGGGGAGCGGTGGGAGGAGGGGGTGTGGAGGCCGGGGAGGAGCGTGCCGAGCGCAGTGTGTATTAAATAGCCGTAGGCGGCAGAGAGCGGTGCCAGCATCCGACGGCCCACGCGCCCTCCCTCCAACCCCTCATCGGGCACGAACGGCCCGGATCGATCGACCTTGAGTAATTTTGAATTCTTCCCTCTTCAGGCGAAATACCCGCACTGCCCCCGGGATAATTTCGATTTGCTGGCCCTCGCCTGTCGGTGTGACCGGCCAGCGCTGGACCGAGACCAGAAGACACACGTGCCTAGCCGCTGGCAGGTCGGGCACGGTTACATGTGGACCCACACATCGGTGAGTGTTTTGGGTGCCACGCTGCGTGGCGGGAAGTTCCGTAGGTGTGTGGCTGGCCCATGTGCCATGTGGGCTCTGGGTCGGGTTCAGATGCGGTCCAGAGTTGCATCGTGGGGCAGGATTATTGGTGGGTGCTTGTTGGTGCCAGGTCCAATCTCCAAGGCGTCCGTCCTACGGAGAACAGCTCGGCTGGTGGGCCCGTGAGGACAGGGACATGTGACCTCGTCCGCTCCCGGCTTTTCTGGGACCGCACGTGCGAGGCACATGCACCGCCGCCCGCGTACTGTGAGTGACATGCCTTGCTGCTCTGTGAAACAGTGGGAGGACAGAGTGACGCAAATTAGATCCAGCAGAACTGCAGAAGCAAGGCTGTGTTCAGTACCAGGAGCACCTCGTTGGGTGTCCGAGACCGAAATCCGCCGATATTTAGTGCAGGACGGATATAACTTTCGACCTGTTTGATAATGGTTTTTTCTTCACTCGCGTTTTCAAGTCGAGTTCTCAGGTTCCGCCGAATTTTATTCAAACTTAGCGAAAATTGGACAAATATAGGTGATTTCGAATATAGTAGGCCAAATTTGGACATATACCGAATTTGGCTCAAAGAAAAACGAAAAAAACATAAAAACTACCGCGGGGAGATGCCGATGCTGACACCGATCACATACCGAAGTTATGGTAGAACACCGTGTAGTCGGGTCGGCCTTGCCGTCGTCGTCGTCATCGCTCGACGGCTGTGGTGGGTGGGAGCTGCCCTGGCCTGTCGTCGCCACACAGCCATGGCTGGGACAAAGGGTCGGCGTCGTCCTCCTCCTCGTCGAGGACAATGAGCGGCACACCCTGTTAGGCGTGCTAGCGGCGAGACCTGCGGGCGGCCGCACGCTCGGCCTCCTCCTGGCGGCGCTCATGGGTGGGGCAAGCTCTTCTATTCTGGTTCATGGTTTCTCTTGGCTATATGGTTCATCTGGGGGGAGATAGACGGCCTCCTCCTGCTCCTAGTCGGCCAAGGTCCAGGCGAGGGCGTCCGGCTCCGGCATCAACGGGACGTCCAGCAGAGACTGCTCCATCGCCATCCTCATGGTGAAGGTTGCTCCATCGCCATCCTCATGGCGAAGGCATCCTCGTCGACAGGGATCGCCCACTCCGACAGCTCCGGCTTCGGCTGGCGCAGGCGAAGACAGCAGGTCGGTGGTGACGACGTGCGGAGCTCGTTGATGACGATTTATCGCGACCTCGTCCTCGGCGGCTCGTGCACCGGCGTCTCTGCCTCCCGCTTCACGGGTCGCAGTGACTCGTCGTTGTTTCGCGGCGACTGCGCCACGCCGAACCAGATGATTACGAGGTCGGGGCGGTGGAGGACGACGAGCTACCCATTCTTTCTGGGCATCCAGTTCGTCGGAGGTGCGCGCCTGGCCCTCGTCGCGGGCAGCGGCGGGCAAGGGAAGCCCAGCCTCGGGTTGTTGCCGACGTGGATGTGCTCCAAGACGGCATTCAGTGTCCGTCCCGACGCAGTCCATGGGTGATGGCACCCCGCCACGTTGTTGCGCTTCAGCGGCGTGCCTGGAGGACCTTCGTGGGCGGCGAACTCGTCGTTCCGGCGCTCGACGAAGTAGTTTTCCCAATAAACCAGGTTACCGGGATCTTCGGCGAGATCTGAATCCGACATCGTCGCGATGCCAGCCTAGATCTCCTCCACCATCTCGTCGTTCTGGGAACCGACGGCACCGGAATGTCGTGGCGCTGAGCCTCAAGCTGGTGAAATGGATCGTATGGGCACCTAGAAGGGGGGTGAATAGGTGCTACTTCAAATTTTAATGCCTTTTCAATTTTAGGCTTGACACCAAAGGTAAATTCTCTAGATAACTAATTAGGAGAATTTCCCTATATGCAAACATATCTACTAGCGAGTAAGAGGCGAGTGGAAAGAGGAACGAGTGAACCGTAGTGAAGCACGCGGAGACACAGGATTTGTTTTACCGTAGTTCCTTCCTTCTTAAGGGAAGTACATCTGCATTGGAGGGGTGGGCGGTACTAAGACCACCATGCCACAATAGGCCTCACCCTGTTCTCCGATGGATCCCGCCACCAAAGGCCTGATCCACCTTTCCACTATAGGAACCCTTCGAGGCGGGTACCGGCGCCTTTACACAACTAGCAGGGCACAACTCCACAACTAAATTGGAGGCTCCCGTAATGACAACAAGCTGCCACAAGAACAAGTTATCAATAACAAAATACGGGATCTAGATATTAGCAAGAATACTAGATCAGGGATTTCTCCAAATGAATGGAGAGGAGTTGATGCGCTTGATTCGTGATGGCGATGAAGATTGCCTCCTCCTTCAATTCCCCCAAAGATCGAAGCCTTCGGGTGGTTGAAGTGGGAGATCTAGTGAGAGAGAGATCTTGCAAAGGGTTTGACCAATTTCGAGTGAATCAAGAGTTCTGCTCGATGGGGAAGAAGGAGATTTTATACCCCCTGCACCCACTGAGCCGTTGGAGCCATTTGGGGCCGGATTATCTGGCCTGGGGAAAACTCCGCCCCAGACTTGGATTATCTGGCAAATAAACCGCCCCCACACAGAGCATCGCGCCTTGGCTCCCTTTGGTCATCGTGAGGGCCGGATTATCCGG
Source organism: Avena eriantha (assembly GCA_910589775.1). Lineage (NCBI taxonomy): Eukaryota > Viridiplantae > Streptophyta > Magnoliopsida > Poales > Poaceae > Avena > Avena eriantha. The sequence goes on along the minus strand of OU342746.1, from coordinate 266,633,449 downwards.
CCAGGGAAGGAAAAATCGCCCCTGTTCGGATTTTCCGGGAGAAAATTCGAACCCTCACAGAGTGACACGCCTTGGCCCTTTGATCATCTTTTGGGGACCGGATTATCCGGACCCATGCGAGGGCCGGATTATCCGGCCAGGAAAGAAAAACCCGCCCCTGAGAAAATCCGAACCCAAACAGAGCGTCGCGCCTTGGCTGCCATTGCCAAATGGGGTAGGCCGGATTATCCGGCCCCTGATGGGGGCGGATAAATCCCCCCCCCCAAAAAAAAACACAAAAACACTTCCTGCACACTTGACACACATGAGAAAAGTCCATAGTATTGTTATCTAACACACAAAATATAGGGAACCATTAAATGTTCTTTCAGCTGGGCGGGTAGCAGAAGTTGGGCGGTGCCATGTACCCAACGTCATGCAGCATCTCGGCCTCCCACAGTTAGAGGGTGCGCTGGTCAAAGCCGTTCGCCACCGCAGGGTCACCGGGGTAGCGCTCTGCCATTGCTTCCGCCGAGTGCTGCTTGTTTTTTGCCAGAGTTTGGTATTCGCGGTTGGGGGAGAGGAGAGGCTGAGAGTGTGTGCCTATGAAGCGGCGAGGGCGAGCATTTATAGCCGAATGTGGTGGCGAAGGCGGGAGCGGTGTAGCGGCACGCAGGGGAAAACGTTACACGGTGGGAGGTCGGGCTGGCGGTGGCGCGCCATTAAGGCGATGTGTGGTCGACGAGACGGGCAGTCAATACCCGGCGGTCCGTCGCAGGAGCTGAGGCGAGAGGATGAGAATGATTTGGCTTGATACGTTGATAGGGCTGGGCCACCGGCTGGCGATATTTTGTTTGGCATTTCCGCTGCGTCCGGCGTTCCCAGGCGGTTCCCAGCGTCCTGGGTTCGGCCTGGGATCGCCGGATGAAAGTTGGGCCAAATCCGGAAGATTTCGACATCCTGGGAACGTGACTGGGCCGTTTTTCGCCGTCTGGACGAAAATTTTGCCCTGGGAACACCGTCCTGGGAAGCCGAGTGGAGATGCTCTAAACCAGGTGGAAGGGAATGGAATGGTTCCATTCCCACAGCATGGAACGGTTCCATGATTGTGTTTGGTTTAGACAAAAACATGAAATGGAACGGTTCTGTTTCTTGTTCGGTTGGGACTAAAATTATGGAATGGAATGCCTAGATTTTATCCCATAATAAAAATTATTTCTCCAAATCAGAGTGAACACCAGCTAAACCAAGAGGGGCACCGCATGTTCTTCTCGCTTTGCAAAATTGGAGAGAAAAGAGGCTAAATTGGAGAGAAAGAATCCAAATTGAATTGCACAAGAGCCAGCCGCAGGATTCCCACCACCGTCTTGCCTAAGTCCCACCATCACTGCACTCAAGCCGCCATCGGTCCAACAAGCTGCAGCCGGATTCCTGCCTCCGCTGATCCTATTCCCGTCCGCAACCACCCCCACCACCCCACCCGCAACCGCAGCCGCTTCGTCCTCCCGCGAGAGCGAACATTGCTTTCTTCGGCGCGCTGCTACACGTCGCCGCCTCGCCTACAACCAAATAGAGGAGGGATAGGAAGTGGCGCTGAGGGATAGGAAGTGGCGCGGAGGGAGAGGAAGTGGCGTTGAGGGAGAGGGAGAGGAAGAGATGAGGGTGCACTGAGGGAGTGGCGCTGAGGGAAAGGGGGAGGAAGAGAGGAGGGTGCGCTACCGGAGAGGTAGAGAAGAGGGAGCGCTACCGGAGAGGTAGAGAGGAGGGAGCGTTGCCGGTCATGGGAGAGAACGGTCAATGAGGTCCCGTCGGGAGGGGTTAGGATTAGGAATTCTTTTTACGTGTGAGGGAGAGTTTTCGGTGGCTGTTAGAGCTCGGTTCTAGTAGATTCGACCGATTCGGTCGAATGAGTTGGTTCCGCATCTCGGGAGTATATTCCCTTTTGTGGAACTAGGTTGTTCCGTTCCTTTCCACAACCGAACATTGGAATGGCCTCTAGATGCAGAACCGTTCCATTCCATTTACTATATTCCAGAACCGAACACACCCCAAGTACTTCAAGCACTCTCAAAAAAAGGTACTCCAAGCAAAGGGCAACTGATGACTGGCTTTCCTGCGTCCAATAACAGGGTTATTGCAGTACTCGTAGTGGCAACTGATTATTAGAAAGATCGGTCCTAAAGGAGCTTTGCAGGATGGAAACCACACAACCCCGCAACTAGATTATCAGTGCATCCACGTTCACACCCAAAATGGTGTTTGGAAATAGTCTATACTATAAGTTGCTAGAGTAATGGTAAACAAGAGAGATTTAAAGTAACAGGTACCAAGGTAAATAAAGTACTAAAAGTAAACTATAACAAGAACTAAACTAAAGGGGGTTGTAGTTCTGGATTGAATGGAATGAGAGAGGGTTTCTAGGCTTCGGTATCACTAGTACTAGATGGACGAACATATGTGTGATCCATTGTCTACATGAGATTACTTCGACAAATAAATGATCCACACTTGTTTACCAAGCTATCACACTATGTGTATTATGCATGAATCTCGCGTGTCACTCGCAAGGCAACGTACACTTCTGGACTAAGGGATCCCATGAACTTATCTCGTAAATTATGTAATTGAATACTTGGATCACAAACACATTCTAACTTAGAGCACTAGATCAAACCTTAACCTAGAACCTAATCAATAAATCACACATGTATGAACAACAAAACATAGATGAATATATTAATGGAGTCACAACCATATTTAATTTTACAATTACAAGATCTAAGACAAGGGAGAGAGAGATGGAGACGTTGTTGGAGATGATGATGATGAACGGTGCACGCGGTGAAGATGGGGGTGCATCCTTCTCCTCCTCTTGATTGATGGTGTGGAGATGTGGATCTCGTGTGCGGCGGCTATGGAGGCGGTGGAGTGGCAGGGTTTTGCCCCTTAGGCGTGGATGGATTATCCCTCTTGATCTAGGGTTTTCCCCTCTTTAAATAGGCATCTGGAGGTCGGTTTTTCAAACTGCGGAGCTAGGGGCTGAATCTTCCCATTGGGCCTTCACAAAGGTTGTTCTGTTTTATGAAACTAAGCCATCGGCGGGTGTTACGGCCATACGGTACGGGTGGGCTCTGCCCTTACCAGTGGTCGTTACGCCCTTTGACTTTGTAGTATTTTGGTCGTCATTTCTTCATACGGACTCCGATTGAGGTGTTCTCTGGCTCGTTCGATTCGTATGGACAAGGTCTATGTACAACACCATGGACTTGGATCTTCATTTGGAGTTGTTGAAAAAATCCACTTTTCCCTCCCCTCAAATGGCTAAGTATGGTTCCTGCAACTCCTCCATATTGAATCCTCTTGGCTACATTTATCCATGATTGTTCATAGCACCTACACACAAAACAAAGACAAGAAAAAGGTAATAAAATCCTAATAAAACTAGTAATGTGCAAAGTCCATGGGAAATGAATGAGAGCTAGTAATCATACAGAATAGGCATAATTGTCGATAGATGTAGCATGTGATGGGTGACAATATGAATAATTTATATACTTAAATATGCCTTAATTTTGGACTCATCAACTTTCCCAAGCTAGACTCTTGCTCGTCCCCGAGCAAGATGGTGGCTTATGGGCAAGGTCACCATGGTCATGAGGCATGAGTCGATAACATAAATGAGGCAAAAAATGAAACAAATGTATAATATCGGATGTGGAAGATCGATACCGTGTATACTTAGTTTCCAGGCAAGCTCAATATAAGAAAGAACATATCTATACAAGGCAACACAAGCTTAGTTATGTCAATCCATAAAATATCAATTAAAACTTCAATGCTCCATGTCAAAAGTGAAGCTAGCTTTGAAAGCAAACTTGTGATCCTCCTATTGAGCCTCTTAAGTTTTGTATCTCCTCACTTTTGTAAAGGGATTCAATAAGAATATGAATTCACTTACGGTTGGCGGTCATATACGTTCAGCACTCCATCCATTTGAAAGGCTCATCAAAGTTAGAGATGACAAGAACATTATACAAGCTTTGGTAAATCAAGTCAATCAAAGTAGATTTTAATATAAGTATAAATAACTAGAAATGTAACAATCAATCCAATTCTTCTAGTTAACTTTCAACTTGCAAAGGAACACTGGGATGTTTTTATAGCAAAATTGAGTAAGAGAGTTCATGTCCTAAGTAGCATAACAGTGAAGTGTCTTATTGATGCCCAAATTAGTAAATCAAGGCTATCAAAATACTTCTAATCCAATCATTGTCTTTCAAGAAAATTTAGAAAGTAGTAATGAGACCATGCCAAGACCTTGTTATGTGGATCTTCATACATATTTTTTTTATTTTTTTCGTTGAATGATCATTGGTTGTTTCTTTTACAATTGCTTGCACAAACTTTGAGAGTACCAGTATTTTTGCCCATATATTGACACGTATGCCACTCATGTCATCAATTCATAGCTAAAATCTTGGGTTATACCATAGATCGTTCAAAATCTAGCGGAGTTATTGGCATCCCAAAGGTGTGCATGAGAAACATAGAACTTTTTATCTTTTTATGCTAATACCACTGTTTTATCCACAAGGTTAGCTTTGGCATGCATCACAATTACCATTAGACTTTATTTCAATCAAACAACTCCTTTCAAGAGTGTCGTTAAGTCTATCAAAACATCTATGGGGTTAAGTATCTTCAAAGGTAAACTCTCAAAATAATCACTGATCAAACAAGTCATAAAATTTCAGACTTTTTCTTATTGTACTTGTTTGGCAATATTATTTTCAAGGCAAGACTCAATTAGCTAAAAGAATTAGAGCAAAATCTTCCACAACTAATTATTCATTCAAATAAAAAGCTTACTCTAACTATTTTGAATTACTCCAGCTAGCATGGCATCTTCACAAATCAACCAACTAAGATAAACAATTCAAACTTCAAAAGTGGGAGACGTAGGGTTTAAGTGTAGAAATCATGGCAATGTATTCTAGAGGATCACAAAGTTCTTCTCAAGGTGGATAAAGATTTTAACATATTGAATCAAAGCTCAAACTCAACTCTTATGAATCCTAACAAAAGCAAGTGCATCCATTTTATAAACATGAAACATAACTTACATAAGCAAGCATTCAAAAACTGTGGGATACATGATTGCACAAAAGTTTCATCGAACAAGAACATTGCACAAGACTCTACACATGTAGAAGTAACTTCCCCGAGCTAGAACTTTTGCAATAACCAAACTTGAATAGATTACCAAAAAGAAAAGAGAAAATTCAGTTAAAGAGAGTATGAGAAGTGGTTACCTCCCCAAGCTTGAATAAATCAAGGGTGGCACACTTTACTATTGAGGTACGAATAACCTTACTTTTGATGGACATGGACCTTTGATTCAATGAATACTTCCTTGTTGAAGCATTGAATTGAAACAACCAAGTGGGGTGTGCAAGTATTTGCACGGTTGGCACAAACCATTCATGTCATCATACAAGGTTCAAGTCCATGGAAAAATAACAAATGAAGTAAAAGAAAACGATTCGGTGTACGAACGGAGTTCGTTTACCTAACCGTGAGAAGAAAATAAAAGAAACATGAAACACTACAGAGAATTATACGCTAGGGAGTTTCGAAGGTAGTAAAAGAAAATGAAGTACAAAGGAACATATAGAAGGTAACCCACTGACCTGAGATTATCAAAATAAAAAGATTGGTGGGATTGTAACCTTTTTTGTATTCTTCCTACTCCTTGTTGCGCGGTGCTGCTCCTTGGTACGAGTGCATGGTACGGACGAACTCCGCCCGTACTGCACCTCGTCTTTGCTCTTTTTTTCTTTTTTTGAAGGAGACCGTCAAACTTGGTACGACCGGGATGCGCTCGTACGAGTGGTCGTTACGGCCTCTGGGTCGTCTTTATGTTTCTTTTGTCTGGTAACAAGGTCGGTACGGGCAGATGGTACGGACGCGTCCCACCGTACTGTGCTCGTTAATCTAGAAGTCACTTTTCTAGAATAAAAAATCTGCTTCTTTCGATTTGTCACATGAGCGGTACGGGCGCGTGGTATGGACGGGTTCGCCCGTACTGCTGCTTGTTAAGCTCATTGTGAGCTCCGGAATAAGTTATTTTCTTCGAAAATTTTATGATAGACCTGAAACATTAGTCTAGTAACCAAACAAAGCAAACATATATTTTTATTGAGAAGATTTAACCAAGATATGCAACACATGGTCAGAGCAACAAATAATTCTACCTTTTGAAAATAGTCCCAAGCCAACTCTAATAGGAAATCATGCATAACTATACAAGTGCCAATGCAACGTGAATGCAACTAGAGTCAAGACACAAAATTAAGAAAGACACCTAATAACTTTCGGGTTGCCTCCTGGGAAGCGCTTTCTTTAAAGCCATATAGCCAGGCTTAGATGCTTTAGTAAATCATCCACCTGGATCTTAGGGGATATCAATTTGAGGTGTATTTGTACTTACCTCTAGCAAAGGGTTGGAGCATCTCATAGTAGAGTGTGATTGAAGTCGTACCCTATTGCGGTGCATCGACACCATGTAGATGAATAGGTTCTCGCTTCCAAGTGAGCGTGGATGCACCCAGTGTGGTGAGCATGCCTCCTTGTATAGCTGCAACGAGAGGATTAAAGGTTGAAATATAATTATTGAACTTTTACCTTGGTTACCATTGTAGGGGAATACTTCATAATATTATTCCTTTGCAACAAGGAGTAAATCAGGTCCCTACATATTAGCATCGAGAGATTCATAGCAAGGTTTTATCTCTAGTTCATCATTAGTAACGCTCTCCTCATGAGTGTCTAGGCACAAGGCCTTCGTAGATAAATTACAATCAGTTTTAGCATTATAAGAATCATTACTAGAGAGAGACATCAAATAAAAGTATTTGTAGTGTGCCAATCTTTGTCAACCTCACCTTTGTGCTCCTCATTTTCATCTTGTGATTCCTGCAAATGATTATCTTCGGCACTACAGCTTTACATTGTGCCTTACTCTCCAACACAAGTGCATTATCACTAATATGTCCTTGACAATACTCAGCAATATATTGCAAGGTTCCGTATGTCATTTGTAAAAAATCATTATCAATACTCATCATAAGTATCATTATTTTTTAGAGTAGTTCATGGGCACCTTCATAAAGAACATACTCTTTAACTTCCCTATTAGCATCACTACTATTGTAAGATGTCACAGATTCATCATAGGTATGAGAACATTGAAATAAAAAAATGCCCAGCACACATACAGTGAAGACATATAATTTGATATGAAGAACATAACGTGTGAGCACAGCAGATTACCTGATAATACATATTGTATACCTACATATCATTAGTAGTTATGAGTTCTTCGTTGTACGCAGCATCTTCTTCTTTGGCAACCATGTACAAGGATTCTTTTTGTCTCTTCTTATCCTTTGCAAGTTGAATATGTTCTAAAATAGCAATCTCGGAAGACATGATTAGTAGCAATTGTTTTTATAATTTTTATTTTGTAATTTTTATGGGTTTTTGGTTTTATAATTTTTTTGTTATTTTCAAATAAGTAAAAGCAGTAAAAAGCAATAAACGGAAATAAACTATGTGCGAGTGGGTAGGTAATAACCAAGCGCTATGCTCCCGGACAACGACAACAAATTGATGTCTGGTTTTCCTGCGTCCAATAACACAGTTATTGTAGTACTCGTAATGACAACTATTTATTAGAAATATTGATCCCATAGGAGCTTTGCAGGATGGAAACCATACAACCCCGCAACTGCGTTATCAATGCAGCCACGTTCGCACCTAAAATAGTATTTGGAAATAGTATACACTATAAGTTGCTAGAGTAATAGTAACAAGAGAGATTTAAAATAATTAGTAACAAGGTAAATAAAGTACTGAAAGTAAACTATAACAAGAACTAAACTAAAGGGGTTTGTAGTTGTAGGATTGAATGGAATGAGAGAGTGTTTCTAGGCTTCGGTATCACTAGTACTAGATGGACGAACATATGTGTGATCCATTGTCTACACGAGATTACTTAGACAAATAAATGTTCCCCACTTGTTTACCGTACTATCACACTATGTATATTATGCATGAATCTTGCGTGTCACTCGCAAGACAACGTATACTTCTGGATCAAGGGATCACATGAACTCAGCTTGTAAATCATGTAATTGAATACTTAGATCACAAACACATTCTAACTTAGTGCACTAGATCAAATATCAACCTAGAACCTAATTAATCACTCACACATGGATAAACAATAAAACATAGGTGAATATTAATGGAGTCATAGCCATGCCCAATCTTACAATTACAAGATCTAAGACAAGGGAAAGAGAGATGGAGACGTCGTTGGAGATGATGATGATGATGATGAACGGTGCACGCGGTGAAGATGGGGGCACCTCCTTCTCCTCTTGGTTGATGGTGTGGAGATGTGGATCTCGTGTGCGGAGGCTATGAAGGCGGCAGAGCGGCTGGGCTCTGCCCCTTAGGCATGGATGGATTCTCCCTCTTGATCTAGGGTTTTCCCCTCTTTAAATAGGCATATGGAGGTTGATTTTTGCGAACCTAGGGAGCTAGGGGCCGAATCTGCCCACTGAGCCTTCACAAATGTTGTTTCGTTTGACGAAATGAATCCATCGAAGGGTGGTACGGCCATACGGTACAGGCGGGCTCCGTCCGTACCAGTGGTCATTACGCCCTCTGACTTCGCAGTGTTTTGGTCGCTATTTCTTTATACAGACTCCGATTGAGGTGTTATTCGGCTCGTTGGATTCGTATGTACAAGGGCTACAACACCATTGACTTGGATCTTAATTTGGAGTTGTTGGTAAAATCCACTTTTTCCTCCCCTCAAATGGCTAAGTCTGGTGCCTGCAACTCCTCCATATTGAATCCTCTTGGCTCTATTTTGTACATAGCACCTACACACAAACCAAAGACAAAAAAGATAATAAAATCCTAATAAAACTACTAATGTGCAAAGTCTATGTGGAAATGAATGAGAGCTTGTAATCATACATAATAGGCATAATTGTAGATAGGCGTAGCATGTGATGGGTGACAATATGAATAATTTATATACTTAAATATGCATCAATTTTGGACTCATCAGCAACTCCAACAAGGCCCTGTGAACAGACCAGACGAGTATGAACCAGTCTGAACGGACCGATGCCACGACCCAATGGCCACCCGCAAATGGATTTGGACTAGCGGATCAGTCTGTTTCGGCGCATCCGTGGCCCCAGTTGTGGCATTGTCCTCTCGCACGCCTAGTAGTCATAGGGACGAAAAGTTTTGATGATAGTTGGTGTCGGTACATGGAACTTAAAAGCACAGTTAACGCGGTAATTAAACCTACTAGCCTAGAACTACATGGCCGCTAGCCCATCCTCGCCGCCATCCTCCTGGGCACCTCCGACACGGTGGGCCTGCCCCATCCAGGCCACTATCGCCTCCTTTGCCTGGTGATGCCGCGCTGCATCAGCGGCCCTGCGCTGGAGGCGGGCGAGGGACATCCACTCCCTCTCCCGTGTCATTGTGTACACTCCGCGGTTGTGCGCTGCTGATGAGTGCATATTTGCATCATGTTTTACATTATTATTTTGCATTGTAGATGTAGGATCTTGGTATTTTACGGCGCTCGTGCGCATATTTTATATCTGTTTTCACCAGGATCATGACAGATGATGGATCTAATGGATACAATTCTTGGACCCGTTGTACTAGGGAGAAAATGAACGAAAAACAACGTGAATCACTTATTTGGGAAATATTAATAATACTAGAAGAAAACTAGAAGCAAACAAGGGAGGCAGAGAGTCCAACGACCAACTATACGACTGGAGCAAATTTTCCGGCCGTATAGCTCCGGCCGTATAGTTGGCGCCGCCTCCGCCTCGTCAAATATTTTCACCCCATGCAATTGGTTCAAGGAGACGACATACAGAACATCTAGAAATCGTCGAAACCTCACCTCTGGAAGGCATCTAGAGGGGGAACTCATCCACAAGGGATCCATCTTCGCCCTGTGCAGATCTGGGAGGCTAAGGCATTGATCTTCATCATCCGCCGCTACATCACCACCATCTTCATCCATCCCATCTACATCTTGTCTAGATCTTGTTGTAATTCCTATACTCGTTGTGGATTTATACAAGTACTATTCATCTATGATTGTTTCCATTACCATTGCTATGATGTTGATTGCCTCCATGTTTGAGTAGATCTCTAGTTCTTGGGGAGATGGAGAAACCCTAGCATATGATTGAGATGAGATAGACATTATTATATTATACATCATTATGTGTACGTGTTAATTGTCTTCATCTTGATGTTGGGAGTTGTGCACGTCCTTAACGTTTTCCTCTTATGGGGACTCGATGAAGGTGATTGCTTGTTGGTAGACGGAGGGACGATAACACTTACTGTGACTATAAAGTTGTTATCATTCTTTACGTACTAACTTGGGGGGTTAAGGAGAACTCACAAAGCCATGTCCATGCCATGGGAGAAATCCCTTAATAACGCAGTAATTCGATTGATGCCGATTGTTGTCTGTTGTGGTTATGAGGATGATGTGTGCAGCGGCTGCTGGCTATTCATCCATATATGGAGCTCCTCCCACATACATACACATTATGAGAATATTCGTTATAATACTCTCGATTACTTAGTCTAAATTGCTAGCGGTGTATCCATTATTCCCTAAGAACGCCTTTTCCCTATGGTAGTTCCAAAGTTCTATTACACACGCGATTCTTACTTTCTACATTAAGTTTTTGCTTTACTTTAAAACACCTTGTTCAACCAAAAACCCAAAACAACTCTACTTTCCTTACATCTTAAAGTTATTTCTTAAGTACTTCAATCAGTTATAGTTAAAAGCATTTTAGTCTTTCGCCTACTGCTCCCTATGTGATCAATATCTTTATTTCGAAACTAGCTACAAACGATCTGTGCACTTGCAGTCATCAAGCTATTTTCTGGCGTTGTTGCCGGGGAGCTTAGCGCTACAAGTCACTTTACTTTTAGTTATTTAATTTTGTTGTACTAATTTTTACTTGAGTTGCAGGATCACAACAATGGACAATACTCAGCATTTAAACCAACTCGAGGCAGTAAGGAAAATGGGTTCGCCCATGGACGCTTTTATCACTGTCAACAAAAGCATAAATCCAGATGGAGTCGAGATCCATCCTTTATTATTTGAATTATTACATTCTAAGAAATTTGCAGGAACCAACGAAGAAATCCATATGGACACTTACAATTCTTTGAAGACATTCTTAGTTCCTTTATTTTCGACGACTGTAATCTTGATATGGTTAAAATCCAGTTGTTTAGACAAACTCTCTCTAATAATGTTTGCGACTGGTACAGATCTTTTTGTGTAGAAGCACCAAGGACTTGGGAGGAATTGACAACCAAGTTCCTATCAAAATATTATTCTGAAAGCAAACCTCACAGGATGAGAGGTATTATTATCAGTTTCAATAATAATCCTAGTGAGGGCTTATTTGAAGGATATCTAAGGTACAAAAGCTACCTAGACAATTGCCCCATCATCGTTTACCTGATTGGTTAATCACCCATACCTTTTATGGAGGGCTAAATATTGAAAATATGATGAATTTAGACACTGCTTCTAATGGCAGTTTTCTATCTTATACCTATAATGAGGCTTGGAATCTAATAATAAAAATGAGAGAAGCAACGGAAAATCTTAAAGATAAGGAAAACATTACAAATAGTTTTTCTAAATATGCTTGCATTAATGATTTCCTTGCAGATGAGAGAACAGATACAATGATTAAAACCCTCGGTATTGATTCTTACTTAGTAAAGAAAATTATTGAGAATTATGCAGGGCATTTGCAGGTACCTACAGAATGAGAACCTCGTAAACCTCTCGAAGAAAAGAAGCATGCAAGAGCGCTAATGGAAGAGTTCTCCTCGATACCCATACAAGGGATCTTTGAAAAAAGACAAAGCAAGGAAGAACAAATAAAGAAGAGACCGAAGAAACCAGAAAGGAATTCCGAAGCCACAAATATAAATAATGTTATAATAAAGGATCTTATGGAAGCACGAATAGTGGAAGATGAAGTGGTTATGTTAGACCGTGAAACCTCGGAATTCATCATAGGTAAGGTTCGAGGTAACGAAACTTCAAAAGCAATGACCCCTATATATTGTGGAGAAACCTTCTTATATGGAATTTGTGAACCAATTTCCACCATAAATATTATGCCTTCATCACTTTATGAAGAACTTCTCTACAACTTAAATAATCCAGATGTTGAATCGGTAGACACTATTATTAAATTGTCTAATAGAACCAATATAAAACTAGAAGGGGTGGTCAGAAATATCTATGTCTTTATTGGCTCACTCGTGTACCCCCTTGATTTTCTTATTGTTGATATGCCTCAAGATTCTTTTTATCCTATTATTTTGGGCAGGCCTTTTATTTCCATTACCAGAGCTCGAGTAGATAATAAGAAGGAAACTATTGCATTGAAGTTTGGAGAAGAGGAAATGACATTCCACTTCACCAAACTAAAGAATAGGCCATATGAAGTTGAGGATATCAAGGAAGAAAAGATGATTGTCGAGCTAGCGGCAATTCATTTCAGTACTCCACGAGATGAATTATAAAGGAGTTTGATTAACTTGGAAGAAGCACCAGATGATGAGAAGAAAGAAGACATGGATGATTACCTTGATTCAATTCCGGAAGCACAAAATCCACATGACTATGAAGAATTGGTAAGAAGAGGAGATGAAGACCCTCCACCAATAGAATTGAAAAAACTTCTAGATAATATGAGGTATGAGTTTTTAGATAACGAAAATAAATGTCTTTTCATTATTAGCAAGAATCTATCGGAAAATGAAACAAATAAACTTATCTTAGTTTTGGTTAAGCATCATGAGGCCTTTAGATATACATTGAGGGATATTAAAGGAATAGATCCCTCTATCGTAACTCATAAGATTACCATGCTTGATGATGATGAACCTGTAGTAGATACACAAAGAAGGCTTAATCCTAATATGAAGGAAGTAGTAAGAAAGAAGTTATACGCTTACTAGATGCTGGCATAATATATCCTATTTCTGACAGTAAGTGGGTTAGTCCAGCTCATTGCATACCAATACAAGGAGGTCTTGATGCTTCTTTGTGTTGGAAATATGCCCTAGAGACAAATAGTAGTAAGGACTATTATCATATTTCATATAGTTTATGATTAAGTTTTATATCATGCTATAACTGTATTGAGTGGAAACATCAATACACGTGTGATATATAAACAAACTAAGGGTTCCCAGTGAAACTCTAGTCACTGGTTCATTGGTCAACAGATGATCATGTTTCCTGATCATGTGGCATTTATGCCAGTTGGAAATGAGGTCATCTCATTCTGAGAATGAGATGATGAACCAATACCCAATCTAAACATCGTGATTCGATCATATCATGAAGTTCAAGTTATGATGATTAGAAATGGATCCTCGTAGACTATTCCTTAGACCGTGAAGCTATATCAATCACTATCTCCCGAGAATGCTTAGATAGCATCAAACGCCATCTGGTAAAACGGTGGTTATAAAGGTGTCTTCAGGTATTCGGAGGAAACCGTAGAGGCAATATATGTCAAGAGCGGGATTTGTCCGTCCATGTGATGGGAAGATACTCAAGGGCCCACTCGGAGAAGTTATATCCAATAGTTGTGCAACGTGTGATTAGATCACGGGGGTATCACTTGTCGGAACGAGTCAAACATCATTGTTCAGTAACGAGATTGAACTCGACATGAAGATGTCATTGATCAGGTCTCGGGCAATGCAAGTATCGAATGACAAAGGGAATAAGACACGACTATCCCGGTTCAAACGACGAAAGATCTTCGTGGAACGCACAGGGGTCACATGGCCATCCAGGTCCCTCTATTGATCATTGGTGCGGGAGTGTCCCGACCATGTCTGGAGTGTTCCCGAACCGTAGGGTATCACGCATAAGGGCTTGATGATGCTTAGAGAGTGTTTATAGGATCGGTAGAATCGCCGAAGAAAAGAAGGGAGAAAACCGGAAGGGTTTCGGTAAGTCCGGAGGATGTCTAGAGTGGAGGTGGAAGGTGTTCCATGGCCACGGAGATTAAATGATATGTCTATGAATGTTAAATATTGATTTAATCATTTATTCATATTTATTTAATAAAGAGAAAATCAATTAAAAGGTCAAAAGGCTTAATGGGCCAATTTCCGGAGGGAGAAGGCCCGTTAGGGAAAGGAGAGAGGGAGAAGGGGCAAGGGGGCTGGCCGGCTGGGCCTAGCCCCCCGCGCGAGGCCCACTAGGGGCTGGCCGGCGGCCTCCCCTCCCCCCTCCTCTCCTTTAGTCCCACCTCGGGACTTGAGGGGAGGTAGTACCTCCCCTCCCCCTATATAAGGTGGGGTATTTGGGCTAGAAAATACAACCAATAATCAATAAAGATCTCCCCACTTTTGGGAGGACCTCCAATTGATATTTTCTCTCTCTCCCCCTCTCTCTCTCGTGACCGTGGTCCCAAGTCTGGACTGCGCGAGCGAGAGACATCTTCACCGCGGAGCGCCGTCGTGCTGCGGGATTCGGATCCGGGAGCTCTACTTCCGCAAATGCTGCTGGATCGGGGAAGCGGGAGTCATCGTCAGGCACCGGACGTGTGTAACTCCCACGAGGTGTCACATTTTAGGCACTCAAGTCGTTGGAGCCAGAAGGAGCGCAAGGACTTCATCACGACCTTGAGGTCGGCTTCGGCTCGTCTACATCAACCACGCTCTCCTGAGCATTGACAATGCTTTTCGGTCTTCGAGGGTGAGTTCGCGAAAAGCCCCTCCCGTTACTGTATTACTAATAGATAGGTCCTGGCAACTTCAGGGGTTTAGGGGCGTAGAGTAAAATTTATTGTTTTTATGTGCGGAACCCCTACAGTGGTATCAGAGATAGATCTATGCGTAGTAATGCTAGTACGGTTAGAACACACGAGATGTAGCGTGTGGGCATTGATCTTTTAGTTGTTACCCTCCCATGTGTACTTGTGTATACCGCAGCAATGCTTGATGAAGCGGCCCCCAACCGACTTTACGCGTTCATTCACGAGACTGGTCCACGCTTGACATACGGCTTGTACCGTATAAAGTGGCTTAGGGGGTGTCTGTCTCTCTCGCATTAGTTGGTATACCATTTACAACGGAGGTCCCCGAAATGGGTGTAGTAGAGACAACTACTTGATCAGCGTTGTGCTGAAAGTTCGTAGGTAAGTACGATACTTGTACGAAAGCCCATTCAGCCACGTAAAACATGCAAAGATAAAGTAGAGGCGTCTAACTTTGTTTTGCAGGAGGGTGTTGCTTTGTGATATGGTTGTGGCAAATGTAAAGTAATTACCTTTTGTTGCATAATAGTAGATAGTCACGAAGGTGACGAACTACCACGCCGGAATGACACTGGTACCCTGGCGCCGGAACCCGGTGACGGCGGATGGAGATCACGACGTGAAGGACCATATCACATAGCATTTACATTCAATGTTATTGTTTGTATGTCTTATTGTGTGCTAGTATTAGATACTCGACGGTAGCCTAATAAGAAGATCCCTGTTAAAATAACCAACGATTGTGTTCCCCCTTAGTGTGCACCACCAAGAAAGTTCTTCGGTATGAGGCGATCCAGGGTGACAAGCCTGGGTGTCATACATATCTACGTTCATATACAGTGGGTATAAGCCATATTGCACAGCGAATACACTAAGGTTGAGTTGGCTAGCCTAGCACGCTAGAGAAGTGTGGCCTTGAAACATGTATGGTCGAAAGATCGAGCACGAGTCGCATGAATGATGTGACTGATGTTTAGCGTCCACCCTTGAACCCACATTGATGGCCGTGACGATCGGGGGAGATGTGGCTAATAGGGGTCGTGTTATCACTAGGAACCCTCACTGGGGATAGGTGTTTCTGAGTGGAGTTATTATTAACTCATTTAATTATAAACTTAGTCTAAATTCCTTTTGCAATTATAAATGTAGAAAATGGTTTCTGCCAAGATTACCTTTCCTATCGACGATTGGTTAAAAGGAGAAAAGCCCAAGTCAGATGGATCCAACTTTTCTGCATGGGTCATACGCCTATTTAATCTCCTTGGGGAGAACGATGTAGTTGACTACATGACCTGCGAGATGTATTTGGAGCCACCCTATTCTCATGAGACCCAGGAGCAGCGGGATCTGCGTTGTCATCGTCGTGTGATGGCCACATTTATATCAGTGACCATGCGCCTCGGAATGGAGGATGGGTTGTGGCCAATGGTGGGGAGTCTCAAGCCCCGAATGGTCATGGCACATCTGAGAGCACATTTCGTGGAACAAGTGCGCATGTGGGAGTATGAGCTGATGGGAGACTTCCTCTCCATAAAGATGGAGGAGGGCTCCTCACTAGATGAGCACTTATTGCGCCTCTACGATGCGTATATGAGTCTGACATACTACCTGGACAACTGGTACTCAAGATCATTTGCGATGGGAGTTGTGTTGCGGTCGCTTCCTCCAAGCTTCCAAGCACAAGTCAGGATCTGCGTTATGAGAGGTGACACGAAAACACTGGATTTCCGTGAGTTCATATCACATTTCAGAAATGTGATAGATGAACCCAACGTCGCTCAGGTCATCGACGACAAAGGTATATATTTGATATACGGTTTTATGAATGTTATAATCTTGCAAACACATTTGCAGTGTTAAAGTATATCTGATACTTGTTCTGTTTTGGTGAAAACAGGTCCTTCTGCATAGAAGTGCTTGCTGGAGAGGAGGTGACGTTGCGTGTTGATGGCGAGCGTGATGATGACAGCCGACGACACTCTCCCTCGACATTTATCATTTAGTTTATGTTTTAGGATGATTATTGTAATCAAGAGATTGTGAACTTCTTTAGTTTGTCTCACACTTCGTGAGACGATTATTCATATCAGTTCGTAACAAATAGTTGTTCCACTTTTATAAATGATTTCTATTCACGTTCATATCTTGATTGGTTACTTGTGAATTATCCTTATTGTTTGAAACTAATTGATAATGCATGGACATTTGTAAAACATTAAAATGCCTTGTTGAAAATACCCAACTTAATGATATTTCATTAATGAATGAAACCATTGTTTAAATTCAAACTTATGTGATAATATGTGAAAGTCATTCGATTTCTTCTCACATATAAATCATGCCTAAGTTCGGCAAAATAACTTGAACACCGTGTATTACCTGAATACAAAGTGTTTAATGAATTGTTAAAAGTTAATACATATCCGATGTATTGGGTTTTAACGAAAATGGTAATTATCATTAAATGATTGTTTAAATGTGTAAAGTACCGAAGGAAACATGAATATGAAATTATCTTATTTGATCAAAATATTTCATCAACAAAGGGTATAAATATAAAAGAGAATCCAATTGCTATAGTAATAAAGTTCAAATTTATAAGAATGGCATAAAAGACATTGTGGAATGCAAAGTGTTTTGAAACGTCAAAATACAAAGCATCACAATGTGATATTAGATATCAAAGGGGGTTGAATAGAAGGCACCAAATAAATCGTTGTAGTATATATGTAGAGACCATTAGCTTAGAAATAGTTAGCACTCAATTAGAATTAGTGAACCATTTGAATTCGTGAAAGTTTTTGGGTTATTCGATATAACCAAAACAATAACAAATAAGATCCTTGTAGTATATTCATTGGAAACTTTGAATACGAAACCCATAGCTCAAACCAAAAGGAAAGCAAAATTCGTATTGCTTGGATTTTGGTGCATTCTTGAGAAAGCTCACCTCTTGTGAAGTTTCTCAATTATAGAGCAAATGGAAAATAGTGTAAAACATGATGAGGATTCAAAAACCTGCATCAAAGTGTTGAGAAGCGCAACGGACATCGTTCCTAAACGATTCTCTAGAGAAAGCATGTTCTAGGTACCGGTTATATGGTGCCAATAATTAAGAACAAATGCAGCTAGTGTATTTGTACTCTAGTGCAAGTGGGAGACTGTTGGAAATATGCCCTAGAGACAAATAGTAGTAAGGACTATTATCATATTTCATATAGTTTATGATTAAGTTTTATATCATGCTATAACTGTATTGAGTGGAAACATCAATACACGTGTGATATACAAACAAACCAGGGGTTCCTAGTGAAACTCTAGTCACTGGTTCATTGGTCAACAGATGATCATGTTTCCTGATCATGTGGCATTTATGCCAGTTGGAAGTGAGGTCATCTCATTCTGAGAATGAGATGATGAACCAATACCCAACTTAAACATCATGATTCGATCATATCACGAAGTTCAAGTTATGATGATTAGAAATGGATCCTCGTATACTATTCCTTAGACCGTGAGGCTATATCAATCACTGTCTCCCGAGAATGCTTAGATAGCATCAAACGCCATCTGGTAAAACAGTAGTTATAAAGGTGTGTTCAGGTATTCAGAGGAAACCGTAGAGGCAATATATGTCAAGAGCGGGATTTTCCCGTCCATGTGACGGGAAGATACTCAAGGGCCCACTCGGAGAAGTTATATCCAATAGCTGCGCAGCGTGTGATTAGATCACGGGGGTATCACTTGTCGGAACGAGTCAAATAGCGTTGTTCAGTAACGAGATTGAACTCAACATGAAGACGCCATTAATCAGGTCTCGGGCAATCCAAGTATCGAATGAAAAAGGGAATAAGACACGTCTGTCCCGGTTCAAACAACGAAAGATCTTCGTGGAACGCATAGGGGTCACATGGCCATCCAGGTCCCTCTTTTGATCATTGGTGCGGGAGTGTCCCGACCATGTCTGGAGTGTTCCCGAACCGCATGGTATCATGCTTAAGGGCTTGATGATGCTTAGAGAGTGTTTATAGGATTGGTAGAATCGCCGAAGAAAAGAAGGGAGAAAACCGGAAGGGTTTCGGTAAGTCCGGAGGATGTCCGGAGTGGAGGTGGAAGGTGTTCCATGGCCACGGAGATTAAATGATATGCGAATGAATGTTAAATATTGATTTAATCATTTATTCATATTTATTTAATAAATAGAAAATCAATTAAAAGGTCAAAAGGCTTAATGGGCCAATTTCCGGAGGGAGAAGGCCCGTTAGGGAAAGGAGAGAGGGAGAAGGGGCAAGGGGCTGGCCGGCTGGGCCTAACCCCCCGCGCGGGGCCCACTAGGGCCTAGCCGGCGGCCTCCCCTCCCCCCTCCTCTCCTTTAGTCCCACCCCGGGACTGGAGGGGAGGTAGTACCTCCCCTCCCCCTATATAAGGCGGGGTATTTGGCCTAGAAAATACAACCAATAATCAATAAAGGTCTCCCCACTTTTGGGAGGACCTCCAATTGATATTTTCTCTCTCCCCCTCTCTCTCGTGACCGTGGTCCCAAGTCTGGACTGCGCGAGCGAGAGACATCTTCACCGTGGAGCGCCGTCGTGCTACGGGATTCGGATCCGGGAGCTCTACTTTCGCAACTGCTGCTGGATCGGGGAAGCGGGAGTCATCGTCAGGCACCGAACGTGTGTAACTCCCACGAGGTGTCACATTTGAGGCACTCAAGTCATTGGAGCCAGAAGGAGCGCAAGGACTTCATCACGACCTTGAGGTCGGCTTCGGCTCGTCTACATCAACCACGCTCTCCTGAGCATTGACAACGCTTTTCGGTCTTCGAGGGTAAGTTCGCGAAAAGCCCCTCCCGTTATTGTATTACTAATAGATAGGTCCGGGAAGCTTCAGGGGTTTAGGGGCGTAGAGTAAAATTTATTGTTTTTATGCGCTGAACCCCTACACTTGAATGAGAATATACCATTTATGGATAAAATTTTAGAAAGACTTAGTAATAATTCTTACTTTTGTTTTCTTGACGGTTATTCTGTATATTCTCAAATTGACATACAACCGGAAGATCAAGACAAAACAACTTTCACTTGTCCTTATGGCACATATGCTTATAGATTAATTCCATTTGTCTTATGTAATGCAGCAGCAACTTTTCAGGAATGTGTTCTAAAGATTTTTGATGATTTTGTAGAGAAGACTATGGAAGTTCTAACAAATGATTTTGTTGTTTGTGGAACCACTTTCGATAATTGCCTCTACAATCTAACCAAAGTTTTGCAGAGATGCAGTCAATCAAACTTGGTTTTGAATTGGGAACAATGCCATTTCATGAAAAGAGAAGGTAATGTTTTTGGGCACAAAGTTTCGGAGAAGGGAATAGAAATAGATAAAACTAATATAAATGCTATAGAAAATCTCCCAATACCTCAGGACATTAAAAACTTGAAAATGTTTCTAGGACATGCAGGTTTTTATAAGCAGTATATAAAAGATTTTGCTAAACTAGCTATCCCCCTCACTAATCTTCTTGACAAAGAAACTCCATTCTATTTAGATCATGACTGCATTGCAGCTTTTGAGAACCTTAAGGATAAATTAGTTTCTGCGCCTATCATGCAATCTCCAAAGTGGGATGAACCTTTCAAAATCATGTGTGATGCTAGTGAGTATGCTTTAGGGGCTGTGTTGGGACAGCGAGATGGAAAGAATTTAAATGATATTTATTACGCTAGTATGCCCCTTAATAAGATTCGGAAACATTATGCTACTATAGAAAAAGAGTTTCCAGCCATAATTTTTGCTTGCAACAAATTTAGATCTTACATAATTAATTCTAAGGTAATAATTCATATGGATCACCAAGCTTTGCGTCACCTCCTTGTGAAAAAGGATGCTAAACCTAGGTTGATTAGGTGGGTTTTATTACTACAAGAATATGATTTACAAATAGTAGATAGGAGGGGTAAGGATAATCCGGTAGCAGATCATCTCTCCAGGATGAAGGGGATAATTAATGACCCCATACCTATTAATGAATCATTTCCAGGAGAATATTTAGCAAAGGTAGAAATTGCTGATCCTTGGTATGCAGATTATGCTAACAAAATTATACCTCCCGGTATGTCAAGAAATCAAAGAATGAAATTCTTTAATGATCTTAAATATTACTTTTGGGATGATTCGTATCTATATCGTCATGGACTTGACGGAATGATTCGGAAGTGTATTCCTAACCATGAAATGAATGCGATATTGAAAGCTTGTCATGACAGTCCATATGGAGGTAATCATGCAGGTAAGAGAACTGCTGCCAAGGTACTTCAATCCGGATTCTATTGGCCTACCCTTCTCAAGGATGCACACAGGTATGTGGAATACTGCGATGCTTGTCAAAGAAGAGGTAATATAGGTAAGAGATAAGAAATGGCAATGAATTATAGTCTTATCATTGAACCCTTTGATGTATGGGGAATGGATTACATGGGACCATTTATAGAGTCTAATGGTTATACTCATATTCTTGTTGCTGTTGACTATGTTACTAAATGGGTTGAAGTTATCCCAACAAATCACGCAGATGCAGCTACCTTAGTGAAGATGATCAAGGATGTCATATTCCCTAGGTTTGGAGTTCCTAGATTTTTAATTACTGACGGTGGTTCTCATTTTATGAAAGGGACTTTCAGGAAATACCTCAGCAAGTATGGAGTAACCCACCGTATTGCTTTGCCATATCATCCCCAAACAAGTGGTCAAGTGGAACTCTCTAATAGAGAACTAAAGACCATACTCGAGAAGACGGTGGACAAATCAAGAAAGGATTGGTCATACAAATTAAATGACACTCTATGGGCATACCGTACTGCGTTTAAAACCCAATGGGTATGACACCTCATAAGATGGTATACGGCAAGGCATGCCATTTAGCTTGAGAACTGGAACACAAAGCTTTTTGGGCAATCAAAAATCTAAATTACAATCTCAAAGCAGTAGGAGGGAAACGTTTATTAGATATTCATGCTTTATATGAGTTTAGAAGTGAAGCCTATGAGAATTCTAGGTTGTTTAAGGAAAAAGTTAAAAGATGGCATGATAGAAAAATAGAGAATAAGACTTATAAAAGTGGAGACAAAGTGTTGCTCTATAATTCTCATCTTAAGTTGTTTCTAGGAAAACTCAGATCGAAGTGGGAAGGTCCATATGTAGTTGAAGAAGCCTATTCGTCGGGAGTAGTGAAGCTCCAAGGAAAAACACCCTCTCTTGCATGGGTGGTAAATGGACAACGCTTGAAGCATTATCGGGTAAAAGAAGATATAAGTGCAATCACCATAGAACTGAGCACCCCCGAAGAAGTGATAAAGCGAAGATATATGAAGAACAACAATTACAAGAAGAATGGACTCAAGACGGAATGAGCGGTACCACGGTCAAGCTATTGACTATAAAAGAGCGCTTCATGGGAGGCAACCCATGTGAAATAAAGGTTTGAGTAAGTTTTTAAATTTTCAGTTAAAGTTTAGTTTCATTATTATGTTAAAAGAGAAACAATTCATGCTCTGACGAAGAGGAAGAAAGAATTGATAATGCCAAAATTGGTCGAAAATCTAAGCTGACATTTCTCTATCAAAACTCGATATTTTGTTAAGTTTCAGATTAATAAAGAATTCTGGGAGAAGCAGAATTTTTTTGGTGGACACAGAAGGTTTAACGACCAACTATACGGCGAGAATAAAAATTCTAGCCATATAGTTGTTGCGACATCAACACTTCCACCCACAAAAGGTACTGAGAGTTTAACGACCAACTATATGGCCAGAATTAAAAAATCCGCCCGTATAGTTGCGGTCATAAAGTTGTCAGCGCCTTTGACAAAATAATTTCTGGATTACTGAGAGTTTAACGACCAACTATACGGTCGGAATTAAAAATACCGCCCATATAGTTGCGGTCGTATAGTTGTCGACCCTTCTCCAAAATTTCTTATGTAGGATATAGAGACTTTTAACGACAAACTATACGGCGGGAATTAAAAATTCCGCCTGTATAGTTATGGCCGTATAGTTAAGTTCCACCGTAGATCTAATCTATAGTCGGTTCACAACTATACGACGGGAGCTATATGGGCTGCGCCTGTATAGTTGCTCGTTACGCAAGGCGACTAGGGTTTTTGACCCCTCCTTTTAAAGCTGATCGCATCTAATCTTTTTCATTTAGTTTTCGCAGAGCCACATCCTCCAACCTCGAAAGATCTTCGACATCCCTATACAAGCCCCCTTAACAACATCCGTGCAGTCAAGCCATGCAACCCTTCCTTGTCAATAAGATCTGGAAGAAGAAAGAAGAGAAGCCCGTGAAGAGGATCGAAGAAGCAAAACCAAAAGGATCGTCATCATCATCCGGCCCAGAGATCAAGCCTCTCCTAAATTGGGAGGACATGTTCCCGCAAAGGATGGAGATGATGAGACAAGCTGAGCGGGGAAGGAACAAGGATGAGTACCTCCCTAATCCTTATCGTTACAACATAAGATCCTATTATAAACCTCCTCTTGGTCCACCACCTCTTAAACCTAAGAAGGTGCGGCAAGATGAGATTCATGATAAGATCCATGAGTTAGAAAAGGCTTCTAAGGCATGCGTTGAAACAATTGGAGAAGGGATTGACTCCTACTGGATGATGAGCAAAGACCTTGAGAAGAAGGTCGATGACATCGATGGTAGAGTTGGTTTCTTAATCAAAACCGTCTTTGAGTTGAAAGATGAGAAGAAATTCCTCAAAAGGAAAATGTTGAAGCTCCAATACGACATGGACGAGCTCAGCATTTTCTTTGCAAGCATAGTTAAAGAGGGCAACATGAAAGAAGGCGGCGATGCTCTTTCTACCCAGGAGGAGGAATAGGTACCAACAAGGAGTTAATTGATCCCGCCTGGCTTGATTCCAAGCTTGGGGAGATCTTTAAAGACCTTGTAATCTTTCTTATAAGTTTTATATTATCATTTTTGCATTAGTTCAAACTACAAATAAAGTTTGCATCATTAGGATTCCCTTCAGGAATTGTCGATCCCTTTTATGAAATTCCGAGTTTATTATTATATATGGAGCAATTTTAAGTTTGTGTTTGTTTTATTGATATATGAATGGCTTGAGTATAATTTTACTTGCACTTGATGATAGCAATAGGAGTCTTCGACATCATTGGTATTAACAGAACACCAAAAGATAATTTGGTCGATATGTTGTAAGTATACGGTTTGATTTACAAATAAAAATTATCTATATAGATAAAATGAAAAAGCAACCTTGAACAAAGGAAAATGAAAGTGTTATCAAAATAGAGTGAGAACAAGTGGAGGTAGAATCTTCAAGTCATAAGAATGCTTCATATACACTTGGAATTTGATAATTGAGATCGTTAAACTTCTGATTCCTACATGAAGTGGAACATATGGCTACCTCCTTTGCACAACACTTAAACAAAAGTGTGAGCATATATACAAAAGAAAACAAAAAGAAGAAGAAAAAGAGCGAATGTGCAAAGAGAAAGTAGGCATATACCATTGTATTGTACTATGACAAAGATGCACTTTTGAGATTTTGAATCCCAAGTGAATACATGAATCCTAAAACACTTGGGACTACCTCGCTAACTCATTCGATCGAACCAGATACTTTTACATTAGGTTGAAATTCATCTTTCATGAACTATTGATCACTAAGGTGTGGAAGCCTGCTAATACTATTCAGATGGTTCGAGTAAGGTACTATTCATGAACCCATTCTTATGTATCGTACATGTTAAACACATGCTGCAATTGCCTCATTTATTTTATCGACTCGGCTTCATCAATATTAGGATCACATCCATTAAGCTAAAACTTGCTCGGGACAAGCAAGAGTCTAAGCTTGGGGAAGTTGATGAGTGCATATTTGCATCATGTTTTACATTATTATTTTCCATTGTAGATGTAGGATCTTGGTATTTTACGACGCTCGTGTGCATATTTTATGTCTGTTTTCACCAGGATCAGGACAGATGATGGATCCAATGGATACAATTCTTGGAGCAGTTGTACTAGGGAGAAAAGGAGCCAAAAACAACGTAAATCGCTTATTTGAGAAATATTAATAATACCAGAAGAAAACCAGAAGCGAACAAGGGAGGCAGAGAGTCCAACAACCAACTATACGACCGGAGCAATTTTTTCGGCCATATAGCTCCGGCCGTATAGTTGGCACCGTCTCCGCCTCGTCAAATAGTTTCACCCCGTGCAATTGGTTCGTGGAGACGACATACAGAACACCTAGAAATCACCAAAACCTCACCTCTGGAAGGCATCTGGAGGGGGGAACTTATCCACAAGGGATCCATCTTTGCCCTGCGCAGATCCGGGAGGCTAAGGCATCGATCTTCATCATCCGCCGCTACATCACCACCATCTCCATCCATCCCATCTACATCTTGTCTAGATCTTGTTGTAATTCCTATACTCGTTGTGGATTTATACAAGTACTATTTATCTATGATTGTTTCCATTACCATTGCTATGATGTTGATTGCCTCCATGTCTGTGTAGATCTCTAGTTCTTGGGGAGATGGAGAAACCCTAGCATATGATTGAGATGAGATAGAGATTATTATGTTATACATCATTATGTGCATGTGTTAATTGTCTTCATCTTGATGTTGGGAGTTGTGCACCTCCTTAACATTTGCCTCTTATGGGGACTCGATGAAGGTGATTACTTGTTGGTAGACGGAGGGATGATAGCACTTACTGTGACTATAAAGTTGTTATCATTCTTTACGTACTAAGTTGGGGGATTAAGGAGAACTCATAAAGCCATGTCCATGCCATGGGAGAAATCCCTTAATAACACAGTAATTCGATTGATGTCGATTGTTGTCTGCTATGGTTATGAGGATGATGTGTGCAGCGATTGCTGGTTATTCGTCCATATAAATACCCCTTCTTCCCCAACGATCAGTAGGCTTGATTCATTCGAAATTGTACAGACATTGTGCAAGAGCTCTCATTCTCGATCTCCCACTTAAACCACCCGAAGGCCTTGATCTTTGGGGGAATTGAAGGAGGAGAAAATCATCATCATCATCACAAATCAAGCGCATCAACTCCTCTCCATTCACTTGGAGAAATCTATGATCTAGTATTCTTGTCAATACCTAGATCTTGTTCATTGTATTTGATAACTTTGTTCTTGTGGCAGCTTATTGTCATTTCGGGAGCCTCCAAGTTGTTTGTGGAGTTGTTGCCCCGCTAGTGTGTAAAGCTGCCGGTGCCCGCCTCGAAGGGTACCTATAGTGGAAAGGTGGATTAGGCCTTTGGTGGCGGGATCCATCGGAGAACAGGGTGAGGCCTATTGTGGCGTGGTGGTCTTAGTACCGCCCACCCCTCCAACGCAGACGTACTTCCCTTAACAAGGAAGGAACTGCGGTCAAACAAATTCTGTGTCTCCACATGCTTCACTACGGTTTACCCGTTCCTCTTACACTCGCTCTTTACTTGCTAGTAGATAGGTTTGCATATAGGGAAATTCCACCTAATAGTTTATCTAGAGAATTTACCCTTTGTGCTAAGCCTAAAATTGAAAAAGTATTAAAATTTGGAGTAGCACCTATTCATCCCCCCTCTAGGTGCCCATACGATCCATTTCAATTGGTATCAGAGCCCCGACTCTTAATTCAGGCTTAACCGCCTAAGAGTAGTATGGGTACTAAGGATGATGGGAATGAGGTTGTGGATAAGGTCACAATGGATGATCTCAAGTTGTTGGAAACAACCTTGTTAAAATCCTTTGAGGCCAAGATGGAGGAGATGAATCAAATAATTGCTCGCCTCACATCATCCATAGCCCCATCTCCATCCTCCTCTGAGGCTGCCACACCATCATCTAAGGAAAAGGGTAACACTGGATCCAAGGATGATGATGCGGAAGGTGAAAAACTTAATGGTTCCACCTCCAAGAAGGGAAGTGGTAAGGAGGAATATAGTGAGGTTCGCCACGTATATTCCCCCGACCCACCTATCCCTCGCCCTCATATAAACAATAAGGGTGATCCACCCAAGCTCACTGCATCCTCCTTCAATCAATGGCAATTCTTAATGAAATCTCATGTTTGCAGCTCCTCTATTGAACTTTGGAGGATTATTGAAGAGGGTCTTCATATTGGAGATCAAGCCAACCTAACAAGAAGAGAAGTTGTGGACATCCAATTGAATGCCACCGCTCTCCACATGATACAGCTGGGTGTGGGTCCCAAGGACATGCCACACATTGAACATCTCAACACAACTAAAGAAGCGTGGGATGATCTTACGGATCTCTTTGTTGGAAATGAAAGCATGAGAAGGAACAGGTATGATGCCCTTAGTAATGAAGTTGAGGGATTCTACATGTTGGATGGTGAAAACCATGAGGACATGTATAGAAGACTCAAGGGCATCCCAACAACATTTAGAAAGCACGGGACCACTCACATTGATGATGCATGGATAAAAAGGAAATATGTGAGTGCTTTAATGCCTTTCGAGCCAACGGACTTGAAGAGCCTGCAAGGTAGACATAACTACCATCAAATGACATCCAATTAAATCATGCAAGAAATGGCGTCATTCAAAGTGGCAGCAAAGAATGCTGAAGATGCCCATGCTCGGGCCATTGGAATGCAAAAGGGTGTCAATGTGGCTCTCAAAGCCAATGTTGTTGAGCAAGAGGAAGATGAGAGAGCGTTAGAGGGGGCCTCCATGGACTGCCCCGATGAAGTCAAACGTGCTCATGGTGAGTACATGGCGTTATATGCAAGGAACTTTTGGAAGGACCCTGCCAAAGCCAAATCGGAACTTGAGCGCAAGAACGGGTCAAATGGAAGAAGAGAAAGTGGCCCAAGATTGAGAACTTGCTACAACTGTGGAGATAGAATGCACTTTGTAGCCGAGTGTCCATATCAAAATAGAGAAGACAATGGTGGCAGACTCATTCTTAAAGAGAAATATAAAGCACCTAAGAAGAAGCCATTTATTAAGAAGAATGGCCCCTTCAAGAAGCAACCCAAGATTGTCTTGGTAGCACAAGAGGAATACTCCTCTGCAAGTGAAGATGAAGAAGATGATGATAGTTCTCGCGAGGTGGCTGCTATATCCACCACATCGACCCCTTCATCTCTCTTCGACTCGCCAAACGAGAACGTCATCAACAACAACGCTACTTGCCTAATGGCAAGAGGGTCCGAGGTATCAACTTCTAGCTCTTCTTTTCCTAAGACTAACATAATTTTGGATATGGATGATCATGACAGTCTTAAAATGAAAGAAGAAGTTATTGCTTTGGATACCTTTTTCACTAACCTGCAAGGTGAGCACAAACTCCATTTTGATGCTCTTATGAGTCAACTTGCACAAGCTGAAGATCTTCTTGAAGAAAAGGGCAGAATTGAAAGAGAAGATGCCTTAGAGATAGCCTCTTTGAAGGATGCCTTGGAAGAGGAAGAGGAAGCTCGAGTGTCTTTGGAAGAGAGACTCGAATCCATTGAAGAGTCATAGGAAGAAGCTGTGGCTCAGCTCATTAAAGAACGTGACCATGCTCTTGCCAAGGTAAACAAACTAAAGAAAGAAAAGATTGGCTTTGGGGTTGTTCATGCTAGACTTTTGGAGAAGTTTGATAATCTTGAAAGTGCTCACAAGGCATTGAAGAGTAATCATTCTACTTTAAATGAGTCTCATGACCAGCTCCAAACTGAATTGAAACGGTATGATTTGCCAAGTACCTCCACTACATCCTATGGAAAAGAAGACCTTGCAAGAAGTTCTCAACACAAAGGTAAAGAAGTTATTGATGAGATACTGAGCAAGCAAAGGACAAACAATAGTAAAAAAGGTCTTGGTTACATTCCCAAGACAAAGAGCAAGAAAAACAACAACAAGAAGAAGAGCAAGACTGCTCAACCAAAGACTAGCAAGATTACCAATGACAAGACTAATTATGATGGTTTTGCAGGAGTCAACAATCCTAACTTTGAACTATATTGTGATTATTATGGTGATGTTTATGCTAGTTATGTAGGCCCTTATGATTGTTACATTCCTTGGTCTATTTGGGTCCCCAAGACCCTTGTCACTAACATGAGAGGACCCATTGAAAAATGGGTACCTAAAACCAAGAAGTAATTTTCTTGCAGGGCTATGCTTCCGGTGGTTCTAAATGGGTAGTCGATAGTGGTTGAACGAGTCATATGACCGGAAGCAAGGAGATCATCACGGAGATACGGCCAAACCTTGATCACATAACCGTCTCCTATGGTGACAAGTCAAAATCTAAGGTATTGGGTCTCGGCAAAGTTGTGGTGGCTCACGATATCTCTCTCGTGGACGTCATGCTTGTTGAGACCCACGGTTATAACTTACTTTCAGTTCGCGCCCTTGGTAAGATGGGCTTTGCAGTTTATATTGATGCTGATTTGGTGGTACTCTTGTGGAGCAAGTCTCTAAAAGTCGCTTTCGTGGGATATGTCGAAAATGACCTGTACGTGGTGGACTTTTCGGGGAAAACCACTACATGCCCGGTGTGTCTTTTTGGAAAGGCTGACGCGGGTTGGCTATGGTATCACCGACTAGCCCACGTCAGTATGAGAACTTTGCAAAGTCTCCACAAGGGTGGCCACATCCTTGGACTAAAAGAAAACGTCTCCTTTGCCAAAGATCGTGTTTGCAGGGCGTGTGTTGAAGGGAAAATGCATGATTCTCCTCATCGAAGGAAAACTATTATCTCGTCAAAAAGGATCTTAGAGCTCCTTCATGTGGACCTCTTCGGACCTCCATATCATGCAAGCCTCGGTGGGAAGAAGTATTGTCTTGTGATTGTTGATGATTACTCAAGATACACTTGGGTTTATTTCTTCAAGTTGAAGAGTGAAACTCAACAAATAGTCATCGACTTCGCCAACGAGGTTCAACGCCAACACAACGTCCCCATTTTGGCTATAAGAAGTGATAACGGCTCTGAGTTCAAGAACTACACCTTAAATGAGTTCCTAAGTGAAGAGGGGATAAGACATCAATATTCCGCTGCGTACCCCCTCAACATAATGGTGTAGCCGAGAGGAAGAATCGAACTCTAATGGATATGGCAAGATCAATGTTAGCCGAATTTAAATCTCCATATAACTTCTGGGCTGAAGCAATCTCTACCGCTTGTCACTCATCCAACCGATTATATCTCCGCAAGATCTTGGACAAGACTCTGTATGAAATACTTACCAGTAACAAGCCAAACATCTCATACTTTCGGATATTCGGTTGTAAGTGTTTCTTTCTTATCAAGGGAGTTCGTTTATCTAAGTTTGAATCTAAGGCTCTAGAAGGTATTTTTGTTGGTTATGGTGCCGAATCCCACACTTATAGAGTCTACAATAAGCTCTCCGGAACTGTTGTAGAATCTTGTAGTGTGGTATTCGAATAAAATGACGGTTCCCGTGCGGAGCAAGTTGGTGTTTGTGATGCAGATGTTGAAATACCCCAAGATGCCATTAGAAGAATGGGCGTGGGATTTTTCCGCCCCATTGAGGAACCCCTTGTGGTGGATCGGGAAGGACAATGCTCTTCCCAAGAAGAGCCCTCATCTACCTTGTGGTGGATCGGGAAGGACAATGCTCTTCCCAAGGACAATGTTCAACCACCCGAAGGCCTTGATCTTTGGGGGAATTGAAGGAGGAGAAAATCATCATCATCATCACGAATCAAGCGCATCAACTCCTCTCCATTCACTTGGAGAAATCTCTGATCTAGTATTCTTGTCAATACCTGGATCTTGTTCATTGTATTTGATAACTTTGTTCTTGTGGCAGCTTGTTGCCATTTCGGGAGCCTCCAAGTTGTTTCTGGAGTTGTTGCCCCGCTAGTTGTGTAAAGGCGCCGGTGCCCGCCTCGAATGGTACCTATAGTGGAAAGGTGGATCAAGCCTTTGGTGGCAGGATCCATCGGAGAACAGAGGGAGGCCTATTGTGGCGTGGTGGTCTTAGTACCGCCCACCCCTCCAACGCAGACATACTTCCCTTAACAAGGAAGGAACTGCGGTCAAACAAATCCGGTGTCTCCACGTGTTTCACTACAGTTTACCCGTTCCTCTTCCACTCGCTCTTTACTTGCTAGTAGATAGGTTTGCATATAGGAAAATTCCACCTAATAGTTTATCTAGAGAATTTACCCTTTGTGCTAAGCCTAAAATGGAAGAAGTATTAAAATTTGGAGTAGCACCTATTCACCCCCCCCTCTAGGTGCCCATACGATCCATTTCACATGTGAACATCGTCTACATGACACTTCACCTATATGGGCCTAGGGGAATGCATTGTGTATTTGGCTACTAATCGTAGGGGTTGCCGGAGTGACAGAAACTTGAACCCCCGTTAGGAAACCTTTGCACAAGGGACGTCGGGGTCTTAGAGTTTAAAGCCGGGGTTAGGTTTCTACCTTAATTAATTTCTTGTACTTGCGGATGCTTGCAAGGGATATAATCACAAGTATGTATTAGTCCTAGGAAGTTCGGTACATTAGCACAGGTTCACCCACACAACAATTAGCAAACTAAAGAAGATTAATCAACTATATGAAGCGAAAGCACTTGACGATATTCCCGTGTGTCCTCGAGAACATTTGGTTATCTTAAGTAATACAACCGGCTTATCCTTTGCTAAAGAAAGGATTGGGCCACTTGCTGCATTTATTATTATTGTCTTTTATTTACTCGCACTTTATTTATCTGCATTATCAAAAAACCCTAAAAATCCGTTTGCTAAGTATTTACAGAGAATTCCCGCTCCAAGCCATTCGCCAACACCTTGTGCTCCTCGTTGGGTTCGACACTCTTACTTATCGAAAATATTGCGATACACCCCCTATACGTGTGGGTCATTAGCTGCCCGATGTAACACCCTCAAATCGGCCCTATGCAAGTTTTAGCGATTTCCGCCAAACCCGCATAGAAACGATTCAAGAACGCCCACCAGGCACTTTCGTGCGGGTGGATAACGAAGTAATACCATTACACATCAGTCCTCGATGGGGCCCACATAACAGATATATACATCAGCGACTCCATGAGTCAATAATACAGATATAATATACAAAGATCCAAATCACCTCGAAAACGATAGAGCGTCCGACTACGGACAAGATGCAAATGGGGCTAAGAGCCCTGAAGAATAACCAATGGCGTCCATAACCCTGCCCAGGCCAAGCCGGAAGGGTAACCCTGCTAACGACGTTGATCTCAAACCTGCTAAAATAAAAGGGGTGCCGACAAAGGGCAAAGGAAAAAAGAGGAGCGTCAGTACTGAGGCCAGTACATGGCGAGGCTAGAATTCGGCGGCTCTCGCCTACATAGGTATGGTGGGCTGAAGCGGCAGCGCGGCGGCACTAAACAACCTATAGAGACTCGATACACCTGGCGGTTATTAGAGAGGGATAAGAAAGACCTATTCGGATCCAACCTGAAGCTAACACCAAACAAACCCATCCTGGTATTTTCCCCTCGAGACCAAACGAGGAAGTCGGACCAAGGAACTCACACAGTTGGCAATTTTACTCATTCCATTATAGTTGCAGCAGTTACTAATCAGGTAAAGATAGCATGAGGCATCCTGAAGCATAAGTAGTGGGCAGTTTTAATCACCATTCCGTTGTAGTTGGATCAATTACTAGTCAGATATAATTGTCCTGAGGAAACCCAAAACCCAGCAGTGATTGACACTTTTATCACATTCCGTTGGAGTTGTAATACTTACTAGGCATATAGCATGTCACAAAACCCAGTTCCACCAGCTGTTGGCATTTTTTTATATCCATTCCGTTATACTTGAGCTAATTACTAGTCATATATTAAGTCAAATTTATAGCACTACTTTAGTTAAGCTTGTCTATGATCGAGATACTGTGCTCCAAGTCGTCCATAACCGCGGACACGGCTTTCAGAAAGTTTTACCCTGCAGGGGTGCGCAAATAGCAACACACACTCGATCAACCCCGGGAAAACCAACTCAAAACCCAACGAGGCTTTCACGACAAAGCAATCACATGATTCATAAATATTTCAGGGGGCCACACATTAAGCTACCCGCGACGAAGTTGGCCGGCTCCGAGACGGACCCAAGGTTTGTATGGACGGCGGTAAACACTAGGAACCCAAAAATGTGACTGGGCTTGTCAATACAGCGAAAACGTGTCACGATCCAAAACAGTACAGGTGCTCCTCGCACAATCGTAAATAAAGCAGTAACATGGCATAAGTACAGGATAGTAATAAAGCCCCAAACTAATTGTGGCCCCAAGAAATAAGAATGAATCAAGCTCTGGCTCAGGGGGGTCCATAAGGCCTCCCGGATGTGGATAGTGCGAAAAATCAAGGAACAGGTATCAAGTACTCGGGGTCCTACGGGACACAAGTGAGCGTGGAAGAACCAAATAACATCTATTGCCCACCGATGCCTCTGCATTAGTTATATCTAGCATTTTTTAATAGTTGTATTTAAAGTCATGAACATCTCCACCGGTAAGCATCTTCACCAATGACATCTGCCAGCATTCCATCAACTGTGGTACTTGACAACACGAGATCGCACCTGAGCAAGCAACTACGACTCGCAAGGCCATCTATCTACCAAACACAGGTAATGGGAGGTGTCCAAGGCAATATAGAGGCTGCTCGGGATATAACTGGTATACGGGAACTAAAGCATCGCGACACGGATAGCAATAGATCAACAGGAGGAAATAAAGACTATAAATGCAAAATAGGTAGGAGGGGAAGAGATGCTCGCCTGGGAAACACTGTCGACGGATCATATCCGGAGAACTTGTCGGTACTCGCATCCACTCATCGGACTAATCCGCGAAGAAGCAAAGAACTAAAAGAAACACCGGATGCAATATTTAATACTACGGCAGAAGATCCGGCATGGTTATGATATGATGCATGGCATGGCATAGATGCGGTGCAATTAGGCAGTATTAAACGGAACCGGGGTCCCGACAATTAATTACACGGTTCAAGTTATTTAGAGCCCCCGCAATTTAAATGTTGGTTTAATAAGGCAAAATATGGCATCGGTTCGCTATGCAAATTTAAATATGGAGACCATATGCGGGCTAGTTTTGTCTCATATACATGTCCCTGGGTCCATGGATGCATCGTACTTGTCGATGACGTGTGATGCCTTGAAGTTTGTGGGGGTAGGGCTCGTAACGATGTTCCTCGCGAAGCACTTTGGTTTGAGCTGCACGAAAGAGCCGGAGGTGCTGCAAGATCCACGTCGCTCATCGATAAGGGTGTGTGTGTCTGTGATGGAGGCCGACCGAGCCTGTTGGTTGGCAATGATGTGGGTGCGTGCGTTGACTGGCCTATCGTTGGCACGTGTGCGGCTCTCGGAGCGGCTTTGGTTGCTGGACCCGACCAGATCCTCACACCTGGGTTGTGGTGGTGGGAAGTTCTTCCTATCGGTAGCGCGAGTGGTCGATGATGGCGGCCTGCTTGATTATGTGTGTGTGTGCCAAGTTTGTCGCTCAATTGCGTGGTCGATCAGGTCAAAGTTGTACACCATGACAAGTGCGGAATCGCCTTGCGGCTTGATCTTATTGAAGAGTCTTGCGGTGGCAACGATGTTGTCGAGGCAGAGCAGAAGAGCGGTAGATCGTCAACAGTTGTTCGGTGTTGCGGCGTAGTCATTGCTGGCTCCATGCGGTGGGACGGTGATATGTCGCAAACGTATCTATAATTTTTGATGTTCCATGCTTGTTTAGTATCTACTTTGCTTTACTTTGTCAACACTTTGAGGTATTTTTATATGTTTTCTGGGACTACCCTATTAACAAGATGCCATAGTGCCAGTTTCCTGTTTTCTTCTGTTTTTGGTTCTAGAAAAAGCAGAAAATCAATATTCTCGGAATTGGACGGGACAAAAGCCAATATGCCTATTTTTCCCGCAGCAACACGGAAACACGAAGTAGAGACGGAGTAGGGCACCAGGGTGTGCACACCATATGGTGGGTGGGTTAGCCCTGGTCGTGCCACCAGGTGGTGTGGCCCCCCTGGCCGGCCACTGACCTTGCCCCTTCGCCTATAAGAAGCCCCCGATGCAAAAACCCTAAATTGAACAGCCTCCAGCCACAAAAAGTTTCGCGGCGCCACCAACACCGAAGGGGAGATTCGGGGGACAGAAAGTCTCTGTTCCGGCTGTTGGGGATCGGTGCAGAAAACAAAAAAATTCCTACGACAGAACCCCAAAAACTTACCCTAGGATCTATCTATGTAGTAATGCAGTAACAACCAATGCGTAGAGAGTACATACCCTTGTAGTCTGTACGCGGTTAACGTTCCGCGGGGAATGTGGTTGATGTAGTCGTACTCGAAGCCGACCTCAAGGTCGCGAAGCTCCTCGCAGGTCACCCCTTGCTCCTTCTTGATCTTCATCATCTTCATCGTGCAACAACTCCGGCTCACGACATTCAAGCGCCCCAAGTGTTGCGCCTCGTGTCTTCGTACACATCCGGTGCACGATGAGACCTTCGGCTCCCCGATCCCATCGGGAGTGCGGAAGTTGATATCTGGCTAGGAATCCCTGCAGCGCAATGGCATACTGCAGGTGTGACTCGATCGCACAGCTGAGACATAGGGCCATGGTCACAAGGTATAGAGAGGGAGGAGGAGAAAGTCAACCAAAGGACTTCTCCAATTGTGTATTTTGGTGTTTTTAATCCCACCCATGGGCACCCCTTTATATAGGCGGAGGGGGTGCGCCCTGTCCATTGGGTTAGCCTTGTGGGCCGGCCTGCCCCCGCGGCCCAGCGCAGCAGCCGCTGCTGCCAGTGCCCGGGTGGGCCGGCTCGCCCCCGGCGGCCCAGCGCCCCGCGCGGCCCGCTTGGCCAGCGGTGATGGGTGGCAGGGAGTGGAGGCCGGGTGGGCCGTGGCCAGCGCCCGGGTGGGCCGCCGCCAGCCCACTTTGCGTCTGCCCGCCAGCCCCTGTCCGCCAGCGAAGCCCGGCTGTATGCCGCAAAGTCAATAGATTTTCGGACTTGTTAAATGGGCCAAAAGTACTTAGCCCAAATAGCAAACAGAAAATACTAAATAAAAACAAAAAGAAAAAGCAGCAGCAGCAGCCGGCCAGCCGGGTGGGCCGGCCTGCCCCCTGCGGCCCAGCGCAGCAGCCGCTGCTGCTAGTGCCCGGGTAGGCCGGCTCGCCCCCGGCGGCCCAACGCCCCGCGCGGCCCGCTTGGCCAGCGGTGATGGGTGGCAGGGAGTGGAGGCCAGGTGGGCCATGGCCAGCGCCCGGGTGGGCCACCACCAGCCCACTTTGCATCTGCCCGCCAGCCCCTGTCCGCCAGCGAAGCCCGGCTGTATGCCGCCCAGTGCGGCGGCTATTATCCGCCGCCCACTTGGGCTGGATGTTTTCCTTTTTTCCATTTATTTTTCTGCAGCTTTTATTTCTAGACTATTTCCCTCCGGGATTTAGCCTAATATAAAAGTTGCCTTTATAAATATTAATCTAAATATTATTTATAATATATTAATTCACAATTAACATATAATAAATATATATATTTAAATTCCCATTTATCCAAAAACACTTTTCCGGTCTTTTCCTTTATTCTTTCTTCGAATAACTTCGGATCTCTCTGCGGAACGATTCCGGCTTTCTCTCTTTCTCTATTGTGATTCCGTCTTACGAATGATCGCTCTCATCGTACCCTTAAGTGTATCCTCTCATGGCTCGGGAATGCTCTAGACATGATCTGTATCAATGATCAATAGAGGGACCAGGGATATCCATGTGACCCCTATGCATTCCTGATGACAATGTCGTTTGAACCGTCTAAATGTAGCATCCTCTTCCTTTTTTTTCTCGATACAACTTGTCCGAGATCCGATCAATGGTATCCTATACCTTGTTCAATCTCATTCACAACAAGTTCTGTTTTCTTGTTACCGTGATATTACATCCCCGTGACCTAGTCACATGTTGCAACATTTATAGATGTAATCTCACCAAGATGGCCGTATGTATCTTTACCTGTCATGTGGGTGAACAAATCCCGGTCTTGCAATCACATGTCATCTAATGTTCCTTTGGAATACCCAACATACACCTTTATGGCCACCATATTACCAGATGACGGTTGATGCAGTCTAAGCAGCCTAGGGAAACAGTGAGTAATATGAGCTCACGGTCTAAGGAGAAGGAGTCTAGGTATAGTTGTTGCAACAATGAACTATATGACTTGATCGTGTTGCAATCCTTCGAGGAATGTCCAACCACATCATTCTCTAATGATATGATCTTGTTGTCAGTTGGCATAAATGCCCATGATCTTGAAACCCAGATCATCTTCGTGACCAACGAACTAGTATGAATAGAGGCTACTAGGGACTTGTTGTTTCATACCACACATGTACCAATGTTTCTACTTGGCACAGTTATAGCACAATATGAAACTATTATAAACTAATTGAGATATTATAATAAAAACCTATTTCTTATTTGCCTCTAGGGCATATCTCCTTCAGTCTCCCACTTGCACTAGAGTACAAATAATCCAGCTTGCATTTTACTCATATAAACCATATCCCATATGCGTTTACAGATCGTGTATGCTCATGGGAAACGTCATGTCCCTGTTCTGTTTTACCAGATGATTATGTCTTTTGCAAATCGTTAATGTCTTCCTAATTTTGACATTCACTCCATTATCTTATAATGGGTCGAAGTATTTGTTTGGCAACAAAGTGAGACTTTTGTTTCTAGTGTTTATGATGACGGTTGTTTTCACAGTTGTCATCTAAACTTCGAAACACACTTTGCTATCCTTTGTGCATATACTATAGTAATGGCAGCATAACGAGGCCGGATTCTAGGAGCTTACAGTGATGTTCGATCAACCTCGAGGGCTTTCTCATGGGCACTGGGCCCTGGGACACATCATTCTACGTTAAAAGCGAACTAGCCCCGCCATAACATTATACATCACATCAGATGTAGCCTTCATACTTCTATATCTATGTAGATCCTAGTGCATGAAATGCATCTATGCCACTTACATTGCTTCTTGCTACTTAAGTACAAACTTAATTCTGGTTCAATGATCAACTCAGGAATCACTTAAAGACATGTTCTTGCAGTTAAGAGCTAGTCCTTTCAACCAGAACCTTGGGTCACATTATGTCGAGTATACAACATGGTTATATGGAAGAACCTATGACTGAGGCATAGGAGATGCAACGCATCTCTTTCTTTCAACCATAGTTACAATACTAACTCAATGCTTCATATGGTAAGAACTACTTTCTCACCTTGTTCCATTCTGAGCTACTTCAGAATCTTGCTTAGGACATTCTGAACATCTTTCAGAATCCAGTCCAGGAAGCATTCGACATTCAGTGTTTTATTAAACTCACCAATCTATCTTGATAGATATTATTGTTTAATAACTTCAACTTCATCCTTATTTATCTAACTTAAACGTTATTAACACCAATCACATTATTCACATATGTTGTCCACATATCCTAGAATGATTTCATGCTCCTACTCAAATATGACATTCATGTTTGAGATCTAGGGATTTCACTTAGCTCCCACTCAAAATATGTCAGTTACATATTATGAATTAGCCAAGCTAATTTGCTCCCACTCAAATCTAGGTCCTCTCAATAATCTTGGACATTCCAAAATTCTTTGATCATCATCCATTTTGAGAATTCCACTAACGAGATTTCAATATCCATATATTTCTAGTGTAAATCCAAAAGACTTAAGCATCACTACTGTTGTAGTCAACTTCCTTGAATTTGTCCAAACTTGTGAAAAATTGAGCTTTTGTCATTCATTAAGTTTCATTTCCCTCTTATGACTTTGCAGTCAATCAGAAATATCAAGTAAACTTCTTTACTTTAATAAGATCAAGTAACATGTTACTTTGCAATCTTAAAGGTAACTTAATATAGGATTTTATGACTCCTTGTCATTTCTCGCACTCAGGTCCATCACGCTTCTTTGTAATTTGTAGGTATGTCTTGTTCAAAAACATGACAAGTGAATCAACAATATAATTCTACAAACTTGTAGAATATATAGTTGAATCCTACTTTCTTTAGTAAAAGTATTCACTAAAACTTTTATGATCATTATCAATAGTTTCTCCTCTATTTGTAGAGTTTGGATTCACGAAACAGATTCCGCTGTGCCACAACAATCCGGAGGTAAGGTCAAATACCTTGTTTTGATATTTTACTTTCTTCCACCTGTATCTTCATCAAGACACATCAACTTAGGACAACAACTGATTTGCCTCTTTTGTGGAAGATGCATTCATAGTTTCCTAAGAATGCTCTACAAAGACTTGTTTATTCGCCACGGTTTCAACTTGTCGAAATCTCCAGAAACTCGAACTTGCCATAACACTTATGGTGTTGTTTCCACGAATCTTTAGATGTTCCTTTGTATTTCAAATGCGTGTTTGCTTATTTTGATCTCTAACACTAAATGACAACTACAACCCCGATAAGAGATAATATGTATCTAATAAAAAATGATTATGATGTTTAGACATTTCAACATGGTTTGAATTTGTCCAATTATCATAATTTGTGAAACATCTTTCACAAGTCCCTTTTATGCTAAATTAACTTGAATACTTTAGTCATGTCGATCAAATCGAAGAGACTTGTTAATTCAATATCCCATTTAGTTATGAACTCATTTGAACAATTCAAATCATTTCAAACTTCATGTTTCATTAAGTAAATACACTTATTCACTTAAGTCCACAATAAATGATTTCCACTACTTGTTGAAAATATGATACATCATTATGTATAAGTTTCAACATTTCTTCGCATATCACCGTTTTACCAGAATGCGGAGTTTTAGTCATTCTGCCTAAGAGGCATGGTTTTGCAAAGTCTCTATATTAACCATCTAGGACCCCGATCTTTCATAAAGAACATGCAATAACCAAAATGACTTAAACAGTAGTGTCTTTTCATTATTAAGCTTTGGATATCTTTTAGTATTCTAATCCTTTATAAATGTTTAAACCATTAACATAGTGATGAGAATAACTTATTTATAATCGTAATGTGGCCATAATGGTATTGTTCATACGAATAGTACAAACTGGTTTGTAACTTGTTCATATGAATAATCGTCTTGCCAAAAGCAAGACACACAAACAGGGATTACAAATTATATTCAAGTCCACTAATCTAAATGACAAACTTTGAGGAAAGTGGTGATGTCGACCATCAACTGTTTTGCTTGCCGTCATCAAGTCATGTTGCCTCAAAACCAGCAATTCTCAAGCAGATCCTCCTGTTTTCACAAAACGAGACAAGTATCAAATACTTTGCAAACTGCAGTGATTTTTTGCATGAATCACATTTATAATTTGTATATCTAACATATACCTTTTCCATCCATGACTCCATTTGCAATCAAGCCCTTCTAAGAGTTCTCAACTCTAATGCAAGATCGCTTAAGTGTTTTTCCAAACAATCCGGAGTCATCGAGTTATCTCCTAATAGTTATTGTATCAAGAAGAGAAGATCACCTTTTACGAGGATATCCCTCGGGCGTGGGTATTAATCTATGAAGTTGGACCCTTTTGCTAAGTACCAAATTAAGCAATATATTCCCATGGTCACAAAGGACCTCAATGGGATAGGCTAAGATCTACTAAGATATTTTGCAAACAGACATCTAGACTAAGTTTATAATAAGAGATCAATTTATAATTGGTCTCCACTAAAACGGTCATCCCCTAGATGATTTTAGTGATCACATGATCCCTATCCTCTTCACCTCCCCCGATCGTCATGGCCATCAGTGCAGTATCAAAGGTAGACATTCAATAATGCCAATCACATCATACATGTGACTCATGCTCGATCTCTTGTGTTCCGAGGCCACACTTCTCTAGCGTGCTAGGCTTGCCAAATCTAACTTGTGTGTATTCGCTGTGCAACATGGCTTACACCCACTGTATGCGAACGTAGATATGTTTGACACCCAGGCCCATAACCCTAGATCGCCTCATACCGAAGAACTTTCTTGGTGGTGCACACACAAGGGGAACACGGAACATTGGAATTAAATAGGAATTATCTTATTTGCTACCGTTGAGTATCTAAATACTAGCACACAATAATATGTAAAAACTGGTATCAACATCATATGTATAATGTGATATGATATGGTCTTTCTTGCGCCTTGATCTCCATCGAGTGCTCCGGCATGATCTCCATCGTGCCCTTGGTTTGACGCCCAAGTCCACGACGCCTCCACCAGGTCGTCCATCTTAACGATGACTATTACTATACTACTTAGTAACATAAAAGTAAACTACTTTACCTTCGCAATGACCAATGCCATATCATAATCACATGCCCCCTGCAAAATAAAGTTAGACGCCTCTACTCATCTATTGCAAGTTTTACGTGGTTGTTAGGGCTTTCGTACTAGAACCGTTTCTAAACTACGAACTTTCCAACCACAACATGGATCCGACAGTTGTCTCTATTACACCCCTTTCGGGGCCCTCCGTTCTAAATGCTATATCAACTATTGAATGAGAGACAAACACCCGCTAGCCACTTATACGATACAAGCCGTATGTTGAGCGTGGAACCAGTCTCGCGTACGAATACGCGTAAGGTCGGTCCGGGCCGCTTCATCAAACAATACCACGATATAAACAAGTACACGTTAGAGGGTAACAACTAAGGAATCAATGCCCGCACAATACATGTGCGTACTGGTCGTACAACACTCCTACGCATAGATCGACTATGATACCACTGTTGGGGATCGATGCAGAAAACAAAAAAATTCCTACGACGGAACCCCAGAAACTTAGCCTAGGATCTATCTATGTAGTAATGCAGTAACGGCCAATGCGTAGAGAGTATATACCCTTGTAGTCTATATGCGGTTAACGTTCCGCGGGGAACGTGGTTGATGTAGTCGTACTCGAAGCTAACCTCAAGGTCGCGAAGCTCCTCGCAGGTCACCCCTTGCTCTTTCTTGATCTTCATCATCTTCATCATGCAACAGCTCCGGCTCACGACATTCAAGCGCCCCAAGTGTTGCGCCTCGTGTCTTCGTACACATCCGGTGCACGATGAGACCTCCGGCTCCCCGATCCCGCCGGGAGTGCGGAAGTTGATATCCGGCTAGGAATCCCTGCAGCGCAACGGCATACTACAGGTATGCCTCGATCGCACAGCCCAGACATGGGGCCATGGTCACAAGGTATAGAGAGGGAGGATGAGAAAGTCAACCAAAGGACTTCTCCAATTGTGGATTTTGGTGTTTTTAATCCCACCCATGGGCACCCCTTTATATAGGCGGAGGGGGTGTGCCCTCCCCATTGGGTTAGCCATGTGGGACTATTTATAAAATAAAAGACAGCAGATTTTCAGACTTGTCAAATGGTCCAAAAGGACTCAGCCTAAATAGCAAACAGAAAATACTAAATTAAAACAAAAAGAAAAAGCAGCAGCAACAGCCGGCCAGCCAGGTGGGCCGTGGCCAGCGCCCGGGTGGGCCACCGCCATCCCACTTTGCGTCCGCCCGCCAGCCCCTGTCCGCTAGCGAAGCCCGGCTGTATGCCGCCCAGTGCGGCGGCTATTATCCGCCGCCCACTTGGGCTGGTTGTTTTCCTTTTTTTCCATTTATTTTCCTGCAGCTTTTATTTCTAGACTATTTCCCTCCGGGATTTAGCCTAATATAAAAGTTGCCTTTATAAATCTTAATATAAATATTATTTATAATATATTAATTCACAATTAACATATAATAAATATATATATTTAAATTCCCATTTGTCCGAAAACACTTTTCCGGTCTTTTCCTTTATTCTTTCTCCGAATAACTTCGGATCTCTCTGTGGAATGATTCCGGCTTTCTCTCTTTCTACTGTGATTCCGTCTTACGAATGATCGCTCTCATCGTACCCTTAAGTGTATCCTCTCATGGCTCGGCAGTGCTCTAGACATGATGTGTATCAATGATCAACAGAGGGACCAGGGATATCCATGTGACCCCTATGCATTCCTAATGACAATGTTGTTTGAACCATCTAAATGTAGCATCCTCTTCCTTTTGTTTCTAGATACAACTTGTCCGAGATCCGATCAATGGTATCCTATACCTTGTTCAATCTTGTTCACAACAAGTTATGTTTTCTTGTTACTGTGATATTACATCCCCGTGACCTAGTCACATGTTGCAGCATTTATAGATGTAATCTCACCAAGCCGGCCGTATGTATCTTTACCCGTCATGTGGGTGAACAAATCCCAGTCTTGCAATCACATGTCATCTACTGTTCCTTCGGAATACCCAACATACACCTTTATGGCCACCGTATTACCATATGACGGTTGATGCAGTCTAAGCAGCCTAGGGAAACAGTGAGTAATATGAGCTCACAGTCTAAGGAGAAGGAGTCTAGGTATAGCTGTTGCAACGATGAACTATATGACTTGATCGGGTTGCAATCCTTCGAGGAATGTCCAACCACATCATTCTCCAATGATATGATCTCGTTGTCAGTTGGCATAAATGCCCATGATCTTGAAACCCAGATCATCTTCGTGACCAACGAACTAGTATGAATAGAGGCTACTAGGGACTTGGTTGTTTCATACCACACCTATACCAATGTTTCTACTGGGCATAGTTATAGTACAATATGAAACTATTATAAACTAATTGAGATATGATAATAAAAACCTATTTCTTATTTGCTTCTAGGGCATATCTCCTTCACCGGCACCCTGCCGGGACGGGGAAGTGCCCCCGGAGCCATCTCCATTGATCTCCACCACCATCTCCATCGTCGTTGCTGCTTCCCATGATGAGGAGGGAGTAGTTCTCTCTCGAGGCTAAGGGTTCTACTGGTAGCTATGTGTCCATCTCTCTCTCTATGCATGATCATATTGTGATCATGAGCTTTGTAATCAAGTAGATCTACCTTGCTACTCAAGTGCTTTAATAGATCTCTGCTCTCCCATGTGTGTGAAAGTGACA
This sequence comes from Avena eriantha, assembly GCA_910589775.1. NCBI lineage: Eukaryota > Viridiplantae > Streptophyta > Magnoliopsida > Poales > Poaceae > Avena > Avena eriantha. The sequence goes on along the minus strand of OU342746.1, from coordinate 266,589,435 downwards.
GCGTGCACACCATGGTGGCACTTAGGCTAGAGATTACAAATACTTGTTATGAGTTATATTTGGAGTTGGATGTCTCCATAAAATTGTGGTGTTTGTTGGAACTATCTAGATGGGGAAAGCGAACTTTGAGAAGTGTTGTTATAGCCCTACCATGGATTAGAGTGTCCAACCGGAGAGTAGTTCAGAGTAGTATCATAAAGAGATGATATTTATATGAGAGTGTTCACTAGTGAAAGTATGATCCCTAAGCCTTGTTTCTAAGCATTGAAACACCGTTTGCAACTAGATCTGTTACATGTTTGCTTGCTTCCATCTTTATTTCAGTTTGCCTTTAGTCTCTTCCACGCCATCAAGCTATTTTCTGGCACCATTGTCTTATATCCATACCACTTGTATTTCATTATCTCTTCGCCGAAGTAGTGCACCTATACACCTGACAAGTGTATTGGGTGTGTTGGGGACACAAGAGACTTCTTGTATCTTGATTGCATGGTTGCTTGAGAGAGATCCCTTTGACCACTTCCTCCATGAGTTCGATAAACCTTGCGTAATCCACTTAAGGGAAACTTGCTGATGTTCTACAAACCTCTGCACTTGGAGGCCCAACAACTTTCTACAAGAATAGAAGTGCGTAGACATCAGGCGGCTTGGTCCCTGCGGCAGGTCTTCTGGATGTCGCCTGGCTGGGGATCCCATGCTGGTGTCGGGCAGCGCATTGCGACATTACTTGTTTTCCACTTCGCGGCTTTCCACATCAAAGGCGGTGGTGAGAGTGTGGCCCAACTTGTTGGAGCCGACGCGCGATGTGGACTTCTGAGTGTGGAACTCATAGATGCCTTCGCGGGATATGCACTCGATGTTGGTGCGGGCACGGATGTGGATGCGGTCCAGCCGTTCACGCACCTTCTTATGCTCTATGTGGAGGGCGTGATAGAGGGCCTCATACCCCCGCGGAGTGGCGCTCTCCAAGATCACTGTCTTGAGCAGATCTGGAGGTGGTACAACGCGAGTGCCACTAACTCTCCCACCTGTAGTCGCATTGGGGTTGGTGTTGTCGATGTTGGTGTTGGACACGTAGATCACTATAGGTGGCGGTGCGCCCGCGATGGGTGTTTCTAACATGCCGCCCTCCATCTCATAGTTGAGGATAGGAGCATCGAGTCATTCTTTGAGCCCCTTAACTCGGAGGCTGATGCGATTGACCTGGTGTCGGAGACCGGGATGTGCGAGTCGGGGTTATCACCGAGATCTGAGTCGCCCGAACCAACGCGAAAGTCAATGCAGACGGTGTTGTCGGGTGAGGGGATCACAGAGTTGGGGCTTCGAACGATCTTCCCTGCTTCCATGGTGTTGGCGACTATGGTGTAGCCGACGAAGGCATTGATGGCACCGGATGGCACCATGAAGGAGCGTGTTATCTACACTAGCGACGAACATAAGTTGTCCTCGAGGACGTGCATGAATTGTCCGATGACGACCATCCAGCCTATCGCAATGTGCTAAGTGATTGATGACGTAGATCCTTCTAGGAAGATGACACCTCATGTCCCTCGCCCCATGGTGGACTCCAATTGTCGGCGGAATGAACCGGCAGATGGCACATGTGGTGGCTTATAGACCGGCGAGTAGGGACAAGTGGCAAGCCATAGATTCTCTCAAATCAGGATTGGCAAACATAGGGTTTACCGGGGTTTGGCCTCTTGCTCTGGAGGTATAGACCTACTCTTGGTTGGATGTATTATGAGTGTGATATTACAAGGGTGCTGGAGTCGGTATGGTGACTACGGTGAATGGGGGTGCTTGAGAGTGTGCTTTGTAGGGTACACGTCAGGGGTTTATGTTGATACCCTGACCTAGGGTTTTACAGTGATAAGACCTGAATCAGTTAGGGAAACAGAGTCGCCTACTAGGCCGGATGGTCCAGAGCGGGTGCTTCAAGCGAGTCGTAGTGGTTTCATCCTAGCGATCACCACTCCTGGTAAGGTGACAGGATCATGGGCTGGCTTTGATCCACCCCTGGGCTCCATTAAGATTCCCCTTCTTGAGCCTACCCAGTTGGGTATTCCCCCATCACAAGTATTTTACTAGAAGAGGGATTATGCTAGAAGGAAAGGACCAAAAGGCCACGGGAAGGTCAAAGGACATGGTTAGGTGACATCCCCTTATGTGCTAGATTCCCTAGGCTGTTTGTGATCTACAAAGACCCTAACATGTTGGTTTGTCATACATTCCAGAGTGGAAGCTCACACATAAACTTTAGGCGATCCTTCGGGGTGGGAGAGACCGCATGTTACAATGCTCTTTCGCTCGAGCTCGCACCAAGCCCCCTTCTCTTGATCTAGATCAGGTGCCCTTGGCGCTGGAGCCTTCCGGAGTCTTCTCTACACACTCATTGTATCATAAGCTTAGTCAACGAGCTGTCATGGCCCATGCAAAGGATATTTGGAAGATCCTATTCCCCTCAAGATTCAGTTCTTTGTTTGGCAACTGGCGAGAGGGCGCCTGCCATCGAATGATCAAGGGTAGAAATGGCGTGGACCGTCAAACGCGTTGTATGCCCTCCGTGATAATTCTGAGAACGTGAATCACATCTTTTTTGGTTGTGCATTTGCTTAGTTTATTTGGTTTCATGATCCATTCTAGCGTTGGGATTAACCGGAACCCCTCTAATCTTGCGGAGTTTTTCCCCTTGTTTCTAACTTCTCTAGCAAGACTAAATGCGTTTTCTGGATTTTGTTTGCGACCACAAGCTGGATGCCGTGGACCACTAGGAACAAGTTCACTATAGAACCTAAATTTTCTAGGCAACCTACTGCTTGTACTTACTGTGTGTTAATCCTTCTGCAGCAGTGGAAGCCACTAATCAAGTCTGAAGAGGCCTTGCTCTTGGACGAGATGATCTTGATGTTGAAGACATCCTATGCACTTGATTTCCCTGCTCAGCGGCCTATTCCTTTGCTGTTGTAGTGAACTTGGCTCCATTATTTGTGCGTACGGGTAAGGCATGGTTTTGTAAAACACTAACCTAGTTTACTCAGCATGTTGCTATTGGAATTTGGTGAGTATTGGGTTGTTGGCCTATTAGACAAATTCTAATATTCCCTTTGGCCCATCTGTGCATGGCAGCATATGGTTGTGCTAGTGGTGCTAAAGTTTAGTCCCACATTGCTAGTTGAGTGAGAGTTACACCTCCTTATATACAAGGCTATTCCACCACTCACTAAGGTGTGAGAAGAAGAGCAGATCTTGCACACTCCTTCAACGCCGCCTGCCTCGCCTCGCCTCGTCACGACACACACGCGCCACGGGTTGCGGGAATCTCGTCGAGCCGAGCTTTATTTTTGCTAGTCGGGAAATTAATCATAGATTAATTACGAGTCATTAATGGACGCATTAATTAGTCATTCATTTCTATGGGATGTGGGCTGTTACCGACTCGGACGTGGGTTGAGTCCCATGATCTCCCTGACCTGTACTATATAAGCCTCCGCGCTAAACCTAATCGGCACTATCTACACACGCGACGCATCTCCTTTCAGTCTATTGTGCCGCAGCCTTCGTCTTCCCCCTCCCGCCTTGCAGCGTGTACCGCAGATCGGGACAGTAGGCCTCCGGAACCCTGCCTCTTGTGAACCTGTATGGGCAAGGGGCGATCAGATTTTTGGGGAGAACTTCCGTGTGACTACTGACGCAATCACGGACAACTCCTTCCCCGACGAGGAATTCTTCCCGGACATCATCAGCCTCTACATCGACGACATGGTCGACGATGCTACTACCACCGCTGCAGATACTATTGCTGCCGCTAGTACACCATATGTGATCCTAAACTTTCTCTTTCAGATTATGCTAGAGTTCTTTATTCTAGCGATTGGTGTAGATGTGATAGGTTTATATTATTTATATGTAATATGTCCATCTACTTTGTTAATCTGCATGATTAGTTTTGGCGCTGTTTGTATGATCATGCTTAATCAGTTTATTATTTGGATTAAATCATATGGATTATTGCTTATATTTTCAACAATCCAAAAACCTGATTATAGGCAACTGAATTCCACTAGTGTAGCCACGACTACTAGGCCGCCTTCGTTTGATGGTATGCACTATAAGAGATGGCGTGCGAGAGCAATTTTATGGTTTAAAAACCTAAACTACCATAACGCCACTCTTGGCAAACCTGAAGGAGACCTTTCTGCTGAGCATGAAGTGGCCTTTAAGAAAGACGATACCATGTTTATGGCAGCTCTGTTCAGTATTCTTAGGGACAACATTATTGACCCATACATGTCATTTGATAATGGCAAAGACGCGTGGGATGCACTCGAGGCTAAGTTTGGGGTCTCGGACGCTGGCACTGAGTTGTATGTCATGGAGCAATTCTATGACTACAAGATGGTTGATGAGCGCTTTGTTGTTGAGCAAGCTCATGAAATACAATCACTTGCCGAAGAACTTGAGCAGTTCAAGTGTACCTTACCGGACAAGTTTGTGGCCAGAGGCATCATTGCCAAGCTTCCTCCCATGTGGAGGAACTTTGCTACTTCTCTTAAACATAAGAGACAAGAGTTTTTCGTTACAGATCTCATTGGGTCTCTTCATGTGGAAGAGAAGGCGAGAGCAAAGGACACACATGCTCGAGGATTTGAGGGAGATTCTAGTGCCAATTTGGTACAGAAGAAAAACTTCCAATCCCACAAGTTCAAGAATAACAACAAATCTGATGGCAAGAACAAGGCCACTCACTCAACCAACTTTAAGAGGAAAAATGATAAGAAGAAAGGCTCTTGCCATGTCTATGGTGATCCTGATCATTGGGCTCCTAGCTGCCCTAATCGCTTTGACAAGCGGCAATAAGGGAACAGCGGCAAGACCACTAATGTTGTTATTAGATATACTGAGATGAAGGACGCTGGGTACGGTATTTTACCTACTTTCCTTTCAGTATTTCATTCTCCTGAATGGTGGATTGACACGGGTGCTAATACACATGTATGTTCTGACATTTCCATGTTCTCTTCTTATCAGGTCGCAAGGACTTCCTCTGTGCTGATGGGAAACAGATCACGTGCTTCTTGTTCATGGTATTGGTACGGTAAGTCTGAAGTTTACTTCGGGGAAGACCGTATAACTAAATAATGTGCAACACGTTCCCTCTATCAACAAGAATCTCGTCAGCGGATCGCTTCTATGTCGAGATGGTTTTAAGTTGGTGTTTGAGTCCAATAAAGCTGTAATTTCTAAGTATGTACAATTTGTTGGAAAGGGTTATGAGTGCGGAGGTCTGTTCCGCTTATCTTTGTCAGACTCATGTACTAAAGTTATTAATCATGTTTGCAATGATAATGAGTCTAATATTTGGCATTCACGACTTTGTTATATTAACATTGGTTGCATGACGTGGCTAGCCAATATGAGTTTAATTCTGAAATTTACCACTGTCAAAGGTTCTAAGTGCCAAGTTTGTGTGCAAGCAAAGCAACCCCACAAGTCTCATATGGCTGCGGAACCGAGAAACTTAGCACCACTAGAACTTATACATTCAGATCTTTGTGAGATGAATGGTGTGTTGGCAAGAGGAGTAAAAAGATACTTTATGACGTTGATTGATGACTCCACTAGATACTGCTACGTTTATCTTCTGAAATCTAAAGATGAAGCTTTGAATTACTTCAAAAACTATAAAGCTGAAGCAGAAAGCCAACTTGATCTTAAAATCAAGCGGCTAAGGTTGGATCATGGTGGAGAGTACTTTTCAAATGAATTTGATCTATTCCATACAAAACATGGTATTATCCATGAGAGGACGCCTCTCTACTCACCTCAGTCAAATGGGGTGGCCGAAAGAAAGAACCGCACTCTAACTGATTTGGTTAACGCCATGTTATATACTTCGGGTCTTTCCAAGGAATGGTGGGTGGAGGCGCTAATGACTGTGTGTCATGTCCTAAACCGTGTTCCCGTAAAGGATAAAACCATGACTCCATTTGAGGAATGGGAGAATAAAATGTTTAAACTCTCTTACTTACGAACTTGGGGATGTTTGGCGAAAGTCAATATTCCAATACCCAAGAAGCGAAAGCTTGAACCAAAAACCGTAGATTGTGTTTTCCTGGGATATGCTTTCCATAGCATTGGCTATAGATTTTTGATAGTAAAATCTGAGGTATCCGACATGCATGTCGGTACTATTATGGAGTCGAATGATGCGACTTTCTTTGAGGACATCTTTCTCATGAAAGATATGTTTAGCTCATCAAATCAAGAGATGACTAGTTCATCTAGTCAGGAATTTGTTATAATTCTCAAACCCACTATGCCGATAGAACACTATGATGATCCTATGGAGGATGATAATGAAGATCCTAAAAGGAGCAACAAACAAAGGACTGCAAAGTCATTTGGTGATGATTTCATTGTGTACCTTGTGGATGATACTCCCACTTCTATTTCAGAAGCCTGCACATCTCAAGATGCTGACTACTGGAAAGAAGATGTTTGTAGCGAGATGGATTCCATCTTAGATAATGGAACTTGGGAGATCACTAATCATCCTTATGGGTGTAAACCTGTAGGATGTAAGTGGGTGTTCAAGAAAAAGCTTAGAGCTGATGATACTATTGAAAAGTACAAGGAACGTCTTGTGGCCAAGGGTTATACCTAGAAAGAAGGTGAAGATTTCGTCGATACCTACTCACATGTAGCCATATTGACCACTATTCGAGTACTACTATCCTTGGATGCCTCACATGGTCTTCTCGTTCATAAAATGGACGTTAAGATAGCTTTTCTAAATGGAGAGCTAGATGAGGAAATTTACATGGAGCAGCCTGATGGATTTATAGTAGATGGTCAAGAAGGAAAGGTGTGTAAGTTAGTGAAGTCTTTATATGGTCTTAAGCAAGCTCCTAAGCAGTGGCACGAGAAGTTTCAAATAACTTTAACCGCTGAAGGCTTTGTTGTAAACGAAGCTGATAAGTGTGTCTACTATCGCCATGGTGGGGGCGAGAGAGTTATTATGTGTCTCTATGTTGATGACATATTAACATTCATGACCAAACTCGCTGTTATTTAGGAGGTCAAAGAGTTCCTATCTCGCTGCTTTGAGATGAAGGACTTGGGAGTGGCTGATGTAATCTTAAACATCAAGCTACTGAAGGATGACAATGGTGGGATTACACTACTTCAGTCCCATTATTTGGAAAAGATTTTGAGTCGTTTTGGGTATAGTGACTGCAAGTCTTCTCCAACGCCTTATGATTCAAGTGTGCTACTTCAAAAGAATCGAAGGAATGCTAAAGATCAATTGAGATATTCTCAAATTATTGGCTTGCTCATGTACTTAGCCAGCGCTACGAGGCCTGACATCTCCTTTGCTATAAGCAAACTGAGTCGATTTGTGTCAAATCCTGGAGATGATCATTGGCATGCTCTTGAAAGAGTTTTGCGCTACTTGAAAGGCACTGTGAGATATCGTATTCACTATACTAGATATCCACGAGTACTTGAGGGGTATAGTGATTCAAATTGGATATCTGATACCGATGAGATTAAGGCCACAAGTGGTTATTTGTTTACACTTGGTGGTGGTGTTGTTTCCTGGAAGTCTTGCAAGCAGACCATCTTAACAAGGTCAACTATGGAAGTAGAACTCACATCATTAGACACAACCACTGTTGAAGCAGAGTGCTTCGTGAGCTTTTTATGGACTTACCCGTGGTTGAAAAACCAATACCCGCCATCCCGATGAACTATGATAATTAAACTGTGATCATCAAAGTAAACAGTTTTAAGGATAATATGAAATCATCAAGGCATGTGAAGAGGAGATTGAAATCTGTTAGGAAACTGAGAAACTTCGGAGTTATTGCGTTGGATTATATCCAAACATCTAAGAACTTGGTAGATCCCTTCACAAAGCGCTTATCACGTAATGTGATAGATAATGCATCGAGGGAGATGGGTTTGAGACCCACACAATGAGTTGTTCGTAGTGGTAACCCACTCTATGTGATCGGAGATCCCGTGAATTAGAGCTGGGAGACAAGCTGTTGATCAGCTAAGAGGAGAGTATGCCCATATTATATTTACATCTCTATAAAGATGCAATACTCTCTTATTCTGCATGGCAGGTTGATATTTATCTTAATATGTTCTAAGTGGCTTTTTTAAGCAGAGATGTTGTCCTACAGAACATCTATTGAGGAACACACCTATATGAGTTTGACTGTTAAACGTCGCAGTCCGTGAGAGTTGGGTGCTCTCTAATAAACTCATGAAAGGCCCTGGAGTATGACGCATAAGCTCCAAACCGCGGAAAAGCCCTGCGGCAGCCCTGTACGGGTCTAGATTTTGTGTGAAACTAGTATGTGCAGAAAATTTATAGTTCAAGGCATAGTTCACTATTCAAGTTGCTAGCTAGTGTAGCATAAAGTTTAACGTGAAAGTTCAACTTAACAGTCTTCACTACATACCGGTATATAAAACAATATTCTAAAATGGAAGTGAGGTGATGTGCCAATGAGATTTTGTGGGGGATTGTTGGAATTTGGTGAGTATTGGGCTGTTGGCCCATTAGACAAATTCTGAAATTGTCTTTGGCCCATTTGTGCATGACAACATATGGTTGTGCTAGTGGTGCTAAAGTTTAGTCCCAGATTGCTAGTTGAGTGAGAGTTACACCTCCTTATATACTAGGTTGTTCTACCATTCACTAAGGTGTGAGAAGAGGAGCAGCTCTCGCGCACTTCTCCTCTGACGCTACTCGCCGCCTCGTCACGATGCGCGCGCCGCGGGTTGCGGGAATCTCACCGAACCGAGTTTTATTTTTTGCTAGTCGGAAAAATTAATCATAGATTAATTACAAGTTATTAATGGACGCGTTAATTAGTCAGCCATTCCTAGACGACTGAGTCCCACGATCTCACTGACCTACACTATATAAGCCTCCGTGTTAAACATAGTCAGCACTATCTACACACGCGACGCGTCTCCTTCCAGTCTATTGCGCCGCCGCCTTCGTCTTCCCATCCCGGCTTGCGGCGTGCACCGCAGATCGGAACAGTAGGCCTCCGGAACCCGCCTCTTGTGAACCTGTACGTGTGAGGGGCGATCGGGTTTTTGGGAGCGCTTCCGCGCGACTACTGACGCCATCACGAACGGCTCCTTTCCTAACAAGGGCTTGTTCCCGGACATCAACAGCCTCTACATCAACGACATGGCTGACGATGTTGCTACCACCGCTGCAGCTACTGCTGCTGTCGCCAACGCTATACCATTTGTGATTCTGAACTTTCTCTTTCAGATTATGCTAGAGTTCTTTATTCTCGCGATTGGTGTAGATGTGATATGTTTATCTTATTTAGATATAATATGTTCATCTACTTTGTTAATCTGCATGATTAGTTTTGACGCTGTTTATATGATCATGCTTTATCAGTTTATTATTCGGATTAAATCATATGAATTATTGCTTATATTTTCAAACAATTGCTACCGTTTAGTCGTGGGGTTAGCGAGGTATTGCATAGTGTGATTTGCTTTATTAGTTTATTATTCAGATTAAATCGTATGGATTATTGCTTATATTTTGAAACAGTTGCTACCGTTTAGTCGTGGGGTCAGCGAGGTATTGCATAGCGTGGTTTGTGGCAGGCAACGGTTGATCCACATAGGGTTCGAGTTGAGCAGCAGATGAGGTGAAACATGTTCTCCCAAAGCACCGGTATATGTACAATCGGGGGGTGTGAGTTTCTTGTGCGAATAGGTGCTTTTTATAGCAAGCTGTTTCATGGGCCATACTCCATTGAGTAAGGTTACAGACACTGCCAGTGGAAGACACGCTGTAAAGACGGCCATATAAAGCAATTCTGTTTACCGGGTCCCACACGTCATCCACCGGCGCAACTTGCGAGGCACGTGACAATACTCTATCCGCCCGGGCCACCCACTGGGGCGGAAAAGCAGAGTGGGACGACGTCGTCGCGCTCCGCAGGTCAAGCTCACCAGCTCCACCTCCACCTCCAAACCGAAGCGACGGGCGCCGCCGCCGGCCGGCAGCGGGAGCGGAGGAGAGGGGGATGTCGGGCCTGGTGACGGATGACGCCGCCGTGGGGCGGCTGGTCCGGATCCGGCGGACGGTGATGTGCATGCTGCGTGACCGGGGCTACCTGGTGGTGGAGCACGAGCTGGCCATGAACCGCCGCGACTTCCAGCGCAAGTACGGCGAGTCCTTCCACCGCGAGGACATGCAAATCAGCAAGTGCAAGAAGAACGACCCAAACGACCAGGTCAGACCTGCCTCAGCTCAGCTCCAGCCAAATCTCCCCTGCTTGCTTTCCTCTTCTTGCCTCCGATATGTACCCTGTAGCTAGTCGTCGATGGATCCAGCTCTCTGTTTTTTTCCATTTCCTTGTTACTTACCGGGTGCCTTTGCTAGATTTGAATACGCACCTCCATCGTCCTACTCGATCTGTTGGTTCTACCGAGGTTTGACCTGCGGTGGTTTCCCTGGTCCCCATCCGTCGTCTGCTTAGCTCGGGGAACAATGGGGGCGAAGATTTGCTTCGAGTAACTGCTCAGCTACCGGACTTGCCTCTACATGTCTAGGACTACTCCTGGCAGAATTTAGCCGGTCGAGCAGCTCGAGCAAGCCGTCAGCTGTCTGAACTCTGAAGACGAGTGATGACTTGCTGACAACAATTCAGACCAATTCAAGACTGCATATTCTTCCTGGTTAAGAACTTCAGATAGCGATGCAGTCTGCGCAGCAACCTTAGCTACTCGATCCTAAAAACCTGTTATGTACTAATGTTGGTGATGTTCAGTCAGTAATTGCAGTTGCCTTTGACAGTCCTCTCCACACACTTATTTTTTACTTTCACTCTCTCTGGAATCAGATATACGTTTTCTTCCCGAACGATGAGAAGGTGGGGATGAAGCACATCAAGAAATACGTTGAAATGATGACCTCTGAGAAGGTCTCCAGGGCCGTGCTGGTTGTGCAGCAGAACCTCACCCCGTTTGCAAAGTCCTTCCTTCAAGAACTGGAGCCAAAGATACACTTGGAGGTTTTCCAGGTTGGTCTTGTACTACTATTTAAGTACTCCCTCCTCTTTCTGTAATTAGACTGGCACATTTTGCTGCGATCTTTTACTGCATGCTCTTCTGATAACTGAAGCACTGAACAACAGGATGCTGAAATGCTTATAAATATCAAGGAACATGTTCTTATTCCTGAACATCAAGTGCTTACTACTGAGGAGAAGAAGACATTATTGGAGCGGTACACTTTAAAGGAAACTCAGGTATTGCTCAATTTTGATTGACATTTGCGTGTATACACTAACTTTGGGCATCGGTAGAGCCAGACAATCATGTATTTAGTTCCCTGATATAGCAATGTGGTGAACATCAGAGGAACAAAAGGTTTTTCCTCTGTAGTTGTAAAATCTGGCAAACTAAGAACTTTCTATAGCATCAACCATTCAATGACTTTTAAGTAGCACTTGCAAGTATGCGCTTACTTTTGGCATCAGTGGAGCCAGGCAATCATGTATGTAGTTCCCTGATATAGCAATATGGTGAACATCAGAGGAACAAAAGGTTTTTCCCCTCTAGTTAGTAGAAGTTGTCATATAGGCCGGAGACAGGATTTGTTCGCTTTCAGTTCCATTAACTATAGTATGTTTTAGGTATGTGTCAGTTCCATTAACTTATGTTAGCACATGATAATAAATTAGGCACAAACACATATAGGCTAGACAAAGAATCATAACCTCTTACATGCCTGTGCTGGACTCTCTACGGCCTGATGGACAACCTGTTTCCACAATTTGCTCTAAAAAAATGGTGTTTCTTATCTATTGGAGATGTACTACAATATTTACTGAATCTTGCTTGGCTGGCAACACATCTGACCTTCTATCACTTGTTGGTGCATGACACCCTTTTCATTTTTCAGTACTTCGCTAAAAATACACACTCGCCAACAGGCATGTAACCCATCTCCCTTCTGAATGCAATGAAACAAAACAGCTACCGAGAATACAAATTACCGACCCCATCGCGAGGTACTACGGCCTCAAACGAGGACAAGTCGTGAAGATCATCAGGCCCAGCGAGACAGCTGGCAGATACGTCACATATCGCTATGTCGTATGACAAAGTTACACAAGTGAATGAAGGAACCGTAAACATGGTGATTTTTGCAGGTATACACATGACATACACATACCCATTTGCTTGGCGAAACCGGTATTTCTCAATACAGCCATTCTTGAGGATTGCATGGATGTACAAGTGGATTCTTAATAAGCTGAGTGTATGGATTATAAGTAAAATCCTCATGTTGTTCAATTGTTTCAAAGAACTGTATACAACATACAGAATAGAAACATACCTGTATGGAGAGCAGCAGTTAAAGGTCCTGCGGTTCTGCTTGTTACATCATTTGCGAGGATGAATCTCGTACTCCAGAAATAACGAACTTATTTTATCGTGCAGTAGCAATGTATGTTTTCTCTCAATTATCTTACTGTGCTACAAATATGTTGATGAAACGCTGATGATGGCTACCAAATATACTCAGTTCGTGAAAGAAAGGGCAATATTTGCGTCATTACAACCGTACTACCTTTTTTGCGTCATTACAATCGTACTACTTGTCCCTAATATCTTCCTGGTATTGATCGTGGAACGCTACCCTTATGCTTGTTAGAGCATCTCCAGTCTAGTGCCCCAAACGTTGTCCGGCAGAAGCGCCGGATCGGTCGTGTCACGGTGTGCCACGTTAGGGTTCCCAGTCGTGTGCCCCAAACGGCGGCGCTGTTCGGGGTACAAACCAAGTGAAATTCATTCAATAAATTGATCATGATCAAAATTTAATTAAACTTAAATGAAAACTAAATCTAAGCACCATCATTCCTATCAGATGGATCGGCCTCGTCGTCGTTCTTGTGACGCTGTTTGGCGTCCCACTCGGTCTACTTCTGGGCCCGCCTACCTGTCGTGCTTCCACCATCGGGTAGCGCCCGCCGCCGCCTCTGGGTGGCGGGCTGCAGCGCGCCGCCAATCGTTTCGCGTCGCCTCCGTCGTTTCGCGCAACTGCCGATGAAGCCTCGCGAGCTGCGGCAGCGGCCTCATTCTCCACGTTGATGCGAAGAATGGCTTGCCGCTCCCTCTCCATGAGGAGAGGGTGTTCTCCTCCACTAGCGCCCTCTATAGGGAGATATGTGCGTCACGGTCTTTAAGGTACCAGTCGATCTTGTCGAGGGTACATGCCTCGTTAGTCCTCTTCCGCCCGCTCCTACAAGAGTTGAGGATGGTGCGCTACAACGGATGAAGCACCTCCTCGGCGTACTGCTCCTCGTTTGTCGAGGAGGAGAAGTTGATCGGGTCAAAGTCATCTTCATCCGAGGAGGTCGGAGGAGTTGGTTCTGGCGGCGGGACGCGCCACGGCATGGGGAGCTCGGCCGAGCAGGTTTGCAGGCAGCGAGGCATGGCGCTTAGCCGACAGCAACTAGGCGGAAAAGAAGGGTTTGGAGGCGAGAATGAAAGAGGAAGCTAGTGCGGCGGGCTTGGGTTTGTGTTGTGGATAGAGGAGAGGCGTTGGAATGGTATTTAATGCCGGAGTAGGCGGCGTGGCCACAAAAGATGAAGGGACTAGACACCGGGCGCCGGCGCGACGACGAGTCGCCTCCATGCAACAATCTCTGCAGGGAGATTGACGATGACATAAATAATTCTGACTAACCACGGTGATAATGACAGGATTGGCACGCCACTCACCACTCACCATGTCGCCGGTGTGTTGCGTCCTGGTCACCGAACACGCCGTTGGGCATGTTTTTCTGCTCGTGGTGACCCATTGGCCTTTGGCCGTCGTCTTGGGCACGCAACTTCAACGTGTTAGCCTGCAAAAAACGGCAGCCAGATGGGAGCATATGAATACCATTTTCATCTTATTGGTAGAGTTGTATCCGTTAGAGCATCTCTAGCAGATCCCTAAAACCGCAAATCCCATATCCACCTATCCAGACCATCCTAAACGTGTTTTGGAGGTCGAAAAACGGTCGTGTAGACCAGACACGCCAATATGTTGTTATGCGGGTCGCGTTTGGCGCGTCTGGACTGCTTTGGCAAGCTTTTGGACAATTTTTCCATATCCAATACTTCCTAGCATGCCCGGCCACCCCCGTTGTTCGTTCTCCGCCATTAATCTTGCGGTATTTTCGTCATTGGGAGCTCGAAGATATATCGGCCCATACACGCGCATCATAACCTTGCAAAAACGTCGGACGGACTCCAACGTCGTATCCTCGCCTATGCGAAGATACTCGTCGGCATAGTGCCGTATGCAAAGGTGCGCATGATGGCGGATATTTTCTGGTGCGCGCTAAATCCCAAGAGCTGGACGACATTCCTTTTGCGCTTGAAGTAGCGCGTGTTCTCCTCACACATTGCGACGATTTTGTTGAACAAAGATCGCCGCATTCGGTACCGGCGGTGGAAAAGATGGGGCGGGTATGTCGGTACCTCGGCGAAATAGTCGCGCATGAGCAAGGTGTGGCCGAGGGCGCGGTTCCGCGGGATGCACATCCGCCCCATGGTCGAGCCCTTCCGCTTCTTCGTCCTCACGTCCGTGACCGCCGCCGCCGCGAGTATCACCGACGTCTACTCTAGCTCGTCGTCGAGCAGCTCCTCCAAGTCCGAGTCGTCGGAGGAGGACGAATCCTCCAACAAAAACAACGGGCACGGGTCCATCTGCAAAGGTGCAACAACCGCGGCAAACCATCAGAGCTACGTCGGCAGATCCGTGGCTGGGACGAGCTTGGGAAGAAGTTTACCGGCGGCGGCGAGGCGTGCGCGACGACATCGATTCCGGCCAATTGGTGACCGATTCGCGCGCGCCGGCGGGCGGAGCGGACGCGGCGGGCCCGCGCGCGTGCTTCTACTGGTCGGAATCGGAGGGGAAGGGCGGGGGAGGGCGGGATCTGCGGTGGCGCGTGGCGGGAGGAAGAGAAGAAGGGGAGAGCTGAAACTTCGTTCGCGCAAAGGGGCGGAAATGGATGGAGGCTTGCCTCGCACAGCCCCTCCGGCCCGGGAACTTGGGGGTCACGCGGCGCGAATCGGGGCGGCCCTTTTTTTTTTTTTTTGGAAATTGGTCCGATGCGGGATCTGAACGATGTTTTTTTTGCCCTCCAAACCGAAAATCAGCGGTTATTATACGGATGGGGTCAGATGGGGCATATGCTAGAGATGTTGTTAGAATTCTATCACTCGCTTCCATCTTCATCGATCTAGGCACGCATAGCACCACACAGGTACAGAGTCCTGGAGATAATTGCAAAGCTAACATGATAGGCGGGCCTGCGTGATGGGAGCTGTCCGGCCCCATTCTACAGTTAGTCTAGTCAGAGCTGGACAAAGTAGTGAATGGAAACAGAGACCACACACAGGGACCAGAACGTCCTACCCAAGTGTTTTTATGCACCCCTTGCATCCGTCACACCAACTCTTGGAGCCCACGGATTAAGCTACGTAACAACTTTCAGAGTGCCACTAAACGCTAAAAAGCCTGTACCGGCAATCTTTAGATTGAGATGAGAATGATGATGATGCGGTGGATTTTGGTAGTAGCCAAACCAAAGCCAACATCACGAATGAAAGTGAGAAGGAAAGGAGAAGCCAATACTTCTTTCCAAGCCCACTGCCGTTGTTGGGTGGTGATGCAGACGGGGAGATTGGCGGAGATGGGCATGGATTAGGCATAAGAACAATTCTAACAGATTTTCTTAAAATGATCAAGCCGGTTAAATAACTACTCCCTTTGATATGTAATAAATGTCGATGGTTTAGTAAACTTTTATTATGGATCAAAGGGGGTATTATTTTGGTGGTTTTATGTAAAAAAGAGAGCCCATTTTAGATCTTTTATTTAAACTGGACTAGTTCTTAGAAAAATCGTGTGCCCCTTAAAACGAGTCTCCTAGCCGTGTATCTAAAGTTTCGGAGACAATTTTCCAGTGACCCATAAATGCGTTGACCATTGGCAGGAGGGAAATTATGGGACACGTCGGCACCCTTCCGTCGCCGGACAAGCCAAAATCTGGTCAACTTACGCCGAACCAGCCCAAACTCCCCCAATTTCTAGTCAAATTTTGTCGTGCTATCTCGACACTTGATCTCGCAGCCCAACGTCCTAGCGACGCGATCACGTTGGCTCTATTCCTCGTCATTCTAGGCCTATGCCATCACGTTCAGCAGGAGCTCCTAGGTTAGCTCCTCCTTCGAGAAATCACACCAGAAGAGATGGGTGTGGCCGCTCGGCTCCTTGCGAGAACAGAGGGTGGCATCTCTGGTGGTCGATTTAGGGCTCCATAGCACCAGAACACCGGAGGCGGGTCGCCGATGCGACGTGAAAGTAGGTGGGTGGCTGGGGGCGGCACAAGGAAGGTTGTCGAGCAGCGGAGAGGCATGGCAACGCAGGGGAGGCGGTTGATTTGGTTTGGGAGAAGACTATAAGGGGAAATAAAAAAGATAGGAAAAACACCATGTGAGCCCTTAGTGACATATTCACATTTGCCGTGCTATTTTACGGGGTCTATTCTGTCGAGCTCCCGCGACACTTTAAAACAGTTTTTCAACGTCTGAAACAGCCGTAGGTGCCAAATGATCCGCAAGACCGCAAATCACAACGAGGTAGTGAATCGCTCATGCAAGATAATACCACGGTCCCTCAAAGGCGGGGACTTTTTCTTTAGTTTGTTTTTCGTGTCTTTTTGGGATAATGGGGCGATGGCTACGTCCTGAGTCAGAGTAATGTCTTCCCCCCTATGCTTGCTCCGGTGGTATGTCTAGCATTGGTGGATCTCTTGAGATCTAGTCATTTTTCGTGTTTATTGGTGTGTTTTTAGGTCAATT
Source organism: Avena eriantha (assembly GCA_910589775.1). Lineage (NCBI taxonomy): Eukaryota > Viridiplantae > Streptophyta > Magnoliopsida > Poales > Poaceae > Avena > Avena eriantha. The sequence continues at coordinate 266,572,512 of OU342746.1, read as the reverse complement.
TTCCCCCATCTGCGGATATCATCATTGGCAATGGTTGTGGCTCTAGTGCGTTGGTCCTTTGAGACTTAGCACACTGACTTCAATCCGTCGACTACAACAAGCTCTACTACGATAAGATTTGCTCGGCTCAGTGATGGAGGGACGAGGATGGCTGCGGTCCTTCAGGTCGCGCTAGTGTTTGTCATCGCCGCCCGGTGGGTTCATGGACCTAATTGTAATTTCCATTACTTTTAGCCATGTTTGTTTGTTGCTGTGGATGATTATCAGCCGATCGGTGATTTTTTGTAAAGATAATACTGTTTCAGTTCGCACTAATCTTTTTTAGGTGTAGTTCGCCCTAATCTGGACTCTCTCCAGTCCGAATCAGGCCATTTGCTCTCGAATCTAATCCGCCAGTGACTGTCGTGTGCCAGCGCGTAGAACGCGGAGATAACGGAGACGGATTGGGCGAGACGTTTACGCATGCCGGTCTTTATGGGTACTGCAAGAGCGGCTAGCAAGTTGAGTTCCACCCTCTTCTTAATTCGCTTCGGTTCATTGTTCATCGCCACGCATTGCCCGGTGGGGTCTCTACTCTGTCTTCCAGCTCGACGTGATTAAGCTTTCATCATGAGACTCGGCAGAGCTTCATTAAGCATTCCAGCTAGCGGCAATCTCTTCCGCGGACCCATTCCGTTGTACTAGGACCTTTTTCTTTTGTGTAATCGTCTCTCAGATGGCACGAGAGCTTCCAATTGGTCCTCCTTCAGCATAGACGATTTGTGATGTTTATGTTGTTTTTTTTTAGTTCCAGGATGGTTGCGCATGTGTGCATAATACTACTCCTACTAGTTACGGGTGTAAGCTATTTTAAATTATAATACGTACTGTCACTTTGATGCTATCTTACGAATAACAAAACACCAATTATTGAAAAAAATGCCACGAGCGCAGGAAAATGAGAGTCTCATCATAGTATCACGTACACTTCACACGCGCACGCATACATTACTTTTTTTTTTTTTTGGAAATGGGTGTATATATTACTTTAAAGCAATGTTTACACCCGGTATCTGTATAACTAGGATGCACACAGCCATTCAACCACACATGATGGATCTAAAGGTAAAACAAAATTACAACCCATAGAGATAATAACAAAAAGCGCCTCCATCTAATGTTGATCTATACGAAGATCACGCTGTCATCCATGTCGGGACAAAATATCCCTCGCCGTGTCCTCCAATCGCGTACACCCTCCACAAATAAGTGACGGAGGTCCATACGCTGGAGAGAAGTCCATGATCGGAGAATAGCCGTAGCTCGATAGATGACCTGCAAAGAAGAAGACACGGTGTTATTAAAAATCTTGTCATTCCTACATAGCCATAGCGATCAAATAATGGCAAGCGCTCCCACCCTAAACACAGTCCCATATTTATCATGTATCCCATGTAACCAGTTGCCAAAGACATTGGCAACCGATCTAGGGGCGATAAACCCGAGGCCATTTGGATGATTGACCATATAGAGCGAGCGAATTTGCATTGGAAGAATAGATGTTTAATTGTCTTGTCCTGATGACAAAAAACACATTGAGTACTTCCGTGCCAATTCTTCTTAGCAGGATTATCTCTTGTAAGAATTACCCCTTTACGAAGATACCATGCAAATATTTTCGTTTTAAGGGGTATTTTCATCTTCCAAATTTTACTATTATTATCAACTGGAATATCAGGTTGAATCAAAGCTCTGTACATCGAATCCACAATAAATTTACCACTCTCTAGTAAATTCCATTTGAACTCGTCCAACCCCTCCGACAACTGTACCGTGTTTAATCGGTGTAACTACCTCGGACCCTACGCTCTAAGTTCAAGCCTGGATGAACCGGAAGTGTTTAAATTGTACAGCGGAGGCCCAGGGGCCACCCACGTGTAGACCCGTCGGCCATCCTAACCACTTCCAAGACATCAGGACAAGAGCGAGCGGCGTAGGCAATAGGCGAAGAGATCAAATACATACACAAATGAGTATGTATGCAAGCTACCTTACAACAGTTCTCAGAGCCATACCATCTAAAAAAAATAGAAATATTGCAACGCCATACAGCAAAATCCAAATATCCTAGATAGAGATAATAGTGTAGGATAGCTCCTCATACATCAAACAACAGAGTATCAAGCGGAAGCGAGAAACAAGATCCGAGTACGGATAATAAGCAAATCGGCATAAGGTGCCACATAAATAAGCACATCCCGCCCACAGATTTCGCGGATCCCCATCCCCGGAATCTCTACACCGCGTGATCGTTGCCAACATCATGTGTCTCCTCCACCCAGTATCCATCTTGCGAATACACCTGTTCATCTGAATCAAATAATTTATCATATGAGACCCTAGGGGTACTCAGCAAGTCTTTATGCCTCTAAAGGGACATGACCTGGGGTGACGCAATTGCAGCAAAAGATAATAACTAACAAGTCTATAGGTACTCGCTAACCATCCCCCTAACCAATGATAGACGGATGTCCGTTAATTAAAAACAACAGTTATAACAGTATAAGTAACATATCCATCCTCCTTCTCGCTTACCAACGAGAAAGCGGACGAACAACCCATCCGTTGGTAGTTTTATTAACCATTCCATGAGTATTGCACTATTTACTAGTCAGGTATTTAGTCAAATTAAAAGCGGTACTTTAGTTGTACTTGTCTATGATCGAGAAACTGTGCTCCAAGTCGTCCATAACCGCGGACACGGCTTTCAGAAAGATTTACCCTGCAGGGGTGCACAAATAGAAACACACACTCGATCAACCTCGGAAAAACCAACTCAAAACCCAACGAGGCATTCAAGACAAAACGATCACATGATTTAGAAATATTTCAGGGGCCCACCCCAATAAGCTACCCGCAACGAAGTTGGCCGGCTCCGAGACGGACCCAGGGTTTGCGACAATGGTTGTAAACGATTGGGAACCCGGAAATGTGACTGGGCTTGTCGATACCGTGAAAACATTCTGCATTCTTAAACAGTACAGGTGCTCCACGCACAATCTTAAATAAAGCAGTAAAGCATGGCATAAGTACATGATAGTAATAAAGCCCCAAACTACTTTTTGGCCCCAAGAAATAGAAATGAATCAAGCTCTGGCTCAGTGGGGTCCATAAGGCCTCCCGGATGTGGATAGTGCGAATAGTCAAGGAACATGAATCAAGTACTCGGGGTCCTACGGGTCAGAAGTGAGCATGAAAAACCAAATAACAGATATTGCTCACCGGTGCCTCTTTCATTAGTTATCCCATTACTACTCAGGTTAAGTTGTGTAGGTACCTCGTTATCCATCAGACACTCACATACCCTACGCATGTTGTTCTACGACTCGCATGGCTCAAACAACTCTTGTAGTAATGGCTCATAGGATGGAGGAACAAGCATCGGTGGGGTTTAAAAAGTAAAGGCTATGCAGTACTTGGGATTCAATTTAATGCAACCGCGACTCAATGATGCAAGAATAAGATAGAGGCAATATGTACTATATGTAGCAAGCATGTGGTAGTGCTTGCCTGGCAGCTCAGTTGAAGCGAGAGACGGATCTGGGTAGTACTCCTGGGATTCCTGATATTTCCCCTGCTCGGCGTCTATTCGAAAGAAGAACCAAACAAACAAGGGCCAACATAAATAAAGTGCACAAGCATATAGATAAAATACGACAAGCAAACAAGCATGCCATGATGAATGATGCACAAATTACATGGCATTAATGTAGCATGGCAAGGGTGAGGTGTGGGGACAAGAATAAATCATTTTATATATTCTTTGGTCAAGTTTTATTGCCATAAATAGTTCTGGTTTTAAATAATGACATGATGCATGCTTCAATTCAGAACATGGAAAGTATAGTTAGAACGGGCTCGTCGCGCTGATCGATTTAGATATATTATTTGTCAAATTTGGAGTTATAGAAATAACGTTATTAATTAATTAAGAAAATGCATTTTTAATGCAATTAAACAATTTCGAAAATTTAAATTAGACAAACACTATTTTGAATGGCATATTTAGATTCCTCGCATTTTTTTGATTCAAAAACACATATTGTTTGTATGATTTGGAATTATAGGAGTTAAGTGATGATTGATTTCATCTTACTTGGAAACCACCGAGTAAGTTTAATACTTTTAGTACTTGGGATAGCCAAATTCAAAAGTAAACTTGTATTTGAAAATTTTAAACAACTTCAGATAACTTGCTTTTAAGAGTTTGGTATAGAACACTATCTTGAGAACCTAGGTGGTTTTCCTTTTTAAACAGAGGCTTAAGGTACAGGATAGGCAGCTAGGAGGTTGTGGCAAAAACAGAAATAAAAGGGGCGCCAGCAAGATTTGATCCCTGGACCCCTAGATGAAGCTCGACAGGACTAACCACTAGGCTGAACCTCTGTTGCTAATTAAAAAGGGACGCATGTCTCTTGTAAATAGCAAAAGATGGTTCTGGTACTAACGAAAACTGCACAACATCAAAAATTGACAGCCCGGTGTGATTTTCAGAGACCGGCTCTACTAATCTGCTCCAAAGGAATTCGATCCCATGACCTCCTGGGCGCCACGCACGGGCTCAGCCACTACACCAAGATCGACTTCGTGTACTAAATCGGGCGCGGCGTCTAAAGGCATGAGGCTGCGTAGATAACTCCTGACGAAACTGAAGCACGGGAAGAACTCCTCTGAACTTTTATACAGCCAGGGGAGCAGCGGGGGCGCCATGGATGGATCCCTCAATCGGTGGCCACAACTTGGGTCGGAGGCCACAGGAAGAGCAGGGAAGGGACGGGGGTGCTCACTTGATCGATTCCCACCGAAGATGGGGATGGTGGTTGGGGGGAAGCAGCGGCGTCGGTGACCGCAGCACTCCAGCACGGGTACAGCGAGAAGACATCGAGGGGAAGGCTGCTCCTGGCACTGTCAGGGCCCCTTCTGCTGTGAGCGCGACGCGGCAGACGATGGTGCAGCTCTCCGTCGAACCACGGTCTCGGCTGCTACAGGATCGACGACGGGAAGCTGGCCAGACCGGCGACCATGATGGCTCTCTCTCTCGGATGGTGTTCAGGGGAAGAACAGAGGGGAAAAGGGGCTTGGTGGCGGCGGAGGGGAGGGGAAGGAACTAGGGCTCACAGGGCTCCTCGGCTCGGGGATAAGGAGGGGGACAAGGTGGTGGCCGGTGACGCGGATGACGGGGGCGACGTCTACCTGCTCCTCCGTCAGAGGCCGAGAGAGAGGGAGAGGAGGCAAACAGAAACGGAAGCAGTGTCCGTCGACTGGAGGGTTTTTGGGCCAACTTTCTGCCTGGGCTTCGGTGGCTGAAGGAGAAAAAAATAGGGCCCCGGTGGACCTGCTTGCTGCGGTTGGGGAGGTCGACAGTGAACGTTGTGATGGAGGCTGCTGCTCGTTTGCTGTCGCTTTGCTTCCCGGCTTCTGAACAACTAACAAAAGGCAGAGCTGCATCTTCTGATAGACGATGAGTCCAGGTTGGAATGATGAGAATCAAAATTAAACCCGAAAAAGAGACTAAAGGAATACAAGGAGGTTTAGAAGGTAGATAAACAGCAGATCCTCCAAATGTTGACATGCTTGTTATTTGCAAGAAAATAAGAAGGATTGGACAGATCTAGGAGAGTTGGCACCAATATGATTTCTAGCACAGGAGTATTTGGACAGCTTTGAATCTGCTGCAGAAAAGAGAATGGAGCTAATGATAGCCATGAAAAAAAAGAGTCCAAAGGGGAGAACAAACAGGAAGGTAGAGAAAAAATAAAATGATGCCACAAAACCATCTGGGCATCTCACAAGAATAAAAGAGATAAAGAAGACACAAGATTCACATGAATACATATGTGAGCTAAGAATTAAAATGCCCAGATAACAGTATACTGCCCACATATATAAGATATGGTAGAGTTAGGTGGCATAAAAAAATGGAAGTTGGCATTATCAAATTGGTAGGTGGAGGGATTTTTTTAAAAAGAGATGCCCTCAACTCATATTGGGCATGTAACAATAATCAAGAAACAAATACAATATATCAAGAAGAAAATACAATTAATAGTGCATATGAGATAAGAACCAAATGAAAAGGTTTTTATATGATGCTCAAATGCAAGGTGGTATGATGACATGAGCATGATATAATTATGATGCAACAATTATATATAGGAAGTAGCATTTAATTATTAGACCATGTAGCATTACAGCTGTTAGACAGATGGGATGCTACAACTCTCCCCCACTAAACAGGAATCTCGCCCCGAGATTCTAGGAAGAAGAAGAAGACATGAAGAGGGTAGGATACTTGGCACAGAGCTCATCCTCGCGTTCCCAAGTGGCTTCATCAACGGAATGGTGCGACCACTGCACCTTGCAGAACTTGATGGACTTGTTGCGAGTCCTTCTTTCTGCGACTTCTAGGATTTTTGTGGGGTGTTCTTGATAAGACAGATCTTCTTGGAGATTGATGAGCTCATGGTCCACGGTCCTGCCGGGATCCTTGAAGCACTTCTTGAGTTGAGAGATATGGAAAACATCATGGACCTTGAGTTTTTCAGGAAGCTCAAGAGCATAAGCGACTTCTCCTCTTCTTCCACGAACTTTGAAAGGACCGATGTATCTAGGAGCCAGCTTTCTTTTGATACCAAACCGGTGCGTGCCTCTCATGGGAGTGACACGAAGGTAAACGAGATCACCCGGGACATAATCCATGTCCGTGTGCTTTCTGTCATAGTTGCTCTTCTGACGACTTTGAGCAACTTCAGGTTTTCGAGAATGATGTGAACCTTCTCCTCCGCTTGAGTTACAATGTCGGGGCCAAACAATGTTCTTTCACCTGTGCCCGACCAACCAATCGGAGTTCTGCATTTGCGTCCATAGAGAACCTCAAATGGTGCCATCTTTAGACTCTTCTGGAAGCTGTTGTTGTAAGAGAACATAGCATAAGGAAGGCATTCTTCCCACTTCATGCTGAAAGAGATGACGCAAGCACGGAGCATATCTTCTAGAATCTGATTGATCCTTTCAACTTGTCCTTGCGACTGAGGATGGTAAGCTGTGCTGAAGTTCAACTTTGTTCCCAAAGCATTTTGGAAACTTCCCCAGAACTTGGAAGTGAAGATGCTTCCACGGTCTGAACTGATCTCAAGAGGAACCCCATACAGAGAGACAATTCTGTTGATATATAGCTCAGCCAACTGAATTGCAGAAATTGTTTCCTTGACGGGGAAGAAGTGAGCCGCTTTAGAAAGCCTGTCGATGACAACAAAGATTGCATTGTTGCCTTTTTGCGACCTTGGGAACCCAGTTATGAAGTCCATCTCTACTTTCTCCCATTTCCATTCCGGAGGCTTCAATGGCTGTAGAAGACCGGAAGGTTTCTGATGGACAGCTTTAACTCTGCGGCAGACATCACACTCCGAGACATACTTGGCACAATATCGTTTCAACCCAGGCCACCAATATTGTGTTTTCAGATCCATGTACATCTTAGTGCTGCCAGGGTGGATAGAAAGAACAGAATCATGCGCCTCCTTGAGAACTTTCTCTCTTAAACCCGGGTAGTTCGGAACAAACATCCGGTGTTCAAAGAAAAGAGCGCCTTGGTCGTCGACGTGGAAAGACTCATACTTTGGAAGCTGAATGTTGGAGATGATCTTTTTAGTGTAAGGATCACCAAGTTGAATGGAGCGAACTTTTTCTTCCAAGAGAGGGGTTGCCAGGAGGTTCAGAAGATACCCTTGATCCACAATTTCAAGGTTGAGCTGGCGGAATTCCTCGCACAAGAGAGGCTGTTGTTCATCCACCATGAGGTTGTTGACATAAGCTTTTCGGCTGAGAGCATCGGACATGACATTAGCTTTGCCCAGAGTGTAGTTGATGGTCAGATCGAAATCATTAATTGCTTCAATCCACCTCCTATGACGAAGGTTGAGACGGGAAGCTGGCCAGACCAGCGACCATGGCGGCTCTCTCTCTCGATTGGTGTTCAGGGGAAGAACAGAGGGGAAAAGGGGCTTGGTGGCGGCGGAGGGGAGGGGAAGTAACTAGGGCTCACAGGGCTCCTCGGCTCGGGGATAAGGAGGGGGACAAGGTGGTGGCCGGTGACGCAGATGACGGGGGCGACGTCTACCTGCTCCTCCGTCAGAGGCCGAGAGAGAGGGAGAGGAGGCAAACAGAAACGGAAGCAGTGTCCGTCGACTGGAGGGTTTTTGGGCCAACTTTCTGCCTGGGCTTCGGTGGCTGAAGGAGAAAAAAAATAGGGCCCCGGTGGACCTGCTTGCTGCGGTTGGGGAGGTCGACAGTGAACGTTGTGATGGAGGACGCTGCTCGTTTGCTGTCGCTTTGCTTCCCGGCTTCTGAACAACTAACAAAAGGCAGAGTTGCAGCTTCTGATAGAAGATGAGTCCAGGTTGGAATGATGAGAATCAAAATTAAACCCGAAAAAGAGACTAAAGGAATACAAGGAGGTTTAGAAGGTAGATAAACAACGGTCCTCCAAATGTTGACATGCCTGTTATTTGCAAGAAAATAAGAAGGATTGGACAGATCTAGGAGAGTTGGCACCAATATGATTTCTAGCACAGGAGTATTTGGACAGCTTTGAATCTGCTGCAGAAAAGAGAATGGAGCTAATGATAGCCATGGAAAAAAAAGAGTCCAGAGGGGAGAACAAACAGGAAGGTAGAGAAAAAATAAAATGATGCCACAAAACCATCTGGGCATCTCACAAGAATAAAAGAGAAAAAGAAGACACAAGATTCAAATGAATACATATGTGAGCTAAGAATTAAAATGCCCAGATAACAGTATACTGCCCACATATATAAGATATGGTAGAGTTAGGTGGCATCAAAAATGGAAGTTGGCATTATCAAATTGGTAGGTGGAGGGATTTTTTAAAAAGAGATGCCCTTAACTCATATTGGGCATGTAACAATAATCAAGAAACAAATACAATATATCAAGAAGCAAATACAATTAATAGTGCATATGAGATAAGAACCAAATGAAAATGGTTTTATATGATGCTCAAATGCAAGGTGGTATGATGACATGAGCATGATATAATTATGATGCAACAATTATATGTAGGAAGTAGCATTTAATTTTTAGACCATGTAGCATTACAGCTGTTAGACAGATGGGATGCTACAACTCTCCCCCACTAAACAGGAATCTCGCCCCGAGATTCTAGGAAGAAGAAGACATGAAGAGGGTAGGATACTTGGCACCGAGCTCATCCTCGTGCCACATCTGGGATGCTATAATCGGGCTAAAAGATTATTCCACGATATTAGTCTGGGGCCTAGTAGACTTCTTCTGAAAGTCACATTAGGAGTATTATTTTCCATTATCATGGAAATTGTGTCTCCTTTGTGTCTAATGATCGAGTACAGAGCAGGATATTGTTCTCGGAGAGTAGTTTGGCCAAGCCATTTATCCTCCCAGAAACGAATCTGTGAACCATCCCTAATATTAAAAAAACCAAAACAAAAGAATTGTTTTTTGGAGGCCATGAGCCCCGCCCAAAAATGTGAATCTCCCAGTTTCCAAACCATCTGAGACACCGCTTTGGATCCAACATACTTCCTCCACAACATGGTTTGCCAAACACCCTCTTCATTAAGTAGTTTAAATAACCATTTACTTAATAGTGCGGTGTTTTTGACTTGCATATCATGTATGCCTAGTCCACCATATTCTTTAGGTCGGCAGACCACATTCCATTTGGCCAGTCGATATTTCTTTTTTTCACTATCCCCTTGCCAAAAGAATCTTGATCGGAAATAATCCACTTTCTTCAAGACCCCTTTCGGCAATAGGAAGAACGAAATCATATACAGTACCATATTGGTGAGTACTGAATTTATGAGAACTAGTCTTCCACCAAGGGATAGTAACTTGCCTTTCCAACTATTTAAACGCTTCTATAATCTTTCCTCAACGAGTTTCCATTCCGCAATCGTGAGACGCCGATAATGTATCGGTATTCCCAGATAGTTGATAGGAAACAACCCTAGACCATAGCCGAATAGATCAGCATATAGTTGGACGTCGTTAATGGCGTCTCCAAAGCAATACAATTCACTTTTATGGAAGTTAATTTTTAGACCAGAGAGTTGCTCAAATACTGATAGAATTAACTTCAGATTCCCAGCTTTCTCTAGGTCATGTTCCATAAATAAGATTGTATCGTCTGCATATTGAAGAATAGATAATCCTCCATCAACCAGATGGGGAACTAAACCTTCAACTTGGCCATCAACCTTAGCTCTCTCAATGAGGATTGCCAACATATCAGCCACTATATTAAATAGTATAGGCGATAGAGGATCTCCTTGTCTTAGACCTTTTTGTTTGGAAGTATTTGTCGGTGTCACCATTGACATCTATAGCAACACTGCCTCCAGACACAAAAGACTGAATGAGAGCACACCACTCTTCGAAAAACCTTTCATTCGGAGTGTTTGTTGGAGGAATTAACCTTATCATAAGCCTTCTCAAAGTCAATCTTAAACAATACCCCATTTAATTTCTTGGAGTGTAGTTTATCAATTGTTTCGTGCAGGATTACTACACCGTCTAGGATGTTTCTTCCTTGCATAAATGCAGTTTGAGATGGGCGCACAACATGATCAACAACAGAATTTAATCTAATCATAGCAACCTTTGTGAATATTTTAAAACTAACGTTAAGAAGCCAGATAGGACGATACTGCTGTATTCGTTCCGCATTATTAACCTTAGGTAATAAAATAATGTTGCCAAAATTAAGACAAAAATGTCTAACTGACCAGCATGTAAAACCTCAGAAAGGTGCATTAGATCCCCTTAATGACTTCCCGGAATTTTTGGTAGAATTCTGCTGAAAAGCCATCGGGTCCTGGCGCCTTATTATGTTCCATTTGGAAAACTGCTCTCTTGACCTCCTCCTCGGTGAAGGAGGCAGTTAGAAAGTTATTCTCCTCAACAGAGACCTTAGGAATATCAGATGTTTGGGACTCGTCTAAGGAGAACGAATTCTCTTGCGATGCCCCAAATAGAGACTTATAGTAAGCAGTAATATATGATTTCATCTGCTCCTGGCCCTCAATGGTACCTTCACCCTGAACAAGAGAGTGAATAAGTTTCTTTTTATGCTTGCCATTGGCGACAGCATGAATTTATCTTGTATTCGCGTCTCCTTTAAGAATAAACTTTGCTTTAGAGCGTTGATACCATTTTAGTTCCTCCTCATGGAGTAGTTTTGCTATGTCTACATTCAATTGTGTTTTAATCACAATCTCTTGTGCAGTCAAGAGCCTTACTTCTGCAGCAGCCTCTAAATCGTTAATAAGAGATGTAAGACGTAATTTCTCTTTTTTTAGATACGAGCAGTGTGCGCATACATTACTAGCAGCTTCCAATGATCTATTTACGAGGAAAAGAAATAGTGAGAAGAAACGTGTCGAGACCAGCTGCCTGTCTCAGAATTCAGAAACGGCTCACCGGCCAGCACCGGCCATGATCGCGCGATGTGTACGTCGCCGAAAGGGACAGGAATACTACTGTGCATGCCGACGGCCAAATTCTACCTGGTATTAGCCGTGTAGTAGCGTGCACGGTACAGAAATACGTACGTACATGTATGTATGATGACCAATCAAAGTACTAGTAGTGCTTACTACGTACAGCTAGCTACGACCCCGGACAGGCAGACAGTACAAGTACGACGCCAAGGAGACGGGACGACTGGTGAGTTCCATAAATACAGTTGTCGTCGTCGTCGTCGTCGTATTACGGTATTTATACGTCGAAGAAGGATGGAAAGGTGTACTCCAATGCAAGCTCTACTCACTGCAGGTTGACAGTCAGACAACAGCTAGATTAACTGATCCTCCCCCACGATGATTTGAATTCGGGTATAACCCATGTCAGTAGAAAGCTAGCTGTGGTCCATTGACGATGATGACTCCATGGTTCGTCGACGACTGCAAGAGTGCACCCAGCAAACCATACCCCCACCATTTTAAATGCGTATACGTGGGCCCCGCAGGCCGCAGTTACGCGACCGGCTTTGCTAATCAGTCTGTTGGACCAAACTAAACTAAACCCCCACCATTATCTCTCCGTCTGTCTCCTCCTGCTGCTTCCGGTACCACTACGCCCGTACTCTTCCTCCCCCCTCCACCTTTCCCCTTCCTCCCTTCCTTCCCCAGTTCCTTTCCTCCCTCGTGCCCGTCGGCATCAACCTCTGCTCTCACAGCCGAATCCCGCTATCAAATTTTCGAACCCGCCACCGGGGTCAAAAGGGGAATCCGGCCACGGGATCGAAAGCAACGGCGTGGGCTTGATCCGTCCGTCCGTCCAGCTTTACTAAAAGCAGGAAGAGGGGGTTAAACACTGCCTGAATTCGGTCGGGCGGAGGAATCCTTCCGCCAATTTGCTTCTCTCCAAGCCTGGTGTGCCAGTTGCGTGCTCCAGAGGATTCTCGGCTCCTGGGACGGCGGCGGGCTGCGTGGGGAGACTGGGCTTTTCGCCGGTTCTGGAGCCGCATATGAGGTGAGGATCCCAGGTGCTAGGTCGTTTATGATGACTTGAGGTAGTATGTGGCGGCGGGATTCGTAAGGTTTGCATTTCTGGAGGCGTTTTTTTTGGGGGCCTTTTAATGTAAATTTGTTTTCCAAGGGCTATTCACGGTCTACTTATTCTTTTCTGTGTGATTCTTCTATTTTTTTTATGCATTTTTTGCGAGCACTTTGAGTTATTTCCATAATTTTCTATATTCGATAAAATCCTTAATTTTCTTTTCGGGTAATTTATTTGTTGCTAGCTAGAGAATCTCAACTGAGACTAGGAAACAAAAAATCTGGAGTGAGATGAGCTTTATACGACTTGTCTCCCTCTCCTCGACTTAGTTCCTTTCAAGTCTCATCGACTATGTTTCTAGTTAGTTAGTTAGTTAGTACTAGTTGGGTTGTATTGTCAGTTTCTTACAGAAGATCCCATCAGGTTGCCTCCTTGCTGCTAGTAAGAGATTTATGTCCTTCCACAGAATTCAGCAAGGATTTTGTCATAGCTAGCATTCAATCCATATGTTGTATAACCGATTAATCTACTTGTTTCTTTGTTCATATTCTAGTTGAAAGGTTGTCGCTTTATCCTCTTCTGAATTGTATCCCGCTGAACTATTCGTCCATAGTACCTTCAACTGTACAGCTTTTTAGCCTTGCTCCTTGTCTTTGGTTCTATACAGATTTTTTTAACTCTTCAACTCACTGGAAGATGCCAATTTAGTTTCGGCGAGCTAGCTAGGTACTAGATTTGGTGGAATCTGCTTCATGTTCAAGTTCTTATTACGATATGCTTCTGGAATCTCAACCGTGTAAACATAAACATGAGTTCAAAGTATTGTAGAACTAAGGTGCACCAGCTCTGCTGCCCCTCCACTTCATATAGCCTTGAGCTGAGTTTTTTGCGCACACGAGACATGGCCAATATATCATCACATACCACCTTCATATGTTCTACTCATATTTGCAACTTCATATGGTGTAGCACTGAAAATATATGTTCTTGTTCTGATTTGTACCAGAGTACCACACATGACAAGGGTCATCCATGACTCAGGAGAAGGCATGCAGAAAGAGGCACTTGATATGGTATCGTCTGATGTTAATTTCCCCAAGGGCCATTTTCCAGACTACAGGATCGGGCCAAACAACCAGATCATTGACCCAGAGGAGACACACGAGGTTGTACCTTTAAAGGAGATTGTTGCCAAGGAAACAACACAGCTGCTCGAGCAGCGAAGGCGCCTGTCAGTGCGTGATCTTAGGGAGAAATTTGAGAAGGGTCTCTCTGGTGCTTCCAAGTTGTCTGAAGAGGTATGCTAATCAATCCAAGTACTTCAGCTTTTTGCTGACTTCTATCAATGATATATATCAGGAGCTCCGATGACAAATAGATGAAACTTGATGTAATTAGCGGTTCACACAACACACGGTTTCACGTTTAGAAATTCTGCATGCTTAGTGGAATTATACCTGATGACTGAATGGATTTGTTCTATTTATCCGTCAGTGCTTCCAGAGTTCAGATATATCGATTCAATCCTTGTTGAGCCTTTTTCTCATGCAATCATACTTTATTTATAACATACCTCTCTTTCCTGAAGATGTTTCCTTTTTAAACAAAGCATATAGTTTCGGGTCAAATGGATAAGCACATGGGTTCTATTAACTGTGCTGTAGTGTTGACATCTTGCCTTGCTAACTACTACCTCCGTCCCAAGGAATAGGGCGCCCTCGTTTTGCGTGTTTTTTCTTTGACCAAGATTTACTCTAAATATATGAAGAATGTTGGTACAAAATTAGCATCGTTGGAAAGTGTGTTTCAATACGAATCCAACGATACTAATTTTACACAATGTAATCAAATTTTAGTTGCTCATGCGCCTTATTCCTTGAAACGGAGGGAGTAGAATAAATATCCCATTCTACTCTTAGTAACTTCGTTGCAGTGAAATTCCATTTTGAAGTTGTTGCTTCATGTTTCAGGCTAAGCGGCGAGAAGCAGCTTCACTAGACAGGCAGGTTCTTCTGAAGAAGCTCAGAGATGTTTTAGACACTCTGAAAGGCCGTGTGGCTGGTCGAAATAGAGATGATGCTGACGAAGCTATCTCACTGGTTAATCTCTTCTCTAAACAAATAGTGCTGTGTTGCCAATATTTCTTATTGAAAATGGATATATATAGACCTTAGTAAACTGATAGGGTTAAATTCAAAAATTAATTCAGCTGTACTACTTTCAGATCATTACATTTAACAATCTTCCAAATCTGAGTATTTCAAAAGATCTATCACATTTCATAATTATTTATTTATGTTTCCTTTTCACCCTTTGTCTGTATTACCTCCAGTTGTGATATTTTTGTTCTTTGTCAGGTTACCTTTTGTTGGAAAAACTTTACATGAAATTGACAAGCTATGTTCTATCAGGTGGAAGCACTAGCTGTCCAACTTACTCAAAGAGAAGGAGAATTAATTTATGAAAAGGCTGAAGTAAAAAAGTTGGCTAGCTTTCTTAAACAGGTATACCTCATTTCTTAAGTATCGATTGGTTATTATACCTGTTTAGAATGTAATAATCTGGGAGCCTGAAATGTGTTTTGAGACTTCATAAGTGATTAATGTCTTTTTAATTCTCACGACATTGCGAAATGTATATGGTAAACATGTTCATAGTGTAGACATGATTTAAGTGGAAAGTAGTAAGACGTTCATTCTGGAAAACTGAAAAAACTCATAATTCCATATACTTTGATTTTTTTTTAATTCGTCCATCAATCCTTGTTGAGTAAAACGATTAGAAGCCTAGGAATATCTGATGCTCTTTTGTGGGATGCCCTGATCTTATCTGGAATATTGAGCACAATGGCCTAATCCGACCTCAATATTGACTATAACTATATTGTTTTCTAGCCATTTTCTATCTCTCAGGGCACAATATGAAATCTTCTGGGGAAACCATCCTTGTTATTTTATCTTTACTCTTTATATTCTTGATAACTGGAGACTATGCCACATTGTGTACTGTGCGCTGTTTCTGAGGTTGTGTTGTGTGAAGTTAAGGAAAGTAGTACTCCCTCCAGTCCAAATTAGTTGACGCAGGTTCATTGAACCTAGACAGATTTAGGCAACATTTTACCTAAATCTGTGTCAATTAATTTGGATCGGAGGGAGTACTATTTTTTCACTCACATGAACCACATTGAACGTTCATACAATTTAGCATGTGTGATTTTCACTAGAGTCTAATGGATGCCTAAGATATCAGCATTTACTACTAGCACTATGATACCGTCTTTTGGTAACGACACAAATAACACTGCTATCATTCCCCTGTATACTAGCACTATGATACTGTCTTTTGGTAATGCCACAAATAACACTGCTACTATTCTCCTGTATATTTTAGGCTACTGAAGATGCCCGAAAGGTTGCTGAAGAGGAAAGAGCTCTAGCACTTGCCGAAATTGAAAAATCTAGAGCTGCAATAGCAAAAGTTGAGAAAGCATTACAGGCGCATGATTCAGCATCAAGTAGCAGGGAGAAGGAGGTGATTCCTCAATTAATAATGAGCTTGGATGTTTATTTACTGTTTCAGAACTTCCTCTTATGTACTACATGCAGTGCAATCAGCTTTTTTTGGTGATGCAAATAAGCTAGCATGAGACTGATGTATCCTTTAGATTTGAGTAATTGACACAGTTATCTTAGATCTTAACTAACTTTCTTAATCAGGAGATAGAGGAAATTAGGAAAGAGATCCGAGAGGCTAGACGAATAAAAATGCTGCACCAGCCAAGCAAGGTTTGTTTTGCATCGCTGGTTCATTGTTCCGTGTGTGGAGTTACACTTTTCGGGTTTATGCTGATCTCTGATAATACTTCTCTAGTTTCTTTTGCCTTTTCTGTACCAAGTTCAGATAGAGTTTCCCTCCATTTTAGGTCATACTTACCAGTCTTGCAATTTGGCATGTTTTTCTCCTCAATACTATATTTTCTCTGGTGCTTAAAATTCCATGTATCTTGTAATGAAACAAAGCTTCTTCTGGATTTCATAATGTACTTACTAACAGTTGTCACGGGAAAAATCTAGGTAATGGACATGCAGTTTGAGCTTCAGGGACTGCGGACGCTCATATCAGAAAAAACTCAGCTTTGCAATCAGTTAAAGAAAGAGGTAATTCCTAGTAGTATAGGCTTCATATTTTTCAAGGTATCGTGATTTCAATAATGTTGGGCTATGTCAATCACCCACTTCTATGTTCAGCTTGCCATAATCAAGAGGCTCGAACAAGATAGCTCTAAACTTTTTGAGCTTGAAGGTTCTGATACTCTGGGATCACAGTTCCGTATCATCCCTCGAGTTGATGGTGCGCCAGACATCGCAAACTGCCCAGCTCAGTGGTACCGTGTAATTTCAGGAGGCAGCAGAGAGCTCATATCAGGTATGTAATCAGATTTGTAGCTTGCAGGCTTCTAAATGAATCATTGAAAAATACAGACTCACTTGCAAGCAATCTTTGTGGTAAAATATGTTTCATGAGAACATCTATAGCTTTTTGTATCATTTATTTAATTCCTTTATATTACTCTGATATTTTAATCTCATGCTGCAGGAGCAACAAGACTTACCTATGCTCCAGAGCCATTTGATGTTGGCCAGTTGTTGCAAGCAGAGATAACTTTGGAAGCAGATAAAGTTACAGTTCAGACAGATGGTCCTTTAAATCCTGGTTAGGCATTTCCCTGTTTCCCTTTCATCATGTTTTATCTTGCCGATATCCGTGGATATATCTTTTTTTTTTTCAGAAATAACTGTTGCTTTATTTGTCAATATCAAGTTCAGAACTTCCGCATGTTCCTGGTCTGACATTTACTATTCCAGCATGTGCCAATTTTTGTACATTAAGCCTTGCACTAGTTTCCTTCTTTTGGTAGAGCTTAATAACAGTAACATCTATTTTGACCAAGGTACAGGTGCCATTTGATTTGCATGAATTAGTCACATGTTAGAATTTACCAATGGCCCTACTTGTTTAACTGTTTTTTGTGTCACGCCAACATTAATTTATTGCAGCAAGTCATTGATATTTGATAGTCTTGTGTAAATAGCTAACTCTGTTGTCTTTTAACAGCTTCAGGACTGGAACGCTATGTGGACGCCCTAATGAAAAGGGCGGATATTGAGTTCAATGTATGTATGAATCTTCTTTGCCTATAGCGTACAAGTATACAACTTATTCAAAGCATTTCAAAAGCCACCTTTCATTGGTTTGCTAAAGTACAGTACTATCATGTACTTAGGGCCTGGTTGGATCCAACCCCAAAAAGATAATTAAATAAATGAATGTGCCCCGATCTCCCACTTCTAAATAGGGCCTTCAATTTTTCCGTCTCAATAGAAGTAAAACTGAACCTGAGTTTATCTGCAGTTTGGCATGAATATTGGATCAGCTATGTGATGTAAAATTTTGTCATTTGTATTTAAAAAAAAACAGTACAATTGGACACTTACTTAATATGCCGTGCTGCTTTGTAGGTGGTAGTCACCCAAATGAATGGGAAAGATTACGCGTCGAACACTGTCCATGTATTTCATATTGGCAAACTGAGAATAAAACTTCGGAAAGGAAGGTCTACAAAAGCAAGAGAGTCATATTCCACCACGATGAAGGTAAAATGGAAGCCTGTTCACAGCATATATGTAGATGAAATGATGTCTACTCAACTGCAATATTTTGCTTCCTACAAGTGTCTGTTAGATCGTTGCTGTAGGGCTCCTTTGATTCATAGGATTTCTAAAGGATTTGTATAGGATTGAGATCCTATGGAAATTTTCGTACGGAGCCTGTTTGATTCATAGGATCAAGTCTAGGAAATAATCCTATACGAATCTTGTAGTGTAAAGTTCATAGGATTCAACTAGACATGACATTCAAATCCTATACACTTCATATTCCTACACTTTTCCTATTCTATGAATCAAAGGAGCCCCAGTAGTCTGTAGATCTGCGTACGGTATGTTTAATACCTGTGCTTATCAATTGATTACAATACAGGACCTTTTCTCCTAGAATTCCTTATAATATTTCTGAAACTAACAAGGGTTCCACACAAGTATGCAAAAATTTAAGCATGGTCTGTCATCATTGCTCCTTTTTGTCTCATGGATCATTGAATACACAAACGATATGATAAGAGTCGGCAAGTTCTTTAACCGTATTATTTGAGGTTATTTCCTGACAATCTATCTTCTTCCTGGCAAATCTTCAGCTGTGTGGAAGCCGTGGTGGTGGCAATGCTGCAGCTCGTGCAGTTTTCTGGCAAGCCAGGAAAGGCATGTCCTTCACGTTAGCTTTCGAAACCGACAGGGATAGGAATGCTGCGATCATGCTCGCCCGGAAATTCGCTTCCAACTGCAATGTGAGTGTACTTCCATAAAAGAATCTGCATCGACTGTGTGAATACAGCGAGCAGTGTGTTTACCACCTTTGAATTGCTCGACACAGGTTGTTCTCGCCGGACCAGGCGATCAAGTACACGGTGGCAACTGATAAAGGAAACTGCGCCTGGTTTGATGGCGCTGGCTGCGTATGTAATTAGGGTGCTTGTTTATTTGTGTTTGTGAGAGTAGAGGTCGTTGTACACGAGGCTTTCCCCCTTTCGACCACACGTCTTGTGAAGGCAATCTTTTTATTTGCCTGCCTTCCTGCCTGCAGCTCTTAGCAGTGCTCTAAAGATGTGCAGCCCACATTGATTGATTGTATCTTGTGTACTGCTACGGAGTACATTTGTGTGGCACTTGAGAGATATAAAAAAAATCTTTGAAGTGTAGCCCAGGGGCTTTCCCTTGAGTTATTATCAAGAAAATGTACAGATGTGTAAGATAGAACCATTTTGATCTATGATGTACTTCTTGTCCTTGATGGAGCAGAGTGAATGTCATGTTTGTGTTTCACGATTTCCTTTGTTGGCAGCTTGAAATTCTCCGCGTCTTTCTTAGTCGCAGTTTGAGCTATCTGAGGAATATAGAGAAGAAGCATCAAGCATGTCGTGTCACTGTCATCACAAAATTCTCTGAACTATTACTTTGAATACATATTATAGCATGAATCCTCTGTACTAGATACCCCCAACATATTCTGTCAGTACAAAATATTCTTAATTGGGTGTTACTGACATGACTGCCTCTATGGTCAAACCTAGCAAAGCCCAGGAACAGAACGCAACGGAATCTCGTCTGAGGTGTTCAAAATCCATGTGAGGGTAGCAACAGGGATAGCAGGTTATTCTAAAAAAAAAAAACTACACGGATAGCTACAGGACAGCGCATAGGCCACCCCGGTGTACGACTCTCACTCCCAGACGTTTGTCACGTGCAAGCGCAACGCGAGGCCATCCAAGATATCTCCAGTCCAGAGCCAGTAGCACTGAGCTTTTTGCCAGTGCTGGTCTGGACCATCTTATAATGTGGTAGTACTTGCTCTGTGGAGCGAGTAAATGGAGGTTTGAAACTCTCTTCAATTTGACCATGACTACTTGTGATTTCTTCTCGATTTGATCCCCTAGGTTAGGTGCGATGTGAAGTGAAGATAGAGTGGGTTCCATTTTCACTGGTTATTTTGTGTCCTTGTACACCTTTTTTTAATCAACTTTATTTAAATACAAATGTCAAGTTTTATCAAAGGTAAGAGCTAGATTGCTGGATTTTAAGAATTAGGGAAGATTTCAGGTCGGGTTACGTTTAACTTGTGTGCATTTGATCGTCAAATAAGTTTAATCTATGAGTGTTCATAATAACTGCAACCGACTGTGTAGCAAGGGGGGTTCCACAATATCTTCAGCGAAACTAGACTCCAAGATTTAGTGCAAAATACCACGGTACAGTACCAAATTTCAAAACCCATTCAGAGAAATGACTCCTAACCCAAACTACCCAAATCCCTCACCGACCGTTCCAGTAAACATAGACGAACCAAAGCTAAACTCATTTGATTGTCAAGTACACATAAATTGAAACGTGGCACAAAATTCTATATCTCGCCTCGTCCAAATCCAGTAATTTAAACATTAATTGATTTTAACCAATTTAGTAGCAATGGAGGTCCGACCAAGTCTCGCGGACAATGAGAAGGTGTATTACCGAATATTTGAAAATATCAAGTTTCAAACACCATCCTAAACAATGACACTCAACCCAAACTGCCCTAATCCACAAAATTGGCTAGGTATAACACAAACGAAGGAAAAATTAAACTTTGCTGATGGCCAAGTATAAAATAGTTTTAGACGGTTCTTGATCCTTAAATATGGTATGTGGATAATTATAGCTCTTAAATCTGGTGCTCTTGAGTTTGGTATCACATGACATACAATTCATAAATATGTAATGAGTGTCATATTTTTTCCAGACTTTCAAGTATTATACTTGGCCTCTGCATAACTGGATGCGCATAGCCGAACCATAGCCCGAAAAACGAAAACTAGAAGATAAAGGATGAAATACAGAACCACATGGACTACATGACGCCTAAGTTGGAGGAGGGCCGATCGTGAGATCATGCTGCCATCCATGTAAGGTAAAAGTGAAAGGATCGTATGGGCAACTAGAAGGGGGGGGGGTTGAATAGGTGCTATTTCAAATTTTACTCTTTTTCAAATTAAGGTTTGACACAAAATGTAAATTATCTAGATTATGCAACTATGGTGAATTTACCTATATGTCAATCTAGCACAAACACTAAGCAAGAACAAGATAAGTAAAGTGCGGTAAATGATAGAAGTAACCAAAGTGGAGCACGCGGAGACACAATGGTTTGTTTCCCGTAGTTCCTTCCTTTTGAGGGGAAGTACATCTAGGTTTGGAGAGGGGGTGGTTTCAAACCACCAACGCCACGAGAGTCCTCCCTTGTCTCCGATGAATCTCACCCCAACGAGTTTGACTCACCTCTTCCACTATATCGGCAACCTTCGAGGTGGAAGCCGGCACCTTTACAACAACTTCGATGCACACATCCACAACCTAATTGGAGGATCCCGAATACAAGCAAGCTATCAAACAATCGAAGACAAACTTCTAAGAACCAAATCATAAGCTAGGGTTTCCAAAGAAACACTAGAGCAAGGGGCCCTCAAGTGAATGAGGGGGAAATGAAGACCTCTCTTGGTGAAGCTATAGATCAAGGCCTCCTCCTTCGATTCTCCAAAGATCAATAACTTTGGATGGTCGAGTGAAGAGATCTTGAGGATTTGGTGGCTCAAATGGTGATGTTGTTCTTGAACTAGTCGAGCAGCTCCCAAGGTAGAAGAAGGGGCCTTTATATAGGGCCCCTAGAATTAGAGCCGTTGGGAGCCACTTACCCCGGACAGTCCGACAAAAAGCAGCCGGATAGTCTGGCCCAGCCGGACACTCCGGGAGAGAACCATCGGACACTCCGGTCTGGCAGAGTTTCCGGCCAGAGTCCGTACAATATCCGGGTGGTGTCCGATGTGGCAAACAGACTGTCTGCACCGAGCGAAGAAAAACTTGGGAATCTGATGTCTACACACTTCTATTCTTGTAGACAGTTGTTGGGCCTCCAAGTGCAGAGGTTTGTAGAACAGCAGCAAGTTTTCCCTTAAGTGGATCACCCAAGGTTTATCGAACTCAGGGAGGAAGTGGTCAAAGGTATCCCCTCTCAAGCAACCCTGCAATCAAGATACAAGAAGTCTCTTGTGTCCCCAACACATCCAATACACTTGTCAGGTGTATAGGTGCACTAGTTCAGCGAAGAGATAGTAAAATACATGTGGTATGGATATAAGACAACGGTGCCAGACAATAGCTTGATGGCGTGGAAAAGACTAAAGTAAAAAACTGAAATAAAGATAGAAACAAGCAAACATGTAATAGATCTAATAGCAAACGGTGTTTCAGTGCTTAGAAACAAGGCCTAGGGATCATACTTTCACTAGTGAACACTCTCATATAAATATCTTCTCTTTATGATACTACTCTAAACTACTCTTCGGTTGGACACTCTAATCGTTGGTAGGGCTATAACAACACACCTCAAAGTTCATCTTTCCCATCTAGATAACCCCACACTATCACCTTGAGTACTAGATGGTTCAAACAAACACCATAATTTCATAAAGACATCCAACTCCAAATATAACTCATAACAAGTATTTGTAATCTCTAGCATAAGTGCCACCATGGTGTGCACACTGTCAACTTCACACACATGGGGAGAGCAGAGATCTATTAAAGCACTTGAGTAGCAAGTTAGATATATAGATTACAAGCTCATGATCTCGATAAGATCATGCATATATATATATATATATAGAGAGAGAGAGAGAGAGATGAACACATAGCTACCAGTAGAACCCTTAGCCTCAAGAAAGAACTACTCCCTCCACATCATGGGAATCAGCAATGGTGATGGAGATGGTGGTGGAGATCGATGGAGATGGCTCTGGGGGCACTTCCCCGTCCTGGCAAGGTGCCGGAATAGAGGCTTTCTGTCCCCCGAATCTCCCCTTCGGTGGCGGCGGTGCTGCGGAACTTTTCGTGGATTTCTGATTGACGATTTAGGGGTTTTGCATCAGGGGAGATATATAGGCGAAAGAGGCAAGGTCGGTGGCCAGCTAGGGGGCCCACACCATGCCCTGGCATGGCCAGGGGGAACCCGCGCCTAGGGGTGGTGTGGCCACTAATGTCTACGCACTTCTATTCTTGTAGACAGTTGTTGGGCCTCCAAGTGTAGAGGTTTGTAGAACAGCAGCAAGTTTTCCCTTAAGTGGATCTCCCAAGGTTTATCGAACTCAAAGAGGAAGTGGTCAAAGGTATTCCCTCTCAAGCAACCCTGCAATCAAGATACAAGAAGTCTCTTGTGTGCCCAACACACCCAATACACTTGTCTGGTGTATAGGTGCACTAGTTCGGTGAAGAGATAGTGAAATACAAGTGGTATAGATAATTATAAGTGGTAACGGTGATAGAAAATATCTTAAAGGCATGGAAGAGACTAAAAGCAAACTGAAATAAAGATGGAAGCAAGCAAACATGTAATAGATCTAATTGCAAACGGTGTATCAATGCTTAGAAACAAGGCCTAGGGATCATACTTTCACTAGTGAACACTCTCTCATATAAATATCATCTCTTTATGATACTACTCTTAACTACTCTCCGATTAGACACTCTAATCGATGGTAGGGCTATAACAGCACACCTCAAAGTTCATCTTTCCCATCTAGATAACCCCACACTGTCACCTTGAGTACTAGATAGGTCCAACAAACACCACAATTTCATAAAGACATCCAACTCCAAATATAACTCATAACAAGTATTTGTAATCTCTAGCCTAAGTGCCACCATGGTGTGCACACCGCCAACTTCACACACATGGGGAGAGCAGAGATCTATTAAAGCACTTGAGTAGCAAGGTAGATCTATAGATTACAAGCTCATGATCTCAATAAGGTCATGCATAGAGAGAGATGAACACATAGATACCGGTAGAACCCTTAGCTTCAAGAGAGAACTACTCCCTCCTCATCATGGGAATCAGTAACGGTGATGGAGATCGATGGAGATGGCTCCAGGGGCACTTCCCCGTCCCGACAGGGTGCCGGAACAGAGACTTTCTGTCCCCCGAAACTCCCCTTCGGTGGCGGCGGCGCTGTGGAACTTTTCGTGGATTTCTGATTGACGATCTAGGGTTTTGGTATCGAGAGGCTCTTATAGGCGAAGGAGGCAAGGTCGGTGGCCAGCCAGGGGGCCCACACCATGCCCTGGCACGGCCTGGGGGGGACCCGCACCATGGGGTGGTGTGGCCACCTTGTGACCCCTCTCCGACTCTCCTTCTGGCTCCATGAGTTTTCCGGGAAAATATCAACTTTGGCTTTTGTCCGGTCCAATTCCGAGAATATTGATTTTCTGACTTTCCTGGAACCAAAAACAGGAGAAAATAGGAAACTGGCACTATGACTCTTGTTAATAGGTTAGTCCAAGAAATCATATGAAAAGTACTCCAAAGTGTGGACAAAACATAAGAAAGTAGATAAAACCAAGCATGGAACATCAAAAATTATAGATACATTTGCAATGTATCAGCCACCCTGTGGCCCCTCTCCGTCTCGTCTTCTGGCTCCGTGAGTCTTCCGGTAAAATATGAACTTTGGCTTTTGTCCGGTCCAATTCCGAGAATATTGATTTTCTGACTTTCCTGAAACCAAAAACAGCAGAAAACAGGCAACTCGCACAGTGGCATCTTGTTAATAGGTTAGTCCAAGAAAAGTGTATAAAAATACTCCAAAGTGTGGATAAAACATAAGAACATAGATATAAACCAAGCATGGAACATCAAAAATTATGGATACGTTTGCAACGTATCAGAATCCTCAGGGCCAGACAGTCCGACAGAAACCGGCCGGATAGTCCGGTGGGGCTGGACACTCCGGCGCACATCTGCCGAACACTCCAGCAATACTTTGTCCCTGCACTGATTTGATCCTGGGTAGCCCTTTTTCCTTAGGTACAAATTACACTAATGTAGCCGATATCTCCTGAAACATTTAACAACGGATTAAACATATCCAAGTGTTGTCTACAAACATCAAAACAATATAAATGGCATAAATGCCCTTTTAATCTCTCCTTTTTTGGTGTTTGATGACAACCCAAGGATTTGCATATAGGATAGGTAATAATTTTCACAATAGGAGATTTACAAAATATAGTAAGGCTCCCCCTAGATGTGTGACCAATTTAGCTTTGCATTTGAATACAAGACCACACACCCTAGGATCACATCCCCACTAGATTTTGTAGGTAACAAGTTATGACATGATATAATAAAGACTAGATAAATACGCTAGGAAAACATAGTCTTTAACGTAACCGGGTAAGCATGTCTAAACACACATAATGGAGTTCAACACAACATAGTACTCAAACAGATAAGATAAGATAAAAACACGAAGCTTCAACGAGGCAAATCGAAAAATCAAAATAACGTGAAGCTCGTGTACCCATGCAAATCCCCGGTAGCAACCTAACAAAAGGGCTACTTCTCCCCCTTTGGCATCGAGACACCAAAAAGGGAAAAGAGCACAACGAAAGCGTCCCTAAGCCAACTCTAGCCACGGAAGTCATCGTCGTCATCCTCATCCTCCTCCTCGTCCTCATCCTCATCCTCATCGCCATCCTCATCATCATAATCATCCTGAGTCGAGATCTGGCCGTGAGGGCGAGAAGAGGAAGTCACGTCCTCAAACATGGACCAGTCCACACGTCCCTAACTCCAGTGACCATAGGAAAAAGTGCCATCTCATGCCTACTGCTGAGAAGGATCAACATCCATGGGCTAGTTGATCCGCTTGAGTTCCTTCATGACATTCTGGTTAGCCTTGTATGCATCATACTGTCCATGGAGAATGTCAATGTTCTGGCATAGGAGAAGCTTCCTACACCAAGAGGCCTTCTTCACCTTCTTGTGCACTTCCTCCTTAGAGGTGTTGAAGCGATATGTATTGCTAGCATGTTTCATGCGAGGGCCATGGGTCACAACCTCCTGCCCCTCCTCAAACCCATCATCACTGATAGAAGCATCTGCATCCATCACATCATCCTCAAATATGTCCTGGGCAGGGGGGTAGCCTCGAGGAGCCTTGGTGGTAGGGGCACCCTTCCTCTGAAGCTTGGCATCAAGGTGTGGAACAAGATCATTGTAGAGCAATGGAGTTGCTGGAGCCTGAGCCGCAATGAGCTTCATCACATAAGGAGCAAAAAAAGGACACTTCTTGTCTATGATGCACTTGTATGGTCTGGACCATGAGTATACACTGAGTGAGCATGAGCCTGATGTCTACGCACTTCTATTCTTGTAGAAAGTTGTTGGGCCTCCAAGTGCAGAGGTTTGTAGAACAACAACAAGTTTTCCCTTAAGTGGATCACCCAAGGTTTATCAAACTCGGGGAGGAAGTGGTCAAAGGTATTCCCTCTCAAGCAACCCTGCAATCAAGATACAAGAAGTCTCTTGTGTCCCCAACACACCCAATACACTTGTCAGGTGTATAGGTGCACTAGTTCGGCGAAGAGATAGTAAAATACAAGTGGTATAGATAATTATAAGTGGTAACGTTGATAGAAAATAGCTTGCTGGCGTGTGGTTGACGTGGGAAAAGACTAAAGGCAAACTGAAATAAAGATGGAAGCAAGCAAACATGTAACAAATCTAGTTGCAAATGGTGTTTCAATGCTTAGAAGCAAGGACTAGGGATCATACTTTCACTAGTGAACACTCTCATATAAATATCTTATCTTCATGATATTACTCTTAACTACTCTCCGGTTGGACACTCTAATCAATGGTAGGGCTATAACAGCACACCTCAAAGTAAGCCTTTCCCATCTAGATAACCCCACACTGTCACCTTGAGTACTAGATGGTTCAAACAAACACCACAATTTCATAAAGACATCCAAATCCAAATATAACTCATAACAAGTATTTGTAATCTCTAGCCTAAGTGCCACCATGGTGTGCACGCTGTCACTTTCACACACATGGGGAGAGTAGAGATATATTAAAGCACTTGAGTAGCAAGGTAGATCTACTTGATTACAAAGCTCATGATCACAATATGATCATGCATAGAGAGAGAGATGAACACATAGCTACCGGTAGAACCCTTAGTCTCGAGAGAGAAATACTCCCTCCTCATCATGGGAATCAACACTGGTGATGGAGATGGTGGTGGAGATCGATGGAGATGGCTCCGGGGGCACTTCCCCGTCCCAGAAGGGTGCCGGAACAAAGACTTTCTGTCCCCCGAATCTCCCCTTCGGTGGCGGCGGCGCTGTAGAACTTTTCGTGGTTGGAGGCTTGATGATTTAGGGTTTTTGCCTCAGGGGGAATATATAGGTGAAGGAGGCAAGGTCGGTGGCCAGCCAGGGGGCCCACACCATGCCCTAACGCAGCCTGGGGGTACCCGCGCCTGGGGGTGTGGCCACCCTGTGGCCCCTCTCCTCGTATTCTGGCTCCGTGAGTCTCCGGAAAAATAGGCATATTGGCTTTTGTCCCGTCCAATTCCGAGAATATTCATTTTCTGACTTTGTGGAACCAAAAACAGCAGAAAACAGGCAACTGGCACTATGATATCTTGTTAATAGGTTAGTCCCAGAAAGTGTATAAAAAGTACTCCAAAGTTGGAACAAAACATAAGAAAGTAGATAAAACCAAGCATGGAACATCAAAAATTATAGATACATTTGCAATGTATCAACATCCCCAAGCTTAACTCATGCTCGTCCTCGAGTAGGTAAGTGATAAAAAGAAAGAATAGTTTTTGAAGTTACATGCACCATCATAAACTTGATCAAAGTATTTATAAAACATTCAAAGCTGGGATCATAGTACTTCAATCATAGCATGAAAGACAAAGTTCTAGCAATAAGGCATAGCAACTATGTTGTAACATGAAAGGATACAAACAAAAGATTCATGAATAACAATGCTGTGCAAGACGTTTGTTTGTTTCACATAAAGAAAACATAGCATAGTGGCATTCAACTTGTCCCTCATAGAGTAGCAAACATAAATGCATAGGACACCTTCAAAGTTCATAAGAGTGACTAGATACAAATAGTTTAAAACAAGCAATATCAAAGCTATGCATCAATCAACAAGTCTTGGGACAATGCACATAGAACTAAGAATGGCCACTATGCTCTCAAAGTAGGTGCATAAAGATAGAAGGTGGAGACTCAACATAAAAGTAAAAGAAAGGCCTTCATAGAAGGAAGTAGGGATTCAATTTTTCATAAAGAGCTTCCAAAAATTATGGTACTTATTAGCTTTCATCTCTCATTGCCCCTATCATAAGCATCTTGAAGTGATTAAGGTTAAAGTGAACAAACTATGGAGTATATGCTTGACAAAGTATAAGTTGGAAATCTCATGTCCCTTGAATACGAGGGCCACTCCTCATGCTACTTAAGTTTAGTCACCGGTAAGTTCTTGTCATTGTAAGTACATATGTATCATAGAGAACCGCCAACGGGGTACCCCTTGCCCGATGATACGGAAGAATCCCCATATCAAAATGACAAGGCAAGCAGACGAGCATCTCACCAATCTTCTTATTTACCATGGGAATATGGTGGTTTTTTTCTCTCTTTCCTCTTTTCATAATCTCTTTTTTTTCTTTTCTCTTTTTTTTCTCAATATAGGACTCTCTTTTTTATAAGAAGAATGCTTCATGGACGGCTCATTATGGTTATGCTGCAGGTTTCCACCATGTCAGCATGGATTAGACCAGCGGCCCAGGCATTTCTCTAACACATATACATAACTCCATGGACTTACAAGCTCCCCTTTCATTTCACACCGACGACATCCATAGACAAAAGAGCATGATATCAACTAGGTACAAAGTACCAGTGCAGTGTTGAAAGCGTTCCCCATGACAGCATGGTTCTGCTAATCCCCAACAAATAAGTGCAAGCATATACAACACAGAAAGGTTCAAGTTTATTAAGGGCAAGAAAAGTAAAGTGTGCCATCAAGTTTGTGAGAGCTTTAATCACTAGTTTTCTCATAACAAGTTTAATTTGGAAGATAGATAAAAACATGAATATACTTGGAATAGCATATGCTAGTAGGTAGGTATGGTGGAATCTTCGGAATAACTTGGTTTAGGGAGTTGGATGCATGAGTGGAACTCATACTTGGTTGTGGAGGCTAGCAAAAGACTGGGAGCGACAAACTAAGAGAGCAATAATGGCCATAATCATGCAGAGCGAGAAAACATCATTGATCAAAGCATAAAGTGATACTAAAAGTTGAAAACTAAAGGATCATAAAGGCTTATGGTGACTTGGGATAGTCATAACATGGTGTGAGCATGTGCCAAATCAACCCAAATAAAGCATCAAAGGAGAATACCACAATATTATGCTTTAATATGCTAAAACAACGCATGATTCTTCCAAGCCACATTAAGCAATCTTAATTGTTTATAACAAGTCATGCTACATCAAATAATACTAAGCATAAAGCCAAAACAATATAAAGCATGGCATGACAAAGCATAGGCCACCGTTAAAAACAAGCTCTCTTTACCACTTAAGCATTAACTTTCCTACTCTTTTCCAACTCAAACCAAACTACTTAAAATCCAATGCATGAAAGAGGGGGTCCAACCAATTTATTCAGCAAACTAAGCAAATGAAAAACCAAAACGAAAACAAAAAAGAAGACGCTCCAAGAATAACACAACTGTGCATGAAACAATAAAAATGAAGCGTTTGGAAGAAACCTGAGATTTTTATTGATGAAGAGGGGGATGCCTTGGGCATCCCCAAGCTTTGACGCTTGTACTTGTTGGATATTTCTTGGGGTGACACGCGTGGCATCCCCAAGCTTGAGCTTTAGTCCATCCTTCATCTCATTACTCATTCCTTCCATACACCTGAATTTTTTCCTTCATACAAAACTTCACATAATCTTTATTAGCAACATTAGTGCACTCAAGATAATAAGTCTTTAGGTTCAGTTCTAACACCAATAAATATTCTATTAAAACACAAGCTACTGTAGCACTTCCCTCAAAAAGCTCAATTCCCCCAAAGAACTCAAAAAGGAACCAACAAGAAGCAAATGCAAAAAATGGTAGAAATTTGTCAAAACAGACCAGCAGGTAAAGACGAATTTTTTAGAAGACCTTATGTTGCTCAAATCCGAAAGTGTTGAACTAAATAAAGTTAGATAACAACCTGGGGCAGAAGCACAAAAATTCACGCCTCAAAAGGACGTACAAATATTTTACACAAATTTTTACAGTGAAGAACAGAAATCTGTTTCAGGACAACAACTTTCCCAAACATTACTTCTCTATCATTAGAGGTTACTATTGGCACAAAAAGTAAATAAAAAGGATAAGGAGCAGTTATTACAGAAGTAATAACTTCCAAGACTCATCTAAAACTTTTGGGTTATCTCCCAATAAGTAATTTTCTTTAACGCCTTTAAGTTAGGCATGATAGTTTGAGAAGATGCTCTCATAATAAATATGATTTGAAGTAAAAGAGAGCATCAAGAAGCAAATTCAAAACACATTTAAGTCTAACCCACTTCCTATGTATAGGAATCTTGTAAAGAAACAAGTCATGAAAGCACAAAGCAACAAGCATAAGAAAGCAAAACAAGTGCAACTTCAAAATTTTCAACATAAAGAGGGGAAACTTATTGTTGTTGAGATACATAAAACCATGTTTCCCTCTCTCATAATAACTTTCAGTAGCATCATGAATAAAATTAAAAATATAACTATCACATAAAACATTCTTATCATGATCCACATTCATATAATAATTATTACTCTCCACATAAGCATAGTCATTCTTATTAATTGTAGTGGGAGCAAATTCAACAAAATAGCTATCATTATTATTCTCACCACCATAATCATCAAATATAGGAGGCATATTGTAATCATAATTAATTTTCTCCTCAATAGTAGGTGGACTAAAAATATCATATTCATCATTGTAATCATCATATATTGGAGGCATAGTATCATCAAAGTAAATTTTCTCCTCCGTGCTTGGGGGACTAAAAAGATCGTTTTCATAAAAACTAGCTTCCCCAAGCTTAGACTTTTCCATAGCATTAGCAATAATGGTGTTCAAAGAATTCATAATAATAACATTGCTAGTAGCAAGCAAATAAAGTTCCATAGGTTTTTTAATTTTCTCTTCAAACACTTCATGTCCTAACTCAAGATAAATACTATAAAGCTCTCTAATTTTGTTGTTGTTTTCCCTTAAACCTAACTCTTGAAAACAAGAAACAAAAAAACAAAATTGTAGAATCTAAAGGAAATAACTTCGAGCACTCACATCGGAGGATGTGAGTACCTTTTACCTTACCTCCCCGGCAACGGCGCTAGAAAATAGCTTGATGTCTACGCACTTATATTCTTGTAGATAGTTGTTGGGCCTCCAAGTGCAGAGGTTTGTAGAACAGCAACAAGTTTTCCCTTAAGTGGATCACCCATGGTTTATCGAACTCAGGGAGGAAGTGGTAAAAGGTTTTCTCTCTCAAGCAACCCTGCAATCAAGATACAAGAAGTCTCTTGTGTCCCCAACACACCCAATACACTTGTCAGGTGTATAGGTGCACTAGTTCGGCGAAGAGATAGTAAAATACAAGTGGTATAGATAATTATAAGTGGTAACAGTGATAGAAAATAGCTTGCTGGCGTTTGGTTGACGTGGGAAAAGACTAAAGGCAAATTGAAATAAAGATGGAAGCAAGCAAACATGTAACAAATCTAGTTGCAAACGGTGTTTCAATGCTTAGAAACAAGGCCTAGGGATCATACTTTCACTAGTGAACACTCTCATATAAATATCTTCTCTTCATGATACTACTCTAAACTACTCTCCGATTGGACACTCTAATCGATGGTAGGGCTATAACAACACACCTCAAAGTAAGTCTTTCCCATCTAGATAACCCCACACTGTCACCTTGAGTACTAAATGGTTGAAACAAACACCACAATTTCATAAAGACATCCAACTCCAAATATAACTCATAACAAGTATTTGTAATCTCTAGCCGAAGTGCCACCATGGTGTGCACGCTGTCACTTTCACACACATGGGGAGAGTAGAGATCTATTAAAGCACTTGAGTAGCAAGGTAGATCTACTTGATTACAAAGCTCATGATCACAATATGATCATGCATAGAGAGAGAGATGAACACATAGCTACCGGTAGAACCCTTAGCCTCGAGAGAGAACTACTCCCTCCTCATCATGGGAATCAACAATGGTAACGGAGATGGTGGTGGAGATCGACGGAGATGGCTCCGGGGGCACTTCCCCGTCCCAGAAGGGTGCCGGAACAGAGAATTTCTGTCCCCCGAATCTCCCCTTCGGTGGTGGCGGCGCTGCAGAACTTTTCGTGGCTAGAGGCTTGATGATTTAGGGTTTTTGCCTCAGGGGGAATATATAGGCGAAGGAGGCAAGGTCGGTGGCCAGCCAGGGGGCCCACACCATGCCCTGGCGCGGCCTGGGGGTACCCGCGCCTCGGGGGGAGGGGGTGTGGCCACCCTGTGGCCCCTCTCCGTCTCGTATTCTGGCTTCGTGAGTCTTCGGGGAAAATAGGCATATTGGCTTTTGTCCCGTCCAATTCCGATAATATTTATTTTCTGACTTTCTAGAACCAAAAACAGCAGAAAACAGGCAACTGGCACTGTGGCATCTTGTTAATAGGTTAGTCCCAGAAAGTGTATAAAAAGTACTCCAATGTTGGAACAAAACATAAGAAAGTAGATAAAACCAAGCATGGAACATCAAAAATTATAGATACATTTGCAATGTATCAGAGCCATAAGATTGATTTCTGCACCTCTCATCTCATCCTTGTTGCCCGCCTTGGGAGTGAGTGTGTGGCGAAACATGCGAAGCAGAATGTTGTAGATGAGCTTGATGTTGGTGGTTTGGTCAACCACACCATACTGAGAGTAAATCGGGGCCAACCTCTGCTTGTCATATTCCTGACCATGTACATGCATTCTGAGACCACTCGGAGTATCGGGATTGAAAGGCAATCCAAGAATGTGGGAAAACTGAACCATGCTGGAACGACACCTAGTAGTGCCATACATCCACTCAAGGAGAATATCTGTAGTGTCCCTAAAGACCACTGTGGCATAGAACTGCTGGACCAATTCAACATTGTAGTCTTCTTTTACTTCAAAGATGGTGTACAGCCCCATCTTCTCAGTCACCCAAAGAGCGTCCTCAAAGTAGCTGTGAGCTCGGAGCTTCTCGAGATCCAACCACTACATGGGGCACACAGGATTCCTAAACCCACAAAACAACTCAGAAAAGAGTAGGGCTTGTTCATTTCTCTAGAAGCGATCATCAGCCGAGGTGCGTGGCAGA
Source organism: Avena eriantha (assembly GCA_910589775.1). NCBI lineage: Eukaryota > Viridiplantae > Streptophyta > Magnoliopsida > Poales > Poaceae > Avena > Avena eriantha. The sequence goes on along the minus strand of OU342746.1, from coordinate 266,538,981 downwards.
GAATAGAACTGCTGGATTCTCATCTCCACAAACTCCTCGGTACCCAAATCTGTAGAGTAGTCAATGCTTCAAACTTCATGCGCTTGGCTTCATCCCTTTTCAGTTTTCTAATCTTTTCTTGCTTTGCTGCAGCACGATCATGAGCAGCATGTTTGACCATAGAAGGATCTACATGAATGTCTCTCTCTTCCTCATAACTGATCCTACGAGGACGAGGCTTTTTAGAAGCCTGAGACCGACGAGGGAGAGAGCCACCTGTGAGATTAGAGTAGAAGGATAGCATATGGGTTAAGCACATTTGTCCTGGAAATGCAAACACATAGCAGTAGTCAAAGTAATACATGAGCTGATTTGGCTGAAAACACCCTGACTGACCTGAAAAACGACCCCAGAGACTCTGCCGTTCCCGGACATTCCGGTGCATATGCGCCAGACATTCTGGCTAGGCCAGAGTGTCCAACCCGTACACGCCGAACATTCGGGCTGGAGCCTTGATGGTTTTCGGGCAGTTCGTGAGTGTTCAACCGGAGTAGATCAGGATTGCTAGAACCACTACAAGGATGAGTATTGCACGTAAATATGATGTACCCATGGATCTAGGTAAGACATTACCCTCAAAAATTCATCTAGAGCAAACCCTAGAGATGGAGAAGGGGAGAGGCACTATACCAGCATCCATGGGGACCTTCACCGGAGGGGAAAGGATCCCAGCAGCAAAGGGAAGGCAATGGCTGGTGACAATGGCAGGATCTGGGGTGGAGGAGCCCTCTCGATGGTGCTCTTGGTCGGGGGCAGCAGGAAAAGTGCAAGAGGGAGTTGGGGAGGAGAAGGAGGACTGAACCATCCACTTCTCCTTGACCCCTTTTACGAGTTGGAAACTGCTGGGGCTGGAGTGTCCGGGTGAAATGCACCAGAGTGTCTGGACCAGCCAGAATGTCCGGAGTGAATCAAGTGGAGAGTCCGGTCTGGCCGGACACTCCGGTTGGTTCAGGGCGGATAATCTGGCCCCCTGCGACCAGAGAGCCCAGTTTCAAGTAGTGGACAAATGTGTGGCAAGAGGAACATGTTTAAAGGTGAGAATAGGCCTGAGATTTAGAAGATGTACTGTCAAGGACCAAGAAAACATAGATATTCAAGAGGATGGAAATTTAAGTTCCAAATCAAACAAACCAAGAACCAACTCTTCAATAAGAAGAGTGCAGTGGCCGAGGCCACCATGTAAGAGTTTGTGGCATGACACCGCGAAGAATTATTCTTGGGTTCATAGCCACTACTCATCAATGAAGCTCACATATCACAAAATGATATTAAGAGAATTGAATTTCTTAATGTTGGCATTACGAGGGGAGGGATAGTCCAATGTATTAGGACTGCACTCCCCTATCTCCATGCCTACACCTAAACCAAATAAGAGTCAATACATAGGTGAGTATGCAAGGTGATCAAGTCAAGCTCCTTGAATCTATGATATTTAGTTCATTCCTCAAATAGAAAAACCTTGCTTCATCAAGTGGCTTCGTGAAAATGTCGACAAGTTGGTCTTTGGTTGACACATAAGATAGCTCAATATCACCTCAAGCAACATGGTCTCTAATGAAGTGATGATGAATCACAATATGCTTTGTCCTTGTACGATCCACTAGGTTGTAGGCAATCTTGATAACACTTTCATTGTCACATAGAAGAGGCACTTTGTCACAATGGACACAATATTCCTTTAAAGTTTGCCCCATCCATAGCAATTGAGTACAAGCACTAGCAGCTGCCACATACTCGGTTTCAGCGGTGGAGAGAGATATAAAATTTTGCTTCTTAGAAGACCAACACACCAAGAACCTTCCAAGGAATTGGTAAGCCCGAGAGGTTGATTTTCTATCATCCTTATCACCATCCCAATCCGCATCCGTGTATCCACAAAGAGAGAAAGTTGAGCCCCTAGGATACCAAATACCATAGTTTGGGGGTATGAACCAAATATCGAAAGATTCTCTTGACCGCCATTAAATGGCTTTATTTAGGAGTAGCTTGATATATTGCACACACTCCTACACTCAACACAATATCGGGTCTAGATGCACAAAGTAAAGCAAAAAACCAATCATGGACCGATATACCTTTTGATCCACATCTTTACCATTTGGGTTTAGTTCAAGATGAGTCTTTGTTGCCATGGGAGTAGGAGTTACATTTAGATCCTTCATGTTGAATATCTTGATTATATCTTGAGTATACTTGGCTTGGTTGAATAATGTTCCTCCTCTTACTTGCTTGATCTCAAAACCAAGAAATACTCTCAATTCCCCCATCATAGACATCCGGAACCTATTAATCATAAGCTTTGAGAATTCATCATTAAAAGATTTGTTAGATGAGCCAAAGATAATATCATAAACATATATTTGGCATACAAAAAGCTCCCCATTGACCTTCTTAGTAAAAAGAGTGGGATCGATTTTCCCAACCTCAAACCCACGGTATAACAACAACTCTCTAAGGTGCTCATACCACGTGCGTGGGGCTTGTTTGAGCCCACAAAGCGCCTTATCAAGCTTGTAGACGTGGTTTGGGAAGTTGGGATCCTCAAACCCCGGGGGTTGCTTTACATATACCAACTCATGCAATGGACCATTAAGAAATGCACTTTCTACATCCATTTGTTGTAATTTAAAGTTATGATGTGCCGTAGAAGCAAGAAGGATACGAATGAACTCAAGGCGAGCCACTGGTGCATATGTCTCTCCATAATCAATGCCTTCAAATTGAAAGGACCCTTGTGCAACCAATCTTGCCTTGTTCCTCACAACAATTTCATGCTCATCTTGGTTGTTCTTGAATATCCACTTGGTGCCTATAACATTGCGGCAATCTTTTGGCTTTTCAACTAACTTCCATACTTTGTTTCTCTCAAAGCTGTTAAGCTCTTTGTGCATTGCTTCCAACGAATCTGAATCTTCAAGAGCTTCCCATACTTTCTTTGGTTCCACCATGGAAATGTGTGCTTGGTGTTCACCAAAACTCTTCAATTGAGCTCTAGTGGATATCTCTCTTCTTAGATCCCCTACCACATTCTCTAGAGTGTGGTCTCTTAATTCCAACATTCTATCCATTCTAGCTTGGCGACGAGTTTTGATCTCCTTGTTGTTTCTTGTGGGGATCTCTTCATCATTTTGGTCCTCGTCTTGACCATCAACTTGACCTTGATCATCATTGAAATCATTTTCTTCATTAAGAGGCAAATATTGACCTTGGTCTTGATCAAGCACACTTCTAGACAGGCGTTGAGATGATCTTATGGCAGATTGTATAGATCTTCCTTGTACAATAGACTGAGCAGTGCTGGACATTCTGGCAAATGGAGACTCAAGCTCATCCTGGTTAGAGGTTTCTCCTTGATCAACTTATGGAGGGTCCATAACTTATCTTTGGCTTGGGTCGTTGTCATCCTCGATAGGAGCTTGTTGATGTTGTGAAGATGAGGGATCCACTTGAGTAGAGCATAGTTCTTATCGATCCGCCATAAGGGGTTCCTCAACAGGGCGGATGAATCCCGCACCCATTCTTCCTATGGCATCATGAGGCATTTCATCATCTACATCCCAAACATCAACACGCCCCCCTTGGGGACCATCATATTCTTCAAAAACCACACTACGAGATTCTATGACAGTTCCAGAGAGCTTCTCATAGATTCTATAAGTGTGAGATTCAAGACCATAACCAACAAAAATACCCTCTAATGCTTTGGAATCAAATTTGGACAAATGAACACCCTTTATGCGATAGAAACACTTGCAACCGAACACCCGGAAGTATGAAACGTTGGGCTTGTTATCGGTAAGAATTTCATATGGGGTCTTGATCAATTCTTTGCGGAGGTAGAGCCGGTTTGATGCATGGCATGCAGTGGAGATTGCTTCGGTCCAAAAATTGTATGGAGATTTAAACTCAGCCAACATGGTCCTTGCCATATCAATAAGAGTCCGGTTCTTCCTCTCAGCTACACCATGTTGTTGAGGGGTATATGCAGCGGAATATTGGTGTTTTATCCCCACCACTAAGAAATCCATTCAAGGTGTAGTTCTTGAACTCGGTGCCATTGTCCCTCCTTATTATTAACACTGGGACATTGTGTTGACGTTGAGCCATGTTCATGAAGTCAATGAAGTTTTCTTGGGTCTCACTTTTCAGCTTGAAGAAATATACCCATGTGTATCTTGAGTAGTCATCAACAATCACCAAACAATATTTCTTCCCACCAAGACTCGCATGAGATGGAGGACCAAAGAGATCCACATGAAGGAGCTCCAAGATGTTCTTGGACTTGATGTAGTTCTTCGGCTTGTGGGGAGAATCATGCATATTTCCTTCAACACAAGCCCTGCATACATGATTTTTGGCAAAACAAACATTTTCTTTTAGTCCAACAATATGACCATCCTTGTGGAGACTTTGCAAAGTTCTCATGTTGACATGGGCTAGACGGCGATGCCATAACTAACCCACATCGAATAAGCACATCGCACTTGTAGTGGTTTTCCTCAAAAAGTCCACCACATGCAAGTCATTTTCGACATACCCAACGAAAGCGAGCTTTAGAGACTTTCTCCACATGAGGATCACTATATCATTATCAATAAAGAAGGCAAAGCCCATCTTTCCAAGAGCACGGACTGAAAGTAAATTATAGCCAAGGGTCTCAACAAGCATGATGTCCACGAGATTAATATCGTGGGTACCCACAACCTTGCCGAAACCCATTACCTTAGACTTTGACTTGTCGGCATATGTCACAGATATTTGATCAACATTTGGTCTGAACACCTTGACACTAGATGCGCTTCCAGTCATATGACTTGTGCATCCACTATCAAGCACCCATTTTGATCCTCTAGAAGCATAGGTCTACAAAAGATCAAACTAGTTTTTAGGTACCCATTTTTCAATGGATCCTCTTTTGTTACAACAAGGGTCCTGGGAACCCAAATAGACCAAGCAATATAACCATCAAAGGGGCCAACATATTGTGCATACACATCACCATAATAATCACGCATTAAAACATAGTCAGGGTTAACATTTCCTGCAAAGTCATCATGAGACATAGTTTTGCCACGTGTATTCTTACTACCCACAATGACCTTGTATTTTTCTTGTGTAGGCTTGGCCTTCTTCTTCTTGTTGTTGTTCTTCTTCTTGGCGTTGGAGACAAAGCCAATGCCCCCTTTCTCACCATTTGGCCTCTGCTTACTCAAGAGGTCATCAATTGACTTATTACCTTTGGGAAAGGTGGCCTTAGCTAGATCCCCCTTCAACCTAGCATTTTCTTCAAGTATATTTGTACAACTAGAAGGAATCAAAGTACTAGGTGAAGAAATATTAGTCAATTGAGTTTGAAGCTTTTCATGAGACTTACTGAGTAACAAGAGTTCACTCTCCAAGGCCTTGTGAGCCTTGTCAAGCATCCTAAAGTCATCGGCAAGTTTTTCATGAACAACACCAAACTCAATCTTGTCCTTTTAGCCTTTTTATATTTAGCAATAACATGGTCACATTCCTTGATGATTTTATTAATAATTAGGTCATTTGCTTCATCAAGCCCTTCAAGTTTAGATTCAAGAGACATCCTAGTCTCTTGTTCTTCTTCTAGAGCATTATTTAGAGCTTCTACCTCAATCATGTGCTCTCTTCCTAATTTACATCTCTCATCAAGAAGCTCTTGTGTGTGAGAAAGTTGATTTAAGAGGTCCACAAAATGTTTCTTGTGCTCCCCTTGCAAGTTAGTCATAAACACATCAAAAGCAACTAATTCCTTTTTGACCTCAAGAGATATCTCATCATCAACCAACAAGGTGGGGTGTGATGATGATAATACCTTTGTTCCTCTTGCCATAAGGCAAGTGACGTTCTTGTTGGAGATATTCTCATTTGGAGAGTCGAAGAGGGAGAAGGTAGGTGTATAAGTAGTGGCAAGAGCAGCCCACCGCTTAATGTTTCCTCTTCTTCATCTTCATCATCATCATTGTCGGAGGGGAATTCTTCATGTGTTATCAAGACAATTTCACCCGACTTCTTGTTGGTGGGATTCTTCTTGATGAAGGGTTTCTTGAAAGGAGCTTTGGAGCTTTTCTTCAACACAAGTTTACCCCCATGATCTTCTCTTTTCTCATAGGGATAACCGGCAACAAAGTGATAGCGGTCACCACAATTGAAGCAAGTTCTCAATTTAGACTCATTGTCTCTTCTCCCATTGGGGTTGCTTCTTTGTTGCATCTCCATCTTGGCCTTGGCGGGGTCTTTCCAAAAAATTCTTGCATAGAAGGCCATGTATTCACCATGAGCAACCTTGACATCTTCGGGTGGCTCACTGAAATTGCATCATCACTCCCTTCTTCTTCATCATACTCCACAACCTTGGACTTCAAGGAAAGATTGACACCACTACTCATTCCAATAGCACGAGCACATGCGTCTTTGGCATTCTTGGCAGCAACCTTGAAAGCGGCCATCTCTTGCATAACTTCATTGGAGGTCATGAGATGGTAGTTGTGTCTTCCTTGGAGGCTCTTCAAGTCAGTGGGATCGAAAGGCATGGGTGCACTCACATACTTCCTCTTGATCCAAGCATCATCAATGTGAGAGGCACCAACATTCCTGAAGGCGGTGGCTATGGATTTGAGTCTTCGATACATGTCTTCATGATACTCACTATCCTTCATAAAGAAACCTTCAGCCTCATTGCTTAAGGCATCATACCTATTTCTTCTCATGCTATTATTACCAACAAACAAGTCAATGAGAGCATCCCAAGCTTCCTTGGCGGTATTGTAGTGCTCAATGTGGGGAAAATCCTTTGGCCCCACTCCAAGTTGGATCATGTGCAAGGCTATCGCATTGAGTTGGCTATTGACCACTTCTCTTCTAGTCAAGTTGGCTGGATCCTCAATTTTGAGTCCTTCTTCAATAATGTTCCACAAGTAAATGCAAGAGCTGCGCACATGAGATTTCATTAAAACTTGCCATTGAGCAAAAATATGTGCAGCTAACTTAGGCGGGTCACCTCTATTATTTATATGGGGATGAGGGATTAGAGGGTCGGGAGAGTACCATCCGAGAACCGCATGGTGCTCTTCCTTCCCATCACCCTTTTTGGGGGTGGAGTCAGTGGAATTATGTTCATCCCCCACCACTTCACCTATTGGATTAGCGGGAGCATTTGCCTTAGGGTTAGGTGGTGATTCCTCTTGAGAGGGAGGTGATGAGGCTGACTTTTCCATAACAAGTCATTTAACAAGTTGACGCAACTGTTGGATTTCGTTTCCCAATGTAGAGCTCAAGCTTGTTTACAAATTCTTGAGATCTAGCATGGTCACCGAGGTGCTAGCCTCACCCTCTCCCTCATCTCCTGGGTTGCCCATAGTCTCTTAGGCAGGGCCGGTCCATACATATTCAGGGCCCTGGGGCGAGACAACAAAAAAGGCCCTTTCACAAACATAGATTTAGAATGTATTGTATATTTGTATTTCAAAAGCAATCCAATATATATCATCGATGGTCTTTGAACTACAAAACTCACACTATAAATTATTTATTTGTAATGGTCCAGAGAACTACATCATCATCATTTAGTAAGGAAACAATATTGTTCTACCAAATACTTCGCTTTATGTTCTTCACCCGTATAAAACTTCTCCAAAGCTCTCTGCATGAACATAGTAATTAGTAAAGAAAACTTGGTACTTCTTGTTTGTACTATGATGATCAGATCTGGAAGAACTTACATTAGTTTATATACTCCCCAATCTGAAATGTTCTTCACTTTATGTCTCCGCCCGAATAAAACTACTCCAAAGTTTTTTGCATAAGGCGCAACAGAGCAACCTTAGCACTTCATGATCTTGTTATTTCTTGTAGCACTTCTAGAAGCAAAGTCATCAACAATCAAATCAATATTTATTTCATCCAACTTATCTTTCTCAATGCATAAAGTAGCAAGGCCATTCAATCTTTCCTGTGACATAGATGATCTCAAATAATTTTTTAATAACTTCAACTTTGAGAAACTACGTTCAGCTGATGCTACAGTGACTGGCACAGTAAATAAAATTCGATAAGCTATTAATGTATTTGGAAAACAGTCTATGTCTCTAACAAACTCAAAAATATCCATAGCACGGAATGACACGTCAGATTCTGGTAAAGTCATTTGCAGTAGCCTTAATTCAGAAAAGAGGTCATCTAATTCAACATCGCTTCGAGAAAACGTTTCTACAAATTTAGTACAGCATTTGCGTAATTCAATGTCATTCAATAACTTTAAGTCTTTTGAGCTAAGTAAGAATCCAAATATGTTTTTGAACACTTTTAGTTCTTCGAATCTTCGTTGTAGAGAGACTTTTGCAACATCAACCATAACTAAGAAGTAATTAACTTCAAAGGCCTTCTCAGCTAATAGAACGTCTTCATCGTGATCGGGTTCATCAAATTGTTTTTTCCTAGTAACTTTACGTTTTATTGGAAATGATGGTTCTATTCCCATTTCGGATGCAAGTCTTTTCGCAATTTTCAAACTAGATGCAAAACCTTCATTTCTGTAATTTTCAAAAAAAATCATTATCCCTTCGATTTGCTGCAAAGTAGAATCGATACACATGGTCGGGGACTGTAGGTTCTTACTCACTGTGTTTACAACCAGTAAAATGTCATACCAAATAACCATGCCAAGTAAAAACTCAAAACTACCAAGCGCATCAAATAAATTTTTTGCATCAGTCTTTGACTTGGCATCATTATCACAAATTTTACCGAACTCGGACAAAGCTAATCTTAATTGGGGTGCTTGGAATCTAATAGTTTTAACACTTTTAATTCGACTCTCTCACCGTGTGTTAGACAATCCTTTAACGGTCAAACTTGGAATATGATCAAGTAACACTTTCCATCTTTTAGTGGAACTTGAAAATAACACATATATGCATTGCACTATTCCAAAAAAAGAAAGAGCTTTACCACACGAACTTGCCATATCACACAAAGTAAGATTTAGACTATGACACGCACATGGCATATAGAGAGCACTTGAGTTAATTTCAAGTAATCGTCTTTGAGTTAATTTCAAGTAATCGTCTTTGTACCCCTTGTTTGTTTCCTTTCATGTTCGAACCATTATCGTAACCTTGGCCCCTCACATTATTAATATTTAGGCCATACGAATCTATAGCATCAAGAAGTACATTAAAAAGACCCAACCCAGATGTATCATCCACCTTCAAAAAATCCATAAAGAACTCCTCTATCTTGATTTTTTTATTGGACATGTTAACACATCTAATAATTAAAGTCATCTGTTCTTGGTGACTAACATCCGGAGTACAATCAAGAATTATGGAGAAATATTTAGCCTCTTTAACAATTGTTAAGATAGAACTTGTAATACTAGAGGCTAATAGAGAAATTAACTCATTTTGGATTTTGTGGCTGAGATAATGATGATAAATTTCATCATTTTTAATCCGTCTAAGATGTTCTTGCATTATTGGATCAAATTCTGCAACCATCTCTACACATGCCAAGAAATTACCATTGTTGTGTTGGTAGATTTTTTCACTAGATCCACGAAAAGCTAAGTTGCGTTTAGCAAGAAACTTCACAATGGCTACTAGTCTTATTAGCACTTGTCTTAGCCGTTCTTTCTCCTTTGTGATCTGCTGCTGAAAATACTTATCAATTGTTTTGTTTTTGGATAATCTAACTCTTAACTCATTCCAAGTGTTCATGTTTTTAATATGCTCTACACCATTTTCATGTTCTCTAAGCCTCTCGCTAAGATGCTTCCAATCTCTCAATCCATTACTTGCTAATGAACTCTTGAAGCTATGAGATTTTAAAAGCTTACAACAAAAGCAATACACCTTGTCAACATGTTTAGAGTAAAACAACCATTTCCTATCATGCATTTCCCCATTTTTCATTTTTCTGCTATAGTAAGTTTGAGAAAAATGTCTAGATTTACTATCTAACGGGAACACAATATTCTCTTCTCTTACAGGCCCCTTTTCAACTAAAATATGCCTAGCTTTCTCATCCAAATTGTCCCAATGTCGTGGATCAAGAATATCAACAGTAAAAGGTTGTTGTTCATCAACACTTGGAATTTTTGAATTTGGTGAATCAGCTAGGTTTTCATGTTGATTAAAATTATTATCAACCGTGGTTGTATCATTGTCGTCATCTAAATTCTCATTTTGTTGCTCTTCAACAGTTACTAGGGCCAACTGCAGGGAGTTCCTAGAAGAACTACCGGTTCTAAAAAATTTATCTATTGAACCTCTCTGGGATTCTTCCAGTTCATCTCTCTGTTTCTTTCTCTTTCTTTTCTCACAACCAGATAAACTTTTTTTAGAAGACATGTTATGAAATAATATGCAGAAAAACAGTCAATACAGGGAACAAAAGCACCTGGATATGAACATGTGGCTCGATGTTGAATTGGTGTCGATGTAGATTGCTTGATCTTCTCAGCACAAATATGAAAGACAAGATGGGCCGCTCATTCCCCGCCCCCTTCTCTTCCTCTTCTTCTCCTAATCTGCTATGCTCAGCGGTCTATTGGATTTCAGATCCAACGAAGCTTGAAGAGTAGACCCAAGAAGAGCAGAATTGGAGATGTGGAGCAGTCAGATTGAGGGAGTCGGTCTATTTAACAACGACTCAAAAGAGGAACGAGCTTAGAGGAGGGATCTCAGGGAGGGAGACCTACCATCTCTGATGCCTCCAACGTTTATTTGATGACCTTGACCTGACGGGGAACGCCAATTGAGGATGGAAAGAGAGAAAGAGATGATTATGGAGAAAAATAGCGTCATTGGTCTCCATTAATGGCTGCGGCGACCTCGGCATTGGAAAGGCACGGGACGGCGCTGCTATTCGTGGGATTTGAGAAATTTGGGGAGGAGACGAGTCGACACGGAGGTATACAGATGAGTTCGGAAGAGTACAGAGAAGAACGACGAGTTCCGTCCGCAACAGCACTACGATCAATTTTTTTAATAGTACCGATCTATTGTGTTGGTCCGTGAGTACTAGCTATCGTGGTGGTCTTGGCCATTTTTTCCTCTTGTTTTCTTGGACCTGATACTAAAATACCTGTTCTAGTATACGAACTACTGTTTGGGCCGGGGCCCCTATTTCCCAAGGGCCCAGGGCGGGCGCCCCGTTGCCCTGCCTTATGGGTCGGCCCTGCTCTTAGGCGGTTAAGCCCGAATAAAGAGTCGAGGCTCTAATACCAATTGAAAGGATGGTATGGGCAACTAGAGGGGATGGTGAATAGGTGCTACTTCAATTTTACTCTTTTTCAAATTAAGGTTTGACACAAAAGGTAAGTTCTCTAGATTATGCAACTATGGTGAATTTACCTATATGTCAATCTAGCACAAACACTAAGCAAGAACAAGATAAGTAAAGTGCGGTAAAGGATAGAAGTAACCAAAGTGAAGCACGCGGAGACACAAGGGTTTGTTTCATGTAGTTCCTTCCTTTTGAGGGGAAGTACATCTACGTTTGGAGAGGGGGTGGTTTCAAACCATCAACACCACGAGAGTCCTCCCTTGTTCTTCGATGAACCTCACCCCAACGGGTTCGATTCACCTCTTCCACTATATCAGCAACCATTGAGGTGAAAGCCGACACCTTTACAAAAAGTTCGAGGCACACATCCACAACCTAATTGGAGGCTCTTGAATACAAGCAAGATGTCAAACAATCAAAGACAAGCTTGTAAGAACCAAATCATAAGCTAGGGTTTCCAAAGAAACACTAGAGCAAAGGGCCCTCAAGTGAATGAGGGGGAAATGCAGATCTCTCTTGGTGAAGCTATAGATCAAGGCCTCCTCCTTCGATTCTCCAAAGATCAATGACTTTGGATGGTTGAGTGGAGAGATCTTGAGGATTTGGTGGCTCAAATGGTGATGCTATTCTTGAACTAGTCGAGCAGCTCCCAAGGTAGAAGAAGGGGCCTTTATATAGGCCCCCTAGAATTAGAGCCGTTGGGAGCCACTTACCTCGGACAGTCCAGCAAAAAGCACCCGGACATTCCGGCCCAGTCGGACACTCCGGGAGAGAACCACCGGACACTCCGGTCTAGCAGAGTTTTCGGCCAGAGTCCGACCGGCATCCGGGTGGTGTCCGATATGACAAACAGATTGTCCGCACCGGGCGAAGAAAAACTTGGGAATCCTCAGGGCCGGACAGTCCAACAGAAACCAACCGGATAGTCCGGTGGGGCCGAATACTCCAGCGCACATCTGTCGGACACTCCGACAAGACTTTGTCCATGCATTGATTTGATCCTGGTAGCCCTTTTTTCCTTAGGTACAAATTACACTAATGTAGTTGATATCCTGAAACATTTAACAACAGATTAAACCTATCCAAGTGTTGTCAACAAACATCAAAATAATATGAATGGAATAAATACCCTTTCAAAAAGTAACCTTCGTCGTGTCCTCCAAGCACGCACACAACTCCGTAAACAGTTCCTGATTTTCCACATGTTATAGAGAAGACCATAAACGGAGGATAACTGTGCATCGGTAAATAACCTGTATAAGATAAGAAATTTTATCGTTAAAAATCTTATCATTTCTACATATCCACAACGACCAAATAATATCAAGCGCTCCCACCTCGAGAAGAATTCTAAACATGTGATCTATCCTATGTAACTAGTTGCCAAAGATGTTTGCAACACTTCCAGAAGCTAATTAGATGATTGACCATACATACTAAGCTAATTTAGATGGAAAGAATAAATGTTTTATCATCTCATCATGATGACAGAAAACACATTTCACACTTCCATGTCAATTCTTCTTAATAAGATTATCATTTGTAGGAATGACTCTTCGACGAAGATACCACACAAAGATCTTATTTGAAACGTGCATTCACTTTGAACACACGTGTATTCGCCTTCACTATATGCAATGTACACTGGCTGCCCCAAAGTTGATTGAGAGATATTTCATACTACACAATGACTAGAGAAGGTCAATTGTAAAAAATGGCTAGGTACAGTCTACTAGTGTTGTTGGTATGGATAACATAATTGATGACAGATTTTGGTATTTGTTAGATTTATATGGGCTGCGGCCATGTAGGTAGCCCATTTAGTCTAATAAATCCTAAAATCTCAAGGCCCATCTACTATGGTAGCTTAGGAGCTCTGTGGGAGACAAAGTTTAGTCCCACATTGCTAGTTGGGAGAGAGTTGGACCAGCTTATAAGATGAGATATTTCACTCCCACTAAGTGAGTGAGAAGAGAAGGAGTCCACGCATACTCCTCCTCCTCCGCCGCCCGCCTCGCCTCGCCCGCACGCGCGTCGCATTTCGTGAATCGAGTTTGAGTTAGAAACTCATTTTGTGGAAGACTAAATTTTTGTTTGGTGCACTAGTTGTTGGGTACGTGTCAACATTCGTGTGCATGTTTGACGCGTGTCCTTGTCTTCCAACGCTTGGCGACTTGGTCGGCTCACCTCCCAGGCTTTATAGAGCGAGAGACAGACAGATCTAGACGCATCCAGTTCTTCTCTCGGTCTCTCTCTCGCTGTGTGTTCCTCTTGTTGCGCTGCTCTCTAGGCTTCCCTATCCCGGCGGCTGCGTGCACTGCTGTCCGGGAGAGCAGGCCTCCGAAACCCCGTCCATTGAGATCCCGCACTGGGAGATGGGCGATAAGGTTTTTGGGGAGAGTCTCGGCGCGACTGCTCGCCTCCGTTCGCGTGTTCTTCTTCGGCAACCGATGCCCTCATTAGCACCATGGCCGGTATCAACAAGGACCAAAGTGCTGCTGCGGTGATGACCTTTCCAGTCCACCTGTACGTGTTATTCTTATCTTTGTATGCACTAGTACTTGCTAGTTTTTCAGACCTACTAGATGTGGTTGTTTGGCTGCATGTGTTAGACCTGCTAGTGCTTACATAATCTTGATTTCAGTAATTAATCTCATGAGGAAATTGCCTAATATTCCAACAATCCAAAAATCTTATTTATTTATGCAATTTTCGTCATCTGCCTTTGCTGCTTCGCTGAAACTGAGCCCTTTTACGGGTGCTAATTTTAAGAGATGGTGGCAAGGGAAAACCCTCTTGTGGCTCACTGCAATGGGCATAGAAAAAGTTGCAGATGGCACTCCTAGAGGTCCGCTTAGTCTCGAGGAAGAGAGAGCATTCAGGGAGGCCACTGTACTTTTTGTTGGCTCTGTACTCAGTGTGCTTGGAGACAAGTTGGTTGATGCATATCTGCATATCCGTGATGCCAAGGAACTGTGGGATGCGCTGGACGCTAAGTTCGGTGCCACCGATGCTGGTGTTGAACTGTATGCTATGGAGCAGTTCAATGACTACAAGATGATCGAAAACCGATCTATAGTAGAACAGGCTCATGAACTACAGATCATGGCAAAGGAACTCAAACTCCTCAAGTGTGTGCTTCCGGACAAGTTTGTCGCGGGATGCATTGTCGCTAAGCTTCCCCCTTCATGGAGGAACTTTGCCACTTCTCTGAAACATCAGAGGCATGAGCTCTCTGTTGAGTATCTAATTGGTTCTCTGGATGTTGAAGAGAAGGCGAGGGCAAAAGACAAACATACTAGTGGAACCGAGGGACATTCTGCTGCCAATATGGTGCAGAAAAATGCCCACAAGTCCAAGGGAAATAACAAAGTTTGCCAGACTACCAACTTCAAGAAGAAGAAGGAGCAGAACAAGGAAAAGAAAGAATCTTGTTGGGTGTGTGGCGAGATTGGCCATTGGGCTCATCGTTGTCCACAGAATAAAGGCAAGAAGGGTCAGGCTGGACAGAGTTCTAAATCCGTCAACATGATCATTGGCAATACTGATGCAGGAACTTCAGGTTCTGGGTACGGTAATTTATTACCTACCGTTTTTTTTAGTATTTCAACCCATAGAATGGTGGGTTGATACGGGTGCCAATGTTCATGTGTGTGATGACATTTCCATGTTCACCTCTTATCAGGCTCAAGATTCCTCAGTCATGATGGGGAATGGGTTACATGCTACTATTCTTGGTGCTGGCACGGTAGATCTGAAGTTTACTTCGGGCAAGATCGTGCAATTGAAGAACGGGCAGCATGTCCCTTCTATCAAGAAGAATCTCATTAGTGGATCCCGTCTTATGAAAGATGGGTTTAAGTTGGTATTTGAGTCCAATAAATTTGTACTGTCTAAGTATGGAACCTTTGTTGGAAAAGGCTATGAATGCGGAGGCATGTTCCGTTTTTCATTGGTAGACTTCTGTGATGGTGTAGTGAACCATGTTTGCACTACTAGTAATGAAACTAATGTTTGGCATTCACGACTTTGTCATATTAATTTCGGTTGTATGTCGCGGCTTGCTGGTATGAGTTTAATTCTGAAATTTACTATTGTCAAAGGCTCTAAGTGTCATGCTTGTGTGCAAGCAAAGCAGCCTCGCAAGCCTCATAAGCCTGCAGAGGAAAGAAACTTGGCACCTCTTGAGCTTATACATTCAGATCTATGTGAGATGAATGGTGTGTTGACAATCAGTGGAAAGAAATATTTCATGACTTTGATTGATGATTCTACTAGGTACTGTTATGTATATCTCTTGAAAACTAAAGACGAGGCTTTAGAT
Source organism: Avena eriantha (assembly GCA_910589775.1). Lineage (NCBI taxonomy): Eukaryota > Viridiplantae > Streptophyta > Magnoliopsida > Poales > Poaceae > Avena > Avena eriantha. The sequence continues at coordinate 266,523,314 of OU342746.1, read as the reverse complement.
TTCTTTAAAATCTATAAAGCAGAAGTTGAAAATCAACTTGAGAGAAAGATCAAAAGAATTCGGTCTGATCGTGGTGGAGAGTACTTTTCTAATGAGTTCAATTTATTCTGTTCGAAACATGGTATTATACATGAGAGGACGCCTCCCAATTCTCCTCAATCCAATGGGATTGCTGAGAGGACAAACCGGACTCTAACAGATATGGTTAACGCCATGTTAGACACTGCCGGTTTATCCAAGGAATGGTGGGGGGAGGCTATATTGACTTCGTGTCATGTCCTGACCCGTGTTCCAACTAAGAATAAAGAAATTACACCATTTGAAGAATGGGAAAATAAAAGGTTGACACTCTCATACTTACGAACTTGGGGTTGTTTGGCAAAGGTCAACGTGCCAATCAACAAGAAGCGTAAGCTTGGACCGAAAACTATGGATTGTGTCTTTCTTGGCTATGCTTCTCACAACATTGCTTACAGATTTCTTGTGGTGAAATCTGAAATGGATGACATGAGTGTCGGTACCATTTTTGAATCAAGAGATGCTACATTCTTTGAGGATATGTTTCCTATGAGAGATATGCCCAACATATCTAATAAGGAATATGATCTAGTTTCTAAACCTGTAACTCCCATAGAGACTGATGAACAATCAGACGATGAGAGTTCAGATTCAGATGATGATGACAATGAAGCTCCCACAAGGAGTAAGAGACAAAGGATCACAAGATCTTTTGGTAATGATTTACTTGTGTACCTAGTGGATGACACTCCCACTACCATTTCAGAAGCTTTTGCATCTCCGGATGCAGACTACTGGAAGGAAGCGGTTCAAAGCGAGATGGATTCCATCTTGGCTAATGGAACGTGGGAGATATCTGAACGTCCGTATGGGTGCAAACCTGTAGGATGTAAATGGGTATTTAAGGAGAAGCTTAGGGCTGATGGTACTATTGAAAAGTACAAAGCTCAGCTTGTGGCTAAAGGCTATACCCAAAAAGAAGGCGAAGATTTCTTTGATACTTACTCACATGTGGCGAGATTGACCACAATTCGAGTACTACTATCAATGGCTGCCTCTCACAGTCTTCTCGTTCATCATATGGACGTTAAGACGGCTTTCCTAAATGGAGAGTTGAACGAGGAAATTTACATGGAACAGCCTGATGGTTTTGTACTAGAAGGTCAAGAGAGAAAGGTGTGTAAATTGAAGAAATCTTTGTATGGCCTCAAACAAGCTCGCAAGCAATGGCATGAGAAGTTTGAAATAACTTTGACATCAGTGGGCTTTGTTGTAAATGAAGCCGACAAATGTGTGTACTATTGCCATGGTGGGGGTGAGGGAGTTGTCCTATGTCTCTATGTTGATGACATATTAATTTTTGGGACAAGTCTTAGAGTAATTAATGAGGTCAAAACCTTCTTGTCTCAATGTTTTGAGATGAAGGATCTTGGAGAAGCTGATGTTATCCTAAACATCAAGCTACTGAGAGATGAGAATAATGGGATTACACTTGTGCAATAACATTATGAAGAAAAGGTGTTGAGAAGATTTGGATATGATGATTGCAAATCTTCTCCCACACCTTATGATCCTAGTATTTTGCTTTGAAAGAATCAAAAGGCGGCTAGAGATCAATTGAGATACTCTCAGATTATTGGCTCACTTATGTATTTAGCTTGCGCTACGAGGCCTGACATCTCGTTTGCTGTGAGCAAACTTAGCCAGTTTGTGGCCAACCCGGGAGATGATCACTGGCATGCTCTTGAGAGAGTAATGCGCTATCTAAAGTGAACCGTGAGCTATGGAATACATTATACTAGGTTTCCAAGGGTACTTGAAGGGTATAGTGATTCAAATTGGATATCAGATGCTGATGAGATAAAGGCCACAAGTGGATATATATTCACTCTTGGTGGTGGCGCTGTTTCATGGAAGTCTTGCAAGCAGACCATCTTAACGAGGTCAACTATGGAAGCAGAACTCACAACATTAGATATTGCGACTGTCGAAGCGGAATGGCTTCGTGAACTCTTAACAGATTTGCCTATGGTTGAAAACCAATACCGGCAATCCTTATGAACGGTGACAACCAAACTGTGATTGTCAAAGTGAACAGTTCTAAGGACAACATGAAGAGTTCAAAACATATCAAGAGAAGACTGAAGTCTGTCAGAAAGCTGAGAAACTCCGGAGTTATAGCATTGGATTATGTCCAAACGGCTAAGAATCTGGCAGATCCTTTTACAAAAGGACTATCAAGAAATTTGATAGAAAATGCATCGAGGGAGATGGGTTTGAGACCCATGTGAGTTGTCAAGGGGGTAACCCAACCTATGTGATCGGAGATCCCGTGAATTAGGACCTGGGAAAACAAACCGAAACAACTGAGTTGAGAGAAACTTTTAATACTCCCAGTCCACTTCAGATGCAATTCTCTCATAGTATACTGTAAGGAAGGTTGATTATATCTTAATGTGTTCTGACTATCTTCTTGGGAGCAAAGACGTTGTCCTATAGAGCGATCTTAAAAGAACACACCTATATGAGCTACACCGCTGGTCACAGTGTATGAGATTTGATTGAATCTCTAGGAAGCTCATGAAAGGCCGAGGAGTGTGACTTATAAGCTCCACCCGAGGGGTAGCCTATGGTAGCCAAGTACCGGTAACGGTATTGAGTGAAACTTGTTGCGCAAGACTGGCAATTCAAGGCATAGTCTATTGTTCAGTTGTAGTAAGCGTATGTCTCTGTCTAGGTGGAAGTTCAACTTAACAGTCTCCACTAAACTGCAGGTATATTAAACAATGATTGGAACTAATGTGCCATATGATGTGCCTCTGAGATCTGTTGGGGGATTGTTAGATTTATATGGGTTGCGGCCCATATAGGCAGCCCATTTAGTCTAATAAATCCTGAAATCTTAGGGCCCATCTACTATGGCAGCTTGGGAGCTCTGTGGGAGACAAAGTTTAGTCCCACATTGTTAGTTGGGAGAGAGTTGGACCAGCTTATAAGGTGATCTGTTTCACTCCCACTAAGTGAGTGAGAAGAGAAGGAGTCCACACGCACTCCTCTTCCTCCGCCCGCCTCGCCTCGCCCGCACACGCGTCGCATTTCGTGAATCGAGTTCGAGTTAGAAACTCGTTTTGTGGAAGACTAAATTTTTGCTTGGTGCACTAGTTGTTGGGTACGTGTCAACATTCGTGTGCATGTTTGACGCGTGTTCTTGTCTTCCAACGCGTGGCGATTTGGTCGGCTCACCTTCCATGCTTTATAGAGCGAGAGACAGACAGATCTAGACGCATCCTGTTCTTCTCTCGGTCTCTCTCTCGCTGTGTGTTTCTCTTGTTGCGCTGCTCTCTAGGCTTCCCCATCCCGGCGGCTGCGTGCACTGCTGTTCGGGAGAGCAGGCCTCCGAAACCCCGTCCGTTGAGATCCTGCACCGGGAGACGGGCGATAAGGTTTTTGGGGAGCGTCTCGGCGCGACTGCTCGCCTCCGTTCGCGTGTTCTTCTTCGGCAACCGACGACCCCATTAGCACCATGGGCGACATCAACAAGGACCAAGGTGCTGCTGCGGTGATGACCTTCCCGATCAACCTGTACGTGTTATTCTTATCTTTGTATGCACTAGTACTTGCTAGTTTTTCAGACCTACTAGATGTGGTTGTTTAGCTGCATGTGTTTAGATCTGCTAGTGCTTACATAATCTTGATTTCGTAATTAATCTCGTGGGGAAATTGCCTAATATTTCAACAGTGTTCTCGCAAAGAGTTCTTTTTTCTTTTTCACATTCTTGCAACAAAAAAAACTCCACGTGTTTGAATTCACAACCTAGAGCATGTGTTACACGAGTGTGAAAACAATATACTGTACCAAATCTTTGTGAAATATAAGAAGAAAGAAATAAGTTGTCAAATCTCTCCTACGAGATCTCCCAATAACTCTAGCCAATAAATTCTTACCATGTAAAATGCAACTCCAGTAGCAGGAAACAACTCATATTCCATTCAATTAGGAGGGCTTGCGTGTAAAAAGGTCATAACCTTTCCAGCTCGGAAGCAAACCCCTAACGGCTAGCTTCCTCCTCACCCCATCAAATCTCAGCCGTCCGATCCCCCGCTCCCGACCGTTAAGATGCGTAACCCTCCCGACCGTTGGAGCCGCTCCTCCTCTCTTCCCCGCTCCGCGTAAAGCTACGCCGCCGATCCCCCCGACACCGCCCTGCGCCCCGCCCGTCGTTATAATCTCGTGCCCTCCTCCCCCAATCCGCTCCTCTTCCCCGCTCCAAGATCGCTAGCGCTTAATCCACCCACCACGCCACCGATTAACCAAGGCAAGAAGAGAGAGAGAGAGGGAAGCGAGAAGAATTAGGAGAGCTTTAAGAAACGCCGTAGAGCACGCCGGAGCCGTGGCTGCGCTCGCCGGCGTGGAGGAGGGGTCGCGGGTCGCGCGTCTCCAATCGTTCTTCTCCACCGTGCTCTCGGGGTTCTTTGGGCAGGACGAGGAGGAGATGGCCACGCGCAACCAGAACGTCGCTGCCGCTCCGCAGCCCCAGCAGCAGCAGAACAGAGGTGAGCGGGCGGATCTTGTTCTTTCGCGTGGTTCTTTGCCAGGGTTGGGTTCTCGATCTGTTCCTGGTTGTGGATTCTTGGTTCGGGGAAAAGCTGCGTTCTTGCTTTGCTCCTTCGGAGGGAAGACGAGATCGTGTACGGAGGCTGGGTCCTGGCGTCTTCGGCCATGTGTCTGATTGGAATTCTTGAATCTTGTTTTGTTCTTCGTTTGTTCCGGCCGGTTTCTTGAATCCCTTGTCTGGTTTCGCTACGGCTTTCCCTCTTCGATTGGTCTGTCCCAATAGAAATCTGAAGAAAGATTCGGTGTTTCTTTTTTCTCCCCAATCTCTCAATTCTCATGGTATTGTTTCTGCTGTGCAGTGCTAGGTGGTGGTGTCCCCGCTCCGGGAAAGCAGAAGGCCGCCATGGCTGGCAGAGCCGAGACCAAGACCAGGCGGGGCGTCCTGCGCGACATCGGCAACATCCGCGTGACCGACGGGTAAGCAGGAAACCGACCCGTTCCAGTACGATTCCCCTTTGTTTCCATGGAATTTTCCACTATGTATGATTCCCCTTTGTTTCCATGGAATTTTCCACTCACGCGTTCTTGGGAATAAACAGGAAGGCGCAGGTGCAGGAGCCGGTGAATGCTCACCGCCCCGTGACCAGGAACTTTGGTGCTCAGTTGATCAAGAAGGCGCAGGAGAAAGCCAAGGTACCGTTACCGTTCCTGCTCCGTCCCCCCTCTATCCTGAAGCGCTGATTTGGTCTCGTGCTAATCAATCGTGTCTTTGCTGCTGCAGAATCCGGCGAGGCTGGCCAGAGTCAAGCTTGCCCCTCCTCCCCCAGAGCACGTCATCGAGATCAGCTCCGACTCCGACGTGAGCAAGTCGACGGAGGGCAGCGCCAGCTCCGTCCGCAAGCAATCGAGGAAGAAGGCGATCAACACCCTCACTTCTGTCCTCTCGGCACGCTCTAAGGTGTGTCGTCTGTCTGTCCATGAAAACACTGCTCTGTTCCAGCACCATAAACCTGTGAAACTAGTCTTGAGTGAGCTGCCATTGCAAATTTGCCAGTACGCTGCTCGAGAAGTGATCCAGGACATCGACAAGCTCGACGGCGACAACCAGCTCGCCGTCGTTGATTACATCGACGACATCTACAAGTTCTACAAAGTCGCTGAGGTATAACAGCCTTGTGATCTGCTTGTATCTGCTGCTGGTACGCAAAGTGTATCTGCAAACATTGTGCCTGTATCTGAAGGTGGTCTTTTCCTGTCTTGTTGCAGAACGAGTGCCGCCCCTGCGACTACATCGACTCCCAGGTGGAGATCAACTCCAAGATGCGGGGCATCCTCGCGGACTGGATCATCGAAGTGCATCAGAAGTTCGACCTCATGCCGGAGTCCCTGTACCTTACGGTGTACATCATAGACCGGTACCTCTCGATGCAGCCCGTGCTTCGGAGGGAGCTGCAGCTGGTAGGCGTCTCCGCCCTGCTGATCGCCTGCAAGTACGAGGAGATCTGGGCTCCAGAGGTAGTACAACTGAAGAACTTCCCCCTCCCTTTGTTTTCTACTGAACTTCCAAGTGTGTCCATTGAGTTCATAATCTAATCAAGACCATGCGCCATTCCGTGCAGGTCAACGACTTTATCTTGATATCAGACAGTGCCTATACTAGGGAGCAGATACTGAGGATGGAGAAGGCTATTCTGAACAGGCTTCAGTGGAACCTGACTGTTCCTACACCCTACGTCTTCCTCGTGCGCTTTGCAAAGGCGGCCTCTTCCTCTGATCCGAAGGGCAATAAGGAGGTAAAAAAGAATCCATGCTTAATCAGGATTGTGTGTCACTCACTATATGGATTCAGGGTGCATTTGCACTGTGAAGCCGTGAGCTTTGTGTGCTGACGAACGAGTTTATCTTTTGTTGGCTGAATGCAGATGGAGAACATGGTGTTCTTCTTTGCTGAGCTGGCCATGATGCAGTACGCGCTGGTGCTCTCCAAGCCCTCCATGGTTGCTGCTGCTGCTGTCTACGCAGCCAGGCTCACCCTCAAGAAGACCCCTCTGTGGACCGACACCCTCAAGCACCATACTGGCTTCACTGAAGCACAGCTGATGTAAGCTGAATGCACACCTACTAGCTAGCTTTTCTGAAATCTCTGGTTGCTGAAATGTGTTAACCATTTCTGTGATGAATGATTTCTTTCAGGGATTGTGCAAGGATGCTGGTGACCTCACACTCGACTGCCCACGAGAGCAAGCTGAAGGTCGTGTACAAGAAGTACTCTAGCGAGAAGCTGGGAGGAGTCGCCCTGCGCCCAGCCGCCACCGAAATCTGCAAATAGATGGGGCAATTCTAGGATCTGTTTTCGTTTGTTGCCTTGGAGTGACGTTTGCTGTGTTGGTTATCTCTTGCTTTTAGAGTGCAAGAAGAGTTGCTACGCTGTTTGGTCAAAAGTCAGGATATTGTCTGACTTTTGATTACTATATTATTAGGATTTCGTTGGCAAGCCCCTGCCTGCTGCCACTTGTGTGATAAAATACACCTTGGTCTTGGTGTATATATATTTGTCTTCTGAATTTTATGAATGATCAACTCCCAAGTTTCATATGTCTATCCTTCTGAATTTGTGAAAGTTGCTGCTAAGGTGTTTGTGGTCTACTATCTGACTGGTGATGATTAGTTTCGTTGGTCCCTGCCACTTGTGTCTGACAGTTTCTTAATATCTGGGAAGTGCTTGATATGTTATAACTGTGATTCATATTTTGAACCATATTTTGACCCAACTTTATTCAACGAGGAAACATTGAATGACTCGGCATCATAGCTGAAGTTTGCAGAGTAGGAATTTTCAGTCTTGGTTGATGAACTAGAGGTTTGTTGTAGTTTAGATTTTTTTTTTCATTTGAGAATATGATGTGATTCATATTTTGAACCATAATTGCACTGTTTTTTCATATAACCCACTTTATTTACATGCGTAGAGTACTTTATTTACATGCGTAGAGTGTTAGGCAATATGGAGTTTGAATCCGTTGCACTAGCAGTCTGAAGAATCAGAGCTCGTCATAGCTGAAGTTTGCAGAGTAGAAATTTCCAGTCTTGGCTAGGCAATATGGAGTTCGAATCCATTGCACTAGCAGTCTGAAGAATAACTCAGAGCTCATCATAGCTGAAGTCTTGGCTTGAACGATGAACTGGAAATTTGCAGATTAATTTTTTAATCCTACTAGTATGATAGCTGAAGTCTGGAACAGTTCTTCATTATTATCAATCAGTTTAGTTTAGCAATACTGCTGTCCAATAAACAGCTGTGCAATAAAATCATCATCAAGTGCACCCACTGCTCACGAAAAATACTAATACAAAATAGCTGAAGATGCCAACTGATTGTCACAATCGCTTTTTATGAAGCTGATACAACACCAATAACAATCAAATGGTGAAAATACATGGTACATTTCAAGCACTAGTTTTGTAACGTTGCTGATCGAGTTCGGTACATTGCTCCATCAATGAACTGAGATTGTTATATGAAGATCCACCCGTTTTAGCTGCTCTAACAGAAACCTCTTTCCACTCAAGGGCACGTCTCCTTATTGCCTCCATCTCAGCTTCATCACTGGTCATCAGCCTCTTAATAGCCCTTGCAATCTCCTTGCTCTCCATCACACGATCCTTATCAGTCCAATCCCGCAGCTCCAGCCCAATCTTCCATTCCTCAACAATTAGACGGCTATCAATTGGTTGATCAAAGAAAAGCGGTAGGGCGAGCATAGGTACACCAGCAAAGACAGCTTCGAGCGTCGAGTTCATCCCACAGTGTGTCAGGAAACCCCCAACAGAAGGGTGGCACAGGACCTTCAACTGATCACACCATGCCAGTATCATGCCCCTATTAGTGTCACCCACAAGTTCTCGCACCCGAGGAGATTGTTCACGAAGAATCCATAAGAACCTGACCTCGCTTGCTGCAAGTCCCAGCGCGATCTCATCAAGCTGAGAGGTTGACACGGAGAGAAAGCTGCCGAGGGAGACATATAGCACCGAGTTCACAGGTTGAGAGTCCAACCAGGTGAAGCAGTCGTCTGGACTGGTAAGCTCCCCATTGGACTTGGAATGCTGTTCTTCAAGGGTCATGTAGGCAACGCAGGGCCCAATTGGGAGAACTGGACAGGGGAGTGCTGATCTTAACAAGTCGATGACACTGGTCTCAAGCTCATACATAGTGGTGAATAGGAGGCATTGCGCATTCCTGATGCTAGAGACAGCTGTGAGGATGTGCTTTACTGTTCTCTTGTTGCGAATTAAGGGCTTGAGGTCAGATAAGGTTACTGAGCTTGAAGCCAGGTCCGATATGCACTGGTCAAGTCTATGGTCAGATTTTTCTGCAGGTAAACAAAAGAGTAGAGTGAGCAATGTGGCAAGCTGCCATGTAGATGACTGAGTGTGTTTTATCTACTTGAATGATTGTACAAAGAAAAGCGCCAGGAAAGGAAACCATGTGGCGCTGTACTGTGGTGGTGGTATTGTTACTTATGACTAATAACCATACATATATGTGATACCCCCTGAGTTTTGGGAGCCTTGAAGGTTGGAGTATAATGGCTGAGGAAAACTGAACAAGAAATTGGCTATTTCTGCTTACTGCTTAGACCAATTGAGTACCTATTTTTGAAGCTTGATTTATGCTCAGCTTTGGGTAGTATTTGATCTACACATTACAAAGAACTGTTTATTTCCCTAAAACTAACTGAGAGTGTAGCCTACAAACAGCAACTGGACCATAAATTTGGTGTATCTGTCCATAACATGTGCGATGAACTAAAGGACAAGTAATACCATGTGCTACGAACTGAAAAAAAGAGAGTATATTTGCAGAGTTACATGTGATTAATAAGTCATTTTCATGTTTACCAATGTTTGTTGACCACGCTACCTGATCTTTGCACATGAGTCTGAAAAGTTCTAGGATGTGCACATAAACAATGACACTCGAATCAATAAAATGTTAAGAAGTAATCTGTGTATACTGCCGCACAGCATGTATTTTTTGACAGGTTTACCATGTATCCATAGTTTATCTGAATAGTTAATAAATCAGACAGTAAGAGATCCAAATCCAACACTTGATTGATACAACAACCACCAAATTGAGCAAAATGTTGCACTTTCGTTAATCAGGAGTGGTATCAGCCTATCAGAAATGCTTAGAAGCAGCAGTTATTGGAAGAGGAACCTGACCTGGTGTGGCACCGGCGGCCGGGGCGTGCTCGTCGGCAAGGCACGGCGTGAGGCTGTCGAAGTGGGAGTAGGCGCAGAAAAAGGAGGCGGACATGGGGAAGAGCGAGCAGACCGGGACGCCCCTCCTGTTGCCGACGCCCACGACCCACGGCACGTAGGTGTCGGCCACGAGCGCGGCGACCGGCGGGCCTCCCTCCGCCTCGAGGCGGTCGAGCAGGTGCTCGAAGGGCGCCTCCATCTCGGTGGCGACGGCGTCGAGGAAGCCCGCGTGGTCGGCGGCGCGGCCGTGCTCGGAGGGGATGACGTTGGGGATGGCGCGCAGGCGGACACCGGCCGGCGGCGGCGGCGCGGCGGCGGAGAGGATTAGGCCGAGCCACTCCTCGGTGACGACGAAGGTGACCTCGGCGCCGCGCGCCGCGAGGAGGCGGGACAGGTTCATCACGGCGTTGACGTGGCCCCGGCCGGGGAACGGCACCGCCACAATGTGGCAGCGCCGCGGCTCGTCCGTGGCGGCCATCTCGTTTCGAGTGTGTGCACAGTGCAGTGCGTGTTGTGTGGCTGCCGTCAACGTGCAAAGCGTGAAGTGCTGCGGCTCTAGCGCTCGTGTCAGTCGTCAACGTGCGTACCGACACCTCGCATCTTTTGGCCGGTCCGTATCTCTCCAGTGTTTTTCACTTTTTCTTCTTGAGAAGGGTATATCTCTCCTGTCCGGAAATCCAATTCGGCTAGCCAACGAAACCATTATTTAAAACTGTTCCCTTGTAAATAAGTTCATTAGATTTGACTATATTGCCATAAGATGTTTTATCTTTCGTGAAATGAATTTATTTTTTAATGTATAAATTTAGAACTTACACACTAAAAGATTTCTAAATACACTCGTTTCACAAAAGCTAAAATACCTTATACTCCCTCCGACCCATATTAGTTGACTCGAATTTGTCTAAATTCGGATATATCGAGACATGTTTTAGTACTAGATACATCCGAATCTAGATAAATCCAAGTTAACTAATACGGGTCGGAGGGAGTATTATAAAACAGAGGGAGTATATACTAATGTATTAGATACACGCCGATCTAGATAAATACATCACTTATTTTAGAAAAGAGGGAGTAGATATTTTGAAGCATTTTTTGGGTTCCATGTGTATTACTTACCTTCGTTTCATAATATAAGCATTTTTACAAAAATAAAACATTTTGCTAAAAAGCTTATATTGTGTAACAGAGGGAGTAACAAATATTTTCTTTTGCAAACATAGAGTGTCTGGATATCCACGCAATTTTTTTTAATATTTTGAAAAAAACAATTTGATTGATTTTTTTATAATATGTTTATATGCACCCGTGAGCCAACAACATCTCCATTCGCCAGCCTCTAGAACAACTAGGAAACAAACCATAAATCCCCCATTTGTTCACGACCTCCACCCTCCTCTAAAAGCATCTCCACCGGCATCCCTAGCCCGACCTCCAACGAGCTTTGGGGGTGCAGGTGAACAACGGTCCACACCGGCACCCCCAACCTATGCCGGCAACTTGGACCGTCCAGGAAACTGTCTGACATTTCCTTGCCACCCCGAAAGGTAGGTTCCTGGCTGGGGCTGCCGGCAATGCGCGCCACATCGGACTAGCCGCGCCGTGTCACGTCGTGCCCACTTGCCAGCCACTAGACAGGCTGGTGAACACGATTAAACCCCACTGCGATGGTCTCGTAGTACCAGGTTGCGCTCAACACCGGGTTCAGATGCCAACACGTAGGCCCTGACCTGTAGACGGCTCGTCTCCTGGCGAGCTAGAGTTAATGGCATGGTTGCCGCTCGGCCTACACACATCTCCCATTAAAAGGGAAGTATCCATGCCTCCCACCGGCGCATTTCAACTCTTTATCCTTCTCCTCCCCGTTCCCCACCAAGTTTTCCGGTGAGTTCTCTGTGGGGTGCAATGACCACGAGGCAAACGACAACAAGAGCGGTGGTAGTAGCAAGCGTGTCGTGAGGACAATGAACCTCACCCTCGATGAGGCGACGATGTTATACAAGAACAACCTACTGGTGTCGCCGGACTAGCGACATCCTAGCGGTTGGAAGCTCTCTAGTGATCGTCGTACCATCTCGCTGCTCCCGCGTGACGAAGACCTCGAGGATGTCCTTGATGGTCCAAAATATATCGAGCTCGTTTGGGAACCCCAAGAGGAAGGTATGATGAGCACAACAACAAGTCTTCCCTCAGGTATGAAACCAAGGTTATCGAACCAGTAGGAGCAAGGAAACACCTCCAAGGTGTTGTTTCCAACTTAGAATCCTGCACAACACAACCACAAAACTTTGCCCCCAACTTACAGTGAGGTTGTCAATCTCACCGATTTTGCTGAAAACAAAGGATTAAACGTATTGTGTGGAGGAAAGTAAAAGCTTGCAGAAAGTAAACAGAAAATAGTAAACAATTGTAAATTGATGGTAAAAGAAAGGACCGGTGTCCATAGTTCACTAGTGGTGGTTCTCCTTAAGATAGATGATATGTTGGGTGAACAAATTACAGCGGGACAATTGGCAAACATCGAGAAAGCATAGATGCATATACTAATCATCTTGACTCCTATGAGATTTGATTGGACATTACAACATTACACATAGACCGTAATCCAACTGCATCTATGACCAATAATCCACCTTCAGGTTATCAATCCGACCCCCCTTCAGTATTAAGTTGCAAGCAACAGATAATTGCATTACGTATTGCGTATAAAATAAACAATACGATTGTTCTATGAACAAAGGATTGTTGTTTTCTCCCTAGTAGCAACAGCACATCTAGTACCTTAGAGATTTCTGCCACTTCCCCAGATTACTAGAGGCATGAACCCACTATCGAGCATAAATTCTCCCTCTTGGAGTTGCTAGCATCTACTCGGCCAAGATATCTACTTACAACGGAGAGCATGCAAGATCACAAATAACAAAGACATGATAGAATCAATAATCAATCTGAAATAGCATCTCAATATCCATCGGATCCCCGCAAACACAACATGTATGATTACAAATAGATGATCTTGATCATGAATGGAGCTCACAAGATCTAGACATGGTAGCACAAAGGAGAAGAACCAACCATCTAGCTACTACATGGACCCGTAGTCCAAGGATGAACTACTCACGCATCACACCGGAGGCTTGCATGGTGATGAAGAAGGCCTCCAGGGTGAATTCTCCTCTCCGACAGGGTGCGGGAAGAGGTTCAGATCCCTCCCGATCTAGGGATGGAGATGACAACGGCTACAGACTCTTTCGTGGATTTTTTATCGGGTACTTAGGGTTTTTATATCAGAGGCAATATATAGGCGAAAGGGGAGGCCGAGGGGGTGCCCTATGTGGCCACACCACCCCCTGGCGCGGGCCAGGCCTGGCCGCGCGGCCAGGTGGTGTGGGTGGCCCCTGGCCCCTCTCTGTCTCGTATTCTGGCTCCGTGTCCCCCTCGGTGAAATATTGACTTTGGCTTTTGTCCCGTCCAATTCCGAGAATATTCATTTTCTGACTTTCTGGAACCTAAAATAGCAGAAAAAGGGCAGCTGGCACTGTGGCATCTTATTAATAGGTTAGTCCAAGAAAGTGTATAAAAAGTACTCCAAAGTATGGACAAAACATAAGAAAGTAGATATAAAACAAGCATGGAACATCAAAAATTATAGATACGTTTGCAACGTATCAGTCCTCATGTACGGCCGCTCGCTGCTCCCACTAGCCGCCAGGCAGACCCTACCTCAGACAATGTTGAGATGTTTTCAGCAAGATCTCAAGTAGGTGATCCTGTTTTTATAAAACAGAACAAGTATCAATATACCTAGAAAACTACAACAAGTGTTTGCATGAAATATGCTATCAAATATACCTTCTTCATCCATGACATCATCGTCGATGGATACTACCAGAGTTCTCAACTCAGTTATGAATTCACGAAAGGTAGATGCTTCTCCCATCATGACGTAGCCCATGACGATGTTCTTGTAGCTAGGAGGAAGCGAGCGCAACACCCCACCTATCACAAAATCATCCGTCATCTGGTAATCCACATCACTTGCAAGTCATTCATGCAACCCATGTGAAAGAACATTTCATAATCCCTAGAGTTTGTGTGTTAGATAACAATACCAAGGAATATTTAATGTATGTTGAGTGCTACAGATAATTGTGTCGTGGTGGTGTTATGGCAGATGCCATGGATAGGCTAAAGGTGGGGACTAAATGCACTAGGGGAATCCAGGGAGGGATAGTGTGGTGATTCCACACATAGTAGCTTTGTATTTGATTCACTTCCAAGGTTTACAAGTGCTCCTTGAGCTGTATTGGAGAGAGGAGGAAGAAGAACTCTCTTACTCTCACTGCTAGCTAGCCCTCAGGAACCAAGTAAAACTCAACCCACTAGAGATCAACCCCTTTTACAGAGGCCCTAGCCCCCCTTATATAGGAGTGGCTAGGTCTCTACTTAGGGCATACGTGGAGGCATATTCTAGGGAATATGCCTCTTCCCAAAATAGTAAGCCGACTGGGTCACTTTAACCCCGCGTCATCCATGCAGAGGCAACGTGAGCCTCTGCGGCGCCTGCGTCATCCGACATAGGCATCGTCACCTTTGTCGGCCATGCCTCGGTGGTCTAGTCCTCTGTCCGCTTCGCTCATGCTCTGCATACAGTGGTCACCTTTGACCAGCGAGATACCTTCCTTCTCCTACAAGCTTGATATAACCCGGATCCTACATAGTTGATCCGGCCACACTTGTTCCTCCATACAAGTTAGATATACCTTACCGACTTACGGCATAAGTCGGTTGAGCCCCAGTTAGGTGGACGTCCCCTGGTCCGGGTTACCCCGTGATTCGACCTGCCTTGAGATGACTCGGCCATCACTTGCTTTGACCTTGCCGTACCTCGGCTAACTAGGCCTTTATACCCCGGCGTGACCCTACCCGGGGGTATCCCTCCAATATTAGTCCCCGAAGCTGGTGCGGTCTTAGCTGCCTTAGCCGCTAAGGCCACAGCAGGTTCAATTTTACTGAGCCTCCTACGCCTTCTCCGAGTTACCTCATAATCCGGATTCCATAGGTTTATTTTCCCTTGGCTCATTTCAAGTTTTTACTTGCTGGCCGGGTTACCTCGTACTCATTTGGGTCATTCTTCCTTCTCTCGTACGCTTCCCCACGTGGAGGCTAATCATTACTTTGCCTCATTTTAAGGGCCTGCTACAGTAACCGCCGCATTTATTGTCAGAAGTTACTGTGGCGCACATCACGTCGTGCCTGCCTCCTCGTTAACTATATCATAACGCCGCATCATGGGATCCGCTGCGCCTTGTGGACCTCCGTGTGGCCCACCGCTGATTGGTCAATCCGGATCATACACGGCCACACGGTGTGGCCCGCCCGCAAAATGCGATCCCACTACCCCCTTACGGGAGTGGTTAAATAGGGGAGGGGCGTGTCCCTTGGGTCATTTCCCCGCTCCCGCACCCCTCTGGCTCTGCTTTTTCCTCATCTTCTCCATCGACAACGTGTAACTACCTCGGACCCTACGCTCTAAGTTCAAGCCTGGATGAACCGGAAGTGGTTAAAATAGTACAGCGAGGCCCCAGGGACCACCCACGTGTAGACCTGTCGGCCGTCCTAACCACTTACAAGACATCGGGACAAGAGCGAGCGGCATAGGCAACAGGCGAAGAGATCAAATACATACACAAGTGAGTATGTATGCAAGCTGCCATACAACAGTTTTCAGAGCCATTCCATCTAAAAGAAATAGAAATATTGCAACGCCATACGACAAGATCCAAATATCCTAGATAGAGATAATAGTTTAGGATAGCTCCTCATACATCAAACATCAGAGTATCAGGCGGAAGCAGAAAACAAGATCTGAGTACGGATAAGAAGCAAATCGGCATAAGATGCCACATAAATAAACACATCCCGCTCACAGATCTCGCGGATCCCCATCCCCGGAATCTCTACACCGAGTGATCGTTGTCAACATCATCTGTCTCCTCCACCCAGTATCCATCTTGCGAATACACCTGTTCATCTGAATCAAACAATTTATCGTGTGAGACCCTAGGGGTACTCAGCAAGTCTTTATGCCTCTAAAGGGGACATATACCTGGGGTGACGCAATTGCAGCAAAAGATAATAACTAACCAGTCTAAAGATACTTGCTAACCATCCGCCTAACCAAAGATAGACGGATGTCTGTTAAATAGTAACAACAGTTATAATAGTATAAGTAACAGATCCATCCTCCTTCTCGCTTACCAACGAGAAAGCGGACGCACAACCCCTCTGTTGGCAGTGTTATTAACCATTCCATGAGTATTGCACTATTTACTAATCAGGTATTTGGTCAGATTAAAAATGGTACTTTAGTTATACTTGTCTATGATCGAGAAACTATGCTCCAAGTCGTCCATAACCGCGGACATGGCTTTCAGAAAGATTTACCCTGCAGGGGTGCACAAATAGCAACACACACTCGTTCAACCTCGGAAAAACCAACTCAAAACCCAACGAGGCATTCACGACAAAGCGATCACAGGATTCAGAAATATTTCAGGGGGCCACCCCATTAAGCTACCTGCAACGAAGTTGTTCGGCTCCGAGACGGACCCAAGGTTTGCGCTCATGGCTGTAAACGACTGGGAACCCGAACGTGTGACTGGGCTTGTCGATACCGCGAAAACACTCCGCAATCCTAAACAGTATAGGTGCTCCTCGCACAATCTTAAATAAAGCAGTAAAGCATGGCATAAGTACATGATAGTAACAAAGCCCCAAACTACTTTGTGGCCCCAAGAAATAGAAATGAATCAAGCTCTGGCTCAGGGGGTCCATGGCCTCCCGGATGTGGATAGTGCGAATAGTCAAGGAACAGGAATCAAGTACTCGGGGTCCTACGGGACACAAGTGAGCATGAAAAACCAAATGACAGATATTGCCCACCGGTGCCTCTTTCATTAGTTATCCCATTACTACTCAGGTTAAGTTGTTTAGGTACCTCGGTATCCATCATACACTCACATACCCTACACATGCTGTTCTACGACTCGCATGGCTCATACAACTCCTGTAGTAATGGCTCATGGGATGGAGGGACAAGCTTCGGTGGGGTTTAAAGTAAAGGCTATGCAGTACTTGGGATTCAATTTAATGCAATCGCGACTCAATGATGCAAGAATAAGATAGAGGCAATAGGTACTATATGTATGCAAGCATGTGGTAGTGCTTGCCTGGCAGCTCAGTTGAAGCGAGAGACTGATCTGGGTAGTACTCCTGGGATTCCTGATATTTCCCTTGCTCGGCGTCTATTCGAAGAAGAACCAAACAAACAAGGGCCAATATAAATAAAGTGCACAAGCATATGAATAAAATGCGACAAGCAAACAAGCATGCCATGATGAATGATGCACAATTTACATGGCAATAAAGTAGCATGGCATGGGTGAGGTGTGGGGTACAAGAATAAAGCATTTTATTGAGTTTTAGTCATGTTTTGCTCCCAAATAAGTGGCTGTATACTTAATATTTATATGATGCATGCTGCAATTCAGAACATGGAATGCATAGTTAGAACGGGCTCGTCGCGCTGATCGATTTAGACATATTATTTGTCGAATTTGGAGTTGTAGAAATAAAGTTATTAATTAATTAAGAAAAGGCACTTTATTACAATTTTAATCATCTCGTAAAGTTAAAGTGGTCAAACATTATTTTGAATAGCATATTTTAATTCCTCACATTTTTCTGATTCAAAAACATATATTATTTGTGTTATTTGGAATTACAAATTAAAAGTTATTAAAAACAGAATTTAAATACATATTAAACATTTCTGGAAAATTGTTTTTATAAAACAGATACAGACAGATATTTTTTTTACACACAGCAACAACTAGCCACTGCAGCTGACATGTGGGCCCAAGCTGAGCTGACGTGACTGCGCTCGGCAAAGCCTTTTCTCACCGGCGCAGAAGCTAGCCGCAGCAACTGACAAGCGGGTCCGGAGGTTGGCAGAGCCACTGCGCGCGCGACCCAGCCAGGGCGTGCCACGCGGCAGGGACAGGGGCTTGCCCGTGCTGGCGCATGATATTCAGGGGCCTTTCTGCAAGGTTTGCACCGAGGCAGACAGGTGGGCCAGGGTGGAGTGCGGGTTAAGAAAACAAAAGGGGGGGGGGGGAAATTTGCAAAGTGCCCCGCGGCACTGTTTTTCTTCCCAAGTTTCTGACGGAACTGTCGGCCGACGGCGCGCGGTGCGGCTGGGGCTCGAACCCGCGATCTGGGGCGTGCGCGCGGAGGGCGGAAGCCACTGCGGCGGCTCAGGGTTGTTGGAGGGACAGGGGAGCGCGGCTAGGTGAACCTACTGTGGCGCACAGCGAGCAGAAGCACGCGCACGCCGGCGCACAGAGCGCGCTCGACAAAAAGTCCGGTGAGAGCAGGAAGCCAAGGTGAGAGGGGAGGTGTCTGGGAGGTAGGGTGGCTCACCGCGAGGCTGTCGGAGGTGTTGGATCGGGCCGGGGAGCGATGGATCGACGACGTTGCAGGCGGCCAGAGCTAGGGTTTCTCACGGGCGACGTCGGCGTGCAACGGGGGTGGGGCTTCTCATCTTCGGTGCCGTGTACAGGGGCGATGCATGGGTGGTCCCCGGTCTTCCTCGACGGCCCACGCACCACGCCCCCCTCCTCGCTGCTGCGGTGGAAACGATGCCGACGGCGGTCGCCGGAGATGGAAGAGAGATGGTGGCGGTAGGTGGGGGAAGAAGAGGGGGAAGGCAGTGCCCCGGGTGGATCTGGGGGAAGTCACACGGGGCAGGGGAGGGGTAGATAAGGACATAGGGGAGAGGGAGATGCTGTGGGGCTCGGGTGGAGAAAAGGTGGCTTCGGCCACCTTTTTCTTCTTCTCCCTCACGTGCTCGGCCAGGCACAGTAGGGGCGAGGGGCAGTAGCTGGGGGCCAGGCGAGGACTGGGAGGTAGGCCTGGCTTGGGGGGCCTGGTGGCAGAGAGAGAGAAGGGAGACTCGGGGTGGCATGGTTAGAGGGGCATGGGGCTCGGCATGGTTAGGGTTAGGCCGAGCCAAACCACAAGGGTGGTGGCCACGGATGGAGGATGGTGAGGTGGCCGGGCTAGGGTAAGGAGGTAGAGAGGGTTGGGTCTTGCCGAAGCTAGGAAGGGGATGGTTAGGGTGTGAGTTAGGGTTAGGGTTTTGCTTGCTCATATTATCAAGCAAAGGGGTTAGTGTGGTGGAGTGAGGGTAGGGTAGGTTTGGGGTTTAGGGCTTTTGATTTGATCTAACAAGATCAAGTGCATGGTGGGGTGAGATGGAGGCGAGGGTAGGGCTTAGAGGGTGGTTCCAAAATTAAAAGAAGAGAGGGGGAGAAAATAAGTTGGACCATGGGTAAAATACCCATGCCCCACTCAAAGCCAAAATAGAACCAAAGAAGATAGAAAGAAAGGTGACCTTGCATGGCCCATGCATAATCCTTGAATGCCATGTTTAATCTTGTGAAACAAAATAAAATCTCATGGCCTTGATTCACATGCATTCCAAAAATATGGATCTAGGGTCAACCCAAAAGAATTAAAAGGATGTTCCATGTGGGGTAGATGGAGATGCTCAATTTTGAATATAATTTGGACATGCTAGTGTGTTTATTCCACTAGGTGTATAATATCCTCAACAATATTCCAACATGAGCAACTATTCCAAAACACTCCATATGGAAGCTAGCAAAAGGGCTACCACTCACAAGGCATGCAAATGTGGCTCCACATATCAATAATGTGAAAACAACATGATGCTAGTGTGAGAGCATTTGGAAATAGAAGTGGATCCATCCCAACCCACATGAGCTTGAGGTAAACCAAATAAGATGCAAAGCTCACATATAGTTGGATGGTGGGATTATAGGGTGGTGACAATAAAGGTGGGGGAGTTAATAAAAGATATGCCCCCAACTCAACTTGGGCATCAAGCACTTATCAAGAACCAAATACAATATATCAAGAGGCGAATACAGTTAATAATGCATATGAGATAAGTACCAAAAGAAGAAGGGTTTTATATGATGCTCAAATGCAAAGTGGCATGATGACATGAGCATGATATAATTATGATGCAACAATTATATGTAGGAAGTAGCAATTATATTACTAGACCATGTAGCATTACAGATGTTAGACAGATGGGATGCTACACAACGCCGCCGCCACCGCATCTGAGCAGCAGCGCCGCCGCCATACTGCTTCCACGCGCTCCAGCGCCGCCGCCACCTCCGCGCATCTCCTCCGCCACGGGTCCCCGCCAGTCCAGGCCACTGCCTCCCACCGCCGCTAGCGCAAGTGAGGGGAGTGACCTTGAGATGACTGAGGAGGAACTCACCGTCACAGAGCAGGAGTGGAAGAAGATGCGGCGGACACCGACCGTGGTGCGTGGTCCGGATCCTGGGTCTGCCAGGATGACCTGGATTGGCTCTACTGCACTAGGCGCATCCCGGAGGGCGTCGCCGCACGCCTCGCTTCCGCCGAGCTTGCCCCCTCACCCAATCCGGGTGAGTATGTGGTGTTCCTTTCTCATTTCCAACGTGGATTTGGTCTCCCAGTCAGTGACTTTTTCCACGACTGGCTAAACACATACGAGCTTCAGCTGCACCATCTTCTGGCTAATGCCATCACCTTTCTCTCCGCCTTTGCCTCCACCATCGAAGGTTATGCCGGACTGTGGCCCACGAAGGAGCTCTGGATCTAGTTCTTTGGCCTTCGTCGGAACGTGATTCCGAACGTAGAGCTAGATCCGGAGGACAAACAGCTCACACAGTTCGGTGCCGTGTCAATCTGTCCCCGGAAGCAGTCCATCTTCCCCCGAGTCACAGGGCTTGACTCTTGCAAGGGATGGGCCCGGACTTTCTTCTATGTCCGGAACAGCACCACCGAAGATCTGATCCGGCTGCGCCCCTATACTCCGGGTCCTCCTAACCTGGATTTGTGGGACGTTATCCCCAAGAAGCCCACTGTCTTGGCGAACCAAGTCAACAAGAGGTTCAAGGAGCTGAAGGATCTCGGATTGCGCAATGAGGACGCCATGATCACATTTGTCCGCAACCGGATCTCCCCCTTCAGAAACGCACACATAAAGTCTATCACATGAGCTGGGGCCGCGACCCCAACCGGACCTCGTCTTTGGAGTTGAGCAACACTGAGATCTACCGCCGGGTCAAGGCCATGTTCACCACCCACAAAAGCTTCTCATCTGAGTGGACATGGGGAATTGAACACTTTTGCCGAGATAGGCTTCCTTCTTCGGTAAGTCTCGTGCCCCAAACTTTTTCCGAATTGAATCATATGTCGGTCTTTCGTTGTAAGTTTTAATCCTGTTGCCTTTTCTTTCCCTTAGATGTTTCTTCAGCAAACCATCGAGGATGGCACCGAGCCTTCCCTCAAATGGGCGCCTGACCGGGATACCTCGGACGAGGAGGAACCGGATCAGGAGAAGTTCCTTCCGATGGCAGATGCGACCAAGTGACCCACCGGTAAACTCTCTTCTATTAGAGATTGGCCCGACGATGAAGATGATTCGGATGTTGAGGTGATGGAAGCATTTGACGCTGTCCCCCTTTCTTATGCTTTTCTAGCATCAGCTAACCCCGGTGGGAAGATCCATGAAGACCCTCCCCTTGCCGTGGGTGAGCCTGTCCCGGTGGCGCCGAAGAAGAAAAGGGGAGCTTCCTCTGCATCCTCCTCCGGACCTTCTCAGCCAGCTAAAAGGCGGAAGAAGTCCGGGGACAAAACTGCCACCAAGCCCGCAACCAAGGCCACAGCCCGGAGGGCTCGGAAGCCCAAAGTGCCCCTGACCTCGGATGAGTAACCCTCTTCTCCCTTTGCTATTTACTGGTTCTTCCTTTATTATAGTTTCTCATCATACATTATTTGATTCGGCAGGGCCGTGGTGGAGGTCCCACAGAGTGGATCCGGCATTGCCTCGCCGCTCCGACACAACCCTTCTCCCCCTCGTGGCGACGATTCACGCTCGTTGAGCCCCATTCCGGAGGGTTCATTGGCTGCTCCGGGTTCCAGCCCACCTCGTCAAGAGGAGGGCAATCCCGGAGTGGGGGAGACTGGATCTGCCAAGGCGGCAACAACCACCACTTCGGCTCCACCGCAACCAGCTTCATCTGAGTTACCTTTAGCACCTCTGCCGAAACAGAAATCAGCCCCGGCACCAGGACCAACTCCAGCACCAGCAGCAACAACAAAAGCAACAGCAGCAGCACCAAGCCCCTCCACCTCGTCCGAGTCTTCCAAGGCTCGACGAGAAGACATCAACAGCACCAAGGCTAGCGCCAAGGCAGCTCCCAAGGGAAAATCCGCTACAGCAACCTCAACTTCTCAGCAGCAGCCCAAGGGAAAAAAGGCTCCTGACGCCACCAAGGCAACATCCATTGAGGCTGGACAGTGCACACTCGCGTCTATGCTTTCGAAGAAGACTCCACCACCGAAGGATTCCCCTGCCGAGCCAGCTGATGTGCAACTTGTTTTGCACACCAGCCCCGCCATTGCCCAGGTTGAGAGGAGAGAAGCGCATGCCAAGGGTTTAGTGGCGCCCCATATGCTTAGCGGCGAATGATACCCTCCTACCTTGATCGAGTTTGTAAATAACTAGAACAAGGCGGAGTTCGTCTACAACGACGATCTCCCGGAGAAGTTCGGTCCCACCGAATTTGCTGCGCAGATGAATACTGCCGCCAAGGCAATTAATCTTGCGGGTCGGATGATGGAGGTACGTCACTTCATCTTTTCCTTAACATGTAGTAGACATTAGTGATATAACCATTAGTCCCCGAGCCTCCGGGGGAGTAACTTGTTACTCGGTCGGATGCTCCCTAGAGAATTAACGTAGCTCCTTAATAACTTCGAATATGCACACACCTAGAGCCGGGTTAAGTTCCACTTGGCCCGGATTTCGTACACTTCGAATATGCACACACCTAGAGCCGGGTTAAGTTCCACTTGGCCCAGATTTTGTACACTTCGAATATGCACACACCTAGAGCCGGGTTAACTTCCACTTGGCCCGGATTTTGTACACTTCGAATATGCACACACCTAGAGCCGGGTTAAGTTCCACTTGGCCCGGATTTTGTACACTTCGAATATACACACACCTAGAGCCGGGTTAAGTTCCACTTGGCCCGGATTTTGTACACTTCGAATATGCACACACCTAGAGCCGGGTTAAGTTCCACTTGGCCCGGATTTTTTACACTTCGAATATGCACACACCTAGAGCCGGGTTAAGTTCCACTTGGCACGGATTTTGTACACTTCGAACATGCACAAGACTAAGCTGTCCATCTTTGCTCTTTCAGGTGACCACCAATCACCGGAGCGCCGAGTTTCAGCGTCTCCTGGACACTCACAAGATGCTGTGCGCAAAACACAATGCACTTCTCGCTGAACACGAGAAAAGGTGTAAGCTTCTTCCTTGGTATTTTTCCATTTTTCTTCATCTTTTTCTGCCGAACTAACCCATCATTCGGTTTTTCGCAGCTGGGGTGGAAGCTGAGAATACCATCATGAGGAAAAACTTGGAGCAAATCAAGGGTGAGTCACTTTTGCTCAATCTCTCTCTGCGCCCTATCCTCCTTTCTTCTTGGCTCAACAAATATTCATACCTCGGCTTTGCCGGGTCAACAAACTATTTCAGCATCTCTTGAAGATAGTGTGCCCGTGCCTGATAGGATGCTGCATTTTCTCGAACAAGCAGGGCAGCATCAGGCCGAACTCAAAAAGAAAGATGATGAGCTTGCCCTCCTCCAAACCAAATATGATGAAATTGCCAAGCTCAAGGCAGATATGAAGAAATTGAAAGCGCAGCACCAATCCGAACTTCAAAAAGCTGGCCAGGATTTTACTGAAGAGCGCGAGCGCCTCAATCTCCAGATTGCCAAGGACCAAGAACTTCTCCAGGAGGCCGACGTCAAGCTTGAGTCGGCGAATGCTGAACTTGTACAACTTCGCAAAAGGCATGATGACTGTACCAAGGAGTTGACCCGGATCCATAGCCATATTTCACATAAGTTATTTTCCTTCATCCGGCATACTTCTCCGGGTTGGTTCACATATCTTTTCTTTACTCGCTTCTCTTGTCTTGTTTTTAGGCAAATTTCAAGAGGGCAATGCCATTGTGACCACTGCAGTTGCCAAGTTCCGCCGAGATAGGGTTACCCCCATTGCTCCTGACGCTGAAGAAATCCCTTATGACATGGAGGACCTACTGGTCAGTTTGTCTTCTCGCGTGGAAATTGTGAAGAACTATGGCAAGGATATCCTTGACGTGGCAATCCAGATCTTCAACGCCTTTTGGCCTGATGAAGATACTCCGGAGGGGACCGCAGTTCTCGTCGACAAGTTGATGGAGGGAATCCGCTGGACGTGCCGGAGCTGAGACCGTTCTCCACTACGTGCTTACGTGGTATGAGAAGATCGACCTCAACCTCTTAGCGTGCATGCGCACCAGATCCAGATGGTCCAGCGACTCGGAGTGGATTGCTCGGTGCAAGGCTTGCGCCCATAGCATCATTGAATATGCCCCCATTCATCAATGGAATGAGGGTCCAAGCTTCCTTGGCACCGCTGACGATGAAAACGCCAAAGATGGTTAGGGTGAGGACGAAGGAGACGATGCCTCGGACGTCGAAGACAGCGAAGATGACGCTGAACTTCCTCCCCCTACTGCTCCTTGAGTGAAAAAAACTTTAAAGTTTATCAGATCCCCGGTATGCCGGGTGCAATTGTATTAAGCACATCAGTTATGTTCTGCTACTAAGTTTTTATGCCGGATTAACTTGGGCGTAGTCCCCGAGTTTTATTTTCTTGTTCCTCCAATTTCTTGGCTCGGCTCGTATCCACCTTGGTTCTGTTTTATGACTTACGAGTCCGAGTTTCAAAAATTGACTTAACAATACTTGGAAACTTTAGGATTAGCTCCTAATAATTCAGCGTAATAAATTTAAAGTAAGCATAGGGTTAGTCCGAAAAACAAACATCGGCTCGATTAAGTTTCTTTCCTTAGTCGTTTTTCATGTGCTACGCAATTCCAAACTTGTTCTCTTGCTTGCCATGAAGCCAAATCTTGTTGGACAGTAGCAAGTCGAAGAGTTAGGTTTTTGGTGCTCACACACTACTAATCCGATTTAAGTGGAAGCAACTTATGCCAGCCGACATATAAATAATAAATACAGAAGACAACCAATATTATTAAGGCAGTCCCCGAGTTACTGCTTGAGGTGCCAAGGTTTCATTGATAAGCTCATTGCTGACGTACATATCGACATATGAGAGACTCGGATACATACACTTCTCTGCTAAGTGTAGAAAGGACGAAGTAGAGCTACATTCCATGGACGCTTGGGTTCCTCGCCGGACTTGTCCGCCTTGTTCTTCTCCTGTGGTTTTGCATCGATAAGATAATAAGAATCACTATGCAATGCTTTACTCACAATGAATGGCCCTTCCCATGGGGGGATAATTTATGCATGCCAGCAGTACGTTGTACCAACCGGAGTACCAGGTCACCTTCGCGGAAAATTCGGGTGCTTACTTTCCGGCTATGATAGCGTCGGAGATTTTGCTGATATATGGCGGATCTAGACAATGCCAATTCTCTCGCTTCTTCCAGCAGATCAACATCATTTTGCCAGGCTTCTTGCACTTCGGCTTCTGTGTATTGGGTGACCCTAGGCGAGTCATGCTCTATGTCGGCTGGTAATACAGCTTCTGCCCCATATACCAGAAAGAATGGCGTATAACCTGTTGATCGATTTAGAGTTGTTCTAAAACTCGACTGTACCGCTGGTAGTTCTTCTATCCAGCACCCTGCTGATCTTTGCAGTGGCTCAATGAGTCGGGGTTTTATCCCGGATAACACCAATCCATTGGATCTCTGCACTTGTCCGTTCGATGCGAGGTGGGCTACCGAGGCAACGTCTAGCCGGATCTTCTTATCTCGTCAAAAACGTGCAAATGCTCCTTCAGCAAAATTTGTGCCATTATCCGTTATGATATTGTGAGGATAACCGTATCTCAAGATGATGTCTTTGAGGAACGTTGCGGCAGTAGCTCCATCACATTTTCTTATTGGCTTCACTTCAATCCATTTCATAAATTTGTCCACCATGACCAGGATGTGGGTCATGTTCCCTCTTGCTAGTTTAAACGAGCCAACCATATCCAAGCACCATACGGCAAATGGCCATGTAATTGGTATAGTTTTGAGCTCTGACATTGGCATATGTGTCTTTGTCGCATATCTCTAACAACCATTGCATTTTCTCACCAGATCTTCTGCTTGTTCCAAGGCACTTGGCCAGTAAAACCCATGACGGAAAGCTTTCGCTACCAAGGCTCTAGACGAGGCATGATGCCCACATTCCCCTTGATGTATATCCCGGAGGATGTCAAGTCCTTCCTCTGGGTCAACACATCGCTGGAGGACATTAGTCACACTGCTTTTGTATAGCTCGGCATTGATGATCGTGTATGCTTTTGCTCTCCTCCGAGTTTGCCTGGAAAGTACCTCCTCAGCGGGTAAGGTTCCATCTCTTAGGAATTGGAATATGGGTTGTGCCCAAGCTGGTACTGCTCTCACTAGGAACACATCCTCATCAATTTCCATCTGATCCACTGGCATAACTTCTACCGGATCACGTTGTGTAGCCCCGGGTTTGTCGAGGCAGTCCCCGGGTTTGCCAAGGCAGTCCCCGGGTTTGCCAAGTTAGTCCTCGGGTTTCGCGAACCACTCCCCACATCAATGTCCATGGGCACAACCTCTGATTCCAGATTTGCCAGGATAAAAATTGAATCGGACTCCGGGGATGGCCTGATAGATGGTTTTCTAAGGTGCTCCAATGCTATGCCTGGTGGAATTGCTTGTCGGGTTGATCCGAGCTTCGACAATACGTCGGCAGCCTCATTTTCCACCCGGGGTATATGGTGAAATTCGCATCCCTCAAAGTAACCAGATATCTTCTGCACATGAAATCTGTACAATTCCATGTTCGCATCCAGAGCATCCCATTGTCCGGAGACTTGTTGGACTACGAGATCCGAGTCACCAAAGCATTGGATCCGATGTATTCCAATCTCCTTTGCCACTTTGAGCCCATGTACACGTGCCTCGTATTCTGCAACGTTGTTTGATGCAGTGAAGTGGATCTGCAGCACATATTTCAGCTGGTCCTTCTTTGGCGAGGTAAGCACAACTCCGGCACCTAACCCGGTTTTTGTTTTTGACCCGTCAAAGTGCATTCTCCAGTAGTTCGGATCTGGCAATGGTGGCTCATATTGCACCTCGGCCCAATCCACAAAAAAGTCCGCCACAGCCTGAGATTTGATTGCTTCTCTTTTGTCATATTGTGGCGCATAAGGTGCTAGCTCAATTTCCCATTTTGCAATCCTGCCACTTGCATCCTTGTTGCTCATTATCTCTAATATGGGAGCTTCACATATTACCTTGATTGGGTGCTCCTCAAAATAGTGCTTCAGTTTCTTAGCCGCCATATACACACCATATGCCACCTTCTGATAGTGAGGATAGTTCTGCTTTGAGGCTGATAATACCTCGCTCAGATAATACACTGGCCTTTGCACTGACTTACCCTCTTCGTCGCGCTCTACCACAATTACTGCACTTACAACTCGGTTGGTTGCGGCTATATAGAGCAACATTGGCTCCTTTGATAGTGGAGAGGCTAACACTGGTGCAGTGGCTAACATCTTCTTTAGTTGGATAAAGGCTTCATTGGTCTGCGGTGTCCAAATGAACTTGTCTGACTTTTTCATGAGTTGATAGAGAGGCAGTGCCTTTTCTCCCAACCGACATACAAACCGACTTAAGGATGCCAGGCAACCAGTGAACTTCTGGACATCGTTAAGACACTTCGGCAGCTCCATTCGCTCTATGGCCCGGATTTTAGTTGGATTGACCTCGATACCTCGGCTGGAGACGAGAAATCCGAGTAATTTTCCAGCCGGGACTCCGAAGGTACATTTCTCCGGGTTAAGCTTCATTCAGAACCTTCTTAGGTTTGCAAATGTCTTCCTGATATCGTCAAGGAGCGTTTTGCTTTCCTTGGTCTTTATCACAACATCATCCACATACACCTGCACATTTTGACCAATTTGGTCATGCGAACATTTTTGCACACATCTTTGGTACGTTGCCCCTGCATTACGTAAACCAAAAGGCGTGGTGCGATAGCAATAAGCCCCATACGGGGTGATAAACACAGTCTTTATTTGATCACTTGGGTTCAGAGGTATCTGGTGGAAACCAGAATATGCATCAATGAACGACAACAACTCACACTCAGCAGTGGAATCTATGACTTGGTCTATCCTTGGCAGTGGGAATGGATCTTTTGGACACGCCTTATTCAGGTTCATGTAATAGATACACATACGCCAAATCACTGCCACGTTCGGATCATACTTCTTCTCCACCAACACCGGATTAGATAGCCAATCCGGGTAAAGTACTTCCATGATAAATCCTGCAGCCAACAACCGAGCTATCTCATCTCCTATGACCTTTCTCCTGTCTTTGGCAAAGCGGCGGAGAGGTTACTTCACCGGTTTTGCTCCGGGTCTGACATTCAAAGAGTGCTCAGCCAACTCCCTCGGAACACCTTGCAAGTCCTGTGTGGACCAAGCAAAAATATCCCGATTCTCATGGAGGAAGTTGACGAGCTCGCTTTCCTATTTGTCATTTAACCCGGCACTAATTGTTATGGTACGCTCAGGGAACATATCATCAACAGGCACCTTCTTGGTATCTTTTGTTGCTTGGAATGAGCCACTACCATGCGGGTTACTCAGCATCGGCATATACTGCTACGCGGACTGAGCCAATGCCGCCACTTCTTGGATCTTTCTCTTTTCTTGTGCAATCACGAGTGACTCGGCCAAGTTAGATCCGGCGGATGCACACTCTATGGAACGTCGGAAATCCCCAGCTATGGTAATTACACCATTTGGCCCGGGCAGCTTCATCTTCAAGTAACTAATGTGATAACTTGCCATAAATTTGTTCAAATCTGGCCTGCCAAGCAACGCATGATATGCGTCTCCAAGTTTACAACTTCGAACTCCAAATTCTCAGTCTGGCAGTTATCTCTTGTGCCGAACAACACGTCAACCCGGACCTTGCCTATGGGCTCGCAAGAAATGCCTGGCACAATGCCATGGAAAGTTGTCCTTGTAGCTTGGAGCATATTCTCCGAGATACCCAACTTGCGCATCGTGTCCACATACATGATGTTGATGCTACTGCCATTATCAATCAACACCTTTGAGAACCTCACATTGATGTTAGGCCCAATGAATGTTGGATCCAACACCAGTGCATATGAACCAGGACTTGGCATGAGCTTTGGATGATCCTTGATGCTCCAGGTAATCTCCTGATCCGACCAAGGCATATACCTCGTCACGGCCGACATTACTGCATTAACCTCCATATGTCGGTGCTGCAAGCTCTTTCTGTCTGTCTCTTCCGTAGTGAACACACAATAACTTTGATGATGCTCTCTGTACCCATTCCTCCCCTCATTTCCGGGGTACCTCTGGTCCTGTTGGTTTTGGTTCTCCACCTGATGCACTGCATCCCTTCTCTCATGGTTGTCATACCTCGGCGGAGGGGGAGGCAACATTAACTGTTGCGTGTTCGCTCCGGAGAGCAATTGCTGCCGGGGTAACTCGAGGTTGATCATTCCGAGGTGCCTGAGCATTCCCCGAACCATTTTGTTCTATCTTTCGCATCCATTCACACTGCCTGGTTGTGTGACCCGCTGAGTTACTCGGATTAGGCGTGTGAAATTTACATGGCTGATCCAGCATTGCCTCATATGTGTACCTCAGACGGTCCTTCTTTTCTTGCCACTGTTTTTTCTGCTCTGGCGTCCAAGTTTTCTTTCCATCATTCCTTGGTGTCCATTGCTGTCCTCCAGTTTTCTGACGTTGACTGCCTCCTGCTCCGGGTTGATCCTGATTCACAGCTGCAACTTGTTGCGAACTGTACCGATAATCCGGTCTGTCGTCCCTTCTTTTTCCTCGATAATCATTTCTCTGGGATGACCCGGCCCCATCTCGCTGACAATACGCCTCGCTTGACTCGTTTGACGTGAGTCTAGGTTGCGTCGGATCACCCAAGGCATATGAATCAGCAATTCAGATTGTTTCTGCCAAGGTGGTTAGCATATCCCTTTGCAACCTTTGCCATAGCATGCTTGCATATCTACATCCTTGCGCAAACCAAGCTATGGCCTGTGACTCATCACACCCTCACACGAGTTTCGCACCGTGCACCAACGGGTCAAAAACTCCCGGTCAGTCTCATTCAGTCTATGCCTGCACATTGCTAGGGTCTGTGGCCTGTTGGGCCTTTGATACGTACTTGAGAAGTTGCTAACAAACATCTCCTCAAAATCGATCCAACAGTTAATACTTCCGGGTGGCAAATTGTTTAGCCATACCCTTGCTGGCCCCTCCAGCATCTGGGGTACATATCTCACAGCCCATCTCAAGTTTCCCGTGGCAATTTTCACAGCAGTTGCATAGTTAATCAACCAATCTTCTGGCTTAGTGCTGCCGTCATACGTCTTTGTGCCTCTAGGTAACTGTAAGTTAGGTATCGGAGGTTCCTTCATGATCCGGGGCCCAAAACATGCTGGACCCGGAGGACCTTGACACTCAATTTGCTCCGACCTATACAACCGATCCAGTTTTAGCCTGGCGTCATCAGGCATCAAGTTCCTGCCTCCCAATCTTGATCCTATCACATGATAGTCCGGCCTGGGATAGCCAGAATTCACCATCTCCGAATCACCATCATTGTATCTATCTTGCTCCTGTGGAGCTGCTCTCTGTTGCATACCTTGGCCGGCACTGCGCTCTTGCCGTGGTATAATCCGCTGCTGCGGTTGACCTGCACCTACCGAATTACGCTGTTCGGCATTGCCGTTTACAACATTCCCTTGACCGGCATTGCCTTGGTCACGGTTACCTCGGCCAGCTTCACCTCGGCTCACACTCCTTCGATCCTCATTTCTCTGCACTTCTTTTCCTTTCCCTGCCCTTGCCGGGTCATATGGGACTATCTGCTTATTCCTCCTGGCCGAAGTTACAACCTCCTCTCTCCTAGGACCACCATGAGGAGACGATGCGGCTCCAGCGGATTTCTCCGGGTTACCCACCGCCAAATGAACGATCTTGGAGGCCCCAGCTTTCTCTGGGTTTGCCCTGAGCAGCTCCTTGTTTTGCCTGTTCGTGATCCGAACCAACTCATTGACTCTATCCTGCTGTCTTTGACGGGCTTCACTCGTCAGACCTTCTAACTCGGACGCAGCTGCATCCACTGCTCTGAGGTTCTTTGCCGGGGTACTATACTTCGGTAGCCTCACGGACAAACAGTTTTCTAATTCCTCAATCCTAGTATCACCCTCTCTGTTCATTTCACTCATGAGGTTTCTCCCCTTCACTTTTACAACATCTATCTTATTTGCCTTTGCGTACTCACGCAGTGTCATATTCAACGACTACTGAGCCGCGGCTATCTTTTTCGCACCCTCTAGTATTTTTTGCCTAGTTTCCTCTAGCTCGGCCTGTGCCTGAGCCGGATCTACTACTGGTGCTACTGGGTTTGCCAAGCTATCCATTGCCTGCTGCAGCACATTCTCAGGCCTCTCTAGCGGAGGACCTCTACTTTTCCTCGGTGCCTTAGGCGTTACCTCCGGATCTGGTGCCGGATCCTTGCTTGCGCCAGCGCCAGGCGCGGTCATCATCACCTCAGCGTGGTTCGGGGAGCGAGTGATACGCGCCCCGCGAGCCGCACTAAGGGGTGGCTCGCCTCCTTCGACGACGTGCCGCGGATGAACGCATGACACATCGACAGAAACGTAGATCTTGTGCGCGCCGAGCTTGACGAAGAGGCTGTTGCACGGGAGAGGATGCTTGCCGAAGCAGCCAGCATTATCGCTGACGAAATCCAACGCTCCAAAGCGCTGAACAAGCCCGGAGACGACGCGTTCGCCGGTGCCGATGAGGTTTCCTGTCCGGATCTTCACCCCTTCTAGCACTGCTAGCCCCACGGTGGGTGCCAACTGTCGTGGTGGTGTCACGGAAGATGCCATGCATAGGCTAAAGGTGGGGACTAAATGCACTAGGGGAATCCAGGGAGGGATAGTGTGGTGATTCCACACACGGTAGCTTTGTATTTGATTCACTTCCAAGGTTTACAAGTGCTCCTTGAGCTGTATTGGAGAGAGGAGGAAGAAGGACTCTCTTACTCTCACTGCTAGCTAGCCCTTAGGAACCAAGTAAAACTCAACCCACTAGAGATCAACCCCTTCTACAGAGGCCCTAGCCCCCCTTATATAGGAGTGGCTAGGTCTCCACTTAGGGCATACGTGGAGGCATATTCCAGGGAATATGCCTCTTCCCAAAATAGTAAGCCGACCGGGTCACTTTAACCCCGCGTCATCCATGCAGAGGCTACATGAGCCTCTGCGGCGCCTGCGTCATCCGACATAGGCATCATCACCTTTGTCGGCCACGCCTCGGTGGTCTAGTCCTCTGTCCGCTTCGCTCATGCTCTGCGTATAGTGGTCACCTTTGACCAGCGAGATACCTTCCTTCTCCTACAAGCTTGATATAACCCAGATCCTACATAGTTGATCTAGCCACACCTGTTCCCGCATACAAGTTAGATATACCTTACCGACTTACGGCATAAGTCGGTTGAGCCCCAGTTAGGTGGACGTCCCCTGGTCCGGGTTACCCCGTGATTCGACCTACCTTGAGGTGACTCGGCCAGCACTTGCTTTGACCTTGCCATACCTCGGCTAACTAGGCCTTTATACCCCGGCGTGACCCTACCCGGGGGTATCCCCTCAACAAATTGTCCATATAAAGAGCAGCAAAAACAGACTTTTGGGAGTGAATTATCCGCCCCTTCCAAGAGCCATATTATCCGCCCTGGCTCGATCGACAAAGAGAACAAGGCGTATCACACTGTATGGGGGCAGGCTTTCCCTCGGATTGTCCGACCAGGGCCAGAGTTTTTGCCCGGGCCAGATAATCCCCCCCGGGAATTTTTGCAAAGGGAGCCAAGGCGCGCCATGCAGTAAGGTGGTGGATCCCCCCCCCCCCGCAAAATCCGATGTCAGGGCGGAGTTTTTGCCCCGGTCGGATAATCTAGCCCCTAGTTGGGCTGGATAATCCGGTCCCAAAATCTCCAACGGCTGAGTTTTGAGAGGGGTATAAATACCCTAATTGCTCCTCCTGTCAGATCTCTTGATTCATTCGAAAAAGTGATGTACTATTCTTCAAGCTCTAAACCGATATCTCCCTCTTCATCCACCTAAAGGCTCCGATCTTTGGGGAATCGAAGGAGGAGGCGTCGACCTTCATCAACACTAATCAAGCGCATCACTTCCCCTCCATTCAGTTGGAGGATTCTTGATCTAGTATTTCTTGCAAATACTTAGATCTTATTTTCGGTTATTGATAATACATGTTCTTGTGGCAGCTTGTTGTCATCATGGGAGCCTCCAATTCAGTTTTGGATGTGTGCCCCGCTAGTTGTGTAAAGGCACCGGTTCCCGCTTCGAAGGGTACCAATAGTGGAAAGGTGGATCAGGCCTTTGGTGGCGAGATCAATTAGAGAACAGGGTGAGGCCTATTGTAGCGTGGTGGTCTTAGTAGTGCCCACCCCTCCAACGCAGACGTACTTCCTTTAACAAGGAAGGAACTACGGTCAAACAAATCATGTGTCTTCGCATGCTCCACTACGGTTTCTTTGTTCCTCACTTTTACTCGCTTAGTAGTTAGGTTTGCATATAGGGAAATTCTCCGTAGTTGCATATTTAGAGAATTTACCTTTGTGTCAAGCCTAAAATTGAAAAAGAATTAAAATTTGGAGTAGCAGCTATTCACCCCCTCTAGGTTCCCATACGATCCATTTCAATTGGTATCAGAGCCTTGACTCTTTATTCAGGCTTTACCTCCTAGGAGAGTATGGGTACTAAGGGAGATGGTAGTGAGGCTGTGGACAAGGTCACTATGGATGATCTTAAGCCGTTGGAAACAACCTTGCTGAAATCCATAGAGACTAAAATGGAAGAGATGCATCAAATGATTGCTTGTCTCTCTCTATCTATAGCCCCACCTCCATCTACCTCTGAGGCTACCACTCCGCTCTCTAAGGAGAAAGCTAACGCTAACTCCAAGGAAGATGAGTTAGTGGGTGATAAAAATAATGGCTCCTCCTCAAAAAAGGGAAGTGGTAAGAAGGACTATAGTGAGGTCTCGCACTTATATTCACTCGATCCACCAATCCCTCACCCTCATATAAATAATAGGGGTGATCCGCCCAAGCTTACTACATCTCCGTTTAATCAATGGCAATTCTTAATGAAATCTCATGTGTGCAGTTCGTCCATTGAGCTTTGGAGGATCATTGAAGATGGCCTCCACATTGGAGATCCCAACAACTTGACAAGAAGAGAAGTCGTTGATAGCCAACTCAATGCAACCGCTCTTCACATGATTCAGCTTGGTGTGGGTCCCAACGACATGACATTGAACACTTCAACACCGCCAAGGAAGCTTGGGATGCACTCACTGACCTATTCATTGGAAATGAGAGCTTGAGAAGAAATAGGTATGATGCTCTAAGGAATGAAGCCGAAGGGTTCTATATGTTGGATGGTGAGCATTACGAAGACATGTATAGAAGGCTCAAAGGCATTGCTACTACCTTTAGAAAGCATGGTACTGAAAGAGATATGCCCTAGAGGCAAATAACAAATAGGTTTTTATTATCATATCTCAATTAGTTTATATTAGTTTCATATTGTGCTATAACTATGCCAAGTAGAAACATTGGTACAAGTGTGGTATGAAACAACTAAGTCCCTAGTAGCCTCTATTCATACTAGTTCGTTGGTCACGAAGATGATCTAGGTTTCAAGATCATGGGAATTTATGCCGACTGACAACGGGATCATATCATTGGACAATGATGTGATTGGACATTCCTCGAAGGATTGCAACACGAACAAGTCATCTATTTCATTGTTGCAACAGCTATACCTAGACTCCGTCTCCTTAGACCGTGAGCTCATATTACTCACTGTTTTCCTAGGCTGCTTAGACTGCATCAACCGTCATCTGGTAATACGGTGGCCATAAAGGTGTATGTTGGGTATTCCGAAGGAACAGTAGATGACATGTGACCGCAAGACCGGGATTTGTTCACCCACATGACGGGTAGAGATACATACGGTCGGTTTGGTGAGATTACATCCATATATGTTGCAACATGTGACTAGGTCACGAGGATGTAATATCACGGTAACAAGAAAACAGAACTTGTTGTGAACGAGATTGAACAAGGTATAGGATACCATTGATCGGATCTTGGACAAGTTGTATTGAGAAACAAAAGGAAGAGGATGCTACATTTAGACGGTTCAAACGACATTGTCATCAGGAATGCATAGGGGTCACATGGACATCCCTGGTCCCTCTGTTGATCATTGATACAGATCATGTCTAGAGCATTCCCGAGCCGTGAGAGGATACACTTAAGGGTACAATGAGAGCGATCATTTGTAAGACGGAATCATAGTAGAGAAAGAGAGAAAGCCGGAATCGTTCCGTAGAGAGATCCGAAGTTGTTCGGAGAAAGAATAAAGGAAAAGCCCTGAAAAGTGTTTTCGGATAAATGGGAATTTAAATATATATTTATTATATGTTAATTATGAATTAATATATTCTAAATAATATTTAAGTTAAGATTTATAAAAGCAACTTTTATATTAGGCCGAATCCTAGAGGGAAAAGACCTAGAAATAAAGCTGCAGAAAAAGAAAAGGAAAAGGACAGCTCCTGCCGTAAGTGGGTTTGGCAGCCCACAAAGGTGGGCGGCCGGTACTAAGTACCACACACGTGTTGGCAGAGCACTGGGTGCCGCCGTGCCTGGTGGGCTGCCGCGCCGGGCAGGCCCATCCCAGGCACCAGCAGCCACCACCGCCTCGCTGGCGTGCTGGGCCGCGCGGGTGCCGCGGGTGCCGCTGGGGGCGTGGCTGGCCCGCCTGGCTGCTGCCCCTCCTGGCCGCTGTTGCTGGGCCGCTAGAGCGCCGCTGGCCCATCCGGCTGGCTGTTGTGCTGTCTGTTATTTCTCTTTTTCTTTTATTTAGGCATTTTCTGTTTTGGCTATTGGGCTGACTTTTGGCCCATCCGGCCAGGACGAAAATTCCTGTTATTTTCCTTTAACTAATAGTCCCACATGGCTAACCCAATGGGGAGGGCACACCCCCTCCTCCTATATAAAGGGGTGCCTATGGGTGGGATTAAACACACCAAATACAACAACAATTAGAGAAGTCCTTTGGTTAACTTTCTCCCTCCCTCTCTCTCTATACCTCGTGACCATGGCCCCAAGTCTGGGCTGTGCGATCAAGGCACACCTGCAGTACGCCGTTGCGCTACAGGGATTCCTAGCTGGATATCAACTTTCGCACTTCCGGCGGGATCGGGGAGCCGGAGGTCTCATCGTGCACCGGATGTGTACGAAGACACGAGGCGCAAACTTGGGGCGCTTAAATGTCGTGAGCTGGAGCTGTTGCACGATGAAGATGATGAAGATCAAGAAGGAGCAAGGGGTGACCTGCGAGGAGCTTCATGACCTTGAGGTCGGCTTCGAGTACGACTACATCAACCACGTTCCCCGTGGAACGTTAACCGCGTACAGACGACAAGGGTATGTATTCTATACGCTCCGGCCGTTACCGCATTACTACATAGATAGATCCTAGGCTAAGTTTCTGGGGTTCCACCGTAGGAAATTTTTTATTTTCTACGCCAATCCCCAACAGTGGTATCAGAGCCGATCTATGCGTAGGAGTGTTGTACGGCCAGTACGCACATGTTTTGTGCGGGCATTGATCCCTTAGTTGTTACCCTTTAACGTGTACTTGTTTATATCGTGGTATTGTTTGATGAAGCGGCCCGGACCGACCTTACGCGTATTCGTACGCGAGACTGGTTCCACGCTCAACATACGGCTTGTACCGTATAAGTGGCTAGCAGGTGTCTGTCTCTCATTCAATAGTTGATATAACATTTACAACGGAGGGCCTCGAAAGGGGTGTAATAGAGACAACTGTCGGATCCATGTTGTGGTTGGAAAGTTCGTAGTTTAGAAACGGTTCTAGTGCGAAAGCCCTAACAACCACGTAAAACTTGCAATAGATAAAGTAGAGATGTCTAACTTTATTTTGCAGGGGGCATGTGAATATGATATGGCAAAAGGTCATTACGAAGGTAAAGTAGTTTATTTTTCTGTTGCTAAGTAGTATAGTAATAGTCATCGTTCCGATGGACGACCTGGTGGAGGCGTCGTGGACTTGGCGTCAAACCAAGGGCATGATGGAGATCATGCCGGAGCACTCGATGGAGATCAAGGCGCAAGAAGACCATATCATATCACATTATACATATGATGTTGATACCTAGTTTTTACATCTTATTGTGTGCTAGTATTTAGATACTCAACGGTAGAAAATAAGATAATCCCTATTTAATTCCAATGTTCCGTGTTCCCCTTGTGTGTGCACCACCAAGAAAGTTCTTCAGTATAAGGCGATCCAGGGTTACAGGCCTGGGTGTCAAACATATCTATGTTCGCATACAGTGGGTGTAAGCCATGTTGCATAGCGAATACACACAAGTTAGATTTGGCGAACCTAGCACGCTAGAGAAGCGTGGCCTCGGAACACAAGAGATCGAAAGATCGAGCATGAGTCACATGGATGATGTGATTGACATTATTGAATGTCTACCTTTGATAATGCACTGATGGCCGTGACGATCGGGGGAGGTGCAGAGGATAGGGATCATGCGATCACTAAAATCATCCAGGGGATGACCGTTTTAGTGGAGACCAATTATAAATTTATCTCTTATTATAAACTTAGTCTAGATGTCTATTTTCAAATATCTTAGTAGACCTTGGCCTATCCCATTGAGGTCCTTTGCGACCATGAGAATATATTGCTTAATTTGGTACTTAGCAAAAGGGTCCAACTTCATAGATTAATACCCACGCCTGAGGGATATCCTCGGTAAAGGTGATCTTCTCTTCTTGATACAATAACCATTAGGAGATAATTCGATGAATCCAGAATGTTTGGAAAAACACTCAGCGATCTTGCATTAGAATTAAGAACTCTTGGAAGGGCTTGATTACAAATGGAGGTTATGGATGAAAAGGTATATGTAAGATATACAAATTATAAATGTGGTTCTTGCAAAACTCATTATAGTTTGCAAAGTATTTGATACTTGTCCCATTTTGTGAAAAACAGGATGATCTGCTTGAGAATTGCTGGTTTTGAGGCAATGTGACTTGATGACGGCAAGCAAATCAGTTGATGGTCGACATCACCTCTTCCCTCAAAGTTTATCATTTGCATTAGTGGACTTGAATATAATTTTGTAATCCTTGTTTGTGTGTCTTGCTTATGGCGAGACGATTATTCATATGAACAAGTTACAAACCAGTTTGTACTATTCTTATGAACAATACCTTATGGTCACATTACGATTACAAATAAGTTATTCTCATCACTATGTTAATGATAATGGTTTAAACATTTATAAAGGATTAGAATGCTAAAAGATATCCAAAGTTTAATAATGAAATGACACTACAATTTAAGTCATTTTGGTTATTGCAGGTTCTTTATGAAAGATCGGGGTCCTAGATGCTTAATCTAGAGACTTTGCAAAACCATGCCTCTCAGGCAGAATGACTAAAACTCCGCATTTTGGTAAAACGGTGATATGCGAAGAAATGTTGAATCTTATACATATTGATGTATCGTATTTTCAACAAGTAGTGGAAATCATTAGTTAATTGTGGACTTAAGTGAATAACCGTAATTACTTAATGAAACATGAAGTTTGAAATGATTTGAATTGTTCAAATGAGTTCATAACTAAAAGGGATATTGGATTAATTGAATTAACAAGTCTCTTTGATTTGATCGACACGACGAAAGTATTCAAGTTAAGTTTAGCATAAAAAGGGACTTGTGAAAGATGTTTCACAAATTATGATAATTGGATGAATTCAAACTTTGTTGATATATCCAAACATCATAATCATTTTGTATTAGATACATATTATCTCTTATCGGGGTTATAGTTGTCGTTTAGAGTTAGAGATCAAAATAAGCAAACACTCATTTGAAATACAAAGGAACATCTAAAGATTCTTGGAAACAACACCATAAGTGTTATGGCATGTTCGAGTTTCTGGAGACTTCGACAAGTCAAAGTCGTGGCGAATAAATAAGTCTTTGTAGAGCATTCTTAGGTAGCTACGAATGCATCTTCCACAAGGGGCAAACTTGTTGTTGTCCTAAGTTGAAGTATCTTGGCAAAGATACAGGTGGAAGAAAGTAAAAGATCAAAACAAGGTATTTGACCTTACCTCTGAATTGTTGAGTGGCGCAGCGGAATTTTGTTTCGTGAAACCAAACTCTACAAATAGAGGAGAAACTATTGATAATGATCATAAAGTTTCAAGTAAATACTCTTACTAAAGAAAGTAGGATTCAACTATATATTCTACAAGTTTGTGGAATTGTATTATTGATTCACTTGTCTTGTTTTAACAAGACATACCTACGAAATACAAAGAAGCGTGATGGACCTAAGTGCGAGAAATGAATGGTCATTGAAATCTTGTTAGTGGGATTCTCGATTTGATATTGATCAAAGAATTTTGGAATGTCCAAGATTATCGAGAGGACCTAGAATTTGAGTGGGAGCAAATCAGCTTGGCTAATTCATAATATGTAACTGACATATTTTGAGTGGGAGCTAAGTGAAATCCATGGATCTCAAACATGAATGTCATATTTGAGTGGGAGCGTGAAATCATTCTAGAATATGTAGACGACATATGTGAATGATGTGATTGGTATTAATAGTATTTAAGTTAGGATGAAGTTGAAGTTATTAAACAAAAGGTCTATCAAGATAGATTAGTAAGTTTAATAAGCACTGAATGTCGAATGCTTCCTGGACTTGATTCTGAAAGATGTTTAGAATGTCCTAAGACAAGATTCTGAAGTAGCTCAGAATGGAACAAGGTGAGAAAGTAGTTCTTACTATATGAAGCATTGAGTTAGTATTGCAACTATGGTTGAAACAAAGAGATGCGTTGCATCTCCTATGCCTCAGTCTTAGGTTCTTCCATACAACCATGTTGTATACTTGACGTAATGTGACCCGAGGTTCTGGTTAGTAGGACAAAGTCTTAACTATAAGAACATGTCTTTAAGTGATTCCTGAGTTGATCACTGAACCAAAATTAAGTTTGTACATAAATAGCAAGAAGCAATGTAAGTGGCATAGTTGCATTTCATGCACTAGGATCTACATAGATATAGAAGTATACAGGCTACATCTGATGTGATGTATAATGTTGTGGCGAGGCTAATTCGCTTTTAACGTAGAATGATGTGTCCCAGGGCCCAGTGCCCACGAGAAAGCCCTCGAGGTTGATCTAACGTCACTGTAAGCTCCTGGAATCTGGCCTCGTTCTGTTTCCATGACTATAGTATATACACAAAGGATAGCAAAGTGTGTTTCGCAGTTTAGATGACAACGGTGAAAAACGACCGTCATCATAAACACTAGAAACAAAAGTCTCACTTTGTTGCCAAACAAATACTTCGACGCATTATAAGATAATGGAGTGGATGTCAAAATTAGGAAGACATTAGCGATTTGCAAAAGACATAATGATCTGGTAAAACAGAACATGGACATGATGTTTTCCGTGAGCATGCATGATCTGTAAACGCATATGGTATATGGTTTATACGAGTAAAATGCAAGCTGGATTATTTGTACTCTAGTGCAAGTGGGAGACTGAAGGAGATATGCCCTAGGGGCAAATAATAAATAGGTTTTTATTGTCATATCTCAATTAGTTTATAATAGTATCATATTGTGCTATAACTGTGCCAAGTAGAAACATTGGTACACGTGTGGTATGAAATAAGTAAGTCCCTAGTAGCCTCTATTCATACTAGTTCGTTGGTCACGAAGATGATCTGGGTTTCAAGATCATGGGCATTTATGCCGACTGACAACGGGATCATATCATTGGAGAATGATGTGATTGGACATTCCTCGAAGGATTGCAACACGATCAAGTCATCTAGTTCATTGTTGCAACAACTATACCTAGACTCCTTCTCCTTAGACCGTGAGCTCATATTACTCACTGTTTCCCTAGGCTACTTAGACTGCATCAACCGTCATCTGGTAATACGGTGGCCATAAAGGTGTATGTTGGGTATTCCGAAGGAACAGTAGATGACATGTGACTGCAAGACCGGGATTTGTTCACCCACATGACGGGTAGAGATACATACGGCCGACTTGGTGAGATTACATCCATATATGTTGCAACATGTGACTAGGTCACGGGGATGTAATATCATGGTAACAAGAAAACAGAACTTGTTGTGAACGAGATTGAACAAGGTATAGGATACCATTGATCGGATCTTGGACAAGTTGTATCGAGAAACAAAAGGAAGAGGATGCTACATTTAGACGGTTCAAACGACATTGTCATCAGGAATGCATAGGGGTCACATGGACATCCCTGGTCCCTCTATTGATCATTGATACAGATCATGTCTAGAGCATTCCCAAGCCGTGAGAGGATACACTTAAGGGTACAATGAGAGCGATCATTCGTAAGACGGAATCATAGTAGAGAAAGAGAGAAAGCCAGAATCGTTCCGTAGAGAGATCCGAAGTTGTTCGGAGAAAGAATAAAGGAAAAGCCCCGAAAAGTGTTTTTGGATAAATGGGAATTTAAATATATATATATATTATATGTTAATTATGAATTAATATATTCTAAATGTCGTGAGCCAGAGCTGTTGCACGATGAAGATGATGAATATCAAGAAGGAGCAAGGGGTGACCTGTGAGGAGCTTCGCGACCTTGAGGTCGGCTTCGAGTACAACTACATCAACCACGTTCCCCGTGGAATGTTATCCGCGTACAGACTATAAGGGTATGTATTCTATACGCTCCGGCCGTTACCGCATTACAACATAGATAGATCCTAGGCTAAGTTTCTGGGGTTCCGCCGTAGGAATTTTTTTGTTTTCTGCGCCGATCCCCAACAGGTGCCATAGATGTTGATGATGCATGGATCAAGAGAAGTATGTGAGTGCTCTTATGCCATTTGATCCCACTGATTTGAAGAGCTTACAAGGTAGATACAACTATCACCAAATGTTGTGGAAATGACTACGGCAGTCGCTACTAGGGGTAGCAATTGATAAGATTGGGGGCAGAGCTGGCGGCCATCTGCGGTACGAGATGGGGGCAGATGCACATGAGTTTACCCAGGTTCGCCCCCCGGAGGGCAAAGACCTACTCCTGCTAGATTGTATTGGTGGAGAGCGAGTTACAGGGGTGGCGAGCTCGACGTCTAAGCAGCGAGTCACTAGAAGGGGTGTATGATGGAACGCGAGTACAAAGGGAACCCTAGGGAGGTTTACATAGGGGGTACCTCGCTAGGGTTTATAGATATACAACCAAACCAATCAAGGATTCAGAGACTTTGACCTAATCTTACTGGGCTTCAGCTACGCTTCTAGGCCTCCAGCTTCCAGTCGCTAGGTTTTCTCCTTAGTCATGTTCCAATCGCCGTCCTACATGCCCACTCGCAAGTCCCTTGGCCTAGTCGAAACATCCTGCTGGGCATACCCCATTCAGCATATCCCCATCAGTAGTCCCCAAGGCCAGTGTTGATTCAGTGCAGGTGTTTATTTGGCAGTCGGGGTAGGTGAGTCCGATTTGGACGCCCAGTCGAATCGGTGATGGACTCCCTCAATGAAGGAGGAAATTTCTCCACCAAGTCTTTGGTCGCAACATTGGCGAGTGGGTTTGTGCTCGAGTCGCTGCCCTTGCTGAATGGTTTAGGCGTGCCAGCAAGCGAGTCGAGTGGAAGAAGTTGGACCGGCAGCTTGGTCAAACTAGCCGTTGGGTAATCCAACGGTAACTTCAGCGTAATTACCGCAAGTAACGGCTATCCCGAGATTGGCGGGTAGCATTATCTTTATAAGGAGAGTGGTGAGGAGGCTCACGAATCACCTCCACATTTCTCACCCCCATGCACTCCCAATCTCTCTGTCTCCCCGTGATCCAGAATTTTCGGACCGAGCGACCTCATATTCTCTTCGATGGCGCCTCCGAAGGATCTGTGGGGGAAGTCCAAGTGTACCGTTGTGCAGCTCATGTTGTTTGAGGACGCGGGGGTTCTCTGCAAGGGGAATTGACAAATTCCCGCGCCCTCCAAGACCAAGCCGAAGCCTCACGCCGGTGAATTCATCTGCTTCCCGAGCCACCTAGAGAGGGGCTTGAGATTCCCCACCCCGATCTTCTTCCGGTGGTTCTGCGTGTATTACGTGATCAAGCCATCGAATCTTGGTCCACACAGCATCGAGCAGTTGGTGATCTTGATACGTTGCTAACGTATCTATAATTTTTTATGTTCCATGCTTGTTTTATATCTACTTTCTTATGTTTTGTCCACACTTTGGAGTATTTTTATACACTTTCTTGGACTAACCTATTAACAAGATGCCACAGTGCCAGTTGCCTGTTTTCTGCTGTTTTTTGGTTCCAGGAAAGTCAGAAAATGAATATTATCGGAATTGGACGGACAAAAGCCAAAGTCGATATTTTACCGGAAGACTCACGGAGCCAAAAGATGAGACGGAGAGGGGCCACAGGGCGGCCACACCCCCCTTGGTGCGGGCAGCCCTAGGCCACGCCAGGGCATGGTGTGGGCCCCTTGGCCGCCCACCGACCTTACCTCTTCACCTATAAGAAGCCTCCCGATGCATAAACCCTAAATCCGGGAGCCTCCAGCCACGAAAAGTTCCACATCACCGCCGCCACCGAAGGGGAGATTCGGGGGACATAAAGTCTCTATTCCAACACCCTGTCAGGATGGGGAAGTGCCCCTAGAGCCATCTCCATCGATCTCCACCACCATCTCCATCACCGTTGCTGATTCCCATGATGATGAGGGAGTAGTTCTTCCTCGAGGCTAAGGGTTCTACCGGTAGCTATGTGTTCATCTCTCTCTATGCATGATCATGAGCTTTGTAATCAAGTAGTCTACCTTGCTCCTCAAGTGCTTTAATAGATCTCTGCTCTCCCCATGTGTGTGAAAGTTACAACGTGCACACCATGGTGGCTCTTAGGCTAGAGATTACAATTACTTGTTATGAGTTATATTTGGAGTTGGATGTTTCTATGAAATTGTGGTGTTTATTGGAACCATCTAGAGCTCAAGGTGATAGTGTGGGGTTATCTAGATGGGGAAAGCGGACTTTGAGGTGTGCTGTTATAGCCCTACCATGGATTAGAGTTTCCAACCGGAGAGTAGTTCAGAGTAGTATCATAAAGAGAAGATATTTATATGAGAGTGTTCACTAGTGAAAGTATGATCTCTAGGCCTTGTTTCTAAGCATTGAAACACTGTTTGCAACTAGATCTGTTACATGTTTGCTTGCTTCCATCTTTATTTCAGTTTGCCTTTAGTCTCTTCCACGCCATCAAGCTCTTTTCTGGCACCGTTGTCTTATATCCATACCACTTGTATTTCACTACCTCTTCACCGAACTAGTGCACCTATACACCTGACAAGTGTATTGGGTGTGTTGGGGACACAAGAGACTTCTTGTATCTTGATTGCAGGGTTGCTTGAGAGGGGATACCTTTGACCACTTCCTCCCCGAGTTCGATAAACCTTGGGTGATCCACTTAAGGGAAAACTTGCTTATGTTCTTCATACCTCTGCACTTGGAGGGCCAACAACTGTCTACAAGAATAGAAGTGCGTAGACATCAATCTTCGTCATCTTCTACGAATGCTACCTTGGATGCCGGCCCTACTTCCCACTATGGCTGGA
Organism: Avena eriantha; assembly: GCA_910589775.1. Taxonomy (NCBI): domain Eukaryota; kingdom Viridiplantae; phylum Streptophyta; class Magnoliopsida; order Poales; family Poaceae; genus Avena; species Avena eriantha. The sequence goes on along the minus strand of OU342746.1, from coordinate 266,478,389 downwards.
GCTGTTCCACGGCCACATCGGCTGCGATGGATCTGGCGGCCTATCTTGGCAGCAGGTGGCGTCACCTTTCAATTGAAGCCGAAGGCGAACTTCTTCAAGCTCCTGCTGCCAAAGAAAGCCGCGAGCGAGTGGAAGAAGAGCTGGTTCTATGTGAAAGAATCCAATCCCTCCGACGAAGTGGTTCTCCCTATGTATGTTGCAGAGAGGAGCGAGCCTCGTCGAATGATAGCGGCAAGGCTCCCGACAACCAGAGGATGGCCGTCACCGAAATGATGGAGCAGATCCAGGTGCTGAAAAACAAGGGGTTGGAGACGATCAACCTTTACAACTGCTGGCTCAGGCGGTGCCTGGTCCCATTGGCGACCTGGCCCCACTAGATGTATGAATACACCAGGAAGAACGATCCTTCTAGGACTAGCCAGGAGTCCTGGGGCACTGCGGACTACAAGGCGCCTTGAAGAAAATCACAGATGCGGAGTTTACCAATACGTCGGCCGGGCTCGCTCCGTACGTGCCCGAGAAGAATGAAGATCCCACGGTAAGCCTTTTCTTGTTACTTTGTCTTCAGTTGTGACTCGCGCAGGCGCAATTTGTGTCCGCGACCCGTATCGTCCAATCGTGGTTTCTAACCAGACCAATCCTCCTTGTACATTCTCAGTTGTTTCAGGTCCTCGAAGGCTGGCTTCCCCCACTCGACGAGGAGATTCCCAAAGAGCTCGAAGAGGGGCCCCAAGGGGAGTCCTTCAAGAGCGAAGAAGAAGAGAGGGAGGTCCCCCCGACGGTGCCCGCGGCCCACAAAACTTGCATGCAGAAGCAGCGCGAGATCGAGGCGAGTCGTAGACTGGAGGAACGCGATGACGACGACGAGATCTTGCAGGAACATAGCTCACGGCGAGTGGCCACGCCGGAGAAGCCCGCACAAAAGCTGAAGTCGCCCGCGAAGAAGCCGGCACCGAAGCCAGCATCGCCACCCAGGTCCGTGGTGGCGTTTGAGTTAGATGAGGAGTCCGGTGATGAAGCGGCCGAAGCTTCTACCAAGATCGTTGAGGACACAACTCCGATGAAGGGAACATAAGCTGCGGACGTAGTGGTGGAATCAGTGGTCCCACTTGCCACGATTGCGCCGACAGTCTCAGCCGCCACAGAACCAGAGACTGCTGAGACCGCGGTGTCGAGGTTGCTGCCACCAGAGGGAGCGACCATGTCGCTCAGGTTGGAGGTCCCCACAACCGCAACCTCGATGTCGAAGAAGCCCGCGGTGTCGTGGGCCGCGAGAGTCTTCGAGAAGGGCCTCTCGTGCAAGTTGGGCCCGGAGCTTGATAAGGCTGCCCATATTAGTACGGGACTGCGCCATCTTCCGATCGCCAAGTAAGTTTGGTGTTTTTACTTTCCATGCTTCAATGTTTTCTTGCGTGATTGGTTCGCTGACCGTGACTCCTTTGCAGGTCTGGTGCCAAGAAGATTGGCCGTCCCTCGGTGTCCAAGATTCCGCTCATTGACACCAAGGAGAGGGTTGACCCTGCCAAGAAGAGGAAAGCCGACATGGTAGAGGCGCCAGTCACTGGCACGAAGAAGAAGAAGGGCGGCGTTTCTGACGTTGCGGGAGGGGGAAACGTGGAGGAAGGTGACTCCGCTTCCCGTGCCGAGGAAGTGACTGCCGCTCAGTCGGAGCCAATCAAGGAGGCCCCACCATCGGAGCCGTTGGCCCCCATAACTAGCGCCCCGGTGAGGGTGGCCGCATCGTTTCTGGCTTCATGGCAAAGGTGTTCTCGATGATAATGGAGACTCAGTCGCCACAAGTTCTAGACGTTGGGCAGCAGCGCGGGTGCACATATTTTGTGGTCCCTTCGACAGACGCCAGCGAGCGTCACAACATGCTTGGAGCTGCCATTCAGGTATGTCCAGTCCTCGAGTGCCTGGTCGCTGAATTTTAGTGGCTAGGCACTTAGGATTTTAATTATCCAGTCTTCGAGGGCCGAGTCGCTGAATTTCAGCAGGTAGGCACTTAGGATTTTAATCGTCCAGTCCCCGAGGGTCGAGTCGCTGAATTTCAGCGGCTAGGCACTTAGGATTTTAATCGTCCAGTCCCCGAGGGTCGAGTCGCTGAATTTCAGCGGCTAGACACTTAGGATTTTAATCGTCTAGTCTCTTATTATTGTTCTGTTGTTAGGGCCTGCATAGAGAATAATCCAATCGGCAAGCCACAAAGGAGCGCCTCGAGAGCGACTTGCGTGCAGCGCAGGAGGTCAACCAGCGACTCCAAGAAACTGCTGGTGAGCGGGTGTTTTCTTTGGCGAGTTCAAGCCATTGTTGCTCGCGTAGAACTGACTTTTGATGCCTTTTCCTCATAGATGGACTGCCTGTTGCGATCGCCAAAGCCCGCGATGGGTATGTTCCGGCTGCTGAACTGGATACAGCGAAGGAGCGAATCGACTCGCTAATGAAGGAGCTGAAGGAGGCGAAGGCGTCGATATTCTCTTCTGAGGAGAGCGCCAAGGCTGCAGTCGCTGCGACGGAGGAGGAGCGGAAGGCCTCTGACTCGATCATCCTCGGATTGCAGGGTGACCTTGGTGCTCTCGAGAAGCATGTGACGAAGAGTTGTCACAAGCTTCTTGGTGAGTGTATTCTCTTTTTCTTTTTAGTATGCAATGAGTCCCCAAGTGGGTGAATCCTTAGTGATGTTTGGTTTCTAACATTGCAGCACTGATAGGTCAAAACGACCCAGTGGTGTAAACCTTCAACGCCTCGCATTGCATGACTACAGTGGTGAACGTGGCCACCGCCTTAGTGCTGTGTGTCCAAGCCATTCTCCAACGGATGTCCCCCACCGAGGTTATTCCTAGGGGGTTGACTGAGGTCTAGCGCTATCTGGAGGAGGCACCCGCCGTCGTCGAGTGGATGGTGCATTCGGCCTTCAGGCGCAGGGCCACCACAACATTGAGCCTTGGACTCGCTCACTTCCCCGACGACTTCGATCTCGACACCGTCACCAGTGGTTATCCTTTAGCAACTGGCTCGGTGGAGATCTCGGAGGTTCTAAGGTTGACTGCCAAGGCTGCTCCATTCGTGGAACGAGTGTTGGCGATGGGAGCTTTGCTGCCGTACCAGGAGACGGTAGTGGCACCAGGCGACCCCAAGCTGAAGCACCGTGAGATGAAGTCAGAGCAGTCCTTCCGGTCAACATTGTCGAAGTTGTTGACGACATCCCGACGAACCCGTGGGAGCCATTCGTTCGGGTCAAGGGTGATGGCGGCGCCTCTTCATTGGAGCTTGCAAAATAAGTTGCTGTCCTAAGGGGCGTTTGTATGTTATGGTGATTGGCCTCTTTTGTAATGTAAACAATATATATATATATATATGGAAGTAAGAGGAGTCAATCGACTCGCAATGCATGGTGAAGTATGTTCTATGTTGATTTTTAGGTGAGCGAGTCCTCGAGCGCGTCCGCCCTTTATTGGGGTTTACCTCGTTTATATGTAAGTGTGTTTACTTTGAGTTTTTTTATTTTGGTTGGAACTGATTTGTCGTGGCGCGTGGGGCTAGTCGCCTTGCGACTCTGAGGGAGATCTGTACTTAGTTGTTTTCCCGGATGCAAGAAGGGTCAATTTAGGCAAGTCCCCGAGTGTGGTACTTTAGCCGTTCTAGGCGCATGCCCATCGTAGGTGAGGATCTGGTGCGTTGTTTGTAACGCGTCTCTTTCCCTGGCTCGGAAAGTCAGTCGCGTGGCGAGTCCAAGGAAAGCTCTCTTACTTGGTGTGTTCCCAAGCCGCGTGAGGGTTTCTTGTGCTAAGTCCCCATGTGTGGTACTTAACTGTTCGAGTCGCTTTGCACGGGGATGGGGAGGACGGGTCGCTGTGAGAAGCATTTATCGGTTGTCTTGGCCCAGCCGGCCAGTCGAGTGGGGCGACTCCGATGGTGGCTCCGAGGTGGCGTGTTCGTGGACAACACAAGGCCCCAATATCTTCGGTGCCCTTGAGTCGCACTACTTAGCTGTGCCGGTTGCTCGACCATGGGTTGACTTCCACGGGTAGCGTATTGCTAAGTGTACGAGTGCGATTGGCACAAGAAGATGGCGAGTAGACACATTTTGTGCGATCTGAATTGATTTCATTATATAGTAGTTGAGTACAAGTTTTAGTTCTATGTATAGAACTTTTGGAGGAGGTTTACATTCCATGGCCTCCCAACTTCGAGCTGGCCATTGCCTCTTACAATCGATGAGGTAGTAGGCGTCGTTGCCGAGGACTCGCCCTATGGCGAATGGCCCCTCCCATGGGGGAGAAAGCTTGTGCATGCCCTTCTTGTCCTGGACCAGTCGTAGGACCAGGTCGCCTTCCTGGAAGGTGCGGGTCCAGACTCGGCGGCTGTGGTAGCGGTGGAGTCCCTGATGGTAGATGGCGGTGCAGAAGCGAGCTAGGTCGCGTGCTTCGTCGAGCTGGTCGACCCCGTCTTGGCAGGCGATCTCGTTTGCTGCCTCCACATAGTTGGCGAGTTGTGTTCTAGGTTGGTTGGCATTACGGCCTCAGCGCTGTACACCATGAAGAAGGGCATGAAACCCCGTGGAAGGGTTGACGGAGGTGTGGATGCCCCATATCACATAAGGGAGCTCTTCAACCCAACATCCGGGGGTTCACTTGAGGGGCACCTAGAGTGTGGCTTGAGCCCGTGGAGGACGCTTTGATTGGCGCGCTCTGCTTGGCCATTCGACTCGGGGTGGACGACTGAGGCAAGGTCGAGCCGTATGCCAGGCTCCTCGCAGAATTCCGTCATGGCACCTTTGGCGAAGTTGGTGGTCCGTTATGAAGCTGTGCAGGTAGCTGTATCGGTAGATGAGCTCGCGGAGGAACTTGGTGGCAGTCTTGCTATCGCACTTCTTGATCGGCTTGTCTTCAACCCACTTGGTGAACTTGTCGACTGCGACCAGGAGGTGGGTGAAGCCGGATGGGGCCTTCTTGAATGGGCCGACCATGTCCATGCCCCATACGGCGAATGGCCAAGTGATGGGGATGGTCTTGAGTGCCGAACCAGGCATGTGCGTCTGGTTGTCATACTTTTGGCACCCGACGCAATGTTGGATGATGTCGATGGCATCGGTGTGTGCGGTGAGCCAGTAGAAGCCATGTCGCATGGCCTTGGCGAGTAGAGATCTGGCGCCGACGTGATGACCGCAGTCGCCGGCGTGGATGTCTTGGAGGATCTTGCGTCCTTCTTCTGGCTATACGCAGCACTGGAATACACCAGTCACGCTGCGTTTATGGAGTTCGTCGTTGATGATGACGGAGGATTTGCAGCAGTGCACGATCATTCGTGCCTCTGTCTCGTTGCTGGGCAGTACCTTGTGCTCGAGTAAGGTGACATATGGTGTGGTCCAGTCGCTGGGCTCGATGACCATGGCGACTAGAGCGGGCTCGGGTTGCAGAGGTATCCCGATGTTGATCTCCTTTGGCAGGGAGACCGAAGGCCTTTTGATGATGTCGAGGAAGACGCTTGCGGGTGGCGTTTGGCAGGCCGATCCGATGCGGGAGAGGGCGTCGGCTTCCTCGTTCTTGCGCCTGTCGATCCACTCGACTGAGTAGCCGCTGAAGTGACCTCCCAGCTGGTCCACCGCTTGGCGATATGCTATCATGGTGGGGGAGACGGCGTTGTAGGTCCCTATGACTTGGCCGGTGACTAGGTCGGAGTCGCCGTAGTATCGTAGGCGGTTCACGTTCATCTCCTTAGCGGTCCTCATGCCATGGAGGAGGGCTTCATACTCGGCCATGTTGTTGGTGCAGGGCTTGAAGTTGAGGTGGAGCACGTAGCGGAGCTTGTCACCTTTGGGGGAGTTTAGTATGACCCTAGCCCCGACACCATTCGTGTTCTTGGATCCGTCGAAGTGGAGCAACCAGTAATGGAGATAGGGTAGCTTCTCCGGTTGTTGTACTTCTTCCCAGTCGACGGGAAATTGGCCAAGGCCTGTGATTTGATCACTTTGTGCGGCTCGTACTTGATGTTGTGGATGCCGATTTCGACGGCCCACTTGGCATCTCACCTAGTCACCTCGCGATTGTGAATGATGTCCTGCAACAGCGCGGAGGAGACGACCGTGATGTGGTGCTCCTGGAAGTAGTGGGGAAGTCGCCGCTGGGCTCTGAATACCGCGTACACCAGTTTCTGGTATTGCGGGTAGCGCTGCCTTGAGTCCGTCAGGACCTCGCTGATGTAGTAGACAGGGCGCTGTACAGGGTGCTCCTTGCCCTCTTCTGGCCGCTCGACGACCATCATGCTGTTGATGACTCGAGTGGAGGCCGCGATGTAGACGAGCATTGGCTCTTTGTCGATTGAGGCAGCGAGTAATGGCGCCGCGTGTAGCACTTCTTTGAGTGCCTTGAGCGCGTTGTCTGCTTCTTCGTCCCATTGGAACGTAGGGTTCTTTCGCATCAGGCGGTATAGAGGCATTGCTTTTTTGCCGAGCCGGGGGCTGAAGCGACTGAGAGCCACGAATCGCCCAGCCAATTTCTGGACGTCACGTAGGCACTCAGGTTTCCTGAGCTGCGCCATGCTGTCAATCTTGGTGGGGTTTGCCTCGATGCCTCGTTTGGAGACTACGTACCCCAGGAGCTATCCGATGGGGACACCGAAGGTGCACTTCCCTGGATTGAGATTGATCTTGTACCTCCATAGATTCGTGAAGGTCTCGGCCAGGTCGGCGAGCAGGTCGTTCTGGCGGGTGGATTTTACCACCACGTCGTTGATGTAGACATGGATGTTGCGGCCAATTTGACTCGCAAGGCACTCCTGCATGCACCATTGATAGGTTGCACTGGCATTCTTGAGGCCTAACGTCATGGCGGTGTAGCATAAGGCGCCAAATGGCGTGATAAACGTCGTCTTCTCCTCATCCTCAACCGCCATTTTGATCTGGTTGTAACCAGAGTATGCGTCGAGGAAGCACAACGACTCCGATCCCACGGTCGAGTCGATGATCTCGTCGATGCGCGGTAGGATGAACTCCTCCTTCGGGTAGGCGATGTTGAGGTTGGCATAGCCGATACATATTCTACAAGTGTTGTTCTTTTTCAGGACCAAGACTGGGTTTGCCAGCCACTTGGAGTACTTGATGGGCCGAATGAAGCCTACGGCGAGTAGACGCTTTACTTCTTCGGTGATTGCTCGGCGGCACTCTTCCTTGAAGGGTCGCAGCGACTGCTTCACCAGCCGCACTTTGGGATCGGCGTTAAGTTTGTGCTCAGCGAGTTCCCTCGGGACACCAGTCATGTAAGATGGTTTCCATGCAAAGATGTCGCGATTCTCACGCAGGAACTTTATGAGCGCGCTTTCCTATGCAGGACTCATGTTTGTCCTGATGGTGACCGTCTGGCTGGAGTCGCTTGGGACGAGCTCGATGGTGCCGGTGTGCGTGGTCGCCTCGAAAGTGGAGTTTGCGGCGGTTGGTTTCTTCAGGATGGTGGAGTCATCTTTGTCGATGTTGCTCGCGTATTTCGCGAGTTCATCCGCATGGTCAGTCTCCGTGGCAATGATGGTGTTGGCAAGCTTGGTGCCCTTGTCTTCGCATTCCACGGCCATGTCGGGGTCACCATGGACGGTGATGCTGCTGCTTGGCCCCGAGAGCTTCATCATGTTGTAGGCGTAATGCGGAGTCGCCATGAACTTGGCGAATGCCTGGTGCCCTAGGACACAGTGGTAGGGGCTGCGGAAGTTTACTAGCTTAAAGATGATCCGCTCGGTGCGGAAGTTTGCTGGTGTGCCGAAGATGACTGGCAGCGTCACCTTGCCAATCGGGCACGCCTTCTGACCGGGGACGATGCCGTGGAAAGTGGTGAGTGTCGGCTCGATCGCCGACTCCGGGAGGTGGATCCTCTTGAACGTGTCCAAGTACATGATGTTGATGGTGCTTCCGCCGTCCATCAGTGTCTTGGGCAGCCAGTAGTCGGCCACTTTGGGCCTGAGCACCAGGGCGACTCGCCCTGGGTACTCGACCCTGGGTGCGTGATCTTGGCGGGTCCAGGTGATGCTTTGCTCGGACCAGTTGAGGAAGCGGGGGATGTTGACCTGGGTCACCGCATTAACGGCGATTGCGCGGGCGAGCACTTTATTCTTGTTCTTGGTGCCGAGCCCGGCGAAGGTGGTGGAGCGAGCCAACGGCGTTGCCAAACCCGTCGCGTTGCCGTTGTCCCTTGGCGGGTTATTGTTGGGGTCGTCCCGTGCCCGCCTTGCCTTCTCGATCTCCTTTAGAGAATGGTAGTCCGCAGTGGTGTGGGTGGTGGGCTTCCCCTCCCTGTTGTGGTAGACACATGGCTGGTTGAGCAGGGCGGCAGGGTCGAATTTCAGCCTCGCCGCGTTGTTGGCGCGGTAATTTCCGCTCGCGGTAGTTTCTTCCGTCGCAGCGGAAGTTCTTAGGGTCACGTTGGGCGTAGCCTAGCGACGAAGTTGACTTGCCCATCACCACGACATTTGCCGGTAAGGCAAGTGTTGTTGTAGCGCATGTCGCATTGTCGCCCGTTGTCGTTGCCGGTGGTGTTGGAAATATGCCCTAGAGACAAATAGTAATAAGGACTATTATCATATTTCATAAAGTTTATGATTAAGTTTTATATCATGCTATAAATGTATTGAGTGGAAACATCAATACACGTGTGATATATAAACAACTAGGGGTTCCCAGTGAAACTCTAGTCACTGGTTCATTGGTCAACAGATGATCATGTTTCCTCATCATGTGGCATTTATGCCAGTTGGAAATGGAGTCAACTCATTTTGAGAATGAGATGATGAACCAATACCCAACCTAAACATCGTGACCCGATCATGTCACGAAGTTCAAGTTATGATGATTAGAAATGGATCCTCGTAGACTATTCCTTAGACCGTGAGGCTATATCAATCACTGTCTCCCGAGAGTGCTTAGATAGCATCAAGCGCCACTTGGTAATACAGTGGTTATAAAGGTGTGTTTAGGTACTCGGAGGAAATCGTAGAGGAAATATATGTCAAGAGCGGGATTTGTCCGTCCACGTGACGGAAAGATACTCAAGGGCCCACTCGGAGAAGTTATATCCAATAGCTGCGCAACGTGTGATTTGATCACATGGATATCACTTGTCAGAATGAGTCAAGTAGCATTGTTCGGTAACGAGATTGAACACGACATGGTGATGTCATTGATCAGATCTCGGGCAATGCAAGTATCGAGAGACAAAGGGAATAAGACATGACCATCCCGGTTCAAATGATGAAAGATCTTCGTGGAACGCATAGGGGTCACATGGCCATCCAGGTCCGTCTGTTGATCATTGGTCCGGGAGTGTCCCGACCATGTATGGAGTGTTTCCGAACCATAGGGTATCACGCTTAAGGGTTTGATGATGCTTAGAGAGTGTTTATAGGATCAGAAGAATCACCGAAGAATAGTAGAGAGAAAACCAGAAGGGTTTCGGTAAGTCCGGAGGATGTCCAGAGTGGAGGTGGAAGGTGTTCCATAGCCATGGAGATTGAATAATATATGAATGAATGTTAAATATTGATTTAATCATTTATTCATAATTATTTAATAAAAGTGAAAATCAATTTAAAGGTCAAAAGGCTTAATGGGCTGATTCCGGAGGGAAGAGGGCCCATTAGGGAAAAGCAAGAGGGGAGAAGGGGCAAGGGGGTGGCTGGCTGGGCCAAGCCCCCCACGCGGGACCCACTAGGGCCAGCCAGCGGCTGCCCCCTCTCCCTCTCCTTTAGTCCCACCCCAGGACTTTGAGGGAGGTAGTACCTCCCCTCCCCCTATATATAGTGGGGGTATTTGGCCAGATAAATACACACAATATTCAATAAAGGTCATCAATGACAATGGTATATATTTTATATACAATTTTATAAATGTTGTAATCTTGCAGACACATTTGCAGTGTTAAGTATATTTGATACTTGTTCTGTTTTGCTGAAAACGGGTCCTTCTGCATGAGAGGTGCTTGCTGGAGAGGAGGTGACGTTGCGTGTTGATGGCGAGCATGATGATGATGGCCGACGACACTCTCCCTCGACATTTATCATTTAGTTTATGTTTAGGATGATTATTGTAATCAAAAGATTATGAACTTCTTTAGTGTGTCTCACATTTTGTGAGACGGTTATTCATATGAGCTTGTAAGAAACAGTTGTTCAACTTTTATGAATAATTTCTATTTGTGTTCATATCTTGTTTGATTATATGTGAATTATCCTTGTTGTTTGAAACTAATTGATAATGCATGAACATTTGTAAAATATTGAAATGCCTTAAAATACCCAACTTAATGATATATTCATTAATGAATGAAACCATTGCTTAAAATTTAAAGTTATGTGATAATATGAGAAAGTCATTCGATTTCTTATCACATATAAATCATGCCTAATTTCAGAAAAATAACTGGAGCACTTTGTATTACTTGAATACAAAGTGTTTAATGAATTGTTAAAAGTAAATACATATTCGATGTATTGTGTTTTAACGAAAATGGTAATTATCATTATATGATTGTTTAAATGTGTAAAGAAGTTTACCAAAGGAAACATAAGTATGAAACTATTTGATTTGATCAAAGTGTTTCATCAAACAAAGGGTGTTAAAGATAAAAGAGAATCTAATTACTATGATTTGATCAATAGTAATGGAATTCGACTTTATGGCATAAATGAAATTGTGGAATGCAATGCGTTTGAAATGTCAAAATGCAAAGCATCACAATGTGATATTAGATATCAAAATGGGTAAATAGATGGCGCCAAATAAATCGTTGTAGTGTAGATGTAGAGACCATTAGTTAGAAATAGTTAGCACTCAATTAGAATATATAGTGAACCATTTGAATTCGTGAAAGTGGATCCAAATCTAGTATGGATCGTCGTGGAAGTTTTGGGGTTATTTGATATAACCAAAACAATAGCGAATAAGTCCTTGTAGAGTATTCATTGGAAACTTTGAATACGAAATCCATACCTGAAACCAAAAGAGAAGCAAAACTTGTATTGCTTGGATTTTGGTGCATTCTTGAGAAAGCTCACTTTTAGTGATATTTCTCGATTATGAAGCAAATGGAAGATAGTGAAAAACACAATGAGGATTTCTATCCCTGTATCAGAGTGTTGAGAAGCACAACGGACAACGTTCTTGAATGATTCTCTTCACAAAGGAAAGAATCAATGATAATGATCATTGTGTGTTCCCCACTGGTGTTTCCACTACATGAAGTAGGATTCAAAATAATCCATGTCTTGTATGGCAACATTTGTGAATCATTTGTCATGATTCTTAGAATATGACATACCTACAAACTACTAGGGAAATAATGGTAAACTAGAATTAGGAGAAATCCTAGAAGCAAAATTCACTTGAGAATAGAAAGCAATCCGTTGCTGAATCTCACAAGTAAAAGGGGTTACTTGGAATTTTCCCAAATGACTGCAAAGCCATTGTGGAAAAGGGGGTGAATGACAAAAGCACAATTTGTCAAGTATTGGACGAATTCAAATGAATTTGATTCAAGTGTGTTGAATGTCTAGAGGATTTAAAACAAGTAAAAGTACTAGTATCTCATAGTAAAACTCCAAGTTTGATATTTGATCAAAGGATTTTGAAATTGTTCAAAATAGTGAGTGGATATGCAATTTGCATGAAATGAGTGGGAGCTATAAAAGTCTTCCTAAAATAATATGTGAATGACATATTTTTGAGTGGGAGCAATATAAGTCTCAAATTCAAATACGTAGGAACATAGTTTGAGTAAGAGTACTGACTCATACCCAAATATGTAGGAACATATTTTGAGTGGGAGCTTATAGGAGTGATTCTTAAGTGTGTTAATAATAAAAGCACAAGTACCGATAAATAATGATTTATAAGGTATGGAAGTTGACAATAAGTGTATTATGATATTATGTAGTATTCCTTAAGGGATTCTGAAAAGGGTTTCGGAATAGAAGTTAATGAAGGAACTGGTCCTTAATAACTCAAATTAGGAATAGTATTAAGTTTAACATCAATGGTTGAAAGAAAGAAAAGGACGATCATCATCCACTATGTTGAGACATAGGTTCTATCTTAGAAAACCATGATGATAACTTAACATAATATATGATCCAATAAGGAATGTTTAAAAGTGATTAAGTTTGAATCACAGAACGTTGAGCTAAGTTTGTCCACAGTGTCTAATAGAGAACTGTAGACATGTTTTCCAAATCCATAAAGGATGAAATATCTTAAAGCATAAAGGGTTATGTTATAAGGGAATATGTTGGAAACTCCTGTAAATACCGATTTAAGTCAAGTAGGAAGCGAGGTGAACAAAACATCAAAAGTTGCATAGATTGCACTAGTGTGTCGATGAATACATTTATAATAATAGATAAGGGTACCATCTAAAGTGTTGTATAATGTTATGGCGGGGCTAGTTCGCTTTTAACATAGAATGATGTGTCCCAGTGCACAGTGCCCATGAGAAAGCCCTCGAGGATGATCTAAAGTCACTGTAGGCTCCTGGAATCAGGCCTCATTCTGCTGCCATAGCGACGATGCATACACACGGATGTTATCTTGTGATGATAAAGTATTAATGTCAATCAAGGTGACATTAGTAAGTTGCAAAGGATTTGGGACTATAAAGTATAGACTCAAGACTCAACCTCTTCCATGAGCAAGCATGTTTAGGGTATCGGAGATATGGTGCCAATGATTAAGAACAAATGCAGTTAGTGTATTTGTACTCTAGTGCAAGTGGGAGACTGTTGGAAATATGCCCTAGAGAAAAATAGTAATAAGGACTATTATCATATTTCATAAAGTTTATGATTAAGTTTTATATCATGTTATACCGGTATTGAGTGGAAACATCAATACACGTGTGATATATAACCAACCAGGGGTTCCCAGTGAAACTCTAGTCATTGGTTCATTGGTCAACAAATGATCATGTTTCCTGATCATAGGAAATGGAGTCAACTCATTCTGAGAATGAGATGATGAACCAATACCCAACCTAAACATCATGACCCGATCATGTCACGAAGTTCAAGTTATGATGATTAGAAATGGATCCTCATAGACTATTCCTTAGACCGTGAGGCTATATCAATCACTGTCTCTCGAGAGTGCTTAGATAGCATCAAGCGCCACTTGGTAATATAGTGGTTATAAAGGTGTGTTCAGGTACTCGGAGGAAATCGTAGATGCAATATATGTCAAGAGTGGGATTTGTCCGTCCACGTGACGGAAAGATACTCAAGGGCCCACTCGGAGAAGTTATATCCAATAGCTGCGCAACGTGTGATTTGATCACAGGGATATCACTTGTCAGAACGAGTCAAGTAGCATTGTTCCGTAACGAGATTGAACACGACATGGTAATGTCATTGATCAGATCTCGGGCAATGCAAGTATCGAGAGACAAAGGGAATAAGACACGACCGTCCCGGTTCAAACAACGAAAGATCTTCGTGGAACGCACAGGGGTCACATGGCCATCTAGGTCCCTCTATTGATCATTGGTCCGGGAGTGTCCAGACCATGTCTGGAGTGTTCCCGAACCATAGGGTATCACGCTTAAGGGTTTGATGATGCTTAGAGAGTGTTTATAGGATAGTAAGAATCGCTGAAGAATAGTAGAGAGAAAATCGGAAGGGTTTCGGTAAGTCCGGAGGATGTCCGAAGTGGAGGTGGAAGGTGTTCCATAGCCATGGAGATTGAATAATATATGAATGAATGTTAAATATTGATTTAATCATTTATTCATAATTATTTAATAAAAGAGAAAATCAATTTAAAGGTCAAAAGGCTTAATCGGCCGATTCCGGAGGGAAGAGGGACCATTAGGGAAAGGCAAGAGGGGAGAAGGGGAAAGGGGGTGGCCAACTAGGCCAAGCCCCCCCGCGCGGGGCCCACTAGGGCTGGCCGGCGGCTGCCCCCCTCTCCCTCTCCTTTTGTCCCACCCCGGGACTTTGAGGGAGGTAGTACCTCCCCTCCCCCTATATATAGTGGGGGTATTTGTCCAGATAAATACACACAATATTCTATAAAGGACTTCTCACTTTTGGGAAGACCTCCAATTGATATTCTCTCTCTCTCTCTCTCTCTCTCGTGATCGTGGTCCCAAGTTCGGACTACGTGAACGAGAGACATCTTCACTGCAGAGCGTTGTCGTGCTGCGGGATTCGGATCCATGAGCTCTACTTCCGCAACTTGCGGTGACCCAGCATACCACTGCATGATGTAGTACACTATAGTCGTTGACATAACACCAATGAAACACTGTTCACTAGTATTATATCCCTCAGAGTGGTACAATAGAAACACATTAGGTCCAAGACATGACTATAGATTACGATTGGACTCTTGACAAAAGATCCAGAGAACACTCTAGGTTAAAGAGAGAAAAAGAACTTCTTACAAAGAAGAACCAGAAATAATAACTCAGAACTTTCTAGTAACTAAGACTAGTATCTAAACTATTTGGCTTGCCATTGCTGCTATCGCAATGCTCTACAGAAATAGGTTTTATGGCTAGAGAATCTACTCCTATCTAAACCGATACTTTATCTTCACTTCAGCTGATGTATATGTTGACTTCATTGACTTGATTGAAGAACTTGAGTTGTCGATGATGGTTTCTTGAGCAGAAATTGATGTTGACATCGTCTTCAATGGCTTAGAACCTAGCAAGGGTTAAGAAGGTACGGTTGAGTACGAGCGTACTCAGCAAGTTCACTAAAAAAGGAGTGTATGATGCACTATCTCTACAGCCACAGACCAAAGGTCGTAGGCAATGCAGGTTTTCGTAAACATTTCTTCGAAGATTGCTTTTATTCTGAAAACTATTTTTGATAGCCTTCACAGGTTGACTAGAACCTTCGTGGGGTTCCTTTCCTTTCGCGTTCATAGCTCCTTCCCGGAACAGGGAGTAACATGTCAGAATTCTTACACTCTGCAGAGGTGCGTTGCTTTACCCATGAGAGACCAACTCCTTGTTGCACAACTGGGCGATCTTTCCCATCCACAATTCCTTGATGTGGGGCCCAATACGTGATCCAAGCTAATCACTACCCTCTCCGCGACCTCATATGTCTGCACGATCCTCTAGGGATGACTACACCTCCGTTAAGCCCCGATTCAGGGCAAGCTACAACCCTGGTGAGTTCCTGAAGACTCTATGAGCCGGTTATTGCCCTAGCAAGCTCCATAAAGGTCCGACTGTACCTCCGGCGGCCGCTCATAGATAATCTAGATACCAAAAATGTGGAGCCTAAGGGTTCTCATCCATATGCTGGATCCGCACAAGGAATTCACAGCGTCACGTTAAGGTCATCTTGCCTCCATATGAAAGGAAGAAGATACATCTGACTTTTCTATCCCATTCCAAATCTCATGGTTAACGCGTATTATATGGCGATAGAATCACTGGCGACATTGGTTGTTAAGTCCCAGATATGTTCCTTTACCACTGGAACTGTATCAGTAGATTATTACCATCCGGTAAATAATCCATAATCATAGCATTATAAAAATAATGTTTTCCAACCTTTTTGGAATCCAGGTGATGACAACATTTGAGTTACACGCATTTGATAGAAAATAATCAAAGGACATGAGCAAGTTGTGAACTTGCCTTTTGTGATTGCAAGATTATGACAATAGAAGATCCAAATTCTGCAAACAACATCATTGGTACGGTAAGGACTAATGTTTAAAGAAGTAGAATGCAATTATGCATAAGTAATGTAATGCAGTTTGGAAAACCCCGAAGTAATACCCCAATATGGTGAGTGAGTTAAATTTAAGTGATTTCTTTAAGATTTAGTTGGTCAATAAGTTTATTTTACAAGCTAATATACATATACAAGGAATTTAAGACTATCATGTATGATATAAGGTAAATATAACAACACATGTTTAGAGTTCTTTGATATTATGTATTTATTAGGGAAGTCCATGTTTTAGGTTGATGATATTGTTGTTTGAAGTGGCAAAACTAATAACTTTTGAAGAGAAGATTTCTTTAATAAGGTTTAACCAATCTTTATGGTAAGTAAAATGTGATCGATGTTATTTGCATTTGTTCGATAAGTTTGGATTAGAGATGTCTTATGACTTAATTTGTAATAGACAAAAGTTAACTATAAAACAGAATTAGATCTAGGTGTGATGTGTTTAAAAATATTAATAAACTTTAAATCTTATAACAAGTATGTTTGAAGGTGTAGGATCACTTACTTTTAGTTTAAATGAGTTTTCTAAATGTTAATAGTTTTACTTTTAAGTATTATTATAGACTTAAGTCATGGTTTTAGAAATAGTATTTCAATGTACAAGATTTATGGTTCTAAAAAAATTACGATTATTATTTTTTATTTTAGAATATTGTTAAAGTATTTATCAACTAAATAATAAATAAGGATTTATTTTTTAATAACCTTAAAATGTGTTGGAATAATATAATTAGTATTTTTCTAGTAAAACATACTTACTTAAGATCTTAGAAGTGAATTTTATTTGATTTTAGGTGTTATCCTTATTTTTACAAAATTCCATAAAACATTATATATTTTTAAATATTTGCTTTAAGCTTTATTTGTAAAAAATTAAGTTAGTATTTTTTATAAAATAGTAAACTCATTTTTATATGTAAAAATGATTTTTATTTAATTTTAAGTCTTTGTTTTATTTTATGAAATTTCTTTTAGGTCCTAATGGTATTAATATTTATTAATACTTTATTTGACTTAAACAATTCATGTAATATTTTTCTTAGGTATATATTATTTTTTTGTGATCAGTTTGATATATTATAATTATTTTTAAGATTTTTCTATATTTTTCTATAGTGTAAGCTAGGCTCAGGGGTATTTTGGTCATTTACTAATTGGGATAATAATTTATTTTGGAATTTCTTTTTTGGAACTGGGCCAGGCTCACCGACTGACCCACCTGGCCCAACTGGGCTCAGCGTCAACACTCAACACCGACCCCAGCCCACACCTCTCTCACGCACATACACACGCACGCGTTATCCTCACCCCTCTGGTTCCCCTCTTGGTCGCGGTGGTGTCGCCGCCGCTGCCAGCTCCACTTCGGCCTGTTGCCGGCCAACTTCGTACCGTCGTCTGCTGATGAGGCCTTTTGTCTCGACGCTGCTCTTCTTCCCCGTGCGCGCCCCCGCGAAACCCTAGCCGTGCGGTTCGGCTAGGTCGCCAGCGTGGCTCCTGTGGCCCCATGCCCCCGGCTGCTGCTCGAGGGAGACCAGGACATTCCCTTCCTCGACCCCAAATCTGCTTAAACACTGGCGGGATGGCGGTGCTTGACCGCAACCCCGGTGACTCCCACGGTGGTGTGGCGTTCGGTGCTAGCGGTGTGGTCCGATGGTTTGGCTTGGTGCAGGTTGCAGCACCACCGACGCTCTCTATGCCACCATGCCACCGAGCCCTTTATTCTCCATCACCGGTCTGCTTCCTCTACTCACATTTATGCATGGACTCCAGGTACGTTCTTCCTTCTCCTCTATCTTATTCTCTGTCCCTTCTATCTGCTATGCCCTTGGCTGAGGTTGTGAACCCTATCTAGGATTGCTCTCATTTTAGAATACTAGTTACTGTCAGAGAAGGTAGAGGTGGATCTGAGTGTGATACTATTGTGAGTACAAAACGATGATCCTATTTCCATGTTTGATCTAGAACCACTGACAGTAGCTTCTATCAACAGGTTACTACATGAACCTATGCTCGTTGTTATCTGAATAAGTTGACACATATTCTAAGGATGTTGTATGAATCTCCGACCAGGCTTTACTCAATAAGACATGGTTCTGAGTGATGTGTTGATATCTTGATGTTGGATATGCCTAGTTGTATATCAACTTTTGCGATTGTTTTGATCCTATACTCTAGATATTCTCTTGTGACTTCATGAATAGCTATAATGATTCCTAGAAGTGTTTATTAGGAAGTTGATTTGTTTGTCTTAAAAGTTGGTCCCGGTTTGGGGAAATGCCACTGTGAAACCTCCTGCTGGATGGTACATAGTGGTAACCTCCACATACTAGAATTAACAGATGTTCTACTTCATGTGTAGATAATGTGCAAGCATATCTTGTCTGTGCTTGCCATGATTCCTGGCTAGACTAGCTAGGAAAATGATGAGAAACTTGTTTTCTTTTATTAGCACATGATCTCAATTGGTTTCTTTGGTGATCTAACTAGAACTACCATATTTGCCACTGCTGTGTCTTTCCTGAGAGAGACCACAGTGGTAAACTTCTAAAAGATGAGCTACAACACCCCTTGTCTTAGCCTGGGATGCAAAGGCCGAGGCCCAGAATTTAAATAACAGCAGATTTGGTACTGGTTTTGTGTTTAACCAACTTGGTGGCTTCTACTATTAAATCTGTTGTTGTGGTGCCTCCCATGTGGAGTGTGCACAACAGTAGTTTGTAATGGTATGATCTGTTGCTAAGATGGCTGTCCCTGCTAAGGATGCACATGCGGAAGCCATATTATGAATAATATCTATACTGTGTTGGCCTTAATTCATCCAGTGATGAACTTGCACTCCATTTGGGTGCAATTCTGAGGATTTACCTCCTCCTACAACACTCCTGCTCATTTCTTGAGTAGAACAACAGATAAACATGAGTTGAATGGTCAACCTGCTTCTTGTAGTGTGGACATATGGTTTGGTTGTGGCTCTTGTGGTGGTGGATCTTGGTCCACTACCCGTAATTATTCACTTGATCTGCTTTGCTTTGACACCAACTTGTCCTTGTGGCATTCTCGACCTTTATCCACCTTTCATTGCTACTGTTGCCTGCGTTTCTTCTTTGAACATGTCTAGAACATGTGGAATTGTATTGCTGATGGTGGGTATGGAGTGTGGTGAAATGAACTTGGATATGCTAAGGCGACTGCAGTTGCTCCTCTTATCCCTTGATGAGGTAATCCTGCCATGGTGACAACACACTCCACATGCAGGATGTGTAAGCTGCTTGCAGGTGGCCCCTGCTGTGTATAAGTTACAAGGCTTGTCTTGCTGGACTTGAGGATCATATTAGCTATGAAGATCTTTTCTAGATGTTATTACATTTTTACTTTTACCTGTTTACTATGTTGGTGAAACTTGCACCTTAAGCCCTATGATGTTGAACTGAGGCAAAAATCTAGATAAGAACATATATTGCTACATTTAGCCCCTTTTTTTAATACTCAATGATGATATTGGCATAGCACTTCTATGCCCAATCTGAGAGTACACCTAACACACTAATCCCCTTTCTCTTATTTTATCTATTGTTTGTATTTTGCAGGAACCCAGATCATTCTAAGAAATTAAAGAATGACTTACGACTTAACTCAGAGAAATAGTCTAGGACTTTCTTTTATCCTTCTATAACTTTCTTTATTCATTTACTTATTTGTAGGAAACAATGTAATAGATAGATTCTTGTAAATAAGAATTCTTTTATTTGTTTCATTTCTTAATTACATTTCCTTTCTGTTTACCTCTATTCTTTTATTGAAAAAGAATATTGTAATACCTGATTCAATTAATAAAATTTAATCTTTCCTTATATTTTAATTTGTTTTATACTTGTAATTAGATTATTATAGACAATTCCTTAATCCCATATTTATATGGATTAAAATTAAAGAATACTACTTTCTTATTTGTATTCAATTTATTTTATTTATTACATGTAATATAAAATATTCTTTATTCATTTGAAATCTATTTTTATTATTTAATTCCTTTTAGCTATCTAAATTGATTATTCGTATTCAAAACTCAAACTTCTTCCCTCATAAATCATAAAAACACTAGAGATCATGTCAAAATTCACCTCACTCAGCTCTGATGACCTAAACCTAATTCATCGGAGTGAGAGAACTCTGATTACTCTACTCTTTTAGTTTGGCGCAAAAATTCCCCGAATTTTATATGCATGAATGCAATGCACACACCTTAACTCAGCTTATTTCTAAGCTCTAATGTTGGAATGTTACACAACTGCTGCTGGATCTGGGAAGCGGGAGTCATCGTTAGGCATCAGACGTGTGTAACTCTCCGCGAGGTGTCGCACTTGAGGCACTCAAGTCATTGGAGCCAAAGGAGCGGAAGGACTTCATCACGACCTTGAGGTCGACTTCGGCTTGTCTACATCAACCATGCTCTCCTGAGTGTTGACAATGCTTTTCAGTCTTCAAGGGTAAGTTCGTGAAAATCCCCTCCTGTTACTTTATTACTAATAGATAGGTCCTGGCAGCATCAGGGGTTCAGGGGCGTAGGGTAAAATTTATTGTTTTCATGCGCGGAACCCCTACAGGTGGTGCGGCGTCTTCCCCCCGACTCGTCGTTGGAGTCTTGGTTGGGGTCCTCCTCCGCGTAGCGCTTGGCGATCTCGAGGAGGTCGGGGACTTTGTTGAGCGTCCGGTAGACCCTCTTGATCTTGGTGACCAGAGGCTCGTACCAGCAAGCGTTCTTGAAGTAGTGGATCGCCGTGTCCGGGTGGATGCCGGAGGCATTGATCCATAGTTGCTGCCACCTCTCGATCCAGTGGCGGGTCGACTCACGGTGTCCCTAGATGCAGCGCTCCAGGTCTGTGATGGTGGTGGCGTGTGTGTAGGAGATTTCGAAGTGCCTGATGAAGGCATCGCGCATCTCCTCCCACGAGTCGATGCTGTCAGCGGGGAGGGTGTTGATCCATTGTTGGTTGCTCCCTCCATCATCAGGGGGAGGTAGCGAGCAGCGAGCATGTCGGTGTGACCGACGATTCCCATCGCCATGAGGTACTGGTGACTGCAAGTGCACATATCCTTTGTAGCTAGTTTCGAAATAAAGATATTGATTTAAAGTAAAATGCTTTTAACTATAATGCTTTGTGAACATATCCTTTGTAGCTAGTTTCGAAATAAAGATATTGATTTAAAGATATTTGATTGGAGCAGTAGGCGAAAGACTAAAATGCTTTTAACTATAACTAAATGAAGTACTTAAGAAATAACTTTAAGATGCAAGTAAAGTAGAGTTGGTTTTGGGTTTTTGGTTGAACAAGGTGATTTAAAGTAAAGGAAAACTTAATGCAGAAAGTAAAAAATCGCGTGTAATAGAACTTTGGAACTACAATAGGGAAAATGCGTTCTCAGGGAATAGTGGATACACCGCTAGCAATTTAGACTAATTAATCGAGAGTATTATAACGAATATTCTCATAATGTGTATGTATGTGGGAGGAGATCCATATATGGATGAATTGCCAGCAAGCGCTGCACACATCATCCTCATAACCATAGCAGACAGCAATCGACATCAATCGAATTACTGCGCTATTAAGGAATTTCTCCCATGGCATGGACATGGCTTTGTGAGTTCTCCTTGATTCCCCAAATTAGTACGTAAAGAATGATAACAGCTTTATAGTCACATTAAGTGATATCATCACTCTGTCTACCAACAAGTAATCACCTTCATTGAGTCCCCATAAGAGGCAAATGTTAAGGAGGTGCACAACTCCCAACATAAAGATGAAGACAATTAACACGTACACATAATGATGTATAACATAATAATCTCTATCTCATCTCAATCATATGCTAGGGTTTCTCCATCTCCCCAAGAACTAGAGATCTACTCAGACATGGAGGCAATCAACATCATAACAATGGCATTGGAAACAATCATAGATGAATAGTACTTGTATAAATCCACAACGAGTATGGGAATTACAACAAGATCTAGACAAGATGTAGATGAGATGGATGGAGATGGTGGTGATGCAGCAGTGGATGATGAAGATCGATGCCTTCGCCTCCCGGATCTACATAGGGCAAAGATGGATCCCTTGCGGATGAGTTCCCCCTCCAGATGCCTTCCAGAGGTGAGGTTTCAGCGATTTCTAGGTGTTTTGTCTGTTGTCTCTCCAAACCAATTGCACGGGGTGAAACTATTTGATGAGGCGGAGGTGGCGCCAACTATACAGCCGGAGCTATACGGCTGGAAAAATTGCTCCCGCCGTATAGTTGGTCGTTGGACTCTCTGCCTTCCTCGTTCGCTTCTGGTTTTCTTCTGGTATTATTAATATTTCCCAAATAAGCGATTTACATTGTTTTTGACTGCTTTTCTCCATAGTACAACTGCTCCAAGAATTGTATCCATTGGATCCATCATCTGTCCTAATCCTGGTGAAAACAGATATAAAATGTGCGCGCGAGCGCCGTAAAATACCAAGATCCTACATCTACAATGCAAAATAATAATGTAAAACATGATGCAAATATGCACTCATCAACTTCCCCAAGCTTAGAATCTTACTCGTCCTGAGCAAGTTTTAGCTTAATGGATGTGATCCTCATATTCATGAAGATGAGTCGATAAAGAAATGAGGTAGTTGCAGCATGTGTTTATCATGTACGATACATAGGAATAAGTTCATGAATAGTACCTTACTCTAACTATCTGAATAGTATTAGCAGGCTTCCACACCTTACTGATCAACGGTTCATAAAAGATGAATTTCAACATAATGTAAAAGTATTTGGTTCAACCAAATGAGTTAGCGAGGTAGTCCCAAGTGTTTTAGGATTCACATATTCACTTGGGATTCAAAATCTCAAAAGTGTATCTTTGTCATACTACAATACAATGGTATATGCCTACTTGCTATTTGCACACTCGCACTTTTTCTTATTATTTTTCTTTTCTTTTGTATATATACTCACACTTTTATTTAAGTGTTGTGAAAAGGATCTAGCCATACTTCCACTTCATGTAGGAATCCAAAGTTTAGCGATCTCAATTATCAAATTCCAAGTGTATATGAAGCATTCTTATGACTTGAAGATTCTACCTTGTCTTGTTCTCACTCTATTTTGATAGCACTTTTATTTTCCTTTGTTCAAGGTTTTATTTCTCAACTTAACTATATAGATAATTTTTCTTTGTAAATCAAACTGTAGACTTACAAAATATTGACTAAATTATCTTTAGGTGTTCTGTTAATACCATTGGTGTGGAAGACTCCTATAGCTATCATAAAGTGCAAGTAAAATTATACTCAAGCCATTCATATATCAATAAAGCAAACACAAACTCAAAATTGCTCCATATATAATAATAAACTCGGAATTTCATAAAAGTGATCGTCTATTCCTGAAGGGAATCCTAATGATTCAAAGTTAATTTGTAGTTTGAACTAATGCAAAAACGATAATATAAAACTTATAAGAAAGATTACAAGGTCTTTAAAGATCTCCCCAAGCTTGGAATCAAGCCAGGCGGGATCAATTAACTCCTTGTTGGTACCTATTCCTCCTCCTGGGTAGAAAGAGTCTCACCCTCTTCTTTCACGTTGCCCTCTTTAACTATGCTTGCAAAGCGAATGCTGAGCTCGGCCATGTCATATTGTAGCTTCAATATTTTCCTCTTGAGGAATTTATTCTCATCTGTCAACTCAAAGACAGTTTTGATTAAGAAACCAAACCTACCATCGATGTCAACGACCTTCTTCTCAAGGTCTTTGCTCATCATGTAGTAGGAGTCAATCCCTTCTCCAATTGTTTCAACGCATGCCTTCGAAGCCTTTTCTAACTCATAGATCTTATCATGAATCTCATATTGCCGCACCTTCTTAGGTTTAAGAGGTGATGGACCAAGAGGGGATTTATAATAGGACCCTATGTTGTAATAATAAGGATTAGGGAGGTACTCATCGTTGTTCCTTCCTCACTCAGCTTGTCTCATCATCTCCATCCTTTGCAGGAACATGTCCTCCCAGTTTGGGAGAGGCTTTATCTCCGGGCCGGATGATGACGACAATCTGCTTCTTCGATCCTCTTCATGGGCATCTCTTCTTTCTTCTTCCAGATCTTGTTGACATGGAAGGGCCGCATGGCTTCGCTGCACGGATGTTGTTAAAGGGGCTTGTATAGGGATGACGAAGATCTTTCGAGGCTAGAGGCTGTGGCTCTACGAATAGTTAACGAAAAAATTAGATGTGATCAACTTTTAAAAGGAGGGCCTAAAAACTCTAGCCGCCTTTCGTAACGAGCAACTATATGGGCATAGCCCGTATAGCTCCCTCGGTATAGTTGTGAACCGACTATAGATTAGATCTACGGTGGAACTTAACTATACGGCCGAAACTATACGGGTGGAATTTTTAATTCCCACCGTATAGTTGGTCGTTAAACTCTCTATATCCTGCATAAGAAATTTTTGGAGAAGGGTCGACAACTATACGACCGCGACTATACGGGCGGAATTTCTAATTCCGGCCGTATAGTTGGTCGTTAAACTCTCAGTAATCTAGAAATTATTTTGTCAAAGGCGTTGACAACTATACGACCGCAATTATACGGGCGGAATTTTTATTCTGGCTGTATAGTTGGTCGTTAGACTCTCAGTACCTTTTGTAGATGGAAGTGTTGATGTCGCAACAACTATGCGGTTGGAATTTTTGTTCCCGCCGTATAGTTGGTTGTTAAACCTTCTGTGTCCACCAAAACTTTTCTGCTTCTCCAAGAATTCTTTATTAATCTGAAACTTAACGAAATATTGAGTTTTGACAGAGAAATGTCAGCTTAGATTTTCGACCAATTTTGGCATCATCAATCTTCCTTCTTCTTTGCTATAGCATGAATTGTTTCTCGTTTAACACAATACTCAAACTAGACTTTAACTGAAAATTTAAAATTTACTCAAACCTTTATTTCACATTGGTTGCCTCCCATGAAGCGCTCTTTTATGGTCAATAGCTTGATCGTAGTACCGCTCATTCCGTATCGAGTCCATTCTTCTTGTAATTGCCATTCTTCGTATATCTTCACTTTATCACTTCTTCGGGGGTGCTAAATTCTATAGTGATTGCACTTATATCTTATTTTACCTGAGAATGCTTCAAGCATTGTCCATTTACCTCCCATGCAAGAGAGGGTGTTTTTCCTTTGAGTTTTACTGCTCCCGATGAATAGGCCTCTTCAACTACATATGGACCTTCCCACTTCGATCTGAGTTTTCTGTACACCATCTTATAAGGCGTCATGCCCATTGGATTTTTAAACGCAGTACGATACGCCCATAGAGTGTCATTTAATTTGTATGACCAATCCTTTCTTGATTTGTCCACCGTCTTCTCAAGTATGGTCTTCAGTTCTCTATTAGAGAGTTCCATTTGACCACTTGTTTGGGGATGATATGGTAAAGCAACGCGGTCGGTTACTCCATACTTGCTGAGGATTTTCCTGAAAGTCCCTTTCATAAAATGAGAACCACCATCAGTAATTAAAAATCTAGGAACTCCAAACTTGGGGAATATGACATCCTTGATCATCTTCACTGAGGTAGCTGCATCTGCGTGATTTATTGGGATAGCTTCAATCCATTTAGTAACATAGTCAACAACAACAAGAATATAAGTAGAACCATTAGACTCTATAAATGGTCCCATGTAATCCATTCCCCATACATCAAAGGGTCCAATCATGATACTATAATTCATTGTCATTTCTTGTACCCTACCTATATTACCTCTTCTTTGGCAAGCATCACAGTATTCCGCATACCTGTGTGCATCCTTGAGAAGGGTAGGACAAAGAATCCAGATTGAAGTACCTCAGTAGCAGTTCTCTTACCTGCATGATGCCCTCCATATGGACTGTCATGACAAGCTTTCAATATCGCATTCATTTCATGGTTAGGAACACACTTACGAATCATTCCGTCAAGTCCATGACGATATAGATACTGATCATCCCAAAAGTAATATTTAAGATCATTAAAGAATTTCATTCTTTGATTTCTTGACATATCAGGAGGTATAAATTTTGTCGCTAGATAGTTAGCATAATCTGCATACCATGGATCAGTAATTTCTACCTTTGCTAAATATTCTCCTGGAAATGATTCATTAATAGGTACGGGGTCACTAATTATTCCCTCCATCCTAGAGAGATGACCTGCTACCAGATTATCCTTACCCCTCCTATCTACTATTTGCAAATCGTATTCTTGTAATAATAAAACCCACCTAATCAACCTGGGCTTAGCATACTTTTTTCACAAGGAGGTGACACAAAGCTTGGTGATCCGTATGAATTATTACCTTAGAATTAATTAGTAGGATCTAAATTTGTCGCAAGAAAAAATTATGGCTAGAAACTCTTTTTCTATAGTAGCATAATGTTTCTGTATCTTATTAAGAGACCTACTAGCGTAATAAATAACATTCAAATTCTTTCCATCTCGTTGTCCCAACACAGCCCCTAAAGCATATTCACTAGCATCACACATGATTTCGAAAGGTTCATCCCACTTTGGAGATTGCACGATAGGTGCTGGAACTAATTTATCCTTAAGATTCTCAAAAGCTGCAATGCAGTCATGATCTAAATAGAATGGAGTTTATGTATCAAGAAGATTGGTGAGGGGTATAACTAGTTTAGCAAAATCTTCTATAAACCACTTATAAAAACCTGCATGTCCCAGAAACATTTTCAAGTTTTTAATGTCCTAAGGTATTGGAAGATTCTCTATAGCATTTATATTAGTTTTGTCTATTTCTATTCCCTTCTCCAAAACTTTCTGCCCGAAAACTTTACCTTCTCTTTCCATGAAACGACATTGTTCCCAATTCAAAACCAAGTTTGATTGCCTGCATCTCTGCAAAACTTTGGTCAGATTGTAGAGGAAATTATCGAAAGTCATTCCACAAACAACAAAATCATTTGTTAGAACTTCCATAGTCTTCTCAACAAAATCATCAAAAATCTTTAGAACACATTTCTCAAAAGTTGTTGCTGCATTACATAGGCCAAATGGAATTAATCTATAAGCATATGTGCCATAAGGACAAGTGAAAGTTGTTTTCTCTTGATCTTCCGGTTGTATGGCAATTTGAGAATATCCAGAATAACCGTCAAGAAAACAAAAGTAAGAATTACTACTAAGTCTTTCTAAAATTTTATCCATGAATGGTATAGGTTTATGATTTTTCGGTGTCTCGTGGTTTAGCTTCCTAAAACCAATGCACATACGATATCCTACAATTGGCCTTACATGAACTAGCTCACCATTCTCATCCAGAGCAGCATCAATACCACCTTGTCTTGGTATGCAATGAGCTGGGTTAACCCACTTACTGTCAGAAATAGGATATATTATGCCAACATCTAGTAAGCATATAACTTCTTTTCTTACTACTTCCTTCATTTTAGGATTAAGCCTTCTTTGTGTATCTACTACAAGTTCAGCATCATCAAGCATGGTAATCTTATGTGTTATGATAGAGGGATCTATTCCTTTAATATCACTCAACATATATCCAAAGGCTTCATGATGCTTAACCAAAACTGAGATAAGTTTATTTTTTTCATTTTCTGATAGATTCTTGCTAATAATGACAAGACATTTATTTTCATTATCTAAAAACTCAAACCTCATATTGTCTGGAAGATTTTTCAATTCTATTGGTGGAGGCTCTTCATCTCCTGTTCTTACCAGTTCTTCGTAGTCATGTGGATTTTGTGCTTCCGGAATTGAATCAAGGTAATCATCCATGTCTTCTTTCTCCTCATCATCTTGTGCTTCCTCCCAATTAATCAAACTCCTTTCTAATTCATCTCGTGGAGTACTGAAATGAATTGCCGCTAACTCGGCAATCGTCTTCTCTTCCTTGATATCCTCAACTTCATAAGGCCTCTTTTTAGTTTGGCGAAATGGAATGTCATTTCCTCTTCTCCAAACTTCAGTGAAATAGTTTCCTTTTTATTTTCTACTCGAGTTTTGGTAATGGAAATAAAAGGCCTGCCCAAAAGAGTAGGACAAAAAGAATCTCGAGGCATATCAACAATATGAAAATCAAGTGGGTACATGAGTGAGCCAATAAAGACATAGATATTTCTGATTACTACTTCCGGTTTTATATTGGTTCTATTAGACAGTTTAATAATAGTGTATACCGGTTCCACATCTAGATTGTTTAAATTGTATCAGAGTTCCTCATAAAGAGATGAAGGCATAATATTTATAGTGGAAATTGGTTCGCAAATTCCATATAAGAAAGTTTCTCCACAATATATAGGAGCCATTGGTTTAGAAGTTTCGTTACCTCAAACCTTACCTTTGATGAATTCTGAGGTTTCAAGGTCTAACTTAACCACTTCATCTTCCACTATTCATGCTTCCATAAGATCCTTTATTATAACATTATTTATGTTTGTAGCTTCGGAATTCCTTTCTGGCTTCTTCGATCTCTTCTTTACTTGTTCTTTCTCTCTTTGTCTTTTCCCGATGATCCCCTGTATGGGTATTGAGGAGAACTCTTCCATTAGCGCTTTTGCAAATGCCCTGCATAATTCTCAATAATTTTCTTTACTGAGTAAGAATCAATACTGAGGGTTTTAATCATTGTATTTGTCCTCTCATCTGCAAGGAAATCATTAATGCAAGCATATTCAGAAAAATTATTTGTAATGTTTTCCTTATCTTTAAGATTTTCCGTTGCTTCTCTCATTTTTATTATTAGATTCCAAGCCTCATTATAGGTATAAGATAGAAAACTGCCATTAGAAGCAGTGTCTAGATTCATCCTATTTTCAATATTTAGCCCTCCATAAAAGGTATGGGTGATTAACCAATCAGGTAAATGATGATGGGGGCAATTGTCTAGGTAACTTTTGTATCTTAGATATCCTTCATATAAGCCCTCACTAGTATTATTTTTGAAACTTATAATAATACCTCTCATCCTGTGAGCTTTGCTTTCAGAATAATATTTTGATAGGAACTTGGTTGTCAATTCCTCCCAAGTCCTTGGTGCTTTTTCACAAAAAGATCTATACCAGTCGCAAACATTATTAGAGAGAGTTTGTCTAAACAACTGGATTTTAACCATATCAAGATTACAGTCGTCGAAAATAAAGGAACTAAGAATGTCTTCAAAGAATTGTAAGTGTCCATATGGACTCTCTTCATTGGTTCCTGCAAATTTCTTAGAATGTAATAAATCAAATAATAAAGGATGGATCTCAACTCCATCTGGATTTATGCTTTTATTGACAGCTATAAAAGCGTCCATGGGCGAACCCATTTTCCTTACTGCCTCAAGATGGTTTAAATGTTGAGTGTTGTCCACTGTTACAGTCCTACAACTCAAGTAAAAATTAGTAAAACAAAAGAAAATAACTAAAAGTAAAGGGACTTATAGCGCTAAGCTTCCCGGTAATGGCGCCAGAAAATAGCTTGATGACTGCAAGTGCACATATTGTTTGTAGCTAGTTTCGAAATAAAGATATCGATCCCACAGGGAGCAGTAGGCGAAAGACTAAAATGCTTTCAACTATAACGGAACAAAGTACTTAAGAAATAACTTTAAGATGCAAGTAAAGTAGAGTTGGTTTTGGGTTTTTGGTTGAACAAGGTGATTTAAAGTAAAGCAAAACTTAATGTAGAAAGTAAAAATCTCGTGTGTAATAGAACTTTGGAACTACTATAGGGAAAAGGCGTTCTCAAGGAATAGTGGATACACCACTAGCAATTTATACTAAGTAATCAAGAGTATTATAACGAATATTCTCATAATGTGCATGTATGTGGGAGGATCTCCATATATGGATGAATAGCCAGCAACTGCTGCACACATCATCCTCATAACCATAGCAGACATCAATCTACATCAATCAAATTACTACGCTATTAAGGGATTTCTCCCATGGCATGGACATGACTTTGTGAGTTCTCCTTGATTCCCCAAATTAGTACGTAAAGAATGATAACAGCTTTATAGTCACAGTAAGTGATATCATCCCTCCGTCTACCAACAAGTAATCACCTTCATCGAGTCCTCATAAGATGCAAATGTTAAGGAGGTGCACAACTCCCAACATCAATATAAAGACAATTAACACGTACATATAATGATGTATAACATAATAATCTCTATCTAATCTCAATCATATGCTCGGGTTTCTCCATCTCCCCAAGAACTAGAGATCTACTTAGACATGGAGGCAATCAACATCATAACAATGGTATTGGAAATAATCATAGATGAATAGTACTTGTATAAATCCACAACGAGTACGGGAATTACAACAAGATCTAGACAAGATGTAGATGAGATGGATGGAGATGGTGGTGATGTAGTAGTGGATGATGAAGATCGATGATTTAGCCTCTTGGATCTGCGTAGGGAAAAGATGGATCCCTTGCGGATGAGTTCCCCCTCCAGATGCCTTCCAGAGGTAAGGTTTCGGCGATTTCTAGGTGTTCTGTATGTCGTTTCTCCGAACCAATTGCACGGGGTGAAACTATTTGACGAGGCGGAGGCGGCACCAACTATACGTTCGGAGCTATACGGCCAGAAAAATTGCTCCCGCCGTATAGTTGGTAATTGGACTCTCTGCCTCCCTTGTTCGCTTCTGATTTTCTTCTTGTATTATTAATATTTCCCAAATAAGCGATTTACGTTGTTTTTCACTCCTTTTCTCCATAGTACAACTGCTCCAAGAATTGTATCTATTGGATCCATCATCTGTCCTGATCCTAGTGAAAACAGACATAAAATGTGTGCACGAGCGTCGTAAAATACCAAGATCCTACATCTACAATGCAAAATAATAATGTAAAACATGATGCAAATAGGCACTCATCAGGTACGTGTCCAGCCACAACGCTGGGTCGTATGTGGGATTGTATTTTTCGATCTCCTTGGGCGCCTTGAAGTTGGCGGGGTACTTCTCACCTCAGATCATTTGTCCGAAGCACTGGGGGCCGACTCGGCTTAGCGAGCCCCTTGGTTTGGGGTCTCCTTGGTTGTCGAGGGTGTGCCTCAAGTCGGTTGGCTAGCGCGCCCGCCAGGCCTGGTCGTTGACAATGTGTGATGACCCACAAGTATAGGGGGTGTATCACAGTATTTTCGATAAGTAAGAGTTTCAAACCCAACGAGGAGCAGAATGTGTTGACAAGTGGCTTGGAGCAGGAATTCTCTATAAATACTTAGCAAACAGATTTTTAGGGTTTTTTGATAATGTAGATAAATAAAGTGCGAGTAAATAAAATACAATGATAATAAATGCAGCAAGTGGCCCAATCCTTTCTTTAGCAAAGTACAAGCCGGTTATATTACTTAAGATGACCAAACGTTCTCGAGGACACACAGGAATATCATAAAGTGCTTTCGTTTCGTATAGTTGATTAATCTTCTTTAGTTTGATAAGTGTTGTGTGGGTGAACCTGTGCTAATGTACCGACCTTCCTAGGACTAATACATACTTACCTCTTGCAAGCATCCGCAAGTACAAGAAAGTAATTAAGATAGAAACCTAACCACAACTTTAAATTCTAAGATCATACGCTCCCTTGTGTAAAGGTTTCCTAATGGGTGTTTAGGTTTCTGTCACTCCGACAACCCCTACGATTAGTAGCCAAATACACAATGCATTACCCTAGGCCCATAAAGGTGAAATGTCATGTAGTCGATGTTCACATGACACCACTAGAAGAATAACACCACAACTTAAATAACAAACTATTGAATCTTTCTCAACACAATTCCACTACTAACAACATGACTTCTCCCATGTCCTCAAGAACTAAATGAACTACTCATAAGACATCATATGGATCAAGAACAGAGATGAAATAATGATGAGTAACAATCTGAACATGAACAATAATTCAATGGTTCCACTCAATAGCATCAACTACAACAAGTAATCAATACCGGGAAAGTTTCCCCTAAGAACTATGCAAGATTCAACCCAATTGTTATAGTGGGACGGGGCGGTGAGGATGGTGCTGGTGGATATGATGATGGAGATGATCCGATGAAGTCCAGCTTGATGGTGGTGTTGATGGCAACGATCTCCCTTCTTTGGGAAGGAATTTTCCTGGCAGATTTCTGCCTACCAGAGAGCTCTTTCTCTATCTATAGTTTTCCGCCCCGCAGAGGTGGCGGAATCTTTCTGTGGTATCTCCCCGAGTCTTAGGGTTTCGTGGGGATAATATACGCCAAAGAGGAGAGCTAGAGGTGGGCCAGGGTGGCCACACCACCTGGTGACGTGACCAGGGGTGGCCCGCGCCAGGGGGTGGTGTGGGGCCCCTGTGGCCCAACTCCGCTCCCCCTTCTGGCATCCTTCATCTTCTGGAAAAATAAGATTTTCCATGTATTTCTGGAATTTTCTGATCTTCGCGAATTTCGCCTCCAAATAGTGCCTTTTCCATTAGAATCCTGACTTTAGCTGTCCATCCTCCAAAAGTCATCAACCATGCAAAAACAAATGAAATAACATAAGTATCATCTCTTAATATGAAATATATCAATGAATAACAGTAAATTATGATATAGAATAGTGATGCAAAATGGACGTATCAATGTGCGTGCGCGCATCGACGGGCTAGCCGTTGGCAGCGACCATGTTGTTCGCCGGCCGTGGCTTGTGTGGCAGCGGCTCGGGCGGTGGGAAGTTGAGGGTGTTGCCGACGGTTGGGGGCGCTTGAGGCCGCCTTGCTTGTCAATGAGCGGGAATACATCTGGCCCTGTGGGTCGATTCCTGCGGCTTGCTGCTCCACGGCTCTAGCGAGTAGGGACTTGGCGTACTGGATCTGCAGCGCGCCGTCTCCTTGGATGTAGAGGTGGGTAACGGCGACGTCTGCCGCAATGACGTTGTCCATTGGAGTGGAGTACAACAGGAGCCTGTTGGCGTCGCTGGCCTGCGGCGAGATGATGGTTCGCGGCTGGTCCGGCGGGGGGCGCGGCCTATGGGTGGCGGTGGGGCTCCGGTCACCGATGCGCTAGGTGGTGGGCGATTGCTGCCGCCAGACGACGCGTTCTCACAGTACTCACGCTCGACCGTGTGTGCGGGTTTGCCCTCGTCATTGAAGTTCAGGACGTGGCCCTGGACGTTGGAGTGCAGGCGGGTCCTGATGGGGCGCTGATGGTAGAGCGATAGCTCCTACGCTGTTTCCCGCTTGAGGCGGAATTTCTCACGCTCGGCCAACTCCTTGCGAGTCGCCTCCTCCAATCGCAGGCATGCTTCCTCCACCTCTGTCATCGTGGTGGTCGATGGGATTGGCGTAGAGAATGGATCTGGCAGGGCGGTCGTGCTGCCCGCCATGTAGATCGTGTTGAAGCGATTTGTTCTGGCGCGGATGTCCTCAGGAGACTCCGAGCCGGAGTCGGAGTCGAAGATCCTGAGGATGGAGGGTTCCTCGAAATCCTCAGGGTTGGAGACCCGCGGGATCGAGTCCTCCCGTGATGCGGCAGTGATGGATCCAGAGACCAAGGCAGGGGTCATCGAATCGGCGTTGTCATGAAGAGCCGCGTCGTCCGCGGCGGCGTCAGTCCTGGCCGCGTTGCTAGCGGCCGAGTCGTACTTACTGGCGAGGCGGATGATGGAGCGGATCTGTTCTCCTGATATCAGATCACGGCATGGTGGCGACCCGCTGAGGATCACCGTTCCCGCCGGGTCGACCGCGTCGGTGAAGCCGACGAATAGGTTGATGGTGCCAACTGACATCACTGCGCTATGCATGATCAGGCGCAATGGCGGGATGTAGCTGCTAGGCAGGATCTGAAGGATCCTGTCGCTGGCGATCATGCAGCCGGTGGCGATCGGCCGATCGATTGGCGAATATGGTCTCGCCGCAGAACTCAGGCTAGACCGGCCTTGCCCCACGGTGGGCGCCACTGTTGTGGAAATGACCACGGCAGTCACTACCAGGGGTAGCGATTGATAATATTGGGGGCGAGAGCTGGCGTCCATCTATGGTGCGAGATGGGGGCGGATGCACATGAGTTTACCTAGGTTCCCCTCGGAGGGTAAAGACCTACTCCTGCTAGATTGTATTGGCGTAGAACGAGTTACAGGGGTGGCGAGCTCGGCGTCTAAGTAGCGAGTCGCTAGAAGGGGTGTATGATGGAACGTGAGTGCAAAGGGAACCCTAGGGAGATTTATATAGGGGGTACCTCGCTAGGGTTTACAGATATACAACCGAACCAGTCAAGGATTCAGAGGCTTTGACCTAATCCAAATGGGCTTCAGCTACACTTCTGAGCCTCCAGCTTCCAGTCGCCAGGTTTGCTCCTCAGTCACGTTCCAGTTGTCGTCTTGTAGGCCCACTCGCAAGGCCCTTGGCCCAGTCAAAACATCCTGCTAGGCATACCCCATTAGGCATATCCCCATCACCAAATGACTTCCAACGAAGTCATGCAAGAAATGGCAGCATTCAAAGTTGTAGCAAGGAACGTCAAAGATGCTCGTGCCCGAGCAATTGGAATGCAAAAAGGCGTGAATGTTGCATTGAAGTTCAATGTCATTGAGAAAGATGAAGATGAGAGGGACTTTGACACTGTCTCCATGAGCTGTCCCGAGGAGGTTAAGCATGCTCATGGTGAGTACATGGCGTTCTACGCAAGAAATTTTTGGAAGGACCCAACCAAAGCTAAATCTAAACTTGAGCGCAAGAATGGGTCAAATGGACGAAAGGAAAATGGCCCAAAGTTGAGAACTTGTTACAATTGTGGAGACATTTGCACTTTGTAGCTGAGTTTCCTTATGAAAGTAGAGAAGACAATGGGGAAGGCTCATTCTCAAGGAAAGGTCAAGGGCACCTGGGAAGATGCTATTTATCAAAAAAATGCTCCCTACAAGAAGCAACCGAAGATTGTTTTGGTAGCACAAGAGGAGTACTCATCCAGAAGTGAAGACGAAGAGGATGATGATAGCTCACGAGAGGTGGCGGCCATAGCCACCACATAGACACCTACATCTCTCTTTGACTCTCCCAATGAGAACGTCATCAACAAGAATGTCACTTGTCTTATGGCAAGAGGTTCCGAGGTATCACCTTCTACCACTTATTTTCCTAAGACTACTATGGATGTTGATATGGATGATCATACTAGTATGAAAGTTAAAGAAGAAGTTATTGCTTTGGATTATTTTATCACTAACTTGCAAGGTGAGCAAAAAATGCATTTCGAGGCTCTTATGAGTCAACTTGTCCACTCTAAAGAGCTCATGGAGGAAAAGGGCAGAATTGAGAGAGAGGATGAAATGGAAAATGCATCCTTGAAGAATGCTCTAGAAGAAGAAGAAGAGTGATGTCTACGCACTTCTATTCTTGTAGACAGTTGTTGGGCCTCCAAGTGCAGAGGTTTGTAGCACAGCAGCAAGTTTTCCCTTAAGTGGATCACCCAAGGTTTATCGAACTCAGGGAGGAAGTGGTCAAAGGTATCCCCTCTGAAGCAACCCTGCAATCAAGATACAAGAAGTCTCTTGTGTCCCCAACACACCCAATACACTTGTCAGGTGTATAGGTGTACTAGTTCGGCGAAGAGATAGTGAAATACAAGTGGTAATAGTGATAGAAAATAACTTGATGGCGTGGAAGAGACTAAAAGCAAACTGAAATAAAGATGGAAGTAAGCAAACATGTAACAGATCTAATTGCAAACGGTGTTTCAATGCTTAGAAACAAGGCCTAGGGATCATACTTTCACTAGTGAACACTCTCATATAAATATAGTCTCTTTATGATACTACTCTTAACTACTCTCCGGTTGGACACTCTAATCGATGGTAGGGCTATAACAGCACACCTCAAAGTAAGCCTTTCCCATCTAGAAAACCCCACACTGTCACCTTGAGTACTAGATGAGTCCAACAAACACCACAATTTCATAAAGACATCCAACTCCAAATATAACTCATAAAAAGTATTTGTAATATCTAGCCTAAGTGCCACCATGGTGAGCACGCTGTCACTTTCACACACATGGGGAGAGCAGAGATTCATTAAAGCACTTGAGTAGCAGAATAGATCTATAGATTACAAGCTCATGATCTCAATAAGATCATGCATAGAGAGAGAGATGAACACATATCTACCGGTAGAACCCTTAGGCTCGAGAGAGAACTACTCCCTCCTCATCATGGGAATCAGCAATGGTGATGGAGATGGTGGTGGAGATCGATGGAGATGGCTCCGGGGGCACTTCCCTGTCCCGGCAGGGTGCCGGAACAGAGACTTTCTGTCCCTCGAATCTCCCCTTCGATGGCGGCGGCGTTGTGGAACTTTTCGTGGATTTCTGATTGACGATCTAGGGTTTTGGTGTCGGGAGGCTTCTTATAGGCCAGAGGGCAAGGTCGGTGGAGTGCCAGGGGGCCCACACCACCTGGTGGCGCGGCTAGGGCTAGCCCGCGCCTGGGGGTGGTGTGGCCAGGCCCTGGCCCTCCTCCGTCTCGTATTCTGGTTCCGTGAGTCTTCCGGTAAAATAGGAACTTTGGCTTTTGTCCCGTCCAATTCTGAGAATATTCATTTTCTGACTTTCCTGGAACCAAAAACAGCAGAAAATAGGCAACAGACACTGTGGCATCTTGTTAATAGGTTAGTCCAAGAAATCATATGAAAAGTACTCCAAAGTATGGACAAAACACAAGAAAGTAGATAAACCAAGCATGGAGCATCAAAAATTATAGATACATTTGCAATGTATCAAAGAGGTTCGAGTCTCTTAGAGGACTAGCTTCGTGGCTGATGAACCCGATGGACCACACTTGCTTCACGGCCACCTCGTCGGAGCAGGGATGCGAGGACGACCACGGGGGCAGCCACCGGCCACCACCTCCTCCTCTGCCGCTACGACCTCCTCCCTGCCTGCATCCGCCATGCATCATTGACATGGCGAGGGTGACGTCATCGATCCGCAACTGCCATGGCCTGATTCGCTTGCCGGAGGAGGTTGGTCTGCATGGTGGCGGCGGGGGGATAGGGTTTGCTGTGCAGCGGCGGCGTGCGGGTTGGAACCCATATCCACCCGCACAGACTACTTGTAGGGGCTGCGGTGGGTGGTTCAAGGGGGGTCATGAAAAAAGAATATGGATCAGGGTCTTTACGGGCTCGGTTGGCTCGACCTCTTGGCACACAGCCCGTATTCTCACCTGAATGTCACGGGTTGGCCCTTTTAAGAGCATCTCTAGTAGATACCGCATATCGTTGCGTACCGCAAAATAACCGCTCGTTTGCAGTATGAGGCGGGAAATTGTCATTCCAGATACCCTAAACCATACCACATCCAAAAAAAATACGGTTTCCCGCAAACCGACGCTTCCGTGCCACATATATACCGCACCGAGGGTTCCGGATGCGGTACACCGCATCCTGGCGCCTCTGTTGGCGGGAGGGAAGTTTCCCCATCCCCGCTTCCCGCTCACAGCCGCCACCGTCACTGATCTACCGCCGCCGGACGTTTCAACCCACTAATATCCCTCTCCTCTGTCCCATCACTCTTTGCCACCATCGCCGCAGCCATGGCCAGACCCAATCTGAATTACTACGAGGAGTCGATGTTCGCCCACCACGGTATCCTCGCACTGCCTCGCGCGACGTTTTCGGCAGGCTTCGAGCTCAGCCACTTCGGGGTGCCGGTGGCGCCGATTTCGCGCAGCACCAAGCTGTATCGCTGGATCAAAGATCGCCGCCTCGAACTGCCAGACTAGAAGCGAGCAATGCCCCGATACGCGGCTGCGAGGTCCTATTGGCATAGGCTATTCAAGCTGGAGCGCAAGGCGGCGCTTGCCATCTGCCTCGAACACCAGCGCGAGGTCCACCCCGACGACCGCAACGCCGAAGCTAGGGCACAATTCTGGGTGGTTCCTGGGCGCACAATCAGCACCGCCATCAACGATGCGCTCCGGGATGATTTCATGAGGGAGGCAAACCGCGCCGGAATCATCGAGATTTCCGATAGCGGCAACGATGAGGAGGAGGCAAAGGACGGTGGCGCGGAGGAGGCAGAGGACGGCGACGCGGAGGAGGTGGAGGACGGCAGCGCGGAGGACAGCGGAAGCGAGATAGTCGATTAAGGTTCCCATTTAATCATTCGCTGTGTCGCTTTGTTCGCATTTAATCGTTTGCTATGTCAATTGAAAAACTCGAATCCATGGTGTTTGCTAGTTCATACCCCGATGAATTCAATGCTTTGCGGTACAGGTGACGGGGCGGAACAAATGCTGCAAAACTGAACTGTAAAATATAATATTCTGTTTTGCGGTACAACATGCGGCATCTGATCCGCCCTACCGTATAGTCTAGATATGGTTTACCGTATCCGTCTTTTGCGGTACCGCTATATGCGGTATCTGCTAGAGATAAGGGTTAGAGATGCTGTAAGAAGGCTCTGAATTTCAGCTAGCTTTTCTCGCCAATACAGAGTGACTGCGTCTTACTGTTTCAGTGCATTATTTGTAGACATGTCAGCGGGATCTCCCACTGTCTTACTTATAGTTTGTCGGGAAATTTCTAAGAGTAGAAATGTCCAAACAAACTATAAGTAAGACGGTAATCGGGGTCCCACTCAGACGCTTTAATTATGGGCAACGCTAGGCGTCCCGTGGACGATGGGGTTTCCCAT
Organism: Avena eriantha; assembly: GCA_910589775.1. Lineage (NCBI taxonomy): Eukaryota > Viridiplantae > Streptophyta > Magnoliopsida > Poales > Poaceae > Avena > Avena eriantha. Next base: position 266,439,975 of record OU342746.1, on the reverse strand, counting down.
CGTTATCCTCCCCTGCGCGCCACGTGTCCCCAAAAATACCCCAAAAATCCCGGTTTTGCTGCAGAACAACCTTTTTTGTTACAAATGTTTTCGGTTTTGCTTCCGAAGAAAAAAAGGGTTCGTTCCAGAATAGAACGTCTCGCCGGAGACCTCGCCAGAGACCATGCAGCAAAAAAATTATACTAATGTAGCAAAACGGACTTCGCCGGAAACATCGTCGGAAAAAACTCGCCGGTGACTCTCGCCGGAGACCTTGTAGCAAAAAGTTGACACAGTTGTAGCAAAAAGTTGACACAGTTGTAGCAAAAAAGTTCTTCTCATGTAGCAAAAAAAATGTGCCAAAGTAGCAAAAAATTTACACTATTATAGCAAAATTGGAGAACAATTGTAGCGAAAAATTTGTACAAATGGAGCAATAATCGATATCGCTAGAGCTGACTTCACTGGAGACAACATCGGGATTCATTTGGGACCTCGTAGCAAAAGATTTGCGCAGTTGTAGCTGAACCACAAAACATTTATAGCAAAAAATATTTGCGAATGTAGCAAAGGGCTAGCAGAGAACCGTCTCCGGCTAGGGTGCACTAGGAAGAGGCCGGCCATGGCTGCAGGGAGACGAGCAGAGGTGTGGGCGCCGGCAGCATCCGACGGAGACCTAGCGGAGAACGAGATCAGGCGCCGGCGATCCCTCTGTTGCGGTGCTCACAGGGGAGAGATTGGCGAGAGGGCGATCCAGTAGGTCGCATGGTCGAGGTCCGCGAGCGTCGAGACACTGGGCTACCCAGTGGAGGTCGGCGGCGGCCGCGAGCATAGGGCAGCGCGGTGGATGTCGATGATGGCCGCGGGTCGTTGGGGCCATGCCGGTGCGGATATGCAGCCTTGCAGGTACGTCGTCCCCGGCCTGCCAGCGAGAGATCAGGTGTGGCGGCGCTTGGTGGGAGTAGAAGGGAAGCAGGGGCACGGCCGGGGTTCCGTTCGGACGACGGTTCGAAGTTAGAGGATGGGGCAGACGCGGGGCAGGTGTCGCCGGCGGGGATCCGGTACGGCGGCGGGTGGCTGGTCCGGCGGTGGCGGCTGCTTCCCTCGGGTGGAAGCAGTGTCGCAGGCGGCCGCGTATGTAGGCGGTCTCGGAAGGAGAGGTGCTGCCGGCCTGCACCTCAGGCTAGCGGTAGCGACCCGGGGGATCAATTGGTTCGATCCCCCGGGTGATCAGCGCAGTTGCGCGACGTTCCAGGGATTGGAGTATGCGACTCCTGTCTCGAGATCTTTAAGGCGATAGGCGCCACCTGGGATTACTTCTGTAATCACATAAGGTCCCTCCCAAGGGGACTCGAGCTTGAGGTGCCCTTGTTGCTTCAGTCGCAGGACCAGGTCTCCTTCGACGAAGGATCTGGGGCGTAGCCTTTTGCTATGGTAGTTGCAGAGGCTTTGCTAGTAGATCGTTGATCTTTCCGCTGCAATTTCCCATGCCTCATCAAGAAGGTTGACGGAGTCTTCGAGTGCAAGAGTTGACTCCTGCTCGCTGTAAGCAACCACCCGCGGGGCTTTGTAGCGTACTTCTGTGGGTAGCACCGCTTCAGCACTGTGCACCATGAAGAACGGGGTGTATCCCATGGCACTGTTTGGAGTTGTGTGTAAGCTCCAGAGTACGGATTGCAGCTTGTCTGGCCAGCATCCGGCAGCTTGTTCAAGTGGCCGGAGGAGTCGCTTCTTGATTCCGCCGCAGACGAGGCTGTTGGCCTTTTCGACTTGACCGTTCATCTGCGGGTGAGCCACCGAGGCGTAGCTTATGTTGATTCCCAGGTTTTCGTAGAATTCCTGGAACTCCTTAGAGGTGAAGTTCGTCCCATTGTCCGTGATGATGCTATGTGGCACTCCAAAGCGGTAGACAATGGAACCGAAGAATTTGAAAACACTGGCTCTTGATTGATTTGTCACCGGCATGGCCTCGATCCACTTGGTGAACTTGTTGACTGCGATCAAGAGGTAAACGTAACCTCCTGGCGAGGATTTCAGGAGCTTGCCGACCATGCCTAGTCCCCATTGCATGAAGCGCCAAGCCAATGGTATTGGACGGAGTTCCACGCCAGGTGCACGAGGTTTGTCCGCGAATCGCTGGCAAACGTTGTAGTGCTGGACGATGTCCTTGGCGTCACACATGGCCGTGGGCCAGTAGAATCCAGCTCGCAGAGCTTTGGCAACGAGGGCACGACTGCCAGCATGGTGCCCGCAGGTGCCTTCGTGGATGTCGAGGAGGATGGCCCTTCCATCCTTGTGGGAGACGAACCATTGGAGCACTCTTGTGATGCTGTGCTTGTACAGTTCGCCGTTGATGAGGGCGAACGCCTTGGATCAGCGCGCGATTTCTCGTGCGTCAGTCGGGTCGTCTGGAAGCCTCTTGCTGAGTAGATATGTGATGTAGGGTTGTGTCCAAGATGGCTTGATCATCATGACGCCCATTGGTCCTTTGAGTCCTGTATAAAGCTCTAGGTTGTTGAGTGCCATTGACTAATTGGGTGGCATAGCCCCCGAGTCTGTTGACGCGCTTGCTTTCTTCTCTGGAGCCTTTGGCTTGATGGAGCGCTTGCAGATGCGCTCAAGAAATACCCATGTGGTATGGGGGCGCAGGTGGAGTCAATATTGGCGAGGAGATCCGCCTCTTCATTGCTTTCGCGACCCACATGTCGCAGCTCACAGCCGTCGAAGTCCCCTTCGAGTGTGTCGTAGAGGTCGTGATAGGCGATCATGTTGTCATTCAGTGCGTCGCACTTGTGCATCGTTTGGTTGACCACCAGTTTGGAGTTGCCATAGATGATGAGCCTCTTGGCGCCATAGGCTTTCGCCATCCGCATCCCATGTATTAGAGCCTCGTACTCAGCTTCATTGTTGGAGGCAGTGAACTGCATTCGCAGAATGTATTTCAGCTTGTCTCCCTCGGGCGATGTCAGTATGACACCTACGCTAGCTCCGTCCTTTCGCTTGGATCCGTCGAAGTGCATTATCCAGAGGTAGGACATATCTGTCTTGTCGGGGAGCTGGTTCTCCATCTAGTGCATGAGGAAATTAGGGAGGACTTGCGACTTAATCGTGTCACGCTTTTCGTATGTGATGTCTCGTGAAGACAGTTCGATTCCCCAAAGCGCGAGTCGCCCGGTGGCATCAGGGTTATTGAGGATATGACCGAGCGGGGCGTCATTGACCACCACGATTGAGTGCTCCTGGAAGTAGTGGCGCAGTCGCCTGGCTGTCATGAAGATGTCGCACGCCAACTTCTGGTAGTGCGGGTACCACTGTTTTGTTGGCGTGAGCACCTCATTGAGGTAGTAGACTGGGCGCTGGACCCCGTGGACCTTGTTTTATTTGGCTCGTTCCACCACAAGCACCGTGCTGACCACCTGGTTGGTGGCAGAGATGTAGAGAAACAGCGACTCTTTTTTGCATGGAGTCACCAGTACCGGCGAGGTGGATAGTAAACGCTTGAGGTCCTCGAATGCTTCTTGCGCCTCGTCTCTCCACTCGAATTTGTCAGTTTTGTGGAGAAGTTGGTAAAATGGCAATGCCTTTTCGCCCATGCAACTGATGAATTGACTGAGCGCCTCAATACGCCCAGCCAGCTGCTGAACACCTCTTACATTCTTTGGCTTCTCCATGGCTAGTATGGCCTTTATTTTCTTCGGGTTTCCTTCGATCCCTCTCGCTGAGATGAGATACCCGAGTAACTGCCCAGATGGCACGCCGAAGGCGCATTTGTCCGGATTGAGCTTGATCTGGTAGCGGTCGAGGTTGGCGAAGGTCTCGGGTAGATCGTCGATTAGCGAGGCTTCCTCCTTGGTTTTGATGACGATGTCATCAACGTAGACTTGGATGTTGTGACCAAGTTGATTCTGATGGGTTCGTAGCATGGAAAACAAAAAATTTCTACCGCAAGAACGAACAAAACCCAGATCTAATCTAGATAAAAGCCAAGATCTAATCTATTAGACATGTGCAACGAGATAGATCTGTACTAACCCTTGTAGATCCGAAAGCGTTACGAGATTGGATCTCGTGGTTGATGTAGTCGATCACTTGCCGATCTCAAGATCGAGTGGACGATCCTTCCGGCGCCGCGTTTCGGCAGCGCTTCCGCAGTCGGTCACATGTACGGAGTCGAAGCAGACCTTCCTCTGCTCGTTCCAGCGAGCAGCGGAGGTAGTAGATCTTCTCCACGGAATCCCAGCAGCACGACGGCGTGGTGGTGGTGGTGGAGTAGAGAATTCTGCAGGGCTTCGCCTAAGCCTGAGCAGAAGAGAGAAAGAGGAGAGAGGCGGCTAGGGTTTGGAGTGGTGGAGGGGGCCAGGGGGTGGCGCCTCCACCCCTCTATTTAAAGGAGGGAGGGCACCTTGGGAGGGGGAGTCCTAGTAGGACTCCCCTCCCTCCTTGGCCAGCAGATTGGGGAGGGGGGAGGAGTCCTCCTCCCCCACGACTCCTTGTCTTGCCCCACAAGGACTCCTTGATCCCTTTCTTGGTTTTCAAGCAAACTCCAAGAAATCATCCAGAACCTTCCGGAACATTCCGAAACCTTCTAGAATCCTCATACAAATACTCCGGAACATTTCCTAACTCAGAAAATGATCCCCAATATATGAATTTTATTCTCCGGACAATTCCGGATCTCCTCGCGATGTCCCGGATCCAATCCGAGACTCCGAACAACATTCGGTCTCCAACGCACATTCCATATCTACTTAAAACAACTTCGAACCTTAAGTGTGTCACCCTATGGTTCGTGAATATGTAGACATGATAGAGACACATCTCCTATCAATGACCATCAGCGGGACCTGGAGATCCATAATGGCTCCCACATACTCAACGATGACTTCGTGATCGATAGAACCATTTACATACGAAACCAATTCCCTTTGTCACGCGATACTATACTTATCCGAGGTTTGATCGTCGGTATCTCCATACCTAGTTCTACCTCGTTACTGATAAGTACTCTTTACTCGTTCCATGTTATGTCATCCCTTGTGACCCAGTCACATGCTTGCAAGCTAACTAGATGACATTCCACCGAGAGGGCCCAAAGCATATCTATCCGTCATATGGATGGACAAATCCCAATCTTGGTCCATGCGCTTCAACACATACTTTCAGAATACCCAATGACACCTTTATAACCACCCAGTTACGAAGCGGTGTTTGATGTCATCAAAGTACCCATCCGGTGATGGTGATTAACACAACCTCATGGTCGAAGGATTAGGTTACTATGCATTTAAAAGCTTATAGCAATACGAACTTAATGACTTGATCTTATGCTACGCTTACTATGGGTGTGTGTCCATCACATCATTCTCCTAATGATATAACCTTGTTATTAATCACATCCAATGTCCATGATCAGGAAACCATGATCATCAATTAATCAACAAGCTAGTTCAACAAGAGGCTTACTAGGGACTCTTTTATGTTGACAAAACACAGATGTATTAGTGTTTCCTAATAATACAATTATAGCATGGGGTGTAAACATTCATCATAAACACAAAGACATAATAATAACCACTTTTATTATTGCCTCTTGGGCATATCTCCAACAGTCTCCCACTTGCACTAGAGTCAATAATCTAGATTACATGGTAATATACCTAACACCCATGGCGTTCTGGTGTTGGTCATGCTTTGCCCTAGGGAGAGGTTTAGTCAACGGATCTGCCACATTCAGATCGGTGTGTACTTTGCAAATCTTTATGTCACCATCTCGGACATACTCGCGAATAGCGTGGAAACATAGCTTGATGTGCTTCAACTTGCTATGTGACCTTGGCTCCTGTGCATTAGCTATGGCACCTGTGTTGTCACAGTAGATGGCCATCGGGTCCAACGCACTGGGAACCACGCCAAGTTCAGTAATGAATTCCTTCATCCATACGGCTTCTTGTGCAGCCTCCGAAGCAGCTATGTATTCCGATTCAGTTGAAGATTTCGCCACAACGCTTTGCTTTGCACTCCTCCAGCTCACTGTAGCACCATTCAAAATAAATACGTATCCCGACTGTGACTTCGAGTCATCCGGATCGGTGTTCCAACTAGCATCGGTGTAACCGTTTACAACAAGTTGTTCATCACCTCCATAAGAAAGAACCATATCCTTAGTCCTATTTAGGTACTTTAGGATATTCTTGACTGCTGTCCAGTGCTCCATTCCAGGATCACTTTGATATCTGCTAGTCAAACTAAAAGCATGTGCTATATCCGGTCTTGTACACAGCATGGCATACATGATAGAACCTATGGCCGAGGCATAGGGAATATTATTCATTTTCTCTCTATCTTCTGCCGTAGCTGGACTTTGAGTCTTACTCAAGGTCTTACCTGACAACATGGGCACGAACCCTTTCTTGCTCTCTTCCATTCTAAACTTCTTTAGAACTTTGTCTAAGTATGTACTTTGTGAAAGCGCTATTAGGCGTCTTGATCTATCTCTATAAATCTTGATGCCTAGAATATATGCCGCTTCGCCAAGATCCTTCATTGAAAAACTATTATTCAAATAGGCTTTGACGCTTTTAAGAAGTTCTATATCATTCCCAATCAACAATATGTCATCTACATATAGTACTAGGAATGCTACAGATCTCCCGCTCACTTTCTTGTAAATACAAGCTTCTCCATAAGTTTGTATAAATCCAAAGTTTTTGATTACTTTATCAAAACGTTGATTCCAACTCCGGGATGCTTGCTTCAGTCCATAAATGGAGCACTGAAGTTTGCATACCTTGTCAGCATCTTTAGGATCGACAAAACCCTTGGGTTGTACCATATACAACTCTTCCTCAATGTCACCATTAAGGAACGCCGTTTTGACATCCATCTGCCAAATCTCATAATCGAAATGTGCAGCAATTGCTAACAAAATCCTCACAGACTTTAGCTTCGCTACTGATGAGAATGTCTCATCATAGTCAACTCCTTGAATTTGTCGGAACCCTTTCGCGACAAGTCGAGCTTTATAGACGGTAACATTACCATCAACATTTGTTTTTATCTTGAAAATCCATTTGTTCTCGACAGCCTTACGGCCATCCGGTAAGTCCACCAAAGTCTATACTTGGTTTTCGTACATGGATCCCATTTCGGATTTCATGGCTTCTAGCCATTTGTCGGAATCTGGGCTCACCATAGCTTCTTCATACGTCGCAGGGTCATCAGCGTTGTCCACCAACATGACGTTCAAGGCAGAGTCATACCAATCAAGAGTGGTACGAACCCTCGTTGACCTGTGAGGTTCAGCAGTAACTTCGTTTGAAGTTTCATGATCATTATCATTAGCTTCCTCTCCAATTGGTGTAGGCGGCACAAAAACATCTTCCGGTGCTGCGCTACTCTCAAATTCGAGAGAAGGTTCAATAACCTCATCGAGTTCTACTTTCCTTCCAGTCACCTCCTTCGAGAGAAACTCCTTCTCAAGAAAGGATCCATTCTTGGCAACGAAAACTTTGCCTTCGGATCTATGATAGAAGGTATACCCAATTGTTTCTTTAGGGTATCCTATGAAGACGCATTTCTCTGCTTTGGGTTCAAGCTTATCAGGTTGTAACTTCTTTACATATGCTTCGCAACCCCAAACTTTAAGGAACGACAACTTAGGTTTCTTACCAAACCACAATTCGTATGGTGTCGTTTCAACGGATTTAGATGGTGCCCTATTTAAAGTGAATGCGGCTCTCTCTAATGCATAGCCCCAAAACAATAGCGGTAAATCTGTAAGAGACATCATAGACCGAACCATATCTAAGAGAGTTCGATTATGACGTTCGGACACACCATTACGCTGTGGTGTTCCCGGCGGTGTCAACTGCGAAAGTATTCCACATTTCTTTAAATGCATGCTAAACTCATAACTTAGATATTCACCTCCGCGGTCAGAACGCAAAAACTTAATCTTCTTGTTACGATGATTTTCCACTTCACTTTGAAATTCCTTAAACTTCTCGAAAGTTTCGGACTTATGTTTCATAAAGTAGACATACCCATATCTAGTTAAGTCATCCGTGAAAGTGAGAACATAACGATATCCACCACGCGATGCTACACTCATTGGACCGCACACATCGGTATATATTATTTCCAATAAGTCTGTAGCTCGCTCCATTGTACCAGAGAATGGAGTCTTAGTCATTTTTCCCATTAGACATGCTTCGCATCTTTCAAGTGATTCAAAATCAAGTGATTCAAGAAGTCCATCAGAATGGAGTTTCTTCATACGCTTCACTCCAATGTGACCAAGACGACAGTGCCACATGTATGTAGAATTATCATTCAATTTTGTTCGTTTAGCATCTATGTTGTGAACATGTGTATCACTACTATCGAGATTCAGTAAGAATAAACCATTCATCTCAGGTGCATTACCATAAAAGATATTACTCATATAAATCGAACAACCTTTATTCTCAGACTTAAAAGAGTAACCGTCTCGCAGTAAACAAGATCTAGATATAATGTTCATGCTTAACGCAGGCACCAAATAACAATTATTTAAATTTAAAACTAATCCTGAAGGTAGATGTAGAGGGAGCGTGCCGACGGCGATCACATCAACCTTGGAGCCATTTCCAACGCGCATCGTCACCTCGTCTCTTGCCAGTCTTCGTTTATTCCACAGCTCCTGTTTCGAGTTACAAATATGAGCAACCGAACCAGTATCAAATACCCAGGCACTACTACGATTACTAGTAAGATACACATCAATAACATATATATCAAATATACCTTTCTTCTTGATGTTGCCATACTTCAGATCCGCCAGGTACATGGGGCAGTTACGCTTCCAGTGACCAGCACCCTTGCAGTAGAAGCACTCAGTTTCAGGCTTGGGACCAGCCTTGGGCTTCTTTGCAGGTGCGACAACTTTCTTGCCGTCCTTCTTGAAGTTGCCCTTGTTCTTAGGCTTGCCCTGTCTCTTGAAATTGGTGGTCTTATTGACCATCAACACTTGGTGCTCCTTCTTGATCTCCACTTCAGCAGTTTTTAGCATGGACGATAGTTCAGGCAACGTCTTGTTCATGCAGTGCATATTGTAGTTCATCACAAAGTTCTTATAACTCGGTGGCAGTGATTGGAGGAGACGGTGAATCCCCAACTCATTAGAAATCGATATCCCCAACTCTTGGAGCTTGTTTGCATACCCAGACATGGTGAGCACGTGCTCGCTAACGGAGCTTCCCTCTTCCATCTTACAGTTAAAGAACTTTTTGGAGGTCTCATAGCTCTCCATGGCCGCGCGAGTCTCAAAAATTAGCCTGAGCTCCTTAATGATCTCGAACGGGCCGTGGTGCTCAAAACGCTTCTGGAGCTCCACTTCTAAACCGTACAGGATGGCACACTGAACTGTGGAGTAATGATTTTTCCGAGTGGCGTAAACATTCTTTACGTCATCGGTGGCATCTTCTGCAGGTGGGTCACCTAGCGGTGCTTTGAGCACATAGGTCAACTGACCAACCCTGAGGACGATCTTCAGTCCACGGAACCAGTCCGTGAAATTGCTTCCATTGTTCTTAAGCTTTTCTTTCTCTAGGAACGCATTGAAATTGATGGAGGGGTCGCCATAATCTACAACAAATTTGCAAGTAGTTTAGACTAAGTTTATGATGAATTGAGTTCAAATTTAATTATTAAATTAGCTAGGTGAACTCCCACTCAAAACAACATCCCTCACATTGTCTTAGTGATTACACGAACCAAGTCCACTACACCAAGTCCGATCTTCACGAGAGAAGATGTAGTTTCATCGGCGAACAATCTTCATGTTCATCATATCACTTATATGACCCATGCTCTACCTTTCGGTATTCCGTGTTCCGAGACCATGTCTGTACATGCTAGGCTCGTCAGGATAACCTTAGTTTCCGCATGTGCAAATCTGGCTTGCACCCGTTGTATGCACACGTAGAATCTATCACATCCGATCATCACGAGATGCTTCGAAACGACGAGTCTTAGCAACAGTGTCAACTAAGGGTGAACACTTTATTACTTGATATTTAGTGAGAGGGATCATCTTATAATGCTACCGTCGCGATCTAAGCAATACAAGATGCATAAAGGATTAACATCACAGGCAATTCATAATTAGTGTGATATGATATGGCCCTTTCTTCTTGTGCCTTTGATCTCCATCTCCAAAGCACGAACATGATCTCCATCATCACCAGCATTGCGTTAAGGTCAGTGGCGCCACTTCATGGTTGTCCATCATCACTAGCAACTATTACAACTACTTGGAATAAAGCTATTACAAGATGAATAGACACGCAGGTCTTAACAGAATTAAAGACAACAATTAGGCTCCTGCCGGTTGCCATATTACAACAAGGATCATTGCATACATCAAATATAATCATAATCATATGATGGCCATATCACATCACAAAACCCCTGCAGAAACAAGTTAGACGCCTCTAATTTTCTTTGCATGTTTTACGTGGTTTAGGGCTTTCGAATAAGAACGGATCTTACCTACGAAACTGAACCACAACGTTGATACAAGTGCTATCAAGTGCAAAGTGTAAATTAGATCTATACTATGGTGGGAGAGACAGACACCCGCAAAGCCACTTGTGCAAAGCAAGTTACACGTCAAGCGTGGAGAAAGTTTCATGTGCGATGACATGTAAGGTTAGCCCGAGCCGCTTCATCCCACCATGCCGCAAGATGCAAAGTACACAAAGCAAAAGACGGCACGAGCACCAACGCCCACAAAACCATTGTGTTCTACTCGTGCAACAGATCTACGCATAGATACGGCTCTGATACCACTGATGGGTTCGTAGCATGGAAAACAAAAAATTTCTACCGCAAGAACGAACAAAACCCAGATCTAATCTAGATAAAAGCCAAGATCTAATCTATTAGACATGTGCAATGAGATAGATCTGTACTAACCCTTGTAGATCCGAAAGCGTTACGAGATTGGATCTCGTGGTTGATGTAGTCGATCACTTGCCGATCTCAAGATCGAGTGGACGATCCTTCCGGCGCCGCGTTCCGGCAGCGCTTCCGCAGTCGGTCACATGTACGGAGTCGAAGCAGACCTTCCTCTCCTCGTTCCAGCGAGCAGCGGAGGTAGTAGATCTTCTCCACGGAATCCCAGCAGCACGACGGCGTGGTGGTGGTGGTGGAGTAGAGAATTCTGCAGGGCTTCGCCTAAGCCTGAGCAGAAGAGAGAAAGAGGAGAGAGGCGGCTAGGGTTTGGAGTGGTGGAGGGGGCCAGGGGGTGGCGCCTCCACCCCTCTATTTAAAGGAGGGAGGGCGCCTTGGGAGGGGGAGTCCTACTAGGACTCCCCTCCCTCCTTGGCCGGCAGATTGGGGAGGGGGGGAGGAGTCCTCCTCCCCCACGACTCCTTGTCTTGCCCCACAAGGACTCCTTGATCCCTTTCTTGGTTTTCAAGCAAACTCCAAGAAATCTTCCAGAACCTTCCGGAACATTCCGAAACCTTCTAGAATCCTCATACAAATACTCCGGAACATTTCCTAACTCAGAAAATGATCCCCAATATATGAATTTTATTCTCCGGACAATTCCGGATCTCCTCGTGATGTCCCGGATCCAATCCGAGACTCCGAACAACATTCGGTCTCCAACGCACATTCCATATCTACTTAAAACAACTTCGAACCTTAAGTGTGTCACCCTACGGTTCGTGAATATGTAGACATGATAGAGACACATCTCCTATCAATAACCATCAGCGGGACCTGGAGATCCATAATGGCTCCCACATACTCAACGATGACTTCGTGATCGATAGAACCATTTACATACGAAACCAATTCCCTTTGTCACGCGATACTATACTTATCCGAGGTTTGATCGTCGGTATCTCCATACCTAGTTCTACCTCGTTACTGATAAGTACTCTTTACTCGTTCCATGTTATGTCATCCCTTGTGACCCAGTCACATGCTTGCAAGCTAACTAGATGACATTCCACCGAGAGGGCCCAAAGCATATCTATCCGTCATATGGATGGACAAATCCCAATCTTGGTCCATGCGCTTCAACACATACTTTCAGAATACCCAATGACACCTTTATAACCACCCAGTTACGAAGCGGTGTTTGATGTCATCAAAGTACCCATCCGGTGATGGTGATTAACACAACCTCATGGTCGAAGGATTAGGTTACTATGCATTTAAAAGCTTATAGCAATACGAACTTAATGACTTGATCTTATGCTACGCTTACTATGGGTGTGTGTCCATCACATCATTCTCCTAATGATATAACCTTGTTATTAATCACATCCAATGTCCATGATCAGGAAACCATGATCATCAATTAATCAACAAGCTAGTTCAACAAGAGGCTTACTAGGGACTCTTTTATGTTTACAAAACACACATGTATTAGTGTTTCATAATAATACAATTACAGCATGGGATGTAAACATTCATCATAAACACAAAGAGATATTAATAACCACTTTTATTATTGCCTCTTGGGCATATCTCCAACAGATTCTTGAGGCAAGCCTGCATGCACCGCTGATAGGTGGCTCCTGCGTTTTTAGCCCGAAAGGCATCGTGTTGTAGCAGAACACACCAAAGGGCGTACTAAACGCCGTTTTCTCTTGATCCTCCTCCTTCATTTGAATCTTATTGTAGCCTGAGTAGGCGTCGAGGAAGCAGAGACGCTCACATCCCGCGGTGTGATGTCTACGCACTTTTATTCTTGTAGATAGTTGTTGGGCCTCCAAGTGCAGAGGTTTGTAGAACAGCAACAAGTTTCCCTTAAGTGGATTACCCAAGGTTTATCGAACTCACGGAGGAAGTGTTCAAAGGTATCCCTCTCAAGCAACCCTGCAATCAAGATACAAGAAGTCTCTTGTGTCCCCAACACACCCAATACACTTGTCAGGTATATAGGTGCACTAGTTTGGCGAAGAGATAGTAAAATACAAGTGGTATGGATATAAGACAACGGTGCTAGAAAATACTTTGATGGCATGGAAGAGACTAAAGGCAAACTGAAATAAAGATGGCAGCAAGCAAACATGTAACAGATCTAGTTGCAAATGAAGTTTCAATGCTTCGAAACAAGGCCTAGGGATCATACTTTCACTAGTAAACACTCTCATATAAACATTTTCTCTTTATGATACTACTCTAAACTACTCTCCGGTTGGACACTCTAGTCCATGATAGGGCTATAATAGCACACCTCAAAGTTCGACTTTCCTATCTAGATAACCCCACACTGTCACCTTGAGCTCTAGATGGTTCCAACAAACACCGCAATTTCATAGAAACATCCAACTCCATATATAACTCATAACAAGTATTTGTAATCTCTAGCCTAAGTACCACCATGGTGTGCACACTGTCACTTTCACACACGTGGGGAGAGCAGATATCTATTAAAGCACCTGAGTAGCAAGGTAGATCTATTTGATTACAAAGCTAATGATCACAATATGATCACGCATAGAGAGAGATGAACACATAGCTACCGGTAGAGCCCTTAGCCTCGAGGAAGAACTACTCCCTCATCATCATGGGAATCAGCAACAACGATGGAGATGGTGGTGGAGTCGATGGAGATGGCGGTGAAGATGGTGAAGAGGCAGCAGCAGCGCCGGCGGCGGCACGGAGGACTCCTTCCCTGGCGCCGGTATCATGGGGGAGCACCGCCCCTTAGCCCCTTCCTTCATAGCTTCTTGGGGACGCAAAAACGTGGCTTTGGTGGCTGCAAATTCGTGGGTGGAGAGATCCTCCACGAATTAGGTTTCCGCTTCTCGGATTCCCGTCACCCCCATCTTGGGCTGCAGTAAATCGGGCCTAGTGGGCTCGTCCGGACTTAGAATCAGCTAAATTTGATGACCAAAACGTTTGTCACGAAATTTCCAACAACTTTGTAGTTGAAGAGTTTTCCGTTTGATGCCGTATTTGTCCCGAAACTTGACCATCTTTAAAAACGAGTTCCGAGACAGATATCTGGAAAATCCCAATTTGACTCCAACAAGGTTTCCACTTGTATTCTTGGTAATTACTACACATTAAAGTTTAAAACAAGAACATTGTGCACTTTTGCAACTATTAATAGGTTAGTCCAAATAAATCATAAATTTTATATAAAAAGGAGTGTCAAAAGCATATTATTAGCATAAAACCATCAAAAATTATCGAGACGTTATGGCGTATCAACATCCCCAAGCTTAGTTCCTGCTCGTCCTCGAGTAGGTAAACGATAAAAACAATATAATTTTTAAGATGACATGTAGTCAACACAATCTTGATTGTCATTATTATAAAAACATTGATAGATAGGATCAAAGTACTCTAAACATGAACATAAAAGATAGAGTTCTAACAATAAGACATAGCAACTATGTTGTAACATAAAAAAATACAAACAAAAGATCATGAATAACAATGCATTGAAAGACGTTTGTTTGTTTCACATATAGAAAACATAATTAGAATGGTATTCAGCTTGTCCCTCATAGTGTAGCAAAACATAAATGCATAGGACACCTTCAAAGTTCATAAGGATGACTAGATACAAATAGTTTAAGAACAAGCAATATCAAAGTTATGAATCAATCAACAAGTCTTGGGACAATGCACATTAAACTAAGAATGGCCAATATGCTCTATCAATTGGTGCATAAAGATAGAAGATGGAGACTCAACATAAAAGTAAAAGAAAGGCCTTCATAGAAGGAAGCAAGGATTCAAGTCTCATAAAGAGCTTCCAAAAAGTATGGTACTTGTTAGCTTTCAGCTCTCATTGTCCCTATCATAAGCATCTTGAAGTGATTAAGGTTAAAGTGAACAAACTATGGAGTATATGCTTGACAAAGTATAAGTTGGCAATCTCATGTGCCTTGAATACGAGGGTCGCTCCTCATGCTACTCAAGTTTAGTTATCGGTAAGTTCTTGTCATAGTAAGTACATGCATATCATAGAGAACCACCAACGGGGTACCCCTTTCCCGATGATACGGAAGAATCCCCATATCAAATGACAAGGCAAGCAGACAATGAGCATCTCAGCAATCTTCTTATTTACCATGGGAAAATGGTGTTTTTTCTCTCTTTCCTCTTTTTTCATCTTTTTTTTCTTTTTTTCTCAATCTCTATCTCTTTTTTATAAGAAGAATGCTTCATAGATTACTCATTATGGTCACGCTGCAGGTTTCCACCATGATTAGGCATGGATTAGACCAGCCGCCCAGGCGTTTCTCTAACACACATATATAACTCCATGGACTTACAAGCTCCCCTTTCATTTCACGCCGACGACATCCATAAACAAAAGAGCATGATATCAACTGGGTACAACGTACAAGTGCAATGTTAAAAGCGTTCCCCGTGACAACATGGTTCTGCTAATTCCCAACGTATAAGTGCAAGCATATACAACTTAGATGACACAATGGTTCAAGTTTATTAGGGGCGAGAAAAGTAAAGTGTGCCATCAAGTTCATGAGAGCTTTAATCACTAATTTTCACATAACAAGTTTAATTCGGAAGGTAGATAAAAACATGAATATACTTGGAATAGCAAATGCTAATAAGTAGGTATGGTGGACTCTTTGGAATAACTCGGTTTTATTTGGAGTTGGATGCATGAGTGGAACTCATACTTGGTATAGAGGCTAGCAAAAGACTGGAAGCGACCAACTAAGAGAGCAATAATGGCCATAATCATGCAAAGCGATAAAACGTCATTAATTAAAGCATAAAGTGATATTACAAGTCGAAAACTAAAAGATCATAGAGGCTATGGTGACTTGGTATAGTCTTAACATGGTGTGAGCATGCGCCAAGTCAACCCAAATAAAGCATTAAAGGAGAATACCACAATACTATGCTTTAATATGCTAAAACAACGCATGATTCTTTCAAGGCACATTAAGCAATCTCAATTATTTGTAACATGTCATGGTACCGCAAAAATCACTAAGCATAAAGCAAAAACAATATCAAGCATGACATGATAAAGTCCAAGTCACAGTTAAAAACATGCTCCTTTTTACCACTTAAGCATGGACATTCCTACTCTTTTCCAATCCAAATCAACTTTATTTGAAAACTCACAAAGATAATAATAAATAAAGATCAGTGAGCTTGTCTCACGAATCCACAAAGAAGAACTAAAAATTTTTAAGCTGAAAGCACAAGAAAACTAAGGCTAAACACAGTGTTAGCAAAAGAGAACACTCACAAAACAATAAGAATGAAAACTAGAGTGTTCTAGGCAATGAAAATGGAGTGTGTCTCTCTCCAAAAGAAGTGTTGGGATCCAACCAACTTACTGCAACAAACCAAGGAAAAGAAAACTAAAAACAAAAATAAATACGCTGCAAGTACAACACAACAGTACATGAAATAATAAAAACGAAGTGTCTAGAAAGACCTAAGATTTTTATTGATGAAGAAGGGGATGCCTTGGGCATCCCCAAGATTTGACGCTTGTACTTCTTGAATATTTCTTGGGGTGACACGGGGTGGCATCCCCAAGCTTGAGATTTTGTCAATTCTTTATCTCATTACATCATTCCTTCCCTACACCTGAAAATTTCCTTCATACAAAACTTCACACAATCTTCATTAGCAACATTAGTGCATTCAAAATATAATAAACCTTTGGATTTTAGTTTTAAAGCAGAAAAAATTTCATTAAAACACAAGCTACTATAGCAATTCCTTCAAAAATCTCAATTTCCCAAAGAGAACCTAAAAAGAAATCAATAAAGAGGCAAATGCAAATAATGGCAGAAATCTGTTAAAACAGACCAACAGGTAAAAACCGATTTTTTAGAAGACCTTTTGTTGCTCAAATCAAAAAGTATTTAACTAATGAAAGTTATATAACAATCTGGGGCAGAAGCGTAAAAAATTACATCTCAATCCGACGTACATAGATTTTTCACGAATTTTTTCAGCGAAGCACAAAAATCTGTTTCGGGACAGCAACTTTCCCAAATCTTACTTCTCTCTCATTAGAGGTTATTCTTGGCACAAAAACCAAAAAAAAAGATCAGTAGAGGTTATTATAGAGGTAATAACTTCCAAGATTCATCTAAAACTTTTGGGTTATCTCCCAATAAGTACTTTTCTTTAACGCCTTTAAGTTAGGCATGATAGTTCGAGAAAATGCTCACATAAGAAATATGAATTGAAGTAAAAGAGAGAATCAAGAAGAAAATTCAAAGCATATTTAAGTCTAACCCACTTCCTATGCATAGGAATATTATAAAGAAACAAGTCATGAAAGCACAAAGCAACAAGCATAGGAAAGCAAAACAAGTGCAACTTCAAGACTTTCAACATAAAGAGGGGAAACTTAATAATGTTGAGATACATAAGACCATGTTTCCCTCTCTCATAATAACTTTTAGTAGCAACATGACTAAAATTAACAATATAACTATCACATGAAATATTCTTATCATGAGCCACATGCATAAAATGATTATTACTCTCCACATAAGCATAGTCATTCTTATTAATTGTGGTGGGAGCAAATTCAACAAAATAGCTATCATTATTATTATCATCACCATAATCATCAAATATAGAAGGCATATTGTAATCATAATTAATTTTCTCCTCAATAGTAGGTAGAATAAAAATATCATATTCATCATTGTAATCATCATATATTGGAGGCATAGTATCATCAAAGTAAACTTTCTCGTCCATGCTTGGGGGACTAAAAAGATCATTTTCATCAAAACCAGCTTCCCCAAGCTTAGACTTTTCCATAGAATTAGGAATAATGGTGTTCAAAGAATTCATACTAATAACATTGCTATTAGCATGCAAATAAAGTTTCATAGGTTTTTTAATTTTCTCTTCAAACACTTCACGTCCTAACTCAAGATAAATACTATAAAACTCTCTAATTTTGTTGTTGTTTTCCATTAAGCCTAACTAGTGAAAACAAGAAAAAAAGGCAAAATTGCAAAATCTAAAGGAAATAACTTTGAGCACTCACACCGAAGGATGTGAGTACCTTTTACCTTACCTCCTCAGCAACGGCGCTAGAAAATAGCTTGATGTCTATGCACTTCTATTCTTGTAGACAGTTGTTGGGCCTCCAAGTGTAGAGGTTTGTGGAACAGCAGCAAGTTTCCCTTAAGTGGATTACCCAAGGTTTATTGAACTCAGGGAGGAAGTGGTCAAAGGTATCCCTCTCAAGTAACCCTGCAATCAAAATACAAGAAGTCTCTTGTGTCCCCAACACACCCAATACACTTGTCAGGTATATAGGTGCACTAGTTCAGCAAAAAGATAGTAAAATACAAGTGGTATGGATATAATACAACGGTGCTAGAAAATACTTTGATGGCGTGGAAGAGACTAAAGGCAAACTGAAATAAAGATGGCAGCAAGCAAACATGTAACATATCTAGTTGCAAACGAAGTTTCAATGCTTAGAAACAAGGCCTGGGGATCATACTTTCACTAGTGAACATTCTCATATAAATATCTTTTATTTATGATACTACTCTAAACTACTATCCGGTTGGACACTCTAATCCATGGTAGGGCTATAACAACACATCTCAACGTTTGCTTTTCTCATCTAGATTACCCCACACTGCCACCTTGAGCTCTAGATGGTTCCAACAAACACCGCAATTTTGTAGAAACATCCAACTCCAAATATAACTCATAACAAGTATTTGTAATCTCTAGCCTAAGTGCCACCATGGTGTGTACGCTTTTACTTTCACACACGTGGGGAGAGCAAAGATCTATTAAAAACTTGAGTAGCAAGGTAGATCTACTTGATTACAAAGCTCATGATCACAATATGATCACGCATAGAGAGAGAAATGAACACATAGCTACCGGTAGAGCCCTTAGCCTCGAGGAAGAACTACTCTCTCATCATCATGGGAATCAGCAACGGCGATGAAGATGGCGGTGGAGTCGATGGAGATGGCGGTGAAGATGGTGAAGAGGCGGCGGCGGCGACGCTGGCGCGGAGGACTCCTTCCCTGCCGCTGGTATCATGGGGGAGCACCGCCCCTTAGCCCCTTCCTTCATGGCTTCTTGGGGACGCAAAAACGTGGCTTTGGTGGCTGCAAATTCGTGGCTTCTCGGATTCCCGTCACCTCATCTTGGGCTGTAGTAAATCGGGCCTAGTGGGCCCGTCCGAAGACGGAATCAGCTAAATTTTATGTCCAGAACGTTTGTCGCGAAATTTCCAACAACTTTGTAGTTGAAGAGTTTTCCGTTTGACGCTGTATTAGTCCTGAAATGTGACCATCTTAAAAAAGAGTTCTGAGACAGATTTCTGGATAATCCCAATTTGACTCCAACAAGGTTTCCACTTGTATTCTTGGTAATTACTACACATTAAAGTGTAAAACAAGAACATTGTTCACTTTTGCAAATATTAGTAGGTTAGTCCAACTAAATTATAAACTTTATATAAAAAGGAGTGTCAAAAGCATATTATTAGCATAAAACCATCAAAAATTATATATACGTTATGGACGTATCACGGTGGAGTCAATGAATTGGTCGATTCGCGGCAGTGGGAAGTGATCCTTTTGGCAGTGCTTGTTCAAGGAGGTGAAGTCCACGCACATTCGCAGGATATCTGTGTCTTTTTTGGGCACAAGCACTGTGTTAGCGAGTCAAGTGCTTTCATTGATCTCACGTATGAATTTTGCATCGAGGAGTTAGTTGATCTCCATTCCAATTGCTTTTGCTCTTGGTTCAGACAGTCGCCGAATTGTATGCTTGACTGGCCTTGCGCCTGGATTCATGTTGAGTGAGTGCTCGGCGAATTCCCTAGGAACTCCTGGCATGTCCGCTGGACACCAGGCGAAGATCTCCCAGTGCTCACGGAGGAATTCGACGAGCGCGAGTTCCTATGCGGAACTCAAGCTGTTGGCGATGAGGGTCGTCTTGGTCAGGTCCGTTGGGTGGACCTGGACTTTCTTCGTGTGCACCGACGAGTCGAAGGACAGGTCGGGTGATCTTGGCCTGCTCAGGGGAAGTAGACTGTTGTCTGTCAACTCCTTTAATCTTGCGAGTTCCTCCTGCATGCCGAAGGACTGGGAGATTCTATTGACTTCCCTGTCATAGCTATCGGACCTCTCGAAGTTTTCGTTGATCGTGATGACGCCATTTGGTCCCGGCATCTTCATCTGCAGGTAGGCGTAGTGCGGCACTTCCATGAACCTTGCGAGCACGACACGTCTGAGGATGGAGTGGTATTGTGAAGGCCAGTCGACGACTTCAAAGTCGATGCTCTCTCGCCGAAAGTTTTGCGGCGTGCCGAAGATGACATCGAGGTTGATTTTTCCCAGGGGATATATGCCTTTCCCTGGGACGATGCCGTGGAACGTCGTGTCTAAAACTTCCAGACATGTCAGAGGGATCCTCATCACACGCAAGATATTCGCGAACATGAGGTTAATGTCGCTGTCGCCATCCATGAAGATGCGACTCATATCGAAACCCCCAATCAGCGCCTTGAGTACGAGGGGACAGTGGCCTGGACGAGGAACTTGGCGCAGGTGGTCACGCCTATCGAAGGTGATGCAGGAGTCGCTTCCACTAAGGTACTCAGTGGTGGAAGGTGGAGAGTTTACCGCCAAGTTGACTTGGCGAGTGATGGCCTTCTGCACTTGATTTGAGGGATGCCCTTTTTGGATCATCCCCATGTTGCCCACGGCTCGTGGGTATGGTTTGCCTCCGTGATGCTGGACCAGCGCGGCCGCGGGTGGTGGTGGTACGGGCGGTGGTGGAGGAGCTCCATGTGCCACAGCGCCTGGGGCGGCTCCATAGCTTCTGTTGACCGCGTCGCGATTCATCCGGGCCAGGCCCTCGTGAAGTTTGAGGAACTCGCGGCAGTCCTTGAGAAGGTGGCTGGATTTCTTCTTGCCATCGTGCTTGTCGATGTAGAAGTGCACGTTGCATGGCCCGAACAGTTTGTCCTCGATAGATGGTGCGGGTGCCTCTTCGAGAGTGCGGCATTGCCACACCTGCGTGGTTTTGCCGCTGTCGCGGTATCCACCAATGTGGTATCTGCTGTTGCGGTTGTCGTTGTGTTTGTAGGCGTAGCCGGCTGGGACCATGTTGACCTCGTCGTAGTCGTCGTAGACGCGCATCCGACGTTTGCCTCGGTGGTCGCATCTACGCCCGAGGTCATCGTCGTTGTCAGAGTAGGTATGGTTCTTCACCGAGTCTTCTCCATCAGCCTACCGGTTCATGATTTCCATCAGGTGGTCGATCGTTTTGGGCTTCGAGCGGCCCAGCTCCTCCCTGAGCTCTATATGGTGAACACCGCCGTTGAATGCGTCGATTGCGCGGTCCTCCGAGATGTTTTCTGCGGAGTTCTTGATGATGGACCACCTCTGGATGTACGAGCGTAGCGATTCGCCCGATCTTTGCTGGCAGCTTCTCAGCTCTTTGATTGATGCGGGCCTTTTCTAAGTGCCCTTGAAATTGCGCACGAAGCTGTAGACCAGCTCATCCTAGCTGCGAATGGATCCGTGTAGGAGGTTGTTGAGCCATGCTCGAGCGACGCCCTGCAGCTGTAGCTGCAGACATTGCATGGCCGTGCTTCGACTCCCGCCATGTAGTCTGACGGAGGAGATGTGGTCCTCCAACCAGATTTTCAGGTCCTGTAGACCGTCAAATTTTGGGTTCTCCGACGGGAGTTTGAACCCTTTAGGCATTCGCTTCTGCCTGATGGCCCTGCTGAAGCATCTAGCGCCGCAGAGCTCAGTCTCGTCTTCTTCTGAGTCAGTCAAATGAGCGCGTCTTTCCCACATCTTGTCGACTTTGCGCTGCATGAGGTCATCGCGTGCATTGTAGTCGCGATCATGCCGCCGTGAGCGGCGACGCTGAGACAGATCGTGGCTATCGTCACTGGACGAGGGCGAGGAGTAGCGTTTTACCAAAGCCTTGCTTTTCTTTGGCTCTGGTATGAGCTCTTTGTCGAGGGCGGCCTTGACTATCCCCAAGCCCGTGATCATAGAACGGTGCATGGCAGCTCGTGGATCTCTAGCTGACGGCTGGTTGTTGAGGAGGTACATGGTGGCCGCCGTTACCGCGGCTTGCGGCGTCTTCGGGAGCATGTTGCCCCGCGTATCCACCGTCATGGAGCCGAAGTCGAGGACTTTCGCGGCTTCTACGTGCTCCTCCTCGGTGAGGTGGGCTAGTCGAGATCTTCTCTTGTTGGCCAGGTACTCGCTGCCTTTGGAGGAGGATCCTCCGTGTGAGGAGAGCCCAGCTCGCCGAAGGCTTGACTCGTCCACCGCCTTTTTACGCGCCTCGGGTTGCACGATTGCATGTAGCTAGCGTCTGTATTCCTCCTTCAGTAGCCAATGGTAGCCCATCAACATGTCTTGCGAGGAGTCGAGGGGTAGAGGATTGCCTCGTAGAGCTTCTCGACAGCGGGCCCACTCGTTGTCGTTGAGCCTGATCACTACACGCTCTCCAGTGTGTTCGTTCACTATGGTCGGCGGTTCTCCTCCCGCTCCATTGTTGACGGGCGCACCGTTTCCACCATTGGTGGGGCCGCCGTTAGGTATGTCGCCATTGGGTGGACCACCGTTGGGTATGCCACCGTTGGGTGGCCCGGTGCCAAATCCGGTGCCAGCGTTATCGCGATTGGCAGTGGTGTCGCCCGCGTTGATTACAACGCACATGAAGTGGTTGGGGAAGCTGTTGCTCCCGCAACTTTTAGATCCAGAGCTGTAGGCTCCGTCTTTAGTGGCTAGGTCACCCAGATCGGATCCGCGACTGCTGTCGATGTCCGTGCTCCCAGCTGTTGCCGAGGCGTTGAGTTTGCTGAGGGTGCCGATTGGTGGCGGGAACCACGATGCTGGAGCAATGGCGGGTGCTGTCGGCTGGTCAGGCATGCGAAGCGTGCCCATCTGACCAACCTGAAAGTAGAAGCTCCCAATCGCCAGACCGATTCCATCGCCCACGGACTCGAAAGCCGGGCGAGTGACCGGCGTGTGGACGATGAAGTCGAACGCGCCGAAGAGCTGGCGAATCTCCGCTGTTGCAGAGTTGTAGATCGCGATTGATGGGGCCAAAGAAGCCACAACATCAGCACTCCTAGCTCCCACAGACGACGCCAATTGACGAGGGTTTAATTCGTCAATGCCCATTGTTATGGACTTGGGTTTTGGAGAAGGAGGGAGCGCTGGAGACATCAGTTGACTGGCAAACAAACACACAGGGACGCAAGTTTTACCCAGGTTCAGGCCTCATAGAGGTCCCTACTCCTGCTTGTCTGCTCTTAGAATTAACTAAGGAATCGAAGATTATAGGGGCGCGCAGATGCAATCTGGCGAGAGTTGTGGAAACCAAGGTGGTGATTGTCCTCCTCGCCGCCCCCTCCTAGCCTTTATATAGATAGGCTAGGTCTCGGGTAGCAGGTCAAGTCGGTTACATATTAGGGTTTTTCCCTTTCAACTTTCTATCTTAAGCTTCTTCTTGTCTCGCAAGCAATCAAGAGTCCATGGGCCACTCGAATTCTCCACTGGGCCTTGGCAACGTCGTGGGCTTCTGCTGTATCTGGACCATATATACCAAGCTCGAGTACCTGTAGGGTATACCCATGTCACAGGGGATCAAACATTTTATCCTCTTACCATTCGCAATGGCATGGAAGTAGGCCGTGTTCGATTCCCCCTGGAGAGTCTAGTTCTGGCGACTGTACTAGCGCCAGAATGCCTCGTCGCCCTTGTAGATCTCCATGATGGAGGACTCAAGGGAGTACCTATGAGACTAGGCATCCACCGAGAGGCCAACCAGGCCGGCCTCCTGGTCAATGGCCTAGATCTCCTGAAGTATGGCCTCCTTCTGGCCACGAAGGGCGGCACCAAGGTTTGCCCCCCTAGCCTCGCATGAACTGTCTGGCAAGTTTGGCATAGTGGTGCCAGATATCCACCGCACAGTAGACACGAGGTAGGGAGGCCTCCGCCTCTAGCCACTTCGACTGAACCGCCTCCACAAACTCTGGCTTTTGGATCCAAAATGTCTCAAAGTGGAAGCGATTTAGTCTTGGCGGCAGGCCCCCGTCGGTGGAGAGTACAAGAGGGGTGTGATCGGAGCCAACTCTGGTAACCGCCTTAAGCGAGCAAAGGGGGAAATCGAGTTCCCATTCCACTAAGACGAGGACACAGTCCAACACACTACAGATGGGGTCTAGCTGTTTGTTGGTCCAGGTATATCTAGCGCCTACCCGCACGAACTCTCTAAGAGCGAGATCGGCGATACAATCATTGAATATACGCATCCTCGGGAGGTCCAGTGGATCAGATTAGATTAAAGTCCCTAGCCACAACAATGGAGACCTCTGTCCGTTCCACTTTGGACTGGAGCTCATGCAAGAAGTCTGCGGACCTCCGATGGTCCGTGGGGCCATAGACAATAATCACCTCCCACTTGAGGTGAGACTGTCTATGGGTGAGAGCCATGCTCACGAAGAACTCTCCGCGGTTCATTCCCCGACCTCAAAGGTATCCTCCTTCACACCAAGGAGGATGCCCTCGGAGTGACCATTAGCCGGGAGCCAAGTCTAGATGAACTTATGACGAGATAAACCTTCTGGTTCTGCAATGGAGAAGTCCTGAGGGGTCATCTCCTCAAGGCCGACAATACCCGGCTCTCCTTTTTGCATTTCACGAGCCCTTAACTTTAGTCTCTTGTGGAAGTTTACAGGGTCTTGTTGTAATTTAGTTCCTGGGGCACTTCTCGTTAAAAAAAAAGATCGTGAGCTCATAAAAGAACTCAAAGTTACCTCATGTAAAAAAGAAGAACCTACAGATTGTCTGTCGTAATACGACCCCCCTACAGAGAGAGAGAGAGAGATGCAGTATAGTTAGTGTGGAGCTTAGTATCGGAGTACTCGATTTAGGACCCGTCGGTTTTAATAGGATACCAACAGCAAACTAGGAGCAGGTGTCGCTGGCATGCCACGCAGCGATATGCCATGCATGTAGGATCGAGTCAAGAATAGAAGGAGACCGACCACAGCCGGTGGTGGCAGATCGTCGAGCGGACGCGCGGGCGTTGCGGTCGCTGGAGGAAACCAACCGCACGCGCCCGCGCCATGGATGCCCTTCCCATGGCGCCTCAGCACGTATAAGTCTGGGCCTCCTCTGCCTCCCCTCCCCTGTCCCATTTCCATCGCCCGCCGCATGCCCCCGATCAACCGACCATCGCCGTCGCGTTGATCGATCTACCCACCCACCTGCAGCCGGCCCGCTCGAGGGGGAAGCCCATCAGGACAGGAGGAGAGCTCGACGGCGAGGAGGGATATGACGGCAGGTTCTACGATGCGCGCCTGCGCCGCCGCGGTGCTCGCGCTGGCTCTGCTGGCCGTGGCGGTGCGGGCCGAGGACCCCTACCTCTTCTTCGAGTGGAAGGTGACGTACGGGACCAAGTCCCCGATGGGCGTACCCCAGAAGATGCTCCTCATCAACGACGCCTTCCCCGGGCCCACCATCAACTGCACATCCAACAACAACATCATCGTCAACGTCTTCAACCAGATCGACAAGCCGCTCCTCTTCACCTGGTACGTCCATGGTCTACTCCTGAATAATCCTGGATCCATCATTAATTCTTCTTTTGGTGGTATCTTGGATCCTTGGTCATTGTTACATACATGCGCGCGCGCGCGTGGCGCGGCATGCAACAATTGGCATGATGCAGGCACGGGATCCAGCAGCGGAAGAACTCGTGGCAGGACGGCATGCCGGGCGCCATGTGCCCCATCATGCCCGGCACCAACTACACGTACAAGATGCAGTTCAAGGACCAGATCGGCACCTTCTTCTACTTCCCCAGCATCGGCATGCAGCGCGCCGCCGGAGCGTACGGGCTCATCAGCATCCACAGCCGCCCGCTCATCCCCGTCCCCTTCGACCCGCCGGCCGACGACTTCGCCGTCATGGTCGGCGACTGGTACACCAAGGACCACACCGTCCTCGAGAAGCACCTCGACACGGGCAAGACCATCGGCCGCCCCGCGGGTCTCCTCATCAACGGCAAGAACGAGAAGGACGCCTCCAACCCGCCCATGTACAACGTGGAGGCCGGCAAGCAGTACCGGTTCCGCATCTGCAACGTCGGCCTCAAGGCGTCCCTCAACGTGCGCGTGCAGGGCCACGTCCTCAAGCTGGTCGAGATGGAGGGCTCCCACACCGTGCAGAACGAGTACGACTCCATGGACGTCCACGTCGGCCAGTGCTTCTCCGTCCTCGTCACCGCCAACCAGAAGCCCGGCGACTACTTCCTCGTCGCCTCCACCCGCTTCATCAAGGAGGTGAACACCATCACCGCCATCATGCGCTACAAGGGAGCCAACACCCCGCCGTCGCCCAAGCTGCCGGAGGCGCCCAGCGGCTGGGCCTGGTCCATCAACCAGTGGAGGTCCTTCCGCTGGAACCTCACGGCCAGCGCCGCCAGGCCCAACCCGCAGGGGTCCTACCACTACGGCCAGATCAACATCACCCGCACCATCAAGCTCTCCACCAGCCGCGCCATGGTCGACGGCAAGGAGAGGTACGCCCTCAACGGCGTCTCGCACGTCGACCCCGACACGCCCCTCAAGCTCGCCGAGTACTTCAACGCCACCAAGGGCGTCTTCGAGTACAACCTCATCGGCGACACGCCACCCAAGGAGGGAACCCCCATCAAGATGGCCCCCAACGTCATCACCGCCGAGTACCGTACCTACATCGAGGTCGTCTTCGAGAACGTTGAGAAGAGCATCGACTCATTCCATCTCAACGGCTACGCATTCTTCGCCGCCGGGTACGTGTTGTATTCCATCTTGTCTCTACTAGCTCTTCTGATCGATCCATGCATCTCTGGGTCGCCTGAACTTCTGATCGATCTGGGTGCGTGTGTGCATATATACATTGTGCAGCATGGGACCGGGGCTATGGACGGTGGACTGCAGGAAGACCTACAATCTTCTGGACACGGTGAGCCGGCACACCATCCAGGTGTACCCGAGGTCGTGGACGGCGGTGATGCTCACCTTCGATAACGCCGGGATGTGGAACTTGAGGTCCAATCTGTGGGAGAGGTACTACATGGGGGAGCAGCTGTACGTGAGCTGCACCTCGCCGGCGAGGTCGCTCAGGGACGAGGTCAACATGCCCGAGAACACCCTCCGCTGCGGCAAGATCGTCGGCCTGCCGCTGCCGGCGCCGTACGTCATCGCATAAGCTACTACCCACTCCACTCCGTTCCATTCTACTCAAGGCCTACGCAAGCATTGGCCCAGGCATATGCACGAGCGCATGCATGGTGCTGTACACACTACGTACAACAACAGCAGGAAGAGCAGGAGTTTTTTGTTTTCTTTTTTCTCGTACGCCGCCGCCACGTCGACTCTTCTTCTTGTCAGATTTTTATTCTCTCTTTTCGAAGAATAAAAATATATCTATAGGGGGCTCAAGACCACCTGTACGTTATCGGAACGAGGATGATATGATGAGGACAAGAAGAAGAGAAGATTGGCCGGATATGCGAACGCCATACGACCTCGATCGGGAAGCCCCCCGTCGAATCGTACGTTGTAATAGGAGTACCTTTAATTAATTCTATCTGATGAACATCATTTATCCAATAAGTCCTTGAGACAAATTGGTCCATTATTTGTGTGTCGATAACATATATATGTGTGTACATGAGCATATTGTAATTTTTATTCGCCCTTCTGTTTTCTTGTGTAACTTCCATTAATATGAAACGTCGTATTATGGTTCACGGTCCCTTCTTGCAACCTGTGTTTTCAGTTCAATATGTGGATCATGCTTAGGTCGATCCACCTTCCTTCTTTAAAGTACCTTGGGTCTCATTAAAAGTAAAAATTTAGGTTATTTTGAACAAATCACAATAATTTGTGATGAATTTTGACAAAAAACCCGCATATAATTTGAATCTAGTTTGAATTTTACATAAATAATTCGGCATAGACGAAATCATCTAAAAATGGAAATTTTGATGAAATATACTCTCCCGGTTCCATATTTGTCGTGGTTTTAGTTCAAATTTAAACTAAAACCACGAAGAATTATGGAACTAAGGGAGTACCATGCTTTGTTTCCGATGACTAATTTAGATTTAAGTGGAAATATAGTTAGAAAATGCTTCCAAGTTCTTGAATTATACATAAAATAATTTGGTATCGCCGAAATTGTGGAAAAAATGGAAATGTCGATGAAATATACTCCCTCGTTCCATAATTCTTGTCGTGAGGGAGTACCATGGTATGTGCTGACTAGTTGAGATGCCAGTAGAAGCATAGCTAGAAAATGCTTCTAAATTCTCTACCTCCAAGATCTAGCACGTGTAGCTTTGCCTCTGAACCTCAGATATGTCTAGTAACCTTTTGAAGGATTTGGGTTTAAGGTTCCAAAATAAATAAAGTTCCAATAGAAGAATTTTTGACCTCCCAAATCACCCGAAGTTTCGGAAACTTTGAAAATTATCAATTAAATTTGACAAATTCAAGCCATTTAAATTAAATTCAGATATAATCATTTTTTGCGGGTGATTCAGATATAATCTAAATCCATTGTGAAATTTGGAGGTACAAAATATTTTGCTAAACACCTTTTTGGTTGCAATTTGGCAAGGATACCATTCTACCTGGAGGTTTGGATCGCATCGATTATTTGGTTGATGGACTTGGATACCTAATTTTGATCATCTGTTGACAACCGCTGGAATGGAATGTTACAATTGCTATAAGAAATTGAACCATGTTTTGCAACACCTCATGTATATCAACGATATATTCGCATATATTGAAAACAAGTGATAGAAACACGTGTATCTTCAAAGTGAACTGGGTAGCCACATGGAATAAAATGTTGATCAAAATGGTTATATGTATTTTTAACAACACCAAGCACAACATTAGTTGGGACCTTAGTTTACATTTGAGATCAGGGAATAGGTATGTGTGTGAAGGGAATATGTCCTGAGAGGCAATAATAAAGTTGTTATTATACACATTCAAGTATATGATAGATGTTTATTTTGCATGCTATAATTGTATTAATTTGGAAATATTAATACATGTGTGTTTAATAAACATAAGGAAAGTTCCTAGTTATGCCTCTCTTATATACTAGCTCGTTGATTAACAAGATAATCAAGGTTTCCTGATCATGGACATTGGATGTTGTTAATAACGAGGTCACAACATTAGTGGAATGATGTGATGAACATTCATCCGAAGTATAGCATTACGATCAAAGTCATTGTGTTTATATTGATATAACATCTAACAAAGTAATCCTAGTTCTTAGACCATGAGATCATGTTAATCACTAACACTGGAAGAGTATCTTAATAACATCAAACGTCACACCGTGAAAGGGTGATTTTAAAGGTGGGTTTAGTGCTACAAAAGTGTTATGTAGAAGCTCATGGGTTCAGTGATGGATAGATATTCTCTAGGCCCTCTCGGTGATATCACATTGGTTAGCTTGCAAGCAAGTGATGAGATCACTAGAATGTTATATCACGGGAAGGAGAAAAGAGTACATGTTGGTAACAAGATCAAACTAGGTATGGAGATACCGATGATCGAATCTTGGACATGTAATATACCCCGAGACAAAGGGATTTAGTTACTAGCATTAAAGGTTCTCACGATCACAGAAGTCATCGTAGAATATGTAGGAGTCGGTATGGATCTCTAGGTCCCGCTTCTGATTATTGATCTGAGAGGGGTCTCGATCATGTCTGCATTATTTACGAACCATAGGGTGACACACTTAAGGGACACCAACACCATTTGGAGCAAATGTGTTTCCGACGAATGAATTGCAAAGCGCTGGAATTATTTCAATAGACACCGAAATTGTTTCGGGTGAAATTGCTGAAACTGGTTCTGCATGTAATATTGAAATGTTGTGGGGGGTTTTATGTGAATGTTTGTTAATTAAAGTAATTAACAAAATTCTGAATAAATTTAATAAAAGAGTTTTATTAAATGAGAGAGCATTAAATTTGGAGAAATTTAATGCATTTAAAGTAGAGACTTTAAAGAGGAATGTTAAGGGACACTTTTATGTGGAGGGGGTTACCACCACATGAATGGGGGAGGTGAGGGGTCAGCCCCCATGGGGCGCCGGCCATGGGGAGGGTTACCCCCTCCTCCTATAAAAGGACACCCCTCTCACTCTTCTTCCTCACACCTCCTCGTGATGGATCTATGCCCCTATAGAATCATTCCCACATGGTCTCGGATTAGCGAGATACATGTTCCCGATGGCATTTCGTCTGGAAGGAGTTGCTGCTTCCGCTGCATCACTGGAGCGAGGAGGCGGAGGTTTTTCGATGGCCTGAACGTGTGTGCGAGTGCGGATGCGCTGCTGGTTTGCGGCGCTAGGACTTCCGCACGATCTTGAGATCGGCAAGCGTACGACTACATCATCCACGAGTTCCTACTCGTTAACAAAACTTGGTTGTCTTCGAGGGTAAGTTCTCCATGGATGTATATCCACCCGTTGCTTGTATCTAGTAGATAGATCTTGGCGTATAGTTCTCATCGTAGGAATTTTTTTGTTTTCTATGTTGCGAACCCTTCAGTGGTATCAGAGCCTGATCTATGCGTAGGTGCTTTGCACGGGTAGAACACATAAGAGTATGTGGGCGGTGATGATCATGTTATTGCTTCTTATATGTACTTTGGATATTGGTGGCATAGTGGGATGAAGCGGCCCGGACCAACCTTACATGTCATCGCACATGAGACCGTTTCCACGACTGACATGCAACTAGTTTTGCATAAGTGGCTGGCGGGTGTCTGTCTCTCCTACTATAATCAATATCTGATTTACAACGAGTTACTAATAATTTGGTTATCATCGTTGTGGTTCCATGTTAGTAGGTAAGAACGGTTCTATCTTTGAAAGCCCTAAGCCACGTAAAACTTGCAATTGATAAATTAGAGGCGTCTAGTTTAGGTCGTTGCTGGGCTTGTGTCATGATATGGTATTGTTGTGAGTTGATGTATAGTTGATACACTTACAACACACTTAACATGTAAGTTCCATAGACCTTGGACTTACACACAAAGGAATGATAGAGAACATACCACGATGCATATGATAGTGATCAAATGCAAGAACCATATCATTTCACTTTACACATATGATGTTCGCATCTTATATTGCCAGTTTGGTGTTTTAGTAGCGTTATAAGATGATCCCTCATTTGAATATCAAGATAAAAAATGTGTTCTTCCTTAAGTACACACCGTTTATGTTTCGCCGTTTCAAGACATCATGTGATGATCGGGTGTACTTGAATCCACAATTATATTTCGGGTGTAAGACAGTTTTACACATGCGAGTACTAAGGTTCTTACTTGGTGAGCCTAACATGTACATACATGACCTCTGAACACGGACCGAAAGGTTAAGCATGAGTCATATAGTTGATATTATGCCCATATAGATGCTCGGCCTTTGAAGCTACACCGACTCATGTGATGATCGAACTTGGTCTAGTGGATTTGGTTCATGTAATCACCAAAAAGACACAAGAGATGTTGTTCTTGAGTGGGATGATATGTCCAAAACGTATCTACTTTCCCGAACACTTTTGCTATTGTTTCTCCTCTAAACTTGTGTGATTTGGATACAACTAACACGGACTGACACTGTTTTCAGCAAAATTACTTTGGTGTCTAGTTTTTGTACAGAAAATCAACTATCAGGAAAAATACCGGAAAATATGCCAAAAATCCTATTTCACCAGAAGACTCCCGGAGCCAGAATATGAGACGGAGTGGGGCTGGGGCCCAGCCACACCACCTGGCCGCGCGGGCTGGGCCTGGCCGCGCCAGGGGGTGGTCTGGCCACCCCAGACACCCCCTCGGTCTCCCTCTTCGCCTATAAGATGCCTTCTGACCTAAAAACTCAGGGGGGTCGATGTTTTTGCAGAAAGTGTTCTGCTCCACCGCCACCACCAAATTCCACGATTCGGAACCAAAAACTCCGTTCTAGCACCCTGCTAGGACGGGGAATTGGAGGAGATCATCGCCATCATCATCACCATCGCTTCTCCATCGACCATCCATGTTTCCCCCATCTATGAGTCAATAATCCCCTGATGTAGGCTATGGGGATGGTAGGGATTGGATGAGATCGTTCATGTAATTGCATCAGATTGTTAGGGCATGGTGCCTAGTATCTACTATTAGTGCTTTTTGACTTTGTTGCGACTTGTTATGCTTAATGCTTGTCACTAGGGCCCGAGTGCCATGATTTCAGATCTGAACATGTTATTGATTCATTATGATAGTATTGTTTATGGTCTTACCTGCAAGTTGTATACACACGTTGTTGTCCGAAACCAAAGGCCCCGAAGTGACCGAAATCGGGATAACCGGAGGGAATGGCTTTGATGTGACGATCATATGTGTTCACGGAGTGTTAATGCTTTGTACCGGTACTCTATTAAAAGGAGCACTTTAATTGCCAGTAGTTCCCTTGAGGCCCCGCTGCAAACGGGCTAGCAAGACAGAAGATGTTGCGCAAGTTCTCATTGCGAGCACATATGACTATATATGGAACACATGCCTAGGATTATCTAGTACTTAGATGCTTTATCTTATTTATCTGCAATTGCCCTATGTTCTGATTGCTATGTGAATTGTCTTGTCCATGCAACGCCCATCCATTCATTCCTATGCCTACCACACTCGAATCCTACTGTTTACGGCTATTGTTACTATTGTCTTTACTTTACTACTGCTGTTACTTTACTATTCCTACTACAAAGCTGTTGCTACTGATAAACTGCTGTGAGAAAGATTGTTTCCAGGTACAGCTGAATTGACAACTCAGTTGTTAAGGCTTATAAATATTCTTTGGCTCCCATTGTGTCGAATCAATAAATTGGGTTTCACTTCCCTCGAAAATACTGCGATACACCCCTATACTTGTGGGTCATCAAGACTATTTTCTGGCACCGTTGCCAGGGAGCATAGCTTTATTTATCAAGTCCACTTGGAATCATTATTGTTCGCTGCCATTCATCCATCATGGGTAAGTCTCGTGATGGCAAGGTTCCTATTTTACCATCCACTATAAGAAGAGGTACAATTCTGAACACCTCTGTTGCTCTTGATTCACCATCTGTTATGAGTAAGCTCGTTACACCACCACATACACATGCTACGCACATTGCTACTACTGCTGAATCTGAAACTTCTGATACTTATGATGCTGATTCTACTGTGCTTGATAAAAGTGGTTCATTAGGTCCTTTCCTAGATGCTACGATTGCTAGAACTATAGCTGGAAATACTAAAACTCCTAATGAAGACACTACTACACCTGTTAGTTCACCTGGGTCTAGTGAGAGTTATGATATTGAAGACGGTTATGTTGAGATGACCGATGAATTTATTAAAGAATGTTACAACACCCATGATAGGAGCGCCGATAAGAGTCTCCTTGAGAGGCGTACTATTAGACCCAAATTTTCTACTATTGCTAAGTTTGCTGCATCTCCCATAAACATTAAAGATAAAGATTATGATTTCTCTAATGGAAAACACTAGAGCTATTGTTGAGTTGAAGGATATTGTGGAAATAACCTCTAATGATGTTAAAATGATTGTTAAACATTTTCAAATGGTTCAAACTTAAATAGATCAACTTATTAAAGTGCAAAAAGACTTGCTAGTTAATGCTGCCAAAGAAAAACATGCTTATGAAATTAGAACTAGAAGTGATGCTGCTAACCAGGATCCTCCATATCCCGAGGGGCACCCCAAAAGAATTGAGCAGGATTCTCAACAAGCTGAAAATAGTGGCACTACTCATAAGAAAAGGAAAAAGAAACATAAAACCATTGTAGAACCCTCTGAACCTACTAAAGATCCTAATAGTATATCTATCTCTGATGCTGAAACTGAAAGTGGTAATGAAGAAAATGATGTTCCTGATAAAGAAAAAGTTGAAGAAGAACCTGAAAAGCACACTAAGAATACTAAATACACTAAAGAATATTTTATTGCTAAGAAACATGGTAGTGAAAGAGAGCCTTGGGTCCAAAAACCTATGCCTTCCCTGATAAGAAACACAAGTCAAAGGAAGATGAACACTATAACAAGTTTTATGAGTGGATGAAACCTTTATTATTGCAAATTCCTTTGACTGATGCTATTAAATTGCCTCCTTGCTCAAAGTATATGAAGGATATTGTCTCGAATAAAAGGAAGATCCCTAATGAAGAAATCTCTACTTTGCTTGCTAATTATTCCTTTAATGGTAAGGTTCCAAAGAAACTTGGAGACCTAGGGATTCCAACTATCCCTTGCTCTATTAAAAATAGTTATGTTAGAACTGCTTTGTCTGATTTGGGAGCAGGAGTTAGTGTCATGCCTTTCTCTCTTTACAAGAGACTTCAACTTGAAAAACTAATACCAACTGATATATCTTTGCAAATGGCTGATAAATCTACCACTATTCCTGTTGGTATATGTGAGGATGTACCTGTTCAAGTGGCTCATAATTGCTTGATATTAACTGATTTTGTTGTGCTTGAAATGCCTGAAGATGATAATATGTCTATTATTCTTGGGAGACCTTTTCTTAATACTGCAAGAGCTGTTATTAATTGTAATCAAGGAAAGGTGACCTTCAATGTTAATGACAAGGAACATACTGTCTATTTCCCCAAGAAGATTGATAGGACTTATGGTTTGAATTCAATTGAGCATGTTGAGGGCATTCAAGTTGGAGAAATATATTGTCCCATACCAAGAGAAAAATTTGAAACTATTATGATTGGGACCATTTCTATCAAGGTTGAGGTAACATAATCATTAGTGGAATACAAAGTTTTGTTTCATATAAAATTGTTTTGGTAACAAGACCTGATCAACCTTGTTAACAAAAGGATTTCACTGAACAAAACAACGTTTTCACCATGATTATCTCCGCTTACTTCTATTCTATCCATTTTAGTTTTTGCTTTCATTTAGTTTTCTTTTCTGTTATTAGTTGCTTGCATGTTAGAGTGTCTTAGAACTTCTGAAGTTCTAGCCTTGTTTTGTCTTTGCATCATACCAAAAACTTTTTTCTGTCAGAAAATCATTCTGTTATGCCTGAAAATTTCCCAAAAGTAAAGTGTCTCCAAAAATTCTAGAAAATTCATATTAAATTTTTACGTGAAAAAGGGGGCAGAGAAGTGCCTGAAAGGTACCAGGGGGGCCCACTAGGTAGGCACACCACCTGGTGACGCGGCTAGCCCTGGGGCGCGCCTGCCTATGGTGTGGGCCACCCCTGGCCCACCACTCACTCTCTCACTTGCCACTTTCTTCTCTCTCCCGAGTAAACACCAGTTCATCGCTCGAAATCGCGTTCTTGCTGTGCTTGCCCTCAATTTTTCAATCTCCTTGCTCAGCCCATCTTTGCTGCTGAAATTTGGAGCATTTGTTCTCCGGTATGTGACTCCTCCGCTTGTCCAAGTAGATTTGTGTCTAGTGGTTTATATCTTGAGTATTTTTCTACTGTAGGTGACATATTATGAGAGCTTGTAAGCTTGTTTGATGCTTAGAGATATAGTTTTGATGCATGTTTAGGCCTCTTACAAGTCCCTATGAGTAGTGCCCTTCATTATATTCACTTTGCAATCACTTGTTTAATAGATGTTTAAATTTCAGAATATCCAACATGAACAACCATACCTTTGGAGAAATATTTTAGAGGGATGCACCTAGGAGGTCAAGGCCCTCAAGACCAGCCTCTCAGTTTAGGCCGTCATACAACGAATATCTCATTGCACCTCGCATTGGTAATGAATGAGATGATGGGGATGCTCACCCATCCACTTTTCCTTGTTTTACTTTCTTACAACCTGCAGGGATTCTTGATGATTTCTTGCTACTGATTCAGAGGGTTGGTTTGACCTCATACATGCAAGATGAGAGTGAGCAATACGCTATGCTCACCAAAACTTTTGTTGAGAGCTTCATGTTTACTAACATGCCCTATCAGTCAACTGTCTCTTTCAGAATATAATCTGCCCTTTACCATGCCATTGGAAATATTTTGTAGTATTGTAGGTGTGGGATGATGGGAACCGTGAAGAAGATTCAAGGGCAACCCGCTGATTTGCTGGAGCTCTACCGAGGGGTGACCAATGATGATGACCGCGTAGCTCAGCGCGGAAAGATAAGAAACATCCAACTCCCTGCTCTTAGATACTTTGCATATTATCTTGCTACTAGCGTTCTTGGTAGGGAGAATATGGGTAATATCTCCAACTATCATTTAGCCTTCCTTGCTGTTGTGCTTAACAATGATACTCGGTACAACCTTGGCTCGCTTATTGCTCGCCGCCTAGCTGCTAGGGGGCCTATCTATGGGGGCATGATCGCTTCACATATGGTCAATGCATTAGAGATTTTAGTAGATCCCAATGATACTAT
This sequence comes from Avena eriantha, assembly GCA_910589775.1. NCBI lineage: Eukaryota > Viridiplantae > Streptophyta > Magnoliopsida > Poales > Poaceae > Avena > Avena eriantha. The sequence continues at coordinate 266,403,506 of OU342746.1, read as the reverse complement.
ATTGGCATCACAAAAGGCTTGACCTTGCTGCTATGAAAACACATCACTTTGTCACAGCTGATTCTGAGTTGGACAATTTAGTATATAGGATGTTGTTTACTGACGGGGATGAGAGAGAGATCCCTTTGCCGCAATCTAATTTGTTTAGTGTTCACAGGAGGTCGTGGTCGCGCTCCAAGGAGGAGGTGGACGAGCAGCTCCGCTTGCTGGGTTTCCACAGGCAGCACTAGGAGGATGTTCCCTCCTATGATTACTCTGCACATTACGGTGGGGCGTCCTCAAGCTCGCACCAGGACGAGGGTACCTCCTCACCGTACTACGGAGGCGCTCCATCTTGGCCAGCTTGGGATTGACACCCATTTAGGCTGAAAGCCTAAGCTTGGGGGGAGGTACGCCAACATCACACTCATCTCCTTATCATTTTGCGTCAGTACTTTGTATATTCATGTTTCGTTCTCTTTTTAGTTTTCGTTCTTTCTTTGCTTTTGCTTTCTAAAACACAAAAATACCAAAAATATTTCTATTGTTTCTCTTTGTTTGCTTCTTCTTTTTTCCTTGGTCTGCTTTTTTCCTTTTTTTGCTTTGTTTGAACTATTCGAAAAACCCAAAAAGATTTTGCTTTGCTTCTTCTTCCTTTTTGGTTCTTGTTTTAAAAATCGAAAACACCTAAAATATTTGTTGTTCTTCTTTGGTTTTGTGAGTTTGTTGTAGGGTTCAGCAATTCTCAGTGAAATTTGGTTTCATATTATTATTATTCAAGCCACACAAGTGAAGGGCAATAATGAGGATTAATGACAACTTGAGATGTGGTAAGAGGCTGGTAACAAACTCTATTTGTTTTCATTTTTGTACATATACTCATCATTGTGGGCATGCTTAGCCTGTTCGTGTAGGGTGTATGTTATTTATGGATGCTTAGTAGTTCTTGCATTCATATGATTAGTTCCAGCTTGCTAATAGTTTGTAGCATGTCATATGAATGTTTGCTTGCATTACTCTATTCGTAACTTGGTATGACACCGTGGTATCCTCCTCTGAATGTTTCATTTGAATTGACTTGGCACATGCTCACGCATGCATATAACTGAAATAATCAGTTGAGCCTCGATGAATTATTTTGCCTTGAGGGTCTTGAATCACTTTCATGCCATGATTAGTCATGTTTTGTTGCAAGCATGATTATGACAGTTATTGCTCTCTCGTTTGTCGCTCCCTTACTATTGCTAGCCTCCACTTACACTGAGTATGTTTTACTCGTGTTTCCAACTCCCTAAAACCAAATATTGCCAAAAGTGTCCACCATACCTACCTATTAGCATCATTTGCTATTTCCGTGCATATTCAATATGCCTTGTTTTCTTCCGAATAAAATGTTTGCTTGTTATGAGAAAGTTAGTTAGTAAAGCTCTCACGAACTTGATGGCACACTTTATTTCCTGCACTTAATAAACCTGAACCATTGTGACTGTCCATGAAAGTTATATGCTTGCAAATTATAGGCTGGGGATTAGCAGAACTGTGCTGTCACAGGGAACGCTTTCAACACCTGTAAATATATACCCAGTTGATACCATGCTCTTTTGTTTGCGGATGTCGTCGGTGTAAAATAAAAGGGGAGCTTGTAAGTCCATGGAGCTATGTATGCGTGTTAGAGAACCGCCTGGGCCGCCGGCCTAATCCATGCCTAATCATGGTGGAAACCTACAGCGTAACCATAATAAGTATCTATGAAGCATTGTTCTTATAAAAAAGAGAGATAGCTATTGAGAAAAAGAAAAAAAGAGATTTGAGAAAAGAGGAAAGAGAGAAAAAAGCACCATTTTCCCATGGTAAATAAGAAGATTGCTGAGATACTCATTGTCTGCTTGCCTTGTCATTTTGATATGGGGATTCTTCCGTATCATCGGGAAAGGGGTACCCTGTTGGAGGTTCTCTGTGATACGCACGTATTTATGATGACAAGAACTTACCGGTAACTAAAGTTGAGTAGCATGAGGAGAGGCCCTCGTACTCAAAGGACATGGGATTTCCAGTTTATAGTCTGTCAAGCATATAACTCGGATTGGACCTCACTTTCAGCTTAACCATATTAAAGATGCTTATGATAGGGGCAATGAGAGCTCAAAGCTAATGAGTACCATACTTTCAGCATTTGGAAGCCTTTCAAACTATTCAAAACCTTTTAATTTCTTTGTTGAGTCTCCACCTATTCTATGAGCACCTTTTTGAGAGCATAGTTGCCATTCTTAGTGTAATGTGCTTGTCTCAAAACTTGATTATTTGTGTTATGACTTTGATGCTTATATCTTTGATATCTTCACTTCTAGTCTTCACCTGAACTTCAGAGGTGCCTTGGCATTCACAACAAAAAGGCAAGCGATATACCACTCTATCATACCTTGTTATGAGCATTGTAATGTTTTATGTTTATTTTCATGCTACTTATTATTTTTGAGTTGGAATCTCTTCATAGCTTGCAATGCCTATTAAGTAAACTTAATTGCATACTCCTTATTATGAATTGTCTAAGTAGTTGATCACATGCTGAGAATATATACATCATATGAAGCAAATGTGTTCGTGAAAGTTTCTTTTACCGCACTCAGTTTTCAACTGAATTGCTTGAGGACAAGCAATAAGCTAAGCTTGGGGGGAGTTGATACGTCCAAAACGTATCTACTTTCCCCAACACTTTTGTTATTGCTTCTCCTCTAAACTTGTGTGATTTGGATGCAACTAACACGGACTGACGCTGTTTTCAGCAGAATTACTTTGGTGTCTAGTTTTTGTGTAGAAAATCAACTATCAGGAAAAATCCCGAAAAATATGCCAAAAATCCTATTTCACCAGAAGACTCCCGGAGCCAGAATATGAGACGGAGTGGGGCTGGGGCCCAGCCACACCACCTGGCCGTGCGGGCTGGGCCTGGTCGCGCCAGGGGGTGGTCTGGCCGCCCTAGACACCCCCTCGGTCTCCTACTGTTTACTGCTATTGTTACTACTGTCTTTACTTTACTACTGCTGTTACTTTACTATTCCTACTACAAAACTATTGCTACTGATAAACTGCTGTGAGCAAGATTGTTTCCAGGTGCAGCTGAATTGACAACTCAGTTGTTAAGGCTTATAAATATTCTTTGTCTCCCTTTGTGTCGAATCAATAAATTGGGTTTCACTTCCCTCGAAAATACTACGATACACCCCCTATACTTGTGGGTCATCATGGGAGTTTAGTTGAACTCAATCTATCATAAACTTAGTCTAAATAAACTTTAAAAATTCTGTTGTAGATGGCACCACCTACTTTTAATTTCAATGTGTTCATGGAGAAAGAGAAACTTGCTACGAATGGTAGCAACTTCACCAACTGGGCTATGAATTTGAGGATTCTCCTCTCTGCTGCACAAAAGCAATATGTGCTAGAAGCGCCGCTAGGCCCGCCACCAGCTCCTGACGCTCTTGACGAGGAAAATAATGTCTATGTGAATCGTCAGGAGGACCACAACTTAGTTCATTGCGGCATACTGTATGGGCTAGAGCCAGAATTTCGAAAGCGTTTCCAAAATGGCAATGCCTTTGATACCATGGGTGAATTGAAAATGATTTTCGATTCCCATGCTGCCATAGAGAGTTATAATGCTTCAGAAAATTTCTTTAGCTGCATGATGGAAGAGAACAACTCCATAAGTGAGCACGTACTCAAAATGTCTGGGTACGCCGATAAGCTTGTGTCCTCGGGAATAATGATTCCCATTGATTTAGGCATACATCGTGTTCTCCAATCTCTGCCACCTAGCTATAAGAGCTTCGTGATGAACTATAACATGCAGGGCATGAAGAAGACTCTCCCCGAGCTTCTGTCAATGCTTAAGACTGCAGAAGTGGAGATTAGGAAAGAACATCAAGTGTTGATGGTCAATAGGACCACCGGTTTCAAGAAAGACAAGAAGGGTAAACAGAAGGGAAAGAAGGGCGGCAAATCTGTTGCTGTGCCTGAAAAGAAATCCCGGGCTGGCCCTAAGTCTGATAACGACTGCTACTATTGTAAGGGGACTGGCCATTAGAAGCGCAACTGCCCCAAGTTTTTGGCGGACAAGAAAGCCGACAAGGCAAACAAAGGTATATATGATATACATGTTATTGATGTGTACTTGACTAGTACTCGTAGTAGCACCTGGGTATTTGATACCGGATCGGTTGCTAACATATGTAACTCGAATCAGGGGCTATGGAACAAGCACCGCTAGCAAGGGGTGAGGTCAAGATGCGTGTCGGCAATGGATCAAGAGTTGATGTGATCGCCGTCGGAACACTGCCTCTCCACCGACCACCGGGATTAGTTATAAACCTAAATAATTGTTATTTGGTGCCTGCACTGAGCATGAACATTATATATGGATCTTGTTTGATGCGATGTGGTTATTCGTTTAAATCCGAAAATAATGGTTGTTCTATTTATATGGATAATATCTTTTATGGTCATGCACCAGTGATGAATGGTTTATTTCTGTTGAATCTCGATAGTACTCATACGCACATCCATAATGTTGATGCTAAAAGAATTAAACTTAATAATGATATATCTGCATATATGTGGCAATGCCGTCTAGGTCATATTGGTGTTAAACGCATGAAGAAACTCCATTCTGATGGACTTTTGGAATCATTTGATTTTGAATCATTTGATACATGTGAGCCATGCCTTATGGGCAAGATGACTAGAACGTCGTTTTCTGGTTCAATGGAACGGGCGACAGATTTATTGGAAATCATACATACTGATGTATGCGGTCCAATGAATGTGTCGGCGCGAGGTGGATATTGTTATTTTGTTACTTTCACGGATGAGAGTAGATACGGGTATATCTATTTGATGAAACATAAGTCTGAAACCTTTGAAAAGTTCAAGGAATTTCAGAATGAAGTGGAAAATCATCGTAATAGAAAGATCAAATTTCTACGGTCCAACCGTGGAGGTGAGTATCTAAGTTACGAGTTTAGCACACACATGAAAGAGTGTGGAATAGTTTCACAACTCATGCCTACCGGAACACCACAATGTAGTGGTGTGTCGGAACGTCGTAATCGTACTCTATTGGATATGGTTCGATCTATGATGTCTCTGACTGACTTGCCACTATCATTTTGGGGTTATGCACTGGAAACCGATGCATTCACTTTAAATTGGGCACCGTCTAAATCTGTTGAAACGACGCCGTATGAATTATGGTTTGGAAACAAAACTAAGCCGTCATTTCTTAAAGTTTGGGGATGCGATGTTTATGTGAAGAAACTTCAACCGGATAAACTCGAACGCAAAGCGAAAAAATGCGTCTTCATAAGATACCCTAAAGAAACTATTGGGTATTCCTTCTATCACAGATCCGAGGGGAAGGTTTTCGTTGCCAAGAATGGATCCTTTCTAGAGAAAGAGTTTCTCGCGAAAGGTGTGAGTAGTCGAAAGGTAGAACTCGAAGAGGTTATTGAACCTTCTCTTCATGAAATGGCGAGTGGCGCAGCACCGGAAGTCGTTCCGGAGTTGACTTCACCAAATGAAGAAGGAACTAATGATAATTATCATGAAACTCCGAAAGAGGACACTACTGAACCTCGCAGGTCAAGCAGGACACGTGCAGCTCCTGAACTGTATAGGAATCCTGTTGTAAATTTCATGGTTGATGAAATAGATGACCCTACGATGTATGTAGAAGCGATGATGAGCCTGGATTCCAACAAATGGCTAGAAGCCATGAAATCCGAGATGGAATCCATGTACGAAAACCAGTTTTGGACCTTGGTGGATTTACCTCATGACCGAAAGGCCGTTGAGAATAAATGGATTTTCAAAAGAAAAACTGATGCTGATGGTAATGTAACCGTCTATAAAGCTCGACTTGTCGCAAAAGGGTTTCGACAAATTCAAGGAGTTGACTACGATGAGACATTCTCTCCCGTAGCGATGCTAAAATCAGTTAGAATTATGCTAGCAATTGCTGCATATTTCGATTATGAAATATGGCAGATGGATGTCAAAACTGCGTTCCTCAATGGTAACATTGAAGAAGAATTCTATATGATACAACCAAAGGGTTTTGTCGATCCTAAGGATGCTAACAAGGTGTGCAAGCTTCAGCGATCCATCTATGGACTGAAGCAAGCATCACGGAGTTGGAATCTCCGCTTTGATGAGGTGATCAAAGAGTTTGGATTTGTCCAAACTTATGGAGAGGCTTGTATTTACAAGAAAGTGAGTGGGAGCAATGTGGCATTTCTGATATTATATGTGGATGACATATTATTGATTAGAAATGATATAGATCTTTTAAATAGTGTTAAAAGTTATCTAAACAGTAAATTTTCTATGCAAGACCTTGGTGAAGCGTCATATATATTAGGCATAAAGATCTATAGAGATAGATCAAGACGCCTAATAGGGCTATCGCAAAGTACATACCTTGATAAGATTTTAAAGAAGTTTAAAATGGACGAAAGTAAGAAGGGGTTCTTACCTATGTTGCAAGGTAAGACATTGAGTAAGACTCAAAGTCCGGCTACGGCGGAAGAAAGAGAGCTAATGGATAAGATCCCCTATGCTTCAGCCATAGGCTCTATAATGTACGCCATGCTATGTACAAGACCATATGTGGCACATGCTATTAGTTTGACTAGTAGGTACCAATCCGATCCAGGTTTGGAACACTAGATAGCGGTCAAGAATATCCTTAAGTACTTGAGAAGAACTAAGGAAATGTTTCTTGTATACGGAGGTGAAGAAGAGCTGGTCGCTAATTATTATGTCAATGCTAGCTTTGACACTGATCCGGATGACTCTAAGTCTCAATCTGGATACATATTTCTCATGAACGGAGCAGCAGTTAGTTGGAGGAGCTCCAAACAACCTGTGGTAACAAGGTCAACAACGGAGGCGGAATATATTACTGCTTCAGAAGTAGCACAGGAAGCGGTTTGGATGAAGGAGTTCATTACCGAACTGGGTGTGGTTCCTAGTGTGTTGGATCCAATTGTGATCTATTGTGACAACAATGGAGCCATAGCCAACACAAAGGAACCAAGGTCTCACAAGAATTCCAAACATATTAAGGGCCTAGCGTGTCTTCGATTGGGCAACATCCACCATTGACTGGACGACCCGAAGTTTTCCTTCGAGTTTTTTCACCTGCTCAGTCTTTTCAGCGTACAACAATGGGTCCACGGTAGGCACGATGGCGGTACTGGTTGCACCTACTACAGATGAGGATGGAACAACATCTGACAGTCGCGTGGATCCAGAAGGAGCTGAAGATTCATTCAAAATCTGGCAAGACAAGAAAGATATGAAATGTTCAGCATACAAAAGCAAGCTCATACGCATATATTCAAAAGTTGCTTTCTTGTAAAAAGAAAGCAAGAGGAAGCTGGATAAGTTAAAGGTTCATTAAAATAACAACAAGGGAGACACGATAAAGATTACAAAACAAAGCCTATGAAGTCGTCTCCTTCAAAGACAGAGTAGCACTAGCAGAAGGGACACTAGCTACGGGAATGGCAGGAGCAGCCGAAGAGGGATCGACCATCGAAGAAGGGGAAGCTGGCTTCTCCGAGCTAGAGACTAGGCCCAAAAGCAGCCGAGAGTACTTTCTAGCCCTCTTAATATGAGGCTTCAAGTCGATTTCCTGGCCATTGGAGTTGACTGGGATAGAGGAGCTAACCTTCTCCCAGTCGACCTTCTCGCCGTGCGCCATCGCTAGTGCCATTGAAGTTTCAGCACCACTCTTCGACTGTGTCAAGCTATAACCGACAAGGGGGCTAGGATCGACACCATAGATAGTGACAAGATCGTTCAAGTTGTTCGGCACCTCCTTGGTTGGAAACACTTCGGCATGAAGGCTTTTGAAGGCATGGCGGGACCGGACAAGAAGGTTACGCCTATGAACATTGTTGGCCTCCAAGGTGCTAACAGCATCCGACAAAGGATCAACCTTCTTGCCTTGATGCAGCGTCAGGTTCTGTCCAGTCAACTCTGAAAATAAAAAAGGGGGGAAAGATTGATGACCGAAGGAAGGAAATAAAATAAAGCCACACAAGGCAAAAAACTTACGGGTCAAAGAATCATTAAGGGCCTCTAGGCGCTGTCGAAGATTTTCATCTCGAATAGCGCTTTGTTTGGTAACTTCTTCGGCATCAGCTCTCGTCTTCTGCTTGGCCTCCTCCAAAGCCTCCAGATACATTGCAAATGTATCTATAATTTTTGATGCTCCATGCTTGGGTTTATCCACTTTCTTTTGTTTTGTCCACACTTTGGAGTACTTTTCATATGATTTCTTGGACTAACCCTATTAACAAGAGCCACAGTATCAGCTGCCTATTTTCTGCTATTTTTGGTTCCTGGAAAGTCAGAAAATGAATATTCTCGGAATTGGACGGGACAAAAGCCAAAGTGCCTATTTTTCCAGAAGACTCCAGGAGCCAAAATACGAGACGGAGGAGGGCCAAGGGCTGGCTACACACCCCAGGCATGGGCTGGGCCTGGCCGCGCCAGGGCCTGGTGTGGTGGCCCCAGGCACCCCCTCGGTCTCCCTCTTCGCCTATAAGAAGCCTTCTGACCTAAAAACTCCGGGGGGTTCGACGTTTTTCCACAAAAAGTTCCGCTGCGCCGCCGCCACCGAAGGGGAGATTCGGGAGACAGAAAGTCTCTGTTCCGGCACCCTGTCGGGACGGGGAAGTGCCCGCGGAGCCATCTCCATCAATCTCCACCATCATCTTCATCGACCATCCATGTTTCCCCCATCTATGAGTGAGTAATCCCCCGCTGTAGGCTATGGGGATGGTAGGGATTGGATGAGATCGTTCATGTAATGGCATCAGATTGTGAGGGCATGGTGCCTAGTATCTCTTATTAGTGATTTATGACTTTGTTGCAACTTTGTTGTGCTTAATGCTTGTCACTAGGGCCCGAGTGCCATGATGTCAGATCTGAACTTATTATTGATTCATTATGTTAGTATTGTTTCTGGTCTTATCTACAAGTTGTATACACACATCGTTGTCCGGAACCTATGGCCCCGAAGTGATAGAAATCAGGATAACCGGAAGGGAAAGGCTTTGATGTGAGGACCACATGTGTTCACAGAGTGTTAATGCTTTGGTCCGGTGCTTTATTAAAAGGAGCACCTTAATTGCCAGTAGTTCCCTAGAGGCCCCGCTGCAAACGGGCTGGCAGGACAAAAGATGTTGTGCAAGTTCTCATTGCGAGAACGTATGACTATATATCTAGTACTTGGATGATTTATCTTATTTATCTGCAGTTGCCCTATGTTCTGATTGCTATGTGAATTGTCTTGTCCATGCAACGCCCATCCATCCATCCCTATGCCTACTGCACTCGAATCCCACTGTTTACTGCTTTTGCTACTACTGTCTTTGCTTTACTACTGCTGCTGCTTTACTATTCCTACTACAAAACCGTTGCTACTAATAAACTGTTGTGAGCAAGATTGTTTCCAGGTGCAGCTGAATTGACAACTCGGTTGTTAAGGCTTATAAATATTCTTTGGCTCCCCTTGTGTCGAATCAATAAATTGGGTTTCACTTCCCTCAAAAATACTACGATACACCCCCTATACTTGTGGGTCATCACCTCCTCAGCAACCCATAGTTTGTCCTCCAGATCATCGATACGCTTCATCACCTGGTCCCGAATAATTCCGGATTCTTTGGTAGCAGCTGCATAAATGGATCATGAAAACTAGAGGAGAAAAAATCACAAAGAAATCCTGAAGATGAACAGGACATACCCTTTAGTTCTTCGGCTTCATCGCGGATTTTTATAAAGCGAGAGGCCATGTCAACCATCTCGCGCATCAAAGGATGAATAAGAGCATCGAAGTAGAGGATATCAGAAAAATAAAAAAATTATGGGCAGAAAAATTCTAAAGTATAGAATGACTTACATCTTTCATATCCACATTAACAGGATTTGTGGATATCACCACACCTTTACCAGCCGTTTTCTTCCTTTTTTGCGGAGGCGGCCTTGACGAAGTGGCAACATCTTTTTGGATAATCTTCTCCACAGAAGACGCGACCTTTCCTTCGGCTCTGTCAATAGCGGAGGAGATTTCTTTGCAGAACAGGCAACAAATGTACGAAGAGTAGACACAGGTGGGTCTTCATCATCATCACTGCAAAAGAAAAGAGCCAAACAATTGGGAAAAAGCATCAGCAACAGAACTACCCGATAAAGCAGTAAAGAAGCAGCAAAACACTTACGAAGATACATCCTGCGCAAAGCGGAACAAGTTCATCTAGGCGAGAGCAGCCGACACTAGAGCAGCATTGAAAGGTTTGGAAGCAGTTAAGTCATCCGAGTCTTCGACCCTTTCTAGAACATAGGGGCGCTTCCTCTTATCACCAGCACGCTCCATGTGAAAATCTCCAGAGCGAGCTGACGAAAGAGATTGCGTCTTTGATGAAGAATTAGAAGCACAAAAATCAATTTCCTCATCCGCGGCAGTCCTAGTTATAGGGAGGTCGTCGGATGCGGAAGGATGGACAGGGGGATCACAACTTCCAGGGAGAGGAGGAAGTGAGCTCAAGTGATCAAAGTCCTACACAAGCAGAAGACATGAAAAAAGCGTCAGTCAATTAATAGAATTCATCCGCAAATACAAGGAAGGAAAGATGAATGCAAAGGAAATTTACCTCGGGGAGCCGGTTTTTCTTGCCATAGGGCTCCACAACACAGTTGGATGGAACCGGGCTTTTCTTGGTAAGAGTAGTGAAGTTTCGAACCCTCTTTTCATATACCTTGAGGGTAAGGTCTTCCGAAGAAATCCTCATCGGGTCCTTCTTCCTGGTATACGCCCACATACCAGAAAGCCGGGCCTGGAGTGGTTGAACACGGATCCAGAAAAAATATGCCAGAATCTGGAGACCCGACAATTCCTTGCCAACTTCGTGCCGTAGCTTTGAAATGCGATCAATATAGGGCTGGATTTCCGCCATTTCTTCGGCATAAGGACGTTGGTCCTAGGAGTAGAGTTTGTGGCAAGTTTTCTTAGGATCAAAGGGGGCTAAACCAAAATATTGGCCCTCAAGTGGTCGATCCTTGATATAAAACCACTTGGACTTCCAGCCTTGGACAGAATCAGTGATCTTAAAATCAAAATATTCTACATCGGAGCAGGCAGAGAAAATGGCGCAACCAACGTCATGGACAATGGTGTCAGTGGCATTACGGCGAACATAGAAGAAATGCTTCCACATGCCCCAATGGGGATGAATCCCGAGAAAGCACTCACAGAGAGTGAAAAACAAGCGACATGGAGGATAGAGTTAGGCGTGAGCTGATACAGCTGCACGCCATAGACAAAAAGAAGACCATGAAGAAATTCGTGGATAGGAAGAGAAAGGCCACAGAGAAGAAAAGAGAGAAACATTACCCTCCAGCCAGGTTCGGAGATGGGAGCAGCTTCGTCTCCAGGGAGCTTGAAGGTACCCTCCGCCAGATGGCCGGAGTTCCGCGCCTCATGGAGATCCTGCACCGTGCACTTCGTAGGAGCCCATCCGACGACCCTCTTCCTGGTGGCCTTCGCGGCCGCAGTGAAAGTCCCAGCCTTACTTTTGCCCATGGCGGCGAAAAGAGGAACAATGAGCACATAGCAGGAGTTTACAAGGGATCAAGAGCGCAAGGAAGAAGATGGAGCAAAGGTAGGTGAGGTAAAATAGTAAAACAAATCTCCTTCCCCTTATAAATAGCAAGGGTATGAAGTTCGGACCGTTCGATGCAAAATCGAACCGACAGAAGATCGCACGGTAGTGACACGTGTTACAAGGATTCTGTAAAGGAAAAATCTAAAGAAGTCATGGCCACGGTAAAAACGGGAGGACAACGCGTGACGCCTCGATTTTCGCGGGAGAAGGGACGTAAAGTAAAAAAAAACTCCGCTAAATACGCTATCACGCGTCATCATTACTGCTGCATGGCCCCACGTTCGAAACGTCCCATCAGGACGTGTCTTCTGAAAATCAACAACATAAAATACGTCATTACTGACGTCACATCGGAGACAATGCATAAAATTGCGGCTCACTATAAGAGATATGAGATATGACATGAAGAAATTACAATTGGAGTCGAAGCAAATTCCTCCAGAAGAAGATTTGAGACTACAATCGAATATATAATATTATGACTGTAGCCTCGGGGGCTACTCCTATCGGGAGCACTGGTCGTGCACCCGACAAAACCTACAGAAACCCTATCGACCTTAATCCAAGATTTCAAGCCTATGTTCTGATACATATATCCGAACATAGCCTCGGGGCTACTCCTATCATGAGCGCTGGCACGCACCTGATAAAGAAATACAGGTGAAAAATTCTTCAACAAATACTCCTATCGGGAGAAGTTACAAAAAAACAAAAAGCTCTTGAGTCGCCAAAAATATAAAAATCTCGGATTGCACTCGACGCAACAAAAATCTGAATGTCATGTTCAGAAACATGAAGGTAAGACCCCAGGATTCATCCTGTGTGGCCTGGTAATCGCACAAGAATGCGCTCTGCCGGTAAAATATCCGTATCGATGATACGATGGAAAATCCCGATGGACGCGTTGGGTACCCGATAAAATAGAAACTGGGATTTAGTATTCGATAAGACCTTAGCAGCCCGAACTGAATTATGCTCGTAGTAAATTCCAAGTTCAGGCCTGGGGACTTGAATTTGATGTAGGACAACCTTGTTTTTACCCAGGAGCAATTAACTGATTCTCGATCCGTCAGAAGCATCATACTCGTTGTGCCAAATCCCTATAAAACATAAATAAAAATAAAGGAAAAGAAGGAAAAAGAAACTCTGAGACTCAACCTGAAACTATGGTTCAAGTAGAGTCTCGAGGGCTACTAACATAGGTACAACTACTCAGATGCTTATGATTTGCTACCCTATGCTGGGTAAAAGGCTTACATCCCATGAAGATTTCTGATGATAGCCCAAGGAAGCAACTGACAAAGACTTTGTTTGTATTGGGAAAGAATTTCTGAACCGACAATGTATTTGGTATTGTAATCATGCGTATGTAAAACCTATCTGTATACAGCTTTGAGACCTGACCTATTATATATAGGACGGGAGAAGCCCAATCGAGGGTACAGAAAATCTTCCAAACAACTTGTAATAGTGTGATTCTTCAATATTTAGGCGACTTTGACTTCATTGTTTTTCTGACATCCGACGAAATCCCCAGCGTCCTCTTTTCCGCGAAACCCTAAGTCCTTCACCATGGACATTGCCGAGGTTACCCCTCGTCACACGGTATTATTCCTCTGAAATCAATCGTGACAAATCTTCTTATTGGTTTGCGAGAGGGCAATGCCCCATTTGTTCCTTGGATGCTAAAGACATTAAGCATCTTTGCTTTACCTGCCCGGCTGCTTGATCCTTTTGGGAAGGTTTTGGAGTTTTAGATTTGCTAGAACAAGCTATGCTAGATGAGCGCTCTGGTTCGGCGGTACTTGAAATACTTATGACTACAACAGAAACTACTATGCCTGGTTCCAGAGGATAGGATTTAAAGAAGTGTTGGTGGTTGGCTGTTGGTACCTATGGTGGATGCAATGATGCGGTACACATGAAGAAACGGTCCCTCCATTATACCAATGTAGAATGTCAGTCCTATCAATTGTCTCTAATGTAACAAATCTTTTAAAGCAATCAAATGCTCAAATACCTGGATGGATAAATCCTAGTCTACGACAAACTAAGGTGAATACAGATGGATCTTTCCATTATGATACTTCTTTAGGAGTTATTGGAGCAGTGCTCCATGATCACAATGGACGTTTGATTGCTGCGAGGTTTCTCTTTGTATCGTACTTGACGTCTCCCGCCACAGTTGAAGCTATTGCAATGCAGGAAGGCTTGGCTTTAGCAAATTCTATGGGTTGCAGCAATATGATAGTAGAAACAGACTCAATGGAGATGGATGAGGCATGCACAGGAGAAGATACTTGGTGGGGTGAAACTACTGTAATATTTGTTGATTGCATTGATGAGTCCCTGATGATTGGTTCTATTTATTTCCAGTATTGTCCGAGGGAAGCAAATGGAGTAGCTCATGAGTGGAATTGAATAGTTATTTATCTAAAAATTCTTGTAATTCCTGAGTATCTTATAAACAATGCAACTATGGTTATTAATCAACAAATCATCGCAACAGGAAGGAGTCTGGCTGTTTCCCAAAAAAACACAAAAGTAAATTGTTTTGGTCGAGAAACGAAACATTACTCACTAACAAGAACTTACAGAAATCACTTTTCAAGCATAATCACTTTCTGGATTTGGTAATTTCTAGGTCTCTAGTTAAATAGTGTTATTACCATCCGAAACCGGATTGAAGTTAATCAACCCTTTATTTGACACCGTTTTGTTGTAGTTTGCTACCTTTGTAAGGTGCATATTTTTTTCGTTGTATTCTCTTATTTTTGGTTACTCTTTGTCTTTTTTTAACAATAACTGGGTCCAGAAGACCCCGGAAGCTGCATGTTAAAACACGTGGCAGGTACAAATTACAAAAAGGCCCTTGGCATAAAGCACCCTAGCAGAACTAGATAAAATAGAAAAGGGCCTCTCTCTTACATAAAGCACCCTAGGACTAGAAAATAAAAAGCAATCAAGTCCTCGAGTGCCTCCACCACCGATCTCCGGCGACCTCCAACCGACAGTGAGGTCAAGGGAGTGTCTTCCTCGTGACGCTCCACTAATCGTAGAAGAAGCTACTCTGCTGGCCACCTTGCAATCAATGGAGACGCACCACTTGTTGACGGCGAGGTGTCGGTCACCGACGCTGCACTTCATAGGAGGGCCTCCGATGGAGGTTTGATCCCATGGTCGCCATTTGACAAGAAAAGGCAACAGTCCAGCAGCATCGCCACCGCCATCTGACCACTATGAGGAAGCTCCAGAAGTAGCACCACCTACCTTCCATTGGTGCTCGAGGAGGAAGAAGACCATCTCACCATCCTTAGCCTCATCGCCACTATGGCAATTTGGAGGAGGAGGAAGAAATATTTTCCCATCCCACAGCACCAAATCTGTCCCCTCCGCAGGGAACCAGACCCACCTTCTCTAGATCGACAAGATGTGCATGGACCGGCTCCTCCACTCCCTCCCGCCTCCACGACCGACTAGGAGCATAGCAGCCTCTCCGAGCTTCGTGCCGACGCACCCTTCCCTCTCGCCTCCATGGTCGAACGGGATAGGGCACCCCCACCACCACCTCTCGAATGGAAACCCGCAGCACCGAAGTTATTGGACGGTGCAATTTCCCTTCTTTTTTTCCTCGGCTCCGCCCATCGGAGCAAGAGAGAATCAAGGAGGAACCCTAAAAGCTCTAGGATTTGGCCGCCTAGATCCGAAGCACCGCAGCCTCTACCAGGCAAAAAGCCTACTACTAGCACAAGGCCAAGCAACCTAACACCTACAACTACTCCGGCGACCCCCCGCCTCCACCTCCCATCGGCTATTCCGGTGAGAGGGGAGCGGGCGAGCCCCGGTCTCTCACTAGCGACTCTCAAAGCTATAGAGGAGGAGGACGACTATGCGAGATTATTTAAGGAGTGCCCTTTGTCTTTTTTTAAATAACTTTATGGTTGACAAAAAGTTTGGGAGGTTTGCCACTCCTAGTAATAACTATTTGTAAGCTCATATTTGCCCAGCCTAATGTTACAACTAGGAAGCTACCCAGAGAGGTGATGGAAGCAAAACGGGACAATGTCTTCATGCATCCCTAGATTCCGAGAAAATGGTGTTCTGGTACAGCGGTACTATCCTATAGAATAGATCTCGTTTGCCACTCCGGCTAGGAGAGATGACAATGTCACTATCCTATAGAACATATACCATTTGCCACTCTGGCCAAGAGAGACGGCATCATTCTTTCGGACGTCTCCTCTACAACAACTACAAAACATTCAAGAGTTGCAGGTTTCAGATCGGGTCTTCTTCCTAGGTACAACTGGCCAGACTCAGGCGTCAGCCATCACATACGTTACTCTGGTTTCACCGCCTAGTTTCAAACTTCTCTTGTATTCACATTTTGCATGCACATCTTCACGGTACCACAACTCACGCACCTGGAGCCTGCGGTGACCCAACATACCACTACATGATGTAGTACACTATAGTCATTGACATAACACCAATGAAACACCGTTCACTAGTATTACATCCCCCAGAGTGGTACAATAGAAACACATCAGGTCCAAGACATTACTATAGATTAAAACTCGACTCTTTACAAAAGATCAAAAGAACACTCTAGGTTAAAGAGGGAGACATAACTTCTTACAAGGAAGAACCAAAAATAATAACTTCGAACTATCTGGCTAAAAGGACTAATATCTAAACCATAAGGCTTGCAATTGCTACTAATGCAATGTTCTACAGAAGTAGGTTTTATGGCTAGACTATCTACTCCTATCTAAACAGAGACTTTGTCTTTACTTCAGCTGATGTATATGTTGACTTCATTGACTTTATTGAAGAACGTGAGCTGTCGATGATGGTTTCTTGAGCAGAAATTGATGTTGACGTCGTCTTCAATGGCTTAGAACCTAGCAAGGGTTAAGAAGGTACGGTTGAGTACGAGTGTACTCAGCAAGTTCACTAAAAAGGAGTGTATGATGCACTATCTCTACAGCCATAGACCATAGGTCGTAGGCAATGCAGGTTTTCGTAAACATTTCTTCAAAGGTTGCTTTTATTCTGAAAACTATGTCCGACAGCCTTCACAGGTTGACCAAAACCTTCATGGGGTTCTTTTCCTGCCGCGTTCATAGCTCCTTCCCGGAATAGCGAGTAACATGTCACAATTATTACACTCTGCAGAGGTGCGTCACTTTTCCCACAAGAGACCTTAAGCTTTGTTGCACAACCGGGAGTATGTCCCCGTTCAAACTTCCATGGTTTGAGGCCCAACTTAAGATCCAAGCCAATCGCTGCCCCTCTCCGCAACCTTGCATGAAGACATGATCCCTGAGACAACTACCACGGTTACTCTTTGGGTAGCCTCTCGGAGACTCCGTACGCAGCTCTATCTGGCGGTCACCATCAGCTATGGTGAACTCAGACCCAGTCAGAGATGCACAGATAATCTAGACACCAAGATCGCGGGGAACTAAGGGGTCCCACCCATGTGCTAGATTCTCTAGAACTCCACGAGAAATCAACAGCCTCACGATAAGGTCATCCGTCCAAGCGAAAGGAAGAAGATCCAGCTGACTTCTCCATCCCATTCCAAATCTCATGGTTGACGCGTAGTATACGGCGCTAGAATCACTGGCGACATTGGTTGTTAAGTCCTAGATGATACATTACTGTACAATGGCGTTTCCATTGCCAATTATGATAGATTAGCTGATCACCCTGGATCAGTAACCGATATTTCTAGTTAATTGTGAAAATAGTGTTTTTGACCTTTTTGAAATGCAGGTGATGACACAGTTGAGTTATAAGCATATAAAATAATCAAAGGATATGAGCAAGTTGTGAACTTGCCTTTTGTGATTGCAAGATTATGCACTCACGGTTTTCGCGATAATAGAAGATCCAAATTCTGTAAACAGCATCATTGGTCCCATAAGGACTAATGTTTAAAGGAGCAAGATGCAATTATGCATAAGTAATGTAATGCGGTTTGATAAATGTGAAACCCCGGAATAGTCGTATTTGATCTAGGGTTTGGAGTTTGTGATGAGTTTTTTGGAATGTGTTGCACTTTTATACTAGCTTCACACTTGTGCTTCTTATTAAGGCTTGTGAGAGTGTGTGAAACAATAAGTAAATACAACAAACAATATGCAATATTAAAGCACTCAATTGAGCATGGTATCTAAAATATTTCTTAAACAAGATTAAGAATCAATTAGAGCTTTTAAAAAAGTGTTCAAGGTTTACCTTTAATGTTGCTTAAAAGAATAACTCTTGGGGAAAACATTACTTTACAAGTAAAAAGTATTAAAACTTAAGGTTAACACATTAAGGATTTCTTATTAGCTAAGATTATTAAAGAGGAAAACATTACTACATTAAACAATCATAGCTTAAGTAGTGGACATTCGCATGTTGTGAACAAGACATCATATTATAGATGTTTGACTTCTTAACATTCCACAAAGCTAGAACTTAAGTATTATTACACGAATGAGATGATGTTTTATTAAAGTTATAAATGAGTAGACTTACTTTATTATTAATGCTTATCTTCTATAAGCATAGATAAGGCATTACTTAAACTACTTACAAACTTGGTTTAAACCATTGAATAGTTTTCCCAACTTGTAAATGAATTGTCAGTTAATCTCTTGATGATTTTATAGATGGATAATATCATTTTGATAAGAAATATACTACTTTGATGATTTTATAATGGACAAAATTAGGATATACTTAATTTTAATTCATTAAACATTAATTTACCTTGTTATTACATTTTTAAACTTTAAACAAATAATACTAAAGGCAATAGTAAAGATTTATATATTTTAAGGAATTAGAATAAAAGAAAAGGGTTTAAATAAGATTTATTAGACCTTTACCTTTTATTTGAATTTAATTAAGAAATATGATATTTTTAATGTGTAGAATTTATGTTCGTGATCATTTTGGTATATTGTAAGTATTTTTGTGATTTATAAATAATAAGATATGATTTTTATAAGTTTTATTACTTTATAAATATTAAATAAATAATAAATATTAGTTAAGTGATATGATATTTTAAGTTTATAGTTTTACACTTTAGTTCTTATTTTTCCAAGAATTATATTATATTATTATTATTTTTCTCATTTACCAATATTAAAATATGAATTTTTAAAGTATTATTACTTATAAAATCTTTATTAAATAATAATTATTTAAGTAGTTAACATAATAATGTTTGTTAATAAAGTTAAATTATAGATTTTATTTTTCTGTAAATTTTTATATATTAAACATATTTTTCTGAATTATAAAACAAAAGATATTCAATTTATAAGATTTAATCATTTTCTGAAATTTTATTTAACAAGAAATATATTTTACACCCAGCCAACACTTAGCCTAGCCCACTAACCAGTAGGGTCAGTACCACATAAGATGCCACCGGGGCACGGACCGGTCAAAGGTGCTGACGCGGCGAGGGGTGACGTAGACATGACATCATGCTGACGCAGGCATTGTTTTTTAAATCTTTTTATACCGTGGCAGATTCTAGCCATGGTCACTGACTATCGAGCCCTCTGGCCACGTCACCTAACACCTCAGCAAAGCGGGACCCGCCATAGTTTGACCAGCTATCACACGGTGGAGGTCAACCGACACCGACAACCACTCGACGACGGCGCTACCGTGTCTATGTGGGTACGCTAAGACATGTGTTCGAATAAGGGAACTGAGGCGATGCTACTGATGGTCGCGTTGCTGAGAAACGGGCACCGGAGCACCGGCTGCAATGGCACCCAACGACGGTGAGCGGCAGCGCATGCCTCTACGACACGACGAAGCGAGAGGGGGGATGGAGAAGGGCTGCCAGAGCACAAGCTGCTCACCTAGATGCTTATGCAGTGACTGATGGGGTCTAGCGAGGTCAGAGATGAGTCCTTCGTCAAGAACTTCGGCGGAGACCGATGAAAGGGAATGGACAAATTCCCCCTCCTCCGAGCTCCTCTGCATCATCCACTACTACCATCTTGAAGGAGACATCATGGCGCTTCTTCCCGATCAAACTACGAACCTTGGGGTGGTTTCTTCTGACGGCTAGACGGTGTCTACCGGTGGCGGAACTTCGGTGAGGTGGGAAATGAGAGAAAGAGATCGAAAGGGTTGCAGAGTGGACATGAGAGGATGAGGATTGGGTAGGGTGTTGTGGTGGCCTTCTTATCCTCCCCGAGCAACGACAACGGGGATCTCGATGCCGGCGAGCTGCTATGTGAGGTAGACGACGACGATAGAGTGGACAAAGGGGTATGCGGGCCTGGGCCGGTACTGGGCCATTGCAGAATGAGCGGAATGAAGAGGGGCACGTAGGTGAGTGGCAGTTAGTGCGAAGAAACAATGGGTCGTGGCCTGTTGGCTCTACTGCCTTTTTTCCTTTTCTATTACTATTTTATTTCTGTTTTTCACAATTTTATTTCAAATATGACTTTCTCTAAGGTTTTAAATATTCAGAGATATAGTAGGTCAAGAATATCATTGTCTGGAGCAAGTATGACCCTCTTCTCCTTATTTTCTTTTGTTATGTATAAAATATCCATAATTATATGAAGGTTCTCTTTATTAGGAAATATTAATAGAAATTAGGGTTTTAGAAATTTGTTTCTTATAATAAGATTTCACAAATATGATTCTGTTTCCACTTAATAGTTATAATGGTAAAGATTTAAAATGGTGAATAATATATATAGAATCCTATTAATGCTTAACTTCCTGAAAGAAGTATAAATATTCCTTATAAGGTATTAAACCTTGTGGTTCTTAATATGATGATTTGATTTATATGGTTCTCCCTAATTGGTGATTTCACCAAATCCTATTCTACTTGTTTTGTAGAGTTTATAATTACCATAGAACACTTTTGGTTAGGAAATGATGAATAAATAATAAACATTGGTGGAGAAATGCTCATGTTTATTCAGATATAGGTATATGGGTTCTGAGAGGATTTAATAACCCATATTCAATTATGGATATAGATGATTATTAAGGCTAAGACATATAACTATCATATTTGGTGATTCTAAATAACCTTTTCAATTTAAAGTGCGTTATTGGGATTGCTTTCATGATGTGATCTTAATAATCCTATGAGAGTAGGTGGTTATTAGGGTTTAAGACAATAAGGTAAACAAGGCTTTCATACATAAACACTCATATGAATTTCTACTTATCGCTTAGACATTTCATTTGACTAAGAGATATTATCCATTGACTGCGTAAAAATAGGAATTGGTTACTACCCTCTTTATTCTAGGATGTTAAACAAAGAGGTAGACATGGTTCTGTTCATGGCTTGACATAATCTTGGTTAAGGCTTCTAAAGAATCCTTACCATAATTCCTTACTAAGGTTATCTTTAGATAAGAAATTCCTTTCCTAAATATACTCTATAAATCTCTCTTATCTTATTCACAAAGATCACATCTTCCTAAATAAGACAATCATATGACTCCACCATATCCATCATCAAATGATGGCATGGTCATGCCCCTTCAACATTATTCCATCCTTACACCTAGTATATAACTTCTCTTAATCAACTACCATTGATACACCTATCAATGTAGCTACTGCTAACTCCATCTATTAACTTCCTTAACTTCATCTTGCAACTTTTTCCAAGCCTTGCAAGATTACACTCCTCTCTATATCACATGTGATATCAATCCTTTGGAATAGGTATGGTACTACTCTCCACAATACAAGTTGTTCTTGTATTAACTTTGGTTAAACTATTATACTTCCAACTACTCCTACAACTTATGTTATATACTTTATTATACTCTCTTTGGACTTCTCATGATCAAGCTAGATGATTCAGCCTACTAGGCCTTACCTAATTTGGTATACCCACAACTCTTCTTCAACACCTAGTCATCTATTCTCAAGTGACTTGAGAATAATGACCACCATCATTTGATCAAACAAAGCTTAGGCTTCTAATTGTCTGATCAAGATCTATAAACACTAAGTACTAAACTTGTACTAGTCTCTCTATAGGCTCATCTTGTTAAGAAAACTTACTTTAAGTTTATGCCCACTTGACTAATAGCTTCCTTATAGCTCCATGATCACCAGTTACTTCTTGGGTTGAAATACTGCTTCCAATTAACTCAGGAGTGAGTTAACTCCTCCGACATCAAATGGTTTGATCTCCACTAAGGATCACATTCCATTGATGATGGTACACTCAACCATATCTAGTTCTTCCTTCAGATTAATTTACTTAAGGTATTTGGAAGGTCAACACAATAGGTCAAAGGCTATGAGTCAATAAGTTCTAGGTTAAGAATTGATCACATACATTGATGATCAATAGACACTAGGACTTGGTTAAATAGGATTGTCATCTATTAACATGACACTAAGGGTATGCGTTGAATGGTCTTGGCTTGACTTGCTTTACTACTCTATTTGTAATAATAGTTAGTGTTTATAAACTACCATGATTCTCATGGTAGGAATAACTATTACAAGCAAGTATTTCAAGGTTTAGTTATGGGGTTTCATTACTTAAGTTATATACTTAACTTGGTATTCAGGGTTTGTTGTAGATAATACCTTGATATCATCTTTAGAGTATTAAGTATTCATCCTTGAGTTGTTGTATGGAATACCATGTAATGATCTCTAGAAGATCAAGTACTCCTTATTAAGTAGTGTGTGGTGACTTAGTTTTATTACATTTGATCTACCCTTAGATCAAATTATATTACCCAAAGATAAAGGTTTAGCAAAGGTCATATTGAAACTTATCGCAGTCAACTTGATGATCTACTTCAGTTCCACCAAGCTAAGAGAAGCTACAATCACTTTGGCAAGTTTTATTTCGAAGCGCGAAAATTATCTGGATTTTCTATGCATGAATGCAATGCACACACCTGTGTTCAGCTTATTTCTAAGCTCTAATGCTGGGATGTTACAGACACTCCCCCTTAAAATAAACTTCGTCCTCGAAGTTCGTACTCTCTTATGTTTCGGAATGAGTAGTTGACTTGTTTTGATCACGCCATTTCTCAAATTCCATTGTGATCACAATTGGGGATAATTATGGTATCTCGTATCCAGATCTTTTTCCCTTGAATTCACTTCATACTTGGAAACTTCCAACTGTCGTTTCCAATATAGAGCATAACTCCTTCTACTACAACCTCTTGGGTTATGTCTTCAAAGTTCTACTTAGGATTGATTTGGGACACATTTAGTCCATTCCAATCAGGCTTTCCTACTACTTTACACTAGACTTATGTTGGTAGGCTCTCCTCCTTCTTAAGGAAAACTTACCAACTATTTCCCCTTTATAACTAGTCCACTAGGTTTAATCTATTGTATCTTCTTCAATCTTTCATCCGGACATACTCTCTGAAATACTTTATAATGAGTGATGACCCACAAGTATAGGGGGTGTATCGCAGTATTTTCGATAAGTAAGAGTGTCGAACCCAATGAGGAGCAGAAGGTGCTGGCTAGTGGTATGGATCAGGAATTCTCTGCAAATACTTAGCAAACATATTTTTAGGGGTTTTTGATAAAGCAAGTAAATAAAGTACGAGTAAGTAAAAGACAATAAGAATAGATGTAGCAAGTGGCCCAATCCTTTATGCAGCAAAGGACAAGCTAGTTGTATTACTTAAGATGACCAAACGTTCTCGAGGACACATGGGAAGACTGTCAAGTGCTTTCGCTTCATATAGTTGATTAATCTTCTTTAGCTTGCTAAGTGTTGTGTGGGTGAACCTGTGCTAATGTACCGACCTTCCTAGGACTAATACATACTTGTGATTATACCCCTTGCAAACATCCGTAAGTACAAGAAAGTAATTAAGGTAGAAACCTAACCACAGCTTTAAACTCTAAGACCCTTACGTCCCTTGTGCAATGGTTTCCTAACGAGGCTTCATGTTTCTATCACTCCAGGAACCCCTACGATTACTAGCCAAATACACAATGCATTCCCCTAGGCCCATATAGGTGAAGTGTCATGTAGTCGACGTTCACATGACACCACTAGAAGAAGTACACCACAACTTAAATATCAAACTATTGAATCTTTCTCAACACAACTCCACTACTAACAACATGACTTCTCCCATGTCCTCAAGAACAAAATGAACTACTCACAAGACATCATATGGATCATGATCAGAGATGGAATAATGATGTAACAATATGAACATAAACAATAATTCAATGGTTCACTCAATAGCATCAACTACAAAGAGTAATCAACAACGGGAAAGTTTCCCCTAAGAACTATGCAAGATTCAACCCAATTGTTACAGCAATATGGAGATGGTGGTGAGGGTGCTGATGGTGATGATGGTGGTGGTGATGATGATGATCCCGATGAAGTCCATCTTGATGGTGGTGTTGATGGAGACTATCTCCCCTCTCCGGGAAGGAATTCCCCTAGCAGAAATCTGTCTGCCGGAGAGATCTTTCTCTCTCGGTGTTTTCCGCCCCGCAGAGGTGGCGGAATTTTCTGTGGTCGCTCCCCGAGTCTTAGGGTTTCGGGAGGAATATATACGCCAGAGGGGAGAGCCAGAGGTGGGCCAGGGCGGCCACACCACCTGGTGGCGTGGCCTAGGGTGGCCCGCGCCAGGGGGTGGTGTGGGCCCCCTGTGGCCCATCTCCACTCCCTCTTCTAGCTTCCTTCGTCTTCTGGAAAAATAGGATTTTCCGTATATTTTCCTGGATTTTCTGATCTTCGCGAATTTTGCCTCCAAACATCACCTTTTCCATCAGAATCCTGACTGCAGCGGTCCATGCTCCAAAAGTCATCAACCATGCAAAAACAGATGAAATAACATAAGTATCATCTCTTAATATGAAATATATCAATGAATAACACTGAATTCTGATATAGAATAGTGATGCAAAATGGACGTATCAACTCCCCCCAAGCTTAGACTTCGCTTGTCCCCAAGCGAAACTGAGCTCAATAAACATGACCTCGGGTTTATGGAGTGAAGGGTCGATAAAAAGAATACGGACAAGAAGCATCACATTCATCAATACATAGATCATAATAGAAGACAACTCACTATTATATAACTTAACTTGCAATAAGTAAAGGAAAGACAATAAAGATACATAAAGTGAATCATAATTGGTAATGGCAAACTTAGCTCTTGGTCGAAGAATAGTTGATAATTTGCTGGAGTTCACAAATAACTGGTTTTCAATGATAGCTTTCAAAGTAGTAATCACCAAGATAAGAGCAATGTGCAAAACAAGGAACATAAGAAACATGATTGAATAAATCATCATATGAATGAGTGAAACACAACAACTCAAAATACTTGCTGAGATAGAAAGGAATAGGTTTACTGACTCAACTAAAAAATAAAAGACAAGCCCTTTGCAGAGAGAAGCGGGGATTTCAAGTTTCATAAAGAGCTCCCAAAAATTATGATACTTATTAGCTTTCAGCTCTCATTGCCCCTATCATAGGCATCTTTAGGTGGTTAAGGTTAAAGTGATCAAATATGAGGATATGCTTGACAAGTTGTAAATTGAGAATCTCATGTCCCTTGAATACGAGGGTCGCTCCTCATGCTACTCAAGTTTAGTTACTGGTAAGTTCTTGTCATCGTAAGCACATGTGTATCATAGAGAACCGCCAACGGGGTACCCCTTGCCCGATGATACGGAAGAATCCCCATATCAAAATGACAAGGCAAGCAGACAACAAACATCTCAGCAATCTTCTTATTTACCATGGGAATATGGTGCTTTTTCTCTCTTTCCTCTCTCTTTTTTCTCAATATCGGACCCCTTTTTTTATAAGAAGAATGCTTCATAGATGCTCGTTATGGTTACGGTGTAGGTTTCCACCATGTCAGCATGGATTAGACCAGCGGCCCATGCGTTTCTCTAACACACATGCATAACTCCATGGACTTACAAGCTCCCCTTTCATTTCACACCGACGACATCCATAGACAAAAGAACATGATATCAACTAGGTACAAAGTACCAGTGCAATGTTGAAAGTGTTCCCCATGATAGCATGGTTCTACTAATTCACAACTCACAAAGCGCAAGCATATACGCAACATAGGTGAGCACAATGGTTCAAGTTTATTAAGTACAAGAAAGTAAAGTGTGCCATCAAGTTCGTGAGAGCTTTAATCACTAATTTTCACATAACAAGTTTAATTTGGAAGGTAGATAAAAATAAGAATTTACTTGGAATAGCAATAGTGCTAATAGGTAGGTATGGTGGACACAAATGGCATGCGTTTGGTTTAAAGGAAGTGGATGCATGAGAAGAATTCCCTCTCAGTACAGGTTTTTGGCTAGCAAGGCTGGGTAGCAAGTATAAGAGTTGAAGGAAACAAACAAACATACAAGTGATAAAGACAAACATGCAATCTTCCTTGGAAGCACAAAAGATCTTAACTATAGAATACTAAACTTATGAGAAAATCAAGAAAGAAAGATGATGAAATTATTTTTCTTTAGAGTACTTTTATCTTTTTCATTCAACTCTCAAAAATAGTGTTGCTACTAACCAAGCCAGGTTTGCCAAAACCAACTAAATTAACTCAATGATCCCAAAGTGCTACCAATACTAACAACAAGATTAATCATATAACCACGAATTGAAAACTAATATAGGCTATGCAAAAGAGTAAATGATAGAACTTCTCATTAATAATCCATAACGGCAACTCACACCAAGGGATACATATCTAACAAGAGAGGGGACACTTCCATAATGCAAACCATCCTACACGATAACTTCTCTATTCATGATATGACTCTACTAAAAAAGGTAAAAAGATAGAAGATAGTGATGTGATACCGCGGCACTCCCCCAAGCTTGGAACAAGCCATGGGGATACCAAAACCTGATGATGAATTACTCCTTCGATGGTGGTGGTATTCTCTTGATGAGCTCTTTGATCAGTTTACCCAAGTCCTCAATCTCGAAGGCGAGAGTACGAATCAACTCCGAGTTGTGCTCAATACAGTGCATGATCATATCAGATTGTGGATCCCAGCTCTTGCGATTCTTTTCCCACTCTTCCTCCTTGAAGTCTTCTTTTCCTGCATGGCTAGAACGAGGCAAATCCCAATTGGAGGGTAATTTCTCCTTGGGCATATTCTGGTATTGATGCTCATGGATAAGGGTATGGAAAGGATTCTTGGCGCGTGGGGGAAGTGACCAGGGATCTGAACGGTGATGAGGAGGCTTCCCTCCAATTGACATAGTCCTGGCAGGGTTTGCCACTACTCCAATGCTTGCAATGGTAGTGCCGGTGTGCTTTGCCTCCTCTTCATCTTCACTCTTGATCACCTTCTCCTTCCCGGGGTCTTGGAGATCTTCCTCCATAGGCTCCTTTCCCTTATCCTTGGCGGACACCATTGTGCTTCTAAGCTTCAAAGATAGTTCCTGGCAAAAACAGATTGAAACAAAAACACGACGAAAACACGATATACGAACCTTGGGGGATCCGGGGGATTATATATTACGAAGTTTCATAACAAAAGGAAGGTACTGGGAGAAAACGGGTCATAGACGGAGTCCAGAGTGGCCACACCACCTGGTGGCGTGGCCAGGGGTGGGCCCGCGCCACAGGGTTGTGTGAGCCACCCTGGCTCCGTTTCCTTCCCTCTTTCGCTTCGTAGCTTTCCTTATTGACTGAAAAGTGCAAAAATATAATTGAATAGTATTTTCGCGGAACTTTTCTTACCAGATTTGTTACCTATTTGGAAACGGACTCTGCACGTCTCTGAATTTGGTATTTAGTACATTCTTCCGGAGTCACCACTTGAATAACATCAATGTCTTCATCTTCATACACTTATTGTGAGTCATGAAACCTTTCACTTCCTTATTACACCATTATCTCCACTAACCCTGAAACTTCTTTCACACAAAACTTCACACAGTTCTCATTAGCAACATTAGTATAAGTGGAATGATAAAACCTTTTGAACCCATCTTCAAATGAAAACCATCAAAACATAAGCTACTGTAGCAACTCCTTCCAAAAACCCAAAAATAATTCAAAAAGGAAATCGAATAAAGAAGCAAATGCAAGAGTGGCAAAATCTGTCAAAACAGACCAGCAGGTAAAGATCAATTTTTTCGAAACTCTTATGTTGCTCAAATCAAAAATTGCAAAACTAACGAAAGTTAAATAACAACCTGGGGCAGAAGCACAACAAATTACAGATCAATCCGAAAGACAGAGATCTCTCACGAATTTTTATGGTGAAGCACAAAAATCTGTTTCGGGACAGCAACTTTCCAAATATTACTTCTCTCTCATTAGAGGTTGATCTTGACACAAAAACCAAACAAAACGGATAAGGAGAGGTTATTACCAAAGTAATAACTTCCAAGACTCAAAGAAACAAAAACAAACTGAAAGCAAAAATAAACTGGGTTGTCTCCCAAAAATCTCTTTCTTTATAGCCATTAAAATGGGCATGATAATTTTGAAGACACTCACATAGGAATATGAATTGAAGTGAAAGAGAGCATTAAGAAGCAAAAATACACACGTTTTAAGTCTAACCCAATTCCTATGCAAGGGAATTTAGTAAACAAACAAGTTGTTGAAACCAGAGGCTACTAGCATAGGAAGGCAAAAGAAGTGCAACATACAAACTTTCAGCATAAAACGAGGAAACTTGATATTATTGAGATGCATAAGAACACTTTTCCCTCTCTCATAGTAACTTTCAGTATCATGCATAAACTTAACAATATAACTATCACAAGGACCATCGTAACAATGATCACTTATTCTAACAGAAAACACAGGAATACTAGCTCTCATAACACTACTCTGTGAAACAACATTAGAGGTATCCTTACAAAGGATAGTGTGTCCCTCTTCTACATATTTAGTAACAAAGTCTTTCACATTTGCTATCATGGGTTCATAAACCATTTGTTTGTCAGGTTCAATAGCTTTACTTGTACTTACATCAACTATACTAGCTATCATAGAATGTTCCTTTATCTTAACTGGGAAAGGCATTTTCTCAATATAAGGTTCAGGTAAAACATGATTAGCAGTATAAACTTCAGTATTTCTTGCAGGAACACTCTTAGCAACATCTTTATAAGGTTCATGATACTTATTCCACTTCTTTTTAGGCAAATCAATATAGGAAGCAAAAGCCTTAAAATAAGAAGCAATAGCTTGAGAGTCTAGACCATAAGCATTTTTAATATTTTGAAAGTCATCAGTTCCCATAAAAGATTCAATGCATTCATAATCATGATTTATACCTGACTTCCTTCCTTTGTCATTCTCCCATGCTTCAGCATTGTCTTGAATACGGTCCAGAAGATCCCATTTAGCTTCTTCTTTCATGTGAGTGAATGCTCCAGCACAAGAAGCATCCAATAAATCCTTATCATGTAGAGAGAGTCTTGCATAAAAGTTATTGATAATAATATTGTTGGGTAGCTCATGAATGGGACATTTGAGCATTAGTAACTTCAATCTCCCCCAAGCTTGAGCTGTACTCTCTCCATCAAGAGGCCAAAAGTTGTATATTTGATTCTGAACTTTATGAATCTCACTAGGAGGATAAAACTTTGAATAAAAGAGAGGTACTATTTCCTCCCATTCAAGAGCTTGACCATTCTTCAGCAGCTTATACCATTCTTCAACTCTTCCTTTCAGTGATAATGATAATAACTTCTTAACTTGATCTGTAGTAATACCTGCACACTTGAGCAACCCGCATAATTCGTGTATAAAGAGTAAATGATCACCAGGATGGACAGTTCCATCCCCAACATAGTAGTTATCCATAACACGATCAATAATTCTTGTAGGTATTTTAAAGGCATCATTCTCAGCAGGTGGTGGTTCATCTACTACCTTAGAAGTGGTAGTAGCATTACCAAATAAGAAACTCAGCGAATTATCCATAACGAAAATAAAGCAACTAACAGAAGTAAACAATACTCACAGTAGAGGTTTCCTTTACCAGTTCCACTCTCCAATAGCGCTTCACTCCCTGGCAACAGCGCCAGAATATAGTCTTGATGACCCACAAGTATAGGGGGGTGTATCGCAGTATTTTCGATAAGTAAGAGTGTCGAACCCAACAAGGTGCAGAAGGTGCTGGCTAGTGGTATGGATCAGGAATTCTCTGCAAATACTTAGCAAACGGATTTTTAGGGTTTTTTGATAAAGCAAGTAAATAAAGTACAAGTAAATAAAAGACAATAAGAATAGATGTAGCAAGTGGCCCAATCCTTATGCAGCAAAGGACAAGCCGGTTGTATTACTTAAGATGACCAAACGTTCTCGAGGACACATGGGAAGACTGTCAAGTGCTTTCGCTTCATATAGTTGATTAATCTTCTTTAGCTTGCTAAGTGTTGTGTGGGTGAACTTGTGCTAATGTACCGAGCTTCCTAGGACTAATACATACTTGTGATTATACCCCTTGCAAACATCCGTAAGTACAAGAAAGTAATTAAGGTAGAAACCTAACCACAGCTTTAAACTCTAAGACCCTTACGTCCCTTGTGCAATGGTTTCCTAATGGGGGTTCAGGTTTTTGTCACTCCGGCAACCCCTACGATTACTAGCCAAATACACAATGCATTCCCCTAGGCCCATATAGGTGAAGTGTCATGTAGTCAACGTTCACATGACACCACTAGAAGAAGTACACCACAACTTAAATATCAAACTATTGAATCTTTCTCAACACAACTCCACTACTAACAACATGACTTCTCCCATGTCCTCAAAAACAAAACAAACTACTCACAATACATCATATGGATCATGATCAGAGATGGAATAATGATGTATAACAATCTGAACATAAACAATAATTCAATGGTTCACTCAATAGCATCAACTACAAAGAGTAATCAACACCGGGAAAGTTTCCCCTAAGAACTATGCAAGATTCAACCCAATTGTTATAGCAATATGAAGATGGTGGTGAGGGTGCTGATGATTATGATGGTGGTGATGATGATGATGATCCCGATGAAGTCCAGCTTGATGGTGGTATTGATGGCGACAATCTCCCCTCTCCGGGAAGGAATTCCCTCGGCAGAAATCTGCTTGCCGGAGAGATCTTTCTCTCTCGGTGTTTTCCACCCCGTAGAGGCGGCAAAATCTTTCTGTGGTTGCTCCCTGAGTCTTAGGGTTTCAGGAGGAATATATACGCCAGAGAGGAGAGCCAGAGGTGGGCCGGGGCGGCCACACCACCTGGTGGCGTTGCCTAGGGTGGCCCGTGCCAGGGGGTGGTGTGGGCCCCCTGTGGCCCATCTCCACTCCCTCTTTTGGCTTCCTTCATCTTCTGGAAAAATAGGATTTTCCGTATATTTTCCCGAATTTTCTGATCTTCGCGAATTTTGCCTCCAAACAACACCTTTTCCATCAGAATCCTGACTGCAGCAGTCCATGCTCCAAAAGTCATCAACCATGCAAAAACAGATGAAATAACATAAGTATCATCTCTTAATATGAAATATATCAATAAATAACAGTGAATTATGATATAGAATAGTGATGCAAAATGGACGTATCAATGAGGTCTTCTTATAACCTTATGAGAATAAGGCTTAATCTCATCATAGTTTAGTACTTATTTTCCAACCTTTAGTCAGAAAGTTAGACAACAACACTTTAGTGTTTATTATTTACTCTCCCCCTTGGAGTTTCCTAATGGTCTCTAATTTGCATGGATAGCATCCATCAACTCGATAGTAAGGATATTGGTCTTTGTCTAGCTTATACTTTATCTCTATAAGGCTTCACGAAAGAATTTGCAGTACACCCACACAATTGTGGATCTCCGAAATGAATCTTCCAACACTATTTGTCTTACTTCTAACCTTTTGGACATTCTCGCTTTGGTAAGCTCGATTTTACGAAGTGTCTCGAAAGACAATCTTTTAATTTCATACTTCCTTAGGTTTAACTTAACTTAGGCCAAGTTTTATACTCTTTAAATTACACAAAGATGACCTACTTCACTACACCGCTAGGATACTAGCTACGGATACCAACTACGGATCCTCCTAGGTGTACGAATTACCCTACGGTTTTTGACTTCTTATTGACATTCTCTCTGAGTTATCAAAGCTTGAATACCACCCTTATTCAAAAACTTCTCCTTTGCTCCCTTTCATGTTACTTCCAAGATTTTGGGACAACTACTTTATTAGCTTCTGAATAACATCACCTATCTTGAGTGAACTTAAGTTCATCCTTTATGTTGCTCCACACCTTTTCTGCATTAATATCCCTTCTTATTGCCAACTAATAATAAGTTGGAATTGATCCATCCTTCCAAATAGTGTTGATACACCTTATATTTGGCTTCCTTCTTCGTGCAAGTCTTCAACTTGATCTTTGGAACTCGTCACTTCCTTACACGAATTCCCTTTTCTATCTAGGTCTATAACATCAAGTAATAACTTGTTGATGCAAAATGCATTTGCACATCAAGTCAAACTTCATGCACAGATCTAGTTAATCAAGAAGATATAAGAAAACCAAGAAATCCAAATGTGGTACATATAACTGATGCACTCGACTTTCGACGTAGAGCTTGTTGGGAACCCCAAGAGGAAGATATGATGAGCACAGCAGTAAGTTTTCCCTCTGTTATGAAACCAAGGTTTAATCGAACCAGTAGGAGCAAGGAAACACCCCAAAGGTGTTACTAGCTGAGCTTTGGCAGGGCGCACTACCGGTGCTAGTAGCAACGTGGAGACCTGCACAACACAACCATAGAACTTTGTCCCCAACTTGCGATGAGGTTGTAAATCTCACTATGTTTTGCGGAAAACAAAGTATTAAACGTATCGAATGGAAAGAAGTAAAAGTTTGCAGAAAGTAAACACAAAGCAGTAAACAGTTTATAGATTGTATGCAAAGAAAAGGACCGGGATCCATAGTTCACTAGAGGTGGCTCTCCTTAGATAGATAACATGCTGGGTGAACAAATTACAGCGGGGCAATTGACAAACACCGAGAAAGCAATACATGCATATACTAATCATCTTGACTCCTTTGAGACTTGATTGGGCATTACAACATAATACATAGACCGCCATCCAACTGCATCTATGACTAATAATCCACCTTCAGGTTATCATCCGAACCCCCTCCAGTATTAAGTTGCAAGCAACAGATTATTGCTTTACGAACTGCGTGTAAAGTAAACAATACGATTGTTCTATGAACAAAGGATTGTTGTTTTATCCCTAGTAGCAACAGCACATCTAGTACCTTAGAGATTTCTGTTACTTCCCCAGATTACCAGAGGCATGAACCCACTATCGAGCATAAATACTAACTCTTGGAGTTGCTAGCATCTACTTGGCCAAGATAGCTACTAACAACGGAAAGCATGCAAGATCTCAAATAATAAAGACATGATAGAATCAATAATCAATCTGAAATAGCATCTCAATATCCATCGGATCCCCACAAACACAACATGTATGAATTACAAATAGATGATCTTGATCATGAACGGAGCTCACAAGATCTAAACATGAAAGCACAAAGGAGGAGAACCAGCCATCTAGCTACTACATGGATCCGTAGTCCAAGGATGAACTACTCACGCATCTCACCAGAGGCTTGCATGGTGATGAAGAAGGCCTCCAGGGTGAATTCCCCTCTCTGGCAGGGTGCCGGGAAGAGCTTCAGATCCCTCCCGATCTAGGGATGGATATGACGGCGGCTACAGAATCTTTCGTGGATTTTTGATCGGGTACTTAGGGTTTTCATCCCGAGGGCAATATAGGCGGAAGGGGAGGCCGAGGGGGCGCCGGGAGCGGCCACACCACCCCCTGGCATGGGCCAGGCCTGGCCGCGCGGCCAGGTGGTGTGGTGGCTCCCTGGCCCTTCTTCGTCTCGTATTCTGGCACTTGATCACTTCTGGAAAAATAGGCACTTTGGCTTTTGTCCCGTCCAATTCCGAGAATATTCATTTTTTGACTTTCCTGGAACCAAAAACAGCAGAAAACAGGCAGCTGGCACTGTGGCTCTTGTTAATAGGTTAGTCCAAGAAATCATATGAAAAGTACTCCAAAGTTAGAACAAAACACAAGAAAATGGATAAAACCAAGCATGGAACATCAAAAATTATAGATATTTGCAATGTATCAACATCCCCAAGCTTAACTCCTGCTCGTCCTCGAGTAGGTAAGTGATAAAAAGAAAGAATAATTTTTGAGGTGACATGCACCATCAAAGACTTGATCGAAGTATTTGCAAAACATTCAAAGCTAGGATCATAGTACTTCAATCATAACATGAAAGACAAAGTTCTAGCAATAAGCAAAGAAACTATGATGCAACATGAAAAGGCACAAACAAAAGATTCATGAATAACAATGCTTTGCAAGACGTTTGTTTGTTTCACATAAAGAAAACATAGCATCATAGTATTCAGCTTGTCCCTCAATAGAGTAGCAAATATAAATGCAAAGGACACCTTCAAAGTTCATAAGAGTGACTAGATACAATAGTTTAAAACAAGCAATAACAGGTTATGCATCAATCAACTAGTCTTGGGACAATGCACATACAACTAAGAATGGCCACTATGCTCTCAAAGTAGGTGCATAAAGATAGAAGGTGGAGACTCAATATAATGGTGGAAGAAAAGCCTTTTGTAAATGGAAGTAGAGATTCAAGTCTCATAAAGAGCTTCCAAAAATTATGGTACTTGTAGTTTTCAGCTCTCATTGCCCCTATCATAAGCATCTTGAAGGTGATTAAGGTTAAAGTGACACAACTAAGAGGATATGCTTGACAAGTTATAAACCGAAATTTCATGCCCCTTACTTACGAAGACCAATCCTCATGCTACTCAACTTCAGTCACGAGTAAGCTCTTGTCATTGTAAGTATATGTGTATCATTAAGAACCGCCAACGGGGTACCCCTTGCACATGATACGGGAGCTTTCCCATAATCAAAATGACAAGGCAAGCAGACAATGAGCATCTCAGCGATCTTTTTATTTGCTATTTGCATAGGTTTTTATTGAGGATGCTTCATAGAGTGCTCATTATGGTGATGCTGCAAGTTTCCACCATGATTAGGCATGGCTTAGGCTAGCGGCCCAGGCGTTTCTCTAACGCACATACAAACTGCATGATCTTACAAGTTCCACTTTTATTTCACACCGCCGGGATCCGTAAGCAAAAGAACATGATATCAACGGGGTACAAAGTACAAGTGCAATGTTGAAAGCGTTCCCCATGAAACATGGTTCTGCTAATTTTAACTTGTAAAGCGCAAGCATATACGCAACAAAGAAGGACCCAATGGTTCAAGTTTATTAGAGGCAAAAAGTAAAGTGTGCCATCAAGTTTGTGAGAGCTTTAATCACTAGTTTTATCATAACAAGTGGAAGATAAACAAAAGCATGAATATACTTGGAATAGCATAAGCTAGTAGGTAGGTATGGTGGACTCTTTGGAATAACTTGGTTTAGGGAGTTGGATGCATGAGTGGAACTCATACTTTGTTGTGGAGGCTAGCAAAAAACTGGGAGCGACAAACTAAGAGAGCAATAATGGCCATAATCATGCAGAGCGACAAAACATCATTGATCAAAGCATAAAGTGATACTACAAGTTGAAAACTAAAGGATCATACAGGCTATGGTGGCTTGAGATAGTCATAACATGGTGTGAGCATGCACCAAGTCAACCCAAATAAAGCATCAAAGGAGAATACCACTATACTATGCTTTAATACGCTAAAAATGCATGATTCATCCAAGGCACATTAAGCAATCTCAATTGTTTATAACAAGTCATGCTAAAGCAAAGAATACTAAGCATAAATCCAAAACAATATCAAGCATGGCATGACAAAGCATATGCCACAGTCAAAAACGAGCTCTTTTTACCACATAAGTATGAACTTTCCTACTCTTTTCCAAACCAAACCAAACTATGTGCAAACCAAATGTATGAAAGAGGGGGTCCAACCAATTTATTCAGAAAACTAAGCAAACCAAGAAAACTAAAAACCAAAACAAAAACGAAAAAGAAGACGCTCCAAGAACAACACAACTGTGCATGAAACAATAAAAATGAAGCGTTTGGAAGAACCTGGGATTTTTATTGATGAAAGAGGGGATGCCTTGGGCATCCCCAAGCTTTGACGCTTGTACTTTTTGGATATTTCTTGGGGTGACACGCGTGGCATCCCCAAGCTTGAGATTTAGTCCATCCTTCATCTCATTACTCATTCCTTCCATACACCTGAAAATTTTCCTTCATACAAAACTTCACACAATCTCATTAGCAACATTAGTGCACTTAAGATAAATAAGTCTCAAGGTTCAGTTCTAACACCAAATAAACTTCCATTAGAACACTAGCTACTGTAGTACTTCCCTCAAAAAGCTCAATTCCCCAAAAGAACTCAAGAAGGAACTAACAAGAAGCAAATACAGAAAATGGCAGAAATCTGTCAAAACAGACCAGCAGGTAAAGACGGATTTTTTTTGAAGACCTTTTGTTGCTCAAATCAAGAAGTGCTTAACTAACGAAAGTTAGGTAACAAACTGGGGCAGAAGCACAAACAATTACAGGTCAATCCGACATACAGAGATCTCTCACGAATTTTTACGGTGAAGCACAGAAATCTGTTTCAGGACAGCAACTTTCCCAATCATTACTTCTCTCTCATTAGAGATTACTCTTGGCACAAAAAGCAAATAAAAAGGATAAGGAGAGGTTATTACAGAGGTAATAACTTCCAAGACTCATCTAAAACTTTTGGGTTATCTCCCAATAAGTACTTTTCTTTAACGCCTTTAAGTTAGGCATAAGAAGCAAAGAAAGAATCAAGTGTTCTCAAATGAAGAAGCATTAAAACCAACTTTCTTGCCCTTACCTCTCTTACTTTTATTCTTAACCTTGGGGAAAATATGATTGTTTGGTGGATAACAAAGGTGCATGGTCCCCTTTCCCACATCTATTATTGCTCCAAGGAGTTCTAATAGGGACCTTCCAAGTGTAATTTGTCCTTTTCCTGCACATTCAATAACAAGATAATCAATAGAAATCGTTTTCCCAAGGATCTTTGTAAACACTCCTTCAGCTATTCCAAGAGGTAATATGGTAGTATTATTAGTAAAGAGATTGGTTATGAGGGACTCCCCTTGTGAAGATGTCCTTGACTCCCCGGCAACGGCGCCAGAAAAGATCTTGATGCGCTCGACTTTCGATGTAGAGCTCGTTGGGAACCCCAAGAGGAAGGTATGATGAGCACAGCAGTAAGTTTTCCCTCAGTTATGAAACCAAGGTTTAATCAAACCAGTAGGAGCAAGGAAACACCCCAAAGGTGTTACTAGCTGAGCTTTGGCAGGGCGCACTACCGGTGCTAGTAGCAACGTGGAGACCTGCACAACACAACCACAGAACTTTGTCCCCAACTTGTGATGAGGTTGTAAATCTCACCGTGTTTTGCGGAAAACAAAGGATTAAACGTATCGAATGGAAAGAAGTAAAAGTTTGCAGAAAGTAAACACAAAGCAGTAAACAGTTTATAGATTGTATGTAAAGAAAAGGACCGGGATCCATAGTTCACTAGAGGTGGCTCTCCTTAGATAGATAACATGCTGGGTGGACAAATTACAGCGGGGAAATTGACAAACACCGAGAAAGCAATACATGCATATACTAATCATCTTGACTCCTTTGAGACTTGATTGGGCATTACAACATAATACATGGACCGCCATCCAACTACATCTATGACTAATAATCCACCTTCAGGTTATCATCCGAACCCCTTCCAGTATTAAGTTGCAAGCAACAGATTATTGCTTTACGAACTGTGTGTAAAGTAAACAATACGATTGTTCTATGAACAAAGGATTGTTGTTTTCTCCCTAGTAGCAACAGCACATCTAGTACCTTAGAGATTTCTGTCACTTCCCTAGATTACCAGAGGCATGAACCCACTATCGAGCATAAATACTAACTCTTGGAGTTGCTAGCATCTACTTGGCCAAGATAGCTACTAACAACGGAAAGCATGCATGATCTCAAATAATAAAGACATGATAGAATCAATAATCAATCTGAAATAGCATCTCAATATCCATCGGATCCCCGCAAACACAACATGTATGAATTACAAATAGATGATCTTGATCATGAACGGAGCTCACAAGATCTAAACATGAAAGCACAAAGGAGGAGAACCAGCCATCTAGCTACTACATGGATCCGTAGTCCAAGGATGAACTACTCACGCATCACACCGGAGGCTTGCATGGTGATGAAGAAGGCCTCCAGGGTGAATTCCCCTCTCCGGCAGGGTGCCGAGAAGAGCTTCAGATCCCTCCGATCTAGGGATGGAGATGACGGCAGCTACAGACTCTTTCGTGGATTTTTGATCGGGTACTTAGGGTTTTCGTCCCGAGGGCAATATATAGGCGGAAGGGGACGCTGAGGGGGTGTCGGGAGCAGCCACACCACCCCCTGGCGTGGGTCAGGCCTGGCCGCGCGACCAGGTGGTGTGGTGGCTCCCTGTCCCTTCTTCGTCTCGTATTCTGGCACTTGATCACTTCCGGAAAAATAGGCACTTTGGCTTTTGTCCCGTCCAATTCCGAGAATATTCATTTTCTGACTTTTCTGGAACCAAAAACAGCAGAAAACAGGCAGCTGGCACTGTGGCTCTTGTTAATAGGTTAGTCCAAGAAATCATATGAAAAGTACTCCAAAGTTGGAACAAAAGACAAGAAAGTGGATAAGCCAAGCATGGAACATCAAAAAATATAGATACATTTGCAATGTATCAATAACACACATTATTATAAGCCCAGAATATAGTAGTTGAGTATAATACCTCTAGAATTCAGGCTTAGCTGTGTAGTATATGACACCTCCTAATATAAGTTTACATCGTGATACTTAGCACTTAAGGGTTAAACTTTTTCTTTGTCTCAATATCTACCCAAATTGCTCAGGTGCAATAGGATAATTTTGAGCAAAGTGGTCTCACTTTGGTTTTAACTAACCACTTACCTTTCTTTTGGGACTACTAAAGACTACCAATTTTCTATTCTATCGTAAGCTATTCTCACATGATCTCTCGAAACTACTAAAAAAATGTAGTTACTACCTTAAATCCAAAAATTATCATAATGTTATGGGACCTATGTCTTCTATCATAAACCTACACTGTTCTTTACTTACTATTGTTACAAGATCATTTACTGCATTCTTGTCCTAATTACAGACTTATCATGGTCTCGGAGCTATTCTCACCACGAACTTTTTAAGATTTACCTAGTCACCATGATTAAAGATCTCATCTCCCCATGACGACTCTTCTTCTTAGCTTACTATTAATGATTCTTAACAAAATTCTACTCCATCACAGGTAATTCTCAAGTGAATGCCACATGATTTACTTCCAATTGTATCTATACATACTCTAATGGTCTACCTTAAGTGGTATAGTGGTATCAACTAGTGGTAAGATTCTGCTACTTCACAGGGGTTCTAAATATAGACTCCATCACTAATACTACTCCACATGATATCCTAATCCTAGTCGTAATCTTCTTTGATATTTTAACTTACTTAAGATATCTTAGTGGTGTTACACCTATTTAGAGCTACACTGAAAAGACATTTCTCTAGAGAAGACACATAACTAATCCTTAAGAAAGATGATAAGAACATCCAACTTAAGTGTGACAATATTATCCTCAAGTGGATATCCATCACAAGACTTGATTTAGATAAGATGGCTCCTATAGTCACTATCCAACCTACAGATCTTCCTAAAAGGGTTTTAATCCTAAGGTCAAAGCATATGCTCTGATACCAACTACGATGACCCAGCATACCACTACATGATGTAGTACACTATAGTCGTTGACATAACACCAATGAAACACCGTTCACTAGTATTACATCCCTCAGAGTGGTACAACAGAAACATAGCAGGTCCAAGACATGACTATAGACTACAACTCGACTCTTTACAAAAGATCTAGAGAACACTCTAGGTTAAAGAGAGAGACAAAACTTCTTACAAGGAAGAACCAAAAATAATAACTTCGAACTATCTGGCTAAAAGGACTAATATCTAAACCATAAGGCTTGTAATTGCTACTAATGCAATGTTCTACAGAAGTAGGTTTTATGGCTAGAGTACCTACTCCTATCTAAACAGAGACTTTGTCTTCACTTTAGCTGATGTATATGTTGAATTCATTGACTTTATTGAAGAACCTGGGCTATCGATGATGGTTTCTTGAGCAGAAATTGATGTTGACATCGTCTTCAATGGCTTAGAACCTAGCAAGGGTTAAGAAGGTACGGCTGAGTACGAGCGTACTCAGCAAGTTCACTAAAAAGGAGTGTATGATGCACTATCTCTACAGCCATAGACCATAGGTCGTAGGCAATGCAGGTTTTCGTAAACTTTTCGTAAACATTTCTTCAAAGGTTGCTTTTATTCTGAAAACTATGTCCGACAGCCTTCACAGGTTGACCAGAACCTTCGTGGGGTTCCTTTCCTGACACGTTCGTAGCTCCTTCCCGGAACAGGGAGTAACATGTCACAATTCTTACACTTTGCAGAGGTGCGTCACTTTTCCCACTAGAGACCTTAAGCTTTGTTGCACAACTGGGAGTATGTCCCTGTTCAAACTTCCATGGTCTGAGGCCCAATTTAAGATCCAAGCCAATCACTGCCCCTCTCCGTGACCCTGCATGAAGACACAATCCCCCGAGACAACTACCACGGCTACTCTTTGGGTAGCCTCTCGGAGACTCCGTACGCAGCTCTGTTTGGTGGTCACCATCAGCTATGGTGAACTCAGACCCAGTCAGAGATGCACAGATAATCTAGACACCAAGATCGCGGGGAACTAAGGGGTCCCACCCATGTGTTGGATTCTCTAGAACTCCACGAGAAATCAACAGCCTCACGATAAGGTCATCCATCCATGCGAAAGGAAGAAGATCCAGCTGACTTCTCCATCCCATTCCAAATCTCATGGTTGACGCGTAGTATATGGTGCTAGAATCACTGGCGACATTGGTTGTTAAGTCCTAGATGATACATTACTGTACAATGGTGTTTCCATTGCCAGTTATGATAGATTAGCTGATCACCCTGGATCAATAACCGATATTTCCAGTTAATTGTGAAAATAGTGTTTTCGACCTTTTTGAAATGCAAGTGATGACATAGTTGAGTTACAAGCATATAAATAATCAAACGACATGAGAAAGTTGTGAACTTGCCTTTTGTGATTACAAGATTATGCACTCATGGTCTTCGAGATAATAGAAGATCCAAATTCTGTAAATAGCATCATTGGTCCGGTAAGGACTAATTTTTAAAGGAGCAAGATGCAATTATGCATACGTAATGTAATGTGGTTTGATAAATGCAAAACCCCGGAATAGTCGTATTTGATCTAGGGTTTGGAGTTTGTGATGAGTTATTTGGAATGTATTGCACTTTTATACTAGCTTCACACTTGTGCTTCTTATTAAGGCTTGTGAGAGTGTGTGAAACAATAAGTAAATACAACAAACAATATGCAATATTAAAGCACTCAATTGAGCATGGTATCTAAAATATTTCTTAAAAAATATTAAGAATCAATTAGAGCTTTTAAAAAAGTGTTCAAGGTTTACCTTTAATGTTGCTTAAAAGAATAACTCTTGGGGAAAACATTACTTTACAAAGTAAAAAGTATTAAAACTTAAGGTTAACACTTTAAGGATTTCTTATTGTCTAAGATTATTAAAGAGGAAAACATTGCTACATTAAACAATCATAGCTTAAGTAGTGGAGATTCGCATGTTTTGAACAAGACACCACATTGTAGATGGTTGACTTCTTAACATTCCACAAAGCTAGAACTTAAGTATTATTACATGAATGATGTGATGTTTTATTAAAGTTATAAATGAATAGACTTACTTTATTATTAATGCTTATCTTCTATAAGCATAGATAAGGCATTACTTAAACTACTTACAAACTTGGTTTAAACCATTGAATAGTTTTCCAAACTTGTAAAATAATTGGTAGTTAATCTCTTGATGAATTTATAGATGCATAATATCTTTTTGATAAGCAATATACTACTTTGATGATTTTATAATGGACAAAATTAGGATACACTTAATTTTAATTCATTAAACATTAATTGAACTTGTTACTGTATTTTTAACCTTTAAACAAATAATACTAAAGGCAATAGTAAAGATTTATATATTTTTAAGGAATTAAAATAAAAGAAAATGGGTTAAATAAGATTTATTAGACCTTTACCTTTTATTTGACTTTAATTAAGAAAGATCATATTTTTAATGTGTAGAATTTATTTTTGTGATCATTTTGGTATATTATAAGTATTTTGTGATTTATAAATAATAAGATATGATTTTTATAAGTTTTATTACTTTATAAATATTAGTTAAGTGATATAATATTTTAAGTTTATAGTTTTACACTTTAGTTCTTATTTTTCCAAGAATTATTTATATTTCTCATTTACCAATATTAAAATATGAATTTTCAAAGTATTATTACTTATAAAATCTTTATTAAATAATAAATATTTAAGTAGTTAACATAATAATGTTTGTTAATAAAGTTAAATTATAGATTTTATTTTTTATAAATTTTTATATATTAAAAATATTTTTCTGAATTATAAAACAAAAGATATTCAATTTATAAGATTTAATCATTTTTTGAAATTTTATTTAACAAGAAATACTTTTTACACCCAGCCAACACTTAGCCTAGCTCACTGACCAATAGGGTCAGTACCACGTAAGATGCCACCAGGGCACGGACCGGTCAAAGGTGCTGACGCGGCGAGGGGTGACGCAGACATGCAATCATGCTGACGCAGACATTCTTTTTTAATCTTTTTATACCGTGGCGGATTCTAGCCACGGTCACTGACTGTCGGGCCCTCTGGCCACGTCACCTAACACCTCAGCAAAGCGGGACCTGCCACAGTTTGACCAGCTGCTCACACGGTGGTGGTCAACCGACGCCGGCGACCACTCGACGACAGCGCTACCGTGTCTACGTGGGTACGCTAAGACATGCGTTCGAACAAGGGAACCGAGGCGATGCTACTAATGGTCATGTTGCTGAGAAACGGGCACTGGAGCACCGGTTGCAATGGCACCCGACGACGGTGAGCGGCAGCGCATGCCTCTACGACACGACAAAGCGA
The DNA here is from genome assembly GCA_910589775.1 of Avena eriantha. Taxonomy (NCBI): domain Eukaryota; kingdom Viridiplantae; phylum Streptophyta; class Magnoliopsida; order Poales; family Poaceae; genus Avena; species Avena eriantha. The sequence goes on along the minus strand of OU342746.1, from coordinate 266,360,521 downwards.
GAGGGGGATGGAGAAGGGGTGCCAGAGCACGAGCTGCTCACCTAGATGCTTATGCAGTGACTGATGGGGTCTAGCGAGGTCAGAGATGAGTCCTTCGTCAAGAACTTCGGCAGAGACCGATGAAAGGGAATGGACAAATTCCCCCTCCTCCGAGCTCCTCTGCATCATCCACTACTACCATCTTGAAGGAGACATCATGGCGCTTATTCCCGATCAAACTACGAACCTTGGGGTGGTTTCTTCTGACGGCTAGACGGTGTCTACCGGTGGCGGAACTTCGGTGAGGTGGGAAATGAGAGAAAGAGATCGAAAGGGTTGCAGAGTGGACATGAGAGGATGAGGATGGGGTAGGGTGTTGTGGTGGCCTTCTTATCCTCCCCGAGCAACGACAACGGGGATCTCGATGCCGGCGAGCTGCTATGTGAGGTAGACGACGACGATAGAGTGGACAAAGGGGTATGCGGGCCTGGGCCGGTACTGGGCCATTGCAGAATGAGCGGAATAAAGAGGGGCACGTAGGTGAGTGGCAGTTAGTGCGAAGAAACAATGGGTCGTGGCCTGTTGGCTCTACTGCCTTTTTTCCTTTTCTATTACTATTTTATTTCTGTTTTTCACAATTTTATTTCAAATATGACTTTCTCTAAGGTTTTAAATATTCAGAGATATAGTAGGTCAAGAATATCATTGTCTGGAGCAAGTATGACCCTCTTCTCCTTATTTTCTTTTGTTATGTATAAAATATCCATAATTATATGAAGGTTCTCTTTATTAGGAAATATTAATAGAAATTAGGGTTTTAGAAATTTGTTTCTCATAATAAGATTTCATAAATATGATTCTGTTTCCACTTAATAGTTATAATGGTAAAGATTTAAAATGGTGAATAATATATATAGAATCCTATTAATGCTTAACTTCCTGAAAGAAGTATAAATATTCCTTATAAGGTATTAAACCTTATGGTTCTTAATATGATGATTTGATTTATATGGTTCTCCCTAATTGGTGATTTCACCAAATCCTATTCTACTTGTTTCGTAGAGTTTATAATTATCATAGAACACTTTTGGTTAGGAAATGATGAATCAATAATAAACATTGGTGGAGAAATGCTCATGTTTATTCAGATATAGGTATATGGGTTTTGAGAGGATTTAATAACCCATATTCGATTATGTATATAGATGATTATTAAGGCTAAGACATATTACTATCATATTTGGTGATTCTAAATAACCTTTCAATTTAAATTGAGTTATTGAGATTGCTTTCATGATGTGATCTTAATAATCCTATGAGAGTAGGTGCTTATTAGGGTTTAAGACAATAAGGTAGACAATGCTTTCATACATAAACACTCATATGAAATTCTACTTATCTCTTAGACATTTCATTTGACTAAGAGATACTATCCATTGACTGCCTAAAAATAGGAATTGGTTACTATCATCTTTATTCTAGGATGTTAAACAAAGAGGTAGACATGGTTCTGTTCATGGCTCGACATGATCTTGGTTAAGGCTTCTAAAGAATCCTTACCTTAATTCCTTACTAAGGTTATCTTTAGATAAGAAATTCCTTTCCTAAATATACTCTATAAATCTCTCTTATCTTATTCACAAAGATCACATCTTCCTAAATAAGACAATCATATGACTCCACCATATCCATCATCACATGATGGCATGGTCATGCCCCTTCAACATTATTCCATCCTTACACCTAGTATATAACTTCTCTTAATCAACTACCATTGATACACCTATCAATGTAGCTACTGCTAACTCCATCTATTAACTTCCTTAACTTCATCTTGCAACTTCTTCCAAGGCTTGCAAGATTACACTCCTCTCTATATCACATGTGATATCAATCCTCTGGAATAGGTATGGTACTACTCTCCACAATACAAGTTGTTCTTGTATTAACTTTGGTTAAACTATTATATTTCCAACTACTCCTACAACTTATGTTATACTTTATTATACTCTATCTTGACTTCTCATGATCAAGTTAGATGATTCAGCTTACTAGGTCTTACCTAATTTGGTATACCCATAACTCTTCTTCAACACCTAGTCATCTATTCTCAAGTGACTTGAGAATAATGACCACCATCATTTGATCAAAAAAGCTTAGGCTTCTAATTGTCTGATCAAGATCTATAAACACTAAGTACTAAACTTGTAATAGTCTCTCTATAGGCTCATCTTGTTAAGAAAACTTACTTTAAGTTTATACCCACTTGGCTTAACAAGATTATCATTGGATACTCTAATACTAATAGCTTCCTTATAGCTCCATGATCACCAGTTACTTCTTGGGTTTAAATACTGCTTCCAGTTAACTCAGGAGTGAGTTAACTCCTTCAACATCAAATGGTTTGATCTCCACTAAGGATCACATTCCATTAATGGTGGTACACTCAATCATATCTAGTTCTTCCTTCAGATTAATTTACTTAAGGTATTTGGAAGATCAACACAATAGGTCAAAGGCTATGATTCTAGGTCAAGAATTGATCACACACATTGATGATCAATAGACACTAGGACTTAGTTAAATAGGATTGTCATTTATTAACATGACACTAAGGGTATTGAATGGTCTTGGCTTGACTTGCTTTACTACTCTATTTGTAATAATAGTTAGTGTTTAGAAACTACCATGATTCTCATGGTAGGAATAACTATTGCAAGCAAGTATATCAAGGTTTGGTTATGGGGTTTCATTACTTAAGTTATATACTTAACTTGGTATTCAGGGTTTGTTGTAGATAATACCTTGATATCATCTTTAGAGTATTAAGTATTCATCCTTGAGTTGTTGTATGGAATACCATGTAATGATCTCTAGAAGATCAAGTACTCCTTATTAAGTAGTGTGTGGTGACTTAGTTTTATTACATTTGATCTACCCTTAGATCAAATTATATTACCCAAAGATAAAGTTTTAGCAAAGGTCATATTGAAACTTATCGTAGTCAACTTGATGATCTACTTCAGTTCCACCAAGCTAAGAGAAGCTTTAATCACTTTGGCAAGTTTTATTTCAAAGCGCGGAAATTATCCGGATTTTCTATGCATGAATGCAATGCACACACCTGTGTTCAGCTTATTTCTAAGCTCTAATGCTGGGATGTTACAGAGCCGCCCCCGCGGCGGCAGCCATGGCCCTCCCTCTGTCTCCAGCCCCTCCCTTCCCCTCTCCCCCGCCATCACCGACATGCGGCGTCGGCCTTAGGACGAGAGGGGCCGGTGGCGGTGGACCCTCTGTCTCTCCCCTCTCAGCCATGGACGGCGTGGGACACTCTGGCTCCGGGAGCTGCATCAAGGCGCACGCGGTCTGGCTCGGCGTGAGGATCTCGACGGTGGCCGAGTGGTTGCATGGCGCATCAGTGTTGTCGTTTGGTGCCATGGTGGAGACGCGCGTGGGCAGGTGCCGACGGAACCCGCTTGGTCTAGATCTGGGCTCCTTTGGGCCTCATCTAGGCTAGGACGGGCCGACGGATCCTGTCGTGGTGGTGACACCTCCTGGAGGTGGAGATGGTGTGCCGGCGGTCCAGGGTGGTGGCGGCGCTTAGCTGACCTGCTGCAGCATGGTGGCGAGGACTTTATGAGCCCGATCTAAGCCTGGACGGGCCCTTTGGGGGCCTGATGTGTCCCTGCTGCAGTGTCTGGCTGGCTACCGCAACATCGATGGAGGTAGTTCCCTCGCGCTCGGTTATGGTGCTGCCACCCCCAATTCTTGATGCGCTCTCCGCATCTATCCTCTAGGCCTCGCGGCGGTGACTAGAGACAGTGAGGGTGACGTGAAGACCGTGGTGGTGCATGTTGGTGGGCGGCAAGTTGGGTGGAGTGATAGGGAGCGTCCATGTAGTTATTTTTGTCGGTCAGGAAAAATCCCATATGCTCGTCCAACACCGACACGGTGACGCCTACGAGTGCCACCATCCCTTTCTAAAGGTCGTCGAGGGTACCCTTTTCCCACTTACCTCAGCGTGCAGGGGAAACCCTATGACTTGTCCCAGCAGCAGTGTCGTCGTCGCTTTCCTTCTTGAGCGTGTTACTTGGTACGCGACGGTTTGGAGTACTAGGAGCGCGTTGAGACAAATCCAGGAGTACTAGGAGCGTGTTGAGACAAATCCGGAGGACACGACAGTTGCAAGTCATCCTCGTTTTCATCGATCTGCTCGGTATTGGCATTAATTTTTCTTTCATTTCTCATGTTTTCTTTGGGATAGCTGTTCGCCCTAACAATGATTCCGTGTGGTTGGCTATATATATTAATATAACGATCTCGAACATAAGGAGAAGTGCAATAGCATCGCATGTGAAGGCAGGTGATCAAACGGAAGACCTTGAAGAAACGGCGACATCCCGTACTACACTCAATAGTCAACAACGACACATACCAGCATATCAAATACTCCCTCCGTTGAAGCAAATGTATCTAGATGTCTCTTCATGTACAGTTCGTACTGAATATAAACACTAAAAGAGTCTAGATACATTCGCTTCACAAAGGTAAAACATCTATATTTTGAAACAGATGGAGTATATAGCGATTCAACGAAGACAGTCGGCCACAGATGACAAAGGGATGCGGTATCAACACGGACTAAAATGTACTTACTGCGTAGTTGAAACTACTGAATCACAAAACACAGGTCGATTAGCAGCGGCTGCAGAGTTTACACAGCTCCTGGTAATTTCATACAGCCGAGCAGTCTATATAAGCATAACGTGCTTCTGCTTCGGCATTGTACGAAAGAGAGATTATAGTTAATACTGGGTTGGCTGTCCTAGACAGTTGCATAGGAGAAGAAGCCCACGAATAAGGTTGCCAAAAGGTCTACCTCGCAAACGCAAGAAACATCAGCTTCGTTACCACTTTCCTGATCATTACCCAATGAGCACTGTAGATTAGCGTTTAGAGCGAGCGAAGGGAGGCCGTCATTTGTGAACGGACAGCTCGTGGAGATGAGCGATGTCTGCATTGGAGAAATTGCTTGTGCCGCACATCTTCTCCAAAGGATCTTTGCAGCACCTCTGGAGTTCCAGATACCTATCCAGGTTGAACTTCTGCCTCTGAATCAGCTTCATCTGCCGAGACTGGAACAGCCTCTCCATGAAGTCCCGGTATGTTGGATCCCTGGAGGTGATGAGGAAGTACGCGTACCCGACAACCAGGCCTGTCGTAGTCGTGAAGAATGTGATGGGCTCCATGACGTCCCAAGAGAACTCCCAGAAGGTGAGCCTGAAGAAGAGACCGACCTGTGTGATTAAGAACCCTAGCCCAGACCAGAGGATACGGCGGACTTGCTTGTGTGCCAGCTTGTTGATATCCTCCAACTGTGTCTGGAGCTGCTTGAGTTCTTCCTTTCTTGGGTCATCCTCGGCTGTCAGTGCAAGGGGCATAGCTTTTCTTACCAGATCCACAATCTGTACATAACAAGAAAAATAATCAGTGTTTGCCAATGTCAATTGCCAAGTATCAGCTGATGTTACACAGTTATACACTACTTCCATCCAATATTAAGTACCAAGCTGCTGCTACAGCAGACGTTAAATAGCATAACATATTGACGAATAGTGAATTTAGAATTCTAAATAATGACAACAAACATGTAGTGCAACAGAAATACATGAGATCTGCCAAAGTAAACACTGACGTAGAAGCAATGGAACCACAACACAATGAACATGCTTGAGAACAATATTTGTCTCTTTTTGCACAGCACACTTTTGCCTCAAGCATTTAATTAATGATTTTACACATGCACCACCATCAACCAAACGAGAATGAGAGGAAACTTCTCTTTATGCCAATATAGCCAGCAGTCACAAGGTCACAGATGTTCAGTGTGTGACACAAGGAGGTTTCATTAAGGAAAGTATGTCTAAGAAAAGCGAAAGTTACAACATAATGTAATCATGTAATGCGGTCATGAATTATACTTAAACAAACAATGTAACATGGGCATTGCGAAAAAACTTCCAATCTACCAGAAGATCACATTAGTTGTCACCGACTAACGGATCTGCTATAAGATGACAAACTTTATGCATGGTGGACTGGTAGTTTAGTACGCTAAAGAACTAGTACACTCCCTCAATTCCAAAATATAAGAATAGTTAGCTTTTTTCTAAAACACATGTATTTAGACTCCTTTTAGTGTGTAGGTTCACTCATTTTGCTCCAAACATACAAACTAAAAGGCGTCTAGATACATGTTACACAGTTACACTACTTGTATCCAATATTAAGTACCAGCTGCTGTTACAGTAGATGTTAAATAGCACGACATATTGACGAATAGTGAATTTAGAATTCTAAATAATGACAACAAACATGTAGTGCAACATAAATACATGAGATCTGCCGAAGTAAACACTGAAGTAGGAATTTTATGGAACCACAACACAACAAACATGCTTGAGAAGAATATTTGTCTCTTTTTGTGTAACAAGCTTTTGCCTCAAACAATAAATGATTTTACACATGCACCGCCATCAACCAAACGATAATGAAAGGAACTTTCCTTTATGCCCACCTAGCCAGCAGTCACAAGGCTCAGAAATGTTCAGTGACACAAAGGAGGTTTCATTAAGGAAAGGATGTCTAAGAAAGGTGAAAGTTATAACATATTGAAATCATGTAATGCGTTCATGAATTACTTAAACAAACAATGCAAGATGGGCATTGCGAAAAAACTTCCGATCTACCAGAAGATCACATTAGTTGTCACCGACTAAAGTATGTTGCTATAAGACGACAAACTTTATGCATGGTGGACTGGTAGTATAGTACCCTAAAAAACTAGTACTACGTAGTAGATAACATGATAGGCACCCTGCACTAGAAATCACCCATCTACCATGGAAACACAAAAAAAAAACAGTGTAAAGAGCCACAGGATTCTCCACGGCAATGACCCGTCCTGTATGACACAGAAAGTGCAGAGCAAAGGAGACTAGCTAAGAGAAGGAATCTGGTTGGTGCTTTATCACCACGCTTAATCGGAAGAGTTCTTCCCCGTGGAAGAAACGATGGTAGCTTTTGCACTGGTGCGGCCAGCGTGCGCACCAGGAGGAGCACGCAGTGAGCCATCACCCACCAGTCGCCACCACTTGGAACAGAGTCCTGAAGCAACCGGGCGGCTTTTTCCTGAAAAGCGTCACCGACAAGTGGATTGCTTATGGTTTCTGATCTAATAGTCTAGCCAGTCCGGCCATTGTCTTCCTCCCCCACCATGTAGGTCAGTTCCAAACCTCTAATCAGCTAATGAAGTTGAACAGCGCATAACAAAGTGGACAATGAATTCAGGTGTGCGCGCATATTCCACACGACTGTTGCTTTGCTACCGGGTGGCCCGTGCAATCTGTACGAGCGAAATCGAGGGACCGGTGGTGGGATTTGCCAAGTAAAAACGTGGCTGGACTTGGACTGAGAATTGATGCAGCATTGGACCATCAAACAGGTGCACATGTAGTCCTGCGCTTGGAGGAAATCTACCGAACACCTGAAGGTCGGCATCGGAGACAGGGACGAGCGGAAAAGTACAAAAGCAGTCAGCGCTTAATGACCTGATCCATCCACGCTTGACCTCCGGGACCGAATCGGGGAGGGCGGCGCAACGATATTATTCGTCAATGCCCTCGCCTTCATCGGGTGCACCGAGGACGCGTTGAAAATTTCGAAAACACCCGACAGGAGCACGGGACGAACACCCCAAGGTGGAGCCGGGTAGGTCCCCCCGAATCGCCGAAACGAGACGCGAACACGAAAAATACTCAAAGACGGGGAGCAAAATTTCTGAAACAACAGGGGATGAGGCGGCGGAGGAGGGAGGAGAGCGGCAATGCTGACCTTGTTCGGATGGAGGTAGACCTTGTCGCGGAAGAGGAGAACGACGCCGGCCTCGTCGAGCGCGCCGGCGAGCGCGGTGGCCTCGGCGCGGGTCCTGGCGGCGCCGGCCTCCTCGCACGCGTGCAGCAGCTCCGTGTACTGGATCACCTCGCCGTCACCGAGCCGGTGCTTGAGGGCCTCCACGTTGGCCAGCCGCATCAGCCGTCTCGCCTCCTCCGCCGTCACCTCGGACTCCGCGTCCCTCCCCACGGCCGCCTCCTCCGCCGGCAGCGAAGCGAAGCGGAACCGCTGGAGCGCGGCGCACGGCGGGGGAAGCCGGCATGCGATGGCGGCCCGCGCGCACGGGGAAGCGGTGGCGGAGGCCGGGGCGCCGCCCGCGGTGGCGGCGGCGCGGAGGACGGAGCGGGAGAAGCGCCACATTGACATGGGTCTGCTCGTGCGTGAGTTGCGGGGTGGGAGGGGAGGTGTGGGAGGGAGGCGGAGGCAGATATGGGGGAGGCGGTCAAAGCGGAGGTGGGGAAGGTGCGGGAAGTATGGCGGGGTGGAGAGAAGGCAGGGGGAAGCCCGGAAAGGAAGAGGGAGAGGGAGAGGCAGGGAGAGAGAGCTCCGGTTCGCGGCCGCGTGGGGGTTTTGCCTATTCAGTGTATTTTTGGAGCGGTGCGATTCCTTTTTTTCTCCTGCTTTTTCATGGCATGTATCGTCGGGGCTGCGTGCGTTCTGGGTAGGTTCCTGTGCGCAGAGGTGCAGGGTGGGCAATAAACACCACGCGGTTGAATATTTGGAAATTGCTACTCCTACTCGATTTTACTACGAATAGTACTTCTTTTCCTGCCATTTGAGCTTTGGCTAAATAGGGTATGCTATAAAATTTTGCCATCAAATCACTGCCAAGTAATCAAATACCTTAGGGATCACGGTCAAGTACGAAAATCAAACGCTGTTAAAAGTCGGTACTATTGAGTTCAAGTTACGTTGACTTAATAAGAGCAACTCAAACAGAGGCTATAAATTTTGACACCGTAAAACCTCGTTGCATCGCGCTGGATTCTTTTTCTAGGATTCTAAAATATAGGCGAAAAGCAGTCATCTACCAGACGCTCTAAAATACAGCCCCCAAAACAGCTTTTTCGCATATATACATCAAAAGAAGATCAAACATGACAAAATAAATAGACTAAAAACACACTAATAAATTAGTTGAATCCAATTAGAGCAACTCCCATCCGGTTGGAGGCGGCCCTCGTCGTGTTGGAGTTGCTCCGAGTACCGGACGACGGGCGGGCGATGAGGGACAAGCGCGGGCGTCAGACGGGCGACGATGGCCAAGCGAGGGCGGGCGGCGTACGAGAGCTCCTCCGGCGGCTCGCACCGCCCCATCCTCGTCCACGGCGACCTTGCCCAATCCTCGTCCACGTCGGCCGCCCCGAGACCAACTCCACGCTGCTTCGCATCGCAGTTCCGCAACGGCCTACGCATCGGCGATTCCGGCGAGTGGCGGTCGAGCTCGACAGCGAGCAGCGGGCGGCGGAGGGATTCCGGCGGTCGGCGGACCGATTCCTCGCCGGCGGCGGCTAGGGAGAAGGCCTGGACGGCTCCAATTAGCGCGGGTGAAAGTTTCGCTCGGCAGTTGGGCTCCCGCGTGTGGTCGATTTTGCAGCGCGCGCTCGCAGGAGCATCAAATTTGTGGCCTGGGATGCCGCTTTTTCCCGCACGCTGGATACTTTTTTACGCGCGCTCTAGTTTAGGGCGTATGTTGGAGCGCTAGTTTCAGCCTTCCACGCCCTAAATCAGCGGTTACTAAAGCGCATCGGACTTTTAGCGCATGTGTTGGAGTTGATCTAAGTACCAAAACTTTACAAAGACGTGGTTTCTCGAAAGAAAAATTAAGAAGACATATCACGCTACTAATAGCGGGTAGTAGTATCGTCGAATAATCGCTTTTGGTAGACGTCCTCACTTTAAAAAGTATCAAACATTTCTGAAAAATATATCTTTATGTAGCCAATGGTACAAAATACAAGTATAAATTTTAATGCAAAATACCTTGTATTTCAGGCGCAACAAAAATAAAAATATGGCAAATTTTAAAATAGGAGGTCCATTCAAAATTGTACTATTCACGTCCAGATCTACAAATTTCTCTTTTCTGCTGAGATTTCAGATGATTTTTGGCATACGTGTATTATAAATCATTATCTACATGCTAGTATTTGTTTTGGAATTTTTGAGTTTTTAATTTATAATTTTCAAAAAAAAAGTCCTTCGGTGGGGACGAGCTCTGGTATTATCATGTACTATTATCATACATATGATATTAGTATATGATACTATCTCTATAATATATATTATCATGTAGAGTATTATAGTCGAGTGCGGATATATGGAGCTCAGGCTCTATGGGTCATGTTTTATGAATTCTTCGAAGATGTCAAGTTTGAAGTTTCAAAAAATCTTACGTAGGTATTAACGTAATCTATTCAATACACAGAGTCTCACCCTGAAATATTTTGTATGCTAGGCTATACAAAAATATCAAAATCTGACATATGAAGTAGTGAATAGTGCCGAATTTCAAACCATCAAAATCTGTCAGATTTTATCATTTTTGTTGAGCACATAATATAAAGTATTTCGGGATGAGACTTTGTGTATTGGATAGACCACATTAATATCTACGTCCAGATTTTTTTCATAATTTTTTGATATTTTAAAATCAAGTTTTCAAAATCCAAAAAATAAAAACCTTCATGTAGCCCAGGATCCAAATTGATTTTTTATATCATAGTCACATTATATATATTGATATGTAAAATCCCAATATAAATTTGTGTACAAGATTTGGTTAAGATTAAATTCACGCTATGATACTATCGTAGCATGATACCACTCTCATGTCTCTTATCATCAATTAAGATGACATATCAGTTTTTTGCATGCATCTTATATGCATGATACTACCTATGATATCCCACTAGGCTAATCTTATTTTATAAACATTTCATGATAAGCCTTTTTTTATTTATCCATGAGCATTAATTCTTAGGCAAATGATTCCCTAACCCGAATCATTGGATGCGTGCATCGATGACACCTCTTCGGAGGTATATATGGCGTGCATCCCTACATCCAATCCTGATTGTCTGATGTGTGGGACTTCCAGTAGATCACTAGTGTGTAGGGTTGAAAACGAAACGAAAATGGACGGAAACATGACCATTTTCGTTTTCGCTTGTCTTGCCGGAATCGAAAACAAAACCGTAAACTTCGGAATTCGGAAATTACCAGAAACGGAATGGAACGGATATGATACGGATATGATAAAAAAAATAGACATTTGTTGGAATATAATAGTGGCATAATATCTTGGTTCGTATACGAAAAGAAACACATAACAGGCAATGAATAGCTCACAAGTTAAACAAATGACAATTAAACATAAAGTAACACACATAATTAAACACTTCGGCAAGCAAGTTCACATAAATAGTTTTATGTGGACGGTAAGTGATATGGGTATACCCTATGGTTACTCGTGTTTAGCCTATATGGTCCAGCCCAGGATGAGCCCATGGTGTAATCGAAGCCCATCAAGGATTCAGGTGGCCCAGGTCCGAAGGAAGGCAACTCCTTAGAGAACACGGTAAGCAATAGATAGAAATTTAAAAGGGTAAAATCCTAATATGTAATCGACTCGACCTGCTATCCCGAGATCTAGCATCCCTATATAAAGGCTAGAAGAGGCAGCGAGGAGGACATCCACAACCCTAGCATACACCTTGCCAAATTGCATGCGCAAGAGTAGGGTCCTCTTCGAGGCCTGAACCTGGGTAAACCTCGTGTCTCCCTATGTGCTTGTTTGCTAGTTGATCGACGCCTCCACAGCTCCCCAATCTCTCAAACCTAAGTCCATCAACAATGGACATTGATGATTTAATGTAGCATCCCAATTGTCTAACAATTGTAATGCTACTTGTTCTAGTAAGATATTGGCTACTTCCTTTATAGTTGTTGCATCATAATTATATCATGCTCATGTCATCATGCCACCTTGCATTTGAGCATCATATAAAACCCTTTTTCTTTTGGTTCTTCTCTCACATGCATTATTAATTGTATTTGCCTCTTGATATTGTATTTGGTTATTGATATATTGTTTAAATGCCCAAGTTGAGTTGGGGGCATATCTTTTATTTCCATCCCACCACCTTTCTCTTCCACCACCTTATAATTCCACCATCCCATTAACCAGGAGCTGGTATTTCTTTTTCTTTTGATATATTTATTCTAGCTCATGTGGGTTGGGGTGGATCTAATCCTACTTATCCTTTGCTTGGCATTTGTTCCATTATGGGAAATGCATAAGAATAATGCCATCATATTATTATTGTTTTCACAAAATAAATCATGGTATTATTATTTTGCATGGGCCATGCAACCTTCCTCACCACCTTATATCTCATTGGTTTTATTTTGTCTTATTGATTCTTCTCTTTGTGGATCACCACCATCTCTACCACTCCTTTACTCTCATCAACATTTATTATTTTAATTATCTACATTCATGTTTTATATGAGAGATGCTTCCCATACATCTTCCTTTCACTTTTCTTGATTATTCCTCCACCTCATCTTAGCCTAAATTCAAGCCTTTCTCTCACTCCCTAGCTAGCCCTGTTCCATTATTCCAATATGCAAAAACTCCCAAAAGGATTAATTCTTGGGCCGGTTTAAATCTGCAACAAATCAAAAATATAAATCAAAACAGATAATAAAACAAAAATAAATGAAAAGGAGAGAGGAACCTTACCTGCAGCCCAGAGTAGCAGCCTCACCTGTTCGCGGCCCAACTCCCGGCCCACTTCCCCCAGCCGGCCTCCCAGCCCGTACCGCTTCAGCGCCGTCGCCCGCCCTGTTCCTCTTCTCCCTCCGTCTAACGCCGTCGCCCTCCCTCTCTCTCGCAGCCGCAGACGGAAAGCAGTCGCGGGCAGGTGGCCGTCTGCCACGTCAGCCACGCCGCCCGCACGCCAGCCCTCCTTATCCTCGCGCCGAGCCGCCCTCTTTTTCCCTAACCCTAGCTCTGCTCCGTTCCCCTCTTCCTCTTCCCCGCGTGCCACCGCTAGACCGTGCGCCGCGACGTCGTTGCCGCCCCAGCCGGAGACCGGGAACACACCAGGGGGCGTCACCGCAGATCGTGGAGTCGATCCCGGCCGCTGGAAGACGCCAAGCTCGCCGCAGCTGTCCCACGTCAGAGAGCCGCCAGCACCGCCGCCACGTCCTCGCCGTCCCCTCCGCTCCGACCACCTCCTGCCTCGATTCCGGTGGGGATCGATCGAGGTGAGCTTCCCCTCGTTCCCTCCTGTTTTCCCCCTCTTCACGTGCCTAGCACCGCCAGTAATTGGCCCCCGCCGGTGAGGTACCCCGTCGTGGTGCAGACGAGAGTAGCGTTTTCCCCTCTGTTCACCGACGAGCCCCGACCAGCATAGCCCGCCACCGCCAACCCTCCCTAAACGAGATCAGTAGCCGACGCCTCCCTCTGCAACTTCCGTTTTGGCGGCCAGGGCTATCTCGCCGGGGATGCGACGCCACCTTCGCCAGAAGTCCGCGCCGTCGTCAGTCGTCGTCGAGGTTCAGAGAAATCAGCGCCAGATTCAGTCAGCGCTCGCGCGGGCCGTTTAGCAAAAAGGACCCCCCGCGCTAATTGGCGATCACGCCCAGGTCCCCAGCATCCCCAGTGACCCCACCTGTCCGCCGCCTGGCAATCTTGCCGAAAACCCTCCCAGGTTCCTCGGCCGTAACCCGCGCTCCACTGCCCCGCCACTTGGTTAGCCCACCGCTGCCACTGTCACGTGGGCTCCGCATTCCCGTTGGGCCCGCACGTCAGCCCCTCGGCTAGCCTCTGCCCCGGTGCAAAAGTTTTTCCCCGCGTGTTGGCCCAGTCAGCGCAAGGCCCACCCGTCAGTGGCTGTGGCTAGATTTGCCTGGGTAACAAAAGCTTTTCCGGCTGTCTGATTTAATTAAACCTTTTCAAAATTTGATTTAAATTCAAATCCAATTCAGATTCAAATAATTTTTAAAATACAAATCCAAATAATACAAATAATATATGTTTTGGAATCAGAAAAATATGAGGAATTCAAATATGCCCTTCAAAATATGTTTTGAACACTTTAAATTTTCGAGATGATTAAAATTACATTAAAATGCCCTTTTCCTTAATTAATTAATAACTTTTGTTTTATAATCCCAAATTAGACAAATAATATGTCTAAATCGATCAGCGCGACGAGCCCGTTCTATCTATGCAGTCCTTATTCTGAATTGAAGCATGCATCATGTTGTTATTAAAAATCTGAACTGTTTATGACAATAAAACTTGGTTAAATAAATAATAAAATGCTTTATTTCTTGTATCCACACCTCACCTTTGCCATGCTACTTTAATGCCATGTAAATTGTGCATCATTCATCATGGCATGCTTGTTTGCTTGTTGCATTTTAATTCATATGCTTGTGCACTTCATTCATGTTGGCCCTTGTTTGTTTGGTTCTTCTTCGAATAGACGCCCAGCAGGAGAATTACCAGGAATCACAGGAGTACTACCCAGATCCATCTCTCGCTTCAACTGAGCTGCCAGGCAAGCACTACCACATGCTTGCATACATACAGTACCTATTGTCTCTATCTTATTCTTGCATCATTGAGTCGTGATTGCATTAAAGTGAATCCCAAGTACTGCATAGCCTTTACTTTTAAACCCCACCGAAGCTTGTTCCTCCATCCCATGAGCCATTACTACAGGAGTTGTTTGAGCCATGCGAGTCGTAGAAAAGCATGTGTAGGGTATGTGAGTGTCTGATGAATAACGAGGTACCTAAACAACTTAACCTGAGTAGTAATGGGATAACTAATGAAAGAGGCACCGGTGAGCAATATCTGCTATTTGGTTTCATGCTCACTTTTGTCCCGTAGGACCCCGAGTACTTGATTCCTGTTCCTTGACTATTCGCACTATCCACATCCGGGAGGCCTTATGGACCCCCCTGAGCCAGAGCTTGATTCATTCTTATTTCTTGGGGCCACAAAGTAGTTTGGGGCTTGATTACTAACCTGTACTTATGCCATGTTACTGTTTTATTAAGATTGTGCGAGGAGCACCTGTACTGTTTAAGAATTGCGGAGTGTTTTCGCGGTATCGACAAGCCCAGTCACATTTTCGGGTTCCCAGTCATTTACAGCCATTGGCGCAAACCTTGGGTCCGTCTCGGAGCCGGCCAAATTCGTTGCAGGTAGCTTAATGGGGTGGCCCCCTGAAATATTTCTGAATCCTATGATTGCTTTGTCGTGAAAGCCTCGTTGGGTTTTGATTTGGTTTTTCCGAGGTTGATCGAGTGTGTGTTGCTATTCGTGCACCCCTGCAGGGTAAATCTTTCTGAAAGCCGTGTCCGCGGTTATGGACGACTTGGAGCACAGTTTCTCGATCATAGACAAGTATAACTAAAGTACCGCTTTTAAATTGACTAAGTACTTGACTAGTAAATAGTGCAATACTCATAGAATGGTTAATAAAACTGCCAACGGATGATGGGGGTTGTTCGTCCGCTTCCTCGTTGGTAAGCGAGGAGGAGGATGGATCTGTTAATTATACTGTTATAACTGTTGTTCTTAATTCACGGACTTCCGTCTATCATTGGTGAGGCGGAAGGTTAGCGAGTATCTGTCGAATTGTTAGGTATTATCTTTTGCTGCAATTGCGTCACCCCAGGTTGTGTCCCCTTTAGTGGCATAAAGACTTGCTGAGTACCCCTAGGGTCTCACACGATAAATTGTTTGATTCAGATGAACATGTGTACCCGCAAGATGGATACTGGGTGGAAGAGACAGATGATGTTGGCAACGATCATTCGGTGTAGAGATTCCGGGAACGGGGATCCGTGAGATCTGTGGGCGGGATATGTTTATTTATGGGGCATCTTATGCCAATTTGCTTCTTATCCGTATTCGGATCTTGTTTTCCGCTTCCGCCTGATACTCTGATGTGTGATGTATGAGGAGCTATCCTAAATTATTATATCTATCTAGGACATTTGGATCTTGCCGTATGGCGTTGCAATATTTCTATTTCTTTTAGATGGAATGGCTCTGAGGACTGTTGTATGTGGCTTGCATACATACTCATTTGTGTATGTAGTTGATCACTTCGCCCGCCGATTACGCCGCTCGTTCTTGTCCCATTGTCTGAAAGTGGTTAGGACGGCCGAAAGGTCTACCGTGAGTGGCCCTGGGCCCCACCGTACTATTTTAACCACTTTCGTTCATCCAGGCACTAACTAAGAGCGTAATTCACCGAGGTAGTTACAGCTAACCCCTCGTCAATTGGTGTCGTCTGTGGGAATCGGGAGCACTGATGTTGCGTCTTCCTCAGCCCCATCGACTGCGATCTACAACTCCGCTGCAGCGGAGAATCGCCTCCTCTTTGGCGCCTTCGAGTTCACCGTCCACTCACCGGCGGCTCGCCCGAACTTAGAATCCGTGGGCGACGGAATTGGCATGACGACTGGAATCCTACACTTCTAGGTCGGTCAGGTCATCACGCTTCGCTTCCCTGATCGCCCGCAAGCTCTTGTGATTGCCCCTGCATCGTGGTTTCCACCACCGATTGGCACCTTGAGCGAGCTCAATGACTTGGGCAGCAACAACAGTTGCGAGTCTGATCTATGCGCTCTGGCATCGGAAGATGGAGCCTACGGCTCCAGATCTGGGAGTTGTGGGAGTAGTGTCTTCCCAAGCCATTACATGTGCGTCGTCATCAAAACCAGCGACAGAGGCACTCAAAGGGACACCGCTAACGGCGGGACTACCAACAACAGGACTACCGATCGACCCCCACTATTGTCCCCGTCAACGACGAACAACCCAACCCGCCCAACCCTAATAATCAGGGCGAACCCATTAACAACGAGACGAGGCGGTAGGAGATCCACCTCAGCAGCGCTGAGTAGGCGCAATGTAGGGAACCCTACAGGGCAACACCCTGCCGCCAAACTTGTCATGGCAGATGCTGATGGGGTACCATTACCTCCTCATCTAGGAGTTCAATCGCCAACAGGCGGTGATGGCACAGCTCGACGAGCACAAGAGGGCCACAGACGAGTCAAGCCTTTAGCGGGCAGCACTCTCCTCCATTGGGGGACCCTCCTCCAAAGCCAGTGACCATGCAGCTGCCAAAAGGCGCTCTCGACTAGCCCAACTCAATGAGAAAGATCAAGAAGAGGCCACTAAAACCCTCAATTTCTCGTTCATGACCGTGGACTCACGGGGCAACATGCTCCCGAAAACGTCACATGCAGCGGTGACAGCAGCCACCATATATTTGCTCACCAATCAGCCACTAGCTGGGGATCCATGATCTGCCTTACACCGGTCCACAATCGTTGGACTAGGACTGGTCGAGGTTGCGCTGGCCAAGGAGCCAACACCGGAGCCGAAGAAAAGGAAGGCTCCACCCAAGTACTACTTGTTATCCTCTAGCAAGGACGAGCACGACCTATCGTGGCTAAAATGGATCATATGGGCACCTAGAGGGGGGTGAATAGGTGCTACTTCAAATTTTAATTCTTTTTCAATTTTAGGCTTGATACAAAAGTAAATTCTCTAGATATGCAACTACGGAGAATTTCCCTATATGTAAACCTAACTACGAAGCGAGTAAATGTGAGTAAAAGTGAGGAGCGAGGAAACCGTAGTGGAGCACGTGGAGACAGAGTATTTGTTTTACCGCAGTTCCTTCCTTGTTAAGGGAAGTACGTCTGCGTTGGAGGGGTGGGTGGTACTAAGACCACCACGCCACAATAGGCCTCACCCTGTTCTCCGATGGATCTCGCCACCAAAGGCCTGATCCACCTTCCTACTATTGGTACCCTTCGAGGCGAGAATCGGTACCTTTACACAACTAGCGGGGAACACATCCACAACTGAATTGGAGGCTCCCGTGATGACAACAAGCTACCACAAGAACAAGTAATATCAATAACCGAAAAACAAGATCTAGATATTCACAAGAAATACTAGATCGAAGATCCTCCAAGTGAATGGAGGGGAAGTGATGTGCTTGATTGGTGTTGTCGAAGATTGAAGCCTCCTCCTTCGATTCCCCAAAGATCGGAGCCTTTGAGTGGTTGAAGGGAGAGATTTTGGTTGAGAGGTTGAAGAATAGAACATCACTTTTTCGAATGAATCAAGAGTCCTAACAGGAGAATCAATTGGGGTATTTATACCCCCTGCCAAAACTTAGGCGTTGGATATTTTTGGGTTCAGATTAACTAGCCCAAGTAGGGGCCGGATTATCCGTCTGGGGCAAAGCTCCACCCAAAGTCGGATTTTCCAGGGGGAAATCTGCAGCCATACCATGTGACGCGCCTTGGCTGCCTTTGTAAAATTTCTTGGGGTGGATTATCCGGCCTGGGCAAAAACTCCGGCCCTCGCCGGACAATCCGAGGGAAAGTCCGCCCCCCCATACCGCATGACGCGCCTTGCCCACCTTTGTTGATTGAGCTAGGCCGGATTATCCGGACCTTGACAGGGGCGGATAATCCGCCCCCCAAAACTTATTTTGGCTGCTTTTCATATAAACAATTATCTGCAACACTTATCACACATTAAATATTCCTTGGTATTGTTATCTAACACACAAAACTCTAGGGATTAAGAAATGTTCTTTCAATCTCCCCCTTTTTGGTGTTAGATGATAATACTAGGATTTGCATAAAAATCCTACAAACAACACTTTTCAAGGACAAAAAAGACTCCCCCTAAACGTGTGCATATATAAGAGATTTGCGTTTGAATGCAAATACACACAAGAAGGTATAAGGCTTTTCAAAGACTTGAAAACTACAAACAAATGATGATTTAAAGGAAAGCATCATACCACCGAGGGAATGAATTCCTCAATAGTATATAGATAGCCAATATAATTAATACTCATTGAGACTTCGAAGCATAATACCATTTGGATGCATCCATAGAGATAAGGCCATAATTCCATAGCATCTAGATGAATCCATACTTCCCAATAGATAAATCCATAATAATAATTCCAGTGATGAACGGGATAAATCCAAAGTACCACACAAACCATATAGTCTCATACAAACCAAATAGCAAATTTAAAGTTCAACACTAAAATGGGCACAAGCAAGGATAGAAGAAACAATAAGATAAAAGTGTAAATGCTTGCGCCCGACCCATGCAAATCCACGATAGCCTAACAGAACTACTTCCCTCCCTTTGGCATCGAAACGCCAAAAAGAAAGAAGAGCGATGCTAACGCCAAAAAGGGCCAGAGAATCCGGTGGCCGGAACGGCACTAGGGAGGGCCAGGACGGCAGGCGACGGCTGGGGAAGAGGCAGGGGGTCGAGGTGGAAGTGCTGCTCTGTTTGAGCCCTTCCTCCTATTGCCCTGCCCTTAGTAGACAAAACCCTCCAGGGGCGGATTATCTGGCCCCCACTAGGGGCGGATAATCCGGCCCTTCTCTAAAATTTCTGTTGTGCACAGATTTAGGCTAGCACATCCCAAACAAAAACCCCACAAGTGAAATAAAAGACTTGTGTGTAAGAGATAGATGGCTCGAGCATGAAGAAAGGCTTGGGTTTAGATAAACAAACTGAAATGGTACTACACACCCAAGATTGCAAGAGGCAAAACAAATAAAAGCCAAAATTGAGTGTATTTTCCATAAGAACACAAGATAGGCAAGAAAACCAAAGAGATTCACAAGGAACCACCTCTTCTCAAGGAAGAGGGCGGTGGCCGAAGCCACCATGTTGGAGTGGATGGTATGACACCGCGAAGATATATCTTGGGTTCATGACCAATACTCACCAATAAGCTCACATATCACATAATGATATTAAGAGAAATCATTTTTCTTGCTTTCGGCATTATGGGGGAGGGTTAGCCCAATCAATTAGGACCACACTCCCCCTACATGTATGCCCACACCTAAACCAAATACAGGAAGAGATGTAAGTGGGTATGCATGAGTAATCAAGACATGCTCCTTGAATCCACGATATTTAGCTCATTCCTTAAAATAACAAAACCTTGCTTCATCAAGTGGCTTCATGAAAATGTCAGCAAGTTGGTTCTTCGTGCTCACAAATGATAGATCAATATCACCACAAGCAACATGATCCCGAATGAAGTGACTGTGAATCTCAATATGCTTTGTCCTTGTATGTTGCACCGGATTATATGCAATTTTGGTAGCACTCTCGTTATCACACAAAAGAAGCACTTTGTCATAATTGACACCATATTTCTTTAAAGTTTGCCTCATCCATAAGAGTTGAGTGCAAGCACTAGCAGCAACCACATACTCAGCTTCGGCGGTGGATAGAGATATATAATTGTGTTTCTTCGAAGACCAACATACCAAAGACCTTCCCAAGAATTGACAAGCTCCAGAAGTGGACTTCCTATCATCCTTATCACCAGACCAATCAGAATCCGTATAACCACATAGAGAGAAATTAGATCCCTTGGGATACCATAAACCAAAATTAGGGGAATGAACCAAATATTGGAAGATTCTCTTGACCGCCACCAAGTGGGTTTCTTTAGGAGTTGCTTGATACCTTACACACACACCTATACTCAACACAATATCAGGTCTAGATGCATAGAGGTAAAGGAGAGAGTCAATCATGGACCGGTATACCTTTTGGTCCACATCTTTACCATTGGGATTGAGTTCAAGATGGCATCTAGTTTGCATTGGTGTAGCAACGCCATTAAGATCCGTCATCTTGAACCTCTTGAGCATGTCTTCGATATACTTTGCTTGATTTATGAAGGTTCCTTCTCTAAATTGTTTGATCTCAAATCCAAGAAAGAAATGTAATTCCCCCATCATAGACATCTCAAACCTGTTAGTCATAAGCTTTGAAAATTCATCATTAAAAGCTTTATTATTAGAGCAAAAGATGATGTCATCTACATATAGTTGGCATACAAAGAACTCCCCCTTAACCTTCTTAGTAAAAAGAGTGGGATCAATTTGCCCAACCTCGAAGCCACGGTCTAACAAAATATCTTTAAGGTGCTCATACCATGCACGTGGGGCTTGTTTAAGGCCATAGAGCGCCTTATTGAGTTTGTAAACATGGTTCAGAAAGTTTGGATCCTTGAAACCTAGGGGTTGCTTTACATATACCAACTCATGTAGAGTACCATTAAGAAATGCATTCTTAACGTTCATTTGTTGTAATTTAAAGTTACGATGAGCTGCATAGGCAATAAGGATACATGTAGACTCAAGTCGAGCCACTGGAGCATAAGTTTCACCAAAGTCGATGCCTTCCACTTGAGAGAAACCTTGTGCTACCAATCTTGCCTTGTTTCTTACGATAATTCCATTCTCATCCTGCTTATTCTTGAAAATCCACTTGGTTCCGATAACATTGCGGCAATCTTTGGGCTTCTCTACTAATTTCTAGAGCTTGTTGCGCTTGAAATTATTTAGTTCTTCATGCATAGCAACAACCCAATATGGATCTTCAAGGGCTTCAAAGACCTTTTTAGGTTCCACCATAGATATATGAGCTTGATGATCACTGAATCTTGCAAGCTCCCTTCTTGTGGAGACCCTTCTTCTTAGGTCACCGACATCTTTATCGAGTGTATACCCTTGAAGTTCGAGATTTCTATCAGCACGAGCTTTGCGATGAATTTCATGTCGTCGGATTGATGACAAGTATGCCATGAGGGGTTCTCGAGGCGTGCGGAAGAGAGGGGTGTGAGACATACGATGTTCCAGGATGGTGAGCACACAAGTTTACCCAGGTTCGAATCCGCCGGCTTTGGACGGATCCTACTCCTGCTAGCAATCCAGTAATACGGCAGAGCCAGAATATGGGTTACAAGGGTTTCGTCTGTGCGAGTTGAGATTGTAGACTATTGAGGTGTGCCCTAAAGGCTCTCCCTAGGACGGCTTATATAGATATCTGGCCTAGGGTTTATAGGAGAGATCCATCTGGCTACAACTAAGAGTCGGTTACAGAGTACATCTTGGACTACAAGTAACACTATGGGCCTAAGTCGGTAGGTCTTCTGGGCCTTCCCGTAGCCGGATTGGACTCCGTCTTTTCTCCCTGACTGGGCCGCCCGTGAAGCAAAGCTCTAACCCGAAGTGGACCACCCTGGTCAATGAGGAGCTGTGAGGATACCGGGAAAGTATATCCCCAACAGCAGCCCCCGGAGGCCTCCAAGATCCAAAGTCGGATTTATCATCGTCTAGCTTGATCTTCGGCTTGCAGAATCTTGAAGTGTTCCTGAAACTTCACAACAAAAAATACGATCCGGGTCTTAAAAATAAGTCGGACCTATCAACAGGTTACTCGGATTTTCCGGCTTGATTTCAAACTAAGCCGGAACTTGGTCTCTAATGCCACCCGACACCAGTCATGGTCAAGTCACGTCATCTGACAGACATCCTGTCAGCACGACCGTTGGTGGGTCCGCAGTTTGCGGAACCAAGGTGCCGTTTCAATGCATACACAGAGATCGAGGCGACGTAATCATCGCGTGGGTCCTTCTCAGTTCCTTCCACGACGCGTGGCGGTTATACAGTGTCATTTGCACGAATCTTGGTGCGCTTAGGTGGATATAAGGGGTGAGGATTCTCCTACTCCTTTCTTCACCTGTTCCCTTGCCGTTTCTCCTCCTCCAAATCTCCCCCGCGCACAGAGCTACTCTGCTTTCCCCAAAAACTCCCAGCGCCGCTCATCTTAGGTCACCGGCGCACCGGAGAAATGGCTTCTTCATCCTCTTCCGGCTTGGCGGCGGCAGCAGCGATGGAGGTGGCGACGGAAAAGGAAAGCTTTCGCGGGGTCTGGATCCCCTGCGTTCTTGACAATGAGAAGCTCCGCGGCGTGGAGATAGAAGGGCTCCTCCGCGCCGGTGACTGGCGGAGCGGCGCCGGGGAGACCGTCCCCAACCCGTGCGCCGACGAGCGGGTCCACTTCGGCACCCACCTAGATAGAGGTTTGTCGTTTCCTCCCTCGGAATTCTTTTCCGAGGTGATAGATCATTATAGTGTTCAACTCCACCATCTTCCTCCCAACTCTCTCCTAGAGATGAGCGCCTATGCGGCTTTGTGCGAGTGGTACATCGGCATTAGGCCAAGTCTTACTCTATTCCGGTACTACTTCCATGTCCGGAGAAATTCTATTACAGCCGGTGTTCCTTATATCACCGGTACAATTAGCTTTTCACTTAGACGTGAGCGCGCATATCCTAAGATCTTAGCTAGTGACTCGGTCAAACAATGGCCAGCCACCTTCTTTTATCACAAGGATGTTCCGGCTCCCGGCAAAGCCACTGCTTTGCCGGCTTTTATCGACAGAGCTGCCACGGCCCAACCGTCTTGGGACGAGGCTCCTCCGGCTCTCAGCGACGATCTAATCCTCGCTAAGAGGCGGATTGAATATCTGATTAAACACAAAGGGCTGAAAGGGATCCGACTTGGTCCAATGTTGGGTGTCACGCCGGATCCAACCCCTTCAGTACCACGGAGACCGACTGATGCACTCCATCACGTCGTCCAAGAAAGACTCCCTCCGCATCAGCCCCAGAGCTTATACCACGCAAGGTTATATAAGCTAGATAAAATGGTTGATAAGGGAGCGGATCGAGAGGAGGATCCCGGAGGTTTCTCTGGACATGCACACAGCAGAAAACCCCATAGTGCCGGTAAGGTTCTAACAGTGAACCTTTTTATGTGGTTCAATCTTTAAGTTACATTGCAATACTGATATGTTTTCTTCTTTTTAGCTTGCTGACCTCCCCGAGTCAGAATTTGCTCCACTCGAGGGATATCCTCCAGAGTTTTCTCATGAGACGGAATTGGTCCCATTGCCGGACATTGCACTCAAGAAGCGTAACGCTCCGACAGTGGCTGTTGGCACAAAGGAGGTGCCTGTCGTGAAGAGGTAACTTTAAATCACAACTTCCGCCTTTGTACCTTACTCGAATTTTCTTCCGAGATATAATGTTTTCGACTTTATTACATTCTCAGAGCTAAGCAGCTCATCAAGGGCAAGGGGAAGGGATCTTCTTCGAAGCCCCTGCGACAGACGAAGCTTACCATAGCTTCTCCTGCTATGGCTCCTCCGACTCCTGTCCCTCAACCTTCCGCAACGTTGCTGATCACTCCTTCTCCGGCTATCGTAGAAGATTCGGCTCCTTCAATGGAGCCCACGATCCTTGAATCGCAAACTGACGTCACCATGAGTGAGTCAGGTATAGATAAGGTTGAACCCTCTTCGGATAATGATCCCTCGGCAAAAACCTTTGCCGAAAACCTTCTCAGCAATCCGGGACTTGCTAAGTTTGGCTTGTCCCGGAAATCTGCTGAAGAAATCCAGCGGCTAGCTAGGCAGTTCCTGGAGAAAAGAAATCTATCTGCCGAAGAAAAAGCGCAAGAAGCAGAGGACATCAAGCACTCTGATCTTCTTGAACAATTGCGTCTTCACGACAAGAGGATAAGGGCCGGTGAGCTTCCAACTACTCCAGTGACTCCTCTGACTCTCGCCGAGAAGGTTGCTATTGAAGTGAATGCGAGTTTGGATAAACTTACTTGCGAACAATATGTAAGTCGGAATTCTAACTCATGTTTTTCCTTTATTTCATATCATATCCTCTAGCCCCCAAGCATGAAGTAGGATATATAATCCGGGTTTATGCTTCCTTAGGATGCTAAAGAACGAACTAGTGTAGCCCCCAAGGCTCATGCTGATATTAGTAAAAATATTAGCCCGAGTCTTTAGTAGACTTCTGACTTTGGGTATTCTGACTTACAGAAAGTATATTTATAACCAGGATTTGTTGAAAAATGTCTGCGACAAGCGGAGAGAGATCAAAGCTCTCCGACTTAAGAATGCCGAGCTTAAAGTTGCCAAGGATGAGGCCAAAGGTAAACATTCCGAGACTCAAACCTTGTCTTTCATGCTTTCATAGTCGAATTTTTACTGAACTGTTGTTCTTTTTTGACTTATAGCGCTGGTGAAACAGTCCTGCGCTATGATTGAAGAGGCCAAGAACCTCAAAACTTTGGTGGTGGAGAACAAGGAACTTCGCCAAGAGCTGGATCAGCTCAAAGCAGATCATGGAAAGAGCATTGCTCAAATTCTCGAGTCCTCCTCCATGGCCACTGATGAGCGTGATCGTAAGATTGCTGCTCAAGATCAGAAAATCTCGGACCTCAATAATGAGCTGTTTAGAGAGAAGGATCTTTCCGTGGCGCTCCAGGCTGAACTCCGGAGTCTTCGGGAAGAGAAGACCAAAGTTGACGACATCATCTTCGGTATGTTCCACCTGTCTGATTTGTCTATTTTCTTCGACTTCTTTTCAATGTCGGATTTTCTTTAACTGTTTTCGTCTATAGGTCCTCTGAACTTGACGGACTCCACCTCCACTGAGCCCCGCACCCACCGGCTTACCCAAGTCGGTGACCTGCTTCATGACTTCCGCCAATCCCTTGAGGACATTGGCGAAGCTCTCAAGATTTCGGATGCATAGCATGTCGGATTTTCAGGTGCGGGACAAGGCAAAGGCGATGCCGCAACTTGTCCAGGATTGGAACATGTCCTACGCGCGGACCGCGGTGCAGGACGCTCTCACCATGGTCATGAGCTACCATGGAAACATGGAAATAGGGCAAGTGACCAGAGGGTACTGCAAAGTAGATGAAGACGGCCAGGAGCAAGATATCAAGGCCATTATGGACTCCTGTGCCGGATATGGGTGTCACGTGGCTGATTTGACCAGCTACGAAACTCATTTCTTCACCCGCGTGGACACTCTGCCTCCGCCTCCAGAAGATTCAGCAGAAGTTTCCGACGATGACCATACCATTTTGGATGTGGACATCTCGGAACAATATCAAGGCGATGTATCCAGCGAGCCGACAGCTCCTTCCTCTCCTCCTGCATCATAGATTGCCAGAAATATTTGTATTATTCTAAAAAACATGATGGGCTTGTAAATATGCAGTACTACAATTTTGCTAGTGCTAAGCTTTTGATCTATTCAACACTTTTGGCTTTAAATTTTTTGTGTGCCTGAAATGTTTACATAAGCACTTGTATTTTTTCGTCTATGCTTATCGTGTATCTAGCTTTCTGCCTCGTCCCTTTTGTGAGCCGGCTAAACCTTTTGCTGAGAAACTTTGCCGAGCAACGGAGCTTAATTGCTAAACCAGTTTAAACACGAAAACAAAGCCAGCTTCCAGTACCAACAATTCACTACTCGGAAAATACCTGCATCCAGCAATCAGACAAAGAACCAAAGTATAGACTAGAAACTTTAGAGTTATACCCGAAGGTAGCATTTTTAGAATCGGAAATCTAAACCAGAATGAACATGAGCATAAAGTACTTTCAAGCATTCTGGGATTTTCGACTATGACATGATCATTCAGAAATAAGATGGTAAAAACTTCTCAGAAAAACTTGAGGCAACCAAAACTTTTATTTCTCACAGAACATGTACATATATATGATTACAAAGAAGGATAAACTAAGAATAAAAGGAACGTAGCTGAGCAATATTCCATGGTCTGTCTAACTCATCCGGATTTGTACTGCCTCCAGCTCTCTTTCTCTTCTTAGTAGCAGGTCTTTCTTTGACTGGCCTCATGTCAGTTAAGTAGTACGATCCATTGTGCAATACTCGACTAACTAAAAAGGGCCCTTCCCATACTGGGGAAAGTTTGTGCTTTCTTTGTTGCACAAGCCGGAGAACCAAATCACCTTTATTGAAAGATCTGTTTCGGACTCTCTGGCTATGATACTTGCGTAACTTCTGCTGATAGGTTGTTGATCTCATTTCAGCAACGACGCGAACTTCTTCGACTAAATCAGGATCATTTTGTCGAGAAATCTCGGCATCCTCTTCAATATACGCGGCCACTCTAGGAGAAGTATGAATTAAATCACTAGGAAGAACTGCTTCTGTGCCATAGACTAAGAAGAAAGGTGTGTATCCGGTTGACCTGTTTGGAGTTGTTCGTAAACTCCATATTACAGAGGGTAATTCCTCTGCCCAAGCCCCCGCAGCACATCGTAGTGGTGCTTCGAGTCTCGGTTTTAGGCCTTGTAGGATTAAACCATTTGCTCTTTCGACTTGTCCGTTAGCCTGCGGATGTGCGACTGACGCAATGTCAAGCCGAATATTTTTCTCGTTGCAGAATTCGGCCAATTCTCCCATAGAAAAGTTACTCCCATTGTCCGTGATAATGCTATGTGGATAACCATACCGGATTATAATATCCTCGACAACTGTTTTGGTTGTTGCTCCATCACAACTAGTGACAGGTTTAGCCTCAATCCATTTGGTGAATTTATCCACCATCACTAAGAGGTGAGTAAATCCACTTGGAGCTTGTTTAAATGGTCCTACCATGTCAAGCCCCCAGATCGCAAAAGGCCATGTTATAGGTATTGTTTGCAGCTGATCAGCCGGAACATGAGCTTGTTTGGCGTACTTTTGGCAGCCTTTGCACGTCTTAACTAATCGTTCGGCATCTGCCTGAGCTGTAAGCCAGAAAAATCCATGTCTAAAAGCTTTTGACACTAAAGATTTGGCTGCAGCGTGGTGAGCACACTCGCCTTCGTGGATTTCTCTTAAGATTTCCACTCCTTCTTCCGGATATACGCAGCGCTGAAAAACCCCAGAAACACTCCACTTATAGAGCTCACCTTTAACTATAGTATAGGCTTTTGCTCGTCGGATGATCTGCCGGCTCAGAACCTCGTCTTCGGGTAATTTGCCATCTACCAGATAATCTAGGTAGGGTTGGGTCCAGCTGGGAATTACAGCCAGAACTGCTATTAGAGGTGAGTCGGATTTGGTCGGATATTCCTCATCTACTCCCTTTATTGAGGGAACTTTGAGGTGCTCTAAAAAAGCACCATCTGGGACCTCTTTCCGCGCAGAGCCTATCCGAGATAATGCATCTGCTACCTCGTTTTCTGCTCGAGGGATGTGTTGAACCTCAAACCCTTCGAACAATTTAGATAGATCATCCACGACAGCTTTATATGCTGCCATGTGTTTATTTGCATTACAAATATCCGAAACTTGCTGAGCAACAAGATCCGAATCTCCATAACACATCAAACGTCGGATGCCAATATCCTTAGCAATCCGGATTCCATGCAGCAGTGCTTCATACTCGGCAATATTGTTTGTCGCTGTGAAGTGGATCTGCAACATGTATAGAAGTTTATCTCCTTGGGGTGATTTGAGCACCACACCAGCCCCCGAGCCCCCTCGATCCTTAGACCCATCAAAGTAGAGGGTCCAATATTCCGACACAGGGAGGTTCATATTCTTCTTCATCTCTGTCCAATCAGCGACAAAGTCGGCAATGATTTGGGATTTGATTGCTATCCGGGGTTTATACTCAATATCGAAAGCTGAAAGCTCTATGCCCTATTTGGCGACGTGTCTTCTAGCGTCACTGTTGTTGATTATATCTCTCATGGGAGTTGTGCTCACCACGGTAATTGAATGCTCCTGAAAATAGTGTCGTAACTTACGAGATGCTAGAAAAACACCATAAGCCAACTTTTGATAGTGTGGATACCGCTGTTTTGATTCTGTCAGGACCTCACTGACAAAGTAAGTCGGACGCTGCACCAGGTGTTCCTGATTTTCCTCCGGTCTCTCCACCACCATGATGATACTAACGACTTTTTTTGTCACAGCAAGATAAAGCAACATTGGTTCCTGTGGTTCCGGCGCAGCAAGGATAGGAGCAGATGAGAGTACTTTCTTCAGGTCTTGTAGTGCAGCTTCAGCTTCGTCGGTCCAGACAAAATCCTTGGTCTTTTTCAGGAGTTTGTATAATGGTGCGGCTCTTTCACCAAGCCGGCTTACAAATCAACTGACCGCATCGATGCAACCAGTTAGTCTTTGTACGTCCTTCAGGCGAGTTGGCCTGGAAATATTCAGTATAGCCTTGATTTTGTCCCGGTTCACCTCTATGCCTCTTTGAGACACGATGAAACCTAACAATTTTCGGTTGGTATTCCAAAGAAGCATTTCTTTGGGTTAAACATGATGTTGTATTTTCGTAGATTGGCAAATATTTCCTCCAAGTCAGAAATCAGTGTTTCCTTCTTTTTGGACATCATCGCAATATCATCCACGTATGCATGTACATTGCGTCTGAGTTGGTCGTGGAGGCAACGCTGCATCGTGCGCTGGTAGGTAGCTCCTGCGTTCTTCATCCCAAAGGGCATCGTAACAAAACAGAAGGTTCCGAAGGGGGTTATGAATGAAGTTTTGACTTTGTCAGATTCCTTCATCCGGATTTGGTGATAACCGGAGTATGCGTCAAGAAAACATAGGAGTTCCGAGACTGCCGTAGAATCGATAACTTGATCAATCCTAGGCAGGGTGAACGGATCTTTTGGACAAGCCTTGTTCAAGGCAGTATAATCAACACACATCCTTAAATCAGTGGTGTCCTTTTTAGGGACCATTACAGGATTGGCCGACTACTCGGTGTGGATGACCTCTTCTATGAATCCGGCTAACTCGAGCCGTGCTAGTTCCTTAGATATTGCCTTACGCTTTTCATCGCCGAAACATCGTAGGGACTGTTTGACGGGTTTAGCGTTCGGGTTTACATTTAAAGAGTGCTCAAGCAAGTTCCCTAGGTACTCCGGTCATGTCAGATGGCTGCCATGTGAAGATATCTCGATTTGCTTGGAGGAACTTGATGAGTGCACTTTCCTATGTGCTATCTAGGCCTACGCCTATCTGGGTCACCTTGGAGGTGTCATCATCCTTCAACGGCGTCTTCTTCGTCTCTTCTGATGCCTTGAACTCCGGATTTGGCTTTGTCACCTCCTTCTTCGTTGTGGGCATCTCGGACGGATCTATGCTCTTCTTGATCTCCTGGTACTTCTGGGCGTGCAGCACGGCTTCAGCAAAGGCGGCATTTCCATCATCGCACTCTCGTGCTTTCTTCAGGTCTCCCCTGATAGTGATTACGTTGTTGGGACCTGGAATTTTCATCATATTATAAATGTAACACGGACGAGCCATAAAAGCCCAGTAAGCCGGACGTCCGAATATAGCGTGGTAAGCACTCTTGAACGGGACCACTTCGAAGGAAAGTGCCTCCGTTCGATAATTCTTTGGAGTCCCAAAGGTAACATCCAAAGTGATTTCTCCCAGGGAATTAGCTTGTCTTCCTAGGACAACCCCGTGAAAAATCACAGTGATGTGATTCAGCTGGGTCTCCGAGATCTTCATCCGGCGTAGCGTTTCGACATAGAGAATATTGATACTGCTGCCACCGTCCATGAGGGTCTTGGAGAAACCATAGCCTTCAATAAGTGGATTGACGATTAAGGCGTATTTTCCTCGCCTGTGTAGCTTAGGCGGATGATCAGCGCGGTCAAACGTGATTGCCACTTTCAACCAATCCAAAAATTGGGGGACAGCCGGAACTGTTGCATTGAGCTCATATAGAACTGCTTTCTTAACCTTTGCTGGTTGAGATCCGAGGAAGGTGACATAAGTGTCTTTCTTGGTCAGAAATTTTTTCTCCCCTTCCGGCTTGGGATTTGAAGCATCAGCTTCCTCCATGTCGGAATCTTCCTTGGTCTCTTTATCTTTTTCGGGATTCTTCTTTCCCTTCTTCCGCTTAGCTTTGTAGCCCGCGGTGTCATCTCTTTTGTTGTCCTCATTGAAACGACATTCGGCGTTGGTGTGGGACGAGCCCCCATTGGCGTCTAAGTGATGCACACATGGGTTATTGGCAATGTCGGCCCAAGAGTAGGTTTTGCCCAGTTGTTGGTCTCCTCTACCTTGGACCCTCAAAGTTCCACGGCCACGCCCGTGGCCTCCGCCGCGTCCTCCTCGTCCTCCAGACCCGAAAGTAGCAGTGACCACTGCCATTTCCGCGTTGGTTTTCTCTTCCGAGGTATTTTTGCGCTTCTGAGCTTATTGCTTTGGTTGTTTTGCCGACTGTGGCACAGCTAGGGCATTGAGTAATCCCTCTGCATCTTCATCGGCATTTGCATACTTGCTCGCTATTTCTATCATCTCTCCCAGATCAGTGACTTTGTCACACTTCAAGCGATGGCGCGGTAGACCAATTGGGAGACCTGCAATGAATGCTTCAATCGCAGTTTGATCGTTTACTCCTTCACAAGAGTTCTTGGTGTCGATCCATCGTCCGAGGTAATCTCGGCTAGTTTCTTCGGCCTTCTGGGTGCAACGCTGTAGGTCTTTGACCGTACAGGCCCTCCGATATGTGCCTTCGAAATTCCGAAAGAATGCGCTTTGCATGTCATACCAGTTATGGATGGTGTTTTCCGGAAGTTCATTAAGCCATGATCATGCCGTCTTCCGCAACATAAGTGGGAGATATCGGGTTGTGACCAGGCTGTTTCTGCCTTTAGCGATGCAGCAAGCTTGGAAAAAATCCTGTAGCCAGGTATCTGGCCAAGTAATGCCGTCATAGGCTTGGATATGTCTTGAGATAGCAAATCCTTCCGGGAATTTTGTAGCTCTGATGCGTGGTCCGAAGCATTTTGGGCCCACGTAGATATCATTGTTTTCGTAGCGCCGCGCCTCTATGTTGGAGTTGATCCTATGCCTTGCATCGTTCGGGGATAGAGATCGTCCCGAATGTCTGCTGTGGCTGCGGTGCCTTGGAGCCGGACTTCGGGTTCTGCTAGCACCTCCTCCGCCACGTCGTCCTCCTTGCCCCCCTTGTGAGGCATTGTGATGATTTCTTGGTGGAGAGGGTGGGGCAGCTGGATTGTTTCTGGCTGTTCGCCGGCCTCCGTCCGGAGCTTCATTACTCCGGTTCCGGGGAGGGTCTTCACTACAACGAGCCCCTTGCCGGCTTGTCCCAGCATGGTTTCCGTCGTTCCTTCATCCGTCATCTGGACGGCTTTCATGTCTAGGAGGTGGCATCCTTTGTCGGTCCTCCTCCCGACGTTTCTCCTTATCATCAACCCTGTGGTCTTTAGACCCTCGCTGGGGCTGGTTCCTCAGATTCAGTGCAGCAATTGCCTCTTGCTCCGCAACTGGGTTAACGTTACGCCAGCCACGGGCAGCTTTGTGGTGCTGTCCTGAAGATCCAGTTCTCAAATAATTGTCTTCCCGGCGTTCAGGGCGGTAGTGTTGCTCCGGGACGCACTGGGGTCTTACGTCAGCCCATGCCGGATCCGTGCGACATTGGTCGGAATCAGAGACCAGTTTTTGACTTCCGGACATGGCGACCTTTTGCTGCTCCAATCCCTTGTTGAGTAGTTTGATTCCCAACCGGATCTCCTCCGGACCTAGATTAGCCGATAGAATTTCTCGGGCCACCACGGTATTCTGTACTGGGGTTGGATACACCCAATCCCCTCTGATATCTTTCCGAGGCTTCCCCATCTCTTCTTCGAAAAGGACGGCGTGAATCTGCGGGAATTGGTTGTCATTGGTATGACGCTTCCTGGTCTTCTGGTATTGCCTGGAGTTGTACTTCTCCACAGATGTTATGCGTTTATTTTCCTCCACAATGTTTTTGGCTTCATCGAGGAGTACTTGACGACGCGCTTCTAGGGCCCGCGCCCTCTCATCCAGTTCTTCCGCAGTAAGTTCTACAGATGTAGGAAGAGGTATGGTTAATGCAGCATCGATGAGTTTACGCGCACCTTCAGTGATCATGTGTCCATCCACCGATTCTTCTTTTTTCGCCTTGTCTGAGATAAGTGCTCCATCCGAGTCTTCCTCATATTCCTCGGCAATCACCTCCTCTGTTAGAGGGTCTTTTGCTAGGGTCTTGTTCTTCTTGTTATTCTTCTTTGCCTTCTTGGCAACGCCGGTAGTAAAGATGGCTTTGGGTCCGTTTCCCGGAGTCAAGCTCTGATCGGTACTTTCGGACATCTAGACTTCAGGATTATCTCCGACTTCCATGTCATCCTGCGCTTTGGGAGAGTGTTCCCCGAATCCTTCATCCATGGCTTCTCCTTCCTCTGCAGCTTTGGAGTTATACTCCTCTTCATATTCCACAGAGAACTTTCGGAAATCTGCTGACGTCATTGATTCATCTAAGGATGTAGGTACGTCGGCGTTTGTTCCAATTGCCTCCAGCACAGAGTCGGTGTTTTCTCCAGCATCAGCAGAACCTGATCCGGATCCAACATATCCGACGAAGTGCGACGTGTTCCTCCTGAGGTACCTGTGGCTCTCGCGATCAACCTCGTTGAAACTTTTGATGGTCTCGAGAATTGTGTCTATGCCTGAGTTTTGCATTATCATGCATCGCAGCGTGTACCTTAGGAAAGGCTTGTCTGTCTCGGCGTCATCAGAGCCGGAATCAGTGTCGTTGATATGCTCCTCCTGGATTTCGACTTCCGCGGGTGGGTCGATCTAGGATCCGGCCTCTCCAAGGAGATCCACTCTAGATTTGACTTGGGCCGCTAGGTCTTCCTCAGTCTTGGATTTCTCCACTATCTCTGCAACTAGTGCGGGCTAGGTGGGGTTAGGGTTTTCTGAGATCCGAAACTCTGCCGCCTCCACGGACAAAGGGGACCCAGAAGATTCTTCTGCCTCTATCGTCACCGCTGGGGTGGGTGGGACAGGTTCAGCAAAACCGATGTAAACATCGATCTCGCCAAAAGACATGATGGTGTAGGCAGTCACATCCTCCCTAGCCGGAATCCAGGTCTCGTCGAGAACGATGAGAGGGACGTCGCTGGTGTAGAGGATGCGACCGACGGCGATAGTCTCGCCGATTCTGATTCTTGCAGATTCCGCTCTGAATGTAGATCCGAAGCTCACTTTCCCCACGGTGGGCGCCAACTGTCGTCGGATTGATGACAAGTACGCCATGAGGGGGTCCTCGAGGCGTGCGGAAGAGAGGGGTGTGAGACGTACGGTGTTCAGGGATGGTGAGCACACAATTTTACCCAGGTTCAAATCCATCGGCTTTGGATGGATCCTACTCCTGCTAGCAATCCAGTAATACGGCAGAGCCGGAATATGGGTTACAAGGGTTTTGCTTGTGCGAGTTGAGATTGTAGACTATTGAGGTGTGCCCTAAAGGCTCTCCCTAGGACGACTTATATAGATATCCGGCCTAGGGTTTACAGGAAATATCCATCCAGCTACGACTAAGAGTCGGTTACAGAGTACATCTTGGACTACAAGTAACACTATGGGCCTAAGTCGGTAGGTCTTCTCGTCCTTCCTGTAGCCGGATTGGACTCCGTCTTTTCTCCCTGACTGGGCCGCCCGTGAAGCAAAGCTCTAACCCGAAGTGGGCCACCCTGGTCAGGGAGGAACTGTGAGGATACCCGAAAAGTATATCCCCAACATTTCAATCTCCTTATTGTTTCTTGGAGGGATCTCTTCATCAATAGAGACTTCGTCTTGACCTTGATCAACAGTATGTTTAGCACAAACAGGTGGTGGTGAAGCTTGACCTTGCTCTTGACCAACAACCATAATAGGAGGCTGTTGAGTTAAATTTCCAGGGTTGGATAATCCGGTCGAGGGAGGGGCCTGATAATTTGGCCTAGGATTTTCTGCTCCTCCTTGCGTTTCATGTGCATTTCTGGCAGTCGAAGACGTTGGGCCGGATAATCCGGCCTAGGATTTTCCACCCCTTCCCGAGCTTCCTGATCCTTCCTGGCAAGTGTTGGTGGTGGTCCGGATAATCCGGCCTTAGGCGAATAATCCGGCCTAGGACTCCTAGTTTCTTAAGATGATTGATGAACTTCAGATGATGGTTGGGTTGGTGCAGTAGTTTCTCCAGCAGGTGGAACTTGTTGATCTTGTGAACATGAGGGATCTACTTGAGTAGATGATACATTGCAAATGTATCTATAATTTTTGATGTTCCATGCTTGGTTTTATCTACTTTCTTGTGTTTTATTCCAACTTTGGAGTACTTTCTATACACTTTCTTGGACTAATCTATTAACAAGATGCCACAGTGCCAGTTGCCTGTTTTCTTCTGTTTTTGGTTCCAGAAAAGTCAGAAAATGAATATTCTCGGAATTGGATCGGACAAAAGCCAAAGTCGATATTTTACCGGAAGACTCACAGAGCCAGAAGACGAGACAGAGAGGGGCCACAGGGCAGCCACACCATGTGGTGGCGCGGGGTAGCCCTGGCCGCACCACCAGGTCGTGTGGCCCCCCTGGCCTCCCACCGACCTTGCCTCTTCGCCTATAAGAAGCCTCTCGATGTGAAAACCCTAAATCGTCAAGCTTCCAGCCACGAAAAGTTCTGCAGCGCCGCCGCCACCGAAGAGGAGATTCGGGGGACAGAAAGTCTCTGATCCGGCACCATACCGGGACGGGGAAGTGCCCCCGGAGCCATCTCCATCGATCTCGACCACCATCTCCATCACCGTTGTTGATTCCCATGATGAGGAGGGAATAGTTCTCTCTCGAGGCTAAGGGTTCTACCTGTAGCTATGTGTTCATATCTCTCTCTATGCATGATCATATTGTGATCATGAGCTTTGTAATCAAGTAGATCTACTTTGCTATTCAAGTGCTTTAATAGATCTCTGCTCTCCCCATGTGTGTGAAGTTGACAGTGTGCACACCATGGTGGCACTTAGGCTAGAGATTGCAATGACTTGTTATGAGTTATATTTGGAGTTGGATGTTTCTATGAAATTGTGGTGTTTGTTGGAACCATCTAGTGCTCAAGGTGACAGTGTGGGGTTATCTAGATGTGGAAAGAAAACTTTGAGGTGTGCTTTTATAGCCCTAGCATCGATTAGAGTGTCCAACCGGAGAGTAGCTAAGAGTAGTATCATAAAGAGAAGATATTTATATGAGAGTGTTCACTAGTGAAAGTCTGATCCCTAGGCCTTGTTTCTAAGCATTGAAACACCGTTTGCAACTAGATCTGTTACATGTTTGCTTGCTTCCATCTTTATATCAGTTTCCCTTTAGTCTCGTCAACGCCATCAAGCTATTTTCTATCACCGTTACCACTTATAATTATCTATACCACTTGTATTTCACTATCTCTTCGCCGAACTAGTGCACCTATACACCTGACAAGTGTATTGGGTGTGTTGGGAACACAAGAGACTTCTTGTATCTTGATTGCAGGGTTGCTTGTGAGGGGATACCTTTGACCACTTCCTCCCTGAGTTCGATAAACCTTGGGTGATCCACTTAAGGGAAAACTTGCTGCTGTTCTACAAACCTCTACACTTGGAGGTCCAACAACTGTCTACAAGAATAGAAGTGCGTAGACATCAGTAGAGCATTGTCCTTCCTGATCCACCACAAGGGGTTCCTCAATGGGGCGGAAAAATCCCACGCCCATTCTTCTTATGGCATCTTGGGGTATTTCAACATCTGCATCACAAACATCAACTTGCCCCACATGGGAGCCATAATTTTATTCGAACACCACACTACAAGATTCTATAAAAGTTCTGGAGAGCTTATTGTAGACTCTATAAGTGTGGGATTTGGCACCATAACCAACAAAGATACCTTCTAAGGCCTTGGACTCAAATTTAGATAAGCGAACTCCTTTAATGAGAAAGAAACACTTACAACCGAACACCTAGAAGTAGGAAATGTTGGGCTTGTTACCGGTAAGTATTTCATACGAGGTCTTGTCCAAGATTTTGCGGAGGTAAAGCCGGTTTGATGAATGACATGCGTTGGATATAGCTTCAGCCTAGAAGTTGTATGGAGACTTGAATTCAGCCAACATAGACCTTGCCATGTCCGTTAAAGTCCGGTTTTTCCTCTCGGCTACACCTTTTTTGAGGGGTGTACGCAACGGAATATTGGTATCTTATCCCCTCTTCACTTAGGAATTCATTCAGAGTGTAGTTCTTGAACTCGGAGCCGTTGTAGCTTCTAATAGCCAATATAGGGACATTGTGTTGATGCTGAACCTTGTTGGCAAAGTCAATGACCGTTTGTTGAGTCTCACTTTTCATCTTGAAGAAGTAGACCCATGTATATCTTGAGTAATCATCGACAATAACGAGACAATATTTCTTCCCGCCGAGACTTGCATGAGATGGTGTACCAAAGAGATCCAGATGAAGGAGCTCCAATATCCTTTGTGATGAAATAATCGTCTTCCTTTGATGGGGAGAATCATGCATCCTTCCTTCAACTCAAGCCCTACAAACACGATCTCTGGCAAAGGAAACATTTTATTTTAGTCCAAGAATGTTGCCACGCTTGTGAAGTCTTTGCAAATTTCTCATATTGACATGGGCTAGACGGTGATGCCATAACCAACCCGCGTCAGCCTTTCCGAGTAGACACATCGGACCCGCAGTGGTTTTCCCCGAAAAGTCCACCACATACAAGTCATTTTCGACATATCTAATGAAAGCTACCTTTAGAGACTTGCTCCACAAGAGTACCACTAAATCATCATCAATGAAAACTACAATGCCCATCTTACCAAAGCACGAGCAGAAAGTAAACTGTAACCAAGGGTCTCAACAAGCATGACGTCCACGAGTGAGATATCGTGAGCAACCACAACCTTGCCAAGACCCAATACCTTTGACTTCAATTTATCACCATAGGAGACGGTTATTTTATCATGATTAGGTCTCATCTCTGTGACAATATCCTTGCTTCTAGTCATATGACTTGTACACCAACTATCGAGCACCCATTTAGATCCACCGGAAGCATAGCCCTACAAGAAAATTACTTCTTGGTTTTAGGTACCCATTTTTTAATGGGTCCTCTCATGTTAGTTACAAGGGTCTTGGGACCCAAATAGACCAAGAAATATAGTTATCAAAAGGAACAACATACCTTGCATATACATCACCATAATAATCACAAAATAACTCATAATGAGGATTGTTAGACCCTGCAAAACCATAATAATCAGTTTTGTCTTTCATGATGTTCTTTCCTGCGGTGCTTATCTTTCCTTTAACACTCTTGGCCTTCTTCCTCTTGTTCTTCTTCTTATTGGTCTTAGGGACATAACCAAGTCCCTATTTTCCATTGTTTATCCTTTGCTTACCAAGAATCTCATCTAAAACTTCCTTACCTTTGGGTAGGGATCCCTTGGCAAGCTTATCTTTCAACCTAGCATTTTCTTCAAGAACTTCTTCATGTCCACATGTTGATGTAGAAGTGTTAGGAACATCATACTTGTTCAATCGAGTTTGGAGCTGATCATGAGACGCATTTAGAATAGAGTGTTCACTCTCCAATGCCTTGTGGACAATGTCAAGTTTCTCTAATTTCTCGGAGAGTCTAGCATGAGCAGCTCCAAAATCAATATTTTCCTTGTTTAATTTCTTTACCTTGGCAAGTGCATTATCACATTCCGTTACGAGCTTGGCCACAACCTCGTCATGTGACTCCTCAATTGACTCAAGTCTCTCCTCTAGAGAGACTCAAATCTCTTCTTATTCTTCTAGGGCATTCTTCAAGGATGCAATTTCCATGGCATCCTCTCTTTCAATTCTGCCCTTTCCTTCAAGGAGCTCTTCAGAGTGAGAAAGTTGACCCATGAGAGCCTCGAAATGTAGTTTGTGCTCACCTTTCAAGTTAGTGACAAAATAATCCAAAGCAATAACCTCTTCCTTAACTTTAAGACTAGTGTGATCATCCATATCATCATCCATAGTAGTCTTAGAAAAAGAAGAGTTAGAAAGTGATACCTCAGAACCTCTTGCCATAAGGCGAGTGACGTTCTTGTTGATGATATTGTCGTAGGAGAGTCGAAGAGAGACATAGGTGTAGACGTGGTGGCTATTGAAGCCACCTCTCGTGAGCTATCATCATCCTCTTCATCTTCACTTGCGGATGAGTACTCCTCTTGTGCTACTAAAACGATATTCAATTGCTTCTTGTAAGGAGCATTTTTCTTGACAAATGGTTTCTTCCGAGGTGCCTTTGACTTTTCCTTGAGAATGAGCCTGCCCGCATTGTCCTCTCTACTTTGATATGGACATTCAGCTACAAAGTGCAAACAATCTCCACAACTGTAGCAAGTTCTCAATGTTGAACCTTTTTCCTTTCACCCATTTGACCCATTCTTGCGCTCAAGTTCAAAATTTTCTTTGGCTGGGTTCTTCCAAAAATTTCTTGCGTAGAAGGCCATGTACTCACCATGAGCACGCTTGACCTCCTCCGGACAGCTCATTAAGACGGTGTCAAAACCACTCTCATCTTCATCTTGCTCAAAAACATTGTCATTCAATGCAACATTCACGCCTTTTTGCATTCCAATTGCTCGGCCACGAGCATCTTCGGCGTTCTTTGCTGCAACTAAAGCTGGGAATGGTCAGAAAACTGAACCAAACCTCAAACCAAACCACACGAGTAGACCTAGCAACCAAACCCAAACTAAATCCATTTGATATTTTTGTCAGCCCAACCAAAACCAAATCACTTGGAATTTTTCAACCAAACCGAACTAAAACCAATGCCCAACTATTGGTTGAAACCGTTTCGTCAAATGGTTTGAAAATCGTACGAGATAAAATCACTATTAGCAGAGAAGAAGAGAGTGATCCAGAATTTTCTAAATTGCTACTGCCGTTTGCGCTGCTTTGCGTTGAGGATGTCCAAGACTAGGCAAGATGGAGACCAGTGAGCTGCGAGCTTTCATGGCTGTTGTCGCAAAGGCGGGTCGGCGAGCTGTGCACGAGCGGCGATAGCTATTGTCATGGAGGCAGGCCGGCGAGACGCACGCAAGCGGCGTCTATGGAGGCGGCTCCGGCCAGTGAAGGGAGCAGCGAGATCGCTCGCACGCGGCGACCGTAGAGGCAGGTCCGACCGGCAAAGGGACGACAAGACGCACACAGGCGGCGGCCTCGGAGGCGGATCATGTGAGCTCGAGTGAACCAGGTGTGAAAAAACGATGCGCACATGTGCAGGAACGTGTCGTGCTCGTACAGCAAGGCTCGCACAGGCTGACCCGTTTCTGCCTCGGACAGTCGTAGCTGGAATACGATACCGGACCTGACAGACTCCGGTCGAGTAAGATAGGCGGCGATGTTTCCGGCGGCCTGTGCCAAGCCACCATAGTCGAAGCCGTCAAAGATCTTGCCAAGGTGGACGACCCCCGCTCAGACCGGCATGTTGCCGCCTTGGGATGTTGTAGCTAGTCGACGGCGCGAGACCTGGAAGATTCCAACCGGTTGAGATAGGCGACGACGTTTCTGGCGACCTCGGTGAAGTTGTTAGAGATCTCGCCAAGGTGGACAACGCCCGGGGTCCTACCCATGGTCGAGAATGAAGCATGATGGCAGAAGTGTATCAGACGCTATCGTGGAAGGCGATGCAGGGCTACAACTGCTTACACTTTTGGAGGCAGAGAAGGACCCGACCATGGTCGTCGCTACCGCGGGGAGAGATAACTGTTCTGAACCATGATCGGAGAACCAGTTCTGAACCACGATTCCTAACTGTTGGCAACCGAACCATTTAGACCCACACCCGCCAAATCGAATTGATAACATCCTAGGCCCATTACAACTTGAACTCATCAAACCCATAACAAAAACCAAACCATTTTACCCAGTTATTAAAGAACCATTCCCAGGTTTAGCTGCAACTTTGAATGCATCTATTTCTTGCATGACTTTGTTGGAAGTCATTTGGTGATAGTTGTGACGACCTTGTAAACTCTTCAAATAAGTGGGCTCAAATGGCATAAGAGCACTCACATACTTCCTCTTGATCCACGCATCATCAACATGTGTGGCACCATGCTTTCTAAATGTAGTGGCAATGCCTTTGAGCCTTCTATAAATGTCTTTGTGGTCCTCACCATCCAACATATGAAACCCTTCGGCTTCATTGCTTAGAGCATCATACCTATTCCTTCTCATGCTCTCATTTCCAGTGAATAGGTCAGTGAGTGCATCCCAAGCTTCTTTTGTGGTGTTGAAGTGTTCAATACGTGGCATGTCCTTGGGACCCACACCAAGTTGAATCATGTGAAGAGTGGTTGCATTGAGTTGGCTGTCCACGACTTCTCTTCTTGTCAAATTGGTGGAATCTCCAATGTGGAGGCCTTCTTCAATAATCCTCCAAAGCTCAATGGACGAACTACACACATGAGATTTCATTAAGAATTGCCATTGATTAAATGAAGATGCAGTAAGCTTGGGTGGATCCCCCTATTGGTTATATGAGGGTGAGGGATTGGTGGGTCAGGAGAATATAAGCGAGAGACCTCACTATAGTCCTCCTTACCACTTCCCTTTTTGGAGGATGATCCACTATTTTTATCACTCACCAACTCGTCTTCCTTGGAGTTAGCATTATCTTTCTCCTTAGAGAGTGGAGTGGTAGCCTCAGAGGTAGATGGAGGTGGGCCTGTAGATGGAGAGAGACGAGCAATCATTTGATGCATCTCTTCCATTCTGGTCTCAATGGATTTCAACAAGGTTGTTTCCAACATCTTGAGATCATCTATTGTAACCTTGTCCACAACCTCCCTCCCATCTTCCTTAGTACCCATACTTCTCTTAGGCGGTTAAGCCCGAATAGAGAGCCGAGGCTCTGATACCAATTGAAATGGATCGCATGGGCACCTAGAGGGGGGTGAATAGGTGCTACTTCAAATTTAATTCTTTTTCAATTTTAGGCTTGACACAAAGGTAAATTCTCTAGATATGCAACTACAGAGAATTTCCCTATTTGTAAACCTAACTACGAAGCGAGTAAAGGTGAGTAAAAGTGAGGAGCGAGGAAACCGTAGTGGAGCATGCGGAGACACATGATTTGTTTTACCGTAGTTCCTTCCTTGTTAAGGGAAGTACGTCTGCATTGGAGGGGTGGGTAGTACTAAGACCACCACGCCACAATAGGTCTCACCCTGTTCTCTGATGGATCTCGCCACCAAAGGCCTGATCCACCTTTCCACTATTGGTACCCTTTGAGGCATGAACTAGTGCCTTTACACAACTAGCGGGGCACACATCCACAACTGAATTGGAGGCTCCCGTGATGAAAACAAGCTGCCACAAGAACAAGTAATATCAGTAACCGAAAAACAAGATCTAGATATTTGCAAGAAATACTAGATTGAAGATCTTCCAAGTGAATGGAGGGGAAGTGATGCACTTGATTAGTGTTGTCAGAGATTGAAGCCTACTACTTCGATTCCCCAAAGATCAGAGCCTTTGAGTGGTTGAAGGGAGAGATTTTGTTTGAGATCTTGAAGAACAGAACAACACTTTTTCGAATGAATCAAGAGTCCTGATAGGAGGATCAATTGGGGTATTTATACCCCTGCCAAAACTCAAAGTTGGAGACTTTTGGGCCAGATTATCTAGCTGGGGCAAATCTCCGCCCTAGAGTCGGATTTTCCGGGGGAAAATCCGCCCCATATAGCGTGATGCGCCTTGGCTGCCTTTTTAAAAATCCCTAGGGGGTGGATTATCCGGCCCCCCTGTGGGGCAGATTATCTAGCCTCGGCAAAAACTCCGGCCCTGGCCGAGCAATTCGAGGGAAAGTCCGCCCCATACCGCATGACACATCTTGTGCACCTTTGTCGATTGAGCTAGGCTGGATTATCTGGCCCTTGACAGGGGAGGATAATCCACCCCCAAAAACCTGTTTTGGCTACTTTTCCTATGAACAATTATCTGCAGCACTTATCACACATTAAATATTCCTTGGTATTGTTATCTAACACACAAAACTCTAGGGATTAAGAAATGTTCTTTCAGTAGCGACGCTGCAGCTCACGTCGACATGATCGCGATTACAACGCGTGTGATGACATCACACGATGCCAAATCAACAAGGTGTGCACTAAGCGCGCCTACTCAACATAGTCAGAGGATGAAGGAACAGAGATCCACGGTGCTTGCTGCTTCAGTAGAGCCATACGATAGACGTGAATGCCGAAATGGTTCAAACTTCCTTCGGAGAACCCGAAGTTCGACGGCCTCCAGGACCCAAAGATCTGGCTGGAAGACCATATCTCTTCCATCAAGCTGCACGACGGAAACAAGTGCACATCTATGCAATGCCTCTAGCTACAGCCACGAGGCGCTGCTCGTGCATGGCTCAATAATCAGCCCCACGGATTGATTCGCAGCTGGGAGGAGCTGGTTTATAGCTTCATCCGAAACTTCAAGGGCACCTACAAATGACCCGTGTCAATCAAAGTGATCAGAGCCTGCTATCAGAAACCAAGCGAATCCCTTCGCTCCTACATCCAAAGGTGGTCCATCCTTAAAAACTCGGCGGAAAATATCTCCAAGGATCATGCAGTCGATGCGTTCAACGATGGTGTCCGCCGTAAAGAGCTCAGGGAGGAGCTGGGCTGCACGAAGCCCAAAACCATCGACCACCTGATGGACATCGCGAATCAATGGGCAGATGGAGAAGACTCAGTGAATAGGAACCGTGTTCATTCAGATGATGAGGATGACCTTGGCTACAGACGTGACCGTCGAGGGAAGCGTCAGATGCACATATATGAGGACCATGAGGAAGTCAACATGGTCGTGGCCAGCTACGCCGACAAGCATGATGAAGGCAACCGTAATAGCGGGTAATGTAGCGGCAGCTACCGCGACAGCGAAAAACCCGTGCAAGTGTGGCAACACCTCACCCGTGATGAAGCACCTATAACGTCCATCCAGGAAAAGTTATCTGGACCGTGCAACATCCACTTCTACATCGACAAGCACGATGGCAAGAATAAATCCAGCCACCTCCTCAAGGATTGCCGCGAGTTCCTGAAGCTCCACGAAGGCTTACTTCAGCTAAATCACGACGCGATAAATCAGGGGTACGGAGACGCCCTAGGCGCCATATCTCATGGAGCACCACCACCGCCCGGAGGAGCCGCGCAACCTGCGGCTGCGCTGGTACAGAACAACAGAGGCGAATAGTACCCACGAGTGTTGGGGAACATGGGCATGATCCAGAAGGGGCGTCCCTCCAACATGACGCAAAAGTCGATCACTCGCCAAATCAACTTGGCCGTTAACTCTCCACCCTCGACCACT
This sequence comes from Avena eriantha, assembly GCA_910589775.1. Lineage (NCBI taxonomy): Eukaryota > Viridiplantae > Streptophyta > Magnoliopsida > Poales > Poaceae > Avena > Avena eriantha. Next base: position 266,316,619 of record OU342746.1, on the reverse strand, counting down.
GAGTACCTCAATGGATGTGAGTCCTGCATGGCTGCATCGGATTCGACAAGAGCGACCACCCGTGCCAAGTGCCTCGCACAAGTCATTCTCCCCTGGTGCTCAAAGCACAGATTGGTGACTATGAGGCGAGTCAAGTCTTCATGGAAGACGGTAGCAGCATCAACCTCATGTTCGATAGCACCCTACATACCATGCGGATCCCCTCTCCTGCCTGGAGGCATCTGAAACAACCTTCCACGACATCGTCCTAGGAAAAGGCATATACCCCTTGGGCAAGATAAATTTAGATGTAATCTTCGGCATGCCCGCAAACTTTCGGCGAGAACGCATCGAATTCAAGGTGGTCTACTGGACCTTGCAATACCACACAATCCTCGGACGTGTTGCGTTCATGAGGTTCATGGCGGTCCTGCACTATGCCTATTTGCAGATGAAGATGCCAGGACCCAATGACATTATCACCGTCAGCGAGAGCTTTGCCAAGTCAGATAGCTGCGACAGGGAATTCAACAGAATCTCCCAGTCCTTTGGCATGCAAGAAGAACTCGCAAGGCTCAAGGAGTCGATAGAGAACAGTTTTCCTCGTGTGAGCAAGTAGAATGCACCAGACTAGTCATTCGACTCGTCGGTGAATACCAAGGCGGTCTAGGTCCACCCAACGGACCTGACCAAGATGACCCTCATCGCCAACAACTTGAGTTCCGCCTAGGAACTCGTGCTCATCGAATTCTTCCATGAGTGCTAGGAGATATTTGTATAGTGTCCTGCGGCCATGTCAGGGGTTTCTAGGGAATTCGCCGAGCATGCGCTCAACGTGAATCCAGATGCAAGACCAGTCAAGCAGTCGATGCATCGACTGTCAGAACCAAGGGCAAAGGCGATCGACATGGAAGTCAACAGACTCCTCGACACCGATTTTATACGCGAAATTAAGGAAAGCATATGGGTAGCTAACCCTGTGCTCGTTCCTAAAAAGGACACAGATATCCTGCGGATGTGCGTGGACTTCACCTCTCTCAACAAGCACTGCTCGAAGGACCACTTCCCACCACCGTGGATCGACCAGATAATCGACTCCACCACGAGATGCGAACGCCTCTGCTTCCTCAACGCCTACTCAGGCTATCACCAGATTCAATTGAAGGAGGAGGACCAGGAGAAGACAGCCTTCATCATGCCCTTCGGCATTTACTGCTACACCACAATGCCCTTCGAGCTAAAGAACGCATGAGCCACCTAACAACGATGTATGCAGGCCTGCATCAAAACCATCTTGGTCGAAATATCCAAGTTTATGTTGACGACATCATTGTCAAAACCAAAGAGGAACCTACACTCATCGACAATCTCCGCGAGACCTTCGACAATCTTGACCGCTACCGGATCAAGCTGAATCCAAAGAAGTGCACCTTCAGAGTGCCATCTGGGCAATTGCTCAGGTACCTCATATCCGCCAAGGGAATCGAGGCCAACCCGAAGAAAATAAGAGCCATATTGGCCATGGAGAAGCCGAATAACATCAAAGGCGTCCAGCAACTAGCTGGGCGAATCGTGGCGCTCAGTCGATTCATCAGTCGAATGGGCAAAAAGGCACTACCGTTCTACCAGCTCCTCTACAAAACTGAAAAGTTCGAGTGGATGGATGAGGGGCAAGAAGCATTCGAAGTTCTCAAGCGCTTGCTCTCCACCTCGCCCAGCTGGTGACCCCCAAGGAAAAGGAGCCAATGTTGCTATACATCTCCGCTAGCAACCAAGTGGTTAGTACCCTGCTGGTGGTAGAACGAGCCAAAGAAAACAAGATTCATGCAGTGCAGCGCCCCGCACACTACCTCAGCGAGGTCCTAACACCAACCAAGCAGCGGTACCCGCATTATCAGAAGCTAGCTTACGGTGTCTTCATGACAGCACAGTGACTGCACCACTATTTCTAGGAGCACCCCATAGTCATGGTGAACGATGCCCTATTTGAATCACATCCTCAACAACCCCGACGCCACAGGTCGGGTCGCCCTCTGGGGCATCGAACTGTCCCCATGGGACATCACCTACAAACAACGAATGGTGATCAAGTCGCAGGACTTATCGGATTTCCTCATCCACTAGATGGAGAACCAGCTCCCTGATACACTAGATATGTCCAACCTATGGACCATGAACTTCGACGGGTCCAAGCGTAAGGAGGGAGATGGTGCAGGCATCATCCTGACGTTCCCTCAAGGTGACAAGATGCGATACATCCTTTGGATGAAGTTCTGCGCATCCAACAATGAGGCGGAGTATGAGGCGTTGATCCATGGGATGCAGATGGCCAAGGCCTATGGCGCCACGTGGATCATCATCTATGGCGACTCCAACCTCGTGGTCTAGCAAACCATGAACATCTGCGATGCTCTGAGCGACAACATGGTTGTGTACCGCGACATCTACAACGCACTCGAAGGAGACTTCGACGGCTGTGAACTACGTCACATAAGCCACAAAAGCAATGAGGAGGCCAACACGCTCACCAACATAGGCTCCAACTGCACCCCGGTGCCACCAGGCGTATTCCTCGAGCAGATCTGTGAGCGCTCCATGAAGCCAAAGACTCATGCAGGACCATCCGACATAGCAACGGACTCGGGGGCTACACCACCCGAAGAAGTCGAAGGTCCTAGCAATGCAGAATAGGGATCCGCACTCGAAGGTCCCATGGAGGTCATGCTCATCAAGCCATCCTAGAGGCAGCCGTATGTTACATACCTCCTCACTAAAAGGCTGCAAGATGACCCAATAGACACGTGACACATAACGCGACGCTCCAAGGTTTTCACCATCATCAACAACGAGTTGTACAAGCGCAACATCATGGGTGTCCTCTAGCGATGCGTCGCCAATAGCAATGGAAGGGGCATCCTCGTCGAAATACATGAAGGCACCTGTGGACACCATGGTGGCAGTCGCGCCCTTGTCGCCAAAGCTCTACGAGCTGGTTTCTACGGGCCCACTGCAATGCGCGACGCCAAGGACATCGTCCAAAAGTGCCAAAGGCTCGTGGATAAGCCGCACGCACCAGACGCGGAACTCAGGCCAATACTTTTGGCTTGGCCCTTTGTGCAATGGGGACTCGACATGGTCGGCAAGCTGCTGAAATCATCGCCAGGAGGTTACGTCTTCCTCCTCATCGCTATTGACAAGTTCACCAAGTGGGTCGAGGCCATGCTGGTGACTAACCAGACAGGCGCCACCGCCGTCATGTTCTTTGAGTCCATGGTCTTCAGGTTCGGGGTGCCACACAACATCATCACCAACAACAGGATGAACTTCACCTCGAACGAGTTCCAAGATTTCTACAAAAACCTGGGAATCAACATCAGCTACGCCTCCGTGGCACACCCCCAGAGAAATGGTCAAGTCGAGAAGGCCAATGGCCTTGTCTACAAAGAAATCAATAAGAGACTCCTTCAACCACTCGAGCGTGCAGCTGGTTGCTGGGCTGTGGAGATGTCCTCCGTACTATGGAGTCTGCGCATGACTCCGAACAGCACCACAAGTTACACACCTTTCTTCCTGGTGCATGGCGCGGAGGTGGTACTACTGGCAGAAGTGCGCTACAAATCTCCAAGGGTTGTCGCTTGGAGCGAGGTCGAATCTATGGCTGCACGCGAAGACTCCGTCGACCTCCTAGACAAAGCACGCAAGATCGCCGCAGAACGATCAACGATCTATCAGCAGAGCCTCCGCAACTACCATAGCCGATGGCTGCGTCCGAGGTCCTTCGTCGAAAGAGACCTCGTCCTGCGTCTGAAGCAGAAGGGGCACCTCAAGTTGAAGTCCCCCTGGGAGGGACCATACGTGATCACTGAAGTAATCCCAGGTGGTGTCTATCGCCTGAAGGATGTAGAAAGTGGAGTCGAATACTCCAACCAATGGAATGTCGTGCAGCTGCGATTTCTACCCCTAGATGTTTTTACTTTACAATAAAGGCTACTCAGCCAGACTACTTAGCCGAACAATGTACCTCCTACTATTATACAAATAAATAAAGCTAAGTGCCTCAACTATGAGTCTTGTTACATTTACTTTTATTTGCATTCTACACTCGGGGGATACGCCTCCCTGACGACCTCGTCACATATATAACTCAACACCGCAATGACCCAAGTAGCTAGCTCTGCTTCCAATCGAACCCTTGATAACTCCAACCCAGTTGCAACCCAACTGACAGGATAGCAAAGTGTTGAGATCCAAAACCGCCAGGCTAACGAAAAGGTATCGCATAAAAAACATACTCGAAAACACATAGGCTAACAAGCTTACATACCACAAGGGAAAAAAGGCCCAGTCGAAAACTATACAAGCTTTACAACACTTATACATCTTGTGCAGGCTAAAAACTACTCTACTAGCGCTGAAGAAGTACATGGTGCGTTTGTCAAACAAGTGCTAGCTTAGCCTATCTGGTTAGTCGCCAGGCTACTTAGCCAATCATTGTACATCCTAATATTCTCCAAATAAATAAAAGTTAAGTGCCTCAACTATGTGTCTTGTTACATTTACTTTCATACCTATTTTGCACTCGGGGGCTGCGCCTCCTTGATGATCTTGTCACATATGCAACCTCATAACGCAATGACCCGAGTAGCTGACTATGTTGTCAGTCGAGCCCTTGATAACTCCAACCCAGTTGCAACGTGAATGATAGGATGGCAAGGCGTTAAGATCCACAAAGCGTTAGGCTAACGAAAAGGCATTGCATAAGAAACATACTCGCAAAACACATAGGCTAACAAGCTTTACATACAACATGGGTATCAAAACGCCCAGTAGACAAATTATACAAGCTTTACAACACTTATACATTTTCTGCAGGACATAACTATTTTACTGACGCTAAAGGAGTACATTGGTGCGCTTGTCGAACAAGTTTACAATATTCTCAGCTGGCTCGGCGACCGCTCGATAATGTGGAACCATATTCCATGCCATTCCTTCTGGAGGTGCTAGCGGACCTTTTGCGATTGCCTGCCAATCCATGTATGGATATTGCATATGCACAAGTGCTAGCGCAGCCTTGGCAGTTGTCACAAGTTGCTGGTGCATGCACTTGCACATAACACTAGCATTCTGAAACCTATGAAGCAATGCCAACAGGCTGGCCGGGATAGCTATCCAAGGGGTACATCGCCACGAATATATGCCTCAAGCACGATCGAGATTTCTTCAAGAAATTCAGCACCTGCGACACGCGATCCTGCAACATGGTAAGCACAGTCGCACGATTTCGGTCGGTCCAGCAGAACCCACCAGCTTCGAGCTGCTCCTGGGTCAAACAGCTAAGTCGAATGCTAATATGATCCCTCTCTTCCTATGGAATGAGATTGATAACTACATAGATGGCAACAACAAAGTACTAGTTAACACTATGACGATATAGAAAACCAAGAGCAAGGGAGTCAAAAAACACCCACATTGCAGTTGCTTGTTGATTTGAGCCACTTCGCCAAGAAGATAAGTTTCTCTCTCCGTTGCTTTTTCTATCTTCGACTTCCAGACGTTGGCATTACCACGAATCATCAGCGCATCCCGCTCTAGATGCTTTACGCGATCACGTAACCAAGATAGAAGCGACAACTCCTCCACCTTTGAATGTGGTGGCGCCACAGGCACAGCAGAAGAGAGTATACCTTGCACGCCACTCGAAGACCCCTAACCAAGCAATAGTTTGAAGCATAAGAACCATTGATAGGGGAACTCCCACAAAAGTATTTTAGGATAAGCCTAAGGCCCCAGCACTGCTACAAAAGAAAATAGGAAAGGAAGCTACGCCTATGCATCTATACTCAGGGGCTTCGCAGACTCCGTGGTAGCATCCGACATTGCGACCTTAGCAGCAGCAGCTCCAGATGTTGTGGCCTTCGCCGCGCTCCGTCGTTTTTGCTCAGCGGAGTACTTTGCGAGCGTCTTTATGAGACGAGGCCCATACTTATGGAAATGAGTAGCAACTAGGTCAAAAGCTACCTCTTCACCCTCCACGGCCATCGGCATCCTCGAAGTGATCTTGTTCATGTTCAAGTCAGCACCGCAGGCCTGCACTATCGTCAGCCTTAAAGAAGCACTGGCTCCCTTCTGCGCATTCTTGAAATCCACAGGAATGCCCCCGGAGAAGGTTTCGACCAGGCCGTCAATATCTTCAACAAGCTTTGCCTTGGGGAGCATTTCCTCTCGAAGACGTCCAAGCACGGTCTTGGCCTTCTTGAGTGAGTCCTGGGTGGAGACGCTGTGATCTTTGATCGCCACAACAGCACCAGCCAAGACATCCTCACTAGCCCGCACATGGCGGTCGAAATATAATCCGGCGGCATCTACGGTTAACTTGCACAAATTAGCAAAGGAACAAAGAAATACAAAGAAGAAAATTTGGACTGTCCAAAACTACAACAAAGCATACCCGAAAGTTCTTGGGCGACAGAGAGAAGTTGTTTTGCGAACCCTTTCTCTCTATCAGCTGCAGCGGCCAACATGTCCTCTTCGCGCTTCTTTGAGTCGTGCTTGAAGCGCTCGAGGGCTTCGAGTGCCTTGTCCCACTTGGTCTCCGCTGCGCGGAGTCCTTTTTCGAGGGTGCCCAGTCAACGAAGAAGGTCGTTGTTTTCGTCTGATCGAGGAATCCAGTGCGTCAAACATAATCAAAATCTATATCTCACAAATTATGACGAGAACAGAAAACTTACATCGCACCTGGCGGTGGTTAGTATCTAGCTGAGCATGCTGCCAACCAAGGTTCACAATCTGTTCGCCAAGACGAACAACGTCTTGGAGGATAGGCTATATAAACAAAAAGTGTGTCAAGAATGAAGGATGGCACCAAGGAACTTCAGAATAACGAACTCATCTACACTTATGTGGTCACCCGTAGACTCCAAAGGTTCTTTCTACACTGGCGTCCGGGCAAGAACCCTACCTTCCCCCAAGTGAGGAGAACTCGAGGAACTCGCGCCAGAGGGGGCGGCTGCCTTCGAGGAAGGCTTGGATGCTTCTGCATCCTTACCCTTCGATTCCACGACTTCAATGTCCTACATGACACGGTCAGTGCCAGACGATGACCATGCAGTCATGCTTACACAAGCATAATACGACATTCAGCACAAAGACACTGCAGCCCGGAATGATATTTAAACACATCGAGCTATCAATGACTCACCCATCAAATCTGTCGAGGTCGAAGTCATCATCTAGCTTCTTCTTCAGCATCTTCGGCTTCTTCAACTGCGGCGCGGCCATACTACGGACATGTATCGCTGGAATTGGATTCGCAGTACCCAACTCAGCTGAAGGACCCCTCGGCATCTCCGGCATAGATGCATATGAATCTTCGCTCTGGGAGCGCTTGCGAGTGCCATCTTCATTGGAATCAGGGATCTCCTATGCGACAACGACGGGAATAGTCGACCCTGATTCGTCCTCTTCTTTAGCCTTGGGAGGAAGTATCTCCTCCGGCTGAGGCGGCAGTGCACTCTCTAGTTTCCAGTCCTGGTGTAAAGATCAAGTTACAATCACAAAAAGTCTCACGGAAAAGAATGAAGAAGACGAGTCGATAAGAAATTTTACCTCAGGAGGGGAGTTACTCACACGAAATGGCAGAGTGGTCGAATCACCAGGAAGGACATCCTTTGCAGTGAATTTGGTCAGAGCCCTGACTTTCCTATCCACCTCCACCGAGGAAATATCCTCAAGAGAAATGCGAGTTGGGTCCTTTGTACTGGTCTAGCACGACATTGGGTGTTCCTTGGCCTGCAACGGCTGCACCCGACACCGTAACCATGTGTGGATGAGATCCACGATGGTAACTTCCTGGCCTTGGACAAGCTGAAGATCACAAACACGCTTGTAAAAGATTTCGACTTCCTCTGCTTCGCCCGACATCACGACATTGGTGCAAACGTTGCTAGCGGTAGTACGACTGCCGTTGTTGGTGCTAGCTATGATCCTTCTAAGAAGAGGAAGAGGTAGTTGCCGTGAGAGGAGGACGTCATCGCCATCACCTGCATGACCGAGGCCATGAAAGCGGTGGCAGTCACCATCACCACTGCTTCCCCTCCAGATGAGCACCCATCTCTTTACGATGTCGTCATGAGCATCGTTGGCTTCAGCCATGAGGCTCTGGTGCTGGCGCTCACCTACCTCTTCGACAATAGGGCCTAGGGAAACGACTTTGTTTAGATGGCGGAGGACCATAAGCAGCTCTGGCTCAGAACCTTCCTAACCAAGCATTACTACATGTAGTGCTAGATCCATGGTCATGGAGCTAGTGGTGGTGCGTGTATGATGAAGATGAACTTGTTGGTTGTATATTTTGAAATAGCTAGGACTTGACGAAAACTTATTCTAAGGCTTGTTTATCATGAGGTCATATATACTAACCGATCATATGATGGAGAACTTGCGGTGGTAGAATTACACCCCTTTTGATGTGGTGGTAGGATGACATCATAAAATTTAATGTGATCGGTAGGATCACGCTAGTTTGGTAGATTGAATTGATGATGCTTTTTCCCATATAATCATGCATGCTTAAGTTATTTTTTGATTATCTTGTGTTCTGAACTTGATTTGCCTATTTTACCTATGATACTTATGTTGCATATGCTTTATGTCGCTAGAAATACAATAGTACATATGTGGTGTAATACGGCAAGAAGCCGGGAATCTACAAGACATGAGAGGATTGTAGCGAACAAGTGACCGGTTATAAATACAACCTCCATAAAAGGATTAGGACTAGAGGAGGCAAAAAATCCTTTTCAGAGTTCTTAATATAAGGTACTCCACTACTGGTAGCTAAGAGCATCTCTAGCAGATACCGCATATCGCGGTACCACAAAAGGCAGAACCGCATCTGGACTGCGGTACGAAAAATGGCGGGGCGGATCAGATGTCGCATGTTGTATCACAAAATAGAATATTCTATTTTACGGTTCAGTTGTGCAGCATCTGTTCCGCCCCGTCACGTGTACCGCAAAGCAAATTATACCGCAAAGCACCGAATTCAGGGTATGAACTAGCAATATAACACCATGGATTAGTAATCCAGTTATTCAATCGACATAGTAAACGATTAAATGCGAACATCAAAGCGACATAGCGAATGATTAAATGAGAATCCTAATCGACTATCTCACTTCCGCTGTCATCTTCCGCGCCGCCGTCCTCCGCCTCCTCCTCGCCGCCGTCCTACGCCTCTTCCTTGTCGCTGCTGCTATCGGAAATCTCGATGATTCCGGCGCGGTTCACCTCCCTCATGAACTCTTCCCGGAGCGCATCGTTGATGGGAATGCTGATTGTGCATCCAGGAACCGCCCAGAATTGCACCCTGGCTTCGGCGTTGCGTTCGTCGGGGTGGACCTCGCGCCGGTGTTCAAGGCAGATGGCAAGCGCCGACCTGCGCTCTAGCTTGAATAGCCTATGCCAATAGGAGCTCACAGCCGCGTATCGGGGCATTGCTCGCTTCCAGTCTGGCAGTTCGAGGCGACGCTCTTTGATCCAGCGATACAGCTCGGTGCCGTACGGATCCGGCGCCACCGACACCCCGAAGTGGCTGATTTCGAAGCCTGTCAGAATCATCGCGCGAGGCGGTGCGAGGATGCCGTGGTGGGCGAACATCGACACCTCGTAGTAGTTCAGATTGGGTATGGCCATGACTGCGGCGACGAGAGAAAGAGTGATAGGACAGGGGAGAGGGATATTAGGGGGTGGGAAGGGCCAGCGGCGGCAGATCGGCGACGGTGGCGGCTGAGAGCGGGAAGCGGGGATGTGGAAACTTCCCTCCCGCCAACAGACGCGTCAGGATACGGTCAATTGATATCAGAGCAAGGTCTCTCCTTGTTTAGGCTTCACCGCCTAGAGTGTAAATATGTCGGCTAGTAGTATAGTGTACAATGACCCAATTATCTTTGATGGCTCAAATTATGATTTATGGAAGAAATTGTTTTTGCTTTATAATCTTCCGTGCATTTGTGCCATCAAAGATAATTGGGTCATTGTGTACTATACTACTAATCATAATTATATATACGGCATGGAAGCGTCGGTTTGCGAAAACCGTATTTTTTAAAATGCGGTACGGTTTATGATATCTAGAATGATCACTTTTCTCGGCCCGTACCGCAAACGGGCGGTTACTTTGCGGTACAGAGCGGGATGCTCTAAACAGGTTGATCCACCACTGGTTGTGGCTCCACAACTTGCAACACAACATGTTGTAGCTCCGCGTGACGAAACTATGATAAAAGCTTCATTATCGTTGGTCTGGTCCTATGGCTTATGATCGCACCTAAGATCATAGACCCTGCTGGTAAGCATACCGGAAGGTAACGATATCGTATCGTATGCGGCTGCCAAACCTGTGCTTTGCTTCAGTGGAGCTCATTCTAGTCAACCAAATATACTACCTCCGATCTAAATTATTGTTCGTAGATTTGTATAGGACCAGATGCATCTAACACCAAAATATGACTAGATACAACTGAATTTAGACATATCTAAAAACAATAATTTAGATCGGAGGGAGTTCAACAACCGCTCAAACAAAACGGCCATGCACAGACCTAATCTCTTCCGTGCAGCTTCCGTCGGGCAAAGTAGAAAGGAAATACGGAGTATTTGCAACCGACCGGTGTTGCTCTTAAGAGGTGCACCGCTCATGTTTCTTCGCGGTATAGACTGAGCGTGCCATCTCGCGGGAAAAGCACGGAGAACCAGGGCGGCAGAGTGTGGTCCGTCTGTGGCGCAAACGCTTTTGCGTCGACGAAGCGGTCGACACGAAGGCGACACGGCGACGCTTTCGCATGTTCCGCGGCACACCGCAGACGTCAGACCGCACACACAAAGGCGCGTGCGTGCCCTAACGACCAGTCAGTTCCCTTGTTCGATTTTGCTCTCTTGCCACTTCCGTGCTCTGTTTCGGCACCCACACCGCTAAAATCACTTTTCGCGGATTCAGTAAACAAGAACAGATTCAGCGATCATCTGTCACATCTCTCCAATTCTCAGCGCGGATCCAGTAGTCATCACAAGCATGGGCCGGCGTACTTCAGGAAAATCAAATCAAATCGATCGCAATCTTTTTACTGCTATATCTACGAGAGGAACAATCTCTGATCTAGTAAAAAAGAAGAGTTAGAATCACTGGTATGCAGATGCATCCTTCCTCTTCTAGTCCGTCTTCCCGTTCCCGGCGTGCGTCTTGCTCATGCACAGGGTTTTCACCATCCCCTTGGATATCTTCCAGAACCAAAACACGTTCATCACCGCCAGCGTCGGCGGCACGGTCATTATGCTGTAGAATCCCAGGGCGAAGATGGACTTCACCTGTGTCAGGGAAAAAAAGTATAGCGCGTCATCAGCGAAGTGTCTGAATTTACGTTATCAAATGAAATTTCAGTTGGTCAATGGCGAACTTGGTCATGCGATGCATACCTGATCAAAACGGAAGTACATATGAGTGAAGAAATACACGAACAGGATTATCCGGGCAACCTGCAAGCCAAGCGAAAGTGTTAATCACGGATATACACCAGAGTAAAAAGGACATTAACTCAGGAGCATTGGCATGGGCGCTGCTCCTGGAGCGCGAGACTGGCATTTCTCGTTTCTACTCCAGATGCACAGAACCGTATCTAGCGTTTCTTTTCTACCAAAAAGGTTAAGGCAGAGATATTCAAAAGGAATACATCTCTGAGCATCCGAGTCTTGTGAAAGAGATTGAAAGTGCAAAACTGTAGTCCAGTCGACAGGGCCTTTCTAACTAGTATCTATCTGGGAGGAATATGAAGCACTGCCGACCAGAGAGAGGAGGAGATCTTCCATTTGACTTATAACATGCAAAATTCTAATTTGTAGAAGCAACGAGTTATACTACTTTATGAACTGATAGCACAGGGAATGAGGCTGATAAAAATCATCAGAGCAACGAGTACCATACCAGCCATCCGGCAAAAAGAGCCAACCCATTGTACAGGTAAAGGCTACGAGTCTTCTGACCAGCAACATCCAGATACCTACACCAGACCATTATAAATTCAGAAAACATAAATGATAACCTAAATTAGTAGTAGAACAGTATTAGTGACATTATTACCATCTAAGGTTCACAAAGGGAGTGGTGGCTTCAGTGAAGAGGACCATAAGTATGTACATGTGCGCCTTTCCACTGAACAAAGCAAGACAGATGGCATACATGGAAAGCCCGTGATGCAAGAGCTGAAAAGGAAAAATAACCAATACAGAAACAACTCCTCATCAGGGAAGAAACCAGCAGAGGTGAATCTTGTTTAGAGACGGTAAGCATGTGCACTAGTAATAGCGTAACACTTACAAATTCCTTTCCACCTAACGACGGAAAATACCATAGGATCATCGCCAAGTCTGCCAAAAAGTAACCAATCGAGACCTGCAGAGTAATAATACAGGTATGTTCTATTATTCTGGAAGACATGCATACTGAGAAAACAAATTGGCTCTCCCCAAGCAGACCTGGAGATGCAGTTGAAATGCGCAAGCTTACCCCAAACATGGAATCAGATAACCATGATTTTCTGTCAATGATTATGCCATTATTGACATCTTCATGGAAGAGGCCTGATATCATGACCAAGTAAAAGGACACGGCAGCAGCAACCAATGCATGGAACGTAGAGAAGCCCCTATAAGTCGGTTGCATCACATAATCATCAGACTAACTAAAGTAAACAATCAGCTACCATAAGAAAGAACATGTACAGCAGTACAAATTGTGACCAAGTATATATCTTATACCTATTATTCCACTCAACCTTTAGCATTGGAGTTAACCCATCATAGCACTTGAAGCACCGATAGCTAACCTGTCGAGTTACCTCGTATACCTGCAAGAAGAAATTATGATCTTTTTCAGCAGCAGAATACAATGCATTACAAAAGTTATCAGGTTCAGTAGCTGAGAGCAGTGTTTTCTAAGATGACTACTTCAGAATTGGAGCGAAGGTTTCCAGTTTTTGTGCTATGACAAAATAAAAATCAGTTGCATTGATGTGGAATCCAGAGCTGTTGAGAGGACCCTTTCCCTCAATAATGGTTTCCGTTGCGCCAACAAAAGATATCTGTATGAGGTTGCAATTCGATTGCAAAATCTTCGAAATATGAGTTCGTATCTTTTTATACAGTAACACGTTGTGATCAGGGTAGCGGTCATCACAGCTGAATTGTTGTCCCTACATATCTCTGTCGGCCCCACATAGGAAAAGAGACCGTGACAATCGACAAGTATCCGCTTCATTGACTGGCCAGTACTGGCTACACAACTGAATACTTGTACTATGGCTTCACCAGAAAGGAAGCTGTGGAGACGGTACATCCTACATTAATTGCACTAGCAGGAAGTCGCCATTAGCCTCCTCATCTCCTAGCAAGACGGAGGAAACGATCTGGACGACGTCCTCCCCAGGTAACACGCAAGCAGTCGGCATGTGTACAGGTAATAATCTCGCTGACAATTAACTGGTCGAGCTCAAGCAAACCATGAACAGAGCAGGTTCTCGAAAATAAACTGAACCTGAACTAGAACCGGAGGTCGAACAGAGAAAAACAAGAGGAAAGCTTACCACGGCGCACATGGCGACGCCGGCGAGAACCGACGCCGGCCACAGAACCTGCTCGTCGGGCCCGAAACTTGCATCCATCATCCTTCCGATCGATCAATCAGCGACGGAGGCGAAACGATTGATCGATGTCCCGCCCAGAAAACCCTGCAGGATAGCAGGCATCAACCACGCGACGTGTTTCACGCTCGACTCTCTCTCGCAAAAGATCGACCGAAGTTTGGTAGTACCTGGATGGATATTATCGGGCTGGGACTCGCGCGGTGGCGTCGTCGATCGCTTTGCTTCCCTGCTCTTTCGGACGGAGCTGGAGGGTTTCTTTCTGCTTCCGAGACTTGGGGTTTTAAGAACACGCGAGCGGGGTTGTGGTTAGGATCTGCCTCCCGCTACTTGGGGAAGGTAGCTCGCCTGTCCATGTTCACCACCTGCGGAATTGTTTCCCGTTCCGGACCAGGACTTCCATGCATCCTTTTTCCACGCGGAAATAGATCAGGAGCTTGGCGCGAACCGAACACGAGTGCACTACAACATCCTGACTTTAATGTGTTCGGTAGACTTGCATCCACCTCTCAATCGGGACGGTCAGATGCATTTTTTTATAGTTTCGGTTATGCCTCAGGGTCTGGCTGGGGCCGCCTCCATCCTTATTTAACTCTATACTAGTAAAATGCTCGTGCGTCGCTGGAACTACAAAAGAATACTTTCTCTGATCGCAAATTAATATTCTCATATTTGTCTAGATTAAATGTATTTAGTCACATTTTAGTGCTAAATACATTCAAATAGCTAAATCTAAGAACATTAATTTATATCGAAGAGAGTATATAAAAGTTGATTGAAATACGGATTTATTTTATTTCACCATTGTTTGGTAATCTTACGGGCGCATGACAAACAACTATATCTTCTTTGTATGCCCATAACTAAGATTACCAGCAGCCATGGGTCCATGCATGGCGCGCGCGACATGGACCTCCCGAGTCAGCGCCCGCGGGATGACCTCCGGCGGGGATAGACGTAGCTAGGAGGAGCTACCACCCTACGTCGCCACCTCTTCTCCACCTGGACGTTCGCTATGCCGGGACCGCCTCCTCAGCTCTGGCCTTTTGACTTAGATGGTGACGATGAGTGTAATATCTCTGAATATAGTCAGAGGTAAACAACTTATTGGACAAAAACCGACGAACCTACCTCAAACAATTTAATTTAGTAAAAGTGTCCGTACGTTACACCGGAATAGTAAATAATTATTATTTGTGCTATAAACAAAATAAATAAAGTTGTTTGTTTACTTTATGTACCAGCGGCCTTCATCCTTATTTAACTCTATATACATCTAGATATATTGCATTAGAGACTAGTCCCACAACCCGCCGCTCTTACAACTCGATCCGACTGAGACACCGGTTAAAACACCTATGAGCCGAGAAAATTAAAAATCTTCACGTTTAGGGTTAGGGAGAACGGGCCTCTAGTCCCGGTTCCAGATGGCATCTAGTCCCGATTATGCAACCGGAACTATGGAATCGGGAATAGATGTCTCTATCTCTAGTCCCGGTTCGGTGACTAGAGTTCACCTACGTGGCAGCGGCAACGCGGCTGGGTGGGGACTAGAGACCTAGGTACTGGATTTAGGGTTTTTAGTATTTTTTCATTTTTAATTCTTTTTCATTTTTATATATAATTTGGTGCATATATGGAGATCATTAAATCACTAGAATGCCGTGCATGTTGATGCATATATAATATAACATATAATATACATATTGATGCATATATAATATAACTTGTCTTACGAGCATTCATATATATATAGGAAAAATACTTCTTACTCCCGGGTGTAACTACACCCACCTCTCATATACTATCTTACGGAAGTATTTGTAATACTTTATCTGTTTGACTATGTTCATATACTATATCTAAGATACTTCCAAGCAAGTTAGGTGAAAAAATTGCAAATGCACCCATAGTTTTCAGTATATATGTAAAATACGTCATATTTGTACGTACAAAAGGAGTATGTGAATAAAAATTACATACTACCCAAAAATAGTATATATACTACCTAAATATTCTTATATACTTCATACTACCTATATAGTCTCCAGTATGATAGATACTGCCTAAATTACGTGAAGCACACGTGGATGTAACTACACCCGGGTGTAGTATGAATATGTCATATATATATATATATATATATATATATATATATATATATATATTTTGGTTACATGGAGATCACAATCGGGACTAGAGCTCATCTATTCGATTACATGGAGATTATTAAATCACTATAATCCCGTGGTATGGAATTTTTCCATTGGGTCTATGACATGGTCAACCAAAAATCCCGTCAATTTCTCTTGAATTGCTACTAGGCACTCCTTCGGTTGGAGTTTCTCCCGCATTCTTTCCAACTATATTCTCCCTCCGTTCCAAGGCTTAAGGTCTATTTATTTTTTGAAAAGTCAAGCTACGGAAAGTTTGACCAAACTTTTTGAAAAAACTATCAAGAACTATGATATTATATAGATACCACGTGAAAATATGTTTCATGATGTATCCAAGGGTATAAATTTCACTATTCTAAATATTAATATTTTTTCTAAAAATTTGTTCAAACTTTTCATAGTTTGACTTTTTCAAAAAATTATATGGCTTAAGCCTTGGGACAGAGGTAGTATAAAAGAAGGAGATCAACATGAATATCAATGGTCATAACAAAAAGTATGAATAACACTTAACACAATTGATGGTAATAAAATCAAATTATGAATATATTTTTTACGTACTGCTATAAGTTTCGCTATGTCCCGCTCACTGACCTCCGAGCGAATGAACTCGCAAACGAAGTATCCACACAAATTAGTCCCTCGTGGCTGCCTCTCGCACTTTACGAGAATAGAGTATAATCAAATAATAATCAAGCATGATATAATGGTATTGAAACTAGAATTAAAGAGATGCATGAACCTAACTCGTACTACTAACCTCGACCAGATGAAAACTAAGTTGATCTTAAAAATCACCTATTATACTCTTGGTGAATACTTTCTAAACCCTGCTTGGCAAAAAAAAGAGTTATTAGTTACTTGATATCTCAGGAAATGAACGAAAGAGACCGATATAGTGCGATAATGACTGAAATTACCTCTGGAGCGCATCTATAATGCTTTTGTACTGCTTTTGTTCTTTCTTAAGTGAGTCCTTGATTTCAACTCTTCCAACGCCAACTTCAATGGTTAGCATAATGTAATAGAAACTGTGCACGTTTATATATATCAGTAACTCGTCAATTACACTTAACATCGAGTAAGCAAAAGTGAATATGTACAAGACAGTAACACTCTCATCTGAAGTTGTAGGAAAACAATATTCTCTTTTTGTAATGTTGCCATTGTGTGAATCTTAGCAAGTTATCCTCCGTCTCCTTGGAGTATTCCTGTAGCAATCGTTCATTAACTCGGCGTGGGTCGATGAACCTAGTGTCAAAGATTCCCCTTCGGTCACATTCCTCGCTCTTCATTCTGCATAATAGCAATTACAGGCTATGAACAAGCTGAGTTAGAGACTTTATCATAGAAATTAATGAATCATTTACAAACAATAGGAACCGACGAGACTCAAGTCGAGGGCGTCTTATTTGTATAACATATATAATTCCTCAAGATAAATTTGAATCTCGTCTTCACCTATGAAATGATCATTTGTAACTCTCATAAGCAACGATGTTGCTCGCTCTTTTCCCTTTGTGACTTTCATGTACCACTCATGCAGTCTTCGCATTTGTGTTTGTAGAAGGACGACCTCATGAGGTCTAACCAGAGACTTCCTGTATTTATATTTCCATGCTATTTCCTTTGAATGGGAACATGTGCGCCTTGCGCTTGATGAACACTAATACTAGCATTTATAGTAAAGTCCACCGTATTCTGATCAACACTAGGTAACACCTTGAATAGGGAGATCGATTGTTTTTCCTGTTCTCTGAGTTAGGCAACGTCTCTTTTCCTGCTTGCACTACTACTTGTCTTCTTACTACAAACTCTTATCAGACTATTGTGTGTAGTCATCTGGCTTATTTATATCATATTGTGATGGTTGCTCAATAAAACTCTTAGCCCACTTTTTGACTTTCGGATCAAATATTTGCTTTGGCACGGGCTCTTTCTGTGCGAAAAAGGCTTTCACTTGGGCATCGCTAATCGCTTTCATTTCCTCACCAGTCATCTCGTAAGGTAACTTGTCCGGAGGTGGTGGGGTTTTCTTCCCCCTTTTACCTTTCTTCTGAGTAGTACACTAGATGACAGAGCGATGACCTTTCGAGTCGCCTGACGCGGCGGCGGAGTCGGCTGACACGGCGGCGGACTAGGGGAACATATTTTGTAGAAATACATGACCCAGAATGCTAATCTCGGCGACTAGGTGTACCAGGAGATGCGTCATAATATTGAAGAAGGATGGTGGGAACATCAACTCAAAACTAACGAGACATTGGACCACATCATTCTGTAACCTTGGTAGAATTTCTGGTTCGATTACCTTCTGAGAAATAGCATTGAGGAATGCACATAGCTTCACAATGGGTAGTCGAACATTTTTCGGTAGAAGCCCCCTCAATGCAACTGGAAGCAGTTGCGTCATAAGCACATGGAAATCATGAGACTTTAGGTTCTGAAATTTTTTTTCTCTCCCATATTTATTATATCATTTATATTCAATGAGAAGCCACACGGGACCTTCATACTTCTTAGGACTTTAAAAAATATTTCTTTCTCTTTTTTGGTAGGAGCGTAGCTGGTAGGACTTAGACGTCCTTTATCCGTCTTCATTGGATGCAGGTCGTCTCGGTCTTTCATACCTTGTTGGTCCTGTCGTTCTTCCGACGTATCTTTTGTCTTCCCATGCACACTCGTGAAGCCTAGCAGGTTCACGCAAAAATTCTCGTCAGATGGATCACGTCGATTGCAGAGCGGACCCTAGAACTTTGCAATAGGGTAGCTCCTAAAATATAGATTTCTTCTTTCACGTGGGCACGTGTCCGATTGTCACATCCCAAAATTTTCCAAATTTTGAAATGTGAAAAATCAAACAAAGAAAAGAGTTAAAGGATGAAATTTAGGGGGAATTTTGTTTTGTTTCTAAATGGAAATACCAAAACCTTATTTAAACTAAATGAATTTTAAATAAGGAAGTGACTAACAAATCAAATGCAATCATGCATCGAATGTATCTTGATCTTGAACACTTGCATTTTAAACCTTTGGAAAAAGGATAATACCCAAACCTAAACCCTTATATGAAAAATCATCACAAGTTCAATGTAAGATATGGCTATGTTCCATATAAAAATTGAGCATAAGCATTCTTGAATGATCCACAATGGTAAATAACAAAATTTTAAAACCATAGAAATTGGTGTCACTCTTTTTGGAGCTTTAAAACTTAAGTTATGAAATTTAGAAGATAAAAGAAAAGGAATTGAATACAATAAATTCGAAAGGACTTAAATTTCTTATATCAAAATGTTCTATTCTGAATAATATTTATAGTGACATTTTATTTAAAATTTTCTAGAAAGATTTGAGCAAAATTTGAGTCAATATGAATTCAAACAAATAGAAGAAATAGAAAACAGAAAAACAAAAAGAGAAAGATTAAAAAAATGGAAAAGGAGAAAGAGGCCGCAACAGCCCAACAAGGAAGGTCGACCACGACCCAACTTCCACTCCCGACCAGCCCAGGCGAGTGGATACACCATCGTCCTCAACCCCCATCAGGTTCAGAGTTTCAGACTCAAACTGAACTACATTTATGAATGTATTTTGTCCTTCTAATTCCATCAATTTTAGACCTCTAAATACCCGTCCTTAAAAACGAAAATTACTCCCTAATAACCCATGGTTCCATTCCAGAGATTTAATGCTCCCTTTCGTAGACATCTTTTCCACCGATTGATCCTTCCTCGTGTAGCATGACCATCACGTACATACTGCACGAAAAGAAGCTCGAGGACCATGGCTGCACCTTTTCCCCTTCCGATTCCACTCGTCTTAGTGACTTATTCTCTTCGATTTAAACACGAAACTTACTCCCCACTGATCCACGTTTCTATTCTGGGTATTAAAACCCAACATTAGTGCATCTTAATCGCTAGTGGTGGTCATTATAGCCGAGGAGGATGTGACCGAGAAGCTGTTCATATCGACCCACTTCCTCCCGGGCCTATAAAAGGTGATGTGGACCTTCCCTCACATCTCCCCCTTTCTACTTCATCTCTTCACCAAACAACGCCCAAGCTCTACCTCTCCTCCGATCAAATTTCGTCATCAAAGTTCCAATAGCCACAAGACGCCGGAGTTGAATTCTTCCGGTACAGAGGGACCCAAGCCCTGGTTTCTTTTTCCTGTTCGTTTGGTTCTGTCCAAGTACACCTCCCTACGCTTTTTAATCGATCCGTTGCACAGACGGAGTTCACCGACGACGACGCTGGCCACCCGCCTTCACTCCAACTAGACACTGCCATTTCCTGGAGCATCGGCAAGGATAGAGGAGGGCCTCGACTTCTTTGACCTGACACCAAGAACATGTTCTGCTTCTCTCTAGTCTCCTGGGACGAGTACATCGTCGACTCCGCCTCCACCCGAGTCGCGTCACCGTCCTCTCCATCGCCAGCAAGCCTGAGCCCACATAGAAACTCGAATACGAGCGCCAAACAACAGACGTGGAGCGACAACTAACTGAAGAGGAACATACAACAGACAACCTCTCCCTCTTGTCTGAAACCTCACCAATCGTGTGAAATATTTGCTAGCAAATTATTCTTATCCAAGGTCTGCTTGCCTCTCACGTGCACGTTTATGCAGCTCATCATCTGGGACTAGCAAATTTCACAGTGCAGAAGAAGATATGGACCATTCTTTAAACACAAACATTGCATCGACTATCCTTCTTGATGGACAAGACTGCACTGACCAGAAAATGTTAAGGGAATAATATTATCATCTTAATCAAGATAACGTATCTTGCACCATAAAACATGTCAGTCCAAACACCTTGAGCCAAGGGGATTTGAAAACAATAATCATCATGAAACAGTACATGGTAGAGAACGCCAGATCAAACTATGTGTAACGATGACCTGATTTCCTTTTGGCAGCAAGGTAATGGACAAAATGTTAATTTAACATAAGAGTAGACAACACAAATTCTTGCTTGATTGAATAGATCAGATCCATCAAACCGATGGTTAGGATTAGTAGAATACCGTGAAACCATAATTTGACACTATTGTATTAAATTAATAGATTGTATAGAATCTCTATTACTTTTGATATGAACTGTATTTTGAAACCTCTGTACTACAAGACCCGAACCAAAATTTATTTGTATAAATAAACCGATGTATCAACTATTTAGTAAGGAAGGCCTTCATTCGTAATAAAAAATGTTTTAAATAATCCCATTGCATTAAACTTGTTGCATCTGTTACCATCCATGTATAAATGGCCGGGAAGTATTGGTAATGGCCAGATCACAAATAAATTAAATTTGTGTAATAAAAGTGGAATATTGCATTATTTCATGCATCGTATTATTATTGTGTGGTTTGTGATTGAGTGGGTGTGCATATTGTTTGATTTTGATGTTGTAGATTTTGCGGAGTGTGACATTAAAAGTTCGAGAAGTGTATCTAATTATTCTACTAATAAGGCAAGTGGCACTATCATCAAGTCCTACTGTTTTCATTATACTTAGTAGATTTTTGTAGTATATGTATGATAGACTATATTATTATGCTATGCTATATCTCCTATGTAGAATAGGGAATGGTAGTTTCTACTTGATAGGTGAAACATCGTAAGATTGGAAATGCTTAGCCCTGCTATAGTTTTCAGGATGGAATATCATATTATGATTATATGGAGTATTAGAAAATATATGTTTTCTATAATAAACCAAGTTCTTAATGAAACACCTGGGTGGAATTGGGACTTGCTTGGATTATGTTGAGTGGTTACTCAGGGGCCATGTCTATGGTCGGCTGGTGTATAGCACTTGTGGACGGCCACCCAGGAACAAAGAGATTGGAGACGTTCTTGTCGCGAAGCTTCCAGTGCAGCCACATGGCATATGGGCTCTGCCTTGACCGACTAAGTTGCGAGAACTCAGCCAGACGGACAGATGGTGGTAGTGATGATAGGATGGAACGCGTCCGTGGTGGTCTGAGGGATTGCTTCTGAAAAGTCTCGTCTCGATGCATGTCGAGTCTTGTGGGGAAAGTGCACCACGTCTCGAGAGGGTAAAACTAAGTACTTAGCCATGTCCCCGGTTACGGACAACTTCTGAGCATCAAGGCAATGAAGCAGAATCAAGAATCTCATCATTCTAATTTTCTAAGTTAAAACTTGATGGGTGAACAAGGGTTGTTGGTTCATTGATTTCTATTAATGGAACCTAGGTTCACTGATTTCTATCAGTGGCACCACTATGTTGTGATTGGAAATATTACCTAGAGGATATCCAGTGTAACTTAGTTGATAATAAGTGTTACAAACTATTTATAAAAGGATAGGGAAAAACTTTCTTGCTGCAAACTAGCCAAAGCTCTACCTGGCCAGATATGCCTGTAGTAATAGGTTCCACTTTATATCCACATACTAGTGACACTTGCCAATACAATTCAAAATGTATTGACCCTTGTGGCTGTAACTTATCATGTTGCAGGATTATTTGATGATAGTGAAGTTTGATGAGTAGGGATTATGAGTCTGCACCCAACATGTTTGCCTGTGGCACATGAAGATGAAGGACTCCATGCTTTATAGTTATATCTGCTGCTTTGTAATGAGATAGCCATATGAGCTATGTAAGTTGTAATGAACTATTTTTATTCCTGGATATGCGATGTAATATGACCTTTGTTTCTTGATATTACATCTTAAACTGTGGGTGCTAGCTATTCGATCCAGGGACTAGCACTATAAACACAAGGATCTGCACCTTAACAGGTTTAGGTCGTGACACCGGTAGCGTCATTCGGAACAGGATTGACCGCCAGGACCCTTGCTAAAGATTACTTCCAGATCCTTGACCATACCAAATGCATCAACACCAGTACGATGGATAGGCTTCTTCCAGTGATCTGCCTCAACTTTGAAATGCTTGCCTTTATTTCTTGTGGGATGACTGGGTGGAAGAAATCGATGATGCCTCAGGTACACATTCTTCCTACATTTTGTTGGGTTCGCAACATAGAAAACAAAAAAAATCCTATGATGTGAACAACTAAGCACTAAGATCTATCTACCTAGATACAATCAACGGGTTGAAGAGCGACAAAGCGTTACGAGGTTGTACTCGTGGATGATGTAGTCGTACAGTTGCCGATATCAAAATTGTGATGAAGTCTAGCGAGTCTAGCAGGTCCAACACCAGCAAGTCCAGCACCGCAAATCAGTGGTGCATCCGTGGTCGCACACATGTCCGGTACCCCCAACAACCTCCACGTCCTCGCTCCAGCGATGCAGCGGAAGTAGCAACTCCTTTTCAGATAAAGCCACCAGAAACATGTAGCTCGCTAATTCGAGACCATGGGGAATATTTCTAGAGGGGGAGAGAGATCCTTCACGAGGAGGTGTAAGAGGAGGAGGAGGAGGTGCTCCTTTTATAGGGGAAGGGGGCAGCCCCCATGCCATGGCCAGCGGCCAAGGTGGGTGCCCCACCTCTCCCTCATTCATGTGGCTGGAGCTCCCACTCACATAAACACACCTCCACTCAGATGTCCACTCAGATGCATTAAATTTCCACCAAATTTAATGCAACTCTCATTTAATAAAACTCTTTTATTTATTTTATTCAGAATTTTGTTAATTATTTTAATTAATAAACATTAACATAAAACCCTGCAACATTTCAATTTCACATGGAGAACCAGTTTCTTCAATTTCACCTGAAACAATTCTGGTTTTCATCGAAATGATTCCAGCGCTTTCTTAAATATTTATCTGAAACATATTTGCTCCAAATGGTGTCAATATCCATTAAGTGTGTCACCCTATGGTTCATGAATAATGCAGACATGATCGAGACCCCTCTTCGATCAATAATCAGCAGCGGGACCTGGAGATCCGTACTGACTCCTACACATTCAATGATGACTATAGTGATCATGTGAACCTTTAACGTTAGTAACTAAATCCCTTTGTCTCACGATATATTATATGTCCAAGATTCGATCATCGGTATCCCCATACCTAGTTTGATCTCGTTACCGACATGCACTCTTTTCTCATTCCTATGATATAACATTCTAGTGTTCACATCACTTGCTTGCAAGCTATCTCAATGTGATATCACCGAGAGGGCCCAGCGTATATCTATCCGTCAATGGGATGGACAAATCCCACTCTTGATCCATGAGCCTCTACATAACACTTTCGGAGTATCTAAACCGACCTTTATTGTCACCCTGTTATAGTGTGACGTTTGAAGTTATCGAGTTACTCTTCTAGTGTTAGTGATTGGCATGATCTCATGGTCTAAGGAGTAGAATTACTTCTTATGATGTTATAGCAATTTAAACACAATGACTTTGATCGTATTGCTATAATTTGGATGAATGTTCATCACATCATTCCACCAATGGTGTGACCTCGATATTAACAACATCCAATGTCCATGCTCAGGAAACCTTGATCATCTTGTTAATCAACGAGCTAGTTTATAAGAGAGGCATAACTATGAACACTTTATTTCTTTATTAAACACACATGTATTAACGTTTCATTTTAATACAATTATAGCATTCAAAATAAACATTTACAATAAACAAGTAATAAGATAATAACCAATTTATTATTGCCTCTCGGGCATATTCCCTTCAGTCTCCCACTTGCACTAGAGTCAACAATCTAGCTAGAAAAACTTATATATTCAACACCTATAGCTTTTTGGTGTTGTATATACGCGTTTGCTAGTGGTTAACATAATCTCTGGATCTGACACTTTCAGGTCCGTGTGTATTTGCATGTCTTTGCGTCTCTGCGCATCACTCATTCTCTAATGAGATGGCATTGTATAAATTTAGTCCTTTGGTAAGACCTTTAGTTCCTTTGGGTTAAAACATGTTGATATAATTATCACATAATATATCTTCATCGTACTAGCCCACTGTGAACCACACATAGTTTGATAACAAACTACTTAACCAAATTCCATCCTTTGCTGCTACTACAGCTGTCATATACTTAGCCTTTTTGTTGTAGAATCTATCACAATGTATAAACTTTGGAACTCATCTAAATCCAGCATGGAATCTCCTTTCCATTCCATTGTGCCACCCATAGTTTAAATTGAGATAAATTTAATTTGTATCTTGTGACAAACTAGTATCAATGTAACACTTTACAATGAACTATTTGTCACTTATACATGATATATTCTTAGTTCTTCTAAAGCTCATAAGAATATCTTTACTTTCGTCCAAAGATCATCTTATGAATCATTTTGGTATATGATCACAACATTTAGAGCACATGACATATCTGGATATGTACATATCATGGTATTATTGATCAAAATATTCATGTGATTTTTCTCACCAAGTGTCGATACACTTGAATCTTGATTCAATCCTTTCCATGCAGCAAGAACATTTGTTGTTGTTTCCATATTGAACCCTTTCAATATCTTATATATGTACACCAGGCACAACCATATTAGCGCATCAATCTATCCATATAGACATTGATGCCAAATATTCCGGTTTTTCCCAAGTCTTTCATCGAAATCCAATTTTAATGAAATTCTTAACCCGTGTCAATAAAAGATACATCATTTCCAATCAACAACATGTCCTCTACATAATGTTTTGAAATTTTGTCTCAGTGCACCCACTTAATTTCTTGAAAATGTAAGCATCTTCATCGTATCCGATGAAATTAAACATTTTAACAGTTTCATCATGGTGAAGATTCCAATTCCGCTATGCTTACTTCAACCGTTGAAGTTTGCATGCCCTTTTAGCATCCTTTGAATTAACAAAACTCTTCAGACTATGTCATGTACATGTCCTAGGTAACCATTCTATTAGAAGAACTTTGTTTTGTTTGTTCAACTACCATATACCAAATTATATGTAGTGGTTGCTATATTAATCCATCAAGGCTAAATATCGCTACGAAAGATCAAATCTTGTCTTAGTCAACTCCTTGAACACTGTCGTAAACTCCTTTCCGACATGTCGACTATTTCATAGATGTCAAACATTCATGTCTATTTATTTATAGATCCAAATATGACCAATAGGCTTCACGCCTTTCCGAAGGGTCTTCCAAGTTCAAAAACTTGATTTCTCGTGTATGAAAACTATCACAGATTTGATGACTTATAGTCACTTGATGGATTCAGGGCCCATCATCGCTTCTTTGCATGCAATCGGTTCATCATTGTCAAACCAATAACAACTTGTTTATCAAATCCCACTATTTGATTGTTACTCGACACATACGGTTCAAATAGGAACTCCAATCTCCGAGATCACAACCTTTGTAATCACAGGAGCCATGAGCATTGTAGCCTCCACCAGGACACTTTCCGGCGCTACGCTACTTAGAACATGTTGCTTAGTATCATCAACCTAATCAAAATTCTTTTGTCCTCCCACTTAAGTTTTGCGAAAAATTCCTTCTCAAGAAACTTCACGTTCCAAGCGACAAACTCTTTTATCCTTGGTGTTATGGAGGAATATCCAACTATTGCTTTGGGTTAACCTACAAATACGTGCTTATACAACTTTGATTGTAAACATTTTAATTATGCATAACATACCAAAATTTAAGAAAAGACAACTTGGGTTTTATCCCGAACCATAACCCATATGGTGTCATTTCAACGGATCACGATGGTGCTCTTTTTAGTGTAAAAGCGGTAGTCTCTAAAGCTTTAATCCTTAAAACATAATGGTAGTTTTATAAATGACACCTTTGATCTTACCATGTTAAACAAGGTTCGATTTGATCTCTCGCACACTCCATACTCCTATGGTTTATCGGGAAACACAAATCCATGGAACGATTCCTCAAATCTTAGGTGTTTTTCTAAACTTGTAATTCAAATCTTGAAGGCAAGCTTTGATGTCAACGAGAAACACAATAACACTTTATTTGTTTTTGATGAACATCATCACATATTCTTTTGCTAGTTACTTAGGCCATTGTAGTTCATGAATTGCATTGTTCTATATGACATTTCACACCAACCAATTCGGTATCCAATACCCAAGAACCACATTGTTTAACAAGCAAAAAATACAACCATAACATGTATATCAAGGAGGAAGGTTATAGATACATAGAGTCACAGGCCAAGTTCTATGGCTAATACTCTGCTCCCCAAAAGGATTCATGCCATATGTTCTTAGACCAAACCTTAAGTTCCTTGCGTCATCTACAAAGTTCGGGTACTCTCTATCGACTTTTCTCCACTGCTTCCCATCCACGGGGTGTCTCGACAATTTTTCTTTCTTGCGGTCTTCTTTGTGCCATCGCAACATCTTGGCATGCTCTTTGTTTTTGAACAAACATTTCAACCATGGTATTATAGGAGCATACCACATCACCTTTGTAGGAACCCTTTTCCCGGGGCGCTCCTCGCCCTCAACATCATCAGGGTCATCTCGACTGATCTATACCACAATGCACCACATACCGGGACCAAATTATTGCACTCCTCACCACGGTAGAGGATGCAGTCATTAATACATGCATGTATCTTATGCACCTATAATTCTAGAGGGCAGACAACCTTCTTTGCCTCGTATGTACTGGCAGGCAATTCGTTATCCTTTGATAGCTTCTTGTTCATTATTTTTAGTAGCTTATCAAATCTATTGTTAGATAAACCATTCTTTGCCTTCCATTGTAGGAATTCTAGTGTGGTACCGAGCTTTGTGTTGCCATCTTCGGATTTTGAGTACAACAATTTTTTGTGATCCTCTAACATGTGCTCCAACTTCTTCTTCTCGTTTTTATTTTTGCATTCTCTCTGTGCATCAAGAATGGCCTGACGAAGATCATCAACGGACTCATATAATGCCCATTCTGCACCTTCTTCTTGTTCATTGTCTTACATTGTAGTACCACCGAATTCAGGAAACATTGGATAGTTGTCATCGTTCTCTTTTTCTTCGTTAACTTCCATCACCCCTCTTTCTCCCTGCTTTGTCCAACAATTATATCCGGACATGAAACCGTACTGAATCAGGTGGATGTGAATGATTTTTTAGGAAGAGCAATCCTTCTCAATCCGACAGACACGACACGGACAACACATAAAACCATTCCGCTTGTTTGCCTCACCCACCTCGAGAAAAGAATGCACGCCTTTAATGAACGCGTCCGACATCTGGGAACCGCCGTACATCCATGGCCGGCTCATCTGAATTATAATTAAAATCTTGGATCATATAAAAATCTTGGATCATTTGCACTTCATTTACTTGTTGAAATCTAAAAATTTAGTGTGCACTAACAACATATATATAATTTTATATGCACCAATTTTTGAATTGGACAAAACTCTTAACATAAAAAATGTTGAGTTTTTAATTATTGATCTAGCAATGAAAACCTTATTCCATTCTGAGCTCCAAAACTCTAAAATTACACATCTCAACTTTCTGTAATTTTTTGCATAATCAAAATTTGTTAAAATTACACATCTAAAATTCCCTCTACCTTTCTACATATAAAACATGAAATCCCTCTCTACTTCTAGAGCATTGAGCTAAACTAACAATTAGAGATGAAAGAATGGAGTTGCTAACTTTTTAGAACCTTGATTTGATGGGTGATACCTTCGATCCTGATTACGGATGTAGTATAGCTTCTTTTTCCCTAGTAGACCTAGGTTATTGAATCCTCGGGAAGCGAATGCATAGTGAAATTACTTTAACGGGCCTTCATTAGTTTTAGAATTCCTTTTGTGTTTTTACCAGACCAATAGCTTGCATCTTTTTGTTGTTATCGATGATGGAGAGAGAGGGACTAGGGCGTTCGGTTTCACCTGTAGCTGTGCAAAACATCTGATGAAAATAAAAGATACAAATAAAGTATGCGTTTACTTGTTACAACAAGATAAATTATATGTGGGCAGTGCATCCATAATTATTATTGCCTTCGCAACCGCTTATAGCAATAACCTACTAGTATTATCTATAGAAGAAAGAGAACTAATGATATGCATAGTGATGTCACCGTTAATCTCAAGCAAATCCCTCACATACAACCGTACTAACCCTTCTGTCACTGGGGTTCCCAACCTGCAGATCAGTCATCACTCATACTCCCTATACCTGGATCAGCCCTCGGGGGTCTTGGGTACCTGACAAGTCCTTAGATTGAGGCAAGAGAGGATACAATAATCACATGTCATACAAACTAATATACGATCCCATCTATGATAAATCACATGCACAATTGCTGCATGGCTAGGCCGAAGCCCTTAACCCAAGGAGAATTACTCACACATAGAGATGAGATCAACAATAACAAACATTATAATGAAAATCATAAGATTGATAGCAATAGTCTTACAATGTCGCCAATCAGAGAAGAGAACTACGATTATAAGTGGTGGAATATGGCTATGCAGATAGAGAACGGTTTGGAGATCTCAGGCGGCTTTTTGACGAGGTCTGGCTTCTTCGGGGTGGAGCGAGAGATGTTTTACCGTCGCATGAGGCTTATTTATATATGGGCCCCTTCAGGAATTTTTTTTGTTTGACCTAACAGTGGCGACGCCAACTATACGACCGGAGCTATACGGCCGGAATTTTTGCTCCGGTCGTATAGTTGGTTGTTAAAGCGTCTTCCTCCGTTATGCGGCTCTTGGTTTCTTCTAGCTGTTGGAAATCTCGTATCTTTGACTTTGATGTAGTGATTCCCTCCTTTAAACGACGTTATCTGCGCAGGAAAAATATAAAAGAAAGGATTGCATACCCCTCTGAATATTAGCATTAGTGGCAGGGTTTAGAGAGATATTTCATCAAGAATATGATTAATAACCAGTTTAAATGTGGACGTAGATGGCTATATTTTAGAGCCATCAACCTCCCCAAGCTTAAACTTGATCGTCCCGAGCAAGAAAACCAAAGTCAAAAAGGAACTCAGCATTTAAACTGAAATAACGAGATGGTGATCTTACTCATGATTAGTAGTCTCATGTTTTCTCCACTTCATAAATCTAAAAAACTCCAGCATAGATAGAGCAATGGCAAGCATATAATACAGGTTTCATGCATCCTTATAGCGCAGGAAAATTATTGTAAACATTGATGATTCAAATGAGTAAACTTTATTCCTTGTCAAGTAATCAACTCATAGGCTTGCATTTGAACAGTAAAGTGTAATCATGTAAATTAAGAGTGTGAGAGTTATCATGAAAATCATATATACTAGAGTATCTAAATTCTCCTACATCAATAAATCAAGACTTTTCAAGAACTACTTTTCTATTCATTGTCCTTCAAGAATTTTAGTTTTTAAGTAATTGAGAGCATGCCAAAAAAAATTAGTTTATCGGGCTGTGATGGACACTCGTGGCATCACTAAGGTTTTTGTTCCTTTTGCATAATGATTTCTCATAACAGCCAGAGAAGTGATTCTATCATGATTACAGCTACCGGGAGTACCAAGAATCTTACCCACTATAGCATTGCTGCTACAAGTGTTTAATCAACTCATAGCCGAAATCTAGGAGTTTCCTCCATGAAGATCGTTCGTAGTCCAGCGGAGTTGTTGGCACCCCATGAAGTTTGACATGCATAAAGTTATATCATTCTTATGATTAACAAGTCAAACTTTGGCATGCTCACAAAAATGGCTAAACATTAATTCAATCGAACAAATTCTTTCAAAGAGAGATATTAAGTCAATCAGCATTTTCAGTGGTGTTGAGTATCTCTAGAAATAAGCCTTCAATACCAAGCCTTAAATTGGGGGAGTTTTTCTTATTACAATTGTTTAGCACTTTTTAGGCAATACTTGGTTAACTACAAGAGCTTGAACAAAACGTACCCAATTAAATACCCATGCAAACGAAAATCTTACTACAATACAAAGACTCACTCCACCAATATAATATCTCAATATTTACTACTAACTAGTATGGGTTTCTTAAACTTAAAAAGTGGGGAGTCATAAGGCATACCTCTCATGTTTGGTTCCACTTCTCTCTTCCTTTTTTATTTATTTCTTGGAACTCGAAGTCGACCACTCTCCTGCAAATATATGAAGACCTCGAGGTGGAAAGAAAAGAAAGAGGGAAATAAGGAAAAATGGAGAAATCTTTTTGTGGTTTTTAGGAGAGGGGATTTAAAGAATAGAAAATTAGCGGCAAAGCTCGGCTAGAAATTTTTGAAAGCAAACTAGAAAGAACTAAAGATAAAGTGCTGGGGAAACCAACACGAGTGCTTATAAACTCAAAAATAAAAACACAACCTCTAAATAGATAAAAGCAAATGAACGCTACATAAAGATGCACGAGGAAACTTCCCCAAGCTTAGACTTTTGCAAGCCCTTCAATTTATTGTGGTGGCGGGAAAAAGTCGTTACTCCAGTTCGCGAATTGAGTTGAGAGGTTACTTGTTGATTCTCGGAGGTTCAAAGAGAGGCTATGCATCCTCCCCACAGTCCCTCCAAGTCCTTGGAAATCTTGGTATGTGGCGAACCGGGTTTATGGCTTCTCCTCTTGATAAGGAACTTCTTGCTCCTCCTCTTGGTCCTCATCCTCCTCCGGAATCTCTTCCTCGGGTTGGTGTTGCTCAACCTGCAAATCATATGGCAAACGTCCTTCCTCGATAGAGAAAAGACCATTAGGCAAAGGAGTGGGGTAGATACGTCTAGCTCCAGCAATATGCAGATAATAAACACCACCTCTCCTAGTGAGCATTCCATAGGCTCTCAAAGTGGAGAAACCAACATGTGTCTCACCTAGCGCTGGTTGCAACTCACCTAGGTCGAGGCCTAGGGTAGTGGCAAGCACGGTGATGACGCCTCCACCAGTGATTGGTCCTTGGCTTTGGGAGGCTTGGTGCTCTAGGTAGCGCACAAGGATGGCGCCCAAGTTGAGTGACAAGCTGCAGTTGATGTAAGCAGCCTTTGCAAGGACTAGTATGTCCTCCTCGTTGACTCTTGTGAACTTATTACGTGCCTGCAAGGTGTTAGCAATAACATAGAATAAATAGCAAATTGCAGGATGTTGAATATTCTTCCCCTTGTTTATTCTAGTAGTGAAACTCATTCCATTATAGTATCATTCGGGGGTAGGTTCTAGGCCAGTAAAGGATGCGCGTAATGCATGAATATCATTGTTTGGCAAATTAAAACATGTGCACCATTCATCTAATGTTAAAGTGTAGTTGTTGTTCATCAGACAAAAAGAAATAGTATCCTCTCATTGCCATTGTTTAACGGTGCTTCACAATGAACTAAGAAATTCAATAGTTAAGCGATGATAAGTAGGTATATCATTGTACACAAAGTTTTGTAGGCCAGCTACATTGCAAAGTAAATTGAACTCATTAGAAATACTGAGTTGGTTCAATATAATTGGGCAAGCCCACTTGGTGGCCTTTACTTCGCGGTTCTTGATCCTGTTGTAGCGATCACGATGGGCCTCATCCCTGAATCGTATCCCCATGCATTCCTGAGCGGCAGCTCAAGAAGTGCTAGTAGTGGCACGATCACGAGTTTGGCTCCTTGTGTTCATCATCTAAAACATTGAAGAAAGGGAAAAATAAAACTTTTGATCCAACAACAGTAAGTGCATCATAATCCTCATCCTAGCACATTAAATAATTCCTCTCAAAATAATAATCTAGGTAAGAAAATCATGGCAATTGGTTCATAGTAGGTCTTATCCTAGATTGACAATGACAATAGATCGAAGATGAATTTGCAAAAAGTAATTGGAGAATCAGAGAAGAAACATACCATAGATCACTTGTGTGCGAGGAAATTGAATAAAATTGAGTAGAGATGGATATCTCTTGAGGTTTTGAGAGAGTTTGGAGGTAGAAGAAAGAAAAAATATTGAAGTTTTGGAGTTGGGAGTACCTTTCCGTACGATTTTGTGGTCAAACATAACAATATAGGCAGAACTATACGGTCGGAACAATGTGTTCCGGCCGCATAGTTGGCCTTTTGTCAAAAATTTAGGGTTTCCTCCTGCCGGCGCAGCTATACGGATGCAACTATACGGGTGGAACAAAATGTTCCAGCCGTGTTCCACCCGTATAGTTGGTCATTAAACTGTCTGTCCCTGCGAAAGAAAATTTGCAAAGGCATCGATATCTATACAACCGGAACTATACGACCGAAATTTTTATTCTCGCCGTATAGTTGGTCATTAAACTCTCAGTACATATGAAAAGAAATTGTACGGAGGCATTGATATCTATACGACCGGAGCTATACGGCCGGAATTTTTATTCTTGACGTATAGTTGGTCGTTAAACTCTCAGTACATATGAAAAGAAATTGTACGGAGGCATTGATATCTATACGACCGGAGCTATATGGCCGGAATCTTTATTCCCGCTGTATAGTTGGTCGTTAAACTCTCAGTATATATTTCAGAAAAAACGATGGCAAAGATATCTATACGGTCGGAACTATACGGCCAAATTTTTTATTCCCGCCGTATAGTTGGTCGTTAAATTCTCTGTGTGCATCAATTTTTTTCTGTTTCTTCGTAAACTATTTATTTTCCTATAACTTAGTGATATACCTTGTTTTTTTTACAGAAATTGATAGTAAATAGTGTCGACCAACAATAGCATGATTAAAGCAAAATTTCAAGTACTACCAAACTTCTTCTCCTCAAATGGAGTTTTCTAGCACTTTATATTAAACATAAACTTAAACTAAACTAAAAACTTAACTCAAACCTTTATTTCACATGGGTTGCCTCCCATAGAGCACTCTTTTATGGTAAATAGCTTGACCTTGATGATACTCACTTGGGCCAGATGAGTGGAACATCCACTCCAAAGAAATTGGTCTTTAAAGTGATGGCCTCCTTTTCATCATGCTTGGCTTTCTTCTTCCTGGGGAAATGAATACAAAAGGATCCCGTGAAGGCAACTACAGCTTCACGTTCTCTTCATGCAGATTAATTAAAGTCTTAATAGTTCTTAAGAAAGGACGGCCTAATATAATAGGAGTAGTAGCATCTTCAGGCATGTCAACTATAATGAAATCAATGAGTGCATGACAGCCTTTAATATATATACTAAAGTGTTCTCCTTTATCCCTATAGCTTGTTTGTAGGTAGAATCTGTTAGATGCAATTTTAACTCAGTAATTTCAAAGGAGCCAAGATTTAACTTGTTAAAAAGTATCTTTGGAATTGTTGAGATGCTTGCACCTAGATCACAAAGTGCAGCTATCTCATTGGTTCCAATTTTAATCTTAATAGTAGGCTCAAATATGTCATCTAGTTTAACAGGTAATTTTTCAGCAATTTGTGTGTATTCTTCCTCAATCTCATGTACCTTTATTGCTACTTGATTGACAAAATGTTAGTACATAGCTTCCTCACTACCTTCACTTACCGGAATCTTGACGTTGATCCTTTTTACGAGATCTTCAACGGTGTAACTTGGTGAAGGAGCATTACTATAGTCAAGTTCTTCAGGCTCCTCCCTTTGGATCCTCGTCATTTTGAGTTCTTCAACTAAATTGGGCTCAGCTTTACCTGCAAATTTAGCTAGAATGAGAGTTTGACTCTCGGTTATCTTGCCTAGCTGTGCCTCAATGATCCTTGTTCTTTCTTGAAGGGCCCGCAAATCATTTCTCAAACTAACAGCTTGGTTAGATAATTTTAACTAGAATATTATTTTGTTAATTTTATGAGTCTATGAAAAGACTTAAGCGTTTCTTGGAGACTACCATTACTAGTTCCCATATTATTATTAGTGTTACCTGCAAGACTAGCATAATGTTTCTGAAAGTTAGGATTGTAACTCTTCTTCCAAGCAGGGTTATAATCATTACGAGCTACAAAGTCTATTTCTTTAATATTTGTTTCAGAGGTGGCTCTTACTTGGGTTTCCTTACCTTTTACGGCTAGTATGAGATCATCCAACTTAGCATTGAGATCTGTGTTCTCTTGTGGTGAGATAGAATTCACCTTCTTCATGTTTGATCTTTCCACATGCCATTCGGCATGGTTGTCTTGCATATTGTCTAGCAGCTGCTTTGCTTCGGTAAGATGTTTACCCATAAATGTTCCTCCAGCTGTAGTATCAAGCATAGACTTAGACATAGGATTAAGAGCATTGTAAAATAAATGGAGGATTAACCAATCTTCCATTCCATGACTAGGACAGTTTCTTAGGCATTCTTTCATTCTCTCCCATGCAAGCGCTAGTGGCTCACGCTCTTCCTGTCTAAAGCCAGTAATATTAGATCGGAGTTTCATAGTCTTTGCAGGTAGGAAGCATTTAGTCATAAATAAAGAAGTACATCCCACCCATGATGTAATAGTATTTTTAGGCAAATATAGCAACCATTCTTTTGCTCTCTGAAAGGGAAATGGACGTCACCTAGAGGGGGGGGGTGAATAGGCGTTTTAAAATAATTACGGTTTAGGCTCTAATAAATGCGGAATAAAACTTAACGTTTAATTTATCAAGCCAAAACCTATATCCACTAGTTTCACTAAGTGCACCAACAACCTATGCTAAGCAAGACAAGCAACAAGGAGATAGCAAGATATAGTACTTCAAGCACGAAGGCTATCACAATGTAAATTGCATAGGTAAAGGGCTCGGTTGAGAGATAACCGATGGACGCGGAGACGATGATTTGTTTCCCGAAGTTCACTTCCAAAGAAGCTACGTCTCCGTTGGAGAGGTGCGGGGGCGCAATGAACTTCGAACGCCACAAATGGCTCACCTCGAGGTGTGGTGGCTCGATGCTCACCCAACACCACACAAGGCGTCACCAAGGATGCGAAGTCACGCAACTCACCGACGCCACAAAAGGCTCACCCTATTCTCCCGTGAGCTCGCCACAAAGGCCTACTCACGTTCCACTATGGGACACTTGAGGGCGGTCACCGAACCCGTACAAGGCTTGGGGCAATCTCCACAACTCAATTGGAGGGCTCCCAAGAAATGCCACAAAGGCTCCACAATGCCACAAAAGGCCTACAAGCTTGGGAAACCACCACAACTCAATTGGAGCCCCAAGAACAATGCCACAAAGGCTACAAAGCCACAAAAGGCAACAAGGCCACAAAAGGTTACAAGACCACAAAAGGTCAACTATCCAACCACACAACCGTCTAGGGTTCTAAGAACCCAAGAGAAACAATCCCAAGGGATTGAACTCACCGAATCTCCGAGGAGAACTCAAACCTATGCACCAAATGCAAGAGGCAAGTCCTTCTCTCTCAAATTCCACCAAAGCTACAAAAGCTATTGGGGAATAAGGGAGGAAGAACACAAGAGGAGAACACAAAACTCTCCAAGATCTAGATCCCAAGGATTCCTTTACAAAGAAGGGATTTTGCTTGGTGGGGCTTGTAGATCTAGATCTCCTCTCTCAAATCCCTCAAAAAGATGCAAGAATCATAGGAGGGAGAAGGGGAGAGGGCAAGCTCTTCAAGGTCAACAATGGAGGAGAGAGAAAGCCAAAAACCAAGAAGAACAAGTGATAGGGCCGAAGGGGAAAGGGGAGCTCCTTTTAAAGGGCTCCCCGATCTGCCCGTTACTCACAGATTCGCGCACGGCCGGTAGTACCGGTGGGTGGCCGGTACTACCGGCGGCACCCAGCCAACGGTCAGAAAACAGCGAGGCAAAGATCAAAAACGCGAGCTTGGCCAGAACTACCGCTGCTTTGCCGGAACTACCGGTGGCAAGAATATCCTAGCGGTACTACCGCCTGAAAATCTGATCCAAGTTCCGTCAAATAGCGCTAACCAGGCAGAGAGGGTACTGAACCAAAATTTTGGGTTGCCGGAAGTTGGGCCGGAATTAACACCGGTACTACCAGCGGCATTTCTGCCCGAGCGGTACTTCCGGCGTCTGGCCGGTACTACCGGTGGCCCACCGGAACTACCGGTCAGGCAAAAACTTCAGAACCAGAACTGCCACAACTTTTGCATCCGAACTCCAAACGAGATGAAACCAATTTTGTTGGAAAGATAACTACGTGTTGAAATATTGGGTATCACCAAG
Source organism: Avena eriantha (assembly GCA_910589775.1). NCBI lineage: Eukaryota > Viridiplantae > Streptophyta > Magnoliopsida > Poales > Poaceae > Avena > Avena eriantha. Next base: position 266,279,752 of record OU342746.1, on the reverse strand, counting down.
GGAGAAAATACCATGAATATATATGTGAGATACCTCCCAAGGTGTGGAGCCGGAAAACCCGCAAGATCAAAAACGCAATGAGATATGCATGGGAAATCCGTTTTTTATGAACTAGAGCATGTCATGAAGATAGCCACAAGCTCTAGATCCTCACATGGACAAGAACCAAACAACAACCAAGAAAGATGATGCTATGTATGCAAAGGTCTCTCACCGAAAGATACGAACGAGTCACCCACTCGAGAGCCCCTCTTGATAGTACGGTTATCTATCCTAAACCCGGTCTCCCAACACTACAAGAACACTACAAGAGACCGGTAAAAAAGAAACCCTATCAAGACCATACCTTTGCCTTGAGCATCCCACTTGAGCTTGATGTAGACGATCTTGACACCTTCAAGATGGAACACCTTTCTCTTGATTGCACTTGTTTGCACTTGCTTGATGAAGTCTTGAGACATGCTCCCCCATACACCATGGGGAAGCATCTTCTTCGAACTTGTCTTCATCATTCTCTTGAGCTTGCACAACAATTCTTGACGATGTCTTGAAGATAGCCATGAGGAACTCCATCTTATTCTTCTTCTTCAAGACAAACTTGATCTTCTTCTTCTTCTACTCGATTCCAATAGGCACAAAGCCCTTGGACGATGCTTCTTATTTTTCATCCTTGAAACCAACACATGGTCCAAGCGATGCCAATGGACAAACCTACAAGTGAAACTCAATTTGCACATTAGTCCATAGGGATTGTCATTAATTACCAAAACCACACATGGGGCATACATGCCCTTTCACTCTCCCTCTTAGAGGGAAAGGAAATAGACGCAACTTGACCACATCAGGGTCAACGTCTTTTATACGCATCATAACACATATTTCAGTGAAAGTATTCAAGTGCATACCTGCGTCTTCAACAACAGAGCCTCCAAATTGATTCTGTTGAACCAAACTTAAGTAGTGGGGCTTAATTTCATAGTCATCAGCAGCGTTTGCTGGCTGAGTAATAGGATTACGCAAATAATCATTAGTGGGAGTAGCAAACTCCCCAAGCTTCTTTTCAGCCATACTTCCTATGTTTTGGGGTTTTCTTAGATAAAGAATTATAACAGTAAAAGCAAAAATTTAAAGGCTAACTAATTTTTGTTTATCAAATAAAGACTGAAAACAAACTAATAGAATTAAAAACAAGAATTAAAACTAGCAAGGTTCCTAATAACCTCATCAGGGTAGCTATTGCTTCCCTGGCAACAGCGCTAGAAAAAGGGTTGATACCTTCGATCCGGATTACATATGTAGTATAGCTTATTTTTCCCTAGTAGACCTAGGTTATCAAATCCTCGAGAAGCGAATGAGTAGTGAAGTTACTTTAATGGACCTTCGGGAGTTTTAGAATTCCTTTTGTGTTTTTACCGGACCAATAGCTTGCGTCTTTTTGTTGTTGTGGATGATGGAGAGAGAGAGAGAGGGCCTAGGGCGTTCGGTTTCACCTGTAGCTGTGCAAAACATCTGATGGAAATAAAAGATAGAAATAAACTATGCGTGTACTTGTTAGAGCAAGATAAATTATATGTGGGCAGTGCATCCATAATTGCTATTACCTCCACAACCGCTTATAGCAATAACCTACTAGTCTCATCCATAGAAGAAAGAGAACTAATAATATGCATAGTGATGTCACTGTTGATCCCAAGCAAATCCCTCACATACAACCGTACTACCCCTTATGTCACTAGGGTTCCCAACCTACAGATCGGTCATCACTCATACTCTCTATACCTGGCTCAACCCTCGGGGTCTTGGGTACTTGACAAGTCCTTAGATTGAGGCAAGAGAGGATACAATAATTATCATGTCATACAAACTAATACACGATCCCATCTATGATAAATCACATGCACAATTGCTACATGGCTAGGCCGAAGCCCTTAGCCCAAGGAGAATTACTCACACATAGAGATGAGATCAACAATCACAAACATTGTAATGAAAATCATAAGATTGATAGCAATAGTCTTACAATGTCGCCAGTCGGAGAAGAGATCTAGTATTACAAGTGGTGGAATATGGCTATGGAGATGGAGAAGGGTTTGGAGATCTGAGGCGGCTTTTTGACGAGGTCTGGCTTCTTCGGGGTGGAGCGAGAGATGTTTTCCCGTCGCTTGAGGCTTCTTTATATATGGGTCCATTCACGAAAGTTGTTCTGTTTGACCGAATGGTGGTGGCGCCAACTATATGACCGGATCTATACGGCTGGAATTTTTGCTCCAGTCGTATAGTTGGTCATTAAAGCATCTGCCTCCTTTGTACGACTCCTGGTTTCTTCTGGTTGTTGGAAATCTCGTATCTTTGACTTTAATATAGTGATTCCCTCCTTTAAACGACGTTATCTACGCAAGAAAAACATACAAGAAAATATTGCATATCCCTCTGAATATTAGCATTAGTGGTAGGGTTTAGAGAGATATTTCATCAAGAATATGATTAATATCTAGTTTAAATGTGGACGTAGATGGCTATATTTTAGAGCCATCAATAGGTGCCACCAAATCTTGGATAAAAAATGGGGATGAACTTGGAGCAAAATGGCCATGGGCTCGGGTAGGGATGAAGCAAAGTTATATATAGAAAAACCAATAGTCCCGGTTTGTAATACAAACAGGACTAGTTCGTGATATCTAGTCCTGGTTTGTAATAGAAACCGGGACTAATGGTCTCCTAGCTCCTAGCCCTTCGGGCCACACCTTTAGTCCCGGCTGGTATTACCAACCAGGATTAGAGATCCCAATAGAACCAGGACTAGTCATCTGCGGCATCCTAGCCGTTGGGACCGAGAAGAACCGGGACTAGTGCTCACACTAGTCCCGGTCCCAAACACAACCGGGACTAGAGGCAGATGCAGCTCCAAACCAAAGGCCTATTTTCTACTAGTGGGTGTTTCTAAAGTAACGTTATGTACCAATCCACCGCCCATCCACATCTTTGATATTGGTGCGTCTTTGCATTTGTCTAATATAAAACAAATAATTGAAACATAAGTGATCTTTTAATGATACCAAATTGAAACATGGGTGATATTGTGGAATATTTTGGATGAAAAGTGAAACTTATGAAACAAAATTGGGAAGTTCTAGAAATACACAAAAAATTGTGTTTCAATTTTGTTTCAGAAAATTGTGAAGGGACTGCGACGTCACTCCGGTATGAAAAAGTTTTCGACATAGTTTGCACTGTTTCTAACTGGTAGGACCAGTTGTAAGTGCTGATGTGGCACCACATGTTCACACTGCTTTAATGAACATTAAAATTGGCGGAGGGCCCACTTGTCTGCGTCTTCACCGCCCTCTCTCTTTCTCTTGTGTGCATAGCATCAAACGTCTCTTGTGTACCGAACCTCTATGGCCTCCAACACCCCACCCTGACTCCAATTTTGTGTTGTCCACCTCCAGTTAGTGCCGCTCTGCTACCCACACACACCATCCATGTTAGGGGTTTTCACGACCGAGTCAACCAAGCCCTACGGCCTCCTGTCAGTGTCAGTGCTCACCTGATTATGCACCTTTCAACCACGTCTCAGCTTGTAGTGACTTATAAATGATCTCGTCGTGCTGGCAGCCTGTCCTCGTTGGGCGACGCCTCCACGTGCCCATGCTCCACCACCATGACCCCCATGCTTGACCCCAACATTAGTAGGTGATGACACCATCTCTATGTGCCAACTTGTTGGGCCTTCAAGTGCAGAGTAATGTAGAAAGAGTGTTTTTCCTACAAGGGTGCTTCGAGGGTTATATCAAACTCCCAGGTATCTGAGATGCAACCTTCTTTTAGCCTCTTCAAGCAACCTACAAAACAAAGTATTTATTTTGTGCCCCCAACTCTACCAGGTGGGTTGTCAAGCACAAGGCTTCGTATTAGTAAAATAAAACAAAGTAGAATAATAAAGTAAACTAAAACAAGAAAGTAAAGTTCTTTCTGGGTTTTGTTTATGCTTGTAGAAAGTAAAGGTATTTTTGTATTTTAGGATTTAATAGTTGTAAAAAATGTAAAGGACAATAATAGCAATAAAAAGTGCTTCTTATGATTAACAATGGACCGGGGTTTATGAGTTGACGTGTCTACTCTCTCATAAAGTGTGGTGGACATGAAACATCTCATGGAAAACATAATATTTTTGAAACTTCATAATTTGTTTTATTCGCATTAATGTGGGAATCAAGTCCTATCATAAAGATGATGCAACACATCTTACTTATACTTCTCTAGAAAGGGAAAACTCTATGCAATCTAGATTTACGATAAAAACAGAGTATAGCCTTAGGAACTTTGATATATATTTGAATGATAAATATGCTACCTTGAACAAACAAGATCATCCTAGATGACACCAAATGCTTATAACATATGCATCCACTTAATCCCTAGTGAGATAACATAGTAATGGTAAAAACCATAGTAGATCACGAACTTGCTTTCACAATCCAATTACTACTACATGTTGCTTCATCTAATACACACGTTCCCACATATATGCTCTTGCATACAAGTTTTATTAGAACAAGCAATTAAGAACGGGGTAGTAATATGCATCTATCAATACATCATACACATGATAAATATTGCAATCTCATATATCATACATAAAACAAAGATACACCACACAGATTGAAGCGACCCGACCCGGTAGGGGTCTAACTCTCTGTGCTATTTAGTGCTAATCCCTTGATCGACTCGCTATCACACACAGTTCAGGATGTAATATCACAAAACAAAGGTCATAACTCTATTACATCGAATAATCCAGAACTTTACATAGTCACATATAAGTTGCATAGCAGAAGGGCTAGCTCCTCATAAACAAAGATCAACAACGAAAGTCTAATAACTATAAAGGACTCCATTAAGAGCCACATGCGATAACATGCTGAGTGGATACTCGCGACCCTAACCTCGTACCTCACTCATCTTCAAGGCAACCTGAACATGAAAGGTTGTAGCTAGGAATGGTCAATAATTTGAATGTATTGAAAAGTTCACCTATTTGGTGGATGTTATCATATACATGCATAATTGTCTAGGTGGAAGTTTGGCTAAATTTGCGTAAATCAATGATTTTTTCCTATCATTTTGAAAGATAAACTTTATTTTAAATCTAAAGGGTTTCACCGATAGAAATCAATGAACCTGGGGTACCATTGATAGAAATCAATAAACCAAAATATTTTACTTTGAAAATGGTACCACTAATTGAAATCAGTGAACCTGGGTACCATCAATAGAAATCAATGAACCCTTTACCCTTGTTCACCTATCTAAATTTTAATTTAAGAAATTGGAATGCTGAGATTCTTGAACTGCTTCAATGTGCAGTCTCTCAAAATTGTCCGTAACCAGGACATGGCTAAGTACTTAGTTTTAACACTCTCGAGAGGTTTGTACACTTTATCCACAAGAACCAGTCAATCCCCGCACACATACCACCTAGATGTGGCACGAGCGGGAGAAAACCAAGACGAGACCTTTTATAAGTAGTCCCCTGAGCCACACCACAGACCATAACCACCTACATAAACTGACCACATGTCAAAACTTCCATGTATGACCACATGTCAAATGGCTCTATCTTGACTATTAGGTTGTGCGAACCTGACCCGTTGTGATTACATGTACAACCACATGTAAAATGGCTCTATCTTGGCTAGTAGTCCCGATCATAAACTTATTAACATCAACTGATAACGAGGTTACTTCATGAAGTGACGGACACACCCGGCCGTAGAATTGCAATATGATTCAGTCACAAAGTTCAATGTTGCAATATATAGCAAAGCGTAGTAACTTCATCCTTCGACCGTGAGATCATATCTAATCACTATCTCTCGTGGTTGTTTTGATTACATCAACCTTCATGACTGTAACTGGGTGACCATCAAGAAGTGCATCAGGTATTCTAAAGGAATTGTTGAGGTGTATGAATCGAGATCGTGGCATTGGCCTGCCTCCCGCAGCCTCAACTGAACATGGCCCCTACGGTGGCGTTCCCTTCAGGCGTAAAAAATCACCGAAAAAGTAAACATGGTCGATCACCAAGCCTTTTCCCTGCGTATAAGGGAACATGGAAGCTCCTACCACATCCGTCATGTGCAGTCGGCCACCGATGCACATGCTCATTGCACGTGGTCTTGACAAGGCAATGTTTTTTTTAAGAATGGATTTTTTAATAATAACCAGAGTTTTGGACGATAATTGTAAGAAGGGTACAAATTGCCATTATGTCACCGTTTCGTCCTCTATTTGAGAGAAGAAGAAATACGAGTGTATGACATGTGTATCAGATTTTGTCATCAAAACATTCTTTACAAACAAATGGCCATGTCCTCGGAGGAAATTCGGGGCACCCTTGGGTGCCATGGCAGTTTCTCCACGAACATTTTTACACACCCCCAAAACAGGTAATATTATAGGGAAAATGGATAACTTTAGGAAACCTTTGGAGATGCCCTTACCGATACATTAACAATACAAAACTCTTTTTTGGCTCCCAGGATCCAATGATCCTTTTATTTAAAAAAATAGAAAATCTTACGAGAATGCAGGATCACTAAATACTTTGAAGTTTGGGCTAGACAAACATAACAATCTTGATAAATTTTGGAGTTTTGAAAATATGCATTACTACTACTAGCTGAATGCCCGTGCGTTGCTACGGTCTCTATTTTTTTCTGCAACATATCAAGACAATGTGTTCCAAAATAACATGTATAGAAAAGATAGCCACAAGATATTCCAAAAAACCATAATATTCGATAACATGTTTAATTTGACATCATTCGGATATGAAATAAGTACTCAAGCTAATTGATTTTATTAACTATTTCTACTCCTTGATGCTCCTATATATTGCCATACAATGGGCCGAATACTCTGCTTCAATTTCATGATACCTGAGCAAGTGCACCAAAGAAAATGCTTTCTCGGTTCGTAACATCCTGCACAAATAGTACTTCTTATTAGCATATGTGTTTTATGTGGACAAAATTAAAATATACAAGATAGAATACCCACCGTGCATGCTGGATGAACCAACACAAAATTTTCAAAGTAAAGAAACAAAAGGTTCTAAATTTATTTTAGAACATTTGAAAAAAATGAATTTCCGCATTGTAGATTTGTAGTAGTGCTTTCTGGTTGCTGCATCTGGGGCTCTGAATTTTCTGTCCCTCTGATAACTTGATAAAAAATACAACCATATTTCTTTTGATCGAGCAATACAGCTATGGTAGTACAACGTTAATGACAAGAACTTTCTTTATTTTAAAAGACTTACAAGTACTAATAGTTGAACATTGGTGTTGTATGAACATATAGTGGTTTTTTGGTTACAGTGATACTATGTCGCTCTGATATTTATTTTTTCTCTGTTTTTGGACCGTGGTTGACTGACTTATGTATAACTATTGTGATAATTGAGCAGAAACAATGACTAATTTAATTTCTCTCAAAAAAGAATCAACCAATTTAATTAGCGTACAAATTTTTTAAAGTGCCACATATCTAAAGACCTACATACGCTGAATTATTCCGTCGCCTTACGATGTGACCAACACGAGCACCAAAGCCAGCACAAACACGGCAGGAGCCACCCGCGCCGGGCACCGAGATGGGGGCGTGGAATCCACGGCCACAATCTCGACCATCGCGCACGACTCTGCGACCTCTACGCTAAAGTAGCAGGGGCTGCGACACATCCTTGTTGGTGAACACGGCGAGCCTCTGGAAGTCGCATACCGATGCCAGCTCCACCCGCGCCTCGTAGTAGACGTTGGATGTGTAGGAGGCGTTCCTGCCCGCGTCCAGCGCGCTGCAGCTGCAACCTTATCTGAGTGTCGTGCAGTCCACGCGCGAGCACGCGTAGCCGACGTTGTCCGGCGCCGTCGTGTGGGTGCCGTTCAGGTTCAACACACTCCACCACCACGGTAGGTACTGCACGCCCTGGCCGGCATGGCCAGACGCCCGTTGCGCTGCATGTCTAGCAGGAACTTGGGACGCCCGTCGAATATATGGCCTAGTGTCGCTCGAATTTTCCCGGTATATCACTCTTGACGTTCTTGTCCATGAGCCCGAACAAGTACACCTGGATCGTGCGTACAGCCAAAGCAGCATGCCCTCCCGTGCCGCTAACAGCAGCGTGCCTTGCCGTGCCGTGTTCACCGTGGTGTGCTTGTCGCCTTCCGTCGGCTAAAAAAAGAAAAAAAAAGAGCAGCGTGCCTTGCCGTGCCACTAACAGGTTGGGTAGCTCGGCGTAAAACCGTTGCACGTATGGCACCGTGGTGTGCTTGTCGCCTTCCGTCGGCTAGTAGACCTCGCCGATCACGGCCAACAGGTCTCCGAGCACGATTGTATCAAGCGCCGAGACACGCGTGTCGAAGTTGGTGACAGACATGTTGGTGTACGTGATGCCACTGTCGATGATAGGCTTTGGCGGGGCACCGTCGAAGAAGGTATAGTCTATGGGGAAGTCATCATTGGATGTAGAGCATGAGGAACAGGTAATGTTAACACTGAGCAGCGCCCTACTTTGGTTGAGGAACTTAACCATGTCGGTCATGGAACTTCCCCACGAGGGGACAGGGTTGCTCGCTGGCGAGTCATACAAGTCGGCATTCACAGGCACAATCGTCTTGATCGCTGACCCGTGCCTCGCGTCGTTGAGAGCGTGCTGGATGTTCTTTTACGGAGGCACGGTGACATTGTCGTATGTGCCATTGTACACCGTGAGGGATGGCTTGCTTCCAGCCGCCACACATTTGATTGATCTACCCAACACAAGGAGAAAAAAGAAAATCAATAACAGGAACAAATGGAAACGTCCATGTAACTACAAGACTGATGTCATGTATTGACGTACTTGATGTTGTCACCGCCGTTGAAGTCATTGTGGGGCGTCAGTGCCATATGACGACACAGAGACGACTGCTTGCGGCACTCGAGGTTGGACCGATGACGATGCCAAAGAAGGTAGCGGCAAGTCCCTGGGTATAATGCTAGGGGGTGGGCACATAACCCGAAAACCGATTTTGCAAACCAAATTGATCCGGACCGAACCCGATAAGACGGAAACCGATTTTCTCGGTAGTGTTCTCGGTTAGTAGATCTGAAAAACTGAAATTATTTCCGTGAGTTCGGTCTTGGCTCTCGGTCTCTCGAACTGACTGAAGCACCTTGACTATTACCATTTTCACGGATGCCCCAAGAACTGACGGCCACCCCCTCCCAAATCTCCTACAATAATTGAATCAATTGATGCCATGCGGACCTCCAAAATTCAATTTGCGTCCTTCCAAATTCGTGTGATTTTCGCACACCCCAGCTCCACAAATCTTGCATGTCGCCTGATCTGTCACCTTCTCACAGTCCCCGCGAGCCCAGCGATCATTATACTCCATCCTCCAGCCCCGCTAGAGGCATATCATCTCATCACCCTCGCTCCAATACGACAATCTCTAGCCGTGTGCCACGGCACAGTCTGGCAGAACACTGGCTGCAACTTCAGAAGCGGCCGGAAAATTATTCGCCGAACGCCGCCGCAAGGCGGGAACATAACTTCCTGATATGTACGATCCTAGTTTTTTTCTTGATATATATAACTATCTTGCCAGCTGTCAAACTGGCAGCAGTGTAGTTTTTCTAGCCCAGTCACAAAAAAAATCGGTAGAAAAATATTAAGGACCAGGTCCTCCTAAGCCCAGCTTAATGTGGAAAAAAATACTACCATTAATTACCGTTATTGCTTTCCCGCGGACGTAAGGTGATTGCCGTTTGCTTTACATGTTTGGGGCTGATTGATTGATTGATTATCACGATTGTAGTAAGGAAAGTGTTTGCTCATGTCCACATGATTGGGTGGTCTTGATTGTCCCGATATTTAGTGAGAATGATTTGATAGTCCAGATTTCTCCAATATTTGATGTTTGAGGACGACCTACGATCATCAACTTTCTTTTAATAGTAAAGATACCCGGATCCACAATTTTTCATTTTAGTGTAGTTCAAGACCCTCCGTTCCACAATATAGCAAGCTGTTTCATTATGGAACAGAGGTAGTATTTCAATCGAGATTTTGTACGGTTGTAGTATGTTTCACTGAGGACAACCATATGTTTTACTACATATTTTTAGCACTTATAAACATGATTTTAATAAATTTTATATTACGCTGGGAGCCAGAATTCCCCACTCCTGCAAATATCTCATGAAAGACGGCCCCGGCCATTGATGAGAACCACGTGATTTGTGGTCGCGTTAGAAAGGATGGTAACCGGTCAAGCCGGAGACCTCCAGCAAACTCCAAAGTCCCCGGGCGACCGGTGGAAAGCCGATACCACGTTGCCCCCTGAAAAGTGACATCTCGCTATCTCGTTTGACCTTTTCCTCCCTTCGTCCCTCTCCGAGCTGCGCCTCGGCCTCGTTGCGAAATTCTGCCAAAGAAAATTTTGCCGGAAGCAAAACTAATCGCAAGACGCACGTACAGGAGGCAGATCGATCGATCTAGCAGCGCACGGAAGGCGGCCGGTGATCGATCGGTGAGTGCCATGCGCCGGGATGGCGTCCACCGTAGCGCCCCTGAACGCCGACGTCGAGGACCTGCGGACGAACGTGACGGCGCAGCTCCGCAACGCGACGGGGCCCAGCAAGGTGTCCAACCTGATGGTGTGCTACTCTCCCATGATGATCGGCACCAATGGCATCTGGCAGGGCATCAACCCGCTCGAGTTCTCCCTCCCGCTCTTCATCTTCCAGGTCGCGGTCATCGTCATCACCACCCGCTTCCTCGTCCTCCTCCTGAAGCCCTTCCGCCAGCCCCGGGTCATCGCTGAGATCGTCGCCGGCGTCGTGCTGGGCCCCTCGGTGATGGGGCAGATGGAGTTGTGGGAGAACATGGTGTTCCCGCAGCGCAGCCTGCTCACGCTCGAGACCGTGGCGCACCTCGGCCTCCTCTACTTCCTCTTCCTAGTGGGGCTCGAGATGGACATCGATGTCATCAAGCGGTCGGGGAAGAAGGCGGTGTTCGTGGCGCTGGCCGGGATGGCGCTGCCCTTCTGCATCGGCACCGCCACCTCCTTCATTTTCCTGCGCCAGGTGTCCCGCAACGTGCACCAGACCTCCTTCCTGCTCTTCCTCGGCGTCGCGCTCTCCGTCACCGCGTTCCCGGTGCTCGCGCGCATCCTCGCCGAGATCAAGCTGCTCAACACGGAGATGGGGCGCATCGCCATGTCCGCCGCCATTGTCAACGACATGTGCGCCTGGATCTTGCTCGCGCTCGCCATCGCCATCACGGACGCGAACGGCACGGCGCTCTCGTCCCTGTGGGTGCTCCTCTCCGGGGTCGTCTTCGTGCTCTTCTGCTTCTACGTCGTGCGGCCCGGGATGTGGTGGCTCATCGGCCGCATTCCCGAGGGAGAGAGCATCAGCGACATGGAGGTCTCGCTCATCCTCACGGGTGTCATGGCGGCCGGCGTCTGCACCGACGCCCTTGGCATCCACTCGGTTTTCGGTGCATTCGTCTACGGGCTGGTCATCCCGAGCGGGCCACTCGGCGTGACGCTCATCGAGAAGCTAGAGGACTTCGTCACCGGGCTCCTCCTCCCGCTCTTCTTCGCCATCAGCGGCCTGCGCACCAACGTCACCATGGTCCACGATCCTGTGACGGTCGGCCTACTTGTGCTCGTCTTCATCATGGCCAGCTTCGCCAAGATCATGGGCACCATCATCATCGCAGCGCTCTACACCATGCCGTTCCGCGAGGGCGTCTCCCTCGGTTTCCTGATGAACACAAGGGGACTCGTCGAAATGATCGTGCTCAACATTGGGAGAGACAAGCAGGTAGTATTCAATTTCATACCCCCTTACTTCTATCCGTGATTCCGTGCTAGCCAGCCATCGGTTGATCAAGTAAAAATGTATTGTAGGTGTTGACCGACGAGTCGTTTGCGGTGATGGTGCTGGTGTCGGTGGCGATGACAGCCCTGGTGACGCCGGTCGTGATGGGCCTGCAAAAGCCGGCACGGCGACTCGTCGGGTACAAGCGGAGAAACCTGCAGCGCATCAGGCACGACAGCGAGCTCCGCATGCTTGCCTGCGTGCACACCACGCGCAACGTGCCGGCCGTGCTGTCGCTGCTGGACCTCTCGAACCCGAGCAAGCGCTCCCCAATCTTCATCTACGCGCTCCACCTCGTCGAGCTCACCGGCCGAGCCTCCAACATGCTCGCCGCTGCCGCCGCCTCCGCCTCGTCGAACAGCCGGTCAGGCTCCTCTTCCTTGCCCCCGATGACGGAGCACATCTTCAACGCGTTCGAGAACTACGAGATGCATACTGCAGGCGTCTCCGTCCAGACGCTGACGGCGGTGTCGCCGTACCAGAGCATGCACGACGACGTGTCCGTGCTCGCCGAGGACAAGCACGTGTCGCTCATCGTGGTCCCTTTCCACAAGCAGCAGACGGTGGACGGCGGCCTGGAGGCGGTCAACCCGTACATCCGCGGCTTCAACGAGAGCCTCCTCTCCACCTCCCCGTGCTCCGTCGCCATCATCGTGGACCGCGGCATCAGCGCCGCCGCGGCGCGCATGGCCGACGAGCACAGCCTGGTGCTCTTGTTCTTCGGCGGGCCCGACGACCGCGAGGCGCTCGCCTACGCGTGGAGGATGGTCGAGAACCCCGGCGTGTCCCTCGCCATCGTACGGTTCCTCCCGCCGGAATACCGGGCGCAGCAGTCCTTGTCCGGCGCCGGCGCCTCGTACTCGTCCGACACGGACTCGCGCGCGATCAACATCGGCGCCGAGGGCAAGACCGAGCTGGAGATGGACGAGGAGTACCTGGGCGAGTTCCGCGCGCGCAACCAGGACAACCGCGCCATCACGTACGCCGAGAGGACGGTGATCAACAGCGAGGAGACGGTGGCGGCCATCCGGAGCCTGGACAGCAGCATGCACGAGCTGTACATCGTGGGCCGGCACCCCGGCGAGGCCGGGTCGCCGATGACGTCGGCGCTGGAGGACTGGATGGAGTGCCCGGAGCTGGGGCCCATCGGGGACATGCTCGTGTCCTCCGACTTCTCCATGACGGTGTCCGTGCTGGTGGTGCAGCAGTACGTGGTGGCCGACGGGACGGAGCCCATGTCCGGCGCCGCCTCGGCGCCCGCCGTTAACATCGACCCGGTGCGGCAGTACCTGAGCAACGCTAACCAGCGGCCGCCCGCGGGGCTGGAGGGGTACCAGACGATCCCGACGTCGTCGGCGGCCAGCAGCAAATGGTCTAGTGGCACCGTAGGCTTCTGAAGCGCGTAGGATAGTACTAGTGCTGTTCTTCTTCGTCGTGTCTAGATTCTAGAATGCCCTGAGCTGGGGTTGTAGCTGTTTGGATCGTTGTTTACTCTGCCATGGAACCTGCGGTTTCCAAGTGATCAATCACTGAATGAGATACTACTGTAATTTAGTCAGATCCTGTAGCGTATACTGGTTATTATCGCAGACTAATTGTGTCTAGTGCGCCCAGTAACCTTTTCCGGGTTTGTGTAGCTGCTTTGTATTGTTCTTCTGTCATGGAAATGGATGCTGAGATTATTGTATTTATCGGTCGAATACGTGTTTGTGCATTTCTAAGGGATCAATCTCTGAACCAGGCAATTTAGCCACATCCTCGTCAGGGGACCATCCTAGATCATATTTTGGTGGTCGCACGGTGTATTTTTCGTCGCTATTTCAGCGAGCCGTATCGTAGTGTTCGTCTATCTCCTTCACGCTGCTGGGTCTGCCCAGTGCTAGAGCGTGGTACGTACTTGTTTTTCAGAGGGGGAAAAACATGGTACTGGTACTACCTACATCTACATAGTAACCAACAACTCTTTTCCTATGTGATACAGCCCGTGTCCTGGGGGCGTGCTATATTCCGCTTCAAGGCGGCGCGACGCGCGCACTAACCGGCCCGGCTCAGTTGACGGATTTCTTGTGTTTTTCTTTTTTCCTGTTTTTATTTTTCTGTACTTTGTTTAAACTCTGAGCATTCTCTATAATAGTGATTTAAGAACTGTGAATAATTATGAAGATTTTTCAAATATCATGAATAAATTTTTTAAATTATTATTTTTATCAAAAATCGTGAACAAAAATTCGAAAATTATGAACCAATTTCGAAGAATATGAATCAATTTCAAAAAAAGTCATGAACCATTCTTGAAAATCATAACCCAATTTAGAAAACATGAACCAATTTCAAAAAATTCATAAACCAATTTCAAAAACCATGAACCAAAATTCAGAAAAACATAATATTTTTTTCAAAAAAAATGTTTCTAAAAACATAAACAGAAAGAAACAAAAAAGAAAAAGAAACAGAAAAAGGAAAACAGAAAAGGGAAAACAGAAAAACAGAAAAAGGAAAACAGAAAACAGAAAAAAAAGAAATCGTAAAAGAAAAGGAAAAGCCTAACGCGAACTGGGCCGGCCCAATAGGGCTTCCCCCTGTGCGGCGCCCACGCCGCCTGCGGGCGGCAAATAACATTTCCGGTCTCCTGTCTACCCTTTCTTCTCAGACCGCATGCTTCTCCTGCCGGCCGGCCCAGTTTAATATGTAGGTCCATCCGGCGTGCAGCTTTTTGTAAAACATGATATTCAGCGTGTACGAGTAAAGTTTTTTGCTTTCCCAACTTCGGTGCCTCCTTTTTTACAATATTATAAGGCCTACTTTGTTCATCCATCTTTTTATGAATTTTGACCAAACTTGGTTTAGCAAATACGTGGACACCAATAGATTTACTCACCCACGTGTTTAACAAATTAAGCATAATGTGTTATGCTAAAATTTAATTTAATAAATCGTCAAACGGCCAATCGACACAAGCTGCTGAGGAGAACTTACACGATTTTCTTTAGGTGGTAAGTTCAGATTTTTGTCAAGTTCCCACCATTTCTTCCAACAACTCGTACCAAAACACTTCTGTAGAGGAGGACAAGAATGAAGCTGAAGGACTAGGTCCCACTTCGAAGTGGAGGGACGGAATGAGAGGCCGTAAAGACTAGGATCCGAAAGAGGAAGATGATTACCATTATCAGGATTACTAAGGATTTTCTGATAAAGAATTGATCATCTACAAAGAAACCTTTGGCCAAAAAGGGGAACAACAAATCATAAAGCACAAGGATCGACATCCAAAGGAAAAGGAACCTCCAGAAGTGATACATCATCAACACATGTCTTCTCTATAAATCAAATCCTATTATCCTCTGTGCCCGATGCATAAGAAAAGAGACCGTTACTTAAAGCAAGAAAAGCAAAAGTGGCATATACCTAATGTTGGAGCCGAAAATCCATTAAACCATGTCGATATCATCGACGATCAAGTCTAGAAGGTTGGAAGAATCGCTATGGAGGCGTCAATAATATACTACACCACCTGAAGGCAAGGCTTAGACCATTGTGGTATTCAGCACCTACCTAAGTTTGCCCGAAGCTTGGTGAACGTTTGTCTAGTGTCAATTTTATTCATCTTTATCTTATTGTAATAGGTTTTTTAAGTACTGAGTTTGCTTATCTTTATGGTTTGTGTGGGGTGGCTACCTACAGTGCTTATCCATGTATCCCTTATGGTGAGAATTTGAAGTGAATTTGGGTGTTGGTTCATCATTGATCTTCATTTTTTAATGTTTACAGCATAGTTATTTTTATAGCATCTTGGTTATGAGAGATTTCAGACCCATATTATTTTTATTCTATAGCTTGAGCATGTTGATGTGGTTTAGAATATAATTGGTCAAATTTGTTTCCCAAAGTAATAATCTTCTTCTTAAACTTCTTAATGTTGCACATTGTCACTACATAGACCACCACCGACTTGGCCTCGGTTGCTCTAGATTTAGAAACCGTCGCCACACTTGGAAGCCATACAACACAAGAGAGAGAAGTTTGAGAAGAGGAAGGGGTTTGCAGGGACTTCTGGATGTTGCATGTCGGCAGGCCGCTGCCAACATTGATGGCAAGGGAGCCAAGTATGGGGAAGGGGTGGTTCGACGACTATGGCAGGAAAATTACCCCGTGAGTCACGGAGGCGACCCACGAGATGTGGCCTAACTTCGGCCCATGTATATCATGAATTTTCCTCTATTTAGTCTTTATAGTTTGACCATCGGAAATCATAAGGAAGGAATGTTGGAAATATGCTCTAGAGACAAATAGTAATAAGGACTATTATTATATTTCATATAGTTTATGATTAAGTTTTCTATCATGCTATAACTGTATTGAGTGGAAACATCAATACACGTGTGATATATAAACAACCGGGGGTTCCCAGTGAACTGGTTCATTGGTCAACAGCTGATCAAGTTTCCTGATCATGTGGCATTTATGCCAGTTGGAAATGGAGTCAACTCATTCTGAGAATGAGATGATGAACCAATACCCAACCTAAACATCGTGACCCGATCATGTCACGAAGTTCAAGTTACGATGATTAGAAATGGATCCTCGTAGACTATTCCTTAGACCGTGAGGCTATATCAATCACTATCTCCCAAGAGTGCTTAGATAGCATCAAGCGCCACTTGGTAATACAGTGGTTATAAAGGTGTGTTCAGGTACTCGGAGGAAACCGTAGAGGCAATATATGTCAAGAGCGGGATTTGTCCGTCCACATGATGGAAAGATACTCAAGGGCCCACCCGAAGAGGTTATATCCAATAGCCGCGTAGCGTGTGAATTGATCACAGTGATATCATTTGTCGGAACTAGTCAAGAAGCATTGTTCGGTAACGAGCTTGAACACGACATGGTGATGTCATTGATCAGATCTCGGGCAATGCAAGTATCGAGAGACAAAGGGAATAAGACACGACTGTCCCGGTTCAAACGACGAAAGATCTTTGTAGAACGCACAGGGGTCACATGGCCATCCAGGTCCCTTTGTTGATCATTGGTCCGTGAGTGTCCCGACCATGTCTGGAGTGTTCCCGAACCGTGGGGCATCACGCTTAAGGGCTTGATGATGCTTAGAGAGTGTTTATAGGATCGGAAGAATCGCCGAAGAATAGTAGAGAGAAAACCAGAAGGGTTTCGGTAAGTCCGGAGGATGTCCGGAGTGGAGGTGGAAGGTGTTCCATAGCCATGGAGGTTGAATAATATGTGAATGAATGTTAAATATTGACTTAATCATTTATTCATAATTATTTAATAAAAGAGAAAATCAATTGAAAGGTCAAAAGGCTTAATGGGCCAATTCTTGGAGGGGAGAAGGCCCATTAGGGAAAAGGCAAGAGGGAGAAGGGCCAAGAGGGGAGGCCGGCGCCCTAGTGGGCCAGCCCCCCACGCGGGGCCCATGGGGTGGCCGGGGCGCCACCCCCCTCTCCTCTCCTTTAGTCCCACCCCGGGTCTTTGAGGGAGGTAGTACCTCCCCTTCCCCTATATATAGTGGGGGTATTTGGCCAGATAAATACACACAATATTCAATAAAGATCTTCTCACTTTTGGGAAGACCTCCAATTGATATTCTCTCTCTCTCTCTCTCTCTCTCTCTCGTGACCGTGGTCCCAAGTTCGGACTGCACGATCGAGAGACATCTTCACCACGGAGCGCCGTCGCGCTACGGGATTCAGATCTAGGAGCTCTACTTCCGTAACTATTGCTGGATTAGGGAAGCGGGAGTCATCGTCAGTCAACAGACGTGTGTAACTCCCCGCGAGGTGTCACACTTGAGGCACTCAACTCGTTGAGCCACAGGAGCGCAAGGACTTCATCACGACCTTGAGGTCGGCTTCGGCTCGTCTACATCAACCACGCTCTCTTGAGCGTCGACAACGCTTTTCGGTCTTCAAGGGTAAGTTCGCAAAAAGCCCCTCCCGTTACTATATTACTAATAGATAGGTCCTGGCAGCATCAGGGGTTCAGGGGCATAGGGTAAATTTTTCTTGTTTTCATACGCAGAACCCCTACAGTGGTATTAGAGCTAGATCTATGCGTAGTAATGCTAGTACGAGTAGAACACACGAGATGTAGCGTGTGGGCGTTGATCTTTTAGTTGTTACCCTCCCACGTGTACTTGTGTATACCGCAGTAATGCTTGATGAAGCGGCCCCAACCGACTTTACGCGTTCATTCGCGAGACTGGTTCACGCTTGACATAGGCTTGTACCATATAAAGTGGCTTAGGGGGTGTCTATCTCTCTCGCATTAGTTGGTATGCCATTTACAACGGAGGGCCCCAAAAGGGGTGTAGTAGAGACAACGACTTGATCAGCGTTGTGCTGAAAGTTCGTAGGTAAGAACGGTTCTTGTGCGAAAGCCCATTTAGCCACGTAAAACATGCAAAGATAAAGTAGAGGCGTCTAACTTTATTTTGCAGGGGGCGTCGCTTTGTGATATGGTTGTGGCAAAGGTAAAGTAATTACCTTATGTTACTTAGTAGTAGATAGACACGGAAGTGACGGACTACCACACCGGAATGACACTGGTACCCTGGTGTCTACGGCGCCAGAACCTGGCGCCGGAATCCGGTGACGACGGATGGAGATCACGACGTGAAGGACCATATCACATCGTATTTACATTCAATGTTATTGTTTGTATATCTTATTGTGTGCTAGTATTAGATACTCTACGGTAGCAAAATAAGATGATCCCTGTTAAAATTACCAATGATTGTGTTCCCCCTTAGTGTGCACCACCAAGAAAGTTCTTCGGTATGAGGCGATCCATGGTACATACATGGGTGTCAAACATATCTACGTTCGCATACAGTGGGTGTAAGCCATGTTGCACAACGAATATACTAAGATTGAATTGGCAAGCCTAGCATGTAGCAGACATGGCCTCGGAACACGGATGGTCGAAAGATCGAGCACGAGTCGCATGAATGATGTGACCGACGTTTAGCGTCCACCCTTGAACCTACATTGATGGCCGTGATGATCGGGGGAGACGTGGCTGATAGGGGTCATGTTATCACTAGGAACCCTTATGGGATAGGTGTTTCTGAGTGGATTTATTATGAACTCATTTAATTATAAACTTAGTCTAAATTCCTTTTGCAATTGTAAATGTAGAAAAGTTCTCCCCGATGCCACCTTTCCTGTTGACGATTGATTGGTTAGAAGGAGAGAAGCTCAGAATAGATGGATCAAACTTCTCTATGTGGGTTGCGCGTCTCCACGTTCTCCTTAGTGAGAATGACGTGGTCGACTACATACTCGACGGGATGGATTTGGATCAGCCCATTGACCTAGAGACCCCAGAGCAGCGGGAAGACCGCTATCTCCATCAGGAGATGGCCTCCTTCATTTTAGTTACAATGTGTTTCGAAATGGTGGACGAGCGGTGGCCTTTCGTGGGTGATGTCAACCCTCGTACGGTAATGCTACAGCTTAGGACACATTTCATGGAACAAGAACACATATGGGAGCATGATCTGATGGGAGACTTCCTCTCCATTTCGTCTAGCTTGATCTTCGGCTTGCAGAATCTTGAGGGGTTCCTGAAAATTCAAAAGAAAATATACGATCCGGGTCTCAAAAATGAGTAGGACCTATAAATACGTTATTCGGATTTCTAGCTCGAAATTCAAACTAAACCGGAACTTGGTCTCTGACGTCATCTGACACCAGTCATGGTCAAGTCACGTCACTAACAGACATTTCCTGTCAGCACGACCGTTGGTGGGTCTGCCTTTCGTGGAACCGAGGTGCCGTTTCAATGTGTGTGTGGATATCGAGGCGACGTAATCATCGCGTGGGGCCTTCCCAGTCTTTTCCACGACGCGTGGCACATTTATTGTAGTGTTTGCACGAATCTTGACGCGGTCGATGGTTATAAGTGGTGAGGATCTCTTTTCCTCATCTTCTTCACCAGTTCCTTACGCCGTTTCTTCTCCTCTACTCCTCCCGCAAACCTAGAGCTCCTCTGCCCATCCAAGGTCATCGTCGCACACAGAAAATGGCTTCAGCTTCATCTTCCGGTACGGCGGTGACGACAGCGGTGGTGGAGAAGGAGAGCAACTACGGGGTATGGATCCTGTGCGTCCTCGACGATGCCAAGCTCCATGGCATGGAAGAAGAAGGGCTCCTCCGTGCCGACGGCTGGCGGAGCGGCTTCGGCGAAACCATCCCAACCATCGCGACGGCGAGCGAGTGCACTTCGGCACTCACCTGGACAGAGGTCTGAGTTTTCCTCCATCAGATTTCTTTTCCGAGGTTATCAATCACTATGGAGTTCAACTCCATCATATCCCCCCGAACTCCATCTTAGAGATGAGCGCGTACGCATCTTTGTGCGAGGGGTATCTCGACATTAGGCCGAGCCTTACTCTCTTTCGGTATTACTTCCTTGTCCGGAGAAATTCCATTACTGCCGGTAATCCTTATATTACTGGTACTATTAGTTTTTCGGTTAGGCGAGAGCGTGTTTATCCTCGGATTATGGCCAGTGAGTCGGTCAAGTAATGGCCGACCACTTTTTTCTATCACAAGGATATCCCTGCTCCCGGCAAAGCTACTGCTTTGCCAGCTTTCGTCGACGGAGCCGCCACGGCCCAAGAATCCTGGGATGAGGTCGCTCTGGCTCTCAGTGATGATCTGCTTCTCGCCAAGAGGCGGATCGAGTACTTGATGAAACACAAGGGCCTGAGAGGGTCCGACTTAGTCCAATGCTGGGTGTCACGCCGGATCTAGCCTCTCCAACATCATTGATACCGACTGATGAACTCCATAACGTCATCGAAGAATGATTCCTTCCGCATCAGCCCCAAAGCCTACACGAAGGATTATGTAAGCTAGATCAAGTGGATGATAAGGGAGTGGATGGAGAGAAAGATTCCGGAGGTGTCCTTGGACATGCATACAACGGAAGATCCCGTTGTGCTGGTAAGCTTCAGCAACAACCCTTTTTATGTGCTCATCTTTATATTATTTCGCAATACTGAGATACTTCTTCTTTTCAGCTTGCCGACCTCCCCGAGTCGGAGTTTGCTCCTCTCGAGGGATATCCTCCTGAATTTTCTCAGGAGGAAGGAGAATTGGTTCCACTGCCGGATATTGTTCCTCGGAAGCGTAAAGCTTTGATAGTGGCTATCGACACAAAGGAGGTGCCCGTTGTGAAGAGGGTAACTTTCCTCACAAATTTCGCCTTTGTACTTTGTTTGTAATTCTTTTCGAGATGTAATGTTCTTTGTTCTATTACTTTCTCAGAGCTAAACAACTCATCAAGGGCAAGGGGAAGGGAGTTCCTTCGAAGCCCCTACGTCAGCAGAAACTAAACTTGGTTTCTCCTGCCATAGCTCCTCTGAATCTTGCCCCTCAACCTTCTGCAGCGCCGGAGATTACTCCATCTCCGACCGTTGTAGAAGATCCGTCTCCTTCAGTAGAGCCAGCGATCCTTGAATCACAAACTGACGTCACCATGGGTGACTCAGATTTTGATAAGGGTGAACCCTCTTCGGGTAATGATCCCTCGGCAGAAATCTTCACTGACAATCTCGTAAGGAATCCGGGACTTGCCAAACTTGGCCTTTATCGGAAATCCATGGAGGAAATCCAGCGGTTGGCCCGGCAATGCTTAGAAGGCCGGACCATTACTGCCGAAGAAGAAGCACAAGAAGCAGAGGACGTCAAGTACTCCGAACTTCTTGAACAAGTCCGCCTTCGCGACGAGGGATTAAGAAATGGCGTGCTTCCACCACCAATTATTCCACTCACCCTCGCCGAGAAGGTTACCACTGAAGTGAACATGTGCTTGAGTAAGCTCACACATGAACATCATGTAAGTCAGAATTCCAACTCACGTTTTACTATATTTCATATCATATCCTCTAGCCCCCAAGCATGAAGTTGGATAGATAATCCGGGTTTATGCTTTCTTAGGATGCCAAAGAATGAGCTAGTGTAGCCCCAAGGCTCGTGCTGATATTAGTTACAATATTAGCCTCGGTCTTTAGTACACTTCTGACTCTGGGTATTTTGACTTACAGTGGTTCTTTTGACTACAGCACTGGTGAAGCGGTCTTGTGCTATGATTGAAGATGCTGAGAATCTTAAAACCCTGGTGGTGGAAAACAAGGACCTCCGCCGAGAGCTGGATAAGCTTAAGGCAGATCATGAGAAGAGAATTGCTCAAGTTCTCGAGTCCTCTTCCATGGCTACCGAGGAGCATGATCGTAAGATTGCGCTCCAGGATAAGAAAATCTCGGATCTCAGCAATGACTTGCTTAGAGAGAGGGATATCACCGAAGCACTCCGGGCTGAACTCTAGAGTCTTTGAGAGGAGAAGACCAAAGTCGACGATGTCATCTTCGATATGTTTCCATCTTTCTGACTTGTCTGCATCTTTTGACTCTTTCGAGGTCGGATTTCTTCTTATTAACCATTTTGCATTACATGCATAGGTCCTCTGAACTTATTGGACTCAGCCTCTGCCGAGTCCCGCACCAGCCGGCTTACACAAGTCGGCGATCTTCTTCATGACTTCCGCCAATCCATCGAAGATATTGGCGAAGTTCTTAAGGTTTCGGACATGCATAGCATGTCTAGCTTTGAAGTGCGAGACAAGGCCAAGGATATGCCGCATCTTGTCCAGGACTGAAACATGTCCTACACGCGATCCGCAACGCAGAACGCTCTCACCATGGTCATGAGCCACCATGGAAGCATGGAGATCTGGCAAGTGACCAGAGGATATTCTACTGTGGATGAGGACGCCCAGGAGCGGGACATTAAAGCCATCATGGACTCCTACGCCGAATACGGGTACCATGTAGCCGACTTAACCAGCTACAACACTCCGTTCTTCACCTGCGTGGACACGCCACCTCCGCCTGCCGAAGAAACAGCAGAAGTTTCCGACGATGAGCAAACCGTATCGGATTTGAACATCTCGGAACGTTATCAAGGCGATGTATCCAGCGAGCCGACAGCTCCTACCTCTCCCCCTACATCATAGAGCATCAGAAAAACAATGTGTTATTTTGAAAACAATTTGGGTCTGTAAATAAGTAGTATGATACTTTTGCTAGTGCCAAGTTTTATTTTATCTATTTAGCACTTTTGGCTTAAATGTTTATGTGCCTGAAATGTTTGCATAAGCACTTGTGTTTTTTCTACACTTATCGTTTATCTGGATTTCTGCCTCGTCCCTTTCGTGAGCCGGCCAACCTTTAGCACGGAAACTTTGCCGAGCAACGGAGCTCAATTGCTAAACCAGTTTAAACTCGGAAACAAAGCCGGCTTCCAGTACCAACAATTCACTACTCGGAAAATTCCTACATCCGGCAATCAGATAAATAACCAAAGTATAGACTAGGAAATTTAGATTTATACCCGAAGGTAGCAATTTTAGAATCGGAAATCTAAACCAGAATAAACATAAGCATAAAGTACTTTCAAGTATTCTGGGATTTTCGATTGTACATGATCATTCAGAAATAAGATGGTTAAAAACTTCTCAGAAAAATTTGAGGCAACCAATACTTTATTTCTTTTTGAACATGTACACATATATGATTACAAAGAAGGATAAACTAAGAATAAAAGGGACGTAGCTGAGCAATATTCCATGGTATGTCTAATTCTTCCGGATGTGTACTGCCTCCACCTCTCTTTCTGTTCTTAGTAGCAGGTCTTTCTTTGACAGGCTGCATATCAGTTAGGTAGTATGAACCATTGTGCAATACTCGACTAACCAAAAAAGGCGCTTCCCATACTGGGGAAAGTTTGTGATTTCTTTGTTGCACAAGCCAGAGAACCAAATCGCCCTTATTAAAAGACCGATTTCTGACTCTCTTGCTATGATATTTGCGTAACTTCTGCTGATAGGCTGTTGATCTCATTTCAACAACGACTCAAACTTCTTCGACTAAGTCGAGATCATTTTGTCGAGAAATCTCGGCATCCTCTTTGATATACGCGGCAACTTTAGGAGAATTGTGAATCAAATCACTTAGGAAGAACTGCTTCAGCACCATAGACCAAGAAGAAAGGTGTGTATCCGGTTGACCTGTTCGGAGTTGTTCGCAAGCTCCATATTACAGAGGGTAATTCCTCTGCCCAAGCCCCCACAGCATGTCTTAGTGGTGCTTCGAGTCTTGGCTTTAGGCCTTGTAGGATTAAACCATTTGCCCTTTCGACTTGTCCATTAGCCTGCGGATGTGTGACTGACGCAATGTCAAGCCGGATATTTTGTTCATTGCAGAATTCGGCAAGCTCTCCCATAGAGAAGTTACTCCTGTTGTCCGTGATAATGCTATGCGGATAACCATACCGGATTATAACATCCTCGACAAATCTTCTGGATGTTGCTCCATCACAACTAGTGACGGGTTTAGCCTCGATCCATTTGGTGAATTTATCCACCATCACTAAGAGGTGAGTAAATCCACTTGGAGCCCGTGTAAATGGTCCTACCATGTCAAGCCCCCAGACCGCAAAAGGCCATGTTATAGGTATTGTTCACAGCTGATCAGCCGGAACATGAGCTTGTTTGGCGTATTTTTGGCAACCTTTGCACGCCTTGACCAGCCGTTTGACATCTGCCTTGGCTGTAAGCCATAAAAAACCGTGTCGAAAAGCTTTTGCCACTAAAGATTTGGCTGCAGCATGGTGACCACACTCGCCTTCGTGGATTTCTCTTAAAATTTCCACTCCTTCCAGAGATACGCAGCACTGAAAAACCCCAGACACACTCCGCTTATAGAGCTCGCCACTAATTATAGTATAGGCTTTTGCTCATCAGACGATCTTGCGGCTCAGAACTTTGTCTTTGGGTAATTTGCCATCTACCAAGTAGTCAAGGTAGGGTTGAGTCCAGCTGGGAATTACAGCTAGAACTGCTACTAAAGGTGAGTCAGATTTGGTCGGATATTCCTCGTCTACTCCTTTTATATAGAGAACTTTGAGGTGCTCTAAAAAAGCGCCATCCGGGACGTGTTTCCGTGCAGAGCCTATCCGAGATAATGCATCTGCTTCCTCATTTTCTGCTCGAGGGATGTGTTAAACCTCAAACCCTTTGAACAATTTAGATAGATCATCCACGACAGTTTATATGCTACCATGTGCTTATTTGCATTAAAAATATGCGACACTTGTTGAGCAACAAGATCTGAATCTCCGTAATTGGCGAGGGTTTAACTCATCAATGCCCATTGTTATGGACTTGGGTTTTGGAGAAGGAGGGAGCGCGAGAGACATCTATCGGCTAGCAAACAAGCACACAGGGGACAAAGATTTACCCAGGTTCAGGCCTCGTAGAGGTCTCTACTCCTGCTTGTCTGCTCGTGGAATTATCGAAGGAATCGAAGATTACAATGGTGCGCAGATGCAATCTGGCGAGGGTGGTGGAAACTAGGGTTACGTGTGTCCTCCTCGCCGCCCCCTCCTATCCCTTATATAGATAGGCTAGGTCCCAGGTAGCAGGTCGAGTCGGTTACAAGTTAGGGTTTTCCCCTTCAAACTTTCTATCTTTAACTCTTCTTGTTCTTCAAGCAATCGAGAGTCCATAGGTTACTCGAACCTTTCGTTTGGGCCTTGGCGACCCCGTGGGCCTGTACGTATTTGGACCGTATATACCACGCTCGAGTACCTATAGGGTATACCCATGTCAGTAGCTCCCGAGTGTCTAGTGGAATCGCAGATTCGACTGGGGACTTTCTGAAGTCTTTCGAGTGCCTGAGCAAGTACATTTCGACTGCTTTATTTGTGTCATAGGGATTGTTGATGTACGTGCCTGATATAACCGAAGTATCGGTATCAGTTAACCACCTTAGGGTGAAACAACGCAATCTACTCGAACTCGAGTCCTCGGACTCGAATCCGGAAAAGTGTTGGCGTAATTCGACTCAAGCCGCGGAGGTCTTACAGGAGTCGAATTCCAGTTATATGGGTGTGGCACTCGATGCGTCCGTCGAGGCATGTTCATCGTACCTGTAGGCACGGATACATTTCTAGTAGTGCGCAGCTAATGCGTTGCCAGGCCTTGTTTAGGTCTTACCTTCACGCTGTAAGCGCGGCATCCGAATTTTATCATCGTGGAGACGATTGGGGTGACCCAGGAGACGCAGTCTCTTTGTAGGGAAAAATTATGAGGCGGTGTCTCCATGAGTTTCGAGTGTGGATGTTATCAACACACAGTTTTTATATAAATAATCATAGGGTGCGCGACCAGCGCTCCCTATGGGAGTAGCCCCCGAGTGCCTGGTTGAGTCGAAGACTCAGGCATGGACTAAAGAACTTTTGCGACTACTGTCGTCTTTTGCTTGCTTGTTTCAGTCAAATTTGTTTCCGGCGCTCCCTATGGGAGTAACCCATGTCCGTAGTCAAATCGTGTTTCGAGTGGTTGGGTTTGCTTGTGATTGTCCACGTTCCTACAATAAGAAAAGAAAAAATCGTAGGGTGCGCGACCAGCACTCCCTATGGGAGTAGCCCCCGAGTGCTTGGTGGAGTCGAAGACTCGAGCAAGGACTCAAATAGTCGAAGTTTTCCGCTGCGTAGCTTTGATGACGTCAGTGCTGACGCTTTCGTGACCTCAGTTGCCGGCGTGAGCGAGTTTGACGGGACGTGACGAGCAGCGGGTCCCACTATCTGACTTTGATTTGATTGGGCGTGCGTAATCTTTATTTTAACTACGCCTCCTCGATTTCCGCGTGTAATGGGAGTAGTGGAGGGACAGTTCACGCTTCCACTCCTCCACGTGTCCAACACGATGTGTGCCACGCGTCCAGTAGGGTTTTTTCTGAGCCGTTGGATTGCATCTTCCAGAGGTTAAGTAGCGGCGTTGCGACGGTAATTTTCCCATCTGTTCTCATTCATCCTTGCTGCCGTCGCCATTGCTGTTGCTCTTTGTTTCCTTGCGCACTTTCTCGTTGCGGCGCTGGACCAACTCCGTATCTTCCCCAGCTACTTCCTTCGTTCTCACCGCCGTCGAGCAATGGGGAAGAAGAAGGGAGGCGCTGCTGCTGGTTCTGCGGCCACCGTTGCCGCGACGAAGAAGAAGGGCGGCTCCGCCGCTGCGGGCACCAGCACTGCCGCCGGCGGGAAGAAGAAGGTCCCGGCGACCCGCGTCACAAATGGTGCGTGGCGCGCCTCCATCATCAAGGCGTCCGACCTCCGTATTCTTCGCCAAGACGGAGTACTGTCTGCCACAGTCGCCGACACGCGTGTCCCTGGCGGTGAGACAGTTCCTGTCCCGCCCGCTTGTTTCCGAGTGATGTTTTTTTGCATTCTTCATTCGCGGTCTCTCCTTGCCTCTTCACCCCTTCTTTAGGGGTCTTTTTTGTTTTTATGGGATCCAGCTCCATCAGCTGTCCCCAAACTCTATCCTCCATACCTCTTGTTTCATTACTCTCTGCGAGTGCTGGCTCGGAATCGAGCCACACTTCGGCCTCTTCAAGCGCCTGTTCAAATTGAAGCGCCAATCTGCCACTGGTTCTTTAGTCTAAGATGTAGGTGGTTGCGGAATTCATGTCGACCCATCCGCCACCTACTTCGACATCAAGATCATGGCGTCCGTCCAAGGGTGGAGGGACAAATGGTTCTACATCCGCGATCAGAAGGCCAATAGTGAGCACTTTGGACTCGCGCCCTTCGATCCCACGACGCCATGCAGGAGGATGTGCTCCTGGAAGAACGTGGTCATGCCTGGCGAGTTCACGGAGACAGATGTGTTGTACCAGCGCGTCTGCGACCTCGAGAGTCGCAGAGGCAAAGAGGAGGGAGGCTGCGCCCTCATTGGCACTTGGCTGCACCGTCGCGTACAGCCCCTGCAAGCCAGAGTCCATCCCATGTTCCAGTGGGCTGGCGCTGATGATGCCACTCGCGTGTCTGCCGATGGCATGTCCGCAAGTGAGGTGGACAAGAGGGTTCGACTGGTCACCAAGTACACCATCAAGGATGTACTTCCTAGTGAGCCAGTTGTTCCTCCCTTTGATGCGTCGAACCCTCCTCCTGAGGTATAGTTGCGCTACGGAGTAGCTAAAATTGTTGATTGCTTCTCTGTTGTTTACTTGCTGTTTGCTGAATTTGTTGTCTGTGTGCAGGATTGGGCGGTGTCACCTTGTATGCCCCCTCTACCTGAGGGGATTATTCCTCGCGAAGCTTTGGAGGAGGATGAGTCAGAGTCGACTGTCCCTTCTGATGTGGAGGAGGAAACCCCCAAGTCCGATAGTCCGGATACTCGCAAGCGTTCGGGCAGCAAGGATTCCGATGCATCGTCTCCTTCGACTCCGGAAGGTACGGGCGTTGGTGCGGAGTCACCAATTCCTGTTGTTCCTGTGAGTGCTGTGGCACCATCTTCTCGCAAGAAGATGCGATTGCCCAAGGAGTCTTCGTTGGAGTCGGTGGAGGCCACATTTGATTTTGACAAGTTTGACTGGTAAGTTTTCTAGCTTAACTGTCCTTTTCTGCTTTGCCTTTGCTGGCTTGTCTCTGGGTTTGCCATCTGTTTGATACGATTTTTGCCTTGTAGACAAGAGGCGTCGTCATCTTCTGGCGACGTCCAATTTTTAAAGGAATCAGTAGTCGCGACCTCAAAGGCCAAGAAAGAGGTCGAGCGCGCTCCTTCCCCTCCATTGGCGGCCCACTCCGGGCACAACTCTTCTAGGGGAGCATCGAATGGTTGCCCGGATGATGGTACAACAGACATCTTCGGAGTCACTAGAGGACCATGTAAGTGTAGCTTTTCTTCTTTTTAGTGTTGCAGTCGACGTTATCCATTGCCTCTGCTGATTCCTTGTTTGTGCGACAGCTCCTTGTGAAGGAGGCCACGCATTTGGCAGATCAAGTACTTGCAATGAGCCACCAGCATGCCATGCTGGAGATGCGTCACCGCGTGGTTGAGAGTGAGCGTCATACACTTCTTCTTCATCTTTTCCTTTTGATATAGTCGACTGATAGTCAACTTCTGTTTGTCGTGCAGCCGAACATAATGCTCTATTGCATGACGCCGCCACCTTGGAGAAGACACTCGCCGTGGTTGTGAAGGGTCGCGACGAGGCAATCACGGCGTGTGACGAGGCGCGAAGGCGCGAAGAGGAGCTGCGTGCCTCCTTCGCAGCCAGGGAGAAGTTGTTCGAAGAACAGCTTTTCTCAGTCGCCAAGGCTCTCTCAGGTACTTTTACTTGTGGATTTTGTTATTCTTCTCTGCTTCGAATGTTTTTTGCCGGTGGCGCTGATGTTTTGGTCCATGTGTGGATTTATGTACAGATGCTGGCGATTTGAGCTTCGACCCGCAGGCCCTTCGTCGTGATGACGCTCTGGTGGGTGCGCTGTCGGCAGTCGAGGACCGTAGCGGCGCTGTCCAGGATACACTTTCCAAGGCCAAGGGCGCCCTCAGTCGCCTCCGGGAGGAGTTGATGCCCAAGGCGGAGCTAATCGATAATATAGACGAGCTGGTGGAGTCACTCGCCGGAGATGTGCCTTCCAGCTACAAGAACTCACTCCGCGCGGCTGGCGCGTCCATGTCGCTTGCCATGGTGCAGGCCCATGGAGTCGAGGTTGATCCTGCCGCGGTGTCGAAGGCGATGCCTGTTAACGCCGATGGCCAGCAGGTAGTCTTCGCTCCCTTCGCGGCTGCCTGTGGCAAATACGGGAATCATCTGATAAATACTATTGCAAAGTACTCCGAGGAGCTCCAACGTGCCAAGAAGGCGGCGAAAGCTTCAGCGTTAGGGGCCGGTGGAAAGTCAGTGGCGTCTGATACTGCCACGGACTTGATGAAGCCCCCAAAGCCGTCGAAGTCGAAGAAGCCAGCTGCTCCTTAGTTAGCTTTGTAATAGTTGATTAGTTTATGTCCTTTGTTTAAGAA
The DNA here is from genome assembly GCA_910589775.1 of Avena eriantha. Classification (NCBI taxonomy): domain Eukaryota; kingdom Viridiplantae; phylum Streptophyta; class Magnoliopsida; order Poales; family Poaceae; genus Avena; species Avena eriantha. The sequence goes on along the minus strand of OU342746.1, from coordinate 266,249,929 downwards.
CATGCCTGCTGGCTAGTGTATCTGCTGATACTTTTGCTAGTCTTGAATGCATCTAATCCTTTTGTCTTTGTGTTGATTTGGTCGTCTTATTTGCTTCTATCTTGACTTGTGGTAGGGTACATCAAGTGATCCTTTGAGGGAAACCCAGGACTCGCCAACTCTTGATGATACCATGGCACCGCCGCGCTCCAGGGTAGATGAGTTGTCCTTGCTTTCGCGACTGCGTGACCGTGTGAAGCAGCTGGAGCATGAGTTGCCCGTGCTCCGCGGTAATGCGGATGTATGAAAGTCGAAGGCAGAAAAAGCCGCCGCTCGAGAGCAGTATTTTCTTGGCAAGGTGACGCAGCTGGGCGACTAATTCAAATGTTAGTTTGCTAGTTCTTATCTTTTCCTTGTAGTTACTCGAAGTGGTACGTTGTACTCATGCTGTTGTTACTGCTTTGTGTAGTTGTCAGTGCGCGTCATCCGCAGGAGGAGAAGGATAGAATTGCCATTCGCCTGCATGATCTTACCCAGGAGCAACTTCAGGAGAGTGGATACTTCTGGGTAGATCATGATCGTGCGACTGCGCTGGCGACCCTACAGGATCGTGCGTCGCGAGTGCTGCTCTTTCTGAAGAAATCACAGTCATGCTTGAAGAACATTTATCGGGAGATGTTCCCACTGGATGATACTCCATCAAGCTTGCTGGCCCTCCTAGCCAAGTTTCAAGATCTGTCTGTGGTTCGCGAATGCGTGAGGCAACAGTTGGTGGCCGGTGCCAAGGCTGCTCTGTCAATGGTGCGATTGCACAGGCCTAACGTAGACGTTGCAGCAATTGCGTCTGGGCCACCTGCACCACTAGCAGGTTCTGCCTAGAATATGGTGCCGCACTACCAGGCGGTGGATCGCCCAGCAGAAGAGATCGTCGACTTCTTTGAGGAACAAACCAACGTTCTCCTGTTGCAGTAGTAGCCTAATTTGTATCCTGCACATAAGTATACTTGTGTTGTAAAGTTCATATAGATGTTGTAGATAATTTATTGTCAAATGTGCATAAAGAGCTTTGTTAGCATGAGGTGCGTTGCACTATGCGAGTCCTTTTTGTTAGCCTGGCCATGTTTTATCTCAGTCCCTTGTCAACCTGCCAGGTGCATTGCAGCTGTGTTGAGGTTGTGTTAAGGGGTTCGATTGATGTACCAGCTACTCAGGATATCGCGTTTTGGTTTTAAGAACAGATGTGTATAGGGTGGCGCAGCCCCCGAGTACATAAATTGACAAAGTAAAGGAGAACACAGAGTTTTGGGAAACTTAGCTTTTATTTATTCGAAGAACAGTGCGAGGTACAATGTGTGGCTAAGTAGCCTTGGCTGAGTTGCCTTATTTGCGATGTAAAAGTAAAAAGCGACTAGGGGTAGAAGCGTCACAGTTGTGCAACGTTCCAGGGGTTGGAGTATGCGACTCCTGTCTCTAAATCTTGAAGGCGATAGGCGCCACCTAGGATTACTTCTGTAATCACGTACGGTCCTTCCCAGGGGGACTCGAGCTTGAGATGCCCCTGCTGCTTCAGTCGCAGGACCAGGTCGCCTTCGACGAAGGATCTGCGGTGAAGCCTCCTACTGTGGTAGTTGCGCAGGTTCTGCTGGTAGATCGTTGATCTCTCCGTGGCGATTTCCCTTGCTTCGTCAAGGAGGTCGACGGATTCTTCGAGTGCGAGGGATGACTCTTGTTTGCTGTAAGCAACCACGCGCGGCGCCTTGTACCGTACCTCGGCTGGTAGCACTGCCTCTGCTCCGTGCACCATAAAAAATGGCGTGTATCCCGTGGCGCTGTTTGGAGTTGTACGTAGGCTCCAGAGTACGGATTGCAGTTCGTCCGGCCAGCAACCCGTGGCTTTTTCGAGTGGCCAGAGGAGTCGCTTCTTGATGCCGCTGCAGATGAGCCTGTTTTCTTTTTCCACATGACCGTTGGTCTATGGATGCGCAATTGAGGCGTAGCTGATGTTGATTCCCAGGTTCTCGCAGAATCCTGGAACTCCTTGGATGTGAAGTTCGTCCCGTTGTCGGTGATGATGCTGTGTGGCACTCCGAAGCGGTAGACGATGGACTCGAAGAACTTGACTGCGTTGTGCCCTGATTGGTTTGTCACTGCAATGGCCTCAATCCACTTGGTGAATTTGTCGACTCCGACTAAGAGGTAGACGTAGCCTCCTCGTGAGGACCTTGGAAGTTTGCCGACCATGTCGAGCCCCCATTGCACGAAGGGCGAGGCCAATGGGATTGGCCGTAGCTCTGCGCTTGGTGCGTGCGGCTTGTCCACGAATCGCTGGTAGGCGTTGCATTTTTGGACGATGTCCTTGGCGTCGCGCATGGCCGTAGGCCAGTAGAATCCAGCTCGTAGAGCTTTGGCAACGAGGGCGCGACTGCCGGCGTGGTGCCCGCAGGTCCCTTCATGGATATCAAGGAGAACTGCTTTTCCATCGGCCATGGAGACGCATCGTTGGAGTACTCCTGTGATGCTATGCTTGTACAGCTCGCCGTTGATAACGGCGAATGCCTTGGATCGCCGCGCGATGTGTCGTGCATCTGTCGGATCGTCCGCCTCTTGTTGAGGAGGTACGTGATGTACGGCTGCGTCCAGGATTGTTCAATCATCATGACGCTCATTGGTCCCTCGAGTCCTATGTCCAGCTCCAAGTCATCAAGTGCCATTGGCTCATTGGGTGACGTAGCCCCCGAGTCCGTTGCTACGCTTGTTTTCTTCTCTGCGGCCTTTGGCTTGATGGAGCGTTCACAGATGCGCTCGAGAAATACCCCAGGTGGTATGGGGGCGCAGGTAGAGCCTATGTTGGCGAGTGCGTCCGCCTCTTCATTGCTTTCGCGACCTACGTGTCGCAGCTCGCAACCATCGAAGTCTCCTTCGAGTGTATCATAGAGGTCGCGGTACGCGATCATGTTGTCGTTCAGTGTGTCGCACTCATGCATTGTTTGGTTGACGACCAACTTGGAGTCACCGTATATGATGAGCCTCTTGGCGCCGCAGGCTTTTGCCATCCTCATTCCGTGCAACAGGGCCTCGTATTCAGCCTCGTTGTTTGAGGCTGTGAACTGCATTCGCGGGATATACTTCAGCTTGTCCCCTTGAGGTGATGTCAGTATGACACCTGCGCCTGCTCCGTCTTTCCGCTTGGACCCATCGAAGTGCATTGTCCAGAGGTAGGACATATCTGGCTTGTCCGGGAGCTGGTTCTCCATCCAGTGCACGAGGAAGTCCGGGAGAACTTGCGACTTAATTGCGTCGCGCTTTTCGTACGTGATGTCTCGTGGAGACAATTCTATTCCCCAAAGCGTGACTCGTCCCATGGGATCGGGGTTATTGAGGATATGCCCCAAGGGGGCGTCGTTAACCACCACGATTGGGTGCTCCTGGAAGTAGTGGCGCAGTCGTCGGGCGGTCATGAACACGCCGTACGCTAGCTTCTGGTAGTGCGGGTACCGCTATTTTGTTGGCGTGAGGACCTCGCTGAGGTAGTATATTGGGCGTTGTACGTCGTGGTCCTTGTTTTCCTCAGCTCGCTCGACGACGAGCACTGTGCTGACCACCTGATTGGTGGCGGAGATGTAGAGCAACAGTGGTTCCCTTTCTCGTGGAGTCACCTGCACTGGCGAAGTGGATAGCAGGCGCTTGAGGTCTTCGAATGCTTCTTGCGCCTCGTTAGTCCACTCGAATTTTTCAGTTTTGCGGAGGAGCTGGTAGAAGGGCAGGGCCTTTTCGCCCATTCGACTGATGAATCGACTGAGGGCCGCGATTCGTCCAGCCAGCTACTGGATGCCCCTTATGTTTTTTGGTTTCTCCATGGCCAGTGTGGCTTTTATCTTCTTCGGGTTCGCCTCGATTCCCCTCGCAGAGATGAGATACCCGAGTAGCTGCCCAGATGGTACGCCGAAGGCGCATTTGTCCGGATTGAGCTTGATCCGGTAGCGGTCGAGATTGGCGAAGGTTTCGTGCAAGTCTTCGATTAGAGAGGCCTCCTCCTTGGTCTTGATTACTATGTCGTCGACATAGACTTGGATGTTGCGACCTAGTTGTTCCTTGAGGCAAGCCTGCATGCACCGCTGGTAGGTGGCTCCCGCGTTCTTTAGCCCGAAGGACATCGTGTTGTAGCAGAACACACCAAAGGGCGTTGTAAACGCTATTTTCTCTTGATCTTCCTCCTTCATTCGAATTTGATTATAGCCTGAGTAGGCATCGAGGAAGCAGAGGCGTTCGCATCCCGCGGTGGAGTCGATGATCTGGTCGATCCGTGGCAACGGGAAGTGATCCTTTGGGCAGTGCTTATTTAGAGAGGTGAAGTCCACGCACATCCGCAGGATATCCGTGTCCTTTTTTGGTACTAGCACCGTGTTGGCGAGCCAAGTGCTTTCCTTGATCTCGCGTATGAACTTGGCCTCGAGGAGTCTGTTGATCTCCATTCCGACTGCCTGCGCCCGTGGCTCGGACAATCGCCGAATTGTTTGCTTGACTGGCCTTGCGTCGGGGTTGACGTTGAGTGCGTGCTCGGCAAATTCCCTAGGAACTCCTGGCATGTCCGCAGGACACCAGGCGAAAATTTCCCAGTGCTCACGGAGGAATTCGACGAGCGCGAGTTCCTATGCGGGACTCAAGTTGTTGGCGATGAGGGACGTCTTGGCGGGATCTGATGGGTGGACCTGCACTTTCTTTGTGTGCACAGATGAGTCGAAGGAGAGATCAGGTGAGCTTGGCCTGCTCAGGGGAGGTAGACTATTGTCTGTCATCTCCTTCAGTCTCGCGAGTTCCTCCTGCATGCCGAAGGACTGGGAGATTCTGTTGAATTCCCCGTCGTAGCTGTCAGATTGCTCGAAGCTCCCGTTGATCGTGATGACGCCATTGGGACTTGGCATTTTCATCTGTAGGTAGGCATAGTGAGGCACTGCCATGAACCTAGCGAATGCGACGCGCCTGAGGATGTAGTGGTACTGTGAGGGCGAGTCGACGACCTCAAAGTCGATGCGCTCGTGCCGGAAGTTCTTCGGCGTGCCGAAGATGACGTCGAGGTTGATTTTGTCCAGGTGGTATACGCCTTTCCCTGGGACGATGCCGTGGAACGTTGTGTCCAATGCCTCCAGGCAGGTTAGAGGGATTCTCATTGCTCGCAAGGTACTCACGAATATGAGGTTAATGCCGCTTCCGCCATCCATGAAGACGCGGCTCATGTCGAAACCTCCGATTTGCGCCTCGAGTACGAGGGGGCAATGGCCTGGATGGGGTATCTGAGGCGGATGGTCACGCTTGTTGAAGGTGATGCATGACTCGCTTCCACTGAGGTACTCAGTGGTAGATGGTGGCGAGTGTGTGGCCAAGTTGACTTGGCGAGTGATGGCCTTCTGCACCCTGTTCGAGGGGCATCCCTTTTGGATCATCATGGTGCCCATGGCCCGTGGGTACGGTTCGCCTCCATGGTGCTGGTCCGGTGCAGCTGTGTTCGGGGGTGGCCCAGGTGGCGGTGGCGGTGCGCCATGTGCTACGGCGCCTGGAGCGGCTCCGTAGCCTCTTTCGACTGCATTTCGGTTCATCCGCACCAATCCCTCATGTAGCTTGAGGAACTCGCGGCAGTCCTTGAGGAGGTGGCTGGACTTTCTGTTGCCGTCATGCTTGTCGATGTAGAAGTGTACTGTGCATGGCCCGAACAATTTGTCCTCGATGGAGTTCGCGGGTGCTTCATCGCGAGTGTGGTGTTGCCATAATTGTGTGGTTTTCCTGGAGTCGCGGTATCCGCCGCTACGGTATCCGCTGTTGCGGTTATCATCACGTCTATCGGCGTAGCCGGCCGCGATCATGTTGACATCGTCACGGTCATCGTAGATGCGCATGCGACGCTTGCCTCGGCGGTCGCGTCTGCGTTCGAGTTCCACCTCCTCGTCGGAGTGAGCGCGATTCTTCACCGAATCTTCTCTGTCGGCCCACCGATTCACGATCTCCATCAGGTGGGCGATGGTCTGGGGGCTTTGAGCGACCCAGCTCCTCCCTGAGTTCTAGGCGGCGGACGCCATCGTTGAATGCATCAATCGCACGGTCTTCCGAGATGTTCTCTGCGGAGTTTTTGATGATGGACCATCTTTGGATGTAGGAGCGTAGGGATTCGCCAGATCTTTGCTGGCAGCATCTTAGCTCCTCGATTGATGCAGGCCGCTTGTACGTGCCCTTGAAGTTGCGCACGAAGCTGTAAACCAGCTCATCCCAACTGCGAATGGATCCACGTGGGAGGTTGTTGAGCCACGCTCGGGCGGCGCCCTGCAGCTGTAGCTGTAGGCATTGCATGGCAGTGCTTCGACTGCCTCCATGGAGTCTAACGGAGGAGATGTGGTCCTCCAGCCAGATCTTGGGGTCCCGTAGGCCGTCAAACTTCGGGTTCTCCGACGGGAGTTTAAACCCTTTAGGCATTCACTTCTGTCTAATGGATCTGCTGAAGCATTTGGCGCCGCAGAGCTCTCCGTCTTCCTCTTTCGTGTCAGTCGACCGAGCATGTCGTGCCCTTGATTTGTCGATCTTGTGCTGCGTGAGGTCGTTGCACGCATCGTAGTCACAGTCGTGTCGACGTGAGCGGCGGCGTCAAGACAGGTCGTGACTGTCATCGCTGGACGAGGGTGAGGAGTAGTGCTTTGCTAGCGCTTTGCCCTTCTTTGGGTATAGTGTTGGCTCCTTGTCGAGGGCGGCCTCGATTAATCCCAAGCCCGCGATCGTAGATCGATGCATGGCGGTTCGGGGATCTCCAGCTGGCGGTTGGTTGTTGAGGAGGTACATGGTGGCCGCTGTCATCGTAGCCTGCGGCGTCCTGGGAACCACGTTGCCTGCGTGTCGACTGTCATAGAGCCGAAGTCAAGGACTTTTGCGGCTTCTACGCGTTCTTGCTCGGTGAGATGGGCCATCCGCGATTGCCTCTTCTTGGCGAGGTACTCGTTACCCCTTGAGGAGGATCCTCCGTAGGAGGAGAGCCCAACGCGACGAAGGCTCAACTCGTCCGCTGCCTTTTTACACGCTTCGAGTTGCGCGATTGTTTGCACCTGGCGCTTGAATTCTTCCTTTAGGAGCCAGTGATAGCCCATTAGCAGTTCTTGCAGGGATCCGAAGGGTAGAGGGGAGCCTCGCAGGGCCTCGCAGCAGCGAGCCCATTCTTGCTCGTTGAGCTTGATCATGACGCGTTCGCCGGTTTGCTCACTTATTATGGATGGAGGTTCGACTGCTCCTCCATTATTGACAGGGACGCGATTGCCACCGTTACCGCCGTTGCCGCCGTTGCATCCGTTGCCGGCATTAGGGGGACCGGTCCCGTTACTGGGATTACCACCGTTGTCGCGATTGGCAGAGGTATCGCCTGCATTGATGACAGCACACATGAAGTGATTGGGGAAGCTGCTGCTTCCACAATTCTCAGATCCGAAACCGTAGGTTCCATCTTCAGTGGCGAGATCGCTCAGATCGGAGTCGCGACTGTTGTCGCTTACCGTGTTCTCGATTGCCGCCGGGGCGTTGAGCTCGCTGAGGGTGTCAATCGATGGAGGGAACCATGATGCTAGGGCAATCGCCGGTGCCGTCGGCTGGTCAGGCATGCGAAGCGTGCCCATCTAACCAACTTGGAAGCGGAAGCTCCCGATTGCCAGGCTGACTCCGTCGCCTACGGACTCAAAGGCTGGGCGAGTGGCCGGCGTGTGGGCGGTGAAGTCGAACGCGCCGAAGAGCTGGCAAATCTCCGCTGTTGCGGAGTTGTAGATCGCAGTTGATGGGGCCGAAGAAGCCACAACATTAGCACTCCCAATTCCCACAGACGATGCCAATTGACGAGGGTTTAACTCATCAATGCCCATTGTTATGGACTTGGGTTTTGGAGAAGGAGGTAGCGCTGGAGACATCTATCGGCTAGCAAACAAGCACACAGGGGACAAAGATTTACCCAGGTTCATGCCTCGTAGAGGTCCCTACTCCTACTTGTCTGCTCGTGGAATTATCGAAGGAATCGAAGATTACAATGGTGCGCAGATGCAATCTGGCGAGGGTGGCGGAAACTAGGATTGCGTGTGTCCTCCTTGCCGCCCCCTCCTAGCCCTTATATAGGTAGGCTAGGTCCTGGGTAGCAGGTCGAGTCGGTTACAAGTTAGGGTTTCCCCCTTCAAACTTTCTATCTTTAACTTCTTCTTTTTCTTCAAGCAATCGAGAGTCCATAGGTTACTCGAACCTTTCGTTTGGGCCTTGGCGACACTGTGGGCCTGTACGTATTTGGACCGTATATACCAAGCTCGAGTACCTGTAGGGTATACCCATGTCAGTAATACATCAAACGTCGGATGCCGATATCCTTAGCAATCTGGATTCCATGCAACAGTGCTTCATACTCGGCAATATTATTTGTCGCCATGAATTGGATCTGCAACACATATAGAAGTTTATCTCCTTAGGGTGATTTGAGTACCACGCTAGCCCCCTCGAGCCTTAGACCCGTCAAAATATAGGGTCCAATATTCCGACTCTGGTAGGGTCATATTCTCCTTTGTCTCTGTCTAATCAGCAACAAAGTCAACAAGGATTTGGGATTTGATTGCTGTTCGAGGTTTATACTCAATGTCGAAAGCTGAAAGCTCTATGCCCCATTTTGCGACGCGTCCTGTAGCCTCATTGTTATTGATTATATCTCTCATGGGAGCTGTGCTCACCATGGTAATTGGGTGTTCTTGAAAATAATGCCGTAACTTACGGGATGCAAAAAACACACCATAAGCCAGCTTTTGATAATGCGGATATCGCTGTTTTGATTCAGTTAGGACCTCGCTGAGGTAGTAAGTCGGACACTGCACCAGGTGTTCCTGATTTTCCTCTAGTATCTCCACTACCAGGACGACACTAACGACCCTGTTTGTCGCAGCGAGATAGAGCAACATTGGTTCCCTTGGTTCCGGTGCTGCAAGGATAGGAGCAGACGGGAGTACTTATTTCAAGTCTTGTAGTGCAGCTTCAGCTTCATCAGTCCAAACGAATTTTTTGGTCTTTTTCAGGAGCTTGTAAAGTGGTGCGGCTGTTTCTCCGAGCCGGCTTACAAACCGACTGACTGCAGCAATGCAACCAGTTAGTCTTTGAACGCCCTTCAGGCGAGTTGGCCTGGAAATATTGAGTATGGCCTTGATCTTGTCTCGGTTCACCTCTGTGCCTCTTTGAGACATGATGAAACCTAACAAATTTCCGGCTAGAATTCCAAAGAAACATTTCTTTGGATTAAGCATTATGTTGTATTTTTGTAGATTGGCGAATGTTTTCTCCAAGTCGGAAATTAGTGTTTCCTTCTTTTTGGACATCACCGCAATGTCGTCCACATATGCATGTACGTTGCGTCCAATTTGGTCGTGGAGGCAACGTTGCATAGTGCGCTGGTACGTAGCTCTTGCGTTCTTGATCCCAAAGGGCATCGTAATGAAACAGAAGGTTCTGAAGGGGTTACGAATGAAGTTCTGATTTTATCCGATTCATTCATCCGAATTTGGTGATAATCAGAATATGCGTCGAGAAAATAGAGGAGTTCCGAGCCTGCCGTAGAATCAATAACTTGATCAATTCTAGGCAGAGCGAACGGATCTTTGGGACAAGCCTTGTTCAAGGCAGTATAATCAACACACATCCTTAAATCAGTGGTGTCCTTTTTAGGGACCATTACAGGGTTGGCCGACCAATCAGTATGGATGACCTCTTCTATGAATCCGGCTAAATCGAGTCGGGCTAGTTCCTTAGCTATTACCTTACGCTTTACATCGCCAAAACGTCGTAGGGACTGTTTGACGGGTCTAGCATTCGGGTGTACATTTAGAGAGTGCTCGGCAAGTTCCCTAGGTACTTCGGTCATGTCAGATGGCTGCCATGCGAAGATATATTGATTTGCTTGGAGGAACTTGACGAGCGCGCTTTCCTATGCGCTATCTAGGCCTACGCCTATCTGGGTCATCTTGTAGGGGTCATCATCCTTCAACGGCGTCTTCTTCGTCTCTTCCGATGCCTTGAACTCCGGATTTGGCTTTGTCACCTCCTTCTTCATTGCGGGCATCTCAGACAGATCTATGGTCTTCTTGATCTCCTTGTACTCCTGGGCATGCAGCACGGCTTCAGGAAAGGCGGCATTTCCATCCTCGCACTCTAGCGCTTTCTTCGGATCTCCCCTGATGGTGGTCATGCCATTGGGACCTGGAATTTTCATCATATTGTAAATGTAACATGGACGAGCCATAAAAGCCCAATAAGCCAGACGTCTGAATATAGCGTGGTACGCGCTCTTGAACAGGGCCACTTCGAAGGAAAGTGCTTCCGTCCGATAGTTCTTTGGAGTTTCAAAGGTAACATCCAAAGCGATCTCTCCCAGGGAATTTGCTTGTCTTCCTGGGACAACTCCATGAAAGATCACAAAGCTGTGATTCAACTGGGTCTCCGAGATTCGCATCCGGCATAGCATTTCGACATACAGAATATTGATGCTACTACCACCGTCCATGAGAGTCTTGGAGAAACCATAGTCGTCATAAGTGGATTAACGACTAAGGCGTATTTTCCTCGGCTGTGCAACTTAGGCGGATGATCAGCGCGGTCAAAGGTGATTACAACTTCTGACCAGTCTAGATATTGAGGGACAGTCGGAACTATTGCGTTGAGCTCATGCAGAATTGCTTTCTTGACCTTAGCTGGTTGAGATCCGAGGAAAGTGATGTAGGTGTCTTTCTTTGTGGGGAAGGTTTTCTTCCCCTCCGGCTTGGGATTTGAAGGATCAGCTTCCTCCATGTCGGAATCTTCCTTGGTCTCTTTATCTTTTTCAGGATTCTTCTTTCCCTTCTTCCACTTAGCCCTGTAGCCAGCGGTATCATCTTTCTTGATGTCGTCATTGAAACGACACTCGATGTTTGTGTCAGACGAGCCCCCACTGGCATCTAAGTGATGTACACATGGGTTATTGGCAATGTCGTCCTAGGAGTAGGTTTTGCTAGGTTGCTGGTCTCCTCTACCCTAGACTCTTGATGTCCCACGACCGTGTCTGCGACCACCGCCACGTCCTCCAGACCCGAAAGTAGCAGTAACCACTGCCGTTTCCACGTTGGGCTTTTCTTCCGAGGTGTTCTTGCGCTTCTGAGCTTGCTGCTTTGGTTGTTTTGCCGACTATGGCACATCAAGGGCATTCAGTAATCCATCTACGTTGTCGTCAGCATCTACATACTTGCTCGTTGTTTCTATCATCTCTCCCAAATCAGTGACCTTGTCACACTTCAAGCGATGACGTAGTAAACCAATTGGGAGTCCTGCAATGAAAGATTCAATTGTGGTTTGGTCATTTACTCCTTCACAGGATTTCTTGGTATCGATCCATCGTCCGAGATAATCTCGGCAAGTTTCTCCGGCTTTCTAGGTGCAACACTGTAGTTCTCCTACCATACAGGGCCTCCGATATGTGCCTTCGAAATTCTGAAAGAACGCACTTTGCATGTCATACCAGTTGTGGATGGTGTTCTCCGGAAGTCCATCGAGCCATGATCGCACCGTCTTTCGCAACATAAGTGGGAGATATCGGGTTGCGACCAAGCTATTTCTGCCTTTGGCGATGCAGTAGGCCTGGAAAAAATCTGGAAGCCAAGTATCTGGCCGAGCTACACCGTCGTAGGGTTGGATGTGTCTTGAGATAGCAAATCCTTCCGAGAATTTTGTGGCTCTTATGCATGGTCCGAAGCATTTTGGGCCACGTATATGTCATCATTTTCGTAGCACCGCGCCTCTATGTTGGAGTTAATCCGGTGTCTCGCGTCACTTGGAGTCAAAGATCTCCGTCCTGAGTGACAGCTATGGCTGTGGTGCCTTGGTGCCGGAGTTCAGCTTCTACCACCACCCCCTCTGCCACGACGCCCTCCTTGGCCTCCTTGAGATCCGTTGTGATGGATACTTGGTGGAGAAGGTGGGGCAGCTTGATTATTTCCGGTTGATCGCCGGCCTATGTCCGGAGCGTCATTATTCTGGTTCCGGGGAGGGTCTTCATTGCGATGAGCCCCCTGCCGGCTTGTCTCAGCATGGTTTCCGTCGTTTCTTCATCCGTCGCTCCCACCACAGTGGGGCTCAGCCGGATGGCTTGTAGGTCTAGGAGGTGGCATTCTTTGATGGTACTCCTCCCGACGTTTCTCTTTGTCTTCTTCCCTACGATCGTTCGAGTCTCGCCGAGGAGGATTCCTCGGGTATAGCGCAGCAATTGCCTCTTGCTCATCAGCTAAAGCGACGTTGCGCCAGTCACGTGCAGTTCTGTGATGCTGCCCCGAAGATCCGGTTCTTGAGTAGTTATCTTCCCGACGGTCGGAATGGTAATGTTGTTCTGGAGCACGCTCGGGTCTTATTGTAGGGGTTCTGCGTATGAAAACAATAATGTTTACCCTACGCCCCTAAACCCCTGATGCTGCCAGGACCTATCTATTAATAATACAGTAACGGGAGGGGCTTTTCGCGAACTTACCCTTGAAGACCAAAAAGCGTTGTCAACGCTCAGGAGAGCGTGGTTGATGTAGACGAGCCGAAGCCGACCTCAAGGTCGTGATGAAGTCCTTGCGCTCCTATGGCTCCAACGACTTGGGTGCCTCAACTACGACACCTTGCGGGGAGTTATACATGTCCGGTGCCTGACAATGACTCCCGCTTCCCCGATCTGGCAACACTTGTGGAAGTAGAGCTCCTGGATCCGAATCCCGCAGTGTGACAGCGCTCCGTGGTGAAGATGTCTCTGTTGATGGCCCAAAATATATCAAGCTCGTTGGGGAACCCCAAGAGGAAGGTATGATGAGCACAACAGCAAGTTTTCCCTCAGTATGAAACCAAGGTTATCAATCCAGTAGGAGCAAGGAAACACCCCAGAGGTGTAGCTATCTGAACGTTGGCAGGGCGCACTATCAATGCCAGCAGCAACGTGGAGAACTGCACAACACAACCACAGAACTTTGCCCCCAACTTGCGATGAGGTTGTCAATATCACCGGTTTTGCTGAAAACAAAGGATTAAACGTATCGAATGGAAGGAAGTAATAGTTTGCAGAAAGTAAACACAAAGTAGTAAACAGTTTGTAGATTATATGTAAAACAAAGGACCGGGGTCCATAGTTCACTAGAGGTGGCTCTCCTTCAGATAGATAACATGCTGGGTGAACAAATTACAGCGGGGCAACTGAAAAATATCGAGAAAGCATACAAGCATATACTAATCATCTTGACTCCTTTGAGACTTGATTGGGCATTCCAACATTATACATAGACCATCATCCAACTGCATCTATGACTAATAATCCACCTTCAGGTTATCATCCGAACCCCCTCCAGTATTAAGTTGCAAGCAACAGATTATTGCTTTACGAATTGCGTGTAAAGTAAAAATACGATTGTTCTATGAACAAAGGATTGTTGTTTTCTCCCTAGTAGCAACAGCACAGCTAGTACCTTAGAGATTTCTGTCACTTCCCCAGATTACCAGAGGCATGAACCCACTATCGAGCATAAATACTAACTCTTGGAGTTGCTAGCATCTACTTGGCCAAGATAGCTACTAACAATGGAAAGCATGCAAGATCACAAATAACAAAGACATGATAGAATCAATAATCGATCTGGAATAGCATCTCAATATCCATCGGATCCCCGCAAACACAACATGCAGAATTAAAAATAGATGATCTTGATCATGAACGGAGTTCACAAGATCTAGACATGAAAGCACAAAGGAGGAGAACCAGCCATCTAGCTACTACATGGACCCGTAGTCCAGAGATGAACTATTCACGCATCACACCGGAGGCTTGCATGATGATGAAGAAGGCCTCCAGGGTGAATTCCCCTCTCCGGCAGGGTGCCGGAAAGAGCTTCCGATCCCTCCCAATCTAGGGATGGAGATGATGGCAGCTGGCACTGTGGCTCTTGTTAATAGGTTAGTCCAAGAAAGGAGAGGCCGATGGGGTGGTGGGGTCGGCCAGACCACCCCCTGGCGCGGGCCAGGCCTGGCCACATGGCCAGGTAGTGTGGTCGGGCCCCAGCCCTTTTCCGTCTCGTATTCTGGCTCCAGATGTCTTCCGGTAAAATAGTGACTTTGGCTTTTGTCCCGTCCAATTCCGAGAATATTCATTTTCTAACTTCCTGGAACCAAAAACAGTAGAAAACAGGCAGCTGACACTGTGGCTCTTGTTAATAGGTTAGTCCAAGAAATCATATGAAATGTACTCCAAAGTGTGGACAAAACACAAGAAAGTAGACAAAACCAAGCATGGAACATCAAAAATTATAGATACATTTGCAATGTATCAACATCCCCAAGCTTAACTCCTGCTCGTCCTCGAGTAGGTAAGTGATAAAAAGAAAGAATAATTTTTGAGGTGACATGCACCATCATAAACTTGATCAAAGTATTTGTAAAACATTCGAAGCTGGGATCATAGTACTTCCATCATAACATGAAAGACAAAGTTCTAGCAATAAGACAAAGAAACTATGTTGCAACATGAAAAGTCACAAACAAGAGATTCATGAATAACAATGCTTTGCAAGACGTTTGTTTGTTTCACATAAAGAAAACATAGCATAATAGCATTCAGCTTGTCCCTCATAGAGTAGCAAATATAAATGCATAGGACACCTTCAAAGTTCATAAGACTGACTAGATACAAATAGTTTAAAACACGCAATATCAAGTTATGCATCAATCAACTAGTCTTGGGACAATGCACATAGAACTAAGAATTGCCACTATGCTCTCAAAGTAGGTGCATAAAGATAGAAGGTGGAGACTCAATGTATAAGTGGAAGAAAGGCCTTCATAGAAGGAAGCATAGATTCAAGTTTCATAAAGGGCTTCCAAAAATTATGTACTTATAGCTTTCAGTTCTCATTGCCCCTATCATAAGCATCTTGAAGGTGATTAAGGTTAAAGTGAACAAACTATGGTGCACATGCTTGGCGAAGTATAAGTTAGAAATCTCATGTCCCTTTGATACATTGCAAATGTATCTATAATTTTTGATGTTCCATGCTTGGTTTTATCTACTTTCTTGTGTTTTGTCCACACTTTGGAGTATTTTTCATATGATTTCTTGGACTAACCTATTAACAAGAGCCATAGTGCCATCTGCCTGTTTTCTGCTGTTTTTGGTTCCAGGAAAGTCAGAAAATGAATATTCTCGGAATTGGACAGGACAAAAGCCAAATTCGCTATTTTACCGGAAGGCATCTGGAGCCAGAATACGAGATGGAGAGGAGCCAGGGGGGCACCACACCACCTGGCCACGCTGGCCAGGACTAGCTGCGCAAGGGGGTGGTGTGGCTAGCCCTGGCACCCCCTCGGCCTCTCCTTCCGCCTATATATTGCCCTCGGGACCAAAACCCTAAGTACCTGATCAAAAATCCACGAAAGAGTCTGTAGCCACCGTCATCTCCATCCCTAGATCGGGAGGGATTTGAAGCTCTTCCCGGCACCCTGCCGGAGAGGGGAATTCACGCTGGAGGCCTTCTTCATCATCATGCAAGCCTCCGGTGTGATGCATGAGTAGTTCAACTCTGGACTACGGGTCCATGTAGTACCTAGATGGTTGGTTCTCCTCCTTTGTGCTTTCATGTCTAGATCTTGTGAGCTCCGTTCATGATCAAGATCATCTATTTGTAATTCTACATGTTGTATTTGCAGGGATCCGATGAATATTGATATGCTATTTCAGATTGATTATTGATTCTATCATGTCTTTGTTATTTGTGATCTTGCATGCTTTCCGTTGTTAGTAGCTATCTTGGCCAAGTAGATGCTAGCAACTCCAAGAGTTAGTATTTATGCTCGATAGTGGGTTCATGCCTCTGGTAATCTGGGGAAGTGACAGAAATCTCTAAGGTACTAGATGTGCTATTGCTACTCGGGATAAAACAACAATCCTTCATTCATAGAACAATTGTATTGTTTACATTTCACGCAATTCGTAAAGCAATAATCTGTTGCTTGTAACTTAATACTGGAGGGGGTTCGGATGATAACCTGAAGGTGGTTTAATAGTCATAGATGCAGTTGGATGGCGGTCTATGTATAATGTTGTAATGCCCAATCAAGTTCCAAAGGAGTCAAGATGATTAGTATATGCTTGTATGCTTTCTCGATGTTTGTCAATTGCCCCGCTGTAATTTGTTCACCCAGCATGTTATCTATCTTAAGGAGAGCCACCTCTAGTGAACTATGGACCCCGGTCCTTTCTTTTACATAGAATCTACAAAATTGTTTAATGCTTTGTGTTTACTTTCTGCAAACTATTACTTCCTTCCATTTGATACATTTAATCCTTTGTTTTCAGAAAAACCGGTGAGATTGACAACCTCATCGCAAGTTGGGGGCAAAGTTCTGTGGTTGTGTTTTGTAGGTTTCCACGTTGCTACTAGCACCGATAGTGCACCCTGCCAAGGCTCACCTAGCAATACCTTTGGGGTGTTTCCTTGCTCCTACTGGTTCGATTAAACCTCGGTTTCATAACTGAGGGAAACTTGCTGCTGTGCTCATCATACCTTCCTCTTGGGGTTCCCCAACGAGCTCCACATCAACACCGAACCATCAAGCATATTTCTGGCGCCGTTGCCGGGGAGTCAAGGACATCTTCACAAGGGGAGTCCCTCATAACCAATCTCTTTACTTTGTTATTTTTGTTTTGCTTAGTTTGCTTGTTTTGTTATCAAAAACACACAAAAAATTAGTTTTTACAAGTTTGCTTTCTTTATTGAAAACACAAAAAAAATAGTTCCTATCTTAAGTTGCCATTATGTCTAGCCTAGCTCCAATTACTATGTCACCTGAGGAAATGATTTTCACTTTTAAACAAGGAATAGAGCAGAGCTTCAAGGAAGCTTGGTCTAGAATCTCTGATCTACATGAAAAAACTGAGCCTAAAATGACTCAAAGCTTGTTCCTTAGCAGTTTTTACCTTGGAATTGCTCTTTGCTATAGATATGCTTTAGATGTTGTTGTGGGAGGAGATTTCCTCCAATGTAATTAGGATGATGCTATTAATTCTATAAAGAAATTGATCCTTACTTACAACTTGCCTAGCCAAACTGATATTTCTTTCGCAAGAATATTTGCTAGATTGAACACTCTTGAGACTAGCACTACTAGCTTAAAAGATTGCTATAATACTCTTAGGGAGCATCATAATTATGTTCCAATAAATTCTGAACCATCAAAGGGACTCCCCACAGTAAAGATTGATATAAATACTGAAACCTTTCAAGCTCGCTGTGATATCATGTCTGAATTTTGTCTTATGCCCAAAGATATTTATGAATCTTTGAATCTTTGGGGGCTTATTGAAGTAGAAAAAAGAAATATCTCTTGCTAATAATGCTACCATATTACCTATTGGAATAGCTGAAGGAGTGTTTACAAAGATCCTTGGGAAAATGATTTCTACTGATTATCTTGTTATTAAATGTGCAGGAAAAGGACAACTTACACTTGGAAGGTCCCTATTAGAACTCCTTGGAGCAATAATAGATGTGGGAAAGGGGATCATGCACCTTTCTTCTCCACCAATCAATCATATTTTCCCCAAGGTTAAGAATAAAAGTAAGATATGTAAGGGCAAGAAATTTGGTTTTAATGCTTCTTCATTTGAGAACACTTGATTCTTTCTTGCTTCTTTTGCCGAACTTAAAGGCGTTAAAGAAAAGTACTTATTGGGAGATAACCCAAAAGTTTTAGATGAGCCTTGGAAGTTATTACTTCAGTAATAACCGCTCCTTATCCTTTTTATTTGTTTTTTGTGCCAAGAGTAACCTCTAATGAGAGAGAAGTAATGATTGGGAAAGTTGCTGTCCCGAAACAGATTTCTATGCTTCACCGTAAAAATTTGTGTAAAATCTCTGAACGTCCTTTTGAGGCGTTAATTTTTATTCTTGTGCCCCAGGTTGTTATCTAACTTTCTTTAGATCAACACTTTTTGATTTGGGCAACATAAGGTCTTCGAAAAAATTCATCTTTACCTGCTGGTCTGTTTTGACAGATTTCTGCCATTTTCTACATTTGCTTCTTGTTGGTTCCTTTTTGAGTTGTTTTGGGCAATTGAGCTTTTGGAGGGAAGTGCTACATTAGCTAGTATTCTAATGGAAGCTTATTGGTGTTAGAACTGAACCTTAAGACTTATTATCTTGAGTGCACTAATGTTGCTAATAAAGATTGTGTGAAGTTTTGTATGAAGGAACAATTTCAGGTGTATGGAAGGAATGAGTAATGAGATGAAGGATGGACTAAAGCTCAAGCTTGGGGATGCCACGCGTGTCACCCCAAGAAATATCCAAGAAGTACAAGCATCAAAGCTTGGGGATGCCCAAGGCATCCCCTTCTTCATCAATAAAAATCCCAGGTTTCTTCCAAACGCATCATTTTTATTGTTTCATGCACAGTTGCATTGTTCTTGGAGCGTCTTCTTTTTTGTTTTTGTTTTGGTTTTTTGTTTGATTTTATTTGCTTAGTTTGCTGAATAAATTGGTTGGGCCCCCTCTTTCATACATTGGTTTTCAAATAGTTTGGTTTGGTTTGGAAAAGAGTAGGAAAGTTCATGCTTAAGTGGTAAAAAGAGCTTGTTTTTGACTGTGGCCTATGCTTTGTCATGCCATGCTTGATATTGTTTTGGATTTATGCTTAGTATTCTTTGCTGTAGCATGACTTGTTATAAACAATTGAGATTGCTTAATGTGCCTTGGATGAATCATGCGTTGTTTTAGCATATTAAAGCATAGTATAGTGGTATTCTCCTTTGATGCTTTATTTGGGTTGACTTGGCGCATGCTCACACCATGTTATGACTATCTCAAGTCACCATAAGCCTTTATGATCCTTTAGTTTTCAACTTGTAGTATCACTGTATGCTTTGATCAATGATGTTTTGTCGCTCTGCATGATTATGGCCATTATTGCTCTCTTAGTTTGTCGCTTCCACTCTTTTGCTAGCCTCCACAACCAAGTATGAGTTCCACTCATGCATCCAACTCCCTAAACCAAGTTTTTCCAAAGAGTCCACCATACCTACCTACTAGCTTATGCTATTTCAATTATATTCATGTTTTTGTTTACCTTCCAAATTAAACTTGTTATGAGAAAACTGGTGATTAAAGCTCTCACGAACTTGATGGCACACTTTACTTTTCTTGCCCTTAATAAACTTGTACCATTGTGTCGTCTATGTTGTATATGCTTGCACTTATTTGTTGGTAATTAGCAGAACCATGCTGTCATGGGGAGCACTTTCAACATTGCACTAGTACTTTGTACCTAGTTGATATCATGCTCTTTTGTCTATGGATGTAGTCGGTGTGAAATGAAAGGGGAGCTTGTAAGTCCATGGAGTTATGTATATGTGTTAGAGAAACGCCTGGGCCACTGGTCTAATCCATGCTTACATGGTGGAAACCTGTAGCATAACCATAATGAGCTGTCTAAGCATTCTTCTTATAAAAAAGAGTCCTATATTGAGAAAAAGGAGAAAAAGAAAAAAAGATTATGAAAAGAGGAAAGATAGAAAAAAGCACCATATTCCCATGGTAAATAAGAAGATTGCTGAGATGCTCGTTGTCTGCTTGCCTTGTCATTTTGATACTGGGGTCCATAGTTCACTAGAGGTGGCTCTCCTTCAGATAGATAACATGCTGGGTGAACAAATTACAGCGAGGAAATTGACAAACATCGAGAAAGCAATACATGCATATACTAATCATATTGACTCCTTTGAGACTTGATTGCGTATTACAACATTATACATAGACCGCCATCCAACTGCATCTATGACTAATAATCCACCTTCAGGTTATCATCCAACCCCCTCCAGTATTAAGTTGCAAGCAGACAACGAGCATCTCAACAATCTTCTTATTTACCATGGGAATATGGTGCTTTTTTCTCTCTTTCCTCTTTTCATAATCTCATTTTTTTCTCTTTTTCTCTTTTTCTCAATATTGGACTCTTTTTTATAAGAAGAGTGCTTCATAGACAGCTCATTATGGTTACGCTGCAGGTTTCCACCATGTCAGCATGGATTAGACCAGCGACCCAGGTGTTTCTCTAAACATATACATAACTCCATGGACTTACAAGCTCCCCTTTCATTTCACACCGACAACATCCATAGACAAAAGAGCATGATATCAACTAGGTACAAAGTACCCGTGCAATGTTGAAAGCGTTCCCCATGACAGCATGCTTCTGCTAATCCCCAACAAATAAGTGCAAGCATATACAACATAGACGACACAATGTTTCAAGTTTATTAAGGGCAAGAAAAGTAAAGTGTGCCATCAAGTTCGTGAGAGCTTTAATCACTAGTTTTCTCATAACAAGTTTAATTCGGAAGGTAAACAAAAGCATGAATATACTTGGAATAGCATAAGCTAGTAGGTAGGTATGCTGGACTCTTTGGAATAACTTGGTTTAGGGAGTTGGATGCCTGAGTGGAACTCATACTTGGTTGTGGAGGCTAGCAAAAGACTGGGAGCAACAAACTAAGAGAGGAGTAATGGCCATAATCATGCAGAGCGACAAAACATCATTGATCAAACATAAAGTGATACTACAAGTTGAAAACTAAAGGATCATAAAGTCTATGGTGACTTTGGATAGTCATAACATGGTGTGAGCATGCGCCAAGTCAAACCAAATAAAACATCAAAGGAGAATACCACAATACTATGCTTTAATATGCTAAAACAACGCATGATTCATCCAAGGCACATTAAGAAATCTCAATTGTTTATAACAAGTCATGCTACAAAAAAAATACTAAGCATAAAGCCAAAACAATATCAAGCATGGCATGACAAAGCATAGGCCACAGTCAAAAACAAGCTCGCTTTACCACTTAAGCATGAGCTATCCTACTCTTTTCCAAACCAAACCAAACTATTTGAACACCAATGTATGAAAGAGGGGGTCCAACCAATTTATTCAGAAAACTAAGCAAACTAAGAAAACGAAAAACCAAAATGAAAACAAAAAAGAAGACGCTCCAAGAACAACTGAACTGCGCATGAAATAATAAAAATGAAGGTTCTGTGATTTTTATTGATGAAGAGGGGAATGCCTTGGGAATCCCCAAGCTTTGATGCTTGTACTTCTTGGATATTTCTTGGGGTGAAACGCTTGGCATCCCCAAGTTTGAGATTTAGTCCATCTTTCATCTCATTACTCATTCCTTCCATACACCTGAAATTTTTTCCTTCATACAAAACTTCACACAATCTTTATTAGCAACACTAGTGCACTCAAGATAATAAGTCTTTAGGTTCAGTTCTAACACCAATAAACTTCCATTAGAACACTAGCTACTGTAGAACTTCCCTCAAAAATCTCAATTCCCCAAAAGAACTCAAAAAGGAACCAACAAGAAGCAAATGCAGAAAATGGTAGAAACCTGTCAAAATAGACCAGCAGGTAAAGACGAATTTTTTAGAAGACCTTCTGTTGCTCAAAACAAAAAGTGTTGGACTAAAGAAAGTTACATAACAACCTGGGGCAGAAGCACAAAATTCACGCCTCAAAAGGATGTACAGAGATTTTACACGAATTTTTACGGTGAAGCACATAAATCTGTTTCGGGACAGCAACTTTCCCAATCATTACTTCTCTCTAATTAGAGGTTACTCTTGGAACAAAAAGCAAACAAAAAGGATAAGGAGCGGTTATTAGTAAAGTAATAACTTCCAAGACTCATCTAAAACTTGTTGGTTATCTCCCAATAAGTACTTTTCTTTAACGCCTTTAAGTTAGGCATAAGAAGCAAGAAAAAGAATCAAGTGTTCTCAAATGAAGAAGCATTAAGATCAAATTTTGTTTTCAGAGGAGAGGCAAAAAAATCTTCTCTCTCTTATTAGGGAAATGTTCTATACCTTTCTTGAGTGGGAGTTGATATTTAATGGTGCCTTCTTTCATATCAATAATGGCACCAACAGTTCTAAGAAAAGGTCTTCCCAAAGTAATAGGACAAGAAGCATTGTATTCAACATCCAAAACATAGAAATCAACGGAGACATAGGAATTGTTAACCATAATAAGAACATCATTAATACTCCCCATGAGTTTATTTTTAGCATTATCTTCAAGTGGGACATTCAAATAACAATCTTCAAGTGGTGGCAAATCAAGCATGTCATAAATCCTTCTAGGCATAATAGAAACACTACTATCAAGATCACATAAAGCTTTGAAATCAAAATCATTCACTTTCATATTAATGATGGGTTCCCAATCATCTTCTTGTTTTATAGGAATAGAAGCTTTGTGTTTCATCTTTTCTTCTTTAATCTTCATGAGAGCATCAGTAATTTGTTTTGTAAAGGCCATGTTCATAGCATTAGCATCAACACTAGTGGTGGTGATAGTAGAAATCAACACTAGTGGTGGTGATAGTAGAAACACTAATGTTTCTAGCAATTTCATCTTCTCTTTCCCACTTAGCATGTAATTCAGCTAATAGTCTAACATTTTCATCAATTCTTACTTGTATGGCATTAGTAGCTGCAAAGGGATTATCATTAATTTCAGGTTTAGCAGCCATTTTATTCAAAGAAGATTGAGCTTCAGCCAAAGATGCTATATTTCTTTCAGCATTAGAGAGTTTTTCCTCAATAGTTTTATTGAAAGCAGTTTGCTTACTAATAAAGTCTTTAAGCATAACTTCAAGTTCAGAGGGAGCACTCCTATTATTGTTGTTGGAATTTCCGTAAGCATTACCATTGTTGGGAGGATATGGCTTATAATTGTTGTTACCAAAATTATTCATGTAGGCATTGTTGCTAAAATTGTTATTTCTTATGAAGTTCACATCAACTTGCTCTTCTTGAGCAACCAAAGAGGCTAAAGGAACATTATTTGGATCAATATGGGCTTTCCCATTAACAATCATAGACATAATAGCATCAATCTTATCACTCAAGCAAGAGGTTTCCTCAATAGAATTTACCTTCTTACCTTGTGGAGCTCTTTCAGTATGCCATTCAGAGTAGTTAACCATCATATTATCCAGAAGCTTTGTTGCAGCACCCAAAGTAATGGTCATAAAGGTACCTCCAGCAGCAGAATCCAATTGGTTCCTTGAAGAATAGTTCAATCCTGCATAAAAAGTTTGGATGATCATCCAAGCAGTCGGTCCATGGGTGGGAAAATTCTTTACCAAAGATTTCATTCTTTCCCAAGCTTGAGCGACATATTCATTATTAGATTGTTTAAACTTCATTATTTCACTTCTCATAGATATAATCTTAGCAGGAGGATAGTATTTTCCAATGAAAGCATCTTTGCATTTAGTCCAAGAATCAATACTATTCCTAGTTAAGGAATTCAACCATTCTTTAGCTTTTCCTCTTAAAGAGAAAGGAAACAATTTCAGCTTAATAATATCACCATCTATATCCCTATGCTTTTGCATCTCACAAAGTTCAACCAAGTTATTTAGATGGGCAGCAGCATCTTCATTACCAATACTAGAAAATTGTTCTCTCATAACAAGATTGAGTAAAGCAGGTTTTATCTCAAAGAAAGTAGCTTCAAGCACAGGTGGAGCAATAGTTGTGCTCATAAAATCATCATTGTTGGTGCTAGTGAAGTCACACAACTTAGTGTTTTCAAGAGTAGTCATTTTTTTGTGTTTTCAATAAAGAAAGCAAACTTGTAAAAACTATTTTTTTTGTGTTTTTGATAAAGAAACAAGCAAACAAAGCAAAAGTAAACTAAGCAAAGCATAAATAACAAAGTAAATAGATTGGTTATGAGGGACTCCCCTTGTGAAGATGTCCTTGACTCCCCAGCAACGGCGCTAGAAAAAGTTTATGGCCCAAAATATACTGAGCTCGTTGGGAACCCCAAGAGGAAGGTATGATGAGCACAGGAGGAAGTTTCCCTCAGTTATAAAACCAAGGTTTAATCGAACCAGTAGGAGCAAGGAAACACCTCAAAGGTGTTACAAGCTGAGCTTTGGCAGGGCGCACTACCGGTGCTAGTAGCAACGTGGAGACCTGCACAACACAAGCACAGAACTTTGCCCCCAACTTGCGATGAGGTTGTCAATCTCACCAATTTTGCTGAAAACAAAGGATTAAACGTATTGAATGGAAGGAAGTAATAGTTTGCAGAAAGTAAACACAAAGCAGTAAACAGTTTTGTAGATTGTATGTAAAAGAAAGGACCGGGGTCCATAGTTCACTAGAGGTGGCTCTCCTTCAGATAGATAACATGCTAGGTGAACAAATTACATCGGGGCAATTGACAAACATCGAGAAAGCATACAAGCATATACTAATCATCTTGACTCCTTTGAGACTTGATTGGGCATTACAACATTATACATAGACCGCCATCCAACTGCATCTATAACTAATAATCCACCTTCAGGTTATCATCCGAACCCCCTCCAGTATTAAGTTGCAAGCAACAGATTATTGCTTTACGAACTGCGTGTAAAGTAAACAATACGATTGTTCTATGAAAAAAGATTGTTGTTTTCTCCCTAGTAGAAACAGCACATATAGTACCTTAGAGATTTCTGTCACTTCCCCAGATTACCAGAGGCATGAACCCACTATCGAGCATAGATACTAACTCTTGGAGTTGCTAGCATCTACTTGGCCAAGATAGCTACTAACAAGAGAAAGCATGCAAGATCAAAAATAACAAAGACATGATAGAATCAATAAACGATCTGAAATAGCATCTCAATATCCATCGGATCCGCGCAAACACAACATGTAGAATTACAAATAGATGATCTTGATCATGAACGGAGCTCACAAGATCTTGACATGAAAGCACAAAGGAGGAGAACCAGCCATCTAGCTACTACATGGACCCGTAGTCCAGAGATGAACTACTCACGCATCACACCGGAGGCTTGCATGATGATGAAGAAGGCCTCTAGGGTGAATTCCCCTCTCTGGTAGGGTGCCGGAAAAAGCTTCAGATCCCTCTCGATCTAGTGATGGAGATGACAGCGGCTACAAACTCTTTCATGGAATTTTGATCGGGTACTTAGGGTTTTGGTATCGGAAGCAATATATAGGCGGAAGGAGAGGCCGAGGGGGTGTTGGGGTCGGCCAGACCACCCCCTAGCGTGGGCCAGGCCTGGCCACGTGGCCAGGTGGTTTGGCCAGGCCCCAGCCCTTCTCCTTCTCGTATTCTGGCTCTAGATGTCTTCTGGTAAAATAGTGACTTTGGCTTTTGTCCCGTCCAATTCTGAGAATATTCATTTTCTGACTTCCTGGAACAAAAACAGGAGAAAATAGGCATCTGGCACTGTGGCTCTTGTTAATAGGTTAGTCCAAGAAATCATATGAAAAGTACTCCAAAGTGTGGACAAAACACAAGAAAGTAGATAAAACCAAGCATGGAACATCAAAAATTATAGATACATTTGCAATGTACCAGTCTCTTGTTCGGGCAGTCCAGACTTGGGACCATGATCATGAGAGAGAGAGAAAATATCAATTAGAGGTCCTCCCAAAAGTGAGAAGACCTTTATTGATTATTGGGTGTGTTTAATTTGGCCAAATACGCCGACTATATATAGGGGGAGGGGAGGTACTGCCTCCGTCAAAGTCCCGGGGTGGGACTAAAGGAGATGAGGGGGGGGCTGGCCTACTAGGGCGCCGGCCACCCCCTTGGCCCCTTCTCCCTCTCTCCTTTACCTAATGGGCCCTCTCCCCTCCGGGAATTGGCCCATTAAGCCTTTGGCCATTTAAATTGATTTTTCTCTTTATTAAATAATTATGAATAAATGATTAAATAAATATTTAACATTCATTCACAAATTATTCAACCTCCGTGGCTATGGAACACTTCCACCTCCACTCCGGACATCCTCCGGACTTACCAAAACCCTTTCGGTTTTCTCCCTACTACTCTTTGGTGATTCTACCGATCCTATAAACACTCTCTAAGCATCATCAAGCCCTTAAGCGTGATACCCCACGATTCGGGAACTCTCCAGACATGGTTGGGACACTCCCGCACCAATGATCGACAAAGGGACATGGATGGCCATGTGACCCATGTGCGTTCCACGAAGATCTTTCGTCGTTTGAACCGGGATAGTCGTGTCTTCTTCCCTTTGTCTCTCGATACTTGCATTGCCCGAGATCTGATCAATGACATCACCATGTCGTGCTCAATATCGTTACCGAACAATGCTACTTGACTCGTTCCGACAAGTGATATCCCTGTGATCAAATCACACGCTGCGCAGCTATTGGATATAACCTCTCCGAGTGGGCCCTTGAGTATCTTCCCGTCACATGGACGGACAAATCCCGCTCTTCGCATATATTGCCTCTACGGTTTCCTCTGAGTACCTGAACACACCTTTATAACCACTATATTACCAAGTGGCGCTTGATGCTATCTAAGCACTCTCGGGAGACAGTGATTGATATAGCCTCACAGTCTACGGAATAGTATACGAGGATCCATTTCTAATCATCACAACTTGAACTTCGTGACATGATCGGGTCACGATGTTTAGGTTGGGTATTGGTTCATCATCTCATTCTCCGAATGAGTTGACTCCATTTCCAACTGGCATAAATGCCACATGATCAGGAAACATGACATATGTTGACCAATGAACCAGTGACTAGAGTTTCACTGGGAACCCCTGGTTGTTTGTATATCACACGTGTATTGATGTTTCCACTCAATACAGTTATAGCATGATATAGAACTTAATCATAAACTATATGAAATATGATAATTGTCCTTATAACTATTTGTCTCTAGGGCATATTTCCAACACTTATGTCATTCCAAGCCGGATCCGTGCGACATTGGTCGGATTGGGAGACCAGTTTTCCGCTTCTGGATTTCGCGGCCCTTTGCTGCTCCAGACCCTTGGTGAGTAGCTTGATGCCCAATCGAACCTGTTCTGGGCCTGGATTATTTGACACGATATCTCGAGCTACAATAGTGTTTTGCACCGGCATTGGATACAACAGATCTCCCTTGCTGTCGAGTCGAGGCATCCCCAGGTCTCCCTCAAAGAGAACGTTGTGTACTTTCGGAAATTGATCATCACATGTGTGACGTTTCTGGGTCTTCTGATGCTGCTGAGAGATGTACTTGTCTGCAGTTGCCATCGATGTTTTTGTCTTCATCGATGTTTTTGTCTTCATCCAGGAGTACTTGGCGACACGCTTCTAGGGCCTGGGCCCTTTCATCTAGTTCTTCAGCGGTAAGTTCTGCAACTATTGGGATATGTGTGGTTAATGCAGCATCGATGAGTTTACGCGCACCTTCGGGATCACTTGTCCATCCACCGACTCTTCTTTGGGCTCGTCTGGGATAAGTGCTCCATCCGAGTCTTCCTCATATTCCTCGGAAATCACTTCCTCTATCAGAAGTTATTTTGCCAGGGTCTTGTTCTTCTTGTTCTTCTTCTTTGCCTTCTTGGCAGTACCGGTAGAGAAGACGGCTTTGGGCCCGATTCCTGAAGTCAAACTTTGATCGGTACTTTCGGCCATTTGGTCCTCGGGCTTATCTCCGAGATCCATGTTGTTCTGCGCTTTAGGAGAGTTTTCTCTGGATCCTTCATCCATGGCTTATCCTTCTTCTACAGCTGTGGTGTTAAGCTCCTCTTCATATTCAGCGGAGAACTTTCGAAAATCTGCCGATGTCATGGAATCATCCGAAGATGTCGGTAAGTCGACGCTTGTTCTGATTGTCTCTAGCACCGAGTCTTCGTTGTCTCCAGCATCGGCAGAGCCGGATCCGGATCCAACGTATCCGACAAAGTGCGATGTGTGCCTCCTGAGATGGTTGCGGTCTTCTTGGTAGGCTTCGTCGAAACGCTTGATGGTCTCGAGGATTGCATCCATGCTTGCGTTTTGCATCATCATGCGTCTCAACGTGTATCTCAGGAAAGGCATGTCTGTTCCAGCATCATCAGAGCCAGAACCAGAGTTATCTTCTTGCTCTTCCTAGATTTTGACCTCCACAGGTGGATCGATCTGGGATTCGACCTTGCTAGGGAGATCCACTCCAGATCCGACTTGTACTGCGAGATCTGCCTCAGGTTCAGCTTTCTCCACTATCTCCACAACTAGTGCAGGCTGGTGGGATTAGGGTCTTCTAAGATCCGGAACTCTGCCGCCTCCGCGGACAAAGGGGACCCAGTAATTTCTTCTGCCTCTATCATCACCGCTAGGGTGGGTGGGACAGGTTCAGTGAAACTGATGTAAACATTGATCTCACCGAAAGACATGATGATGTAGGTGGTCACGGCTTATCTAGCCAGAATTAAAGTCTCGTCGAGAACAATGAGAGGGACGGCAGTGCCGTAGAGGATGCGACCTATGGTGATAGTCTTGTCGATTCCGATTCTTGCAGATTCCGCTCGGAACGCATATCTGAAGCTCACTTGCCCCACGGTGGGCGCCAACTGCCATCGGATTGATGACAAGTATGCCAAGAGGGGGTCCTCAAGGCATGTGGAAGAGGGGTGTGAGACGTACGGGATTCCGGGACTGTGAGCACACAAGTTTACCCAGGTTCAAATCCACCGGCTTTGGACGGATCATACTCCTGCTAGCAATCCAGTAATACGGCAGAGCCGGAATATGGGTTACAAGGTTTTCGCCTGTGCGAGTTGATATTGTAGACTATTGTGAGGGTGCCCTAAAGGCTCTCCCTAGGACATCTTATATAGATATCCGGCATAGGTTTTACAGTAGAGATCTATTTGGCTACGACTAAGAGTCAGTTACAAAGTACATCTTGAACTACAAGTAACACTATGGGCCTATGTCGGTAAGTCTTCTGGGCCTTCCCATAGCCGGACTGAACTCCGTCTCTTCTCCCTGACTAGGCCGCTTGTGAAGGAAAGCTCTAACCCGAAGTGGGCCACCCTAGTTAGTGAGGTATAGTGAGGCTACCCAGAAAGTATATCCCCAACAAAACACATTTGCAGTGTTAAGTATATTTGATACTTGTTCTGCTTTACTAAAAACAGGTCCTTCTGCATGAGAGGTACTAGCTGGAGAGGAGGTGACGTTGTGTGTTGATGGCGAGCATGATCATGATGGCCGACGACACTCTCCCTCAACATTTATCATTTAGTTTATGTTTAGGATGATTACTGTAAATCAAAATATTATGAACTTCTTTAGTGTGTCTCACATTTTGTGAGACGGTTATTCATATGAGTTTGTAACAAACAGTTGCTCCACTTTTATGAATGATTTCTATTCGTGTTCATATCTTGTTTGATTATATGTGATTTATCCTTGTTGTTTGAAACTAATTGATAATGCATGAACATTTGTAAAATATTGAAATGCCTTAAAATACCCAACTTAATGATATATTCATTAATGAATGAAACCATTGTTTAAATTCGAAGTTATGCGATGATATGTGAAAGATATTCAATTTCTTATCACATATAAATGATGCCCAAGTTCGGCAAAATAACTTGAACACCGTGTATTACTTGAATACAAAGTGAATTGTTGAAAGTAAATACATACTCGATGTATTGTGTTTTGACAATATCATTATATGATTGTTTAAATGTGTAAAGAAGTTAACAAAGGAAACATAAGTATGAAACTATTTGATATGATCAAGTTGTTTCATCCAACAAAGGGTATGAATATAAAAAAGAACCTAATTACTATGATTTGATCAATAGTAATGAAATTCAACTTTATAAGATTGGCATAAAAGAAATTGTGAAATGCAAAGCGTTTTGAAACGTCAAAATGCAAAGCATCACAAAGTGATATTGGATATCAAAATGGGTGAATAGATGGCGCCAAATAATTCGTTGTAGTATAGATGTAGAGACCATTAGTTAGAAATAGTTAGCACTCAATTAGAATATATAGTGAACCATATGAATTCGCGAGATCGGCTCCGTATCAAGTATGGATCATCGTAAAAGTTTTGGGGTTATTTGATATAACCAAAACAATAGAGAATAAGTCCTTGTAGAGTATTCATTGGAAACTTTGAATACGAAATCCATAGCTAAACCAAAAGAGAAGCAAAACTAGTATTGCTTGGATTTTGGTACATTCTTGAGAAAGCTCACTTTCAGTGATATTTCTCGATTATGAAGCAGATGGAAGATAGTGAAAAACATGATGAGGATTCAAATCCCTGCGTCAGAGTGTTGTGAAGCGCAACGTACAACGTTACTGGACATTTCTCTTCACGGAAGGAAAGAATCAATGATAATGATCATTGTGTTTTCCCCACTGGTGTTTTCACTACATGAAGTAGGATTCAAAATGTAACCCATATCTTGTATGGAGACATTTGTGAATCCTTTGTCATGATTCTTGGAATATGACATACCTACAAACTATTAAGGAAATAATGGTAAACTAGAATTATGAGAAATCCTAAAAGCAAAATTCCCTTGAGATTAGAAAGAAATTCATTGCTGAATCTCACAAGTAAAAGGGGTTACTTGAATTTTCCCAAATGACTGCAAAGCCATAGTGGAAAAGGGGGTGAATGACAAAAGCACAATTTGTCAAGTATTGGACGAATTCAAATGAATTTGATTCTTGTGTGCTTAATATCCAATGGATTTAAAACTAGTAAAAGTACTAGTATCTCATAGTAAACCTCCAAGTTTGATATTTGATCAAAAAAATTGAAGTTGTTCAAAATAGTGAGTAGATATGCAATTTGCATGAAATTGAGTGGGAGCTATGAAAGTGTTCCTAGAACAATATGTGAATGACATATTTTTGAGTGGGAGCAATATAAGTCTCAAATTCAAATATGTAGGAACATAGTTTGAGTAAGAGTAGTGACTCATACCCAAATATGTTAGAAACATATTTTGAGTGGGAGCTTATAGAGGAATTCTTAAGTGTGTTAAGAATAAAAGTGCAAGTATCGATAAATAATGATTTATAAGGTGTAGAAGTTGATAATAAGTGTATTATGATATTATGTAGTATTCCTTAAGGGATTCTGAAAAGGGTTTCAGAATAAAAGTTAATTAAGGAACTGGTCCTTAATAACTCAAATTAGGAATGGTATTAAGTTTAACATCAATGGTTGGAAGAAAGAAAGGATGATCATCATCCACTATGTTGAGACATAGGTTCTATCTTAGAAAACCATGATGATAACTTAACATACACTACAAGGAATCTGGCTTTATATGACCCTCTATTTTCGTCACATAATCGTCACAATAGTCTGTTTATGACGATTCTATGACGATTTTGATATCGTCGAAAGCTGGGCGTCGCAAATGAACTATAACGATGATTTTGGTATAATCGTCATAATCGTCTATGACGATATTGGATCGTCATAAGCGTTATGACGATCCAAAATCGTCATGAGCAAACTGGCCTAGCCAGGTCAGATCCCACATGGCTGATCCGATGTGGCATAGAATCAGCCCAGTCCATTTCAAAATTTGTATGGGCCAAGCCCAACAATTCGATCCATTAATATTTTCCTATTAATTCTCGTTGCTGCTTGGGCCCAACCCAACAATTTAGCCTTTTTATTTTTAGGGCCATAGCCTTTTTACTGCCCAACTCTTTTTTATTTTGAACCATTTTTTCCTAGAATTGTTAACTGCCCCTGTCCAATATTTTTTTAGGCCGTGGCCTTTTAACAGCCCAAGTAGCATTTGGATGAATACATAGGCATTACACGAATTATATTTCGGTATGACGATTTCATCTAATGAAATTATGATGATATGAACACAAAACGTCGTAATTCTAGAGGGTTTTGACTCCTCCAAATGGTCTATGACCATTTTGTGCGAAATCCTCATAGATCTATGACAATTTCATTCCACGTCACTACTAGAAGGTCACAAGTGAACACATTTTTTGTAGTGATAATATATGATCCAATAAGGAACATTTGGAAGTGATTAAGTTCGAATCACAGAACGTTGAGCTAAGATTGTCCACAGTGTCTAACAGAGAACTGTAGACATGTTTTCCAAATCCATAAAGGATGACATATCTTAAAACATAAAGGGTTATGTTATAAAGGAATATGCTGGAAACTCCCGTAATATCGATTAGAGTCAAGTAGGAAGCAAGGTGAACAAAACATCAAAAGTTGCACAGAGTGCACTCGTGTTTCGATGGTTACATTTATAATAATAGATAAGGGTACCATCTAAAGTGTTGTATAATGTTATGGCAGGGCTAGTTCGCTTTTAACGTAGAATGATGTGTCCCAGGGCACAGTGCCCATGAGAAAGACCTCGAGGTTGATCTAAAGTCATTGTAGGCTCCTAGAATCAGGCCTCGTTCTGCTGCCATAGCGACAATGCATACACTTAGATGTTATCATGTGATGATAAAGTATTAATGTCAATCAAGGTGACCTTAGTAAGTTGCAAAGGATTTGGAACTATAAAGTACAGACCCAAGACTCAACCTCTTCCATGAACAAGCATGTTCAGGGTACCGGATATGGTGCCAATGATTAATAACAAATGTAGCTAGTGTATTTGTACTCTAGTGCAAGTGGGAGACTGTTGGAAATATGCCCTAGAGACAAATAGTAATAAGGACTATTATCATATTTCATATAGTTTATGATTAAGTTTTATATCATGCTATAACTGTATTGAGTGGAAACATCAATACACGTGTGATATATAAACAACCAGGGGGTTCCTAGTGAAACTCTAGTCAGTGGTTCATTGGTAAATAGATGATCAAGTTTCCTGATCATGTGGCATTTATGCCAGTTGGAAATGGAGTCAACTCATTCCGAGAATGAGATGATGAACCAATACCCAACATAAACATCGTGACCCGATCATGTCATGAAGTTCAAGTTACGATGATTATAAATGGATCCTCGTAGACTATTCCTTAGACCGTGAGGCTATATCAATCATCGTCTCCCGAGAGTGCTTAGATAGCATCAAGCGCCACTTGGTAATATAGTGGTTATAAAGGTGTGTTCAGGTACTCGGAGGAAACATAGAGGCAATATATGTCAAGAGCGGGATTTGTCCATCCACGTGACGGAAAGATACTCAAGTGCCCACTCGGAGAGGTTATATCCAATAGTTGCGCAACGTGTGATTTGATCACAAGGATATTACTTGTCGGAACGAGTCAAGTAGCATTGTTCGGTAACAAGATTGAACACGACATGGTGATGTCATTGATCAGATCTCGGGCAATGCAAATATCGAGAGACAAAGGGAATCAGACATGACTGTTCTAGTTCAAACGACAAAAGATCTTCGTGGAACGCACAGGGGTCACATGGCCATCCAGATCCCTCTGTTGATCAATTGACCGGGAGTGTCCCGACCATGTCTGGAGTGTTCCCGAACCGTGGGGTATCACGCTTAAGGGCTTGATGATGCTTAGAGAGTGTTTATAGGATCGCAAGAATCGCCGAAGAATAGTAGAGAGAAAACCGTAAGGGTTTCAGTAAGTCCGGAGGATGTCCAGAGTGGAGGTGGAAGGTGTTCCATAGCCACGGAGGTTGAATAATATGTGAATGAATGTTAAATATTTATTTAATCATTTATTCATAATTATTTAATAAAATAGAAAATCAATTAAAAGGTCAAAAGGCTTAATGGGCCAATTCTCGGAGGGAAGAGGGCCCATTAGGGAAAAGGCAAGAGGGAGAAGGGCCAAGAGGGGAGGCCATGCCCTAGTGGTCTAGCCCCCCCGCCCCCCCCCCCCCCCCATGCGGGGCCCATGGGGTGGCCGGTGGCGCCACCCCCTCCCCCTCTCCTCTCCTTTAGTCCCACCCCGGGACTTTGAGGGAGGTAGTACCTCCCCTTCCCCTATATATAGTAGGGGTATTTGGCCGGATAAACACACAGAATATTCAATAAAGGTCTTCTCACTTTTGGGAAGACCTCCAATTGATATTCTCTCTCTCTTGATCGTGGTCCCTGATGGCTCAATGCACGGCGCCTAGAAAAGTGCTTGAAGGCGGTGTTGATGTAGAGCTCATTGGGAACCCCAAGAGGAAGGTATGATGAGCACAGCAACAAGTTTCCCTCAGTTATGAAACCAAGGTTTAATCGAACCAGTAGTAGCAAGGAAACACCCCAAAGGTATTACAAGCTGAGCTTTGGCAGGGCGCACTACCGGTGCTAGTAGCAACGTGGAGACCTGCACAACACAACCATAAAACTTTGTCCCCAACTTGCGATGAAGTTGTCAATCTCACCGTGTTTTGCAGAAAACAAAGGATTAAACGTATCAAATGGAAAGAAGTAAAAGTTTGCAGAAAGTAAACACAAAGCAGTAAACAGTTGTAGATTGTATGTAAAGAAAAAGAGGACCGGGATCCATAGTTCACTAGAGGTGGCTCTCCTTAAGACAGATAACATGCTGGGTGAACAAATTACAGCGGGGCAATTGACAAACACCGAGAAAGCAATACATGCATATACTAATCATCTTGACTCCTTTGAGACTTGATTGGGCATTACAACATTATACATAGATCGCCATCCAACTGCATCTATAACTAATAATCCACCTTCAGGTTATCATCCGAACCCCCTCCAGTATTAAGTTGCAAGCAACATATTATTGCTTTACGAACTGCGTGTAAAGTAAACAATACGATTGTTCTATGAACAAAGGATTGTTGTTTTCTCCCTAGTAGCAACATCACATATAGTACCTTAGAGATTTCTGTCACTTCCCCAGATTACCAGAGGCATGAACCCACTATCGAGCATAAATACTAACTCTTGGAGTTGCTAGCATCTACTTGGCCAAGCTAGCTACTAACAACGGAAAGCGTGCAAGATCTCAAATAAAAAGACATGATAGAATCAATAATCAATCTGAAATAACATCTCATTATCAATCGGATCCCCGCAAACACAACATGCAGAATTACAAATAGATGATCTTGGTCATGAATGGAGCTCACAATATCTAGACATGAAAGCATAAAGGAGGAGAACCAGCCATCTAGCTACTACATGGATCCATAGTCCAAGGATGAACTACTCACGCATCACACCGGAGGCTTGCATGGTGATGAAGAAGGCCTCCTGGGTGAATTCCCCTCTCCGGCAGGGTGCCGGGAAGAGCTTCAGATCCCTCCCAATCTAGGGATGGAGATGATAGCGGCTATAGACTCTTTCGTGGATTTTTGATCGGGTACTTAGGGTTTATGTCCCGAGGGCATCTTATAGTCGGAAGGGGAGGCCGAGGGGGTGCCTAGGCTGGCCACACCACCCCCTGGCGCGGGCTAGGCCTGGCCGCACGGCCAGGTGGTGTGGCCGTCCTCTGGCCCCTCTCCGTCTCGTATTCTGGCACTTGATGACATCCGGAAAAATAGGCACTTTGGCTTTTGTCCCGTCCAATTCCGAGAATATTCATTTTCTGACTTTCCTGGAACCAAAAACAACAGAAAACAGGCAGCTGGCACTGTGGCTCTTGTTAATAGGTTAGTCCAAGAAATCATATGAAATGTACTCCAAAGTGTGGACAAAACACAAGAAAGTAGACAAAACCAAGCATGGAACATCAAAAATTATAGATACATTTGCAATGTATCAACATCCCCAAGCTTAACTCCTGCTCGTCCTCGAGTAGGTAAGTGATAAAAAGAAAGAATAATTTTTGAGGTGACATGCACCATCATAAACTTGATCAAAGTATTTGTAAAACATTCGAAGCTGGGATCATAGTACTTCCATCATAACATGAAATACAAAGTTCTAGCAATAAGACAAAGAAACTATGTTGCAACATGAAAAGTCACAAACAAGAGATTCATGAATAACAATGCTTTGCAAGACGTTTGTTTGTTTCACATAAAGAAAACATGGCATAATAGCATTCAGCTTGTCCCTCAATAGAGTAGCAAATAAAATGCATAGGACACCTTCAAAGTTCATAAGAGTGACTAGATACAATAGTTTAAAACAAGCAATATCAAAGTATGCATCAATCAACTAGTCTTGGGACAATGCACATAGAACTAAGAATGGCCACTATGCTCTCAAAGTAGGTGCATAAACATAGAAGGTGGAGACTCAATATAATGGTGGAAGAAAGGCCTTTGTAAAAGGAAGTAGGGATTCAAGTCTCATAAAGAGCTTCCAAAAATTATGGTACTTATAGCTTTTAGCTCTCATTGCCCCTATCATAAGCATCTTGAAGTGATTAAGGTTAAAGTGACACAACTAAGATGATATGCTTGACAAGATATAAACCCAAATCTCATGCCCCTTACTTATGAAGTCTGATCCTCGTGCTACTCAACTTCAGTCACGAGTAAGCTCTTGGCATTGTAAGTATGTGTGTATCATTAAGAACCACCAACGGGGTACCCCTTGCACATGATACAGGAGCTTTCCCATAATCAAAATGACAAGGCAAGGAGACAATGAGCATCTCAGCGATCTTTTTATTTGCTATTTGCATAGGTTTTTATTGAGGATGCTTCATAGAGTGCTCATTATGGTGATGCTGCAAGTTTCCACCATGATTAGGCATGGCTTAGGCTAGCAGCCCAGGCGTTTCTCTAACACGCATACAAACTCCATGATCTTACAAGTTCCACTTTTATTTCACACCGCCAGGATCCGTAAGCAAAAGAACATGATATCAACGGGGTACAAAGTACAAGTGCAATGTTGAAAGCGTTCCCCATGAAACATGGTTCTGCTAATTTCAACTTTATAAAGCGCAAGCATATACGCAACAAAGAAGGACCCAATGGTTCAAGTTTATTAGAGGCAAGTAAAGTGAAGTGTGCCATCAAGTTCGTGAGAGCTTTAATCACTAGTTTTCTCATAACAAGTTTAATTTGGAAGGTAAACAAAAGCATGCATATACTTGGAATAGCATAAGCTAGTAGGTATGTATGGTGGAATATTTGGAATAACTTGGTTTAGGGAGTTGGATGCATGAGTGGAACTCATACTTTGTTGTGGAGGCTAGCAAAAGACTGGGAGCGACAAACTAAGAGAGCAATAATGGCCATAATCATGCAGAGCGAAAAAACATCATTGATCAAAGCATAAAGTGATACTACAAGTTGAAAACTAAAGGATCATAAAGGCTATGGTGACTTTGGATAGTCATAACATGGTGTGAGCATGTGCCAAGTCAACCCAAATAAAGCATCAAAGGAGAATACCACTATACTATGCTTTAATATGCTAAAACAACGCATGATTCATCCAAGGAACATTATGCAATATCAATTGTTTATAACAAGTCATGCTACAGCAAAGAATACTAAGCATAAAGCCAAAACAATATCAAGCATGGCATGACAAAGCATAGGCCACAGTCAAA
The DNA here is from genome assembly GCA_910589775.1 of Avena eriantha. Taxonomy (NCBI): domain Eukaryota; kingdom Viridiplantae; phylum Streptophyta; class Magnoliopsida; order Poales; family Poaceae; genus Avena; species Avena eriantha. The sequence goes on along the minus strand of OU342746.1, from coordinate 266,212,595 downwards.
AACAAGCTCTTTTTACCACATAAGCATGAACTTTCCTACTCTTTTCCAAACCAAACCAAACTATTTGCAAACCAATGTATGAAAAAGGGGGTCCAACCAATTTATTCAGAAAACTAAGCAAACCAAGAAAACTAAAAACCAAAACGAAAAAGAAGACGCTCCAAGAACAACACAAATGTGCATGAAATAATAAAAATTAAGTGTTTGGAAGAAACCTGGGATTTTTATTGATGAAGAAGGGGATGCCCCACAAGCTTTGATGCTTGTACTTCTTGGATATTTCTTGGGGTGACACACGTGTCATCCCCAAGCTTGAGCTTTAGTCCATCCTTCATCTCATTACTCATTCCTTCCATACACCTGAAATTTTTCCTTCATACAAAACTTCACACAATCTCATTAGCAACATTAGTGCACTTAAGATAAATAAGTCTTAAGGTTCAGTTCTAACACCAAATAAACTTCCATTAGAACACTAGCTACTGTATTACTTCCTTCAAAAATCTCAATTCCCCAAAAGAACTCAAAAAAGAACCAACAAGAAGCAAATGCAGAAAATGGCAGAAATCTATCAAAACAGACCAGCAGGTAAAGACGAATTTTTTTGAAGACCCTCTGTTGCTCAAATCAAAAAGTGTTGAACTAACTAAAGTTATATAACAACCTAGGGCAGAAGGAAAGAAAATTACAGCTCAATCCGACATACAAAGCTCTCTCACGAATTTTTACGGTGAAGCACAGAAATCTGTTTCGGGACAGCAACTTTCCCAATCATTACTTCTCTCTCATTAGAGGTTACTCTTGGCACAAAAGGCAAATAAAAAGGATAAGGAGCGGTTATTACAGAGGTAATAACTTCCAAGACTCATCTAAAACTTTTGGGTTATCTCCCAATAAGTACTTTTCTTTAACGCCTTTAAGTTAGGCATAAGAAGCAAGAAAAAGAATCAAGTGTTCTCAAATGAAGAAGCATTAAGACCAAATTTTGTTTTCATAGGAGAAGCAAAAGAAATATTTTCTCTCTTTTTGGGGAAGTGTTCTATACCTTTCTTGAGTGGGAGTTTATATTTAATGGTGGCTTCTTTCATATCAATGATGGCACCAATAGTTCTAAGAAAAGGTCTACCCATGGTAATAGGACAAGAAACATTGCATTCAACATCCAAAACATAGAAATCAACGGGGACATAGGAATTGTTAACCATAATAAGAACATCATTAAGACTCCCCATGAGTTTCTTTTTAACATTATCATCAAGTGGGACATTCAAATAGCAATCTTCAAGAGGAGGCAAATCAAGCATATCATAGATCCTTCTAGGCATAATAGAAACACTACTATCAAGATCACACAAAGCTTTGAAATCAAAGTCATTCACTTTCATATTAATGATGGGTTCCCAACCATCTTCTTGTTTTATAGGACTAGAAGCTTTATGTTTCATCTTTTCTTCTTTAATCTTTATGAGAGCATCAGTAATGTGTTTTGTAAAAGCCATGTTCATAGCACTAGAATTAGGAATTTTAGCAAGCTTTTGTAGGAACTTAATAACTTCAGAGATGTTGCAACCATCAAGATCAAAATCAAACTTATCTTCTAAAGTAGTAGAACTATTACTAGCCTCAACACTAGTGGTGGTAATAGTAGAAACACTAATGTTTCTAGCAATTTCATCTTCTCTTTCCCACTTAGCATGTAATTCGGCTAATAGTCTAACATTTTCATCAATTCTTACTTGTATGGCATTGGTAGCTGCAAAGGGATTATCAATAGTTTCAGGTCTAGCAGCCATTTTATTCAAAGTAGTTTGAGCTTCAGCTAAAGATGCTATATTTCTTTCAGCATTAGAGAGTTTTTCCTCAATAGTTTTATTGAAAGCAGTTTGTTTACTAATAAACTCTTTAAGCATAACTTCAAGTTCAGAGGGAGCACTCTTATTATTGTTATAAGAATTTCCATAAGCATTACCATTGTTGGGAGGATATGGCTTATAATTGTTGTTACCAAAATTGTTCCTATAAGCATTATTACCAAAATTGTTATTTCTTATGAAGTTCACATCAACTTGCTCTTCTTGAGCAACCAAAGAGGCTAAAGGAACATTATTTGGATCAATATGGGCTTTCCCATTAACAAGCATAGACATAATAATATCAATCTTATCACTCAAGGAGGAGGTTTCCTCAACAGAATTTACCTTCTTACCTTGTGGAGCTCTCTCAGTATGCCATTCAGAATAATTAACCATCATATTGTCCAGAAGTTTTGTTGCAGCACCCAAAGTGATGGTCATAAAGGTACCTCCAGCAGCAGAATCCAATAGGTTCCTTGAAAAATAGTTCAATCCTGCATAAAAAGTTTGGATGATCATCCAAGCAGTCAGTCCATGAGTGGGACAATTCTTTACCAAATATTTCATTCTTCCCCAAACTTGCGCAACATGCTCATTATCAAGTTGTTTAAACTTCATTATTTCACTTCTCATGGATATAATCTTAGCAGGAGGATAGTATTTTCCAATGAAAGCATCTTTGCGCTTAGTCCAAGAATCAATACTATTCCTAGTTAAGGAATTCAACCATTCTTTAGCTTTTCCTCTCAAAGAGAAAGGATACAATTTCAGCTTAATAATATCACCATCTATATCCCTATGCTTTTGCATCTCACAAAGTTCAACAGAGTTATTTATATGGGAAGCAACATCTTCATTACCAATACCAGAAAATTGTTCTCTCATAACAAGATTGAGCAAAGCAGGTTTTATCTCAAAGAAAGTATTTTCAGCCACAGGTGGAGCAATAGGTGTGCTCATAAAATCATTGTTGTTGGTGCTAGTGAAGTCACACAACTTAGTGTTTTCAAGAGTAGTCATTTTTTTGGGTTTTCAAATAAGAAAGCAAACAAGTAAAACTAACTTTTGTGTTATAAAGAACAAAACAAGCAAACTAAGCAAAAAGAAAAGTAAGGAAAACCAAAAACAACAAAGTAAAGAGATTGGTTATGAGGGACTCCCCTTGTGAAGATGTCCTTGTCTCCCCGGCAACGGAGCCAGGAAATCGCTTGATGGCTCAATGCACGGCGCCCAGAAAAGTGTATGAAGGCGGTGTTGATGTAGAGCTCGTTGGGAACCCCAATAGGAAGGTATGATGAGCATAGCAGCAAGTTTCCCTCAGTTAGGTTTAATCGAACCAGTAGGAGCAAGGAAACACCCCAAAGGTGTTACTAGCTGAGCTTTGGCAGGGCGCATTACCGGTGCTAGTAGAAACGTGGAGATCTGCACAACACAACCACAAAACTTTGTCCCCAACTTGCGATGAGGTTGTCAATCTCATCGTGTTTTGCGGAAAACAAAGGATTAAACGTATCGAATGGAAAGAAGTAAAAGTTTGCAGAAAGTAAACACAAAGCAGTAAACAGTTGTAGATTGTATGTAAAGAAAAAGAGGACCAGGATCCATAGTTCACTAGAGATGGCTCTCCTTATGATAGGTAACATGCTGGGTGAACAAATTACAGCGGGGCAATTGACAAACACCGAGAAAGCAATACATGCATATACTAATCATCTTGACTCCTTTGAGACTTCATTGGGTATTACAACATTATACATAGACCGCCATCCAACTGCATCTATGACTAATAATCCACCTTCAGGTTATCATCCGAACCCCCTCCAGTATTAAGTTGCAAGCAACAGATTATTGCTTTATGAACTGCGTGTAAAGTAAACAATACGATTGTTCTATGAATAAAGGATTGTTGTTTTCTCCCTAGTAGCAACAGCACATCTAGTACCTTAGCGATTTCTGTCACTTCCCCAGATTACTAGAGGCATGAACCCACTATCGAGCATAAATACTAACTCTTGGAGTTGCTAGCATCTACTTGGCCAAGATAGCTACTAACAACGGAAAGCATGCAAGATCTCAAATAACAAAGACATGATAGAATCAATAATCGATCTGAAATAGCATCTCAATATCCATCGGATCCCCGCAAACACAACATGCAGAATTACAAATAGATGATCTTGATCAAGAACGGAGATCACAAGATCTAGACATGAAAGCATAAAGGAGGAGAACCAGCCATCTAGCTACTACATGGATCCATAGTCCAAGGATGAACTACTCACGCATCACACCGGAGGCTTGCATGGTGATGAAGAAGGCCTCCAGGGTGAACTCCCCTCCCCCGCAGGGTGCCGGGAAGAGCTTCAGATCCCTCCCGATCAAGGGATGGAGATGACGGCGGCTACAGACTCTTTCGTGGATTTTTGATCGGGTACTTAGGGTTTACGTCCCGAGGGAATCTTATAGTCAGAAGGGGAGGCCGAGGGGGTGCCTGGGCTGGCCACACCACCCCCTGGCGTGGGCCAGGCCTGGCCGCGCGGCCGGGTGGTGTGGCCGCCTTCTGGCCCCTCTCCGTCTTGTATTCTGGCACTTGATGACATCCGGAAAAATAGGCACTATGTCTTTTGTCCCGTCCAATTCCGAGAATATTCATTTTCTGATTTTCCTAGAACCAAAAACAGTAGAAAACAAGTAGCTGGCACTGTGGCTCTTGTTAATAGGTTAGTCCAAGAAATCATATGAAAAGTACTCCAAATTTGGAACAAAACACAAGAAAGTGGATAAAACCAAGCATGGAACATCAAAAATTATAGATACATTTGCAATGTATCAGTCCCAAGTTCGGACTACGCGATCGAGAGACATCTTCACCGTGGAGCGCCGTCGCGCTGCGGGATTCGGATCTAGGAGCGAGACCTGGAGATCCATACCGACTCCTGCACATTCAACGATGACTTCTGTGATCGTGAGAACCTTTAACGCTAGTACCCTTTGTCTCATGATAGATTACATGTCTGAGATTCAATCATCGGTATCCAAATAACTAGTTTGATCTCGTTACCGACATGCACTCTTTTCTCGTTCCCGTGATATAACATTCTAGTGATCACATCACTTGCTTGCAAGCTAACTTAATGTGATATCACCGATAGGGCCCAGAGTATATCTATCCGTCATCAGGATTGACAAATTCCACTCTTGATCCATGAGCCTCAACATGACATCTTCGGAGTATCTGAACCCACCTTTATAGTCACCCTTTTACGGTGTGATGTTTGATGTTATCAAGTTTCTCTTCTGATGTCAGCAATTAACATGATCTCATGGTCTAAGGATAAAGATTACTTCGTATGATGTTATAGCAATATAAACATAATGACTTTGATCGTAATGATATACGTCGGATGAATGTTCATCACATAATTTCACAAATGATGTGACCTTGTTATTAACAACATCCAATGTCCATGATCAAGAAACTTTAACGAGCTAGTCTATAAGAGAGGCATAACAAGGAACCTTTTATTTGTTTATTAAACACACGTGTATTGACATTTCCTATCAATACAATTAATGCATGCAAAATAAACATCTATCATATACAAGGAATACATAATAACAACTTTATTATTGCCTATTAGGGCATATTTCCTTCAATACTTGGTTATGGAGGCTAGCAAAAGACTAGGAGCGACCAACTAAGAGAGCAATAATGCCCATAATCATGCAAAGTGAAAAAACATCATTAATTAAAGCATAAAGTGATATTACAAGTCGAAAACTAAAGGATCATAAAGGCTATGGTGACTTGGGATAATCATAACATGGTGTGAGCATGCGCCAAGTCAACCCAAATAAAGCATTTAAAGGAGAATACCACAATACTATGCTTTAATATGCTAAAACAACGCATGATTCTTTCAAGGCACATTAAGCAATCTCAATTATTTATAACAAGTCATGCTACAGCAATAATCACTAAGCATAAGGTCAAAGCAACATCTAGCATGACATGATAAATTCTAAGCCATAGTCAAAAACAAGCTCCTTTTTTACCACTTAAGCATGAACTTTCCTACTCTTTTCCAATCCAGATCAACCTATTTGAAAAATAATATATGAATGAGGGGTCCATCCAATTTATTAAAGCAAACTAAGCAAACAAAAACCAAAAACGAAAACAAAGACGCTCCAAGAACAACACAACTGTGCATGAAACAATAAAAATGAAGTGTTTGGAAGAAACCTGAAATTTTTATTGATGAAGAAGGGGATGCCTTGGTCATCCCCAAGCTTTCACGCTTGTACTTCTTGGATATTTCTTGGGGTGACACGGGGTGGCATCCCCAAGCTTGAGCTTTAGTCCATTCTTCATTTCATTACATCATTCTTTCCCGACACCTAAATTATTTCCTTCATACAAAACTTCACACAATCTTCATTAGCAACATTAGTGCATTCAAAAGATAATAAACCTTTGGTTCAGTTTCAACACAAGTAAAACTTCGATTAAAACACAATATACTGTAGCACATACCTAAAAAATCTCAATTTCCCCAAAAAGAACCCAAAAAGAAATCAACAAGAAGCAAATGCAAATAATGGCAGAAATCTGTCAAAACAGATCAGCAGGTAGAAACCGATTTTTTCGAAGACCTTCTGTTACTCAAATCGAAACATGTGGAACTAACGAAAGTTGTATAACAACCTGGGGCAGAAGCACAAATAACTACATCTCAAACCGACGTATAGAGATTTTTCACGAATTTTTACAGCGAAGCACAAAAAATCTGTTTCGGGACAACAACTTTCCCAAGCATTACTTCTCTCTCATTAGAGATTACTCTTGGCACAAAAACCACACAAAAATGATAAGGAGAGGTTATTACAGTGGTAATAACTTCCAAGACTCAACTAAAACTTTTGGGTTATCTCCCAATAAGTACTTTTATTTAACGCCTTTAAGTTAGGCATGATAGTTTGTGAAGATGCTCACATGGGAAATATGAATTGAAGTAAAAGAGAGCATCAAGAAGCAAATTCAAAGCACATTTAAGTCTAACCCACTTCCGATGCATAGGAATCTTGTAAAGAAACAAGTCATGAAAGCACAAAGCAACAAGCATAGGAAAGCAAAACAAGTGCAATTTCAAGGCTTTCAACATAAAGAGGGGAAACTTAATATTATTGAGATACATACAACCATGTCTCCCTCTCTCATAATAACTTTCAGTAGCATCATGAATAAAATTAAAAATATAACTATCACATGAAACATTCTTATCATGAGCCATATGCATAAAATGATTATCACTCTCCAGATAAGCATATCCATTCTTATTAATTGTGGTGGGAGAAAATTCAACAAAATAGCTATCATTATTATTCTCATCACCATAATCATCAAATATATGAGGCATATTGTAATCATAATTAATTTTCTCCTCAATAGTAGGTGGACTGAAAATATCATATTCATCATTGTAATCATCATATATTGGAGGTATAGTATCATCATAAGCAATAGAATAGTTATCTTCCAAAGTGTGTTCATTTGTAAACATATCATCATTGGAAGGAACATGGATATCACTAATAGTGCAACAATTATTTACATCATCATTTTCAGAATTGGTACCGAACAGATTTTCAATATCAAAAGAAGTGTGCTTTTCCCAATCATGATCACTACTATAGGTAATAGGCATAGGAACATCATCGAGTTCAGACTCATCAATACCTATAATAGGAGAAACATGCTTAGGGGGGAAATACTGTTTCCTCTCTCCTTTTACTCCTCCTTTTCTTCTTTTTGTTCTTCTCTTTAGGAGGGAGAGGCTTGAAAGTAAGCTTCTCCATATACCCTGGTTTATTGTTAGAGACAATAGAAGAAACTTTGGAGGATTCCTCCTTTTCATTAATAATATTAGAACACATATTAGTCCTGTCTTATCTTGGTAAAACCTCATCTTTTATAATATTTTGTATGTAAGTATTTGTGTGGAAATTATCAATACAATAAAGATGACAACCATGCAGGACACTATTCATATCAAAAGCACCCATATCTACCAAAGAGGTTTTTCTTGATAACTCTTCACATCCCAAAAATAATGTAAATTCATCATGCTGATTAGGAGTGATCATGTCATCACAATACAAACTTGTAGTACTCATTGGATTAGAAGGGCTATTATTATGGCCTGAGCATTGAAAATTGAAATGATCCACTTCAAAGCAAAGTTCACAAATAAAAGGATAGAGGGCACAAACTTTTTTACCAAGACCATTTAGAGCTCCATACCACATTCTAGTTTTTTCATTCTTGTGGGTGATACAATATTCTTCTTCCATTTGATTATTCTCACAAGGTCTATGTATTCCACGAAAATTAAAATGCTTATAAGAAATGGTACTTTTAGAGGTTTGAGCATGTTTATTGCTATCATTAATAAAAGGATCATGATACATGTCCCATTTTTCTTTAGGAGCATTAATATGAGAAGCAAAGGCTCTAAAACAATCAACAAGAATTTGAGGATTAAGACCATATTTAGCACTAAGCTCTTGAAAATCAGCAGTTTCAGCGAAAGACTTAATGCAATCATACTCATAGTTTATACCTGGTTCTTTACCTTTGTCATTATCCCAATCTTCGGTATTGATTTGAATTGTTTCAAGAAGATCCCACTTAGCTTTGACCTCCTTACTTGTGAAGGATCCCTCTAAACAAGTATCTAGATAGTCCTTGTAATGTCCTGAAAGCCTTGCATAGAAATTATTAATAACAATATTACTGGGGAGCTCATGAATGGGACATTTGAGCATTAGTGTCTTCATTCTCCCCCATGCTTGGGCAATAATTTCTCCATCATGTGGATGAAAATTATAAATGTAATTCCTATCTTTATGAATTTCATGAGGAGGATAAAATTTAGAGTAAATGAGAGATTCAAGTTCCTTCCACTCCAAATGATGTGGATCATCTAGTAGCTCATACCACTCCCTTGCTTTGCCCTTAAGTGAAAAAAGGAATAGCTTCCCCTTAACTTGGTTCATAGAAATACCTGCACACTATAACAACTCGCATAATTCGTGTATAAAGAGTAAATGATCACCAGGATGGACAATTCCATCTCCAAAATAACAGTTATTCATAACACGTTCAACAATTTTTATAGGTATTTTAAAAGGGATGCTTTTAGTATGTGGATTTAAAATATCACAAGTATCATTAGAATTACCACATATGGGAGATAAAGTATCATCAGAGCAAATTTTCTTCTTTAAAGCTGGGAAACTAAAAAGATCATTTTCATAAAAACTAACTTCCCCAAGCTTAGACGTTTCCATAGCATTAGTAACAAATGTGTTTAAAAGATTCATACTAATAACATTGTTATTAGCATGCAAATAAAGTTCAATGGGTTTTTTAATTTTCTTTTCAGACAATTCATGTTCTAACTTAGGAAAAATACTAAAAAGCTCTCTAATTTTGTTATTGTTTTCCATTAAGCCTAACTAGTGAAACAAGAAACAAAAAGACAAAATTGCAGAATCTATAGGAAATAACTTCGAGCACTCACATCGGAGGATGCGAGTACCTTTTACCTTACCTCCCCGGCAACGGCGCCAGAAAATAGCTTGATGTCTACGCACTTCTATTCTTGAAGACAGTTGTTGGGCCTCCAAGTGCAGAGGTTTGTAGAACAGTAGCAAGTTTCCCTTAAGTGGATTACCCAAGGTTTATCGAACTCAGGGAGGAAGTCGTCAAATGTATCCCTCTCAAGCAACCCTGCAATCAAGATACAAGAAGTCTCTTGTGTCCCCAACACACCCAACACACTTGTCAGGTGTATAGGTGCACTAGTTCGGCGAAGAGATAGTGAAATACAAGTGGTATGGATATACGACAATGGTGCGAGAAAATAGCTTCATGGCGCGGAAGAGACTAAAGGCAAACTGAAGAAAAGATGAAAGCAAGAAAACATGTAACAGATCTAGTTGAAAACATTGTTTCAATGCTTAGACACAAGGCCTAGGGATCATACTTTCACTAGTGAACACTCTCATATAAATATCTTCACTTCATGATACTACTCTGAACTACTCTCCGGTTGGACACTCTAATCCATGGTAGGGCTATAACAGCACTCCTCAAAGTTCGCTTTCCCCATCTAGATAACCCCACACTGTCACCTTGAGCACTAGATGGTTCCAACAAACACCACAATTTCATAGAGACATCCAACTCCAAATATAACTCATAACAAGTATTTGTAATCTCTAGCCTAAGTGCCACCATGGTGTGCACACTGCACTTTCATCAGCAAGGTAGATCTACTTGATTACAAATCTCATGATCACAATATGATCATGCATACAGAGAGAGATGAACACATAGCTACCGGTAGAACCCTTAGCCTTGAGGAAGAACTACTCCCTCATCATCATGGGAATCAACAACAGCGATGGAGATGGTGGTGGAGATCGATGGAGATAGCTCTGGGGGCACTTCCCTATCCCGGCAGGGTACTAGAACAGAGACTCTCTGTCCCCCGAATCTCCCCTTCAGTGGCGACGGCGTTGCGGAACTTTTTGTGGCTGGAGGTTGTTCGATTTAGGGTTTTCTCATCGGGAGCTTCTTATAGGCGAAAGGGCAAGGTCGGTGGAGGCCGGAGGGGCCCACATGACCCCCTGGCGTGGCCTGGCCTAGCCCGCGCCACCAGGTGGTGTAGCCAGCCCCTGGCCCCTCCCCGTATCGTCTTATGGCTCCGTGAGTCTTTCGGTAAAATATCGACTTTGGCTTTTGTCCGGTCCAATTCCGAGAATATTCATTTTCTGGCTTTTCTGCAACCAAAAAACAGCAGAAAACAGGCAACTAACACTGTGGCATCTTGTTAATAGGTTAGTTCCAGAAAATGTGTAAAAATACTCCAAAGTGTGGACAAAACATAAGAAAGTAGATATAAATCAAGCATGGAACATCAAAAATTATAGATACATTTGCAACGTATCAGGTATCATGCTTAAGGGTTTGATGATGCTTAGAGAGTGTTTATAGGATCGGTAGAATCACAGGAGAAGAGTAGAGAGAAAACCTGAAGGGTTTCGGTAAGTCTAGAGGATGTCCGGAGTGGAGGTGGAAGGTGTTCCATAGCCACGGAGATTGAATAATATGCGAATGAATGTTAAATATTGATTTAATCATTTATTCAGAATTATTTAATAAAAGAGAAAATCAATTTAAAGGTCAAAAGGCTTAATAGGCCAATTTCGTAGGGAAGAGGGCCCATTAGGGAAAGGTAAGAGGGGAGACGGGGCAAGGGGTGGTTGGCTGGTCCAGCCCCCTTCCCCCGCACGAGGCCCACTAGGGCCGGCCTTCGGCTGCCCCTCCCCCCTCTCCTTCTCCTTTAGTCCCACGTCGAGACTTTGAGGAAGGTAGTACGTCCCCTCCCCCTATATATAGTGGGAGTATTTAGCCAGATAAATACACACAATATTCAATAAAGATTTCCTCACTTTTGGGGAGAAATCCAATTGATATTCTCTCTCTCTCTCTCTCGTGACCGTGGTCCCAAGTTTGGACTGTGCAAACAAGAGACATCTTCACCGCAGAGCGCCGTCGCGCTGCAGGATTCGGATCCAGGAGCTCTACTTCCGCAACTGCTGCTGGATCGGGGAAGCGGGAGTCATCGTCAGTCACCGAATGTGTGTAACTCCCCACGAGGTGTCATACTTGAGGCACTCAAGTTGTTGAGCCACAGGAGCACAAGGACTTCATCACGACCTTGAGGTCGGCTTCGGCTCGTCTACATCAACCACACTCTCTTGAACGTTGACAATGCTTTTCAGTCTTCAAGGGTAAGTTCACGAAAAGCCCCTCCCATTACTGTATTACTAATAGATAGGTCTTGGCAGCGTCAGAGGTTTAGGGGCGTAGGGTAAAATGTTATTGTTTTCATACGCGGAACCCCTACAAGGAATGTTCTCCCGTTGCTCGTTTTTCACAACTAAGTTACACGCACAACTTGATTTCTCACATGTAAACTCAAACATTCTTATCACATACTTTACCCGCAAAAGGAATACAAGAGTGCACACATAGAGCTATAAAGACATCATCATATTTGAGTCAAAATTTCAAAATAACAAAAATCTCTAGTCTAAATCATAGGTATGTCACAATTCATTTCCTTTGTTGACTTCATATGATATCAATGAAAAACTAGATCCGACATGGTACGTCTCAATATCAAGAAAAGAACAGACTTTTCTTGTTACTAGGCAGCACTAATGCATTAGTTCCAAATATCCACGGTGCATAGTTCTGAGGATTTTGTCGAAATTAGTCCAACAATGCCAAATTCATAATTTGAAAGCAAAGCCATTTTGAAATTTGGAGTTACAAATATTCTTTCCAAGGCATTGCCATTTTGGTCCGGTGGTGCATGTTAGCTTTGCATGCATGGGTACCGTATTAGGGTCCTACATGTTCTCAGCCGGTGAGGACCCTGGGGACGAAAACGATGGTGGCAACGATGTGGGAGGTAATTGGAGAGCGACTCATTCCTCTCAAGGTCTGATCTTTGCCCATGATTCTAACACCCGCGGCGGCTCATGCGGGATCAATTGAGCCATTATGATGATTTAATTGGTCTATTGAGTTAATGTCTCGGTTGCAATCAAGTGAATGTATGAGGTGAAAGTTAAACTTTGAGATCTTGGGAGATGGATGTATAAGAAATAAGAGAATGACACAAGTCTTGAACACTTTCAAATTAAAAAAATTATACAACTCTTAATGTAAAAGTGTGTCTATAATTGACACAACTCTTGAACACTTTCAAATTACAATTTGGACATGATAATGTTGTCCTAGGAAAATCTTGAGAGTTTACCATTTTTAGAGCATGAAAAGTGATCCATAAAATAAAATCTTTATGCCTCGTGCATATATGAAAATTATACACCTTCGAACACTATAAAATTGCACTTGTGACATGATAATGTTGTGCTAAGAAAATCTTGAGAGTTTATCATTTTCATGGAGTGAAATATTATGCATATATGTGATAATGATGTGCTAACAAAATCTAGAGAGATTATCATTTTCATATAGTGAAATGTAATGCATAAACTTGCATATACGAAAATTATACACCTTTGAACTCTTTGAAATCGCACTTAGGACATGATAATGTTGTGCTAATAAAATCCTGATGATTTATCATTTCCATGGAGTGAAATATAATGCATAAACTTGGTTGTATGAAAATTATAAACTTTTGAACACTATGAAATCGCACTTGATACATGATAATGATGTGCTAACAAATTTTTGAGAGATTATCATTTTCTCCCCCATTTTCATATAGTGAAATGTAATGCATAAACTTGGATATACGAAAATTATACACATTTGAACTCTTTGAAATCGCACTTAATACGTGATAATGTTGTGCTAAGAAAATCTTGAGAGATTATCATTTTCATAGAGTGGAATGTAATGCACAAACTTTCATATATGAAAATTATACAACTTTGAACACTTTATCTTCAAATTATATTCAAAATCATTTCTTTCTAGATTTAAAGTACCGGTGGCAAACTCGTTATTTTGCATGGATATGGAGGTGCCTCCCAACAGATATAGAGGTAATCATGTCCGCCACAGAGGATCAGCGGTTGGTGGGCACGATCCGCGTGACAACTGTCTCAACAAATCAGAGCATAGCAGCCAAGACGAGCACACATGTGAGAGTCTATGACTAAGAGAGAGGGTAAAACTGAGTAGAACTTAAAAACCACGAGCAAAACTGACAAAGGGATTCAAATAGAAAATAGAAAGAGATTTAAAAAATGGAAAATGCATCTTTTATATAATAAAATACATCCTGGCATACATCAAACTATTTTGCAATTATAATATACACCAGTTTGACAATTATTGCCTCATTCAGACAAACTATGTTTTGGGGAGGGATGTTTTGGGAAGAGGCTTGAGTAGAAAGCCATGAACCTTCATAGATAGTAGGTGATTTAGCTAGGTTAAAACTTGATTTCTATAAATTTCTTATGGTCACAGGTCACATAATAAGACTCACTGGGTAGATGCCACTATGTTTTGATCTTTTTGAATTTTTTGTGCATAAAATGGCTCAATTAGCTAGCAAAAACCCATTCGTTGACTCTTTGTTGACCAGCCACTTGAGGGTAAAACTGAGTATATTGCACACGACAGTGTTAGTACTTGAGGGCAAAACTGAGTACAACCAAACTGCCAATGTTACACTCGAGGGTATAACTGAGCACAACTAAGTCGCTAGGTACGCGAGTCTGATACATTGCAAATGTATCTATAATTTTTGATGTCCCATGCTTGGTTTTATCCACTTTCTTGTGTTTTGTTCCAACTTTGGAGTACTTTTAATATGATTTCTTGGACTAACCTATTAACAAGAGCCATAGTGCCAGCTGCCTGTTTTCTGCTGTTTTTGGTTCCAGGAAGTTAGAAAATGAATATTCTCGGAATTGGACGGGACAAAAGCCAAAGTGCCTATTTTTCGGAAGTAATCAAGTGCCATAATACAAGACGGAGAGGGACCAGGGGGCCACCACACCACCTGGTCGCGCGGCCCAGCCTGGCCCGCGCCAGGGGGTGGTGAGGCCAGCCCTGGCACTCCCTCGGCCTCTCCTTCCACCTATATATTACCCTCGGGACGAAAACCCTAAGGACCCGATCAAAAATCCACGAAAGAGTCTGTAGCCGCCGTCATCTCCATCCCTAGATTGGGAGGGATCTGAAGCTCTTCCCGGCACCTTGCCAGAGAGGGGAATTCACCCTGGAGGCCTTCTTCATCACCATGCAAGCCTCCGGTGTGATGCGTGAGTAGTTCATCCTTGGACTACGGATCCATGTAGTAGCTAGATGGCTGGTTCTCCTCCTTTGTGCTTTCATGTTTAGATCTTGTGAGCTCCGTTCATGATCAAGATCATCTATTTGTAATTCTACATGTTGTGTTTGCGGGGATCCGATGGATATTGAGATGCTATTTCAGATTAATTATTGATTCTATCATGTCTTTGTTATTTGAGATCTTGGATGCTTTCCGTCGTTAGTAGCTATCTTGGCCAAGTAGATGCTAGCAACTCCAAGAGTTAGTATTTATGCTCGGTAGTGGGTTCATGCCTCTGGTAATCTAAGGAAGTGACAGAAATCTCTAAGGTACTAGATGTGTTGTTGCTACTAGGGAGAAAACAACAATCCTTTGTTCATAGAACAATCGTATTGTTTACTTTACACGCAATTCGTAATGCAATTATCTGTTGCTTGCAACTTAATACTGGAGGGGGTTCGGATGATAACCTGAAGGTGGATTATTAGTCATAGATGCAGTTGGATGGAGGTCTATGTATAATGTTGTAATGCCCCATCGAATCTCGAAGGAGTCAAGATGGTTAGTATATGCTTGTATGCTTTCTCCATGTTTGTCAATTGCCCCGCTGTAATTTGTTCACCCAACATGTTATCTATCTTAAGGAGAGCCACCTCTAGTGAACTATGAACCCTGATCCTTTCTTTTACAATCAATCTACAAATTGTTTACTGCTTTGTGTTCACCTTCTGCAAAATATTAGTTCCTTCCATTCGATACGTTTAATCCTTTGTTTTCAGCAAAACCGGTGAGATTGACAACCTCATCGCAAGTTGGGGACAAAGTTCTGTGGTTGTGTTGTGCAGGTCTCCATGTTGCTACTAGCATCAGTAGTGTGCCCTGCCAAAGCTCAGCTAGTAACACCTTTGAGGTGTTTCCTTGCTCCTACTGGTTTGATTAAACCTTGGTTTCATAACTGAGGGAAACTTGCTGCTGTGCTCATCATACCTTCCTCTTGGGGTTCCCAACGAGCTCTACATCAACACCGCCATCAAGCATTTCTCTGGGCGCCGTGCATTGAGCCATCAAGCATTTTTCTGGCGCCGTTGCCGGGGAGTCAAGGACATCTTAACAAGGGGAGTCCCTCATAACCAATATCTTTACTTTGTTGTTTCTGTTTTTCTTAGTTTCTTTTTACTTTGTTTGCTTGTTTTGTTATTCAAAAATCCAAAAAAAATAGTTTTACAAGTTTGCTTTCTTTATCAAAAACAAAAAAAATTAAGTCTCCTTTAGTTGTCACCTCTTCCTTAGCTCACCATGTTGATCCCTACATTCATCCTAAAAGACCTTCCAATTGGTAGCGGTTCTATAATTGGGAAAGATAACATTGAAGAATTTTTTAATCATGTTAGTAAGCATGAAGATACTGAGGATAGGTCCCTTGTAGAACTTGCTCCAAACTATGAGATTGCTGCAGCTTCTTTAATTCATATGTTAGAAGCTAGGTTTGTTACTCTCAACCCCTTAATGCAAGTAATGTTTCTTAAGCTTAAAGAAATTGAAGACCCTGAAAAGAGGGATTTTATTCTAGAAACTTTGTTTAAGGAGTTCTATGATGTTGCCAAGGAAGCTGGAAAAGTTTTTGAACGTTTCAATATGCTAGGATCACGTGTAGATGTTGTTGGTACATGAGAAAAGATGAACAAAACCGAACCTAATGGGGAGGAACCTAAGATACCAATACCCTTTAAACTAGTAGCAATGCATGATGCCATAGAAAAGAATCTTGATTGGATTGTTCCTGCAAACCCATTTGATGAGAATAGTGAACCCAAAAGCATTAAGAAAGGATACTCTAGAACTTACTTGGATGATATACCTTGCCTTGTTAAAAATATTTCTGGTATTGATCTTAATGCTTCTTCATTTGAGAACACTTGATTCTTTCTTTGCTTCTTATGCCTAACTTAAAGGCGTTAAAGAAAAGTAATTATTGGGAGATAACCCAAAAGTTTTAGATGAGTCTTGGAAGTTATTACCTCTGTAATAACCGATTCTTATCCTTTTTATTTGCTTTTTGTGCCAAGAGTAACCTCTAATGAGAGTGAAGTAATGATTGGGAAAGTTACTGTCCTGAAACAGATTTCTATGCTTCACCGTAAATATTCGTGAGAGAGCTCTGTATGCCGTATTGAGCTGTAATTATTTGTGCTTCTGCCCCAGGTTGTTATCTAACTTTCGTTAGTTCAACACTTTTTGATTTGAGCAATAGAAGGTCTCCAAAAAATTGGTTTTTACCTGCTGGTCTGTTTTGACAGATTTCTGCCATTTTCTGCATTTGCTTCTTGTTGGTTCCTTCTTGAATTCTTTTGGGGAATTGAGCTTTTCGAGGGAAGTGCTACAGTATCTAGTGTTCTAATGGAAGTTTATTTGGTGTTAGAACTGAACCTTGAGACTTATTTATCTTAAGTGCACTAATGTTGCTAATGAGATTGTGTGAAGTTATGTATGAAGGAAAAATTTCAGGTGTATGGAAGGAATGAGTAATGAGATGAAGGATGGACTAAAGCTCAAGCTTGGGGATGCCACGGGTGTCACCCCAAGAAATATCCAAGAATTACAAGCGTCAAAGCTCGGGGATGCCCAAGGCATCCCCTTCTTCATCAATAAAAATCCTAGGTTTCTTCCAAATGCTTCATTTTTATTGTTTCATGCACAATTGTGTTTTTCTTGGAGCGTCTTCTTTTTCGTTTTGGTTTTGGTTTTTTACTTTGCTTGGTTTGCTTAGTTTTCTGAATAAATTGGTTGGACCCCCTCTTTCATACATTTGGTTTGCAAATAGTTTGGTTTGGTTTGGAAAAGAGTAGGAAAGTTCATACTTATGTGGTAAAAAGAGCTCGTTTTTGACTGTGGCCTATGCTTTGTCATGCCATGCTTGATATTGTTTTGGCTTTATGCTTAGTATTCTTTGCTGTAGCATGACTTGTTATAAACAATTGAGATTGCTTAATGTGCCTTGGATGAATCATGCGTTGTTTTAGCATATTAAAGCATAGTATAGTGGTATTCTCCTTTGATGCTTTATTTGGGTTGACTTGGCGCATGCTCACACCATGTTATGACTATCTCAAGTCACCATAGCCTTTATGATACTTTATTTTTCAACTTGTAGTATCACTTTATCCTTTGATCAATGATGTTTTTTCGCTCTACATGATTATGGCCATTATTGCTCTCTTAGTTTGTCGCTCCCAGTCTTTTGCTAGCCTCCACAACAGAGTATGAGTTCCACTCATGCATCCAACTCCCTAAACCAAGTTATTCCAAAGAGTCCACCATACCTACCTACTAGCTTATGCTATTCCAAGTACATTCATGCTTTTGTTTACCTTCCACTTGTTATGAGAAAACTAGTGATTAAAGCTTTCACGAACTTGATGGCACACTTTACTTTACTTGCCCTTAATAAACTTGAACCATTGTGTCTTCTATGTTGTATATGCTTGCACTTATTTTTCGGGAATTAGCAGAACCATGCTTTCTTGGGGAACGCTTTCAACATTGCACTTGGTACTTGTACCTAGTTGATATCATGCTCTTTTGTATATGGATGTCGTCGGTGTGAAATGAAAGGGGAGCTTGTAAGTCCATGGAGTTATGTATATGTGTTAGAGAAACGCTTGGGTCGCTGGTCTAATCCATGCTGACATGGTGGAAACCTGCAGCGTAACCATAATGAGCTGTCTATGAAGCATTCTTCTTATAAAAAAGAGTCCTATATTGAACAAAAAGAAAATAAGAAAAAAAAGAGATACTATGAAAAGAGGAAAGAGATAAAAAAGCACCATATTCCCATGGTAAATAAGAAGAATGCTGAGATGCTCGTTGTCTGCTTGCCTTGTCATTTTGATATGGGGATTCTTCCATATCATCGGGCAAGGGGGTACCCCGTTGGCGGTTCTCTATGATACACATGTACTTACGATGACAAGAACTTACCGGTGACTAAACTTGAGTAGCATGAGGAGCGGCCCTCGTATACAAGGGACATGAGATTTCTGACTTATACTTCGTCAAGCATGTACACCATAGTTTGTTCACTTTAACCTTAATCACTTCAAGATGCTTATGATAGGGGCAATGAGAGCTGAAAGCTATAAGTACCATAATTCTTGGAATGCTCTTTATGAGACTTGAATCCCTACTTCCTTTTACAAAAGGCTTTTCTTCCACCATTATATTGAGTCTCCACCTTTTATCTTTATGCACCTACTTTGAGAGCATAGTGGCCATTCTTAGTTCTATGTGCATTGTCCCAAGACTAGTTGATTGATGCATAACTTGTTATTGCTTGTTTGAAACTATTGTATCTAGTCACTCTTATGAACTTAGAAGGTGTCCTATGCATTTATATTTGCTACTCTATTGAGGGACAAGCTGAATACTATTGTGCTATGTTTTCTTTATGTGAAACAAACAAACATCTTGCAAAGCATTGTTATTCATGAATCTTTTGTTTGTGCCTTTTCATGTTGCATCATAGTTTCTTTTCTTATTGCTAGAACTTTGTCTTTCATGTTATGATTGAAGTACTATGACACGAGATTTGAATGTTTTACAAATACTTTCATCAAGTCTTTGATGGTGCATGTCACCTCAAAAATTATTCTTTCTTTTTATCACTTACCTACTCGAGGACGAGCAGGAGTTAAGCTTGGGGATGTTGATACATTGCAAATGTATCTATAATTTTTGATGTTCCATGCTTGGTTTTATCCACTTTCTTGTGTTTTGTTCCAACTTTGGAGTACTTTTCATATGATTTCTTGGACTAACCTATTAACTAGAGGAGAGCCACCTCTAGTGAACTATGGATCCCGGTCCTTTTCTTTACATACAATGTACAATCTTTTACTGCTTTGTGTTTACTTTCTGCAAACTTTTACTTCTTTCCATTCGATACGTTTAATCCTTTGTTTTCCGCAAAACACGGTGAGATTGACAACCTCATCGCAAGTTGGGGACAAAGTTCTGTGGTTGTGTTGTGCAGGTCTCCACGTTGCTACTAGCACCGGTAGTGCGCCCTGCCAAAGCTCAGCTAGTAACACCTTTGAGGTGTTTCCTTGCTCCTACTGGTTCGATTAAACCTTGGTTTCATAACTGAGGGAAACTTGCTGCTGTGCTCATCATAACTTCCTCTTGGGGTTCCCAACGAGCTCTACATCAACACCGCCATCAAGCATTTTTCTGGGCGCCATGTATTGAGCCATCAGTGTCATGGTGCACGGGGCGGTAGAGGACACGTGTGGCCATGCACGGTGTAGTAGCTTACGCGGTTAGGCGGTGCATGGTGGTCCAACGAAACATCCCTTCATTTCACCTTTATAGAGGCCTCCTCACTCTCGCACATCACACACTCGCTTACTCACGCAGCCGTCTCAACTGTCCCATCACCTCTTACAAACCCCCAAGAAAACCCCAACCACGCCGGCAATGGAGAAGAATGGGGCGGTGGCCATCGTCGCCTCCAAGGCCACCGATGAGGAGGACCCTGTCCCCGTAAAGGCCCCCGTCGAGGCATCAAGACAGCTGTCATCCCCGTCTAGACCCCTGTCCCTGCTTCCGTCATAGCCGCCGGCGAGGATGCCCCCGCCTGTCTTGGGCAGATCCCGCTCGGCTAGGACCCCTACAAGGAGGATGATTACATCAGGATGAAGAACGCCTATGACACCAGCATTGCCGACCCATGGTTGGAGGTAATTAGGGTTTTCTCCCCTTCCCTTGTTCTTCCCCCAGTCCCATCGTTAGATGCTAGATCATATGTTATTAGGGTTCGGCTATTCGTATTCTCAATCATTGGATGCTAGGTATTTTTACAATAGAAAATCCTCTTGTGTTATATCTCGTATTTTGATGAATCCCCCTGTTCGTATTTCAATCCTATTTTATTTGTCCTCGGAGGTACAGTGAAGGGATTCCTTAGTTAGTGCTAGCGTTGATCTGTAGTTGGGATCAGTATTCGATTTGGTTTGAGATTTGGGGAATAATCCGGGGATCTCAATCAATTAATTTATGCAAATAATCAATCCAGATAATCAAGGTATCTCAATCATGTCCTTATTGCACTCTACGTTTTTTCCAACAGGAGGATAGCAACGACGTGTGCAGCAACGACGAGTCCAAGGACACCAAGATTCATCAGGAGGAGGCTGAAGTCCGGCCATTAAGACAACTTCTTCGCCGGCGATGTTGAAAGAACATTTCATGATCCGTAGTGTTTTGTGTGTTAGATAACAATACCATGGATCATCTCATGTGTGCTAAGTGCTGCAGATAATTGTTCATATGAACAGCAGCCAAAATATGTTATTCAGGGGATGATTATCCGCCCCTGCCAATGGCCGGATAACCCGGCCTTGCTGGATCAACAAACACAGGAAAATCGTGTTATGCAGTGAGGGGGGCGGATAATCTCTCGGATTGTCCGGCCAGGGGCTGAAGTTTTTGCCCGTGCCGGATACTCCGCCCCCCCACCCCCGAGAAGGTTTTCAAAGGCTGGCTAGGCATGAGGGGGTGGACTATCTCTTGGATTGTCTGGCCAGGGCCAGAGGTTTTGCCCGGGCTGGATAATCCGCCCCCAGGGAAGTTTGCAAAGGGAGCCGAGGCACGTTTTGCAGTATAGGGGAGATTCCCCCAAAAAAATACGAGTCTAGGGCGGAGGATTGCCCCAACTGGATAATCCGTCCCCCAACATCACCAACAGCCAAGTCTGGATATGGGGTATAAATGCCCCAATCACTCCTCCTATCAGATCCCTTGATTCATTCGAAAAAGTACTCACATGTTCAAAAAGCTCTCAATAGAGATTTCTTGCTTCAACAACCCGAAGGATCCGATCTTTGGGGAATCGAAGGAGGAGACTCCAATCATCAACATCACAAATAAAGCGCATCACTTCCCTCCATTCACTTGGAGATTTCTCGATCTAGTATTACTTGTTAATATCTAGATCTTGTGTTTCAGTTTTGATAATATTTGTTCTTGTGGCAGCTTGTTGTCTTTACGACAGCCTCCAATTCGGTTGTGGAGTTATGCCTCGCTAGTTATGTAAAGGCATTGGTTCCCACCTCGAAGGGTACCAATAGTGGAAAGGTGGATCATGCCTTTGGTGGTGAGATCCATCGGAGAACAGGGTGAGGCCTATTGTGGCGTGGTGGTCTTAGTACCGCCGACCCCTCCAACGTAGATGTACTTCCCTAAACAAGGAAGGAACTGCGGTAAAACAAATCATGTGTCTCCGCGTGCTCCACTACAGTTTCCTCGCTCCTCACTCTTACTTGCCTTTACTCGCTCGTAGTTAGGTTTACATATAGGGAAATTCTTCGTAGTTGCATATCTAGAGAATTTACATTTGTGTCAAGCCTAAAATTGAAAAGGTATTAAAATTTGGAGTAGCACCTATTCACCCCCCTCTAGGTGCCCATACGATCCATTTCAATTGGTATCAGAGCCTCGGCTCTATATTCAGGCTTAACAGCCTAAGAGAAGTATGGGTGCTAAGGGAGATGGGAGTGAGGCTGTGGACAAAGTCACAATGGATGATCTCAAGCCGTTGTAAACAACCTTGTTGAAATCCTTTGAGTCCAAAATGGAAGAGATGCAGCAAATGATTGCTCGTCTCACTTCATCTACAGCCCCACCTACACCTACCTTTGAGGCCTCCACTCCGCTATCTAAGGATGAAGCTAACGCTAATTCCAAAGAAGACGAGTTGGTGGGTGAGAAAAATAATGGTTCCTCTTCCAAGAAGGGAAGTGGAAAGGAGGACTATAGTGAGGTATCTCACCTATATTCTCCCGACCCACCAATCCCTCGCCCTCATATAAACAATAGGGGTGATCCACCCAAGCTTACTGCATCTTCATTTAATCAATGGAAATTCTTAATGAAATCTCATGTGTGCAGTTCGTCCATTGAGCTTTGGAGGATCATTGAAGATGGCCTCCACATTGGAGACTCCACTAACTTGACAAGAAGAGAAGTGGTGGATAGTTAACTCAATGCAACGGCTCTTCACATGATTCAAGTTGGTGTGGGTCCCAAGGACATGCCACATATTGAACACTTCAACACTGCCAAGGAAGCTTGGGATGCTCTCACCGACTTGTTCATCGGCAATGAAAGCATGAGAAGAAATAGGTATGATGCTCTAAGCAATGAAGCTGAAGGATTCTGCATGTTGGATGGTGAGGACCATGAAGACATGTATAGAAGGCTCAAGAGCATTTCCACAACATTTATAAAGCATGGTGCCACTCATATTGATGATGCTTGGGTCAAAAGAAAATATGTGAGTGCCCTCATGCCATTTGAGCCCATAGACTTGAAGCGTTTGCAAGGTAGACACAACTATCACCAAATGACTTCCAATGAAGTCATGCAAGAAATGGCGGCCTTTAAAGTGGCAGCTAAGAACGCCGAAGATGCTCATGCTCGGGCAATTGGGATGCAAAAAGGCATAAATGTTGCATTAAAGGCCAATGTTGTTGAACAAGATGAAGATGATAGAGGGTTTGATATTGTCTCCATGAGCTATCCCGAGGAGGTTAAGCATGCTCATGGTGAGTACATGGCCTTCTATGCAAGAAACTTTTGGAAGGACCCGGCTAAGGCTAGATTTGAACTTGAGCGCAAGAATGGGTCAAGTGGACGAAAGGAAAATGGCCCAAAACTGAGAACTTGCTATAATTGTGGAGACCCTTTGCACTTTGTGGCTGAGTGTCCCTATCAAAGTAGGGAAGACAATGGGAGCAGGCTCATCCTCAAGGAAAAGTCCAAGGCACCTCTAAAGAAGCCATTTGTCAAGAAAAATGGTCCCTACAAGAAGCAACCTAAGATTGTTTTGGTGGCACAAGAAGAGTATTCATCCGCAAGTGAAGATGAAGAGGATGAAGATATCACTCAAGAGGTGGCTGCAATAGCCACCACATCCATCCCTACATCGCTCTTCGACTCTCCCAATGAAAATGTCATCAACAACAACATCACTTGCCTTATGGCAAGAGGTTCTGAGGTATCATCTTCTATCTCTTATTTTCCTAAGACTACTATGAATGTTGATATGGATGATCATACAAGTCTCAGATTAAAGGAAGAAGTTATTGCTTTGGAACATTTTATCACTAACTTGCAAGGTGAGCACAAACTACATTTTGAGGCTCTCATGAGCCAACTTGCTCACTCCTAAGAGCTCCTCAAAGAAAGGGGAAGAATTGAAAGAGAGGATGCCATGGAGATTGCATCCTTGAAGAATGCTATAGAAGAGGAAGAAGAGACTCGAGTCTCTCTAGAGGAGAGGCTTGAGTCTATTGAGGAGTCATATGACGAGGTTGTAGCCCAGCTCATAAAGGAACGTGACATTTCTCTTGCCAAGGTAAAGAAATTAAAGAAGGAGAAGATTGACTTTGGGGCTGCTCATGCTAGACTCTCTAAGAAACTAGAGAAACTTGACATTGCCTACAAGGCATTGGAGAATGAACACTCTACTCTAAATGAGTCTCATGATCAGCTCCAAACTCGATTGAACAACTATGAATCCCAACCCAAAGGTAAGGAAGTCCTAGATGAGATCCTTGGTAAGCAAAGGACAAGCAATGAAAAAGAGGGACTTGGCTATGTTCCCAATACCAAGAAGAAGAAGAAGAAGAAGAACAACAACAACAACAACAACAACAACAACAACAAGAAAAGCAAAACTGCCCAAGCAAAGACAAGCACCGTCACAAAGGACAAAACTAACTATATTGGTTTTGCAGGGTCTAATAATCCTAATTATGAATTATTTTGTGATTACTATGGTGATGTCTATGATAGTTATATTGGTCCTTTTGACAATTATATTTCTTGGTCTATTTGGGTTCTAAAGACCCTTGTTACTAACATGAGAGGACCCATTGAAAACAGGGTACCTAAGACCAAGAAGTAATTCTCTTGTAGGGTTATGCTTCCAGTGGGTTTAAATGGGTGCTCGATAGCTGGTGCATGAGTCATATGACTAGAAGCAAGGAGATCATCACGGAGATGAGGCCAAATCATGATCAAATAATCGTCTCCTATGGTGATAAGTCAAAATCTAAGGTATTGGGTCTTGGCAAGGTTGTGGTTGCCCACGATATTTCTCTCATGGACATTATCCTTGTTGAGACCCTCCGTTACAACTTACTTTCTATTCATGCCCTTGGTAAGATGGGATTTGTTGTGTTTATTCATGGTGATTTGGTGGTACTCTTGTGGAGCAAGTCTCTAAAGGTCGCTTTCGTGGGATATGTCGAAAATGACTTGTATGTGGTGGACTTTTCCGTGAAAACCACTACAGGTCTGATGTGTCTTTTCGAAAAGGACAATGTAGGTTGGTTATGGCATCACCGTCTAGCCCACATCAATATGAGGAACTTTGCAAAGCCTTCACAAGGGTGGCCACATTCTTGGACTAAAAGAAAATGTTTCCTTTGCCAAAGGTCGTGTTTGCAGGGCTTGCGTTGAAGGGAAGATGCATGACTCTCCCCATCGAAGGAAAAAAATTATTTCATCAAAGAGGATTTTGGAGCTGCTTCATGTGGACCTCTTTAGTCCTCCATCTCATGCGAGCCTCTGTGGGAAGAAATATTGCCTTGTAGTTGTTGATGATTATTCAAGATATACATGGGTTTACTTCTTCAAGCTGAAGACTGAGACTCAACAAACGGTCATCGATTTTGCCAACGACGTCCAACGTCAACACAGTGTCCCTATATTGGCAATTAGAAGTGATAATGGCTCCGAGTTCAAGAACTACACTCTGAATGAATTCCTAAGCGAAGAGGGGATAAGACACCAATATTCCGCTGCGTACACCCCTCAACAAAATGGTGTAGCCGAGAGGAAGAACCAGACTTTAATGGATATGGCCAGGTCTATGTTGGCTGAATTCAAGTCACCATATAACTTCTGGGCTGAAGCCATTTCCACCGCATTTCATTCATCCAATCGGCTTTATGTCCGAAAATCTTGGACAAGACACCTTATGAAATACTTACCGGTAATGAGCCCAACATTTCATACTTCCGAGTATTTGGTTGTAAGTGTTTGTTTCTTATCAAAGGAGTTCATTTATCTAAATTTGAGTCTAAGGCTTTAGAAGGAATTTTTGTTAGTTACGGTGCTGAATCCCACACTTATAGAGTCTACAATAAGCTCCCCGTGACTGTTGTAGAATCTTGTAGTGTGGTGTTCGACAAAAATGATGGCTCCCGTGAGGGGCAAGTTGATGTTTGTGATGCAGATGTTGAAATACCCCAAGATGCCATAAGAAGAATGGGCGTGGGATTTTTCCTCCCCATTGAGGAACCCCTTGTGGCGGATCGGGAAGGACAATGCTCCACTCAAGTAGATCCCTCATCGACACAAGCGCAACAAGCTCCACTTGCTAGAGAAACCACTGCACCAAGACCTCCACCTGTTGAAGGCCATCCATTTGCTGAAGTTTCTGGAAACTCCAGGCCGGATTATCCGGGTACACCAGATTATCCGGTCCTACTACATCAAATGCAAGGACCAAACAGAATGACCAAGAGATTGATGCAACTCCCAAGACGGATTTTCCGGGCGACACCGGATTATCCGGCCCCTCTCCAACTCATGCTAGAAGCATCCAGGATAATTAAGAAGGACCAAGTACTACCAGGAAGGATTATCCGGCCACTCCCTCGGCCGGATTATCCGTCCCTGAAGACTTAGAACTGTAGCAACCTCCTGTTATGGCTGCTGGTCAAAATCAAGGGCAAGGTTCTTCATCTCTAGTTCACGCTGAACAAGTGGTTGATCAAGGTCAAGATAATGGTCCCGAAAAAGACTCAAATGATGAAGAAATTCCTCCTAGAAACAACAAGTTGATTGAACTTCGTCACAAAGCTCATGCAGAAAGAAATCTTGAATTAAGAGGACACTCTTGATAAAATTGTAGGTGACCTCAGACGAAGTGTGTCCACAAGAAGGGAGCTTGCAAGCTTCGGTGAGCATCAAGCTCACATATCCATGGTGGAACCCAAGAAGGTGTTTGAAGGTCTTAAAGATCTTAACTAGGTTGCTGCTATGCACGAAGAGTTAAATAATTTCGAGCGCAACAAGGTCTGGAAATTAGTAGAGAATCCCAAAGATTGCCGCAATGTTATTGGCACAAAGTGGATCTTCAAGAATAAGCAAGATGAGAATGGATTTTTTTTAAGGAACAAGGCAAGACTCGTGGCACAAGGCTTTTCCCAAGTTGAAGGCATCGACTTCGGCAAGACTTATGCTCTTTTGGCTCATCTTGAGTCCATTTGTATCCTCCTTGCTTATGTAGCTCATAATAACTTTAAATTACAACAAATGGACGTTAAGAGTGCTTTTCTCAATGGTCCTCTACATGAGTTGGTATATGTAAAGCAACCCCCGGGTTTTGAGGATCCCAACTTCTTGAACCATGTTTACAAGCTCGATAAGGCGCTCTATGGCCTTAAACAAGCCCCACTTGCATGGTATGAGCACCTTAAAGAGATTTTGCTAGACCGTGGCTTTGAACTTGGGAAAATCGATCCCACTCTTTTTACTAAGAAGGTTAAGGGGGATCTCTTCATATGCCAACTATATGTAGACGACATTATTTTTGGATCTACTAATAAATCTTTTAATGACAAATTTTCGAAGCTTATGACTAACATGTTTGATATGTCTATGATGGGGCAATTATGGTTCTTTCTTGGATTTGAGATCAAACAACTTAGAGAAGGAACCTTCATAAATCAAGCAAAGTACATTCAAGACATGCTCAAGAGGTTCAAGATGATGGATCTTAATGGCGTCGCCACACTGATGTAAACTAAATGTCATCTTGAACTCAATCCCAATGGTAAAGATGTGGACCAAAAGGTATACTGGTCCATGATCGGCTCTCTTCTTTACCTCTGCGCATCTAGACCCGATATTGTGTTGAGTGTAGGTGTGTGTGCAAGGTATCAAGCAGCTCCTAAAGAAAGCCACTTGGTGGCGGTCAAGAGAATCTTCCGATATTTGGTTCATTCCCCTAATTTTGATTTATGGTATCCCAAGGGCTCCAATTTATCTTTATGTGGTTATACTGATTCAGATTGGGCTGGTGACAAGGATGATAGGAAATCAACTTCTGGAGCTTGTTAATTTTTGGGAAGGTCTTTGGTATGTTGGTCTTCTAAGAAACATAATTGCATATCTCTCTCCACTACCGAAGCTTAATATGCGGCTGCCGCAAGTGCATGTACTCAATTATTGTGGATGAGGCAAACTTTAAAGGAATACGGTGTCAATTGTGACAAAGCGCCTCTTTTATGTGATAATAAGAGTGCAATCAAAATTGTGTACAATCCGGTGTAGCATAAAAGAACAAAGCATATTGAGATTCGCAATCATTTTATTCGGGATCATGTTTCTCGTGGTGATATTGATCTATCCTTTGTGAGCATGAAGAATGAACTTGCTGATATTTTCACGAAGCCACTGGAGGAAGCAAGGTTTTGTTATTTGAGGAATGAGCTAAATATCATTGATTCAAGGAGTTTGTCTTGATTACTCATGCACACCCACTTACATCTCGTCCTTTATTTGGTTTAGGTGTGGGCATGGATATAGGGGGAGTGTGGTCCTAATTGATTGGGCTAACTCTCCCCCCATAATGCCGAAAGCAAGAAAAATCATTTATCTTAATATCATTTTGTGATATGTGAGCTTATTGATGAGTATTGGTCATGAACTCAAGATATATCTTCGTGGTGACATACCATGAACTCCAACATGGTGGTTTCGACCACCGCCCTCTTCCATAAGAAGAGTTGGTTCTGTATGGATTTTTCTGGATTTTCTTGAATATCTCATGATCTTATGGAAAACACACTCAATTTTGGCTTTTATTTGATTTGTCTCTTGCAATCTTGAGTGTGTAGTACCATCTCAGTTTGGTTGTCTAAACCTAAGCCTTTTTCTATTCCCGAGCCATCTATTCTTGCACACAAGTCGGTTTTTTTCCTTTGTGGGGGTTTGTTTGGGGGTGCGCGAGCCTGAATCTATGTCTAACAGAATTTTAGAAAATGGGCCGGATAATCCGCCCCAAGTGGTGGCCGGTTAATCCGCCCCTAGCGGTTTTTATCTACTAAGGGCAGGGCGACGGGGGGAAGAGCTCAAACATAGGAGTTCTTCTCCCTTGACCCCCTCTATCTCCCCAAGCTGCCGCCTGCTGCTCCCCGGAGCTGTTCCAGTCACCGGATTCTCTAGGCCTCCCTCGGATCTTCTTCCCCATGCATCTGGGTACCTTCTTCTCCGCGTTCTACCTTCAATGAGTGAGGGTAACTCCCTCTCCACCATATTTTGTATATATGTGTTGATTATTGGTGGAACTTGGACTAGGAGTTGCCTTGTGGTTTACTTTCTAGGTAGAAATCGTAGTCTTGCAATACCTGTGCCCGACCTATGTTGCTGCATTCAAGCTGGCCAGATTTTGAAAATTTTCGCCAGGGCCGGATTATCCGCCCCTGGCATGACCGAATTATCCGGCCTGGCAGATTCATCTCTAGTTCAGAATTTCTCAGATTTTGTGCATCATGTATTTTGAGATGTGGATTGTTTGCCTACTGTTTCTACATCCCTCCTAGACTTATGTGTGTGCTTACCACCATGATATCCCTCTCATTCGTTTCATAGGTGGTTCTAGTGATCCCAAGACCTACAAGCACCATCCTCGTGCTCGTTACTTCAGGCCTGACGGTGAAGGTGGTTTGATTGACGAGGTTGAACTGCGCAGGCAAAAAAGAGAGGCTGGCCGGATGGCTGAACGAGCAAGGAAGGAGAAGGCTAGAAGGGGTGTCGCAAAGAGGAAGGGTAAGGCACCAAGGGTCAACTATAAGGCAATGGATCCTATCACTTTTTCCTCTATCCGTCGTCATGATCTATATGAGGAAAGTGAGAGAGATGGACAGCTTGGGGATTCTCGCTTTTGGTGTGCTGACCAGAAGTTCAACTATGAGGACGTCTATTCAACTTTGAAGATTCGCCCTATGCATCTCATGGTTATTGCTGAGGCTATGGAGAAGCCTCAACTTGTTGATGCTATGGTCGTGATTGAGCGGATGGGGCTGCAAACTCTTATGGCCCTGTAGTGTTCCTATGACTCTGAGGTGGTGAATCAATTCTTTTCCACATTGGTGATTTGTGGCGATGAGAACCGCACTATGAAGTGGATGACCCGTGACACTATGATGCAATCTAACTTTTGGACCTTCGCTGGGGTGCCTGGCTATCCGTTCAATGGTTGGGACCGTGCTTGTGGTCATCGTGTCATCACTCAACTCAAGCCTAACAAGGATGCTGCTCTTTCTCCGTGCACTGCTCCGGATGGTATTGTGGGTACGCTCACTGGCCTCTCCACTCTTTATGCTTGGTTGGTTGGTGTGTTCTGTGACTCCATCACGCCTAGTGGGGCAATAATGACAGTATTCGTGGCCACTTGGTTCAGCTTCTTGCTTTTCCTTATGAGGTGGCCACTTGTGAGGATGACTCTATGGACTACAAGCTGGATGTGATGGAATTCATCTATCATGAGTTGACTGATGCCATGTTTAATAGGCTCTCCATTCCATATGCTCCTTACATTATGATGCTCATCAAGTACTTGCTTCCCACTGGAGAATCTTACTATGATGTTGAGCATAAGGTGAAGAAGATCTACAACAAGTCTAGGAAGACCGCTCACCCATCTTCTGCTCCAGAGGGTCTTATGAGGGATGCTCGTGCTAGTGCTCGTAGGCCCCTAGTGCCTCATGTTGCTCGTGAAGTGAAGCAAATGAATTGGTTCCAACGGAACATCTTGTGCATGGGGGTGGATACTCATCAGGGGTAGTACAAGGCGTACAAGCAGCGTCACGAGATGGCTCACACCCAGCAGCTCATTCTCCACCATGTGTCTGGGGCATCAGGCACCCCACCAGCTCCTACCGCTCCCACTCCGTATGCTCAGTGGAACTCTTCTAGACTAAACTATGGAGAGCTCAAGCGCCACCTATTTCGTACCCCGGGGAGGGAGCCCACTCCACCAGTTGATGAGGAAGAGGAAGATGAGGAGGAATATGATGATGAGGACAAGGACGAGAACGAGGAAGATGGTGAGGACTACGAGTGATCTCTTGGGGTGCTAGCATCGCTGTTCTTCCTTTTTGGTGTTTCGATGCCAAAGGGGGACAAGTAGTTCTATTCGCTCATCGTGAATTTGCATGGGTCAGGCGCAAGCATTTGCACTTTATCGTTTCGGTTTTATTCTCGCTTGTGCCCATTTAGCGTTGAACTTTTATTCATGATTTGTTTTGTATGAGACTATGCTGGTGTGTGGCACTGGATCTATCTTATGGATTTATCTCTTGGTGATTATGGATCCATCTATCATATTGGCTATCTTTGTTGCTTATCTTTCTTATGGTGGAAGGCCTCAATGGTTATCATGTTAACTATCCTTATATTATATTGAATACTTCTATCTCATGGTGGTATGATGTTCTTACTCCAATTTGTCATCTGTACATAGATACCATTCCAATGAAATAGCCTCGTACCTATTTGTGTGCATTTGTATTCAAATGGAAATATTCTAGTTAAGCACACATTTAGGAGGAGTATTTTTCATCCTTGAAATGATGTTGTAGGAGATCTATTGCAAATCCTAGTATTGTCATCTAACACCAAAAAGGGGAGATTGAAAGAACATTTTATGATCCCAGTGTTTTGTGTGTTAGATAACAATACCATGGATCATCTCATGTGTGCTAAGTGCTTCAGATAATTGTTCATATGAAAAGCAACCAAAATATGTTGTTGAGGGGTGGATTAGCCGCCCCTGCCAAGGGTCGGATAATCCGGCCTTGCTCGATCAACAACCGCATGCAAGGCGCGTCATGAAGTGAGGGGGCGGATAATATCTCGGATTGTCCGGCCAGGGACGGAGTTTTTACCCGTGCCGGATAATCCTCCCCTACAGGGGTTGGATAATCCCCCCAGAAGGTTTTCAAAGGCTGGCCAGGCGTATCATGCAGTGAGGGGGGCGGACTATCTCTCAGATTATCTGGCCAGGGCTAGAGGTTTTGCCTGGGCCGGATAATCCGCCCCTCAGGGAAGTTTGCAAAGGGATCCAAGGCGCGTCATGCGGCATAGGGGGATTTTCCCCCGGAAAATCCGAGTCTGGGGTAGAGGATTGCCCTAGCCGGATAATCTGACCTCCACTTGGGCCAGATAATCCGGCCCCCAACGTCACCAACGGCCAAGTCTAGATTGGGGTATAAATGCCCCAATCACTCCTCCTATCAGATCCCTTGATTCATTCGAAAAAGTACTGGCCTGTTCAAAAAGCTCTCAATAGAGATCTCTCGCTTCAACTACCCGAAGGCTCTGATCTTTGGGGAATCGAAGGAGGAGACTCCAATCATCAACATCACGAATCAAGCGCATCACTTCCCTCCATTCACTTAGAGATTTGTTGATCTAGTATTAATTTTTAATATCTAGATCTTGTGTTTCGGTTTTGATAATATTTGTTGTTGTGGCAGCTTGTTGTCGTTACGAGAGCCTCCAATTTGGTTGTGGAGTTGTGCCCCACTAGTTGTGTAAAGGCATCGGTTCCCGCCTCAAGGGTACCAATAGTGGAAAGGTGGATCAGGCCTTTGGTGGCGAGATCCATCGGAGAACAGGGTGAGGCCTATTGTGGCGTGGTGGTCTTAGTACCGCCCACCCCTCCAATGCAGATGTACCTCCATTAACAAGGAAGGAACTGTAGTAAAACAAATACTGTGTCTCCATGTGCTCCACTACGGTTTCCTCGCTCCTCACTCTTACTTTCCTTTACTTGCTAGTAGTTAGGTTTACATATAGGGAAATTCTTCGTAGTTGCATATCTAGAGAATTTACCTTTGTGTCAAGCCTAAAATTGAAAATGTATTAAAATTTGTAGTAGCACCTATTCACCCCCGTCTAGGTGCCCATATAATCCATTTCAAAACTCTAAAGGTGCCCCTTCTGCACCAGGAGGAGCCTCGCCACCGACTTTAACTCCCTCATGAAGCATGCCGAGGACGTGAATACCTGCTGCGAGTCCGTGAATGTCCAGGGTTCAGAGCCAAGCACCAGGTGCTCAGTTTTCACCTCCGCAACCTCCAGAAGGTGGCCATTGAGGAGGGTCGCATGCCCCGATCAAGCCCAAGGCGCCCAAGGTCAAGGGACTGGGCAGCAAGAAGTGGACGAGGCGCTAGAGGGAGGAGGCGGAGGCCCTCCTAACGGAGGCCATGAGGGGCCACTAATCTTGTGCTGCTGCTACTATAAAGCAACTTCTTTTGTATTGGCTGTGTTGAACTTGTCCACTGCTACTGCTGAGCAGCCCAATTGTTGAACCTTGTTAAGTACCATACTATATATCCTATATTAGCGGATTTATCTATATATGTTATATATATCCTATATTAGTTGCTTTATCTATATCTGCTCTGTTTACTGAATGTATTTATGGTGCTGGTTAGATTTTCTACCAGATTGGAAAAAACAGGGCCAAAAGGAACAATAAATGAAGAGATAAGCTGCTCAAGATTCACTACCTTTTTGCGCAAAAAACACAACTATTAGCGAGAGAGAGGAGGAAAATGCACTCTTAAAAAGGCCAATCAAAAAAATAACGAAAAAGAAAACTTCCAATTTAGGCGACAAGGTGCATGTAACCACCAAACACGCCCCACATGGTCCCACACCACGTCCCCCATAACGCGTTCCCAACAAACCGGCCCCACGCAGTTCCACATGGCATGGCCCCACACGTCAGCATAATGCATTCCTGACCAACCGGCCCCACGTGGTCCCACACCGCGCGGCCCCCACGTCAGCCAACTGCCAATGTGATGGTAGCTCCCGTTCAAGCTCTTTGATGAGTTTCCGAGAAGGAGATGGGCAAAAGTGAGGAAACGTTAAGCGGCTGGGGAACACTGAGTACAACTAACGAACGAGGGGCACGAAAATAGATATCCCTAAATATTAATTTAAATATTTATTTAATATATATTAATTCAGTATTAACATATAATAACTGCATATTACATGTTAGTTCTTTTATCCAAATCACCTTTCAGTCTTTTCCTTTCTTTCTTCCTCCGAATAACTTTGGACCTCTTTAGAATGATTCTGGTTTCTCTCTCTTCTGTGGTTCCATCTTACAGAATGATCTCTAGCATCATTGTAACCTTAAGTGTGTGTAACAACCCAGCAATAGAGCTTCGAAATAAGCTAAGATGAGATGTGTGCATTGCATTCATGCATAGAAAATCTGGATATTTTTTGCGCTTTTAAATAGAACATGTCAAATTGATTGAAGCTTCTCTTAACTTGGTGGACCTGAAGTAGATCATCAAGTTGATTGCGATAGGTTTCAATATGACCTTTGCTAAAACCCTATTTTTGGGTAGTACAATTTGATCTATGGGTAGATCAAATGTTAAAGATCTAAAACCCACCACAAATTCCTTAATGAATAGAAACCTAGACCCATAAATCATATCATATCAAGATATTCTTTACAACCATCTTGAATACTCAATCAAGTATATAACTCCAAGTAAAGAAACCCCACAGCTAAATCATGATACACTTGCTTGCCATAGTTATTCCTACCATGGGTATCATGGTAGTTCTTAAACATTAACCTTCATTACAAAGATAAGCCAATATAGAGACTAGTACAAGTCTACTACTTAGTTGATGATAGATCTGGATTAGACAAATAGAAGCCTAAGCTTAGTATGATCAAAGGGTGGTGGTCATTATTCTCAAGTCACTTGAGAATAGATGATTAGATGATGAAGAAGTGTTGTGAGAATACCAAATTAGGCAAAACCTTAGTAAGCTTAATCATCTAGCTTGATCATAAGAAGTGAAGCTAGAGTATGATGAAGTATATAATATGAGTTGTATGGAGTAGTTGGAAGCATAGTAGTTTAACCAAGCTAATATAAGGACAAACTTGTATTATGGAGAGTAGTACCATACCTATTCTAGAGGACTGATATCACATGTGATATAGAGAGAATTGTTATCTTGCAAGCCTTAGAAGTAGATACAAGGTTAATATCAAGGAGTTAATGGATGGACTTAGAAATAGCTACATTGATGGATTCACCAAGGGTAGTTAAGAAGTGCAACTTGTGTAGTAAAGGAAGAATGTTACAAGAATGGATTAATGAAGTTAGAACTAGCTAGATGAATGACTTCCTCAAAGGTGGTTTAGAAATGGAAGTCATATATACTAGGAGAAGAATAAAGGAGGAAGGTTGTTGAAGTGGCATGACCATGTCATCATATAATGATGGATATGGTGGAGTCTGATGGTTAACCTATGCAGGAAGAAGTGATATTTGTGAATAAGATAAGAGAGATATATAGAGTATATTTAGGAAAGAATTTCCTTTACTAAAAACAATCTTAGTGAGGTATTAAGTTAGGAGTGCTTGAGAAATCCTTAACCAAGATCATATCAAACCAGGACAAGACCCATGTCTACCTCTTTGTCCAAAAACCTAAAATCAAATTGATAGTGGAACAATTTCCTATTCCTAGATAACCATTGAATAATATCACTTGGACAAATGAAGCTTCCAAGAGATAATTAGCGAACCATATAAGTGTTTATGGATGAAAGCCTTGTCTACTTTATTATCTTAAACCCTAATAGAAACCTAGACCCATAAACCATCAAGACCACATTAATAAGTAATCTTTATAGCTCACTCTAAGTTGAGATATCTTTCAGGATTATAAAGTCAGGAGCAATCCTCTAAACCTTTATCCCTAGCAACATTCACTAATAAACTTGAGGGTAGTGTATCCTTTAGGATCCATAGTAAGTGTGGTATTAGAAAATCCTAAATAAATGTTGTTGGGCATTGAGATCACTTGTGCCACATGAATGATAATGGTTGTTCACAATTATATGATAAACTTCTATCAAAACACTAACCACACTTAAGAAAGTAGTGAACAACTAGTTTAGGAAATGATGCATGCTTATTTTGGAAGTAGTAGGATGGTTATGAATAACATTTTAGTGGACCTTGATTAAAGGAAATTCTAGACTTTGAGAACCCTAAAATTTAAACCATTAAATATAATGGTTGTTATATGATGCTAAGTATGAATATATTTCATGTAAAACATTAAATATCCTAAATCCTTACCATCACAATTTTTATGGTGAAAATAAAATCATTTTATAAGTTTATATATAGTAAACCAAAACACCCTAAAACCCTAATCTCAATTAACATTTTCTAAAAAATAATCTTATATATAATCATGAATAGTGTAAATACTAATAAGAGAATGCCAAACCAATTGGCAAATTAACCCATGTCGAACCCTAGTTGATTCAATGAATTTTGAATATTTGAATCATTGTATAAATTTGAATTGAAAAAGAAAATAGAAAATAGAAATAGAAAAGGAATCAGAAAATAATAAAATAGAACCAGGTTGTAGCCCATTTCCTATTCAATGCCTAGCGCAGCAGTAAGCATTTCTCGGTTACTCCACAACGGCCCAACAATAGCCCGAGTCATATCTCTCTCCGGCTGATGGGTGGGACCACATGAGGGACCATGGGTTGAGACAGAAAATACACTAGGGGGTTTTCCGCAAAAAGTATGTCCACGTCTTCCTCCTCTAGCTGGAAGTAGCTCGGTGGCGGTGCCGATGTAGTCCGACGTCACCGTGGAGGATAAGAATGCCATTGCGATGCCTCGCTTGTCCTCATCCTCACTTCCTCCCTCGCCTCTGCTCTCTTCCTCTCCGTTCCCCTCCAGGGACAAAAACCCTAGCTCAAAGCCACTGTGTCGCACCACCGCTCTAAGCCTCCCTGTGCTCCATTGATCATGCTCACGTCTTTGTCTCGCCTCCCCAAGCTTCGTAGCCAAAGGAATTGAGTTGGGGTGCTTCCAATCAACGGTCACGACCGCTTCTTCCCGAGATCCGACTCAGCGCCGCCGAGACCATGCCATCACCTCCGTCCTCCACTATTCCATCTGAGGCCACCATCGCATCGAGGGAAAGATTACGAGTCTCTCGGTGCCCTTCACTCGCCTTCTCTCGCCCTGCATCGCCGTAGCGTCGTAGACCACCGAGCACCACCGCTAGTCGTCGTCGTGCACTGCTCTCTAGTGACCAAAAATGGGCGGCACAGCCATTGTTAGGTTTGCCGTGAGCTCCTCTTTCCAACACACCCCTCCGCAGCCGCGTGCATGCTCCCAATTGATCGATTGATCATCAATCTAGGGAGATTAATCTTTGGTGATGTCAGCGTGATGTCACGCTTACGTCAGCCTTGACCTAGTCAGTGTGTTGGTTAGTCCCTGCCAACGTGGCATGCCAACGTGGCCCTGACCCCACTGGTCAGTGTTTGGGCTAGGTTTAGTTGCGGTGTAAAAAGATTTAGAGAGAGGCTGACATCAATAGTGATGCAGTAATTCAGATAGTTTATTTTTAATAAATCCAGAAAATGAATAAATCTTGTTAATTCAATATCTTTTGTTTTATACTTCAAATATATATATTGTATATCAAAATGTTCAGAAAAATAAATTCTATAATTTAAACCTATTACCATACTTTATTTTCCAATTTAAATAAAATACAGTAATATTATCAATTAGTAAAAAACATATATTGGATAAATCTTTTAAAAAGCATATACTTTTATTTAAAATTCATAAAAATAATGATAATATATCAAAAATATAAATTACTTGTTTCATATATTTTTGTGACACTTAACTAAATATTATTATTTATTAAGTCTTTATAAAGTAAGAAAACTTATAAAAATCATATCTTATTATTTAAAAAACATAAAAATACTTATAATATATAAAAATGATCACAGAAATAATATCTACATATTAAAATTTTAATGCTCCACTTATGAAGTGAAATAAAAGTTTAATATTCTAATAAATTAAGTTTAAACTTATTTCCTTAATTAGTAATTCATAAAAGTATTTATAAAATTGCTAATACCCCTAATGATGTCCATTAAAGGTCTAACAATAGTATTGGTTTTAAAGTATTAATAATATGAAGTCAAAATATTTCAAAATATTTTAAATACAATTTTGTTGAAATACCATTTACTAATAAATGTATATTATTTTCCAAAAGTATTCTTATCAAATATAAAATCTCCAAGAATGATATTTCTGACTTAATAAAACCTTTTACCATTACTTCAACAATAAGTTTATAAACATATTAAAAATCCAAAGATAATTCATAAGTAGTTAAGTAATGTTGTTTCCATATTATGAATTGTTATAACCAATCATTTGTAAGGAAATATATGATTTTATTCAACTATAATGTTAAGAAAACATGACTCAAATAGAAGTGTTACCACTCTTAGTTAACCTTAAAGAAACATTATGAAGTGAACAAGTTATAATATCATCTAATGACTAAGATAAATAAGTCTCAACTACTAGTGTGGTCATTATTCAAATGAAGTAATTCTTTCCTCTTGGAGAACTAGAGCTAGTAATAAACCCTAAGAAGTGAACCACATATAATATAATAGCTTATCCAAAACATAAGGTTTCCACTACAAGTATTGTGATTATTCAAAGTTCAATAATGTTTTCCTCTTTGATAATTAAAGTTAATAAGAAACCCTAAATAGTGTTAGCTTTAATATTAAATACCTTCCTTTGTCAAAGTAACATTTTCCTCAAAAGTTATTCTTTCAAGAAACATTAGAAGTAATCCTTAAGCATTTCTATAAAATCTCTAATTGATTAATAATCTTGCTTAAGAAACCTTTTAGATACCATGCCCCAAATGAGTGCTTTAATATTGTACGCTACTTCTTGTATTTTCATATTGTTTCACACACTCTCACAAGCCTTAATAAGAAGCACAAGTGTGAAGCTGGTATAAAAGTGAAACACATTCTAAATAAACCATTCCTAGTTTCCGAACCCTAGATTAGTTACGATTATTCCGAGGATTCATGTTTATCCAACTGCATTACATTACTTATGCATAATTGCATCTTGCTTCTTTAAACATTCGTCCTTACCGGACCAATGATGATGTTTACATAATTTGGATCTTCTATTGTCTTGAAGTCCGTGAGTGCATAATCTTGCAATCACAAAAGGCAAGTTCACAACTTGGTCATTTCCTTTGGTTATTTTCTATCAAATGCTTGTAACTCAAATGTTGTCATCACCTGCATTTCAAAAAGGTCCGAAAATACTATTTTTATAATAATATGATTATGAATTATTTACCAAATGGTAATAATCTACTGATACAGTTCCAATGGTAAAGGAACATAATATCTAGGACTTAACAACCAATGTCGCCAATGATTCTCGTCCATAAATTATGCGTTAACCATAAGATCTATAATGGCTCTAGGGAAGTCAGTTGTATCTTCTCCCTTTCGCATGGACGGATGACCTTATCGTGAAGCTGCAGATTTCTTGTGGAGAATCCAGCACATGGGTGGGACCCCTCAGTGCCCTGCGATATTGGTGTCTAGATTATCTGTGCATAGCTGTCTTGGTGGAGGTTCACCATAGCTGATGGTGGCTGCCAGGCAGAGCTGCTTACAGAGTCTTCGAGAGGCTACCCGGATTGTACTCGTGGTAAACCTTCTTGGGGGATCGTGTCTTCATGCGGGGTCGCAGAGAGGGCAGTACTGGCTTGGATCTTAGACTGGGCCCCATACCAAGGAAGTGTGGACAAGCTCGTGACTTGGATGTGCAACAAGGCTAAGGTCTCTTATGGGAAAAGTGACGCACCTCTACAGAGTGTATAAAACTGTGACATGTTACTCCCTGTTCTGGGAAGGAGTTGTGAACGTGGCGGGAAAGGAACTCCACAAAAGTTCTGGTAAACCTGTGAAGGCTGACGGACATAGTTTTCAGAATAAAAGTAACCTTTGAAGAAATGTTTAAGAAAACCTGCATTACCTATGACCTATGGTTTGTGGCCGTATGTAGTGCATCAAACACTCCTTTTTAGTGAACTTGCTGAGTACGCTCGTACACACCCGTACCTTTTGAACCCTTGCTAGATTCTGAAGCCTCTAAAGATGATGTCAACACCAACTCATCCTTAACAAATCATCATCGAAAGTTCAAGTTCTTAAATGAAGTCAATGGAGTCAACATATACATCAGCTGAAGTGAATTTGAAGTCTCTGATTAGATAGGAGTAGATTCTCTAGCAATAAACCTACTTCTATAGAGCATTGAAATAGCAACAATTGCAAGCCAATTAGTTCAGATGCTAGTCTTAGTCTCTAGATAGTTTTGAGTTATTATTTCTGGTTCTTCTTTGTAAGAAGTTTCTTTCTCTCTCTTTAACCTAGAGTATTCTCTGGATCTTTCGTAAAGAGTCGAGTTGTAATCTATAGTCATGTCTTGGACTTGATGTGTTTCTGTTGTACCACTCTGAGGGATGTAATACTAGTGAATGGTGTTTCATTGGTGTTATGTCAACGACTATAGTGTACTACATCATGTAGTGGTATGCTGGGTCACCGTAGCTGGTATCAGAGCATATGCTTTGACCATAGGATTAAAACCCTTTTAGGAGATCTATAGGTTGGATAGTGATTATAGGACGCCATCTTATCTAAACCAAGAATTGTGATGGGTATCCACTTGAGGATAA
The DNA here is from genome assembly GCA_910589775.1 of Avena eriantha. NCBI lineage: Eukaryota > Viridiplantae > Streptophyta > Magnoliopsida > Poales > Poaceae > Avena > Avena eriantha. Next base: position 266,172,076 of record OU342746.1, on the reverse strand, counting down.
TCTTGTCACGCTTAAGTAAGATATTTTAATCATCTTTCTTAAAGAGTAATTGTCTATCTTCTCCAGGGAAATGTCATGTTAGTGTAGCTCTAAATAGGTATAACACCACTAAGATAGCTTAAGTAAGTTAAAATATCAAAGAAGATTATGACTAAGTTTAGGATATAATGTGGAGTAGTATTAGTGATGGAGTCTATAGTTAGAATTCATGTAAATCAAAAGAACATTACCACTAGTTGATACCACTATACCACATAGGGTAGGCCATTAGAGTATGTATAGATACAATTGGAAGTAAATCATATGGCATTCACTAAAGAATTCCATGTGATGGAGTAGACTTTTGTTAAGAATCATTATTAGTAAGCTAAGAAAAAGAGTCATCATGGTGAGATTAGCTCCCTAATCATGATGACTAGGTAAATCTTAACAGGTTCATGGTGAGAATAGCTCCGAGACCATGATAAGTTTGTAATTAAGACAAGTACTCATTTACGAATCTTCTAATAACAGGAAGAAAAGAACAGTGTAGGTCTATGATAGAAGGCATAGGTGTCATAATGTTACGATAATTTCTGGATTAAGGTAGTAAATACGATTCCGTTAGAAATTTTTTGAGGGATTATGTGAGAATATCTTACGATAGGATGGAAGTTAGTAGTCTTTAGTAGTCCAAAAAGAAAGGTAAGAAGTTAGCCAAAACCAAAGTGAGACCTCTTTGCTTAAAATTATCCAATTACAACTGAGCAATTCGGGTAAACTTTGAGGTAAAGAGTAGTTTAACACCTAAGTGCTAAGTATCATGATGTAAACCTATATTAGGAGGTGTCACATACTACACACTAAGCCTGAATTCTAGAGATGTTTTACTCAAATACTATATTACATGCTTAGAATAATGTGTGTTATATGTACCGCATTCGGATTTCTTGGTTTTTCTTGGATCTTCTTGATTGACTAGATATGAGCATGAAGTTTGACTTGATGTGCAAATGCATGTTGCATCATCACGTTATTACTTGATGTTATAGATCTAGATAGAAAAGGGAATTCGTGTAAGGGAGTGACGAGTTTTGAAGATCAAGATGAAGACTTACATGAAGAATGAAGCCAAATATAAGGAGTATCAACACTATTTTGAAGGATGGATCAATCCCAATTCACTAGGAGCTGGCAATAAAAAGGAATATTAGTGTAGAAAAGGTGTGGAGCAACATGAAGGAAAGAACTTAAGTTCACTCAAAATAGGTGATGTTTCTTAGAAGTTAATGAAGTAGTTGTACCAAGTTCATGGAAGTAACTTGGAAGGGTGCAAAGAAGAAGTCTTGGAACGAAATTGGTATTCAAGCTCTGACAACTTAGAGAGAATGCCAATAGCAAGTCGAAAATCCGTAGGTTAATCCACACACCTAGGAGGATTCACCACTAGTATCCGTAGTTGGTATCCTAGCGGTTAGCTAATCATGTCATCTTTGTATGATTTAAAGAGCATAAAACTTGGCCTAAGTTAAGTTAGACCTAAGGAAGTATGAAATTAAGGCGATCATCTTTCGAGACGTTTCGAGAAATCGGGTTTATGAGTGAGAAATAATGTCTAAGAAGATAAAAGTAAGACAAGTTACATTGGAAGATTCATTTCGGAGATCCCCAATTGTGTGGATATACCTGATGCGTTACTAACGTATCTATAATTTTTGATGTTCCATGCTTGGTTTATATCCACTTTCTTATGTTTTGTCCACACTTTGGAGTACTTTTTATACACTTTCTTGGACTAACCTATTAACAAGATGCCACGATGCCAGCTGCCTGTTTTCTGCTGTTTTTGGTTCCAGGAAAGTCAGAAAATGAATATTCTCGGAATTGGACGGGACAAAAGCCAAAGTCAGTTTTTCACTGTGGGGGACACGGAGCCAAAATACGAGACGGAGAGGGGCTAGAGGGCCGCCACACCACCTGGGTGCGCGGCCAGGCCTAGCCCGCGCCAGGGGGTGGTGTGGCCGCCTAGGGCACCCCCTCGGCCTCCCCTTATGACTATAAGATGCCTCCTATACATAAACCCTAAGTACCCGATCAAAATTCCACGAAAGAGTATATAGCCGCCGTCATCTCCATCCCTAGATAGGGAGGGATCTGAAGCTCTTCCCGGCACCCTGCCGGAGGGGAGAATTCACCCTGGAGTCCTTCTTCGTCACCATGCAAGCCTCCGGTGTGCTGCGTGAGTAGTTCATCCTTGGACTGCGGGTCCATGTAGTAGCTAGATTGCTGGTTCTTCTCCTTTGTGCTATCATGTTTAGATCTTGTGAGCTCCGTTCATGATCAAGATCATCTATTTGTAATCCTACATGTTGTGTTTGCGGGGATCCGATGGATATTGAGATGCTATTTCAGATTGATTATTGATTCTATCATGTCTTTCTTATTTGTGATCTTGCATCCTTTCCGTTGTTAGTAGCTATCTTGGCCAAGTAGATGCTACCAACTCCAAGAGTTAGTATTTATGCTCGATAGTGGGTTCATGCCTCTAGTAATCTGGGGAAGTGATAGAAATCTCTAAGGTATAGATGTGTTGTTGCTACTAGGGAGAAAACAACAATCCTTTGTTCATAGAACAATCGTATTGTTTACTTTACACGCAATGCATAATGCAATTATCTGTTGCTTGCAACTTAATACTACAGGGGGTTCGGATGATAACCTGAAGGTGGATTATTAGTCAAGGATGCAGTTGGATTGCGGTCTATGTATAATGTTGTAGTGCCCAATCAAATCTCAAAGGAGTCAATATGGTTAGTATATGCATGTATGCTTTCTCGATGTTTGTCAATTGCCCCGCTGTAATTTGTTCACCCAACATGTCATCTATCTTAAGGAGAACCACCACTAGTAAACTATGGACCCCGATCCTTTCTTTTATCATCAATCTACAAATGTTTACTGTTTACTGTTTTCTGTTTACTTTCTGCAAGCTTTTACTTTCTTCCACACAATATGTTTAATCCTTTGTTTTCAGCAAAACCAGTGAGATTGACAACCTCACCGTAAGTTGGGGGCAAAGTTCTGTGGTTGTGTTGTGCAGGATTCGAAGTTGGCAACAACACCTTGGAGTTGTTTCCTTGCTCCTACTGGTTCGATAACCTTGGTTTCATAACTGAGGGAAACTTGATGTTGTGCTCATCACACCTTTGTCTTGGGGTTCCCCAACGAGCTCGAGATATCTTGGGGGCCATCAAGCTCTTTTCTGGTGCCGTTGCCGGGGAGTCAAGGACATGTTCACAAGGGGAGTCCCTCATAACCAATCTCTTTACTTTGTTGTTTTTGTTTTGCTTAGTTTATTTTCTGCTTTGTTTGCTTGCTTCTTTATCAAAAAAATAGGTGTACTAGTTTTGCTTTCTTTATCAAAAACACACAAAAAATTAAGTCTTTCTATAGTTGCTACCTCTTTCTTAGCTCACCATATTGATCCCTAATTTCACCATGAAAGACCTTTCAATAGGTAGTTGCTCTATAATTGGAAAAGATAATATTGAAGAATTTTTTAATCATGTTAGTAAGCATGAGGATATTGAGGATAGATCCCTTGCAGAACTTGCTCCAAATTATGAAATTGCTGCAGCTTCTTTAGTTCACATGTTGGATGCTAGGTTTGTTAACCTTAACCCCTTAATGCAAGTAATGTTTCTTAAACTTAAAGAAATTAAGGACCCTGAAAAGAGAGATTTTATTCTGGAAACTTTGCCTAAGGAATTCTATGATGTTGCCAAGGAAACTAGGAAAGACTTTGAACATTTTAATATGCTAGGCTTATGTGTATATGTTATTGGTACACGAGAAAATATGGAAAAAACCGAACCTAATGGGGGAGGAAACTAAGATACCAATACCTTTTAAACTTGTAGCAATGCATGAAGCCATAGAAAAGAATCTAGATTGGATTGTTCCTGAAAACCCGTTTGATGAAAATAGTGAACCCAAGAGCATTGAGAGAGGATCCTCTAGAATTTATTTTGATGAGATACCTTGCCTTGTTGAAGATATTTATGGTATCAATCTTAATACTTCTTCATTTGAGAATACATGATTCTTTTCTTGCTTCTTATGCCTAACTTAAAGGCGTTAAAGAAAAGTACTTATTGGGAGATAACCCAAAAGTTTTAGATGAGTCTTGGAAGTTATTACCTCTGTAATAACCACTCCTTATCCTTTTTATTTGCTTTTTATTCCAAGAGTAACCTCTAATGAGAGAGAAGTGATGCTTGAGAAAGTTGTTGTCCCGAAACAGATTTTTGTTCTTCACCGTAAAAAATCGTTTAAAATCTCTGTACGTCGGTTCGAGGCGTGATTTTTTGTGCTTCTGCCCTAGGTTGTTATCAAAGTTTCGTTCATTCAACACTTTTCGATTTGAGCAACAGAAGGTCTTCGAAAAAATTGTTTTTACCTGCTGGTCTGTTTTGACATATTTCTACCATTATTTGCATTTGCTTCTTGTTGATTGCTTTTTGAGTTCTTTTGGGGAATTGAGCTTTTTGAGTTCTTTTGGGGAATTGAGCTTTTTGAGGGAAGTGCCACAGTATCTTGTGTTTTAATGGAAGTTTTATTGGTGTTGAAACTAAACGCAAAGACTTATTATCTTGAGTGCACTAATGTTGCTAATAAAGATTGTGTGAAGTTTTGTATGAAGGAAAAAATTCAGGAGTATGGAGGGAATGATGTAATGAGATGAAGAATGGATGAAAGCTCAAGCTTGGGGATGCCACGCATGTCACCCCAAGAAATATCCAAGAAGTACAAGCGTCAAAGCTTGGGGATGCCCAAGGCATCCCCTTCTTCCTCAATAAAAAACCCAGGTTTCTTCCAAACACTTCATTTTTATTATTTCATGCACAGTTGTGTTGTTCTTGGAGCGTCTTATTTTTTGTTTTCGTTTTAGTTTTTGTTTGCTTGGTTTTCTTATTTTGCTTGAATAAATTGGTTTGACCCCTCTTTCATACATTAGTTTTAAAATAAGTTTGGTTTGGATTGGAAAACAGTAGGAAAGTTCATGCTTAAGTGGTAAAGAGAGCTTGTTTTTGACTGTGGCCTATGCTTTGTCATGCCATGCTTGATATTATTTTGGATTTATGCTTAGTGATCTTTGCTGTAGAATGACATGTTATAAACAATTGAGATTGCTTAATATGCCTTTGAAAAATCATGCGTTGTTTTAGCATATTAAAGCATAGTATTGTGGTATTCTCCTTTGATGCTTTATTTGGGTTGGCTTGGCGCATGCTCACGCCATGTTATGACTATCAAAAGTCACAATAGCCTTTATGATCCTTTAGTTTTCGACTTGTAATATCACTTTATGCTTTGATTAATGATGTTTTGTCGCTCTGCATGATTATGGCCATTATTGCTCTCTTAGTTGGTCGCTCCCAGTCTTTTTCTAGCCTCCATAACAGAGTATGAGTTCCACTCATGCATCCAACTCCCAAAACCAAGTTATTCCAAAGAGTCCACCATACCTGCCTACTAGCTTATGCTATTCCAAGTATATTCATACTTTTGTTTACCTTCCAAATTAAACTTGTTATGAGAAAACTAGTGATTAAAGCTCTCACGAACTTGATGGCACACTTTACTTTTTTGCATCTAATAAACTTGAACCACTGGGTCCTTCTTTGTTGTGTATATGCTTGCGCTTTATAAGTTGAAATTAGCAGAACCATGTACCATGGGGAACTCTTTCAACATTGCACTTGTACTTTGTACCCCGTTGATATCATGTTCTTTTGCTTACGGATCCCGGCGGTGTGAAATAAAAGTGGAACTTGTAAGATCATGGAGTTTTTATGTGTGCTAGAGAAACGCCTGGGCCGCTAGCCTAAGCCATGCCTAATCATGGTGCAAAATTGCAGCATCACCATAATGAGCACTCTATGAAGCATCCTCAATAAAAACCTATGAAAATAGCAAATAAAAAGATCGCTGAGATGCTCATTGTCTGCTTTCCTTGTCATTTTGATTATGGGATAGCTCCTGTATCATGTGCAAGGGCTACCCCATTGGCAGTTCTCTATGATACATATGTACTTACAATGACAAGAGCTTACTTGTGACTAAAGTTGAGTAGCATGAGGTTCGGTCTTCGTAAATAAGGGACATGAGATTTCGGCTTATAACTTGTCAAGCATATCCTCTTAGTTGAGTCACTTTAACCTTAATCACCTAAAGATGCTTATGATAGGGTCAATGAGAGCTGAAAGCTAATAATTTACATAATTTTTGGAAGCTCTTTATGAAACTTGAATCTCCGCTTCCTTCTATGAAGGCCTTTCTTTTAATTTTATGTTGAGTCTCCACCTTATATCTTTATGCACCTATTGAGAGAGCATAGTGGCCATTCTTAGTTCTATGTGCATTGTCCCAAGACTTGTTGATTGATGCATCACTTTGATATTGCTTATTCTTAAACTATTTGTATCTAGTCACCCTTATGAACTTTGAAGGTGTCCTATGCAATTATGATTTGCTACTCTATGAGGGACAAGCTGAATGCCACGATGATATGTTTTGTTTATGTGAAATAAGCAAACGTCTTGCAAAGCATTTTTATTCATGAATCTTGTGTTTGTGCCTTTTCATGTTGCAACATAGTTGATATGTCTTATTGTTGGAACTTTATCTTTCATGTTATGTTGAAGTACTATGATCCCAGCTATCAATGTTCTACAAATACTTTGATCAAGTTTATGATGGTGCATGTCACCTCAAAAATTATTCTTTCTTTTTATCACTTACCTACTCGAGGACGAGCAGGAGTTAAGCTTGGGGATGTTGATACATTGCTAACGTATCTATAATTTTTGATGTTCCATGCTTGGTTTATATCTACTTTTTTATGTTTTGTCCACACTTTGGAGTACTTTTTATACACTTTATTGGACTAACATATTAACAAGATGGCACAGTGCCAGCTACAGGTTTTCTGCTATTTTTGGTTCCAGGAAAGTCGGAAAATGAATATTCTCGAAATTGGACGGGACAAAAGCCAAAGTTAGTTTTCACCGAGGGGGACACGGAGCCAGAATACGAGACGGAGAGGGTCCAGAGGGCCGCCACACCACCTGGCCTCGCGGCCAGGCCTGGCCCGTTGCCAAGGGGTGGTGTGGCCGCCTAGGGCACCCTCTCGGCCCCCCTTCCGACTATAAGATGCCTCCGATACAGAAACCCTAAGTACCCGATCAAAATTCAATGAAAGAGTCTATAGCCGCCGACATCTCCATCCATAGATCAGGAGGGATCTAAAGCTCTTCCTGGAACCCTGTCAGAGGGGAGAATTCACCCTGGAGGCCTTCTTCATCACCATGCAAGCCTCCGATGTGATGCGTGAGGAGTTCATCCTTGGACTACAGGCCCATGTAGTAGCTAGATGGCTAGTTCTTCTCCTTTGTGCTATCATGTTTAGATCTTGTGAGCTCCGTTCATGATCAAGATCATCTATTTGTAATCCTACATGTTGTGTTTGCGGGGATCTGATGGATATTGATATGCTATTTCATTGATTATTGATTCTATCATGTCTTTGTTATTTGTGATCTTGCATGCTTTCTGTTGTTAGTAGCTATCTTGGCCAAGTAGATGCTAGCAACTCCAAGAGTTAGTATTTATACTCGATGGTGGGTTCATGCCTCTAGTAATCTGGGGAAGTGACAGAAATCTCTAAGGTACTAGATGTGTTGTTGCTACTAGGGAGAAAACAACAATCCTTTGTTCATAGAACAATCATATTGTTACTTTACACGCAATGCGTAATGCAATTATCTGTTGCTTGCAACTTAATACTGGAGGGGGTTCGGATGATAACCTGAAGGTGGATTATTAGTCATAGATGTAGTTGTATTATGGTCTATGTATAAAGCCCAATCAAATCTCAAAGGAGTCAAGATGGTTAGTATATGCATGTATGCTTTCTCGATGTTTGTCAATTGCCCCGCTGTAATTTGCTCACCCAACATGTCATCTATCTTAAGGAGAACCACCACTAGTGAACTATGGACCCTGGTCCTTTCTTTTATCATCAATCTACAATTGTTTACTGTTTTCTGTTTACTTTCTGCAAGCTTTTACTTTCTTCCACACAATATGTTCAATCCTTTGTTTTCAGCAAAACTGGTGAGATTCACAACCTCACTGTAAGTTGGGGGCAAAGTTCTGTAGTTGTATTGTGCAGGATGCCAAGTTGGCAACAACACCTTGGAGGTGTTTCCCTTCTCCTACTGGTTCGATAACCTTGGTTTTATAACTGAGGGAAACTTGCTGCTGTGCTCATCATACCTTCCTCTTGGGGTTCCCCAACGAGCTCGAGATATCTTGGGCCATCAATACCACAGATTCTTTCGTGAGACCTTGTTGAGGTAAAGTATAAGCTAGGCAGAGATCGAGATCCTAAGTATAGAGTCAAGGATGGTTATACATGTAGTTAGAGACCATTAGGAAACCCCAAGGGGAAGAGGAAACAGTAAAGACTGAAGTGTTGTTGTCTGACTTTCTAAGTAAAGTCTAGAGAAGATTTACTATACTACGATGAGGTTAAGCCTTATTCTCATAAGGTTATAAGAAGTCATCATTATAAAGTATTTCCGAGAGTATGTCTGGATGAATGATCGAAGTAGACATAACAACTTAAACCTAGTGGACTATTTTAAAAGGAAACAACTCGTAAGTTTTTCCTTAAGAGTAAGGAGAGTATTCCAAAATAGACAGGTGTAGTGTAACAGGAAAACATGATTGGAATGGACTAAATGTGTCCAAAACCAATCCTAAGTAGGATTGTGAAGCCATAACCCAAGGGATTGTAGTAGAAGGAGTTATGCTACATATTGGAAATGATAGTGGGAAGTTGCCAAGTATGAAGTGAATTCAAGGAAAAAGATCTAGATACGGGATACCACAATTATCCCCAGTTGTGATCACAATGGAGTTGAGAAATGTCGTGATCAATACAAGTCACTAACTCATTCCGAAATGTAAGAGAGTACGAACTTCGGGGACGAAGTTTATTTTAAGGGGAGAGACTGTAACATCCTAGCATTAGAGCTTAGAAATAAGCTAAGATGAGATGTGTGCATTGCATTCATGCATAGAAAATCTGGATAATTTTCGCGCTTTTAAATAAAACTTGTCAAAGTGATTGAAGCTTCTCTTAACTTGGTGGAACTAAAGTAGGTCATCAAGTTGATTGCAATAGGTTTCAATATGACCTTTGCTAAAACCCTATTTTTGGGTAGTATAATTTGATCTATGGGTAGATCAAATGTTAAAGATCTAAAACTCACCACACGTTCCTTAATGAATAATACAATATCTGATAGAGATCAGATCAAGGTATTCTTTACAACCATCTTGAATACTCAATCAAGTATATAACTCCAAGTAAAGAAACCCCACAGCTAAATCTTGATACACTTGTTTGCCATAGTTATTCCTACCATGGGTATCATGGTAGTTCTTAAACATTAACCTTTGTTACAAATAGAGTAGAAAGGGAAGTCAAGCCAAGACCGTTCATCACATGTCCTTGATGTCATTTTAATAGATGACATTCCTATTTAACCAAGTCCTAGTGTCAATTGATCATCAATGTTGAGTAATCAATCCCTGACCTAGAACTTATTAGCCTTTAGCCTTTAACCTATTATATTGACCTATTACATTGACCTTCCAAAGACCTTAAGTAAATTAATAAGAAGAAGGAACTAGCTATGGTGAAGTGTGCCATCATTAATGGAATGTGATCATTAGTGGTGATCAATCCATTGGATGTTGGAGGAGTTAACTCACTCATGAGTTAACTAGAAGAAGTATCTAAACCTAAGAGTTAAGTTAGTAATTATAAAGCTATGAGAAAGGTAGTAGTACTAGAGTATCAAATGATAATCTTGTTAAGACAAGTAGGTATAAACTTAAAGTAAGCTTCCTTAACAAGATAAGCCTATAGAGAGACTAGTACAAGTCTACTACTTAGTTGATGATAGATCTGGATTAGACAAATAGAAGCCTAAGCTTAGTATGATCAAAGGGTGGTGGTCATTATTCTCAAGTCACTTGAGAATAGATGATTAGATGATGAAGAAGTGTTGTGAGAATACCAAATTAGGCAAAACCTTAGTAAGCTTAATCATCTATCTTGATCATAAGAAGTGAAGCTAGAGTATGATGAAGTATATAATATGAGTTGTATGGAGTAGTTGGAAGCATAGTAGTTTAACCAAGCTAATATAAGGACAAACTTGTATTATGGAGAGTAGTACCATACCTATTCTAGAGGACTGATATCACATGTGATATAGAGAGAATTGTTATCTTGCAAGCCTTAGAAGTAGATACAAGGTTAATATCAAGGAGTTAATGGATGGACTTAGAAATAGCTACATTGATGGATTCACCAAGGGTAGTTAAGAAGTGCAACTTGTGTAGTAAAGGAAGAACGTTACAAGAATGGATTAATGAAGTTAGAACTAGCTAGATGAATGACTTCCTCAAAGGTGGTTTAGAAATGGAAGTCATATATACTAGGAGAAGAATAAAGGAGGAAGGTTGTTGAAGTGGCATGACCATGTCATCATATAATGATGGATATGGTGGAGTCTGATGGTTAACCTATTCAGGAAGAAGTGGTCTTTGTGAATAAGATAAGAGAGATATATAGAGTATATTTAGGAAAGGAATTCCTTCACTAAAAACAAGCTTAGTGAGGTATTAAGGTAGGAGTGATTGAGAAATCCTTAACCAAGATCATATCAAACCAGGACAAGACCCATGTCTACCTCTTTGTCCAAAAACCTAGAATCAAATTGATAGTGGAACCATTTCCTATTCCTAGGTAACCATTGAATAATATCTCTTGGACAAATGAAGCTTCCAAGAGATAATTAGAGAACCACATAAGTTTTTATGGATGAAAGCCATGTCTACTTTATTATCTTAAACCCTAATAGAAACCTAGACCCATAAACCATTAATACCACATTAAGAAGTAATCTTTATAGCTCACTCTAAGTTGAGATATCTTTCAGGACTATAAAGTCAGGAGCAATCCTTAAACCTTGATCCCTAGCAACATTCACTAATAAACTTGAGGGTAGTGTATCCTCTAGGGTCCATAGTAAGTGTGGTATTAGAAAACCCTAAATAAATGTTGCTAGGCATTGATATCACTTGTGCCACATGAATGATAATGGTTGTTCACCATTATATAATAAAATTCTATCAAAACATTAACCACACTTAAGAAACTAGCGAAAAACTAGTTTAGGAAATGATGTATGCTTATTTTGGACGTAGTAGGATGGTTACGAATAACATTTTAGTGGACCTTGATTAAAGGAAATTCCAGACTTTGAGAACCCTAAAATTTAAACCATTAAATATAATGGTTGTTATATGATGCTAAGTATGAATATATTTCATGGAAAACATTAACTATCTTAAATCCTTACCATCACAATTTTTATGGTGAAAATAAAATCATTTTATAAGGTTTATATATATTAAACCAAAACACCCTAAAACCCTAATCTCAATTAATATTTTCTAACAAAATAATTCTATATATAATCATGAATAGTGTAAATAGTAATAAGAGAATCTCAAACCAATTGGCACATTAAACCATGTCAAACCCTAGTTGATTCAATGAATTTTGAATATTTGAATCACTATATAAATTTGAATTGGAAAAGAAAATATAAAATAGAAATATAAAAGGAATCAGAAAATAACAAAATAGAACCAGGCCGCAACTCATTTCCTATCAACGCCCAGCACAACAGTAAGCATTTCTCGCTTACTCCACAACGGCCCAACAACATCCCGAGTCATATCTCTCTCTGGTTGATGGGTGGTCCGCAAGAGGAACCATGGGTTGAGACAGAAAATACACTAGGGTGTTTTCCGCGAAAAGTCTGTCCTCGTCTTCCTCCTCTAGCTGGAAGCAGTTCGGTGGCGGTGCCGATGCTGTTCGCCGTCGTTGCGCCAGGATTCGTGCAACCGCCGATGTCACCGTGGAGGATAAGAACGCCACCACAATGCCTCGCTCGTGCTTGACCTCACTTCCTCCCTCGCCTCTACTCTCCTCCTCTTTGTTCCCCTCAAGGGAAAGAAACCCTAGCTCAAAGCCACTGTGTCGCATCGCCGCTCTGAGCGTCCCTGTGCTCCATTGATCATGCTCGCGTCTTCGCCTCGCCTCCTCGAGCTTCATAGCCAAACGAATCAAGTTGGGGCGCTTCCAATCAACAGCCACTACCGCTTCTTCCCGAGCTCTGACCGAGCACCACTGAGACCATGCCGTCACCTTCGTCCTCCACTAATCCATCTAAGGCCACTGTCACATCGAAGGTAAGTGTGAGACTAGGCACATGGCTTAATAGGATTGATAGAATACTCATACCAACAAGTTGCAACTTCTTTTCCGGAAGCTCATTCGAAAAGAACTCTAAGGTTAAGCGTGCTTGGCCTAGAGCAATTCTAGGATGGGTGACCGACCGGGAAGTGGGTAACCGGGTGCACACGAGTGAGGACAAAGTGCACAGAAAAGACTAGTGTTGGTCTGTGGGGCCAGTCTATATATCCTATTAAGCTGCCAGGAGTGACACCCCCCGGGCCCAGGAGTGGACGGGGTGTTACAAGTGGTATCAGAGCCGACCCTTGCGATTACACGGGTGTGTGCGGGTTAGTGGTGGGACATGTGGAGCATGGCGCGTGTGGCCCAGAGTGGACACGGCATGGCACATGTGCCGGCACTAGACGCACAGACGCGTGCCAAGAGGGAACGTTCCTGGGGTGTGCTTGATCGATGAGGGCATCAATCTTCAAAAGGGTGGGTGTATGTGAGACTAGGCACATGGCTTAATAGGATTGATAGAATACTCATACCAACAAGTTGCAACTTCTTTTCCGGAAGCTCATTCGAAAAGAACTCTAAGGTTAAGCGTGCTTGGCCTAGAGCAATTCTAGGATGGGTGACCGACCGGGAAGTGGGTAACCGGGTGCACACGAGTGAGGACAAAGTGCGTAGAAAAGACTAGTGTTGGTCTGTGGGGCTAGTCTAGATATCCTATTAAGCTACCAGGAGTGACACCCCCAGGGCCCAGGAGTGGACGGGGTGTTACAGTAAGCTTACGAGTCTCCCGGTGCCCTTCACTCGCCTTCTCTCGCCCTGCATCGCCATAATGTCGTAGACCACCGAGCGCCGCCGCCAGTCGTCGTCGTGCACTGCTCTCTGATGACCAAAAACGGGCGGCACAGCCACTGTTAGGTTCGCCGTGAGCTCCTCTTTCCAACACACCCCTCCGCAACCGCACGCATGCTCCCAATCGATCGATTGATCATCGATCCGGGGAGATCAATCTTCGGCGACGTCAGCGTGATGTCACGCTTACGTCAGCCTTGACCTAGGCAGCGTGTTGGTTACTCCCCGCCAACGTGGCATGCCGACGTGGCCATGACCCCACTAGTCAGTGTCTTGGGCTAGGTTTAGTTGCGGTGTAAAAAGTTTTGGAGAGAGGCTGACGTGAGCAGTGATGTAGTAATTCATTTAGATAGTTTATTTTTAATAAATCCAAAAATGATTAAATCTTGTTAATTCAATATCTTTTGTTTTATAATTCAAACAAATATTATATATCAAAATGTTTAGAAAAATAAATTCTATTATCTAAACCTATTATCATACTTTATTTTCCAACTTCAATAAAATAATATTATCAATTAGTAAATAACCTATATTGGATAAATCTTTTTAAAAGCATATACTATTATTTAAAATTCATAAAAATAATTATAATATATCAAAATTCTTAGAAAAACAAAATTTACATTTATAGACATGTTTCACATATTTTTTGGCACTTAACTAAATATTATGATTTATTAAGTCTTTATAAAGTAAGAAAACTTATAAAAATCATATCTTATTATTTAAAAATCATAAAAATACTTATAATATATCAAAATGATCACAAAAATAATATCTACATATTAAAATATAATACTCCACTTATGAAGTGAAATAAAAGTTTAATATTCTAATAACTTAAATTTAGACTTATTTCCTTAATTAATAATTCATAAAAGTATGTATAAAATTGCTAATACCCCTAATGATGTCCATTAAAGGTCTAAATATAGTATTGGTCTTAAAGTATTAATAATATGAAGTCAAAATAGTTAAAAATATTTTAAATACAATTTTGTTGAAATGCCATTCATTAATAAATGAATATTATTTTCCAAAAGGATTCTTATCAAATATAAAATCTCCAAGAATGATATTTCTTGACTCAATAAAACCTTTTAACATTACTTCAACCACAAGTTTATAAACATACTAAACATCCAAAGATAATTCATAAGTACTTAAGTAATGTTGTTTCCATATTGTGAATTACTATAACCACTCATTTGTAAGGAATTAAATGATTATATTCAACTATAATGTTAAGAAAACATGACTCAAATAGAAGTATTACCACTCTTAATTAACCTTAAAGAAACATTATGAAGTGAACAAGTTATAATACCATCTAATGACCAAGATAGATAAGTCTAAACTACTAGTGTGGTCATTATTCAAATGAAGTAATTCTTTCCTCCTAGAGAACTATAGCTAGCAATAAACCCTAAGAAGTGAACCACATATAATATAATACCTTATCCAAAACATAAAGGTTTCCACTGCAAGTATTGTGATTATTCAAAATTCAATAATGTTTTCCGCTTTGATAATTAAAGTTAATAATAAACCCTAAATAGTGTTAGCTTTAAGATTAAATACCTTCCTTTATAAAAGTAACTGTTTCCTCAAAATTTATTATTTTAAGAAACATTAAAAGTAATCCGTAAAGAATTTCTATAAAAGATCTAATTGATTAATAATATTGCTTAAGAAACCTTTTAGATACCATGCCCCAATTGAGTGCTTTAATACTGTATGCTACTTCTTGTATTTACATATTGTTTCACACACCCTCACCAGCCTTAATAAGAAGCACAAGTGTGAAGCTGGTATAAAAGTGAAACACATTCTAAAGAAATCATTCCTAGTTTCTGAACCCTAGATTAGATATGATTATTCCGAGGATTCTCGTTTATCCAATTGCATTACTTTACTTATGCATAATTGCATCTTGTTTCTTTAAACATTCGTCCTTACCGGACCAATGATGTTGTTAACAGAATTTGGATCTTCTATTGTCTTGAAGACCGTGAGTGCATAATCTTGTAATCACAAAAGGCAAGTTCACAACTTGCTCATATCCTTTGGTTATTTTCTATCAAATGCTTGTAACTCTAATGTTGTCATCACCTGCATTTCAAAAAGGTCCGAAAACACTATTTTCATAATAATATTATTATGGATTATTTACCAAATGGTAATAATCTACTGATACAGTTCTAGTGGTAAAAGAACATAATATCTAGGACTTAACAACCAATGTCGCCAGTGATTCTTGTGCCATAAATTACGCGTTAACCATAAGATCTATAATGGCTCTAGGGAAGTCAGTTGTATCTTCTCCCTTTTGCATGGACGAATGACCTTATCGTGAAGTTGTAGATTTCTCATGGAGAATCTAGCACATGGGTGGGACCCCTCAGTGCCCCGTGATATTGGTGTCTAGATTATCTGTGCATAGCTGTCTTGGTGGAGGTTCACCATAGCTGATGGTGGTTGCTAGGCAGAGCTGCTTACAGAGTCTTCGAGAGGCTACCCGGACTGTACTCGTGGTAAACCTTCTTGGGGGATCGTGTCTTCATGCGGGGTCGCGGAGAGGGCAGCACTGGCTTGAATATTAGACTGGGCCCCATACCAAGGAAGTGTGGACAAGCTCGCGACTTGGATGTGCAACAAGGCTAAGGTCTCTTATGGGAAAAGTGACGCACCTCTACAGAGTGTATAAAACTGTGACATGTTACTCCCTGTTCCGAGAAGGAGCTACGAACGTGGCACGAAAGGAACTCCACAAAAATTCTGGTAAACCTGTGAAGGCTGACGGACATAGTTTTCAGAATAAAAGAAACCTTTGAAGAAATGTTTACGAAAACCTGCATTGCCTATGACCTATGGTCTGTGGCCGTAGATAGTGCATCAAACACTCCTTTTTAGTGAACTTGCTGAGTACGCTCGTACTCAGTACCTTCTTAACCCTTGTTTGATTATGAAGCCTCTAAAGACCAACTCATCCTCAACAAATCATCATCGAGAGTTCAAGATCTTCAGTGAAGTCAATGGAGTCAACATATACATCAGCTAAAGTGAAGACGAAGTCTCTGATTAGATAGGAGTAGATTCTCTAGCCATAAAACCTACTTCTGTAGAGCATTGCAATAGCAGCAATTGCAAGCCAATTAGTTCAGATGTTAGTCTTAGTCTCTAGATAGTTTTGAGTTATTATTTCTGGTTCTTCTTTGTAAGAAGTTTCTTTCTCTCTCTCTCTTTAACCTAGAGTATTCTCTAGATCTTTTGTAAAGAGTCAAGTTGTAATCTATAGTCATGTCTTGGACCTGTTGTGTTTCTGTTGTACCACTCTGAGGGATGTAATACTAGTGAACGGTGTTTCATTGGTGTTATGTCAATGACTATAGTGTACTACATCATGCAGTGGTATGCTAGGTCACCGCAGTGTGTTACCCCAACGGCTCGGGAACATCACAGACATGATCGAGACTCCTCTCATTTCAATGATTATTAGTGGGACCGGGATGCCCATAATGGCCCGTGTGCATTCCACGATGTAATGTCGTTTGAACCATAAATGTTGAGTCTAATTCCCATTGTTTCTTCGATACGACTTGTCCGAGATCTGATCATCGGTATCACATACCTTGTTCAATCTCGTTCCTGACAAGTTCTGTTTCACTTGTTCCTGTGATATTCCATCCTCATGACCAAGTCACATGTTGCAACATTATGGATGTAATCTCACCAAGTCGGTCGCGTCTATCTTCCCGTCACGCGGGTGGACAAATCCTGATCTTGATACATAGGCCTCAACTATTCCTCTGGAATACCTGAAACACACCTTTATGGCCACCCAGTTATGGACATGATGGTTGATGTGATCAAAATAGCCTCGGGAGATAGTGATTAATATGATCTCATGGTCTAAGGAGAAGGATACTACACTTCTAACTATTGCAACGATGAACCCTAAAACTTGATCATGTCACGATACCTATCTTTGGGTAATGTCCATCATATCAATATATGACTCTATTGTCAACTAGCATAAATGCTCCATGATCAGGAAACCTTGATCATCGGTTGCCAAACAAACTAGTATAAATAGAGGCTACTAGGGACTTGGTCTCTTTCATACCACACTTGTATCAATGTTTCCACTTGATACAGTTATAACACAATATGAAACTATTACAAACTAATTGAGATGTGATAATAAAACCCATTTATTATTTACCTCTAGGGCATATCTCCTTCAAGTATGTCTCCGTTTGAGGGGTGAGTGGTACTAAGACCACCAACATCACAAGAGGCCTCACCATATTCTCCTAAGCACCCGCCGCATGGCAAGCACCTAATCCACCATGGGACACTTGAGGGCAGTTACCAAACCCGTACAACTTAATTGGAGGATCACAATTATCACCTCCTAGGCCACTAACTTAGGAAGAGCTCCACAACTTAACTGGAGGCCCCAATAACTCACTACAAAGTCAACTACACCCTCTAGGGTTCCAAGAACCAAAGAGTGACAGGCATCTTGATTTCACCAACCAAATCCTCTAAGGAGAAATCAAACAGATGCAACTAATGCAATGGCACGCCCATCACTCCCAAATTCCACAAAAGCTACAAAACTATCGGGGAATAAGAGAGAAAGAACACAAGAGGAAAACCACAAAAGTCTCCAAGATCTAGATCCCAAGATGTTCCCCTCACTTAGAGGAGAGATGAATTAGTTGAGTTGTAGATCCAGATCTCCTCTCTCTTTTCCCTTCAAATAGATGCAAGAATCATGGGAAGAAGTGGGAGAAATCAAGCTCAAGAGGATTAACAAAAGAGGGGGAAATGACCTCAAGAATATGAGAACCATTGGGGAAGAAGGCGCCTTAAATAAGTCCCCCTAAAATCCGACCATTGCATCCCAAAAACACGATTCCTGGTACTACTGGACTTTCCCGGTAATACCGGACTTTCCCTGGGGTTTCTAGGTCACCCATACACACTCTTGCCAGGTAATCCTAGTACTACTGGACTTTTTCGGGTACTACCGGAGTCCTTGGGGTTCCTGGGTCACCCAAAAGCACTCTTGACAGGAAATACCCGTACTACCGGACTTTTTCTCGGTATTACCGGAGTCCCTGGGGTTCCCAAATCGCCCAAACGCTCTTCTTGTGTATAATCCCGGTACTACCGGACTTTTTCCCGGTACTTCCGGATTTTCAGTACTCCCATAAACTTACTACAAAAATGGCAATAACTTTCGCAACCAGACTCTGATTTCGATGATTTTTGGGGTCATTTTGAAGAGGACAACAAGCTCTACAAGATAATGCAGATAAACATCATTTTCCAACCACGGATAGGAAACCAAAATATGAAAGGTTTGACCTCTCTAAAAGAGACAAACCAGTAAAACCTCCAAAACGCAAAATGCAATAACTTGACCTTGGAAACTCTGATTAGGTTAGAAATAATTTTGTTGGAAAGATACGAACAAGTAGAATCCAAAGAAAACAGAAATATTGGATACCACCAAAGGAGAAAATATCAAGTATATATATGTGAGATATCTCCCAAGGTGTGGAGCCGGAAAGCCCGCAAGTTCAAAAATGCAATAAGATATACAAGGTAAATCCAATTTTTAATAAACCAGATATTGTTATGAAGATTACCACAAGCTATAGAGCCTCACTTAGATAAGATCCAAATAACAACTAAGAAAGATGATTCTAAGATGCAAAGGTTTGATCTCTCTCCAAAAGATACATTCAAGTTACTCACTTGAGAGCCCCTCTTGATAGTACGGATATTTATCCAAAACCCGGTCTCCCAACTAACAACATGAGACCATCAAAAGGGAAAACCTATCAAGATCATACCTTTGACTTGAAAATTCCACTTGAGATTGATGTAGATGATCTTGTCCTCCTCGAGATGTAATTCCTTTCTTGATTTCTCTTGCTCACGCTCGCTTGATGAATACTTGCGACTTGATCCCCATACACCATGGGGAAAACTCTTCTTTGAGCTTGTATCATCGATCCATGTTCATCGAGGATGGAAAGTTTCAAGCATGTGATCATCTAGAGATGGCACATCTTGAACTTGTACAACTTCATTTCTTCTTGAGTATTGACCCATTCTTCGTCTTGATCAACCTTGAATCATCTTATTTATTCAACATAATACCAATAGGCCCAAAGACCTTGGATATTGCATATTCTTCCTCATTTCTTATACCTTGAAGCCAACACATGGTCCAAGAAATGCCAATGGATAATTACTACAAGTGTAACTCAATGCAAAAATTAGTCCATAGAGATTGTCATTAATTACTAAAACCACACATGGGGCACACATGCTCTTTCATACTTGTCGCCTTGCAACGAGCAGGCCTTGTATGATCAAAATATGGATGACGATCCTCTGTCCCCACTGTCTTTCGAAAGAAGTCAAACGATAGGAGGGAACTTGGTGCCAGGGGCGATGATTGGCCCTGTTGTGGACGGTTTTGAATCTTCCACTGGGTCTTCAACGTGTGACCTGGACACGTGAGATTCTGGTAAGCTTCTTGCCCCCAATCAAAGGAGCTCTTCTTCAGTCCAAATCATGGAGAAGGACAACTCGCTTTTGCTAGTGAGCCTGGTGTGGAAAGGATTGAATGACTTAGAATCTGCTTCTGTATCTACCATGGCTAAGGGGCGGCCAGTTTCTCGTGGACCTCTCCTGATCCCTCCCTAGGTGGACTGGCTAACTGGTCTTGTGGACTTTGAAACTTCGAAGTGGAACCCTATCCCAATCTTCGGTCATCTTTCATGACACCTAGCATGTCATGGCTTCTGGACTAAGTTCACAAGCAGAGCAACCTTCATCCACCCTCTCTGAAGAGATCGCTAGGTGGCCATGCCATCCACACCACCAACGATGGATAGCGACATGCACATAGCTTCCTTTTGTGATCATTGCCGATAGAGGAAGGCAGGCTTGTTGCCACGCCCAGCTCCTAAGCGGCCAAGGAAGAAGCAGATCTTGCCCACGACCATGGGGTGCACATTAGGAGGGTGGTGGATAGGTTCATGGCGGGCACACCGATTAAATGCTAGCGGAAGGAGCTCATGATGCAACTAGGGATCATGAGTGTCGGGGAGATCATCAGGGATGAGGCTCTACAAGCCTACATGGACTTCTTCTCTAGCCCAGTGACAGACGAGAAGTTGTTTGTAGTTTTGACGTTGTTTGGCTGGCTATCTAACGCCTCCCCACACGTTGATGATGTTGAGGCTAACATTGTGGTCTGACTTGTAGCTAGCTTATGCCCCTTGCGGTTGTCTTCAGTTGTCCTTCCCCCATGTCTAGCTTTGATTTTTCCTTATTGGTGTGGAACGCGCATGGCTTGAACTCGTCTGCACGTTGTGACTCTATCTATTAATTAGTCTTGTTCTCAGGTGCGAGTGTGGTATGTTTCCAAGAGACAAAATTGTAGTTGCTAACGAGCAGTTCCAGAGCTACAACAAAGCGAGGGGGCCTCTACCCCAGCCCATGAAGATTTTGTAAAGAATATGTATGGATTTGGCCCATTTCCCCCCAATTTGGCCATAAACCATGAATTTTTGGTCCAAGCTCCGCTAGTGGTAATGAGAACCATCATGTATTGGTGCTTAGGAAGAGAGTTTGATAACTTCTACTTCCTCCCGACTGATGGAACATGTGGGGGTGTGCTTCTAGCCTGGAAGGAAGTAGTGATGAACATCTCCAACCCGGACTTGTCCACTAACACGTTGATAGCAAGGATCGGTGAGCCTAGGGCAGCAGGTTGGTGGTTCACACGGGTGTATGGACTCCAATCAGATATTGACAAGTGTTAATTCTTGTAACAGTTGAAGGACATTAGGGATCTCCACCCTAGTCTGTGGTTGGTGTACGGTGATTTTAACTTGATTATCGATGTTGACAATAAGAACAATGATAACCTCAATTGTCGGAAGATGCGTAAATTCTAGTGCTTTCTCTCAGATCTTGATCTCAAGGGGCTATATCTCAATGGGTGTCGCTACACATGGTCTAATGAGCGGGAGAACCCAACCATGGAGAGACTAGATCGGGTTTTCTTGATAGTGGATTGGGAGACAGAGTTCCCATCTTCCTTTTCCATCTATGAGTTCATCCACATCGGATCACTATCATTATTTCTAAACCTTGCAATTCAATTGAACACGGGTTGATGCTTCAGGTTGAAGGATTTTTTTCTTAAAGTGGATGGTTTCCTGGAGGTCGTGGAGTAGGCCTAGGCCTCTACACCGGCGATAGACAACCCACTCAAGAGGCTAGCAGTGAAGCTAGCAACTACGTCCAAGGCACTTTCTAACTAGAGCAATCATTTCATTTGCAATGGGAAACTCCAAATTCTGCTAGCAAATGAGCCGATCCTCAGGTTCGATGTGGCGATGGGATCGATAACTCTCACACTAGGGGAGCATAGGTTGCGTAAAATTCTCAAGAAGAAGCTGTTTGGTTTGGCATCTCTCAGGAGGACAATTTCTAAGGAAATATCTCGTCTCTTGTGGCTCAGTGAGGGTGATGCTTGCACCCGCTTTTTTCATCTACACACCAACCATAGAAGAAAGGAAAACTTCATCGCCCATCTCAAAGTGGACAACATGATGGTCTCAGATCAAGAAGACAAGGCGCATGCCGTGGATAGTTTCTTCAAACACCTATTGGGCTCCACCCTAGAGAGGGAGTTCACGTTGGACCTAGGGTTTCTCAGCATGCAGACACATGATCTAGCTACCCTTGATGCTCTGTTCATGGAGGATGAGGTGTGGAAGGTGATTCGTGCATAGGAACTCGACAAGGCTCCCAGCTGGATGGCTTCATGGGTCGCTTCTACACCTCATGCTAGCCCATCATCAAAGTCTATCTTATGGAGACGTTTGACATGTTGTGGAGTGGTGACTATAGTAGGCTACATGCGGCTAATCGAGCCCTCATCTCCATATTGCCTAAACACGCGAAGGCGACTGAGGTCAAAGATTTCCGACCGATTAGTCGTATACACGGTGTGACGAACTTGGTGGCTAAATTTCTCTTTGCCTGTCTGGCACCCTCCATGCCACAGCTAGTGGGCCTGCGCTAGAGCGCTTTCATACTTGGTACACAACAATTTCCAACTACTCCAAGGTACAACAAGGAAGCTCCATCATAGCAAGATTGCGGTGGTGATGTTCAAGCTGGGACTGGGCTTACCTTCTAGAGGTACTTTCCAAGATTGTCTTTGGTAGGAGATTTTTCACAGTTGTGTGGTTTACCCAATACAACCTCTACATGGGTGGTGGTGAATAGAGTCCTAGGTGAGCTATTCTAAAATATACGAGGATTGCAACAAGGGACCCCCTCTCTCCCCTCCTCTTTGACGTTGTTATGGACGTGCTCCACCTCATGTCCGAGCGTGCGCCGGTGGTGGGCCTACTCATAGAACTTACCATCTCCGGTCTTTGGCACCGCACATCTATGTATGTCGATGACATCATCACATTCCTTCGACCTACTTTGATGGAACTACATGCCTGTGCAGCCATCATGGAGGATTTTGGCAAGGTGTTGGGGCTTACGACTAACTTGGACAAGTGTTCTATTCACCCGATCCGCTGCTCACTGAAGCAGATTCAGACAGCTCGTGGAGTGCTCCAGTGCGGTGTAGCTCCACTACCATGCAAGTACATGGGCTTGCCATTAGGCCTGCGCAAACCTATGATGGTCCAGTTGTAGCCCATAGTGGACAATGCTGCTGGAAGGTTACAACCATGGTGTGCCAATATGATGAGCAGGGGAGGGCGGGCCATCATTGCCCAAACTAGTTTGTCTGCTATTCCACTACATGCCATGATGTTACTAGACATTCCTCCCTAAACGCTCTAGGCGTTGCTCAAGATCAGCCATGGTTTCGTGTGGAAGGGATGGCGATATGCCAATGGAGGGCACTGCTTGGTTGTCTAGGACAAGGTGGCCGCTCCAAAACTTTGTGGTGGCTTAGGTATCCCAAATCTCCATCTCCTGAACTTCGCCATGCAGTGAGATTGACGTGGTTGCAGTGTGTGGACCCAGACAAACCATGGGCAAATCTCGATAAAGCTATCCCTAGACAGGTTCGTGGAAAATTTGATGCGACAACAACTATCATCGTAGGAAACGGGGAGTGGGCATGGTTCTAGATTGACCGATGGCTCAATGGTCAGAGGGTGAGTTACTATGCGCCTAACCTGGTGGAGTTGGTTCCGGCTTGCAAGGTCAAATCGAGAACTGTTAAGGAAGGCCTTGAGGGAGAGTGCCTCCTAGACCGTGGCCCAGATTTGGGTGTGCTTGGCCTACCAGAGTTCTTCATGCTTTGGAACACGCTCGCTACGGTGCAACTTAACCCGACATAGGAAGATCGTCTCATCTAGAGATGGTCCAACGATGGTAACTACTTTGCCAAGTTAGCCTATGGATCATTCTTTGCAGATCAACCAATGGCTCTAGTGGCAGACCAAATCTGGAGGTCCAGAGATCCATACTCTTGTAAGTTCTTCGCATGGCTCGTCTCTAAGAACATGTGATGCCCATCCCGTGGTCTTCCTGCTCTGTGATTAGGAACAAGAAATGTCGCAACACCAACTTCTAGGGTGTGTGGTCTCCCATCAGGTAGGTGGACATCGCGCACCTGGCCAGTGGCGCTTCGGCGAGACGACATGTGGACAACCATCATCCTAATCTTTTGGTGCATCTGTCGACACCGCAACGATGTGGTCTTTAACGGCGTGGCGCCTTTGGTATAAGCGATCGAGGCTAAGACTAGGGAGGATCATGTCCAGTGGCGCTTACCTATTTTGTTTAGGACCGAGGGCTTTGGCTTCGAGGAGCCATTGCATGCATGGTTGCTTGACGGAGATTAAACTCTTTGAACATAGAGGAGCTGCCACCTCTTGTTGACAACATAACTTGTCGCCTCGTGGTGTTGTTGTGTGGCTTGGCACTCCTTCTATATGGTCAATACACCTCCCAGGTGGATTCTTGACAAACCAAACAACGTTCACAATACACCGTAGTTTTGTTGCCGGTTTTATTTTTACCCACAAGTGCACAGTTTGCATCCTCGGCATGTAAGTAAAGTAGCAATCAATCCCAAAAGCGGAGATGGCACCCCATCCATCTATATATCCGGCGGCACTGACACGAGAAATTTATCTGAGATCGACCGCCAACTAGCTCGATGTCGATCATCATTCTTTATCTGGACTCCACATGGCCTGTTCCGTTCGCATGGATCCCGTGCTTTTTCGTCTCGGCGACCGCGAGCAAGCTGCCGTGGCACTGTGCCAGCTCCATCCCTCAGTCCTGATCCATCGATCCACGCAAAAAAAAGAAGTCCTGATCCATCGACCGATCGCCGCGCCCTGGGGCCAGCACGTAGCCGAAACCTGTGACGAGCGTCGCGCCACCGAGGCCAATCACGCACCCTGAGATCACCGGTATAGAGCACTACTGTATACACTCGATCCTCGATCGTCTCCTGCTGCCACTACTACAGTGCGCCGCACAGCGACCCACGCAACCGCCAAGGAAGCCCCTAGCGCGCGACGGCATCGACCGATCGAGCCATAAACCGAGCGAGACCATATCGGGCCGGGGGAACAGGGCGACGTGATCGACGCGGGTGCGTGGCCTGGCCGCCCGATTGATCCATCGTCAGGTAATCCGCATGCATGGTAGAACGGCCGGCCGGGCGCCGTCCGGCTCGGCGAGGCGGCGGGGTGATCTGTCGGAGAGCGACGGTGTCGGGGGCCTATTGCGCCGCTAGCTGGGGACGAACCGCCCAGGCGCCCAGCAAAGCTCGCTAGGGTGATTAGCGCGGGAGTATGGATTAAGGCAGGTACTGTGCTGAGATGGATGGGTAGGTGGCGACTTGATTAATTAGCGTGGCGACGCTGGTTTGGGGACATGGCGAAGACACCATGATGAGGGCTGCTTAGTTGCGATCGCGCAGTTAGGTCCTGGGTATTAATCGCCTTGTCCCCTGCTCGCCCTCCAATGTTTCTATAGCCAGATTGGCACACTTGGGTAGCCTGAGATTGACGGAAGTTGTGGTGTTTGGACCATCATTGTGTCTAGCTAGGGCATGGACCTGCAGCTACACGGGTGCTTTTTTGAGGGGCTGGTTGACATGTTGGCGGTCGCCCACTTAACCAGGTCGTTATAGTACTACTACTGTAGTAGTACTAGTTTGGGTTTTGGCTTGCACTGCTCCTACTGTATGCCACGTCAAATTAAACGGGTGACGGAGTGACAGTACTGACAACGGCAGGGGGTACTAACTAAAGAGCAGAGGAACATTTTTCTGGTCTCGATGATATTTTTCTGGTCTCGATGATAGATGTACTCATGTACAGACACATATCTACATGCTTTTCTTCCTAGTTTCGCTCCTGATTAAACTCCACCCTAAACCCTGATATCAGCGTAGCATTGGGATGCTATCCTTAGCCGTATATTTTAGTATGGACGAGAGGACTGTTTCAAGATCTAGTGGGGTGATGCGTGCACAGTGCACATGAGCTAGCAATGCATCCCAAAAGCTGAGCTTAGGTGTTATTTCTGTAGGCTACATACACATGTCTTTATAAAACAACCCAAAAAGACATATACAAACGTCTTTATAAAACACAAAGATTGAAAAGGGGGTGTTGCCAATGATGACCCTGTCGAGCAAAGGGTCTACCGCTATGGATAGTGGCGAGCAAGGGGCTGTTTTTGTAATGTATTTCTTAATCATGGCATCCTTTTACTCTTTGTCTTTGTCCTTGAAAAATGGATTAGTGGGTAAGTGTGCCTACTTAAAACAATGCTAATCATCTACATGATCCCCCTCTTATCATAAACATCTTTCTCCAAATAGTACAAAATTGCGGAGGTTCTAAAAAGTTCGCCAAGGTGGTTCGACAAGATCTTTGTTAAGGCAAGCCCTTTTTAGTATTAAGGAGAAGAAGATAATTTTTCCAATAAATGTTATTCCGTGAAAGAAAGATATTAATTGATAGTACTGCTTGCAGTCTTGATGCCCAACCTAATTCGTTGGCAGTGCCAGCAGCAGCCTTGATTTGAAATGCACGATAGTTCAGCTGATTGGCTTCTTCCAACACACACCCTTTAGCATACGGCACTTCCCTCATTAAACTGATTGATAATTAGGCCGAAGATTACGGACAAAATCATTTCGCTATGGGCAGAGCGGTCTCCACCAATAGTCCAATACTGTCCCCAATAAATCTTAAATCGTTGAGCATCTCCCCAACCAACGGATGTAGGCTGATCATTGCTCGCTCCCGTTTGGTATGTTTTTTTTCCGATAAAGTCCCGTTTGGTACGTGGATGATCGGCATAGGTACTGCTACTGAGATGTCCTGCCCAAAAAGATGACGAACGGGTTGTTGGTACTCCCTTCGGTCCAGTTTATTAGCCACACACGTAGTTTAAAAAAATCTTTGACAATCAATTTTCACCAATAAAATATGCAATATATGTCTCAAAAATATATAGTATTAGAAACTACTTTTAAAGATGAATCTAATGATATAATTTTTGTGACATATTATGTAAAAATTGTTGATCAAAATTATTAGTCAAAGTTGTTCTTAAACTACGTACGTGCCTAATAAACCGGATCGGAGAGAGTAACTAATATATCGTTATGGCGTCTAATAGACACTCCTTTAATGCAAGCGGACGTGTAACTGTAGGATTAAAGACATGTCTCTTTTGCTTTTTTTCTGCTCTCGGGAAAGGGCTCGAGCGGAAAAAACCCGCTCCTCTGGCTCGTCCCCCGCGGGCGACCAGGGGGCGTCCCGCGCCGCCGCTCCTCTCGCCAACTCATCCCTCCCCCTCCCATGTTGTCGTCGGCGCGCGCCGCCGGGTAAAGCCCGTGCGGGGCTAGCGGCGGCGGGTTCTTTTCTACCCGCGTGCCTGGGGGGCTGCGCGGGGCAGCCTCGGCCAGCGGCGGTGCGACCTGGAGGGTGGTGCTCGGCCCGGCGGCGTCGATACGGCAACAGCGACTCCCGGCAGGGGCAACGAATGGCGTGACGTAGCTCTGCATCATGGGCGGCGGCGGTGGGTGGTCGTCGGCAACGTGACCAGATCTTGGGGCCTGGCGGGCCCCGATCTGGGCCTGCGGGCCTCGCCCTAGGCCAGGCGAGCTCTGGGGAGGTAACGCCGGTGACCCCTACAGGCGGTTGTGGCCTAGAGTTCGCTAGGTTGCATCGTCGTGGTCGTCGATCTGGGCCGGGTGGGCCTAGATTCGGCGACCCTAGCTGCTGGATATGGCGGTGCCAGTCCGGACCGTTGTGTGCCTGCTGTTGGTTGTCGTGGTAGAGACGGCTCTGTCCGATAACGGTGTGATGCTGGTGGCGTGGCGTCCGCGGGTGTCGGTGAGCTATTCTCTGCCTGTGACGGGTACGCGAGCGTGGATGCCGGGGCGGCGGCCCCGGAAGGAGTTCGACGCGAGTGACCCTCTAGCGGAGGCGACTCTGGGAGGTGGCTTGCGATGGTGGGTCTCGGTCCGGTGGCAGTCCGGCTGGCCCGGGTGAGCACGGTGGCGATGATGCTGCTGTTTGGCGGCGGGGATCTGCAGTGGCAGCGGATCCTCCGGTGGACGGGGAGTAAGGGCTAGGGCTAAGGTTGGTGTTGTCAGCTGCACCCTTGCTGCAGTGCGGCGGCGAGGCTTCACGGGTCCATTCGGGCTCGGCCAGGCCAGCGAGGGCCTGGTTTGTCCATGTTGCTGCATCCGGTCGGTTACCGTCTTCCGACGGTGGAGGCAGTTCCCTCCCGCGTGCTTCTGTAACGTCGACCCTCGTTGAAGCCCTCTCCTTTCTGTTTGTCCGGTCTCGCAACGTGGGTCACGGTGAGATGGCGGAGGTGGCTGCAAGACCGTTTTGGTGCGTGCTGGTGGGCGGCGAGAATGGTGGAGCAATCTGAAGCGTCCGGGAAGGTGGTTTTTTTAGGGGTCGAGAGAAATCCCTGTCGTTTTGACACCGATGCGGTAACGCCTACGGGTGTTGCCGTCCTTCCTGAAGGTCGTCGGGTGTACCTCTTTTCCACCTCCTGTCGTGTATCGGGGAAAACCCTAGGATCAGTCCGGGCAGCAGCGTCGATGTCGTCGCTTTCCTTCTTGAAGGTGTTGCTTGGTACGCGACGCTTTGGAGTGCTAGGATAGTGGTGGTCATCATCCGGAGGGCGCAGCGGTGGCGGGCCACCCTCGTTTTCTTCAAGCCACTATTATTGGCCTTGTTTTCTCTTCTTTTCTTTTTCGTTTCCTCTTCTTTTTCTCTTTGTTTTTGCTTTTGGGCGATGTGGTGTCTGGCCCAGCAACGGTCTCATGGTTGGTTGCTATATTGATATAGCTGGGCGAAATGCCTGTTTCGAGGATTAAGGACAGGCTTGGATTGAGGTGCTGCTATTCTATGATCCCGTTCTTGTGGTGCATCTGGTGCAACCATGGTTAAAAGTTAAAACCACGCATTAAATAAAAAGAATGAATTGAGCATAGAGATACAACATACATTAGCATGTCACACGATTTTAAATTCAAATACTCATACTTTCCAAATTCGTAATGAAATTGGAGGGTTGGTGGCTCCTTTCCAGGAAAAGAACCAACCCATAACTTTGGAAACAAAAAAATGTAAATTTTCTTGAATGCATGGTAATTATTCCAAACTTGGATGGGATTGGGTCCATTCACAACATCCTAGTTGAATGCGTTATTTTGGTTCTTGACTTGTAGGCTGAAACTTGGATTTGAAATCTCGTGGCATTTTAGATGCATATTATGTCCATTGTTATATGGAAACCGAATATTCATGATTTCCGTTAAGGTTTTCAAGCTTAGGTGCATTGGTTGCACCATAATCTTGCACAAGACACATTCTCGGCGTTCTAGAACCCTCCCATGAATATTTCCTTTAAGAAATAGAGGCAGGTCAACATGGTTACTTGTTGGACTTGGATCTGTAGTGTGGGTAGACATATATACATGGAAACTCATGACTAACCCCATGGTATAGAAAGTGACAAAGAATAATTTGAAACATCCTATGTTCGTATTTAAGAAATTGAAAATGAGGAAAAATATGAATTATTTTACAAGCAAACTTAGATATGACAGTCGATATATTCTTATACGTAAAAGATTGATTTATTCAATTTAGGTAATTCTAGCCATGCTGCCAATCAACTAAACAATAAGAGAAAACTACAGTTTTTACATTCTAATTGTGTCAAAGATTCCTAGTTCTCACAACACATTATGGTTCATTTTTAAGAGGTTTTTTTACATTCTTCTCAAAGACTTCACATATTTTATAGTGCCCACCTGTCATATTTTGTGTCAATGGGCTAATCCATGTAGGAATGGAATTTTGTTATAGTTATGCTTTATAGCACCTGTTTTTGTTCCAGAGCCTCAAAGGTTTGGTTTTTGTTATTCCAACCCCAATAGATACTCTGCAAAAAAGAAAACCCAATAGGTACTCCAATGTATTAGTGCAATTTACTAAAAACATAACAAGTGGTCAAATGTGTTTTTTGTAATTGAATCTATAAAATATTATTTATTAAAGTAGTATATTGTCTATCGGCCGATCAATAATTTTGATTTATTGTATGACACAAGTCTATTATTTCCTCACACACGTTACCGATTTTTACCTTAATTTGGCGAAAAATGACGACTTATGTATTTACATCCATCCCAAATTGAATAAAAATCTGATATTTATCCATACTGGACTAGCATCTGTATTTGTATATGTACTTATTTTTTCAAATATGAAAACAAAAGTGGAAAGGGCACTATCCGATCCACATTCAATTCATCTCCATCCTTTTCGACAACATAGGATCAAACTCACGTTGGGTTATCATTTTTTTTTTTGCTTATTTGAGAAACTAATATTGTCAAGTAGATATATAAATCATGCAGGTATAAACAAAAAATAGGTAAAAGACATACTATCGCCTATACTCGTCATTATTGATGGTAAGAGGAGCAATCGGTAGACAAAAGGTCATTTGTGCAAAGACGATAATCACAACTTTTATTTCAAAATTAAACGGCCTTATGATTTTCTTACTTTTCTCGATTTTTTAAATCCTAGCTCAATTTTTATATACCATTATTTGATTATCCTAATTGCACAAAATTTTACTTTTTGCTTTATTTTATTCTATTATGCACTCTTCTTAGAGAAAAACATTTGGCTTAGGTTAACTGTTTACATCACTATGTTAGTGTGACTACAAAAGTTTACTCAATAAATCACGCGACAACTAAACTTGCACGTATAATGGAGGATTATTAACCAAAAACATGTTTAATTGCATTAGCTGGATTTCCTTACAAGTTATACATGTCGACATCATATCTCACTTTTAAGACAAAATAATCATATGTTATACTGAAAAAAACATTGGGTGCTCATTTACACGCTCGTATAGCAACAGTTAGGTCTTTGGTAGTGACCAAAGGGCCAAGCACGACGAAGCCGGTCTTTTGACGCGATATGGATCACGAGAAGCACTTGTTGGATTAAATCATAACATGGGACGACAAGTGTAAAAAAAATATGGCCAATGCTCTTTTAGCACCTTGTATCCCAAAACAGTTTCAGAAATCTCTATTAATCTCTTATTTCATAGCATGTGTACCGTACTAATGTGGGTTAGCTAAACAGATAAATAATTTACTGAATCATCGACTCTACCTATACGGTAATCAGATCTTATTTTTAAGACAAAATAATTGTTGTGTTATGTTTTAGCTTTTCTCAACCACTTTGAAGAACTTATAATTTTGTGATTTGTATGAAGTGTGCACATTTTACACTTTGATTATCTCATGTACTTATATGTTTTATACAGAATCGAATTCTCATCCCTAAACTTTCTTGACCCATCACAGAATGTTGAGCCGTATGTCGTAGTTTCTTTTTTTGACCAAGTATGTGGTAGTAATCTAATTGGCTTAAGTCAGAATTATTCTACTCCTTAGGTTGTAGCATCTCTCTACATACCTTGAGCATTTGAATGTTCATAAATAAATCGGACGTATGTATAGAGGTGGCGCATAAGAGCCGTATATTCTAGATTGTATGAATAGCATATGCCACGCGTGGAGGAGGGCAGCCTAGAATATTGGTCGAGGATTAAAACCACGCTAGTCTTGTTTGTGCTCCACATGCACGAATAATTGACTGATCTGCACATGATATAGTTTCTAATCAGTCTGCCAAACAAATACTACTACTAGCTAGTTGAGGTTAGTATACAACACCATAGCCAATGTTTCTACTCCATGTGTTGCACTGAGCAAGTTCTGGGCAATGGTACTACGTGATCGAATGAGCATTATCTGAGAATAAATTATGTATCCTTGCTTAGCCTATTGACCGAACCCCATAGCCAATCCCCTAGCTCCATCTGTTCCACTCAACATATTCCTCTGCATACGTACGTCAGCTGGCTTCCAAGAATTCAGTAGTCACCCGAAATGCCAAATATCTGAAGACTGGTTAATAAACTATAGTACTACTCCAAGCACGTACAGGTGCGCCTAGTCATCTAAAATAGTCTGGCGAGTTTTGACGCCGAGGCGGCCAATGGGCAGGGCACAGATGGCTCCGCCCCAGCCACAAGCTCGGCCTAATTTCCTCAGCAGCGATGGAGCGACGATGATCGATCGAGGTCGACACCTCGAATGCTACCAAAAGAAGAAAGCAGTCTGGCAGCACTAGGCTAGTAGCCACCGGCTCGCAGCTATCTTACCTCGTCATCGTTCACCCAAAGTAGCGAACCTGATCGCGACTAGCTAACCCGAGCTGGTTAATTATAATTAATCCCCGGTGAAGTTAACATCAGCGGCAGCATCCGCTTGTTAATCAGGATGCTTCCCTTTGATTAACCGATAACAGTCGCCTTGTCGTTAGCGTTTACACCAATGGGATGATGTGGGTTGTAGGATAATTTCTGCCGACCCATACGTAGGTGTAGGAGTAGTCCACCCAAAGCTTGGCCTCCTGCCGCGTGTCCAAGTTGGGCCCTCGCTGGCTGCGTTCCTAGTGCTGTAACATGGATATTAATGAAGAACTGTGCGTCCCACTCAGGCTGGTAACGAGTCCACGTTCCATGCTTAATCGCATTATCTTTCACAAGCTTAGATAAACTAGAAAACTGGTAGTAGTACACGGTCAATAGTTATTGCGATGGACCAAGTTAATCATCCAAGGCACAGAACGTGTGCTATTTTCCTGAACGAATTGAAAAAAAAAGTGCTGACAGACAAATCCTAGTAGATTTTTCTCTCTCTCTCTATATGTACATCATTCCCAAGTTCTTGCGTGCAGTGGAGCCGTTGTTAGTAGTATATTGTTTAAAAAGCTACTGTTCACAATCGTGATACTGAATTATTAATCAAGGAGGAGCTAGGAAGAGGTCGTTAAGCAGAGCAGCCCATGTCACCCCTGTCCCTACGCACGTCAGAGCAACATGCCTTTGCCTGTCGTTGCGCGGGCGTACAGTCTCTTCTCAGGGTCCATCACGGAGCGAGACTTTGCATATAAGTAGCGCCCTACCGCAGACTCCATTCTCGGCACCAACCAAAGAAACCTAGCAGCTCAATCAGCTAGCCCGCTACCCAGCAAGAGCAACCACCTCCTCTCCAAGAACCAACCAACTCTCGATCGATACATGGCGAAGGTCCACCCTAACATGGTGCCCCGGCCGGCAACCGTCGGCGAGCGGGCGGCGGAGGAGGCGCCGACGACGCTGACGGTGTGGCGCAAGTCGCTCCTGTTCGACTGCAAGGGGTTCACGGTGTTCGACGCCAAGGGCAACCTTGCCTACCGCGTGGACAGCTACGCGTCCGAGAACGGCGACGAGGTGGTCCTCATGGACGCGGCCGGCCGCCCCGCCTTCACCGTCCGCCGCAAGCGCTTCAGCCTCCAGGGCGAGCAGTGGCTCGTGTTCGCCGGCGAGGAGACGCGCCGGCCCGTCTACGCCGTCCGGCGGAGCGGGCGCGGGAAGACGATGGCGCACGTCACCGCGTGCGCCGGTGCCGGAGCGGCGGCCTCGGCCTCGGCCTCGCCGTCGTTCGAGGTTGAGGGGTCGTACGCGCGGCGGTGCTGCGTGGTGTACGACGACCAGAGGCGCGCGGTGGCGGAGCTGATGCCCAAGGAGGTGGTCGGCACGGACGTGTTCCGCCTCGTGGTGCAGCCCGGCGTCGGCGTGTCGCTCGCCATGGCCGTCGTCGTGGCGCTCGAGCAGATGTTCGCCAGGCCGTCCCTCCTCCGGAGCTGGTCCTCGTAGAGTACTCTATTGTTTTGTTTATTGTTACTTACTCCATGTCAATCTAGTTGAGCTAGCTTTTTTGCCCCTTGCACTTGGGGTTGGGTTGGGGTTACGGATTGTGAAAAATCGATCGATGTGTGTGGGCATGAGAGCACGCTCTGCTCCGTGATGCCCCCAATTCGCATACTGGTGGAGTATATGACCAATTCAAGTTCTTTTTGGATCCATGGAAGTCCCTACCCCATATCGCGTGTCTGTGTGTGTATTCGAGAGCAAATCGTGAATTTTGTAAGGATGGGTGGAAGTGTAAATACCTGAAAAACAAATACTACGTCGTATTATACTAGACAATCCTTTTGTATACGGTTCTCAGCTTCTCGATTTCGAGATAACATTTTGTCTGTACAGAGTTCTGTCACGATCTTCTCGCATAAATACTTACACGTTTCGTGGCTTGCAGAGTTTTTTGGTACCTTTCACTGGCGAGCAAAGAGATCGACCGGATCACCGGAGAGATCCAGAGAGGGAGACATCGTTTCTCGTTTTCTCCTCTACTTTCTGCGCTGGATGGAAACATGGAATCATATTTGTGGAAACATTTTGTCCGACCTTTTCGTGTGGACTGGCAGGACCATGACTCGTCGTTTTTGGCCCCTTGCTATAGCTAGCCTCTCCGGGGACCATGCCGTCCTGTGAGAAGAGACGTGCACACCTGGGATCGGAACGAAATTCAGTTAGGACCGGGAGAAAAGCTGGTGCGCAGACACTTTCTGGGTACATCTGGCGTGTCAGTCCAGCTGGTGATGGTACGTGTTGCGATCGGCTCTGAATTAATGGAGGATCGGTGGACAGCCGGTACGTGCAGCTTGCAGAGGCCGGATCATCTTGCTTTCTTCTTGACATGGTGTGAAGCACGTCTGTTCATGTCGATTTCTTTCAAGAACGTCGCATACCAACAGTGGTTTAGATCATTCAGGACCTGCAAGCAATCAGTTGCAACCACTGTGCTCCTTCGTTGAAGATAATAAAGAAAACAAGTGAAAGAGCTACACTGCGGACTAGTGATTCAAGCCACGGCAGATCTGTCAGCCCATCGGCGAAAACAACCGAAGCTCCAAGGAATATAGACAAATGGCACTGGCAACGTCTTTTCTAGATGTCCTCCCGACACTCACATGGTCATGATCTTGAGGGTTCGGCCAAGCCTGGCCTTGCCTTTTTTGTTCATTGGTGGTGCATTAATACTAGAAGATAACTTATAAATATCATATCTTAAAACTTGTAACCAACTTTTTGAAGTATCACACTTGATCTGCCCGAACACATACTAATTACTACTCCCTTCGTTCAGGAATATAAGACGTTTTAGTTTTGTGAATCGAACGTATCTAGACATCTTTTAGTGTAATACTAGTTCGAAGAGGTTCAGAGTGAACATATAACTAAAAAGCGTCTAGATACATTGATTCACAAAGTTAAACTGCCTTATATTTTTGAACGGAGGGAGTAGTACTATAAATTTTTGGAAAAGGCAGTTTGCGCTACTTTTCAACATCGATAGTTAGATAGTCCATACCTAGATCACTACCTCAAAAAAAAATCATACCTGGATCACATATTTTTTCGATGAAGGATGCTTTATTACTTAAAGATTAAGTATTACACCTGGTCTCTGCATATCTAGGATGCACACAGCCGATATAGTTCCATATTTCCAAACAAATACAAAGATTAAAAATAAAAAAACCGAATTACATATCACACTTAGATGTAGTTTTGCCTAAGACGATCAAGGAGGACCGATCCGAAGATCACTTTTTTCTACATAGATTCGAAGATTATGTTGCCACCCATGCCGGGTAAATAAATCGCGCGACGTATCCTCCGGTCTCGTGCACACCTCCGTAAAAAATCGCGATACTCCGCACAATGTAAGGTCGGCCATGAACGTGGGGTGTTGCTACACCGATATAAATCTTGCAAAAAGAGAACAATTCCAATCATTAAAGACTTTATCATTTCTACACACCCATAGCGATCACATAATGATAATCGCCCCAACCTGTAATAAAGTTATGTACTTGTAATCTATACCATGTAACCAATTTTCAAAAATATTGGTAATACTACATGGATACAACCTGAAACTTCTTAGGTTACTAACCATATAGACCTCGTGAAGTTGCACTGAAAAAACATGTGTTTAATTGTCTCGTTGTGATGACAGAACACACATGCAGCATTTCCATGTCAATTTCTCTTAAATAAATTATCTTTCATTAGGATGATCCCCGACGAAGATATCAGGCAAAAAGAATATTTCTAAGGGTTTTGGATTAGCGCATTGTATCCTTTCTCAGTTAAGTTCCAACGAAATTCATCAGAACCAGGTGAAAATTGGACATCTGCTAAACGATGAAGTAGAGAAATCCAAGAGTCAAGTCTCGATCCAAATAAATCTCGCATGAACGTTACATTTGGAGGAAATGTTTCCAACATAGTGAAAAGTGTTTCATCCTTGTGACGAACAATTGAATACAACGCGGGATATTGTTGCCGGGTATAGCATTACCAAGCCATTTATCCTCTTAGAAACGAATCTCAGATCCACCCCGAATAGTAAACGATCCAAAGAGAAAGAAATCTTTTTTTGTCGCCATCAGGCCAGCCCAAAAGTGAGAGCCACCAAGTTTCTAAACCACTTGGGACGGTGCTTTCAAGCCAATATACTTTCTTTTAAGAATAGTTTGCCAAACCATGTCTTCAGTTGATAACTTGAAGAGCCATTTACCAAGTAGGGATATATTCTTGATATCTAGATCATGAATACCTAATCCATCTTGTTTTTTGGGTCGACAAAGCACACTCCATTTAGCCTATTTCTTTTTCTCACTATCTCGTTGCTAAAAGAATCTTGATCGGAAATAATCCAATCTAGTAAGACTCTTTTTAGAAGTTGGAAGAATGTTATCATATAAAGTACCATATTACTTAGTACCGAATTTAGGAGTACCAATCTTTCTCCTAGGGAGAGCAGTTTTCCTTTCCAACTACTCAATCTTAATTGTAATTTTTCCTTTCCACTCGGCATTTGTGAGCCTTCGATAATGAACGTGGATGCCCAAATATTGACTCAAACACTAAAAGTATGAGTTTCGGGTTTTGCTTTTTCAAGGTCATGTTCCATAAACAAAATTGTGTCACCAGCGTATTGAAGAATAAATAAACCACCATCAACAAGATGAGGAATCACTCCATAAATTTGTCGAGCAGACTTTGCACGCTCGATCATGACATCTAACATATCAGCCACTATATTGAATAACATTGGTGATAGAGAACCGCCCTCTCTTAGCCCCTTTTGTCTTGAAGTAGTTGCCACGTCATCATTGACTTTGATGGCAACACTACCTCCTAACATAAAGTTATTAATCAAAGAACGTCACTCAGCTAAAAAACCTTTCATTTAGAGGGTCTACTAAAGGAAAGACCATTTGACTTTATCATAAGCTTTCTCAAAATTAATTTTTAAAATAACCCCATTAAGTTTTTTCTATATAGTTCGTGCATTGTCTCATGCAAGTTAACCACGCCATCAAGTATATGGCGACCTTGCAATGTCTCATGCAAGGTAACCACACCATCAAGTATAAGCATTGTACTATCCATCTGTGTTGAAAATAAGAACTAGTACTAGATAAAACACGTGTAAGTTATCACTCCATAAAGCATATGAACAATATAACTAGAAGCAATAACATTCATAGATTATTACTTCCTTTTTTTTCTATCATGGCATTCAAACTTGACTTTCATTTGTTTTAGTAGCTCTTTTCTAAGCATGAAAAACATCTATCATGGTGGTCTTATTTATTTCAAGGGATTTCTATTTTCGTGCCCCTAGTTCGTTAGTTGTACTCAGTTTTCCCCAGCCGTTTAAATTTTTCTCATTTTTGTCTCTCTCCTTCTAAAAAACCCATCAAAGAGCTCGAACGGCAGCTGCCATTAGGTTGACCGTTGGCTGACGTGTGGGGTCGCGTGGTGTGGGACCACATGGGTTCGTTTGGTCAGGAACGCGTTATGCTGATGTGTGGGGCTGTGCCATGTGGAACTGCGTGGGGCCGGTTTGTTGGGAGCTCGTTATGGGGGACGTGATGTGGAACCATGTGAGACGTGTTTGGTGGTTACATGCGCCCTGTCGCCTAAATTGGAAGCTTTGTTTTTTGTTATTTTTATGATTGGTCTTTTTAAGAGCGTATTTTCCCATCTCTCTCTCGCTAACAGTTGTGTCTTTTTTTACCCAAAAAGGTAGCAAATCTAGAGAAGCTTCTCTCTTCATTCATTATTCATTTTGTCCCTCGTTTTTCCTCAATCTGGTAGCAAATCTGGAGAAGCAAATCTAACCAGCACTATAAATACATTTATTAAACATAACAGATGTAGATAAAACAGCTAATATAGGATATATAGCAGATGTAGATAAATCAGCTAATATAGGATATATATATATATTATGGTAGTTAACGAGGTTCGACAATTAGGCTGCTCAGCAGCAGCGGACAAGTTGAACACAGACAATACAAAAGAAGCTGCTTTACAGCAGCAATAACACAAGATCAGTGGCCCCTCATGGCCTCCGCTAGGAGGGCCTCTACCTCCTCCCTCTAGCACCTCCTCCACTTCTTGTTGCCTAGTCCCTTGACCTTGGGCTCCTTGGGCTTGATCGGGGGCATGCGACCCTCCTTGATGGCCACCTTCTGGAGGTTGCGGAGGTGAAGACCGAGCGTCTGGTGCTTGGCTCTGAAGCCGTGGACGTTCACGGACTCGCCACAGGTCCTCATGTCCTCGGCATGCTTCATGAGGGAGTTGAAGTCAGTGGCACGGAGCCTCCTGGTAGTGCAGAAGGGGGCACATGTAGACGTTGCCGGCGAAGAAGTTGTCGTACTAGCCAGACTTCAGCCTTCTCAGCACCTAACGAGTCTTGGTGTCCTTGGACTCGTCGTCGCCGCTATCCTCCTGTTGGAAAAAACAGTAGAGTGCAATAGGGACATGATAGAGATACCTTCATTGTCGGGATTGATTGTTTGAATAAATTAACCAACTGAGATCTTTGATTATTCCCCAAATCTCAAACCAAATCGAATATTGATCCCAACTACGAACATGAGGATTCAAATACGAATAGGGGGATTCATCAAAATACGAACAGGAGGATTCATCGAAATATGAGATCTAACACAAGAGGATTAGCTACTGTAAAAATACGAACAACCGAACCCTAATAACACACGATCTAGCATCCAACGATGGGAATAGGGGGAAGAACAAGGAAAGGGGAGAAAGCCCTAGTTACCTCCGACCATGGGTCGGTGATGCTGGTGTCGTAGGGGTTCTCTGGCCTAAAATCTTCCTTCTCGTTGGGGTCCTAGCCGAGCAGGATCTGCCCGAGACCGACGGGGTCCTCCTCGCTGGCAGCTACGACGGAAGCGGGGAATGGGTCTGGACGGGGACGGCGGCTACCTTCGATACCTCGACGGGGCCTGTACGGGGACGGGGTCTCCTCGTCGGCGGCCTTGGAGGCGACGATGGCCACCGCGCCATTCTTCTCCATCGCCGGCGTGGTTGGGGTTTTCTTCGAGGTTTGCAGAAGGTGATGGGACAGTGGAGACGGTTGAGTGGGCGAGTGAGTGATGAGTGAGAGTGAGGAGACATCTATAAAGGAGAAGGGAAGGGACGTTTCGTTGCACCACCGTGCACTGAGTAACCGCGTACGCTACTACACCGTGCACATCCACACGTGTTCGCTACCGCCCCGTGCACCACGACAGGCGTACCGCGAGTCACGTTTTTCTCCCTCGTGTCTAACCCTGACGACTTAGTTGTACTCAATTATACCCTCGAGCATAACACATGCAATTTGGTTGTACTCAGTTTTGTCCTCTAGTACCAACACTGCTGTGTGCAATATACTCAGTTTTACCCTTCGATGGCTGGTTAACAAAGAGTCAATGAATGCGTTTTAGCTAGCTAATTGAGTCATTTTATGCACAACAAATTTAAAAATATCAAAACATAGTGGAATCTACCCAGGGAGTCTTATTATATGACCTTTCACCATAAGAAATGTATAAAAATCAAGTTTTAACCTAAATCGCCACTTCTCAGATCACCTACGGTCTATGAAGGTTCATGGCTTTCTACTCGAGCATCTTCCCAAAACATCCCTCCCCAAAACATAATTTGTCTAAATGAGGCAATAATTGTCAAACTGGTGTATATTTGAATTGCAAATAGTTTGATGTATGTCAATATGTATTTTATTGTATAAAAGACACATTTTCTATTTTTTAAATCTCTTTATGTTTTCTATTTGAATCCCTTTGTCAGATTTGCCCTTGGTTTTTAAGTTCTACTTAGTTTTCCCCTCTCTCTTAGTCAAAATTCTCACACATGTGCTCATCTTGGCTGTTACGCTCTGATTGGTTGAGACAGTTGTCACGCGGATCATGCCCACCAACCGTTGATCCTCTGTGATCTAGCGAACAGGATAACCCCTATATCTGTCGGGAGGCACCCCTCTATCCATCCAAAATAATTACTACCGGTACTTTAAATCCAGAAAGAAATGATTTTGAATATAATTTGAAGAGAAAGTGTTCAAAGTTGTATAATTTTCGTATATGAAAGTTTGTGCATTACATTCCACTCTATGAAAATGATAATCTCTCAATATTTTCTTAGCACAACATTATCATGTATTAAGTGTGATTTTAAAGAGTTCAAATGTGTATAATTTTCGTATATGCAAGTTTATGTATTACATTCCACTCTATAAAAATGGGGGAGAAAAATGATAATCTCTAAAAACTTTGTTAGCACATCATTATCATGTATTAAGTGCGATTTCATAGTGTTCAAAGGTTTATAATTTTCATATACGCGAGTTTATGCATTATATTTCACTCCATGAAAATGATAAATGATCAGAATTTTATTAGCATAATATTATCATGTCCTAAGTGCGATTTCAAAGAGTTCAAAGGTGTATAATTTTTATATATGCAAGTTTATGCATTACATTTCACTATATGAAAATGATAATCTCTCAAGATTTTGTTAGCACATCATTATCACATATTAAATGCGATTTCAGAGTGATCAAAGGTGTATGATTTTTGTATATCCAAGTTTATGCATAATATTTCATTCCATGAAAAGGACAAACACTCAAGATTTTTTTAGCACAACATTATCATGTCCTAAGTGCGATTTCACAGTGTTTGAAGATGTATAATTTTCGGATATGCACGAGGCATAAACATTTTAGTTTAGGGATCAGTTTTCACGCTCTAAAAATAGTAAACTCCCAAGATTTTCCTAGGACAGTATCATTATATCCAAATTATAATTTGAAAGTGTTCAAGCGTTGTGTCAATTTATAAACACTCTTTTACATTAAGAGTTGCATAATTTTTTAAATTTGAAAGTGTTCAAGAGTTGTGTCATTCTCTTATTTCTTATACATTCATCTCCCTAAATCTCAAAGTTTGACTTTCGCCTCATAGACTCACTTGATTGCAGCCGAGACATTAACTTGATCAACCAATTAAATCATCATAACGGCTCGCCGCCCGTATTCTCCACAGCAAGTGCGCGCCCAATTGAGCTCCCGAGTTGCGCCAATTGATTGTCTACAACAAGCGCATGGTTGCCATTGTCATCCTTCGTACAGGTCAACGGGACGGCACCATATGTGGCCAGGACGAACGGGAGGCCGAAGTGAAGCTAGACAAAGGCCCCCATCGCTGGAGAAGAAGAAGAAAGGGGAGGCAACGACATGGGCACGAGCGCGGGGCTGGCTCGGGGTCCCATCTTGCAACGCCAACCTGGATAAGCTGTGGGTTCGACGCTCACGTGGATAAGCTATGGGTTCCATGCTAAACTGGATAAGTAGTGAGAAGTATCCACTATGGGAACCGACTGGATGTGACCCTACTTGTCAGCATATAACGACAAGGGTCCACTACGGGACCTGATGGAACACAACCCCACTTATAAGCACGTAACGGCGAGGGTTCACTACGGGACCCTACTGAACACGGTCCCACTTGTCAGCATGTAACGGCAAGTCTAACGGATGGCGAGTTTCAGATCATGTGAGAGTTTCATACAATGAGATGGGCAATAGTGAGTAAAAGTTAAGCGGTTAGGGAAAACTGAGTATAACTAAGGAACCGAGGGCACTAAAATAGAAATCCCTTATTTTAAAGGGTAACATACAAAACTAAACATAAAATTAGATAAAGACGCTCTAAGTTTCTATGATTATCTTATAGCGCTCAAAAAACAAAGTTTAGAGGTTTGCAAACCGAGAGTTTAATATATTCCCTAAGCTTATGGTTTTCACTATCCTTGGATAGCTGTTTGTGTGGTGTTCCTCCATTCCCTATCAAAACTTTAGCACAAAACTTTCTCCTATTTCTTTTCTATGGGGTGATATTAGTGGTACAAATATATGTTGCAGCTGCCATAAAAACCTTAAACAAAATTTCATTTGCGGTGTCCAGCAATTATATGATGTTGCATATATTTTTAGCATATCAAAAGACTCATGAAAAATCATTTTGAGACTTTAAAGAATGCCTCAAGCAATAGTAGGCAGAATCTGTCCAGAATTTGAGTAGCAACAAAACGTATTTATTTTGACCATCTAAACATGTCAGAAATTTTAGCCAAATTTTATGCATATAGAGTATGAAAATTTTCAACTTTAATTAAACTATGAGCGTAATCATAGTGACAAAAAAATCAGATAATTTTTATACTAAACAGTGTGTGCAGGAATTTGCTACTCCAAATGTTTTATCACGTTCTAGCATCCAAATGGGTTCAACTTGATAGTTTATTAAAAACTATAGTGAATAAACTAAAAGAGATCTATTTTTTACTACAACAAGGGTGCACAAATATAAATAACCGGGTTGCCTCCCGCAAAGCGCTTTCTTTATAGCCATATAGCTAGGCTTTACTTGTTTTTAAGATGAGCGCATTTTGTTTGAGTGATACTTTTTGATTCTCCCTATCATATATGGGAGCTCCCCATTATTTATTTCTTCGTCCTTTTTCTCTTCATTCTCTATCACTTTTTCTTGAGGGTGCATTGGCATCCCCAATCTTAGGCTTTTTCCATCTTCTTCCAACAAAATATTAGTGCTTCCTATGATACTTTCAACTTCATGATGGTTATCATTATAAGTTGAAAATACATTCTCTTAATTAATGGCACGATATCATTGTTTCACAAATATAACCATTATCTAGAGTACTATCGTATAATGGATCTGGTTCTATACAAGTAGTAGCACTATTAAATTCATTTTTACCTAGAGTTTTTTCTACCCAACTATCATATGAATTATCATAAAAAGCATGCAAATCAATAGATTCATCAAGTATAGGTTTACCATCATAGATATTATCATTACTTGAAATTATAATTTTATTTGTCCATGCCATAGGTATTATTGTTACACACGGAGGGTCATCCAAAGCTTTATCAAACATCATGTTCAAGCCATATTTCTCATTAGTTTCAAAACTATTATCAATAATAAATTTATTGGGCACATGTTGATCATCATCAAACTCATAATCATAAGAGCATGGTGAGTAAGGAGATGGGTGATCCTCTAATACCTTTTCTTCTTCTCTATATTCTTCTTCTTGTTCATGCAAACCATTAGATCTCTCCTTGATAGCAACAAGATTGTTATAATACTCAAGGAAATAGGTACTCTTACAAAAAGTTTCAAGAGATGTTCAAGCATAGCAGCAAATTCTGGTGTAAGGCTATGTTTTTCATCCTCATTTTCTACAAACATGACTATCTCAAGAATTCCCATTAAAACGGTAAATTCCTCTGCTACCTTCATGTTAGTGTACATAATTCATTATTATGGTAGGAAGTAATTATAGGCATACTCTGAAGCTTGCATTGGAAATTAAGATGCTTAGGATATGATCTAGGCAGCAAGATACATTATACTTATCACACAAATTTTGGCTAGTTTTTCATTCAATGCTTCCCTTATTAACTTCATTTGCTCATCATTAATTCTTTCAACGATAGGGGATTGCATGAGTACATGATGCATACATTCCATGAACATCACAAATGAACTAATTTTTTTTGTTTTATATAAGGAAAGTAAAAATCGATGCATAG
Organism: Avena eriantha; assembly: GCA_910589775.1. Classification (NCBI taxonomy): domain Eukaryota; kingdom Viridiplantae; phylum Streptophyta; class Magnoliopsida; order Poales; family Poaceae; genus Avena; species Avena eriantha. Next base: position 266,128,253 of record OU342746.1, on the reverse strand, counting down.
CTAAATGTAAACTAAAGATAAACTCACAACCAAACAAGTTAAAAAAAACCTCCTCAAGCTTAGATGATTTTAAGATATAAAACAAACTAAAACCAATCTAAAGTCTAGTTCACACAAGCATAGAAACTTAAGCGCTACGCTCCCCGACAATGTCGCCAAAAAAGTACTTCATAACCCCAAGAGCAGGGGATCACTATAGTACCAATCAATGTGGAAGTAGGGTATCGATCCGCAGGAGAAAGAAGGAAAAGCTATCTATTCTCTATAACTAAAGTGTCACAAATTTTAGTTGTTTATGCACTAAACAATTTATTGTAATAAGGAGGTTGATTTAATTTTTGAGAGTAGAATGCAACAAAAAAATGTGAAAGTGCCCCCAATCCTCTTCAATACAAGAGGACAAGACAATGGTTTTCTCTTATAGGAACAATGGGCATGGGTTCATGGGTTCACTCAATCATCTCTCTCAATCTATGGTGATGATCATGTTATAGATAAAAGGACACACAATTGTCATGTTTTAATGGTAACTTTATGGTGGCTACATGTCCTAAAACACATAGCTTAAAGAAATACTCATTTATGATGCTAGGTCACCCTTGTAATAAGGCTAGCGTTGGTTGTTATCATACCACACATCATACATCTCCCTTTTTCTCCTAGATAAAGGATATTTTGCTGCATTGTGTCACTCAATACCTATGTCACTGTCACTCAGCCATCCATTACCTACATACATCATACTTTTTAATGGAAAACGCTCTAAACACTAATACAATGATATATTTGTTGTGCGTACTATCACATCTCTCTCATCTATCTCCACTTGGTGGTGTCAAACACCTCATGATATGGGTAAACAAGACATTTTGCATAGATCAAACCATTACATGCATCATAGAATATTTTTAAAGTATGACAAGCCATAAAAGATCCAACACAACAGTAAATACATAACAAGTATTATCTCATACCATAATATCCACCATAGGAATTACATAGATAGATCCATAATCTTGCAAAGCACATCATATGGACTTAAAAATGATCATACATAGAGAGATTAGATGAAGTTACCACCACAAACCCATAGTCTAGGGGGTGTAAAACTCCCCTCTCATCATGGAGAGTGATGAGGAGGCGTTGATGAAGGAGGATAGGCACTGGAGGCGATTTTGGCAGCGGTTCCCCCTCCAATCTTCCTCCGACAGCGGCCAACATACTCTCTATTTTGGTGTTTTCGATCTCCGCCTCCATATGTGTCGAGGACGGCCGCCAGGGTATATATAGAAATTTTTATGTCAAAACAAGTCTGTGGGAAAAATATGGAAGCAAATCAGACAACCAAGGTGGAAAAGAGAGGGGTTGGTGTGACCCAGGTAGGAGCACGCGCCACTGACCCTCTTTTCCAGCCCATTAACCCCTTGGGGTCCTCCTTTGGCATGCTGGATGCGTCTCAAAATTTGTGAACCGTGACCTCTAACCTTGCTCTTTTCGAGTCCCGTAGCTCATGAAAACGCAAAAATACTAACAAAAGGTATATTCTGTCAGACATAGTTAAAACCGAAAGAGAGGAGATTGTTTAGAAAATCCCCAAAATAATTAAGGATATTGGTAATAACTACTAATATGATGCAAATATGTGGGAATATGTTTCAATAAATACAAAGTTCATGTATGCATTTTACGTGCATCAGTGCACGAAGTTGTTAGACGACCACATTGTCAACTCGCCGGACATAGGTTAGGCCAATAGCGTGTCGGATCTGGTGGCTAGCGTGCTAGAGGTGGCCAGAGGCGGGGGTGTGCGGCGTGGTAAGTGGATGGAGTGGGGAATGGAAGTACGAGTTAACTGTAATTTTTTTGGAAATCCCTAGATATAAATACGGACTGACCCGATTTGTGATGTTTGATCGATGAAAAAAGAACCCAAAATTGTTAATCAGTCAGATTTTTACGAGTCGAACATATATAAGGAGTCGGCTAGAGATGCTCGGATCCGGCAAAATAGCCTACACCGAAAACTCTGGTCCTTTTACGATTTGGGGATTTTTCATGCACCAAACTGATAATGAAAATGGTCCGTCCTGGAAATATTTATCCAGACCGTCCAATATTGGCTCACTTTGCCCCTACATACTAGGGTTGAAGGGGATATCTGGGTACAATCCGCGAACCCTCCAGTGCAATCTCTCGCATCCACCGCACCAACCTAAAACCTTTGGCGAGCAATCCATAACTGGCGGGCGCAACACAAGAAGGGGCTTCTCAGGGGTGACCGGAGACCGTGGAGAAGCTCCCGTTGGCCCGTGCGCTCCCATGACGCAAAGGAGAGAAGTCCGAGCGCGGGCGGCAGCCAACGGATGTGGATGCGGGGAGCACTGGCTCTCCATGCATCCTGGCTCGCTGCCGCAGTGCCCTCTCCCGTAGCGGCGGAAAAGCGACATGGGAGGGATCGGTAGAACGTTCTCGGAGAAATCATCCTCTTGGGGGTCCTAGAGGAGAGCGCCACCAAGGACCGCTTCATGGAGCGGCGAGGCGGTGAGGCGCCGCGCGCCACACAATCGATGAGGCGTGGGAGGAGTTTGACCTCCTCAAGGCAGTTTGCGTCTCCCTGGTGTAGGCGACCAGCTTCGGATGCAAGAAGACATAGGAGGACAATGTTGTGGTTCCGAGCTAGAATCACCAGTGAGCGTCACGGCCAGCCCCAACTAGGGTAAGGGTTTCCTGTAGGGTTAGATCTAGCTATGTATGTATCTAGATCAATTTGTATAAACTAGTTTGAATGAATGACGAACTTGCGATGATGAATAAGAACTTTGTTTTTTTCTGTAGGCGCAAATTCATTTTTAAATATCCAATTCGAACGTTTTCCAGCTCCCCCGATCCCATTTATCAAGATTCAGTTTATCCAGGATCTGCTAGAGAGCTCTAAGCACCATCTCTGGTAAAGACTAGTAGACTACCATCCGACAAGAATTGATTGATAAAAGACTGGGAGCGAAAGTTACTCTGAAATTCCTTATCATGTAACTTTTGCTCCTCGTCCACCATCAAATCAAGTACCCCTTGAGTGAAAAGATCCAAAGCTTGAGTAATTTGAATGATTTTTGTGTTAGAACCTCTTGACACAGAAAAACGCTCTCCCGTGGGTTGCTCCCGCGAGCGACGCGCGGGAGAAACCCTAGCCTCCGCCCCTCCACTCCCCTCCCCCTCCCCTCGCCGCGGCTAAGCCCGGGCGGCGCTGGCGGCGGCGGGGCCTCCTTTCTCCTCGCGCGGTGGTGGCGACGCGGGCTGCAGCAGGTGGCGAGGGGCGTGATGGCGCGGCCCCCTGGTGGCGGCGTGGTGGCTTCGCGGTCTCTGGCGTGCTCGGGGCGGCGGCGGCGTCTTCGAGTGCGGCGGGCGAGACGGGTGGCGTGAGCTCGGCGGCATCTGAGGCTTGGGCGTCGGGAGGTCCCAGATCTGGCTGGCGGTTCCTTCGGCGATGTCATGCTGCCCAGCTGCCATGCGGATCTGGCCCAGGATGCATGGAGCGGGGAGCTACGGCTCGGGGAACGACGCAGGGGCGCCAGGTTCCCCCGGGAGTTGGACGAGAGGGCCCCTCCACTCCCCTCCCATGGTTCTGCTCGTCTGGCTCCTTGATCCGCACCCGGCGATGCTGCTGTTTTCCGTTGGCCTGGGCCTCCCCCAGCGGCAGGTGCTGGGTACCCCGGTTTCTCGAGGTGATGATGTGGCGGTGTTCTGGATGCCAGGGCGGCGACCCTGGGCTGGTGGGCGGCGTTGACCTTGCCGGTGGGTGACGGCCGATGGTACGGTGCTTGCCTTTCGTGGTCACTTGGGTGGCACAGTGGTTGGCGAAGGTGGCTGCGAGCCATTAGTTCTTGGTCTTCGGACGCGGCAACGACTCCTCTTCTCACGAGAGTAGTTCGGCGGTGGAATTCGAGGGCCAGGGGGAACTCTTTGGTTGCTCTGCAACCACGATGGCGAAGGCGCTCCCATGCCGCCCCCTTCCTGAAGGCGCCGTTGAGGTCTCTTTCCTTCCCCGCCCTCCCTCCCTCATTCCCAAGTGAAAACCCAAGACTTCAGTCGGGCAGCGACGACGCTTCAACGCCGTTCTCCTCCCTGGAGGCGCTGTCTTGGGAAGGCAGGGACTCTGGTGGGCTGTGCCGTGTCTGTGTTCATGGCTCTGCTCCAGCGATCTTCGGCTTGCTCAAGGTGTTATCTTCGTTGGCAATGCGACGTGCAGTCCCAGTGCATCTGCTGCCGTTGCGACAGAAGACAGAGCGATGGCCGCGTAGTTTAGGGGCGTAGGTTAACTCCTGCCATTGCCCAAACCTGCACTCGTTGCACAGGGATGCCCGAGGACCTCTCGGTTCTCCTAGTTTGCTTGCGGCGCGCAGCTCCTGTGGCTCCTGTTGTAGTTTGCTTATCTTTTCTTTCTTGTTCAAGCTTGTAATTTATGTACCTTGTATCCAAGCCGGTTGTGGGCTTTATTAACTTAAAGCCGGGCTCTTTGAGCCTATTATCTAAAAAAAACCATCTGAACTGCCTGATCGTCAAATGCTCCGGGAGTCTCTGAATTCAGTATAAGGCAGAGATAGACAAGCACACGCCTTATAAAGCTCCAAAGGCCAACTGTGTACAAATTTCGGTCGGATCTTTCGGCATGTTAGCTGCAATAGTTTTATGCCCAAACCGACAATCTCAATTTTCCGGGAGGTGCTATAGACCGCTTAATACATCTCCACTCGGGCTTCTAAAGCCTTTTTAAATGGGGTATCTGGGGCGTCCGCATCCAAAATCACATCCACCCTCCCTTCCTCCCCCAATTCTTTTTGGCACCGGCGCGCACCATTTTATTATCGAGCGCCCCAGGCCAAACCTTACCCACAGGGTATCTAGCGGGGGAGCCAAATGGAGCTGAAAATAGCCCTGGCAGTGAGATAGGTGCTTCGTTTCCAAAGCCGGCTCGTCCCGCCAACTGACCACGTGGCGGCGCACCCTTTCTTTCCTGCCTTTCCAACGCTTCCCGTCCAACTTTCCCGCTATATCTAGGACGACGGCAATTGCCATCCACAGATCCACGACGCCCTCTCTCATCATGGATACTGCACACTGGGCCTACCTCGCCCTCGAGGAGACGGAGGCGTTGTGCGCTTCCAGCTACCCATGTCCGCCGGGCTACGGGTGCCCCAGACTAGATGCTGAGCATCGGAGGGGTGCTTGTTCCTCCTGTGCCTCGAGGCTCCGTCCACCGGACGGCCATCACGAACAACTATTACCTCGAGTTCACGTCAGAACAGCGGATGGATACCAATTGGTGCCCCGACAACAACGTGATCTGGAACGCCTTCTTCGTCAATCGGCGGAAAAAGAGAGCTCGCCAAGTATGAGGGTGATGGCCCTCCTCCGGTGAACCACAATGAGGCCGACCGGCAGCTGTGGTGGGAGAAACGGACTCTCGCCAATGTGATGCGCCACATCGCCGAAGGAGATTACCCTCGCCTGTGCTACGCAGTTTTAGCCACCGCATGGGTCCAAGTAAGGGCAGCAGCGGTCGTAGGCGCGCCAACCGGGACGCCCGTCTCTGTGTGTCCTGCCTTCGAGGCCGGAGTGACAGGTACCTTCGGAATACGCTATGACCGCGCGCTAGCTTAGACGCACAGGCGGCCTTGTGGAGTTCCCGAGGCAGCGCACGACGATGCGCGCCTCCTTGTACCTCGTGGAGGACGACACGGTGGCCTGGTGGTGGAGGGTGAGCAGGATCAGCGCGGTGGCGAGGGCTGCAGAAGCTGCAGCAATCGGTCCCCGCAGCATGCACTGATCGGTGGTCTCCATTACCCGCGGATGCAAACCAGGGAAGAGCAGAGGTTCCAGGCACGTGCGCCAAGCGACGATGACGATGATCTCGAAGCCGTGTAGTACATGGCTAGGCAGGACTATGATTTTTTCCCACATGTAAATCGTCGAATAAATTTCACAATTTATGTTATGTGTTTCATGGCTGGGAGCGTACCCCCTCCCCAATTTGCATCCGTACGCCATATGGGGGAGAGAGTGCAGATGCTCTTATTGCGGCGGTGCGCACCTGCCCCGCACAAACACGTGCCCCCCCCCCCCCACACACACAAACACACAAACACGTGCCCCGTAGTTTCTTGTGGGCCCCGGCCCAGTAAGGTATTTCTTTTTTACTTTCTCCTTTTTTCTATAGTTATCTGTATTTTATGTTAAAACATTTCTACAATAATGATTAAAAACAATGAAGATTTTTAAATATGTATGGAGATTTTTCTAAAATCGTGAACAAAACTTTTGAAAATTCACGAACAACTTTAAAAACATGAATATTCTTAAAAAAGGTTGAACATTTTTTCAAAATCATGAACCAATTTTTGAAATCCATGAATCAAATTTTAGAAATGAACATTTTCCGAAAATCTTGAACCGATTTTTGGAAATCATGAACAATTTTTAAAAAATCATACACATTTTCTGAAAACTCGTGAACGTTTTCCAAAAATAATGAACATATTTTTAAAATTCATATACCAAATTTCAAAAATCATGAAGCAATTCCGAAAATCATGAACAATTTTTAAAAAATCATGAACATTTTCCTAAAATCATAAAACTATTTTTTAAAATTCATGAACCAGATTTCGGAATTTATGATCTTTTTAAAATAAAACATTATTTAAAGTTACGAACAAACAAAATAACCCTGAAATCTTTTGAAAACAGAAAACTGAAAAAGAAAACAGAAAAGAGAAAAGAAAAACAAAAAAGGGAAAGAAAAATGAAAAGTAAAAAAATAAAAAATAAAATCAACAGAAAAAAGAGAAAGAAGCTACAACGGGCCGCCTAATGCGGCACGGGATGTGCGGCGCCAGCCTCCATGGCCGCATTAAGCGGCAAATAGCATATCCGCAAATTTTCTGCCCAGGAGGCGGTAAGAGATCCAGGCCAGGGCCCAAAGCAGTTCCCTGTGCGCCTGTAGAGTGGCCCAGATGATATAAGTTCTGAAGTTACAATATTCCTCAGAGAACCAGGAATAGAGTTATTATCTAACACTCTAGCCCGAGAGCCTCTTTTGCACACGCATGGTGCTGCTCGATTAGCTCCTCCCCTTGCATATAGCAGCTCCAAGCCCTGAAACATTTTCATACGACTGCGTCTCCTTTATAGGACGTGTTTGTTCCGCCCTTTTTGGACCGGTATCGGATTTAACCTGATGCCGTTAAAATTGTTTGGTTCGATCGGACTGTAATCAGGTACCGTGTAATCGAAATACACCGCAGCTTTAATCTGATTCCGCCCACACCCCACCGGAAACGAATCGTTACCCGAGCGACGTCTTCTAGCGATCGTTCCACCCCCGATCCCGTCGGCCTTCGATCCTTGCAGCGCGAGCGCTGATGGCGGTGGAGCCCCACGAGATCCTCCAGTTAACGAGCAGCGTCCCCGCGCGAGGGACAGCGATGCGCTGGAAGTAGTCGCAATGGCCATCGATCCCCACTATCTTCAGATCTAGTGTTGTTCTCTGTACTTTGATTCCGTTACTATTACCACATCTAACCAAACAAAACGTGGAAAATACCCATTACATTACCGGTCGCACTGTGACTCAATTCCGTTACCGTTTACATTAACTTAATCCAACCAAACACGTTCATAGCTGCACACCAGCGTGGCCTCCTCTTCCTCCAGCCCCATCTGACTAAATCCACAGCCCTATCTGAATTTATTTTCATAAACACACCTGTGGGAGGTTTCCATTTCTCCTCGTGAACCTGCACTTCCCTTTCGGCCAATGTCGCATCGAGCGACCGAATCAGCTCCTCGACGATCTCCATCGACTTGGTCGAGTGAGACCTGTTTTCCTCATGCGTATATTTATCCCTGCTAGTACTTCATAGTTCATATAGCCCACATCACAGATATACAGATAGCTGCATCCTTCCGCCTGACAACCGCATGGAGAAGGTCCTTGCTCCATGTAGTCTAGGAATCTTACGCAAAAGAAAATCTAAAGCTGCAGTCCAAAACAGCTTAGCATGGTCACAGTTAGGGTTGCGAAGCGGCACCTTAATCCGCCCCGCTTCGAAGGCAAAATTTGTTAGTCTAATTAAAAAAAAATATCAAAATAATTCTGGTATAAACTAAATTTTGCTTTCGCGGGTTGCCGCTTCGCAACACTAGTCACAGTGTATCGAACGCGGCTCGTCTATCATGCTGAAGGCACGGAAGAACTGATGTAGGGCCGCATATCAGCCGTTCAGTGCACAAGAAATCCATCCAACGTCACCTGGCAATTCCAGCTTTAGCTAGTAGCATATTTGCGTTCTGAACTCGCTAAAGAAACAGAGAAGAGCACGTCCTAGCAGAGGAGGTGTGCACCAGGGCGACATGTTTGCTTCCATGTTTACCTAGATGAGCGACACTTATTATAAATCGGAGGGAGTACAAGATACGATACTAGCGTTCCTCATCATATTGGCTTTCGAACAGAATGAATTCAGAGTACCTTGGTAGGCTCCTGAAGCAAACACATAACTGACACTCTCCAAGTTATAACTGACACTCTCCAAGTTGAGGTTTACACTTAGGCCGATGGCATTTTTCGCTAAAGCATGTACACATACTAGTACACCATAACCCAAAAGGCCCCAAATCATATGATCAAAGATATATCTCTAGTGAGCCAAACCTTCAAAAGATATCTCCAATGAGCCAAACCTTCAAAACATATATCCCAATACCCGAATCATTGGCAATGTCAAACTCAAAAACTTCAATTTCAGATATCTTTCTTTGTGATGGCATCAGGCATCATGTGGTTGTGTACAAGATCGAGCTCATAAACTTCAAAATGTCCAGTTTCTGATCCACTGTAACACTCATCCGAACTTGGCAAGCAGTACTAATATCTACACCCATAGCACGTTGAAAAGATTATTCTTTCTTTTAGGGAAACAGACAAACTCCGTCCAGCTGCGATACTTTATTGATGATTAACAAGAGTTACATTGTTTACAAGATTCTCACAAATAAAGCTAGGGGTTTAATCGACCCAATTACATAAGATTTTAGATGAAAAACAATTTCTAACAAAGATTATTCTTAGGTAAGCAAGGAGACGATGAAATTTTGATGCTTGTCACTTGCCCATTCGAACCATCGTTTGTTGGGGTAATAGGCGTTGCAAGATGTAGGGTGTGTTTGGTTTGTGCCCAAGATTGTCCCACCAAATATTTGGCTAGCCAAAATTTTGACTGAGCCTTTGCTTGCCAACAAGTTGGCCAACATTTCCTAAAAAATTGAACTAGAGTTGGTAGTGGAGCATTGGCATACTAAAAATTTAGCAACAATCCAAACAAGAGTCAACCTTTTGGCCATGACCAAAATATTGATAGAGCACACTTTGGCCATAATCCAAACACATACGTAGCCCCAGGGTCCCAAATGGAGCCCAGCCGCGTACAAATTTCGCTGCTCTGCCCTAGCATCCGTCATTCAGCATCTGGGTTTAGCAGCCCAAGGAATAGTCTCTCAACTTTCGGGCTGAAAGCAGCAGGAACTCTCTACCCAGGGGAAGGCCTAAAACAGCATGCGACAGTGCGCCCGCTGAGTGGCCGGCCCAGTCTACCAGGCAAAGCACGACCTTTTTGCTTCTGGAGTTTTGGTCCCCTGTTCTGTGCGTGATAAGTGCAGGAGAAAGCGAGCGAGTCCAACCTTGGTGCATCGACGGGACGCTGCTGGTTTTCCGGCCCCAGGTCGCCGGGACCGCAAGAGCGACCGACTGTTTTTGTTCCGTGGGTACAAAGACAAACCAGGCAAACCCATGCACGCGAGCACGACGGGAGTCCTCGTTAATCGTTATTGACCGCTGGTGGCCTGCCAACTCCACTAAATTTTTTTAAATAATACATTTTTTTATTAAGTTTCACGAATATTACGTAAAAAGAGAAAATTACACATCTAACGCACTGTCGTTTTTTAAAAAACGACCAGCCCGTTTCGTTTTTTGAAAAGACGATCGGCCGGTCGGAATACTGGCCGCCAGCGGATCGTTTTTTGAAAAAACGACTTGCCGACTTGCCGTTTCGTTTTTTCAAAAGACGACTGGACGATTCGTTTTTTGGAAAACGACTCGCCAGATCGTTTTTTCGAAAAAAGACGAATGCATGGATCATGCACTCCACGTTGGGTTAATATTTTTGCGCCGTTCTTTTTCCCGCTAGTAGTTCTCCCGCCAGTTGTTCGCGTCGTTTATCTCCCGCCACTTTTTCGCGCCGTTTCTCTCCCGTCACTTTTTCGCGCCGTTTCTCTCTAGCCACTTCTTCCCGCTGTTTTCTCTCCCGCCACCTCTTCCCGCTAGTATTTCTCCCGCCACTTTTTCGCGTTGTTTCTCTCCCGCCACTTCTTCCCGCTATTTTGTCCCGCCACTTCTTCCCGTTGTTGCCCCTATAAATACTGGCACCTAGATGATATCTCTTCACCCTGTTATTCCTCCCATTTCCTTCCCCTCTCCATCATGAGTGTGCCATGTTTGGACCCAGAGTATAGGCCTACGAAGACGAAAGATGCCAGGTTGCCGCAAGGGGTGACACACGAGCGCTGTTGGTGCGGCCATCTCGCGAAGGTCAAGGAGTCGATCGATTTCTCCACCTGCATGGGCATGAAGTTTTTCATGTGTCCCAACTACGACGCAAGCCCGTCCCGGCAAGCAAATTCGTTGTACGAGAGGCCTCCGGTATGTTCCCAGAGCATGGTTAATATAAATCATTCATGTCATCATGAGTTCTTTTATTCATTCCATTGATTTGCTTGTAGTCTCCTCCTCCACTTTGCAAGTGATACCATTGGATTGACACGGAGCAGCCAGCCTGGGCCAAGAAAGAGTGTCATGACAGGAACCGAGCTGCGTGGGTTGCCTTTCATGAATAGGAACGTGCTGAAAGGATGGCCGAAGAGAAGAAGAAGGAACGGGAGAGAGAAATGAAAGAATTCCGAGAAGAGCAAGCTCGAAACCGCGAGCTGAACATGAAGAGAAGGGAGGAAGAGGAGTGATGACCCACAAGTATAGGGGGTGTATCGCAGTATTTTCGATAAGTAAGAGTGTCGAACCCAACGAGGAGCAGAAGGTGCTGGCTAGTGGTATGGATCAGGAATTCTCTGCAAATATTTAGCAAACGGATTTTTAGGGGTTTTCGAAAAACCAAATAAACAAAGTACGAGTAAATAAAAGATAGGAATAAATGCAGCAAGTGGCTCAATCCTTTATGCAGCAAAGTACACGCCGGTTGTATTACTTAAGATGACCAAACGTTCTAGAGGACACATGGGAAGACTGTCAAGTGCTTTCGCTTCATATAGCTGATTAATCTTCTTTAGCTTGCTAAGTGTTGTGTGGGTGAACCTGTGCTAATGTACCGCTCTATCCAAGACTAATACATACTTGTGATTATACCCCTTGCAAACATCCGTAAGTACAAGAAAGTAATTAAGGTAGAAACCTAACCACAGCTTTAAACTCTAAGACCCTTACGTCCCTTGTGCAATGGTTTCCTAACGGGGGTTCGGGTTTCTGTCACTCCGGCAACCCCTACGATTAGTAGCCAAATACACAATGCATTCCCCGAGGCCCATATAGGTGAAGTGTCATGTAGTCGACGTTCACATGACACCACTAGAAGAAGTACACCACATCTTAAATAACAATCTATTGAATCTTTCTCAACACAACTCCACTACTAACAACAAGACTTCTCCCATGTCTTCAAGAACAAAACGAACTACTCACAGGACATCATATGGATCATGATCAGAGATGGAATAATTATGTATAACAATATGAACATAAACAATAATTCAATGGTTCACTCAATAGCATCAACTACAAAGAGTAATCAACACCGGGAAAGTTTCCCCTATGAACTATAGCAAGATTCAGCCAATTGTTACAGCAATATGGAGATGGTGATGAGGGTGCTGATGGTGATGATGATGATCCCGATGAAGTCCAGCTTGATGGTGGTGTTGATGGCGACGATCTCCCCTCTCCGGGAAGGAATTCCCCCGGCAGAAATCTGTCTGCTGGAGAGCCTCTCTCGGTGTTTTCCGCCCCGCAGAGGCGGCAGAATCTTTATGTAGTCGCTCCCCGAGTCTTAAGGTTTCGGGAGGATGATATACGCCAGAGGGGAGAGGCTGGAGTGGGCCAGGGCAGCCACACCACATCTTGGCACGGCCTAGGGCTGCCCGCACCATGGGGTGGTGTGGGCCCCCCTTGGCCCATCTCCACTCCATCTTCTGACATCCTTAGTCTTTTGGAAAAATAGGATTTTCCGTATATTTTCCCGAATTTTCTGATCTTCGCGAATTTTGCCTCCAAACAGCACCTTTTCCATCAGAATCCTGACTGCAGCGGTCCATGCTCCAAAAGTCATCAACCATGCAAAAATAGATGAAATAACATAAGTATCACCTCTCAATATGAAATATATCAATGAATAATAGTGAATTGAGACATAGAATAGTGATGCAAAATGGACGTATCAACTCCCCCCAAGCTTAGACTTCGCTTGTCCCCAAACGAAATTGAGCTCAATAAACATGGCCTCAGGTTTATGGAGTGAAGAGTCGATAAAAGAATACGGACAAGAAGCATCACATTCATCAAATACATAGATCATAATAGAAGACAACTCACTATTATATAACTCAACTTGCAATGAGTAAAGGAAACACAAAAAATATACATAAAGTGAATCATAATTGGTAATGGCAAACTTAGCTCTTGGTCGAAGAATAGTTGATAAATTGCTGGAGTTCACAAATAGCTGGCTTTTCAATGATAGCTTTCAAGGTAGTAAACATCAAGATAAGAGCAATGTGCAAAACAAGGAACATAAGAAACATGATTGAATAAATCATCATATGAATGAATGAAACACAACAACTCAAAATACTTGCTGAGATAGAAGGGAATAGGTTTACTGACTCAACTATAAAGTAAAAGAAAGGCCCTTCGCAGAGGGAAGCAGGGATTGCAAGTCTCATAAAGAGCTCCCAAAAATTATGATACTTACTAGCTTTCAGCTCCCATTGCCCCTATCATAGGGATCTTTAGGTGATTAAGGTTAAAGTGATAAAAATGAGGATATGCATTGACAAGTTGTAAGTTGAGAATCTCATGTCCCTTGAATACAAGGACCGCTCCTCATGCTACTCAAGTTTAGTCACCGGTAAGTTCTTGTCATCGTAAGCATATGTGTATCATAGAAAACCACCAACGGGGTACCCCTTGCCCCATGATACGGAAGAATCCCCATATCAAAATGATAAGGCAAGCAGACAACAAGCATCTCAGCAATCTTCTTATTTACCATGGGAATATGGTGCTTTTTTCTCTCTTTCCTCTTTTCATAATATCTCTTTTTTTCTTTTTCTCTTTTTTCTCAATATCAGACTCTCTTTTTTATAAGAAGAATGCTTCATAGATACTCGTTATGGTTACGTTGCAGGTTTCCACCATGTCAGCATGGATTAGACCAGCGGCCCAGGCGTTTCTCTAACACATATGCATAACTCCATGGACTTACAAGCTCCCCTTTCATTTCACACCAACGACATCCATAGACAAAAGAACATGATATCAACTTGGTACAAAGTACCAGTGCAATGTTGAAAGCGTTCCCCATGACAGCATGGTTCTGCTAATTCACAACTTACAAAGCGCAAGCATAAACGCAACATAGGTGAGCACAATGGTTCAAGTTTATTAAGTGCAAGAAAGTAAAGTGTGCCATCAAGTTCGTGAGAGATTTAATCACTAATTTTCACATAACAAGTTTAATTTGGGAGGTATATAAAATAAGAATTTACTTGGAATAACAATAATGCTACTAGGTAGGTATGGTGGACTCAAATGGCAAAGGTTTTGGTTTAAGGAAGTGGATGCACGAGAAGAATTTCTCTCAGTATAGGTTTTTGGCTAGCAAGGCTGGGTAGCAAGTATAAGAGTTGAAGGAAACAAACAAACATACAAGTGATAAAGACAAACATGCAATCTTCCTTGGAAGCACAAAAGATCTTAACTAGAGAATACTAGACTTATGAGCAAATCAAGAAAGAAAGATGATAAAATTATTTTTCTCTAGAGTACTTTTATCTTTTCTTTCAACTCTCAAAAATAGTGTTGCTACTGACCGAGCCAGGTTTGCCAAAACCAACTAAATTAACTCAATGATCCCAATGTGATACCAATACTAACAACAAGATCAATCATATAACCACGAATTGAAAACTAATATAAGCTATGCAAAAGAGTGAATGATAGAACTTCTCATTAATATTCCATAACGGAAACTCACACCAAGGGATACATATCTAACGAGAGAGGGGACACTTCCATAATGCAAACCATACTACATAATAACTCCTCTATTCATGATATGACTCTACTAATAAGGTAAAAAGGTAGAAGATAGTGATGTGATACCGCGACACTCCCCCAAGCTTGGAACAAACCAAGGGGATGCCAAACCTGATGACGAGTTACTCCTTCGGTGGTGGTGGTAATATTTTCTTAGTTGACGTGAGGAAATCTTCCAGCATCTTGCGAAGCCTATTATTCTCCCATTGAAGCATGTCCACCTTTCTCCTCAAGTCTCGGTACTTATCGCAGAACTCCTTAGTGACTCGTAGGGCTTCCGTTGATGCAGGGCAAGAGACTAAAGGTACCAGCCCCTGCTTGGGGTCTTGGAGATCTTCCTCTATAGGCTCCTTCCCTTTATCTTTGGCAGACGCCATTATGCTTCTAAACCTTCAAAGAGTATGTCCTGGCAGAAACAGATCGAAACAAAAACACGACGAAAACACGATATACGGACCTCGGGGGATCCGGGGGGTTATATATTACGAAGTTTCATATCAAAAGGAAGGTACTGGGAGAAAACGAGTCGGAGGCGGAGTCCGGGGTGGACTCACCACCTGGTGGTGCGGCCAGGGGTGGGCCCGCGCCACAGGGTGGTGTGAGCCACCCTGGCTCCGTTTCCATCCCTTTTTCGCTTCGTAGCTTTCCTTATTGACTGAAAACTGCAGAAATATAGTTAGATAGTATTTTTGCGGAACTTTTCTTACCAGAATTGTTACCTATTTGAAAACAGACTCTGCTGGTCTCTGAATTTGGTCCTCGATGAATTTCTCCGGAGTTATAACTTGAAAGGCATCAACATCTTCATTGTAAGAATCTCTAGCAATATAGTGTTTGAGTCGCTGTCCATTCACTACTTGTGTAGTATTATCTTTTAGAGAAGAAATTTTTATTGCTCCTGAACGGTATACTTCTTCAATGATGAAAGGTCCTTCCCATTTTGATAGTAGCTTACCAGCAAAAAATCTGAGACGAGACCTATACAATAGAACTTTCTCACCAACATGAAATTCTCTCTTAAGTATTCGCTTGGCATGCCATCTTTTAACTTTTTCCTTAAAGATCCTAGCATTCTCATAGGCTTCACTCCTCCATTCATCTAAGGAACTTAAGTCAAATAATCTTTTCTCACCAGCGAGCTTACAATCTCTATTAAGTTCTTTCACTACCCAGTAAGCTTTGTGTTCTAATTCTAAGGGTGGGTGACAAGCTTTCCCATAAACCATTTTATAAGGAGACATTCCCATAGGATCTTTGTAAGTAGTTCTATAAGCCCATAAAGCATCATTCAACTTCTTAGCCTAGTTTTTTCTAGACCTATTGACAGTCTTTTGCAAGATAGATTTAATTTCTCTATTTGATAGCTCTACTTGCCCGCTAGTTTGGGGGTGATAAGCTGAAGCAATTCTATGATTAACATCATATTTAGCAAGGGTCTTCCTAAAACCACCATGAATGAAATGAGAACCCCCATCAGTCATGACATACCTAGGCACTCCAAACCTAGGAAAGATAACATCCTTAAGCATTTTTAGAGAGGTTTCCCCGTCAGCAGTTTTCGTAGGAATGGCTTCTACCCACTTAGTAACATAATCAACAACAACAAGAATATGAGTGTAGCCTTTCGAAGGAGGGAAAGGACCCATAAAGTCAAATCCCCAACAATCAAAAGGTTCAATAACTAGAGAGTAGTTCATAGGCATTTCATTGCGTCTAGAAATATTACCAACACGCTGACATTCATCACAAGAGAAAACAAATTTTTTTGCATCTCTAAAAAGGGTAGGCCAGTAGAAACCTGATTGTAGTACCTTTTGTGCAGTTCTATCTCCTGAATGATGTCCTCCGTAGGCACTACCATGAAATTTACGCAATATCTCCTTTTGTTCATATTATGGAACACATCTTCGCATAATACCATCCACTCCTTTTTTGTATAAGTGTGGGTCATCCCAAAAATAATGCCTCAAATCATAGAAGAACTTTCTTCTTTGCTGAGCTGAAAAAGTTGGAGGCAAATACTTGGAGACAATAAAGTTAGCATAATCAGCATACCAAGGGCTTCCTCGCGAGCTCACCCCTACTACAACTAACTGTTCATTTGGGAAACTATCATTAACAGGCATAGGGTCAAAAGAGATGTTTTCCAAACGAGATAAATTATCAGCTATAGGGTTTTCAGCACCCTTCCTATATACTATATGTAGATCAAACTCTTGTAAAAGCAGTACCTAGTAAGCCTAGGCTTAGCGTCCTTCTTCGTCATAAGGTATTTAATAGCAGCATGATCAGTATGAATGGTTACTTTTGAGTCCACAATATAGGGCCTAAACTTATCATAGGCAAAAACAATAGCCAGAAATTCCTTTTCAGTAGTGGATTAATTCCTTTGAGCAGCGTCTAGAGTCTTACTAGCATAATGGATAACGTTTAACTTTTTATTAATACGTTGCCCAAGGATAGCCCCTACAGCAAAATCACTAGCATCACACATTATTTAAAAGGGTAAACTCCAATCAGGTGGTTGAACAATAGGGGCTATAGTTAAAGCCTTCTTAAGAGTTTCAAAAGCTTCCCTACAATCATCATCAAAAACGAAGGGTACATCTTTTTGAAGAAGATTAGTGAGAGGCTTTGATATCCTAGAGAAGTCTTTAATAAACCTCCTAAGCATGACCAAGGATACTACGAATACCTTTGATGTCTCTTGGACATGTCATCTTCTCAATTGCCTCAACCTTATCTCTATCAACTTCTATGCCTCTTTTAGAAACTTTATGCCCAAGAACAATCCCTTCATTAACCATGAAGTGGAATTTCTCCTAATTAAGAACAAGATTAGTTTCTTCACATCTCTACAAAACTTTATCAAGGTTGTGCAGACAATTATCAAAAGAAGTTCCATAGACAGAAAAGTCATCCATGAACACTTCTACAATCTCCTCACAAAAACCATGAAAGATAGCAGACATGCACATTTGGAAAGTAGCAGGAGCATTACATAAACCAAAAGGCATACGTCTATAAGCATAAGTTCCATAAGGGCATGTAAAAGTACTTTTTTCTTGATCTTGTTGTTTAACAGCAATTTGAGAGAAACCAGAATAACCATCAAGAAAACAAAAATGGGTCTTTTTAGACAACCTTTCCAACATTTGATCAATAAAAGGAAGCGGGTTGTGATCTTTCTTAGTAACTTTATTGACTTTCCTAAAATCGATGCACATCCTATAGCCTACCACTATTCTTTGAGGAATAAGCTCATCATTATCATTAGGGACAACGGTAATACCTCCCTTTTTAGGAACACAATGAACAGGACTAACCCATTCACTATCAGCAATAGGGTAAATAATACCAGCATCAAGGAGTTTCAATACCTCATTCCTTACCACTTCCTTCATCCTAGGGTTTAAACGTCGTTGGTGCTCTACTACTGGCTTCGCATCTGGTTCTATGTTGATAGAATGCTGACATATAGTAGGTGAAATCCCTTTTAAATCATCCAGAGTATAGCCCATAGCTCCTCGATGTTTCCTCAAAACTTCCAATAACCTTTCTTCTTCCTTCCCTGAAAGTTTAACGCTAACAATAACATGATATATCTTTTTATCATCAACATAAGCATATTTAAGATCATCAGGGAGAGGTTTTAGATCGAAAACCGGATCCTTTTGAGGTGGCATCATGGTACCCAAGTCTTCTACAGGCAAGTCGTGCTTAAGCATCTTAGGTTGATCCCGGAGAATCCTGTCAATCTCATTCCTTTCTTCCATGAAGATTTCACTTTCATGATCTTCCATAAATTGCTGCAAAGCATTGTTAGGAGCAATAGAAATAGAAGCAAGTTGTTCAACCCTAAAATCCTCATTATGGGTTTCCTCTTCGCAAGGTTCTTTAGCAAATTTCGAAAAATTAAACTCATAAGATTCCCCATCAAACTTAGTCAAGATTTTATCCCTCTTGCAATCAATAATAGCTCCACGAGTACTCAAAAAAGGTCTACCAAAAATGATAGGGTAGGTTTTACTAGCAGCCGAACCAAGTACTAGAAAATCAGCAGTGTACTTAATCTTACCACAAAGAACTTCCACATCTCGTACAATACCAATTGGAGAGATGATCTCTCTATTAGCAAGGTGAATAACCACATCAATCTCTTCCAACTTGCAAGGACTGATTTCATGCATAATTTCTCTGTAAAGCTCATAAGGAATAGCACTAGAACTTGCACCAATATCACATAAACCATAATAGCAATGATCACCAATTCTAACAGAAAGCACAGGAACACTAGCCTTTTTAGTTCTATTGGGATGTGAAACAACATTAGAAGCATCCTCACAAAAGACTATGTTCCCATCTTCTACGCTTTTAGTGACAAGGTCTTTCACAATTGCTACCACAGGTTCAATGTTTATTTGTTCATCAGGTTTTATAGTTCTTTTTTCACTTTTGGTGATTACATTAGTTATCATAGGATGGTCCTTTACCTTTTCAGGGAAGGGAATCTTCTCGATATAAGGTTCGGGTAAGATGGGGTCAATAATGCAATACTCAGCACTTCCAATAGGAGTATAGTCAACAATATCTTTGTAAGGTGCATGGTATTTGTTCCATCCCCTTTTTGGAATTTCGATACAGGAAGCAAAAACTCTAAAGCAATTCGTAATAACTTTTAAATCAAGACCATAAATATTACTAATATTTTGAAAGTCATCAGTTCCCATAAAAGATTCAATGCATTCATAATCATAATTTATACCTGACTTTCTACCTTTGTCATTCTCCCAAGCTTCAGCATTGTCTTGAATACGGTCCAGAAGATCCCATTTAGCTTCTTCTTCCATACGAGTGAATGATCCAGCACAAGAGGCATCCAATAAATCTTTGTCATGTAGAGGGAGCCTTGCATAAAAGTTGTTGATAATAATATTGTTGGGGAGCTCATGAATGGGACATTTGAGCATTAGTAACTTCAATCTCCCCCAAGCTTGAGATGTACTCTCTCCATCAAGAGGCCAAAAGTTGTATATTTGATTCCGATCTTTATGAATCTCACTAGGAGGATAAAACTTTGAATAAAAGAGAGGCACTATTTCCTCCCATTCCAGAGCTTAACCATTCTTCAGCAGCTTATACCATTCCTCAGCTCTTTCTTTCAGTGATAATGAGAATAACTTCTTCTTAACTTGATCTGTAGTAATACTTGTACACTTGAACAATCCGCATAATTCGTGTATAAAGAGTAAATGATCACCGGGATGGACAGTTCCATCCCCAACATAGTAGTTATCCATAACACGATCAACAATTCTTGTAGGTATTTTGAAAACATCATTCTTAGCAGGTGGTGGCTTATCTACTACCTTAGCAGCGGTAGTAGCATTACCAAATAAGAAACACAGAAAATTATCCATAACGAAAATAAAGCAACTAGCAGAAGTAAACAATACTCACAGTAGAAGTTTCCTTTACCAGTTCCACTCTCCAATAGCGCTTCACTCCCCGACAACGGCGCCAAAAAATAGTCTTGATGACCCACAAGTATAGGGGGTGTATCACAGTATTTTCGATAAGTAAGAGTGTCGAACCCAACGAGGAGCAGAAGGTGCTGGCTAGTGGTATGGATCAGGAATTCTCTGCAAATACTTAGCAAACGGATTTTTAGGGGTTTTCGATAAAGCAAGTAAACAAAGTACGAGTAAATAAAAGACAGTAGGAATAAATGCAGCAAGTGGCCCAATCCTTTATACAGCAAAGGACAAGCCGATTGTATTACTTAAGATGACCAAACGTTCTCGAGGACACATGGGAAGACTGTCAAGTGCTTTCGCTTCATATAGCTAATTAATCTTCTTTAGCTTGCTAAGTGTTGTGTGGGTGAACCTGTGCTAATGTACCGTCCCATCCAAGACTAATACATACTTGTGATTATACCTCTTGCAAACATCCGTAAGTACAAGAAAGTAATTAAGGTAGAAACCTAACCACAACTTTAAACTCTAAGACCCTTACGTCCCTTGTGCAATGGTTTCCTAACGGGGGTTCAGGTTTCTGTCACTCCGGCAACCCCTACGATTAGTAGCCAAATACACAATGCATTCCCCTAGGCCCATATAGGTGAAGTGTCATGTAGTCAACGTTCACATGACACCACTAGAAGAAGTACACCACAACTTAAATAACAATCTATTGAATCTTTCTCAACACAACTCCACTACTAACAACAAGACTTCTCCCACGTCCTCAAGAACAAAACGAACTACTCACAAGACATCATATGGATCATGATCAGAGATGGAATAATGATGTATAACAATCTGAATATAAACAATAATTCAATGGTTCACTCAATAGCATCAACTACAAAGAGTAATCAACACCAGGAAAGTTTCCCCTATGAACTATAGCAAGATTCAACCAATTGTTACAGCAATATGGAGATGGTGATGAGGGTGCTGATGGTGATGATGATGGTGATGATGATGATGATCCCGATGAAGTCCAGCTTGATGGTGGTGTTGATGGCGACGATCTCCCCTCTCCGGGAAGGAATTCCCCCGGCAGAAATCTGTCTGCCGGAGAGATCTTTCTCTCTCGGTGTTTTCCGCCCCGCAAAGGCGGTGGAATCTTTCTGTGGTCACTCCCCGAGTCTTAGGGTTTCAGGAGGATGATATACGCCAGAGGGGAGAGGCTGGAGTGGGCTAGGGCATCCACACCACCTCCTGGCGCGGCCTAGGGCTGCCCGCGCCATGGGGTGGTGTGGGCCCCCTGTGGCCCATCTCCACTCAATCTTCTGGCATCCTTAGTCTTCTGGAAAAATAGGATTTTCCGTATATTTTCCCGGATTTTCTGATCTTCGCGAATTTTGCCTCCAAACAGCACCTTTTCCATCGGAATCCTGGCTGCAACGGTCCATGCTCCAAAAGTCATCAGCCATGCAAAAAAAGATGAAATAAGATAAGTATCACCTCTCAATATGAAATATATCAATGAATAATAGTGAATTAAGACACAGAATAGTGATGCAAAATGAACGTATCAAGGAGCGCTAGGAACAGGTGTGCAAGGAGGCCCGTGAGGAGGAAAGGAAGAGATTAAGAGAAAGAGCTGCCGAGGCGCGGGCTGCAGAGGAACATGGGGACAAGACCGGGAAGTACCCGCGCTGGACTCAGGGAAGGTAGACATATGTCTCAGTACCGATGTATCTTAATTCCTGTTGTAGTTTCTTGACGTAACTTCATTTCAGTTGTAGTGTCCCGATGTATCTTAATTTCAGTTGTAGTGTCTTGATGTATCTTAATTTCAGTTGCAGTGTCTTGATGTAACTTCCTTTCAGTTGTGGTGTCTTGATGTATCTAAAATGTGTCCCATTGAAATGCTTTCCATCAAAAAACATTCCCGCCAAAATGCTTCCCGCCAAAATGTTTCCCGCCAAAATATCTCCCGCCAGAATGTTTCCCGCCAAAATGCTTCCCGCCAGATTTTTTCCCGCCAGAATGTTACCCTATAAAAACCCCTCCTCGCGCAGTTGTTTAAGCACAGCCACCCAGTTTTTAGCCAGTATGTTTCCCTACGATCGCAGTTTCGTGACAGATATGTCTATCGACCTTTTTCATTTGGCTAGGAACTTTAGGATAGACAACAATCTAGCCCCATTGGAGGAACTAATTAGTAGTGATTGTCTCTTCACTGAGCTGGGTGAGGGATTGCGTAGAAAAGGGTGGTCGAAGAGGACTCTAGAGGAGATACGGCAAGAGATACTTCGGATCAATGCTCGGTGGAGCAAGCAAAGATTCTCTGTTGAAGGGAAAAGGCAGCAGAAAATCACGCTCCCTTGGATTTGGATAGAAGAGAGTGAAGACTCCGGCGATCTCTTCATGCCGCCGGTCCGTCATACCAGGGATAGAGCAGAGCGTGACAAGGCTGAGACCTTGGACAAGGCGCAGGCTAAGAAGAGCAATGACAAGGTAGAAGAGAGTGAAGATGAAGATGATATATTCATGACGCCTGCCGTTGGGACTAAGTGGAGGGCTGAGTGGGACAAATGGCTGGACAAGAAGAAGGCATTGTCGAAGGGTAAGGGTGAGGCATCGTCGAAGGGTAAGGGCAAGGCATCATCGGTCAAGGCATCGTCGAAGGGTAAGGGCAAGAAGAGCAGGCCATGAAGAAGGCATCGTTGAAGGGTAAGGGCATAGTCGTAGGGATAGAGAGCGCTCTTATTTATGTACCACAAGTTATTTTCAACTGCTGTTTGTCGTAGGCTATGCTGAAGTGTTTGTCGAAAAAAATGTGTCTCATACCTAAACAGATACCTAGACAGATACAAGTCTCATACATAGACAAATAACTAGACAGATACAAGATACAAGTCTCATACATAGACAGATACCCAGACAGATACAAGATACATAGACAGATACACAGACATATACATAGATAGATATCACTTCCACCGGTCACGAGGCTGCCCTGGCATCGTTGAACTCCATCCGTACCTTCTAGGAGGCCCCACATTGCGGGGAGGTAGAGTTGACCCGTCAGCCTGCGTCTGTGTATCCTGTGTGGGGATAGGTGGTGGAGTCTGCTGCGTCTCATGAGTCTGTTGCGTTTGATACAGTCCAAACCAGTCAACTTGATCCTGCTGAGTCTGCTGATAATCCTCATTAGTCGCCCACGAACCCATTGAGGACATGCTTGGGTCTCCATATCCTCCTGCCATGTAAAAATATTAAGTACTCAACGATTATACACTACATGTAACTAAAATAGATAGGAAAATGCGTACCCTCAGGACGATAGCCCATGAATGGGACTTGCGGTTTCTGCTGCTGCCACTGGTCGAAAGTAAACTACGGCTGCTGCTGCCACGCCGAGCCTCCAGCCTGGTCTGGGGGTGGTGCTCTCGGTGTCTCCTGCTGCTGCTACCACGCTGAGCCTCCAGCCTGGTCTGGAGGTGGTGCTCTCGGTGTCTCCTGCTATGAGATCCGTGGACGAGGTCCGTGGCGGATAGGTGCAGTGGGTGTCTCCTGCTGCGGCCGCCCCGAGCCTCGGAGTAGTGTCTGGTCTGCACGTGGGGTGTGCTCCTGCGTGGAGTGACGTGGCGGGCGAGCCTGCATGGAGTGACGTGGCGGGACCTCCCCCATGGAGTGACGCGGTGGACGCTGTGCTGATCGGTGCTGAACGACGTCTGAAACGTTCGTGCATGTGATGGTCACATAGATATTCTGTAGTCTGTCCTAGACACGCCTTACAAAGTACTGAACTCCATGACGTGGTAGTACAAGAGGAGCGGACGAGAGCGAACGTCCCTACTGATTCACTTTATTGTGTAGCTCCCATGTCATATCGGCTTGCATTTGTATAGTGGATAAGTACACATTATATAGGCTACCAGGTGCAGTGACGAAGAAAAGTGTATTTACTGCTGATTGTCTGGGCTCCATAGTCGACTGGCTAGGGTATCTTTCATCATCATGTACGTGGTGGACGGGACGCAACCATGTCATGCTCATGTACCTCTGTAAGTATGCACGGAATAGCTTCATATCAAACGCAGGAGCGGTCCACACGTCAGTTGTTGCATTCTGCCAACCATTGATATAAGTATTAACCCGTTGAAGCCACTAATTTGCGCTTCTTTTAGTACCCTTCCGAGATTACCTGCAATTAGATTTTGTAAGTATACAATCGGTGTAAAATTATAGATACATAATATATTAACTTACATATGCACGTCCGATGAAAGGGGCGCCTCCGGACATGGAGGATCTACCATCTGGCGAAGACCGAATTGCCTCATGACCCTCTGTTGAGACATCTCCTCCACCTGACAATCGAAGATGATCTTCGATTTAGTCAGCCAGTAGTCCTCATCTCGCCTGCACATGATAGATAACCCGCCGGGATATCTTGCGGCTGCCTCAGCTGTGGTGTACGGCTCCCAAATGACCGATTCCTCCTTCAACGTGTCGAACTGCTCGCTGAAAGCCGGGTAGCATCGGGTTACTTGTTCTCCCGTGAAACGACACTGTTGGATTAAATAGTTGTTAGTTTCCTTCGTAGTGCAATATGAACCATGCAATTAACTAAACCTTTTAACTTACCTTGCGTCGTGTCCAATGTGTACTGAATGTAGGCATGTCAATTCTCTCGTGGTCAAACAGCATATGAGACTCATAGACAACGGGGCGCTGACTCGGGATGATTACCGCTTGATTCTTTGCTACCTCTGGGCGACCGATAGGGAACCTCTCCCATGACCACAACTACAGCAATAGTGGGCATCCTAGCAAGGCAGATTTTTTTTGGTTAGCGTACAGCCCGTGCACATACCTCGGTATGTTGCTGCTAAGACAGCAGAACCCCAACTCCACTGTGTGATGTCGTTCTGGCACGTCGCCTCCGCGATCTCTCTAGCATAGCGGATGTAGCGCACACTGATGGTTGAGACGTGGTTCTCGGTGAACATCACCTTCCCAAGTAGCCACAGTAAGTACGCCTCAAGGCTACGTGTAATTTGTGGCTCAGTCATCATAACGGCTGGGTATCGAAACCTCTGTATCTGCATTGGTTAATAGAACAAGTTTTAGCATCGTTTGATATGAAAATAGGTGTGTCAAATACGAAGATACCGAGTAGCAAACGAACCTGATAGTTCTGCAACCAATCAAATTTGGGCCCATGATTTTCATACGTGAACTCCGGAACTCCTTCATGAATGCCATAGAATCGTTGGGCCATTTCTTGGGCCCAATTCGCCGGTGCATCCACCGGGCCTATTGGCACTCCAGCCAACGGCATGCCCAGCAAGTATGAGACATCCTGCAGTGTAGGAGCCATCTCCCCCAGCGAAAGTGGAAAGTGTGAGTCGCCATCGATCCACTAAGCAGGTGAGCAACAACCCGTCGTAGCCCATGCGTGTGGTCTGGAAGCCATGGTGTCATCCTTCTATCTCCTGCGGATGAGTGGCCTCAACCAGACGCACAAATGGTAATAGCCCAGCCCACTTCAACCTGCATACCGAGATATAATTACAATTTGTTTACTTTGGCCCTCAAATATTTGAACCCCAACTAGAAATAAATATCTCATACCTCTGCAGCCAATAAGGGTGTATCATCTAGTTAGACATGGGAGTGCGAGTGATAAGGTGCTTCAAGCTCCCTGGTTCCGTATCCAATAAAGTTGACCGGTGCTTTCTATCTATATCAGCATTAAGCAAAGATCCCGCCATCTGCATAATTTAAAACATGGTTCCATAAGAATTACAAATTTAAAACATGGTTCCATAAGAATTACAAATTTAAAACATGGTTCCATACGAATTACAAATTTAAAACATGGTTCCATAAGAATTACAAATTTAAAACATGGTTCCATACGAATTACAAATTTAAAACATAGTTCCATATGTTTGACAGAGGTACAACATGGTTCCATACGAATTACAAATTTAAAACATAGTTCCATACGAATTACAGAGGTACAACATGGTTCCATACGAATTACAAATTTAAAACATTCTAGTTTCTTCCTCTGCCTCTTGTTCCTCGCCTGCCACGTCTGCCACGTCCATGAGGACCCGCTCCTCTAGTCCCGAAGATATGACAATTGGTGTCTCTATGACCAAAATGATTACATAGAAAACATTGTCTAGTAGGGCCTCCGGCTTCGGATTCATCCATATCATTACGGATGCGAACACATTGTCGCCTTCCTCCGCCTGTCCGCATTAGTCCAGGATCTGGGATGTAAATCCTTTCACCGGGGTTTACTTTTTGAAATTGCCCCATGCTCTATATCCCATCATCTCGCCAGTTCATGTATTGATTACTGACTCCTTAAGAAAATAAGGAGACACAAATGATCTCGCATCCATACCTAACCGCCCGCACGTAGCAAGTACATGAGAGCAAGGCAGATGCAGCAGCTTGGGTTTGTTGCAGGTACACTCACATGTTGGCCAAGCCTCATTTCCTATCCTCACCTCTTGTGTCTTTACCTCTTCTCCAGATCCGATCATGTTGGAAGGGAGGCAAACCTCAAATCTTCGTTCTTGATTACCGATGGCGACGACGTGCATAGACCAAGCCTTCTCCATTTTGTCATTCATGTAATGCATTATCTTTGAACAGTACCTCGTGTTTGGGTTGTTGATGATATGCATCTGAGCAAGCTGGAGTCTGTCTCTGAAGTACTTCAACGTTCCGGTGAAAATACACTCCACAATAGCTGTTAATGGCAGAGCCCTGCTTCCTCTCAAGATGAAGTTGTAAGTTTCGGCAAGATTTGTAGTCATGACACCAAACCTAGCACCATGAGTGTCGTGCAACAGAGACCACCTCTCCACAGGCTCATGCTCTATCCATTCCTGAAAATTCTTAATTCGTCTGCATGGCCTCCTCCTAGTATCGGGTTGGTCAAATCCTAGCAAAACGCAAAGAGCAATTGGTTCTTCCTCGGGTGGTGCTGCTCCAGCTACTGTCTGTGTAGCTACCGCGGCCGCATGAGCCGCCACAGCTGCTGCTCTAGCTGCTTTCCTCTGCCTAACATGTTTTTTTGTGAATTCATCTAGAGGCCCGACACTTGATATACTTCCACTCCTGGTTCTGCTTGCAAAGCTTCTTGAATAGGTTCATCAGGGCCTTGTTCCTGAACTGTGAGAAAAAGTTAGCCCCTAGATGCTGCATGCACCAACGACTCTGCATGTCTAGCCATGGAGTTGGTTCATCTGGAGCAGGCTGAATCAGCTTCCTTATCGCACTGAGTATACCCGGATGCCTGTCATGAAGGACGCATACATTCGGTACATCCCTCACAACTGCTATCTTCAGCTGCTTGAAAAACCATACCCAACTCTCGGTGTTCTCGCTCTCCACGAAAGCAAATGCAAGTGGAACAACTTGATTGTTCCCGTCTTGACCTATGGCAGTCAAGACCTGGCCCCTGTACTTGCCAGTGAGAAATGTTCCATCTACACAAATGACTGGTCGACAGTGAGTGAAAGCTTCTATGCATATAGAAAATGAGAAGAACACTCGATGCAGCACCCTCAAATTGGGTTCTTGAGGCAATGTTAAGTGTTGGATGTCGAGGTATGTGCTTGGATTCCTAGCCTGCAGTGTCTGCAGCATCCGAACAACACAGTCGTATCCATCTCGAAACGAACCAAATCTTGTCTCCAGTGCCCTCTGCTTAGTCCTCCAAGCCTTTCCGTAAGATATATTGTAGCGAAATCTGACAGCAACTTTGTTGATGATAGCTTTGACCACCATGGCTTTGGTCTCCACTATCTCAGTGTATAACAGTCTAGCCAGGAGGGTTGACCTGAGATTACGATGGTCTTGCAGGACATTGTCAAGTTGACATGTGTGCTGCACAACATCACTAACCTTCCGGTTGGTGTCATATCGAGGAACATGGGCATGGACCCTAGCAAGACACCAAGCTACCTCGCAAACCAAAGTCAAATATTGTTGGGATGACACCTTTGTTTTGAAAACCCGTTGCGTGGACAATGCCCACTCAACGATTGCTTCCTGTAGATGCCTCTTGCTAGGATATAATGCACCAATGGAGATGTTGTTGGCGTGATAGTGCCACGAGGAATCATGCCCATCGTTCACATTCATTGCTGCTGTGTGGTCTTACTAGGGACTCTTACATGTTTACAAAACACACAAGTATTAGTGTTTCCTAATAATATAATTATAGCATGGGATGTAAACATTCATCATAAACACAAAGATATAATAATAACCGCTTTTATTATTGCCTCTTGGGCATATCTCCAACAGTCTCCCACTTGCACTAGAGTCAATAATCTAGATTACATGGTAATATACCTAACACCCATGGCGTTCTGGTGTTGGTCATGCTTTGCCCTAGGGAGAGGTATAGTCAACGGATCTGCCACATTCAGATCAGTGTGTACTTTGCAAATCTTTATGTCACCATCTTGGACATACTCGCGAATAGCATGGAAACACAGCTTGATGTGCTTCAGCTTGCTATGTGACCTTGGCTCCTATGCATTAGCTATGGCACCTGTGTTGTCACAGTAGATGGCCATCGGGTCCAACGCATTGGGAACCACGCCAAGTTTAGTAATGAACTCCTTCATCCATATGGCTTCTTGTGCAGCCTCCGAAGTAGCTATGTATTCCGATTCAGTTGAAGATTTCGCCACAACGCTTTGCTTTGCACTCCTCTAGCTCACTGCAACACCATTCAAAATAAATACGTATCCCGACTGTGACTTTGAGTCATCCGGATCGGTGTTCCAACTAGCATCGATGTAACCGTTTACAACAAGCTGTTCATCACCTCCATAAGAAAGAACCATATCCTTAGTCCTCTTTAGGTACTTTAGGATATTCTTGACCGCTGTCCAGTGCTCCATTCCAGGATCACTTTGATATCTGCTAGTCAAACTAACAGCATGTGCTATATCCGGTCTTGTACACAGCATGGCATACATGATAGAACCTATGGCCGAGGCATAGGGAATATTATTCATCTTCTCTCTATCTTCTGCCATAGCTGGACTTTGAGTCTTACTCAAGGTCTTACCTGACAACATGGGCACGAACCCTTTCTTGCTCTCTTCCATTCTAAACTTCTTTAGAACTTTGTCTAAGTATGCACTTTGTGAAAGCGCTATTAGGCGTCTTGATCTATCTCTATAAATCTTGATGCCTAGAATATATGCCGCTTCGCCAAGATCCTTCATTGAAAAACTATTATTCAAATAGGTTTTGACGCTATTAAGAAGTTCTATATCATTCCCAATCAACAATATGTCATCTACATATAGTACTAGGAATGCTACAGAGCTCCCACTCACTTTCTTGTAAATACAAGCTTCTCCATAAGTTTGTATAAATCCAAAGCTTTTGATTACTTTATCAAAACGTTGATTCCAACTTCGGGATGCTTGCTTCAGTCCATAAATGGAGCGCTGAAGTTTGCATACCTTGTCAGCATCTTTAGGATCGACAAAACCCTTGGGTTGTACCATATACAACTCTTCCTCAATGTCACCATTAAGGAACGCCGTTTTGACATCCATCTGCCAAATCTCATAATCGAAATGTGCAGCAATTGCTAACAAAATCCTCACAGACTTTAGCTTCGCTACTGGTGAGAATGTCTCATTGTAGTCAACTCCTTGAATTTGTCGGAACCCTTTCGCGACAAGTCGAGCTTTATAGACGGTAACATTACCATCAGCATCTGTTTTTCTCTTGAAAATCCATTTGTTCTCGACAGCCTTACGGCCATCCGGTAAGTCAACCAAAGTCCACACTTGGTTTTCGTACATGGATCCCATTTCGGATTTCATGGCTTCTAGCCATTTGTCGAAATCTGGGCTCACCATAGCTTCTTCATACGTCGCAGGGTCATCAGCGTTGTCCACCAACATGACGTTCAAGGCAGAGTCATACCAATCAGGAGTGGTACGAACCCTCATTGACCTGCGAGGTTCAGCAGTAACTTCGTTCGAAGTTTCATGATCACCATCATTAGCTTCCTCTCCAATTAGTGCAGGCGGCACAAAAACATCTTCCGATGCTGCGCTACTCTCAAATCCGAGAGAAGGTTCAATAACCTCGTCGAGTTCTACTTTCCTTCCAGTCACCTCCTTCGAGAGAAACTCCTCAAGAAAGGATCCATTCTTGGCAACGAAAACTTTGCCTTCGGATCTATGATAGAAGGTATACCCAATTGTTTCTTTAGGGTATCCTATGAAGACGCATTTCTCCACTTTGGGTTCAAGCTTTTCAGGTTGTAACTTCTTTACATATGCTTCGCAACCCCAGACTTTAAGGAACGACAACTTAGGTTTCTTACCAAACCACAATTTGTACGGTGTCGTTTCAACAGATTTAGATGGTGCCCTATTTAAAGTGAATGCGGCTGTCTCTAATGCATAGCCCCAAAACGATAGCGGTAAATCTGTAAGAGACATCATAGAACGAACCATATCTAAGAGAGTTCGATTACGACGTTCGGACACACCATTATGCTGTGGTGTTCCCGGCGGTGTCAACTGCGAAAGTATTCCACATTTCTTTAAATGCATGCCAAACTCATAACTTAGATATTCACCTCCGCGGTCAGAACACAGAAACTTGATCTTCTTGTTACGATGATTTTCCACTTCACTTTGAAATTCCTTAAACTTCTCGAAAGTTTCGGACTTATGTTTCATAAAGTAGACATACCCATATCTACTTAAGTCATCTGTGAAAGTGAGAACATAACGATATCCACCACGCGATGCTACACTCATTGGACCGCACACATCTGTATGTATTATTTCCAATAAGTCTGTAGCTCGCTCCATTGTACCAGAGAATGGAGTCTTAGTCATTTTTCCCATTAGACATGCTTCGCATCTTCCAAGTGATTCAAAATCAAGTGATTCAAGAAGTCCATCAGAATGGAGTTTCTTCATACGCTTCACTCCAATGTGACCAAGACGACAGTGCCACATGTATGTAGAATTATCATTCAATTTTATTCGTTTAGCATCTATGTTGTGAACATGTGTATCACTACTATCGAGATTCAACAAGAATAAGCCATTCATCTCAGGTGCATTACCATAAAAGATATTACTCATATAAATCGAACAACCTTTATTCTCAGACTTAAAAGAGTAACCGTCTCGCAATAAACAAGATCCCGATATAATGTTCATGCTTAACGCAGGCACCAAATAACAATTATTCAAATTGAAAACTAATCCCGAAGGTAGATGTAGAGGGATCGTGCCGACGGCGATCACATCAACCTTGGAGCCATTTCCAACGCGCATCGTCACCTCATCTCTTGCCAGTCTTCGTTTATTCCGCAGCTCCTGTTTCGAGTTACAAATATGAGCAACCGAACCAGTATCAAATACCCAGGCACTACTACGATTACTAGTAAGATACACATCAATAACATATATATCAAATATACCTTTCTTCTTGATGTTGCCGTTCTTCAGATCCGCCAGGTACTTGGGGCAGTTACGCTTCCAGTGACCAGCACCCTTGCAGTAGAAGCACTCAGTTTCAGGCTTAGGACCAGCCTTGGGCTTCTTAGCAGGTGCGGCAGCTTTCTTGCCGTCCTTATTGAAGTTGCCCTTGTTCTTAGGCTTGCCCTGTCTCTTGAAATTGGTGGTCTTATTGACCATCAACACTTGGTGCTCCTTCTTGATCTCCACTTCAGCAGTTTTCAGCATGAACGAGAGTTCAGGCAACGTCTTGTTCATGCAGTGCATATTGTAGTTCATCACAAAGTTCTTGTAACTTGGTGGTAGTGATTGGAGGAGACGGTGAATCCCCAACTCATTAGGAATCGAAATCCCCAACTCTTGGAGCTTGTTTGCGTACCCAGACATGGTGAGCACGTGCTCGCTAACGGAGCTTCCCTCTTCCATCTTACAGTTAAAGAACTTTTCGGAGGCCTCATAGCTCTCCATGGCCGCGTGAGTCTCAAAAATTAGCCTGAGCTCCTTAATGATCTCGAACGGGTCGTGGTGCTCAAAACGCTTCTGGAGCTCCGCTTCTAAACCGTACAGGATGGCACACTGAACTATGGAGTAATGATTTTTCTGAGTGGCGTAAACATTCTTTACGTCATCGGTGGCATCATCTGCAGGTGGGTCACCTAGCGGTGCTTCGAGCACATAGGTCAACTGACCAGCTCTGAGGACGATCTTCAGTCCACGGAACCAGTCCGTGAAATTGCTTCCATTGTTCTTAAGCTTTTCTTTCTCTAGGAACGCATTGAAATTGATGGAGGGGGTCGCCATAATCTACAACAAATTTGCAAGTAGTTTAGACTAAGTTTATGATGAATTGAGTTCAAATTTAATACTTAAGTTAACTAGGTGAACTCCCACTCAAAACAACATCCCTCACATTGTCTTAGTGATTACATGAACCAAGTCCACTACACCAAGTCCGATCTTCACGAGAGAAGATGTAGTTTCATCGGCGAACAATCTTCATGTTCATCATATCATTTATATGACTCATGCTCTACCTTTCGGTATTCCGTGTTCCGAGACCATGTCGGTACATGCTAGGCTCGTCAAGGTAACCTTAGTTTCCGCATGTGCAAATCTGGCTTGCACCCGTTGTATGCACACGTAGAATCTATCACATCCGACCATCACGAGATGCTTCGAAACGACGAGTCTTAGCAACGGTGCCAACTAAGGGTGAACACTTTATTACTTGATATTTAGTGAGAGGGATCATCTTATAATGCTACCGTCGCGATCTAAGCAATACAAGATGCATAAAGGATTAACATCACAGGCAATTCATAATTAGTGTGATATGATATGGCCCTTTCTTCTTGTGCCTTTGATCTCCATCTCCAAAGCACGAACATGATCTCCATCATCACCAGCATTGCGTCAAGGTCAGTGGCGTCGCTTCATGGTTGTCCATCATCACTAGCGACTATTACAACTACTTGGAATAAAGCTATTACAAGATGAATAGACACGCATGTCTTAACAGAATTAAAGACAACCATTAGGCTCCTGCCGGTTGCCATATTACAACAAGGATCATTGCATACATCAAATATAATCACAATCACATGATGGCCATATCACATCACAAAACCCCTGCAAAAACAAGTTAGACGCCTCTAATTTTCTTTGCATGTTTTACGCGGTTTGGGGCTTTCGAACAAGAACGGATCTTACCTACGAAACTGAACCACAACGTTGATACAAGTGCTATCAAAATTTGCAAAGTGTAAATTGGATCTATACTATGGTGGGAGAGACAGACACCCGCAAAGCCACTTGTGCAAAGCAAGTTACACGTCAAGCGTGGAGCAAGTCTCATGTGCGATGACATGTAAGGTTAGCCCGAGCCGCTTCATCCCACCATGCCGCAAGATGCAAAGTACACAAAGCAAAAGACGGCATGAGCACCAACGCCCGCAACACCATTGTGTTCTACTCGTGCAACAGATCTACGCATAGACACGGCTCTGATACGACTGATGGGTTCGTAGCATGGAAAACAAAAAAATTCTACCGCAAGAACGAACAAAAACCCAGATCTAATCTAGATAAAAGCCAAGATCTAATCTATTAGAAATGTGCAACGGGATAGATCTGTACTAACCCTTGTAGACACGAAAGCGTTACGAGATTAGATCTCGTGGTTGATATAGTCGATCACTTGCCGATCTCAAGATCGAGTGGACGATCCTTCCGGCGCCGCGTTCCGGCAGCACTTCCGCAGTCGGTCACACGTGCGGAGTCGAAGCAGACCTTCCTCTCCTTGTTCCAGCGAGCAGCAGAGGTAGTAGATCTCTCCACGGAATCCCAGCAGCACGACGGCGTGGTGGTGGTGGTGGAGTGGAGAATTCTGCAGGGCTTCGCCTAAGCCTGAGCAGAAGGAAGGAGGAGGAGGGAGGTGGCTTGGGGCAAGAGTGGAGGATTAAAGGGGGGTGGCGCCTCCACCCCTCTATATATAGAGGGAGGGGTGCGGCCTAGGGTTCCCACCCCTAGGCCCACCCCTTAGGGCCGGCGCACCAAGGAGGTGGGGGGAGGAGTCCTCCCCTCCCAAGTCTCCTCTTTAAATTTCCCTTATCTTATCTTATCTTATCTTATCTTGGTTTTCAAATAAACTCCAAAATATCTTCTAGAACCTTCCGGAACATTCCGAAACCTTTTAGAATCCCCATACAAACACTCCGGAACATTTCCTAACTCAAAAAAGATCCCCATTATATGAATCTTACTCCCCGGACAATTCCGGAGCTCCTCGTGATGTCCCGAATCCAATCCGAGACTCCGAACAACATTCGGTCTCCAACGCACATTCCATATCTACTTAAAACAACTTCGAACCTTAAGTGTGTCACCCTACGGTTCGCGAATATGTAGACATGACGGAGACACCTCTCCGATCAATAACCATCAGCGGGATCTAGAGATCCATAACGGCTCCCACATACTCAACGATGACTTCGTGATCGATTGAACCATTAACATACGAAACCAATTCCCTTTGTCTCGCAATACTCTACTTATCCGAGGTTTGATCATCGGTATCTCCATACCTAGTTCTACCTCGTTACTGACAAGTACTCTTTACTCGTTCCGTGATATGTCATCCCTTGTGACCTAGTCACATGCTTGCAAGCTAACTAGATGACATTCCACCGAGAGGGCCCAGAGCATATCTATCCGTCGTATGGATGGACAAATCCCAATCTTGGTCCATGCGCTTCAACACATACTTTCAGAATACCCAACGACACCTTTATGACCACCCAGTTACGAAGCGGTGATTGATGTCATCAAAGTACCCATCCGGTGATGGTGATTAACACAACCTCATGGTCGAAGGATTAGGTCACTATGCATTTAAAAGCTTATAGCAATACGAACTTAATGACTTGATCTTATGCTACGCTTACTATGGGTGTGTGTCCATCACATCATTCTCCTAATGATACAACCTTGTTATTAATGACATCCAATGTCCATGACCAGGAAACCATGATCATCTATTAATCAACAAGCTAGTTCAACAAGGGGCTTACTAGGGACTCTTACATGTTTACAAAACACACAAGTATTAGTGTTTCCTAATAATACAATTATAGCATGGGATGTAAACATTCATCATAAACACAAAGATATAATAATAACCGCTTTTATTATTGCCTCTTGGGCATATCTCCAACGTGGGGCTAGGGGATAAGTAGGCGCGCGTCGTTTCTTCAAAAGACGAGTCGGTCGTGTCGTCTTTCCACGCAAAGACGAGCGCGCCTGTCCTCCTGCAGCCTGGCAGGGTGGGTCCCATGTCATTTCCTCAAAAGACGAAGCCCCCACGTCGTCTTTCCACGCACCAACGCGCGCGTCTGTCCTCCTGCAGCCCGGTAGGGTGGGTCCCGCGGCGGTGCTTTCGGCGCCTCAAAAGATGGCGTGGGCTTATCGTTTCCTCAAAAAAACGACACTACCTCTTCGTTCGTTCAAAAAATGACGGTGCATTAGATGTGTAAATTACTTTTTTTGCGTAATATTTGTGAAACTGAATAAAAAATGTATTATTAAAAAAAATAGCGCCAACTCCGGCTGCCTAAATTCTGGCGCCGCCCACGGGGCCACGCTCCTCACCGTTCGCGTTGACGCGAAGCTCCAAAAGGAAAAAACTTTGTTCAGAGTCCTATGAATGGGAATATGAACGAAAATAACCTAAAAAATAATCAAATTCACGAAATAAACTCCGGCCAGAACAAATTCATATCATTAATCCTTTTTGCAACACCGTGAACGGTGACACCGCACCCTGAAGTGCAAAGCCCGACCCTCGCTCACTTTCTTACCCAGCCAAGTACATCTAAGGGCGGTGGGGATTCAACTCCTTCTCAAATCCCTCCCTCCAAGTGACCAAATTGGAAGCTTCTCTCTGTGGACTTCGATCCCCCCAAGTGACTAGAGTATGCTTTCCCCTTTTCTTTGTTTTCACCATTAAATTCTTGGTTTGACCCATATCTTGGAAACCCTAGGTTGTATTGGTAGATGCATGGTAGATTTTTGTTGAATTGGCATAGGGTATTGTTGAATTGGCATAGGGGTTAGGTATTATGTTAATGTTACCGATGAGTATGTATTGAGTATGTTGACCATGGTATTGTTGTGATTATTTTAGAAATGTCAAGAATTGTTCATGTTCACCATGTAGACGAGGATGCCTTTTTGAGAGGTAATATGGAACCAGACTCGGATGAGCTTGACTTACTGTTTGAGCGTATTCCCACATGCGCCGAGGTCTTGGAGTAAGTTAGGATTGAATTGAAATGGATGGACCCAAATGATGTTGTTGAGTTAGAGGGAAGGCATAATGTGGGTTTAGGAATGAACATCCGTTGGAAGACCATGTGTATCTTCTTCGAGCCCCGTTGGGTTGCATACAAGGAGGTGGTGTCGGAATCGCTAGACAAAACTCTTGAACTATTTTCCACCAAGAAGTTTGATAATAACTTGCACTTCGATTTGAACTGTTCTGCCTCCCCGTTGGTTCTAGGAATCCTCCACCAATAAACCAAGAGGTATTGAGTGAACCTCCGTTAACCCAAACATTGAGCCCGATTTTGAAGAACCAAGATGAAGTGTTGGAAGAGCAAAGTGATGATTATTGGCATGATGATAATAAGGTTGAGCTCCATGACAACAATGTTGGAGATTTGGACAAATATATTACGCAAAAGAACATGGACTATGACATCCCGTATACTTGATGTTATGCATCAGACTCGGATGATGATGGTCCCGAAAAAGAACTTGACGAGGAGGGGGTCACGGCTAGAGAGGCCGAAATCCATGATAACGTATTGGGGCGGGACCACATGGTATCTTTTTTCCGTGATGTTAGTCTTGCGGATGAAGCCACGGTTGATGGCGGGAAGGGCATAGTGCTTGGACCAAGGTCAAGTTCTTATCAGGATGGTAATCAAGAGAATAATGGCTTTTCTCGTGGATCGAGGTTCAAGACCTTGTTGGAATTTAAGCAATGGATAAAGGACTTCTCGGTTACGCATCATCGTCCTTACATGGTGGTGCACTCGGACGTGAAGAAGCGTTATATGGTTAAATACGAGGAGGATGGATGTCCTTGGATTGTGCGTGTAAGACCATTTAAGGGAGGTCCTAGTTGGCACATATCTAGTTGTGTATCAACTCACATGTGCCGAGGCCCAACGGTGGATGGCAAGGATGTGAAGCACGAGCACCGACAACTCACCTCCGAGTTCATTGCTTATAGGCTTTCTAATAATATCAAGTCATTTCCAATAATGACCATCAAGATGGTCCAAGAGCTTGTGAAATCCCTATTTCACTACAATAATGACCATCAAGATGGTCCAAGAGCTTGTGAAATCCCTATTACACTACAAGGTGAAGTACGGGAAGGCATGGAAGGCGAAGCAAGCCGCATTCAAGATGTTGTACGGTGATTGGGAGGAATCTTATAATCCAATCCCTCGGTTGTTGTTAGCGATGGCCAAGGCTAACCCGGGCATGATTCATGTGATCGAACCTTATGGGAACAAGACAAGGATAATGAACGGAAGAACTGTTCGAGTATTAGGCCGTGCATTTTGGGGTTTCGAGCAATGTGTTCGGGCTTTTGAACATTGTAGGCCTGTTATATATCCATTGATGGCACCTTCTTAACCGGACAATACAAGGGCACTATCTTGATTGCAATAGCCAGCGATGCCAACAACTGGTTGGTTCCTTTGGGTTTTTCTTTGGTTGAGGCGGAAAACAATGGCAATTGGGAGTGGTTCTTCCACATTTTGAGAACCAAGGTCTTACCCACTCGAAGGGAATTATGTGTCATCTCGGATCATCATCAAGGAATTCTCAATGCGGTGATGCTTGACATTCCCGGACATGCCCCATTACACCATCGATGGTGCATGAGACATTTTGTTTCAAACTTCTATAGGGCATGCAAGAGCAAGGAATTATCGGATGATCTACAAGATTGTTGTCTCCCTTTCACGGAGCGTTGTTTCTCAAACTTGTACAACAAATTGTTCCATAACAAAAAACTCAATGCGAGGGCAAAGAGTTTGTCATTAGGAACATTGGAGATATGGAAAGTGGGCACGAGCTTTCGGTGATGGTGGCCAGAGGTACGGTCAAATGACAAGCAACATGGCAGAATGCTTCAACAAGTTGCTCAAAGGTGTCCACGCATTGCCCGTCACGACAATAGTCCAATATACATTCGACAAGTTGAATGAGTAGTTTCCAAAATACTCAGCTAAAACAGATAGGCAGATTGCGGGAGACTACAAGAACAAGCATAAATACAAGTTCCCACCAAAGGTTAACGATTGGATACAATTTCAGTCAAACAAAGCGGACTCCCAAGTTGTCACGGAATTCGATAAGGATGAGCTAATTTACCAAGTTACAGAGTCAGGAGGAACCACGGCTGATGGTGTCCAACACGGAGGTCGGGCGTTTAAGGTCTCGCTCAATACTTGTGAGTGCACTTGTGGCAAGCCATTGTTGCTTCATCTTGCTTGCTCACACTTGCTAACGGCAGCTTGTAGGCGACATTTGGATTAGAATCATCCTCTCACAGTGAGAGAGTCCGAATTCTCAATCAAGAATACTAACAAGACATGGGCTCGTAGATTTCACCCATACTAATGAAGGAGTTATGCCCTAGAGGCAAATAATAAAGTGTATTATTTGATATATCTCCTATATATTCATAATACGTTTCATGTTGTGCTATAATTGTGTTAATACAAAACGTTAATACACGTGTGGTATGTAAACAAACCTTGTCTCTAATTACCTCTAGCAAACTAGTTCATTGGTCATGAGGATGGTATGGGTTTCAATATCATGGGCATTTATGCTGGTTGACAATGGGGTCATGTTATTTGTTGAATAACATGATAGACAAACATCCGATCGTTGTATCTTGAATGAGATCTAGTTACAAAGTTTACCATTGATGATAAACACAAAGAACCTCGCAACCTGATCCTTTGATTGTGAGGTAATACAAATCACCATTCCGGAGGAAGCTTAGATGGCTATTGATACGTTGCTAACGTATCTATAATCTTTGATGTTCCATGCTTGTTTTATATCTACTTTCTTATGTTTTGTCCACACTTTGGAGTATTTTTATACACTTTCTTGGACTAACCTATTAACAAGATGCAACAGTGCCAGCTGCCTGTTTTCTGCTGTTTTTGGTTCCAGGAAAGTCAGAAAATGAATATTCTCGGAATTGGACGGGACAAAAGCCAAAGTCAATATTTCACCGAGAGGGATACGGAGCCAGAAGACGAGACGGGGAGGGGCCAGAGGTCGGCCACACCACCTGGCCGTGCGGCCAGGCCTGGCCCACGCCAGGGGATGGTGTGGCCGCCTAGGGCACCCTCTCGGCCTCCCCTTTCACCTATATATCGTCTCCGATACCGAAACCCTAAGGACGAGAGCCTCCAGCCACGAAAAGTTCCGCGACGCCGCCGCCCACCAAAGGGGAGATTCGGGGGATAGAAAGTCTCTGTTCCGGCACCCTGTCGGGATGGGGAAGTGCCCCCGGAGCCATCTCCATCGATCTCCGCCACCATCTCCATCGCGGTTGCTGATTCCCATGATGAGGAGGGAGTAGTTCTTCCTCGAGGCTAAGGGTTCTACCGGTAGCTATGTGTTCATCTCTCTCTCTATGCATGATCATATTGTGATCATGAGCTTTGTAATCAAGTAGATCTACCTTGCTACTCAAGTGCTTTAATAGATCTCTGGCTCTCCCCATGTGTGTGAAAGTCATAGCGTGCACACCATGGTGGCACTTAGGCTAGAGATTACAAATACTTGTTATGAGTTATATTTGGAGTTGGATGTCTCTATGAAATTGTGGTGTTTGTCGGAACCATCTAGAGCTCAAGGTGATAGTGAGGGGTTATCTAGATGGGGAAAGCATACTTTGAGGAGTGCTGTTATAGCCCTACCATGGATTAGAGTGTCCAACCGGAGAGTAGTTCAGAGTAGTATCATGAAGAGAAGATATTTATATGAGAGTGTTCACTAGCAAAAGTATGATCCCTAGGCCTTGTTTCTAAACATTGAAACACCATTTGCAACTAGATCTATTACATGTTTGCTTGCTTTCATCTTTTTGCCTTTAGTCTTTTCCTCCCGTCGAGCTCTTTTCTGGCACCGTTGTCTTATATCCATACCACTTGTATTTCACTATCTCTTTGCCGAACTAGTGCACATATACACCTACAAGTGTATTGGGTGTGTTGGGGACACAAGAGACTTCTTGTATCTTGATTGCAGGGTTGCTTGAGAGGGTACCTTTGACCACTTCCTCCTTGAGTTCAATAAACCTTGGGTGATCCACTTAAGGGAAACTTGTTGCTGTTCTACAAACCTTTGCACTTGGAGGCCCAACAACTATCTACAAGAATAGAAGTGCGTAGACATCGAGCTATTTTTCTAGCGCCGTTACCAGGGAGATAAGGTAAAAGGTACTCACATCCTCTGGTGTGAGTGCTCGAAGTTATTTCCTTTAGATTCTACAATTTTGTCTTTTTGTTTCTTGTTTTCACTAGTTAGGCTTAATGGAAAACAACAACAAAATTAGAGAGCTTTATAGTATTTATCTTGAGTTAGGACATGAAGTGTTTGAAGAGAAAATACAAAAACCTATGGAACTTTATTTGCATGCTAATAACAATGTTGTTAGTATGAATTCTTTGGACACCATTATTGCTAATGCTATGGAAAAGTCTAAGCTTGGGGAAGCTAGTTTTTTTGAAAATGATCTTTTTAGTTCTCCAGCTTTGGAAGATAGCTATTCCATTGCTTATGATGATACCAAACCTCCAATATATGATGATTACAATGATGAATATGATATTTTCAGTCCACCTACTATTGAGGAGAAAATTAATTATGATTACAATATGCCTCCTATATTTGATGATTATGGTGATGAGAATAATAAAGATAGCTATTTTGTTGAATTTGCTCCCACTATAATTAATAAGAATAACTATGCTTATGTGGAGAGTAATAATGATTATATGCATGTGGCTCATGATAAGAATGTTTTATGCGATAGTTATATTGTTGATTTTATTCATGATGCTACTGAAAGTTATTATGAGAGAGGGAAACATGGTTTTATGCACTGCTTAGCCCAAAATATATCGAGCCGGTTGGGGAACCCCAAGAGGAAGGTATGATGAGCACAACAACAATTTTCCCTTAGTTAGGAAACCAAGGTTATTAATCCAGTAGGAGCAAGGAAACACCTCAAAGGTGTTCCTAGCTGGACTTTGGCAGGGCGCACTACCGGTGCCAGCAGCAACGTGGAAACCTGCACAACAGAACCACATAACTTTTCCCCCAACTTGCGATGAGGTTGTCAATCTCACCGGTTTTGCTGAAAACAAAGGATTAAACATATCGAGTGGAAGAAAGTAATAGTTTGTAGAAAGTAAACAGAAAGCAGTAAACAGTTGATTGTAGATTGATGATAAAAGAAAGGACCGGGGTCTATAGTTCACTAGTGGCGGCTCTCCTTAAGATAGATGACATGTTGGATGAACAAATTACAGCAGGGCAATTGACAAACATCGAGAAGCAATCATGCATATACTACTCATCTTGACTCCTTTGAGATTTGATTGGGCATTACAACATTATACATAGACCGTAATCTAACTGCATCTATGACTAATAATCCACCTTCAGGTTATCATCCGAATCCCCTCTAGTATTAAGTTACAAACAACGGATAATTGCATTACGCATTGCGTCTAAAGTAAACAATATGATTGTTCTATGAACAAAGGATTGTTGTTTTCTCCCTAGTAGCAACAACACATCTAGTACCTTAGAGATTTATGTCACTTCCCCAGATTACTAGAGGCATGAACCCACTATCGAGCATAAATACTAACTCTTGGAGTTGCTAGCATCTACTTGGCCAAGATAGCTACTAACAACAGAAAGCATGCAAGATCACAAATAACAAAGACATGATAGAATCAATAATCAATCTAAAATAGCATCTCAATATCCATCGGATCCCCGCAAACACAACATGTATGAATTACAAATAGATGATCTTGATCATGAACGGAGCTCAGAAGATCTAAACATGATAGCACAAAGGAGGAGAACCAGCCATCTAGCTACTACATGGACCCATAGTCCAGAGATGAACTACTCACGCATCACACCGGAGGCTTGCATGGTGATGAAGAAGGCCTCCAGGGTGAATTCCCCTCTCTGGCTGGGTGCCGGGAAGAGCTTCAGATCCCTCCCGATCTAGGGATGGAGATGACAACGGCTACAGACTCTTTCGTGGAATTTTGATCGAGTACTTAGGGTTTCTGTATCGGAGGCATCTTATAGGCAAAAGGGGAGGCCGAGGGGGTGCTGGAGGCTGCCACCCCCTGGCACGGGCTAGGCTGGGTCGCGAGGCCAGGTGGTGTGGCGGCCCCCTGGCCCCTCTCCATCTCGTATTCTGGCTCCTTGTGTCCCTCGGTGAAAAACTGACTTTGACTTTTGTCCCGTCCAATTCCAAGAATATTCATTTTCTGACTTTCCTGAAACCAAAAACAGCATAAAACATGCAGCTGACACTATGGCTCTTGTTAATAGGTTAGTCCAAGAAAGTGTATAGAAAGTACTCTAAAGTGTGTACAAAACATAAGAAAGTAGACAAACCAAGCATGGAACATCAAAAATTATGGATACGTTAGCAATCGTATCATGCACCTCAATAATATTAAGTTTTCCCTCTTTATGTTGAAAGCCTTGAAGTTGCACTTGTTTTGCTTTCCTATGCTTGTTGCTTTGTGCTTTCATGACTTGTTTCTTTACAAGATTCCTATGCATAGGAAGTGGGTTAGACTTAAATTTGTTCCATATTTGCTTCTTGATGCTCTCTTTTACTTCAATTCATATTTCTCATGTGAGCATCTTCTCAAACTATCATGCCTAACTTAAAGGTGTTAAAGAAAAGTACTTATTGGGAGATAATCCAATAGTTTTATTGAGTCTTGGAAGTTATTACTTCTGTAATAACCTCTCCATATCCTTTTTTTATTTTGATTTTTGTGCCAAGAATAACCTCTAATGAGAGGGAAGTAAGATTTGGGGAAGTGCTGTCCTGAAACAGATTTTTGTGCTTCACTGTAAAAATTCGTGAAAAAATCTATGTATGTCGAATTGAGCTATAATTTTCTGAATACACCCCCAGGTTGTTAGCTAACTTTCGTTAGTTCAACACTTTTCGATTTGAGCAACAGAAGGTCTTCGAAAAAATAGGTTTTCACCTGCTGGTCTGTTTTGACAGATTTCTGCCATTATTTGCATTTGCCTCTTTATCGAATTCTTTTTGGGTTCTTTTTGGTGAATTGAGCTTTTTGAGGGAATTGATACAGAAGCTTGTGTTTTTAATGAAAGTTTTGCTGTTTTAAAACTAAACCCCAAAGGTTTATTATCTTTTGAATGCACCAATATTGCTAATGAAGATTGTGTGAAGTTTTGTATGAAGGAAATTTTAAAGTGTAGGAAAGAGTAATATGATAAGTTGAAGAATGGACAAAAGCTCAAGCTTGGGGATGCCACCCGTGTCACCCCAAAAAGTATTCAAGAAGTACAAGCGTCAAGCTTGGGGATGCCCAAGGCATCCCCTTCTTCATCAATAAAAATTCCAGGTTTCTTCCAAACACTTCATTTTTATTGTTTCATGCATAATTGTGTTGTTCTTGGAGTGTCTTCGTTTTGTTTTTAGTTCCCGTTTGCTTGGTTTGCTTAAATAAGTTGGTTGGATCCCAACACACTTCTTTTGGAGAGAGACACACCCTGTTATTCATTGCCTAAAACACTCTAGTTTTCATTCTTAATATTTTGTGAGTGTTCTCTTTTGCTAGCACTGTGTTTAGCCTTAGTTTTCTTGTGCTTTTAGCTTAGAACTTTTTAGTTCTTCTTTGTTGGATTTGTGAGACAAGATCACTAATCTTTATTTATTATTATCTTTGTGAGTTCTTTCAAATAAGTCGATTGGTGTTGGAAAAGAGTAGGAAAAGTTCATGCTTAAGTGGTAAAAGGAGCTTGTTTTTGACTGTGGCCTATGCTTTGTTATGTCATGCTTGATATTGTTTTGGCTTTATGCTTAGTGATTTATGCTGTAGTATGACATGTTATAAACAATTGAGATTGCTTAATGTGCCTTGAAAGAATCATTCGTTGTTTTAACATATTAAAGCATAGTATTGTGGTATTCTCCTTTGATGATTTATTTGGGTGGACTTGACGCATGCTCACACCATGTTAAGACTATCCCAAGTCACCATAGCCGCTATGATCATTTAGTTTTCGATTTGTAATATCACTTTATGCTTTAATTAATAATGTTTTGTCGCTTTGCATGATTATGGCCATTATTGCTCTCTTAGTTGGTCGCTCCCAGTCTTTTGGTAGCCTCCATACCAAGTATGAGTTCCACTCATATATCCAACTCTAAATAAAACCAAGTTATTCCAAAGAGTCCAAAATACCTACCTATTAGCATTTGCTATTCTAAGTATATTCATGATTTTATCTACCTTCCAAATTAAATTTGCTATTCTTATAGGGATCTTTCCCTATAAGGCTGACCATATGCTCACGCCACCCATCTGAATTTGTGCTTATGCACATAGGGTTTCCCTCGATTGGGAGTGTCAGGATC
Source organism: Avena eriantha (assembly GCA_910589775.1). Classification (NCBI taxonomy): domain Eukaryota; kingdom Viridiplantae; phylum Streptophyta; class Magnoliopsida; order Poales; family Poaceae; genus Avena; species Avena eriantha. The sequence goes on along the minus strand of OU342746.1, from coordinate 266,083,538 downwards.
ATGCTCATGTCCTACAAAGTGACTGTAGTCTCACTGGTCCTAAGGTGAAAGGTGTGTGTCTCTAGCCTCCACCGGTCGACAAGCACAGTGATCGCAGCGGGGTTGAACTTCGGTGTAGACCGAGTGACCATGTGGATAAAGGAGAGGAGTCCTAGCTGCTCGATGTACGGAGTGTAACACTCATAGTAAGACATGCTCTTCGCCGACGAGACATCGTGATACCTAAGTCGAAGCGGTACAAGCTCCTGCAAACATACAATTACATCTCAACAAACCAGAACAATAGGAACTACCATGTGGTTTTTTTAGTACATGTCTCTTCTCGGACAACTTGTAGGAATGGTGTTGAACATCGTAGTGAGGATTGAGAAGAGCCATCCTAATGGCACGATGAAACAATAAGAACAATAGAATCAATAAATATCACATGTCATACTTGTAAACAATAGAAACAATAATTTTCACTCTACCTAACAAACATTCCATCTTACTATACCATTAATTTCCACTCCATCTTTACTCTACCTATAATTTCCACATTAACAAAATTTTCAAACTATCCCATAGAACCTAGGGTTTCACTCTCCCATAGAACCTAGGGTTTCACAATCCATCTTACAAATACTACTAAGACTAAAGATCAACTAAACATGACAATGCTTCATATTAATTTCAGTATCACATCCAACTTAGGGTTTCACCAATAATTGCAAATGAGGGCAAAAAGTAAGAATTTTTGATGGAATTGAGGGGATTTCGCGAGAATACCTGGGGAAAGGGATTGAGAGCAAGAATCTTGGATAAAATCAACAGATCTGGGAAGGGGATCAAGTATCGGTGAAAGCCGCCGCTGCCATCTACCTCCTCTGTTCGTGGGTTGGGGAGAAACTGGGTGAGGGTCGGGCTGGGGCGGCCGCGCGCGCTAGTACTAGACCTAAAGTGCGGCGCCACCCGCCGTGACGTTGCACATCACAGTGCGGCGCTGTAGACCGTGGCGCCGCACTTACGAAGCCGGGGCTACGAAGCCACGCTGGCAGGCGTGCGGTGCCACGGCCTATGGCTTTGCACTTCAGGTGCGACGCCACCGTTCACGGCGGTGCAAAAAGGTTAATTGTGTGAATTTGTTTTGGCCAGAGTTTATTTCGTAAATTTGTTTATTTTTTAAGTTATTTTCATTTAAATACCCCTATGAGCAGCCTGGTCATACAAAACGCTGTTATCCACGATGCAGTAGCCTTGCAGGCACGTGAGGCAGGTGCTCTTTTAAGCGGGGCCTCAGGGTCGGACAGGTGTTCGGCTAGCAGGTAACCGGACTATCCACCCAATGAAAAAATCTAAAAAAATAAAGAAGAAAAGCCGGAATTGGGATTTGCATTTGAAAACAGCATCTGAAAGAAATATCCTGACGTCCGGCTTGCGAGAAAAGAAAGGTCCTCAAGCGTGCGACCTGACGTGGAGAGCCAAGACTCGTGAGCGCCGTGATAGCCACATGTCTCGGGACAGCCGCCTCCATCTAGACCGTCCATTACCATGGGCCATAATATAAAACTAGCGGATCTCGCCGTTTGCATCCTACCAAATCAGGCGGAGACACTGGTAACGGCCGCCACAGCCGTCGGATGGCGCGACCCGTCGCCCCACGGCAGCCGATCCAACCGTCCAAATGGTTCGGCCAGCGCCCTAAAGTTCTTCGCCCGCACCCCACGGCTCCGTGCCCTGCCCCTTATTAATACTCCCACGCCCGCCCCTTGGCCTGGTAATCCTCGGCCACTCCGCTCTCCGTTCTTCCTAATCCGCAAACCACAAGGCGAAAAGGCAAAAACAGGTAAGAACAACCTCTCTGGCTCATGATTGCTCTAGCGTTCGCCGTAATTTGATGCTTGTTTTGTCTCCGATCGATCCACAATCCGCTCATCCAGATTTAGGTCACCAACAATCCCGCGGGCCGTTCGCGGTGCCCTGTTTTGGGAGCTAATTTTTGTAGTACACTTTTATCCATAGACAGCCAAACGTTTGTCCATTTAGCTCCCAAACCGTTTGTGATGGCGTGAGGGCTGTTTGGTTGGGCCAGGTGTAACCACAAAGAAAGAAAACAAGGGCGATCAAATCTAGGGTGGATTTGGCGACAGCGGGAGAAGAAGAAGGGGACGCCGCCGCCTCCGCCACTACGAGTAGCCGCTCCGTCGACGTTGATCGCGCCTGTTGCTGCTTCGTTGCCAGGTATACGTGTCATCTGCGGCCGGGAGCAATGCGTTCTTGTTCTGATTGGATGCGCGCTGGTTCTGTGCTGATTGTCAAATTGGATTAGTCCCCCTTAGTACTAGCTGCTTTGCATCCGTCGCTTCAGCACAAGGTCATGTGCTAGCGAATTAACGTCGATTGATCCGCAATCCAACCCGCTTGCTCTCCAACGCCGGCGCTCCAGATCTCAGACGGTGGCTGCTCCCTGCTCTTCTTGTTCTGGCTATGGCGGCCGGAGTAGAGGAGATGGGAACAACTCTGCTCGGCAGATCTGAAGCGTGGTCTTTTGAGCTACAACATCTCCCGCTGCCATCGTCTCCCTCCTCCTTCCCATGTCCGTCTTTTTTTTTTTGCTGGGTTCCCATGTCTGTAGTTAAATCTGAAAAAACTAGTGTTCTGTCCGTTCGATTAGTCTTATTGTTTCGCTGATTCGAGCTATTTGATTGATTGATATTGCACGCCCCCAATCCGATTAGCGCGAAGCTAGTGATGCTATTGTTAGCGCAGATCTGATTTTGTGTCCTCGTGGTGGTTGTTTGATTTTGTAGGCCATGGCGACCTCGTGGACGCTCCCCGACCACCCTACGCTCCCCAAGAACAAGCTGGTGGCCGTCGTCGTGCTGGACGGATGGGGCGAGGCCAGCGCCGACCAGTACAACTGCATCCATCGCGCAGAGACGCCCGTCATGGATTCGCTCAAGAATGTATGTTCCTTTGCCACCTCTGTATCTTTCATGTTAGGTTGCAAATATGCAAATCGTTTTGGCTTATGTTTGTTTATGGTGCTCTGCATCCTTTGTTGGGGGCAGAGACCAGTAGTTAAGCTTCCATTATCGTAAAACCAAACCGGTTTAATGTGATTGCAACACATATTTCCACCCACCCTAGAATCTGATCACTGTTGCCCCCTTCACTCTACAACAAAAAAACTATTTCTGTTCTGCTGTAGTTTTGACTTAGATGTGCTACTGTTTTTTTTTTTCATACATAGCTTCGCTATTAGATATGCAATTTTTTTAATCTTATCTCTGTATTTTTTTGGGGGGTAAAACAACAGGGTGCTCCTGAGAAGTGGACACTAGTGAAGGCTCATGGAACTGCCGTTGGTCTCCCTAGTGATGATGACATGGGCAACAGTGAAGTTGGCCACAATGCTCTTGGTGCTGGACGTATTTTTGCTCAAGGGTATGCTGGCATTTTCATCTTGGAAATATTTTCTCTGCTTTTTTTTGTTGCACGTTTTGATCCATAGTGAAATGGGGCACCTGTCTATAACCGGAATCTTGACCAACTAGCGTCCATAGCCTTCTAGTTTGCATTGTCGTCGATTTTTCAAGCAACTCCTAGCTCAATCCAATATCTAGTGGATGCTGATTTGTGCTTTGCTTTGGTTAAGCTCCATACTTTTCTGTTGGAACTTTTTGAGCCGTTTGGATAACCACGGGCTAAAAGAAAATCATTGTGTATGATGTAACAATTAGCTCTCCCAGATTGTTTTCTACAAAGCTAATGAATAATATACTTAATTTCTCTAGGGCGAAGCTTGTTGATGCTGCTCTTGCCTCTGGGAAGATTTGGGAAGACGAGGGGTTCAATTACATCAAAGAATCTTTTGCTGAAGGTACGCTGCACCTTATTGGTCTGTTGAGTGATGGAGGCGTCCACTCCCGGCTAGACCAAGTGCAGGTGTGCTAAGCAATCTTTGATTTATCTTTCTAATTGAGTGATAAATGCTAGACCCTGTTGTATTGTGACGAATTTTCTTATATTAATTTGTTCTTTGTTTCACTTTATTTTTAGTTGCTTGTGAAAGGTGCCAGTGAGAGGGGAGCAAAAAGAATTCGCCTTCACATTCTTACTGATGGGCGTGATGTCTTGGATGGCAGCAGTGTTGGTTTCGTAGAGACAATAGAGAATGATCTTGCTCAGCTTCGTGAGCAGGGTGTTGATGCACGGGTTGCATCTGGTGGTGGAAGGATGTACGTTACAATGGACCGCTATGAGGTACACTCATTTGATTCAGTCATCAACTTTTGTTTAGCTGTTGTGGGTTGCAATGGAGTTATCTCTGAACTGGAAAGTACATTTTGTCCCTGTTGAAATCAAAGTCATATTTTTTAATGTGATGCAGAATGACTGGGATGTGGTCAAGCGTGGGTGGGATGCCCAGGTGCTTGGAGAAGCGCCACACAAGTTCCAAAGTGCACTTGAAGCTGTGAAAACACTAAGAGCAGAGCCCAAGGCTAACGATCAGTATTTGCCCCCGTTTGTGATAGTTGATGAGAGTGGCAAATCGGTTGGTCCTATAGTAGATGGTGATGCAGTTGTGACTTTCAATTTCAGAGCTGATCGCATGGTTATGCTTGCAAAAGCGCTTGAGTTTGCTGATTTTGATAAATTTGATCGTGTTCGTGTACCAAAAATTAAGTATGCTGGGATGCTTCAATATGATGGTGAGTTGAAGCTTCCAAACAAATTCCTTGTTTCCCCGCCCTTGATAGAGAGGACATCCGGCGAATACTTGGTAAAGAATGGTGTGCGCACATTTGCTTGCAGGCAAGTACCTAATTTTCAAACTCCTTTTCTATTCTATAAGCCACCTGGTTCTTCACATTCATCTGTATACACTAAGTAAATTGGATAATTGCTGGCCATGACTTGGAGGTGAAGTAACCATTACTTCAACCTGCCTTGTGTTAAGTTTTCCCATCTTCCAGTTAAAACAACCACCAAGTCCAAAATAACTAGGTAAAATATGGAACACTGCTTTATATCTGCAAAAGCTTTACTGCTGCTTGTATATTTGTTGTCGTGTCCTTCACTTTAATCACAATAATGTCATCACCAAACTAGTTAAGGTTCTGTGTTACTTATAGGCACGTATTTTATTCTACATTCCTGTATATCATACATTTTTCTAGGGGCAAAAGCTTAGCTGTAGATGAGGTTGTTGAAATTATCTACAACTAACTCTACAAGTTAAACAGTTTTATACTTGTTTCAGTTTGTGTTCTGTGTTAGTTTTTATACTTGTGGACTCATCGATTTGTTCATAACAGTGAGACTGTGAAGTTTGGCCATGTCACATTTTTCTGGAACGGAAACCGTTCTGGATACTTCGATGAAACCAAGGAAGAGTATATTGAAGTTCCTAGTGATAGTGGTATCACATTCAATGAGCAACCAAAAATGAAGGCACTTGAAATTGCTGAGAAAACCCGGGATGCTATCCTCAGTGGAAAGTTTGACCAGGTAAAAGGATTCTGAAAATTACAGTAGATTTGCTTGTATGTTTGCCTCCATGAGTTACTTACCAAAAATATTTGTGTAGGTACGTATTAACCTGCCAAATGGTGATATGGTGGGTCACACTGGTGATATTGAAGCCACAGTTGTTGCTTGCAAGGCTGCTGATGAAGCCGTCAAGGTGAGAACAAACACGAGAAACAACCTCATGTCATCAACTTTTTGGTTCCAGTATATCTGCATATGTATATTTGGGAAATTGTTACATCATGCCCTTTCAATGTTTTGTTTTCGTTATCCTTGTATTCTGAAAGTTGAACTATTACATTGATAGGAAATAACTCCCGTTGCTGTAGTTTTATTGGAAATTCTCTGGAAGTCCTGAACCAGTACATTTTGATTGGAAATACCACATGTTACTGTAGTTTGAATGGAAAGTTCTATTTTCATGGGCTTTGCACTAGTTGCTTACACAGTTTGATTATATGTTTTGGTTCCTTATTCGATCATCTGTTTTTCTGTTTGGAACAGATTGTTTTGGATGCGGTGGAGCAAGTTGGTGGTATTTACCTTGTCACTGCTGACCATGGAAACGCGGAGGATATGGTGAAAAGGAACAAATCTGGCCAGCCGGCTCTTGACAAGAATGGCAGCATTCAGATTCTTACCTCGCACACACTTCAGCCAGTAAGTGCAATGCCATATGCTGTGCCTTGTTATTCTTCTTTTCAAACCAGCCCAACTTTTGAGTGTTCATGTTTATCTTTAGGTTTTTAATTCGTATATATGTACCTTTGCAGGTCCCTGTTGCGATTGGAGGCCCTGGTCTCCACCCAGGAGCGAAATTCAGGTCTGATATCAAGACACCTGGGCTCGCTAACGTTGCCGCCACCGTAATGAACCTCCACGGCTTCCTGGCTCCTGATGACTACGAGACGACGCTCATTGAGGTTGCTAACAAGTAAAAATATCACTGCATTAAGTCAAAGTTGTGGTAGCCAGTTTTGTTGCTATAGTTTTGAGATGGATCAAAGGACGATCCCATCATCATTGAATAATTTGAGATTTGGCAGCTCAAAACTTGTGAACATTGAGAAAAGTGGATTGGCTCTATTTGTAACTTGGTATTGCCACGTGGGCTGGCGTAACAGACTGATAGCCATTTTTGCTAAGCTATATGTGTGAGGCGTCAAACTTTATACTTACCAAGCATAGTTGTTGAGTAAATTATCGCATGGCATCCTAAGGGCATGTACAACGCTAGGAAAGGCATGCTTTTCCTTACCACGCCCTGCAGTTTTTTGGGACTTGCGCTGTATGGCTTTCTCTCGAAGAAAAAGATGGTGGCGCATAAGTTCGGGCTTTAGGTCTCCCTACTAAATTTACCAGTCTTGCACAAATATAGATCGTCTTTGCATGGAACGAGATATGTTGGCCTAAATATCGTTAGGCCCTTCCAAATTTTAATATACTACTCCAAGGACAATGCTTGCATGCCCAGCGCAAGTGCCGTCTGGCTGTTTTTTTGCATGTTTTCTGAGGGCTCCATAAGGTTGGCTTAAGATGAACGAATGTGCAGTATCTTTGGAAAATGAAAACAACTGGTAAACAGATTTTGTGTGGACAATATGCTCAATACACCTGACGCCTCCCTCTTAGCTGAAGCCTATGGTATAACATCTTCCAAAAATACAATGACCAATGTCAACTTGGCAATAGATAAAGAGCTTGACGGATGGTGAACTACCTAACTATATACACGTGGCTTACAATGAATGAATTAGCACAATCTTCACCAAGAAAAAAGGGGTAAATAGCTTGTCTGTTGCACTTCAAAATCATACACACAAAAAATAGCATTCTGCATTCCCACCATGAAGGCCCGTGGCTGAAGATGACCCACGGACATGTCAGGTTGGCTGACTATCTGGTGCCACTAGCTAATAACACGAGGAGGCCCTGGTGCCTGATGTCAATTTGACCACACGTGGACAAAGCCATGTTGGTTGCCAGTGTAGATCTCTTCACGCTCTTCGTCGTAGTACAGCGATGTGATGTCCGCAAGGGCCTCTGAAGGTGTGCAATGGAAGTCCGATGACTTCTTCTGTTTGCAGAGGTCCCCAGCCTTTATCTTGGCCACGCATTTTCCAGTCAATATCTCGCTGATGTTTATAGAACAAGCTGCAAATGGATCAAAGTACAGATTAGATAGATTATGCAGGGATAAAATAGTAGCATCAGCTTCATGTATCTACTGCAGCAAGTAAAAGGAGTTTTTTCCGTGTACATTTAAAAAGTGATTGGTGATTAGCACAAATGCAACTTGGCATGCTTTCTCGTGCATGTTTTGTTCAATTTGACTTGCTAAGTAGAGAATTTGGAAAACATCACACAAATTCAATGGTCACTAGCTATTGGAAATAAACAGAAGAGCATTCCTATTCTGACATTGTATGATTCTCATGTATTTACTGCAGCAAGTTAAAAAGATATTTACTTTTTGCATGTGTACAATAAAAGTGATTGGCAGTGAGCACATTTAATTTTGACATACTAGCTACTCTAAATAAACAACAGAGCATTCCTATCCTGACATTCGTATCAGAAAAAACTTTAGTGGCACACACTCGAGCAGTACTGAAAATTGCATGTATCAATCATCCAACTAACCTAAAACTAAAAGCTTGGGAGGAATGCCTCATATCAAAGAGGAAAATGATAGTGCCGCAAACTAAATCTCACATGGCGAGAAGCGATATGATAATGGATAAAAGATAACTGCAGTTGACAGGAATGATCAACAATCATAACAAGTCAATTAGTCAAATGCAACAAGGAGAGACTACAACTTCATTACCAATTAAACACATCAGGTGTACATGCTGAAGCATAAGAAAGTTTAAATGTTACCATTGTCCTGTGAAGATGGATCATCCGGGTCAGCTTTGCAGTAAGAAATAATAAGGTCTTGGTTGCTTGTTATGTAAATACTGTTCGTGTTGCAATCAGGATGCCACAACAAATGATCCTCAAAGGATGTCACCAGTTCACCACGGAAATTCCAAACTGATACTGACCGATTCCGGAATGTCAGGAACAGCTGCATCTCGTACAGAAAGATAAAAGCTGATGGAGTCACAAACTCACTGCTGCTCACTTCTGTTGTCTTGAAGTTTCTTACCTGCAGTAGTGTAAAGAAGTCCATTACAAACAAGAAACAGAAAATTAGATTGCATTTACTTCCTGCCATCTATATACTAAAGGCAAAATGCTTACATCAAGAATTTGAAGGTTCTCCCCGTCCTGTTTTACTAGAAGTTTTTCATTGAATTGCTCGATGAAATCAACTTTCTTGTTGCGGTGAAGAAGATGTCTGAACGACTTCAAGCGCTTACCATCCTCAATAGAAAGAATCTCAAGAGGAATATAGCCCTTTTTTCTAGAGTAGATCAATAGCATTATACCAGGGCTATGAGAGGGCAACAAGGAGCAATAAGACACAGTTAATTATGTTAGCTCAAAATCCTCATGAATGGAACTTGTGCAAAATAAATAAAAATCAATCAATCCACCCATATTCTCTTGAAAGAAAAACAATAAGCTAATCTCATCTCGGAAGTGGCAAAGAATAAAATACGTGCTCACAAACATGTTTAGTATTCCAGCTCTCCAAAATAAATTACACAATATTAAATCAGTGTATTTTCTGACCTATGGTTCACTACTTTACTGTAACAATTGTGCTATTAACTTTTTAGGATAGCATGGAGGTATTTTCTGAAGTGTATTTTATAAACATGATTCTCTTATTCCCAAATTCTCATCATTAGCTTCTCCATCAAAGAAACATAAGGTGCATGTGATGTTCCTTAGATCATTACATTGTTAATGCCACCGCGATGACAGTCTGGCAGCACGACTTTTTTAGGGAAGACAGCAGACTAGAGAAAAGAATAACTTGTTTATTCTTTGCTGTTTCTCTCAAACAATGGATAGCTAACAGATGTATGGATGCAAATGCAAATAACAACCAAATTTGTCTTAAATTAGAAGACAGTAGACTAGTCATGCATCCGAGTTATCCATAGACCCTGCATGAAGCATGATACAGTTGGCTATTTGGACCAAATTGACCCAAAGTTGAAAGAAATTCACAAACTGAACTCGCGGCAAAAGTATTTCACACCACTAACCCTTTTGGCAGCGCCATATAGAGTGGCGCTGCACTCTACAGTGCAACGCCGCCATACATGGCGTTGCACAACACAGTGCAGCGCCGTCGGTCATGGCGTTGCACTTACAAAGTGTGGCGCCACCGGTCATGGCGTTGCACAACACAGTGCAGCGCCGTCGGTCATGGCGTTGCACTGTAGAGTACAACGCCACTCTATACAGCGCTGCAAAAAAGGGTTAGTGGCATGAAATACTTTTGCCGCGAGTTCGGTTTGTGAATTTCTTACAACTTTGGGTCAATTTTGTCCAATTAGCCGATACAGTTCTGTTTGGCACAGTTCACGTGAACGGTAGCCCTGTGTGGCTGCAGAGAACAGTGCATAAAAAATGCTTTACGGTATTCCGAACCTGCCCCGTAGCAACAAACTATTTTTCCTTCAAAACAAACTCAGTGGAATTGCTTGCAAGGGCATGAAAAGGCTCTAAAAAAGTGCACAAGTGCACTGTTGCAACCACTGACATTTTTCTTCAATCTCAGTTATCATGCGGTGTTTGCAGGATCATGAAAAAGCTCTAGAAGGTGCACTAGTGCACTAGTGCAACCACTAATATTTTTCTTCGACCCTCACTTATCATGCAGTGATACTAAAAAGGGTCAGCTTACCTGCTTACCCATACTTTTCTTAATTACTCCCTCCGTTTCAAAATATAAGATGTTTTAGCTTTGTGAAAGGAGTGTATCTAGACCCTTTTTAGTGTGTAGGTTCACTCCAAATCTAGATGAACCTATATATTAAAAGGGGTCTAGATACATTTCATTCACAAAGCTAAAACATCTTATATTTTGGAACTGAGGGAGTAGTTGCTAATGATTTTGTGTTCTACTAGAGCATATGAGATGAATAGTTGAAGGAGAAACAGTGGAATACAGAATTGGTGTCAAAATGATCTCCACAGTAATATAGAATTCTGACCATTCTACCATGTCGTTACTACGTGAAATAAGTTGTGTTTGCCATCACGTTGAATTATGATAATAATGTTTTCCATCACGTTGAATCGTGACATTTCCTATTTGTTGCTTGGCTAATCAACTTTTGTCTATCTCAACAACTACTTTCTCCCAGCAGATCAAAAAATAAGTTCAGCAAACACAACCACGAACTAAGCCTCAAGGGGTGGCTTGTACTTTTAATTATGAGAGAAAAAGCTGCCAAACAAAAATATTCTGTCAGTATTGCACTAGAACAGCAAAAGACACAGAAACTAAAACCACGATTGCTGTACAATGTCAATGTAATTGAGGAAAACATATCAAGAGAGATTCCCATACCTGATCTTTATCTCTTGAACATCTTTATCAGATATCGTATACAGCAGCGTGTAGTTCTTCAAATCAAACACCTTATAAGTACTGTTTAAAATGAGAACGAATTGTCATAACTTGAACAAAGTTTTTTTCTTTCCCATAGAAATGTGTAAGGAGTTCGGTCACCTGTCTTGTGCAGAGTAAGTCAACACCTTTCCGTTTACATCATCAAACTCCACGAAACCTGGCCACTTCAATGATTCTGTCTCAAAAAGAGGGAAACCACCATCTGGCTTTCCACGGCGTATATACCTGAAGAGTAAAATTATCATTTAGATATAATATTACAAAATTAGAAGCCTGGTACTGTAAAAAGAAAACCCAACTCACTCAATTCGAGTACTCCTGCATCTTAAGGCACTGAAATTTTCAGAACCATAAACTGATACGGTTATAAGCGAGTCATTGTTCTTGTTATAAAACAAACTGCGGATGACTTCATCTGGACTTCCATTTAGAAAGCAAATCCGCTGGTTTGTCACTGGAAACAAAGAGACTATTAGAATGGTTGTTCGAACGAGGACTAGTCATTATCATAAGTTTAAAACAGGTGTACCTCTACTGAACGCAGCACAGACTCCCAACTGTGATAAAGCAAATATAATATCACAGGCTCCAACTATCTCGATAATTTCAGACCGTTTACTCAAGAAAGGTAGTAGCGACCTATTCTCCTTAGGATCATATGTATCAAACTCCTCCTAAAAAGTAATAAGATAAAAACATGTGTTATTAAGAATCACACATGTATATGGTCAGTGTATGCCACTAGCAGATTGAAAGAAAACAAATGCATGGGAAACTAAGAGGGGAAGGGGGAAAGGGCAGTCCTAATAAGGAACACTATTCACAAAATCAAGCAACTCAAGAGTCGTTGGTGAGCATTAAGTGCTAAAAACAGAGTGACTGAATGGTAGCAATTAGCAAAACTTAACTGGCCAAAAGTTGGATCCCTAAACAGAGTGAGTGAATGGACTAACTGAATCAACCACTGAAATGTAGCTTGTAAAATCTACTCATGGTTCATAATTTCAGGTAATACTGAGAGTCAAAGCTGACCAAGATATCATCCTTTTCCAAGGCCGCGAGATTAAATTATGAAAGGGAGGCCTCACCAAGTGCATAATTGTCTCAACCAATCATAAGTTACCCTCTCGAAAATTTTCAGAGAATTTTTCCTCTAAAAAACAAAAATATCCCAGAGATGACCATCTAAAGCATCAACACACAAGAGTTACAACATAAAGATCAAATCTTTTCTCCCCTTAGTATCACCCAATACAGTGTCGCTGCTGCAATTCCACGATTAACAGCCCAGTTACTTAACCAAAGTGAAACTGGTACACAAGAATTCTAAAAAAAAGCTTTTTAAATCAAAACTTTCCTCCCCGCACGGCACCCAATATAATAGTACCTCACGTCACCTGGGCCCTCTGGTTCCAACTGTTCCCACAATTTAAGATCTTCGAGGAATTCTCTCTCCTAAATCCTAAATCATCACGAAACGATGCGAACCACCGCCAATGACATCCACCCACAAGGCCACAATTGACAACGACACACGCGGGGGGAGGGGGAGCGCGTGACAGACCTACCTGGAGCTGGATGTTGCGGAATCGCTCCCGCGTGGTGCTAGCGGCGAAGCTGCGTCCCGAGAACGCGGCAATCTCCCGCCGCTGCAGCTTCCGCGCGCTGTTGGAGGACACATCCCCCGGCCTCGGCCGCTTCTTCGCGGTCACCCTCCGCGCGCCGGACGCCCGAGGCGGCCTCGCCTCCATCTCGCGCCACCCCCGCCTTCACCCCCTCCGCCGACGATAGGTTGCGTCACGCCGAAGCCTCGATGGGCATCTCGCCGGAGCTTTGGCTCCGTAGAGGGATGCAGGGGGTTAGGGTTGAGGCCCAAGCTGGAGCGGGGTACCACTATGTGGGTATTCTGGAATACGACGCAATGCGAGGGCTTTTCTGAAAAGTATACCTGTAACGGCCCCGCTCCTTTGGTCTGTGATGACGTACAGAGAGGTCACCGTGCTAGTCGACTCGGTGGGGCGACCAACAGAATCAGCAACGATGCCGATAAAAAGAGTCAACATGTCCAGTGTGGTTTTTCTTTTTTGAAATAAAAAATGTCTAGTGTGATTTCAGGGTTTAGACATTTCATTTGTATCATTTTTCTTAATTGATATAATATATGGAGTAGATATTAGTACTAAAATAATACTAGGCATCTTTACAAGATGACTATTTCAGCCAAAAGACCAAAACCTAGTCACCGTGAAGCAAAAATAAAGGGTCACTAAATCTCTTTCAGATGCGAGGAAAAATTGGAAAGAGGAGGCAAAACACAACTACCTCTTTCGCTCCTTCTCTCATGTGTTGCCTCTAGACTTGGGAAAATTACATAAGAAGGAACTCGGTGAAAGAGGAGGGGTGGCACGATGGAGCTCTATCGCTAACATGTAGATTCTCTCGAGACTGCACAAGATGATGATGAGGAAGAAGAGGAAGAATATGCCATCAATGTTAAGACCGAAAACAAAGTCAAGAGAAATTAGAACTGAGGCCCGAAGTGGAAGACCCGGAGGCCGAGTGCTTATGTGATGTTTGGAAGGCCATGAGCCTTGATCCCATTGCCGGTTCCCAACAAACCCAGAGCACAAAATAGGGATGGATCAAAGCGGAATTGATGGAATAGAAACACTTAGGGGAGTTCAACAAAATGTTAACCAAATCGTGTGGGTATACAAGAGTTGCAACAAATACCATGGATGCCTTGAGAAAATTAGCGAGAGAAAGGAGAGATAAGCAAGACTATGGTCGATCAAGTAAATGTTCTAAACTTTATTCATTTTGGTATACTCACAAGTTCTCATGTATTGACTTGTGCTTTCTTTTGCTTATATGAACGTCGTGCTAAGGATGTACCAAAACAACAAGTCAACAAGGATAAAAGCCTCAACATGACGCATTGTTTTACAAGGATCTAATCTTGCCTAAAATGGGAACTCACTCGAAAGACTCCCAACTAGGGTGTCCATCCAAGCATTGTTGATTTAGAAGGATCAGCGCGCCTGGACATGGGACGCCCAACCGAAACGAGAAAGCAAAGGACCAAAGGGTGGCATCGGCATCATCGATCATGGTGCAAGCATTGACTAACAAGTACATCAATGAGATCTCATCGAACTTGGCTCACAATTGGGAGAAGGAGAAAAAGTATGATGAAAGGTGGAATATCTTTTTCGAGAAGCGAGACAAGAAGATGGAATTGCGAGGGAACAAGTCAAAGCTACCAAGATGAAAGCGAAAATAATCAAGGCTTTCGGCGCAAGCCCAAGAGACCATGATCAAAGCGAACATGACAAGAATCAGTGGCGGAGCTAGGGCCCGGCGACCCCGGGCAGCTGCCTAGGCTGCTCCGACCACTCTCCACTAATTAATATTGTCAGGCTAGTGATTAGAAACCATGTTTGCTGGGGCAAACATGAACCGGCGTTGCAGTCAATGGACTTTGCCCAGGCTCCTTGTCTCAGCTAGCTCCGCCACTGACAAGAATCAAGGTGATATCGGAAGTGTCACAATTTGGGGTTAAAAACATGAAAGAGGGTGCAAAGATCTTGATAACCGACACGTCGAACTGGAGCCGATGATGAAGGCTTGGTTTGAAATAGCTCACAACCGCGTCCTGCTTGAAATGAGACTTGCTATGAACATGCGACAGAGGCGGTGTCGAAACCGCCAACATCTTCCATTTTATTTCTATGCATGTGATGTATGATGGCCGGAGTTGGTGGTGTTTTGGTGGCCTACCATGATTTTGGTTGTCGAGACTTTAAGTTTATTTGTTCTGATTATTTGTGCTTTGTTAGTCTGTACTAAAACAATCTCAAAATGCCAAGAAATGGGCGGAAAACCTATTTAGCGGGCCATATGGAGAGACCGTTTGGGGCAGACGGCTCCATTACGCCGGTCAATGGTATGAACGCCCTATGAGAAAAAAGCATCATAGAGGCTGAGCTAGGATTCGATGAGGTAGTAGGCGTGTGGGAGGGTGTGAGTTACTATGCTGAACAAAGGTACATACGATCTCCTTGTGAACAGTAAAATCGAGAAAAATACTAAAATGAATTAAAAAATGTAAAATAAATGTTTGCATGTAGAAAGAGTACGTATATATGGGTGTGTGCCAAATTTCATACCGTAGGTTACTAAAAAATGACAAGGTTCTGAATAGACAATGCGAGTAAACATTTTCTAAAGTTGTATGTAACTTAAGGTTCAAATTTCAAGTAGCTATGTAACTTAAACGCATGATAAGTAAAATTAGGATAGAAAGTATACCATATTATGAAAATTCAATCTCCACTAGGCTTAAGGTTCAAATAGCTATCTTTGCTATTAAATGAGAGTTGATGATAATACGGCGCCACTCGACACTCAACAATCGTCATCTCACGTATTTCGACCATTCAATCTACCTTCAATGTCACAAAGATTTCATCACACAAAAATAATAAGGTCTACAAATAACCACCGTATAAACCCAAAATGGGAGATTGATGCGCAATTAATATGATAGTCAATTACCCTCTTCTAACCAACATTACCATAATCAATCAAAAAATCTGGATATATTTTAATTAAATGCTCCCAATTAGTACTCTCCTTTTTAGTTGCGTAAGTCAAAACAAAGTGTTATATTCTAAAATTTTGTAAATATGTTCTCTAACCTATTTGAAACTTGTAAATGTGTTCCGTAATTGTTTTGAACCGTCTCAAACATGTCTAAAATATTTAAAACTATTTAATCCATGAATCTAACTTGTGAAAGTTTGCAGAACTATTTCAATAGATTGAAACCACAAAAAGTATGTTTAAGATAATTGAAACCATAAAAACATGATTGAAACAATCAAAACCTCATAAGCACGTTTTAAAACAATTGAAACCGCACACTAATAAAACCACAGAATCCATGTTTCAATAAATTGAAACCACAAAATCCATGTTTCAATAAATTGAAACCATAAAAGCATGTTTCAAATAATCGAAAGCACAAAAAACATGTATGAAGGAATCAAAACCACCACCCAAGAATAAATAAAACTATAAAACCATGTTTCATTAGATTCAAACCACAAAACCAATTTTCAAAATAATTGAAACAATAATAACATGATTAAAACAATTGAAACCAACACCCAACAACAAAGGAAACAACAAAAACATGATTCAACAGATTGATACCACACAAACATTTTTGAAATAATTCAAATCACCAAAAGATGTTTCAAACAACCTAAACCACCAAACCATGTTTTAATAAATTAAAAAACAAAAGCATGTTTGAAATAACTGAAACCATAAAAACATGTGTGAAGCAGTTGAAACCACCACCCAAGAAGAAATGAATTCACAGAACCATGTTTCATTACATTGAAACCATGAAACCCTGTTTCAAAACAATTGAAATAACAATAACATGATTAAAATAATTGAAACCACCACCAACAAAAAATGAAACCATGGAACCATATTTTAACAGATTAAAACCACACAAGCATGTTTGAAACAATTCAAACCACCAAAAGATGTTTCAAACAACCTAAAGCACACCAGTACGTTTTGAACAATTCAAACTAGAAAAAGATGTTTTAAACAAAGCGAAATCCGACAAGCATGTTTCAGAATAATTGAAACCACCACACAAGAACAAATGAACCCACACAAGCATTTTTGAAACAATTAAAATCACAAGGAGATGTTTGAAACAATCGAATCCACTACATAAGGTTATATGAACATTCTTGGGACCCCAAGGAATGATTTTGAAACAACTGAAACCAGAAATATTATCTTTTAATAGTTTAAAACTGTTGGGTTCATAGCATAGAAAACAAAAAATTCCTACGATGGGAACTACTAAGCACTTAGATCTATCTACTAGATACAAGCAACGGGTGGATATACATCCATAGAGAAATACCCTTGTAGACCGACAAAGTGTAACGAGGTTGAACTCGTGGATGATGTAGTTGAACGCTTGCCGATCTCAGGATTGAGAAGAAGTCCAGCGCCACAACTCAGCAGCGCATCCGCGATCGCACACATGTTCAGGCCACCGAACAACCTCCACCTCCTCGCTCTAGCGATGCAGCGAAAGCAGCAACTCCTTCTAGACGAAATGCCACCGGGAACATATATCTCGCTAATCCAAGACCATGGGGAAATAATTCTAGAGGGGGAGAGAGATCCTTCACGAGGAGGTGTACTTTGTGAGGAGAAGAGGGGGGCCTTTTATAGGGAGAGGGGGCAGCCCTTCCCATAGCCGGCGGCCAAGAGGAGGTGCCCCTCCCACTCACATAAATTAGCCTCCACCCAAAATTCCACTCACATGCATTAAATTTCCACCAAATTTATTGCAACTCTCATTTAATAAAACTCTTTTATTTATTTTATTCAGAATTTTGTTAATTAATTTAATTAACAAACATTCACATAAAAACCCCTGCAATATTTCAATATCACATGCATAACCAATTTCAACAATTTCACCTGAAACAATTTCGGTGTCCATTAAAATAATTCCAGCGCTTTGCAATTCTTTCGTCTGGAACACATTTGCTCCAAATGGTGTTGGTATCCCTTAAGTGTATAACCCTACAGTTCACGAATAATGCAGACATGATCGAGACCCTTCTCCAATCAATTATCAGTAGCGAGACCTAGAGATCCATACTGACTCACACACATTCAATGATGACTTCTGTGATTGTGAGAACCTTTAACACTAGTAACTAAATCCCTTTATCTCGCGATATATTACATGTCCGAGATTCAATCATCGTTATCTCTATACCTAGTTTGATCTCATTATCGACATGCACTCTTTTCTCGTTCCCGTGATATAACATTCTAGTGATCACATCACTTGCTTGCAAGCTATCTTAATGTGATATCACCAAGAGGGCCCAGAATATATCTATCCGTCATCGGGATGGAAAAATCCTACTCTTGATCCATGAGCCTCTACATAACACCTTCGTAGC
This sequence comes from Avena eriantha, assembly GCA_910589775.1. Classification (NCBI taxonomy): domain Eukaryota; kingdom Viridiplantae; phylum Streptophyta; class Magnoliopsida; order Poales; family Poaceae; genus Avena; species Avena eriantha. The sequence goes on along the minus strand of OU342746.1, from coordinate 266,065,463 downwards.
ACTGAACCCACCTTTATAGTCACCCTATCATGATGTGACGTTTGATGTTATCAAGATATTCTTCCAGTGTTAGTGATTGACATGATTTCATGGTCTAAGGACTAGGATTATTTCGTATGATGTTATAGCAATATAAACACAATGATTTTGATCGTAATGCTATACTTCGGATGAATGTTCATCACATAATTCCACCAATATTGTGACCTTGTTATTAACAACATCCAATGTCCATGATCAGGAACCCTTGATCATCTTGTTAATCAACGAGCTAGTTTATAAGAGAGGCATAACTAGGAACTTTCTACTTGTTTATTAAGCACACATGTATTAACATTTAAAAAGTAATACAATTATAGCATGTAAAATAAAAATCTATCATATACTTGGAATACATATAATAACAACTTTATTATTGCCTCTTGAGGCATATTCCCTTCAGTCTCCCACTTGCACTAGAGACAATAATCTAGTTACATAGTGATAAATCTAACACTCGTGGAGTTCTGGTGTTGATCATGTTTTCCCTAGGGAGAACTTTAGTCAATGGATCTGCTACATTGAGATCCGTGTGTATTTTGCAAATCTTTATATCTCCATCCTTGACATGCTTGCAGATGGAGTGAAACCGGCGGTTAATATTTTTGGAATTCTTGTGAGACCTTGGTTCCTTAGCGTTGGCTATGGCTCCATTGTTGTCACAATAGATCACCATTGGGTCCAACGCACTAGGAACCACACCTAGTTCAGTTATGAACTCCTTCAGCCAAACCGCTTCCTGTGCTGCTTCTGAAGTAGCAATATATTCCGCCTCCGTTGTTGATCTTATCACCACAGGTTGTTTGGATCTCCTCCAACTAACTGTTGCTTCGCTCATGAGAAATACATATCCGGATTAAGACTTAGAGTCATCCGAATCAGTGTTAAAGCTAGCGTCGATATAATAATTAGCGACCAACTCTTCTTCACCTCCGTATACAAGAAACATTTCCTTAGTTCTTCTTAAGTACTTAAGGATATTCTTGACCGCTAGCTAGTGTTCCGTACCTAGATCAGTTTGGTACCTACTAGTCAAACTAATAGCATGTGCCACACCCGGTCTTGTACATAGCATGGTCCACATTATAAGCCTATGGCTGAAGAATAGGGGATCTTATCCATTATCTCTTTTCCTTCCACCGTAGCCGGACTTTGAGTCTTACTCAATGTCTTGCCTTGCAACATAGGTAAGTACCCCTTCTTACTTTCGTCCATTTTAAACTTCTTTAAAATCTTGTTAAGGTATGTACTTTGTGATAGCCCTATTAGGTGCCTTGATCTATCTCTATAGATCTTAATGCATAATATATATGATGCTTCACCAAGGTTCTTCATCGAAAATTTGATGTTTAGATAACTTTTAACACTGTTTAAAAGATCTATATCATTTTCAATCAGTAATATGTCATCCACATATAATATTAGAAATTCCACATTGCTTCCACTCACTTTCTTGTAAATACAAGCCTCTCCATAAGTTTGGACAAATCCAAACTCTTTGATCACCTCATCAAAGCGAAGATTCCAACTCCGGGATGCTTGCTTCAGTCCATAGATGGATCGCTGAAGCTTGCATACCTTGTCAGCATCCTTAGGATCAACAAACCCTTTGGTTGTATCATATACAACTCTTCTTCAATATTACCATTAAGGAACGCAGTTTTGACATCCATCTGCCATATCTCATTATCGAAATATGCAGCAATTGCTAACATAATCCTAACTGAATTTAGCATCGCTATGGGAGAGAATGTCTCATCGTAGTCAACTCCTTGAATTTGTCGAAACCCCATTGCAACAAGTCAAGCTTTATAGATGGTCACATTACCATCAACATCGGTTTTTCTTTTGAAAATCCATTTATTCTCAATGGCCCTTCGGTCATGAGGTAAGTCCACCAAGGTCCAAACCTGGTTTTCGTACATGGATCCCATCTTAGATTTCGTGGCTTCTACCCATTTGTTGGAATCCGGGCTCATCATCGCTTCTTCATATGTCACAGGGTTTCCGTACAGTTCAGGAGCTGCACGTGTCCTACTTGACCTGCGAGGTTCGGTAGTGTCCTTTTTTTGGAGTTTCATGGTCATTATCATTAGTTCCCTCTTCATTCAGTGAAGTCAACTCTAGAACAATTTCTGGTGCTGCGCCACTCACTGTTTCATGAAGAGAAGGTTCAGTGACCTCTTCGAGTCCTACCTTCCGACTACACACACCTTTCGCGAGAAACTATTTCTCTAGAAAGGATCCATTCTTGGCAATGAAAACCTTTCCCTCGGATCTGTGATAGAAGGAATACCCAATTGTTTCTTTAGGGTATCCTATGAAGACACATTTTCCGCTTTGGGTTCGAGTTTATCAGGCTAAAGTTTCTTCACATAAACATCGCATCCCCAAACTTTAAGAAATGACAGCTTAGGTTTGTTTCCAAACCACAATTCATACGGTGTCTTTTCAACGGATTCAGATGGTGCTCGATTTAAAGTGAATGCAGTGGTTTCTAGTGCATAACCCTAAAATGACAGTGGCAAGTCAGTTGGAGACATCATAGATCGAACCATATCCAATAAAGTATGATTACGACGTTCCGACACACCATTACGCAGTGGTGTTCTGGCAGGTGTGAGTTGTGAAACTATTCCACAATCTCTCATATGTGCGCTAAACTCGTAACTTAGTTACTCACCTCCATGGTTGGACCGCAGAAATTTAATCTTTCTATTACGATGATTTTCCACTTCACTCTGAAATTCCTTGAACTTTTCAAAGGTTTTAGACTTGTGCTTCATCAAATAGATATACCCGTATCTATTCAAATCATCCATGAAAGTAAACAAAATAACGATATCCACCTCGTGCCGACACACTCATTGGACCACATACATCGGTATGTTTGATTTCTAATAAAATCTGTTGCCCGCTCCATTGTACTAGAGAACGGGGTTCTAGTCATCTTGCCCATAAGGCATGGCTCACATGTATCAAATGATTCAAAATAAGGTGATTCCAAAAGTCCATCAGAATGGAGTTTCTTGATGTGTTTTACACCAATATGACCTAGACGGCAGTGCCACATATATGCAGATATATCATCATCAAGTTTAATCCTTTTAGCATCAACATTATGAATATGTGTATCACTACTATCGAGATTCAACAGAAATAAACCATTCATCACAGGTGCATGACCATAAAAGATATTATCCATATAAATTGAACAACCATTGTTTTCATATTTAAACGAATAACTGCTTCACAATAAACACGATCCGGATACAATGTTCATGCTTAGCGCAGGCACCAAATAACAATTATTTAGATTTATCACTAACCCCAACGGCATATGGAGAGGTAGCATTCCGACAATGATCACATTAGCTCTTGATCCATTGCCGACACGCATCGTGACCTCATCCCTTGCTATCTGTCGCTTGTTCTACAGCCCCTGATTCTAGTTACATATATTAGCAACTGAACTGGTACCAAATACCCAGGTGCTACTGCGAGTACTAGTCAAGTACACATCAATAACATGTATGTCATATATACCTTTGTTTGTCTTGCTGGCCTTCTTGTCCGCCAAATACTTGGGGCAGTTGCGCTTCCAATGGCTAGTCCCCTTACAATAATAGCACTCGGTATCAGACTTAGGGCCAACTCGGGATTTCTTTTCAGGCACAGCAACAAATTTGCCGCCCTTCTTTCCCTTTTGTTTACCCTTCTTGTCTTTCTTGAAACCAGTGGTCCTATCGATCATCAACACTTGATGTTCTTTCTTTATCTCCACTTATGCAGTCTTAAGCATTGACAGAAGCTTGGAGAGAGACTTCTTCATGCCCTGCATGTTATAGTTCATCATGAAGCTCTTGTAGCTAGGTGGTAGAGATTGGAGAACACGATGTATGCCTAAGTCAATGGGAATCGTTATTCCCAAGGACACAAACCTATCGAGGTACCCAGAAATTTTGAGTACGTGCTCACTAACGAAGTTGTTCTCTTCCATCATGCAACTAAAGAACTTTACAGGAGCTTCATAACTCTCTACGGCAACATGGGTATCGAAAATCATTTTCAATTCACCCATGGTATCAAAGGCATTGTCATTCTCGAAACACTTTCGGAGTTCCGATTCTAGCCCATACAGTATGTCGTAGTGAACTAAGTTGTGGTCCTCGTGACGAGTCAGATAGATATTCGTTTCCTCGTCAGGGGCATCAAGAGCTAGTGGAGGGCCTAGCGGCGCTTCTAGCACCTATTGCTTTTGTGCAGCAGTGAGGATAATCCTCAAATTCATGGCCCAGTTGGTAAAGTTGCTACCATTCGTTGCAAGTTTCTCTTTCTCCATGAACACATTGAAATTAAAAGCAGGTGGTGCCATCTACAACAGAATTTGTAAAGTTTAGACTAATTTTATGATAGATCGAGTTCAACTGATCCAAATTATGAATGAACTCCCACCCAAAAGCAACATCCCTCGTGTCTTTTTGGTGATTACATGAACCAAATTCACTACACCAAGTCTGATCATCACGTGAGTCAGTGTAGCTTCAAAGGCGAGCATCTATATGGGCATCATATCAACTATATGACTCATGCTTAACCTTTCAGTCCGTATTCCGAGGCCATGTTTGTACATGCTAGGCTCGCCAAGTAAGAACCTTAGTACTCGTGTGTGTAAAACTGTCTTACACCCGTTGTATGAAATCATGGAGTCAAAGACACCCGATCATCACGTGATGTCTTGAAGCAACGATCCATAAAACGGTGCATACTTAATGGATAACACATTTTATCTTGATATCTAAATGAGGGATCATCTTATAATTCTACTAAAGCGCAAACAAGCAATATAAGATGCAGACATCATATGCATAAAGTGAAATGATATGGTTCTTGCACTTTGATCACTATCATGTGCATCGTGGTATGGTCTTTATCATTCCTTTGTGTGTAAGGCCAAGGTCTATGAAACTTACACATTGAGTATGTTCTAAGAGTATCAACTCTACTTCAACTTACAACATTACCATATCATGACACCAGCTGATGGCTCTAAAATATAGCCATCTATGTCCACATTTAAACTGGATATTATTCATATTTTTGATAAAATATCTCTTTAAATCCTGCCACTAATGCCTAATATTTAGAGGGGTATGCAATCCTTTCTTTTATATTTTTCCTGCACAGATAATGTTGTTTGAAGATGGGAATCAATACATTAAAGTCAAAGATACGAGATTTCCAACAACTAGAAGAAACCAAGAGCCGTGAAGCGGAGGCAGACGCTTTAACGACGAACTATACGACTGGAGCAAAATTCCGGCCGTATAGCTCCGGTCGTATAGTTGGCGCCGCCACCGTTAGGTCAAACATAACAAATTTCGTGAAGGGACCCCTATATAAAGAAGCCTCGAAAGACGATAAAACTGGCCAGACCCTTGCCAAAAGTCTCTGCCACAGATCCCCAGCCGCCTCCAAATCTCAAAACCCTTCTCCATCTCCATAGCCATATTCCACCACTTGTAATAGTAGATCTCTTCTTTGATTGACGGCATTGTAAGACTATTGCTATCAATCTTATGATTTTCATTACAATGTTTATGATTGTTGATCTCATCTCTATGTGTGAGTAATTCTCCTTCGGCTAAGGGCTTCGGCCTAGCCATGTAGCGTTTGTGCATGTTATTTATCATAGATGGGATCATGTATTAGTTTGTATGACACGATGATTATTGTATCCTCTCTTGCCTCAATCTAAGGACTTGTCAGGTACCCAAGACCCCGAGGGTTGAGCCAGGTATAGGGAGTATGAGTAATGACTGATCTGCAGGTTGGGAACCCCAGTGACAGAAGGGGTAGTATGGCTGTATGTGAGGGATTTACTTGGTATTAACGGTGACATCACTATACATATCATTAGTTCTCTTTCTTCTATGGATGAGACTAGTAGGTTATTGCTATAAGCGATTGCGGAGGCAATAGCAATTATGGATGCGCTGCCCACATATAATTTATCTTGCTCTAACAAGTACATGCATACTTTATTTCTTTCTTTTATTCCCATCAGATGTTTTACACAGCTACAGGTGAAACCGAACGCCGAAGGCCCTCTCTCTCCATCATCAACAACAACAAAATACACAAACTATTGGTTTGGTAAAAACACAAAAGGAATTCTAAAACTCTCAAAGGTCCGTTAAAGTAACTTCACTATGCATTCACTTCCTGATAATTCTATAACCTAGGTCTACTAGGGAAAAAGAAGCTATACTACATCCGTAATCCGGATCGAAGGTATCAATCCTTTTTATGGAGTTGTTGCCGGGGAAGCAATAGCTACCCTGGTGAGGTTATTAGGAACTTTGCTAGTTTTAATTCTTGTTTTTAATTTTGTTAGTTTGCTTTCAGTCTTTATTTGATAAACAAAAAAATTTGTTAGCCTTTAAATTCTTGCTTTTACTATTATAATTCTCTGTTTAAGAAAATCCAAAAACATAGGAAATATGGCTGAAAAGAAGCTTAGGGAGTTTGATACTCCCAATAATGATTATTTGCGTACTCCTATTACTCAGCCAGCAATCGATGTTGATGACTCTGAAATTAATCCCCATTATTTAAGTTTGGTACAACAGAATCAATTTGGAGGCCCTGTTATTGAAGACATAGGTATGCACTTGAATACTTTCACTGAGATATGTGATATGATGTGTATAAAAGATGCTGACCCCGATGCAGTCAAATTGCGTTTATTTCCTTTCTCTCTTAGAGGAAGAGCAAAAGAATGGTTGTTATCTTTGCCTAGAAATACTATTACGTCATGGGTGGAATACACTTCTTTATTTATGACTAATTTTTCCCACCTACAAAGACTATGCAACTCATATCTAATATTACTGGCTTTAGACAGCAAGAGCGTGAGCCACTAGCGCTTGCATGGCAAAGGATGAAAGAATGCATGAGAAACTGTCCTAGTCATGGGATGGAAGACCGGTTAATTCTCCATCTATTTTATAATGCTCTTAACCCTGTGTCTAAGTGTGTGCTTGATACTGCAGCTGGAGGAACATTTATGGGTAAACATATTACCGAAGCAAAGCAACTGCTAGACAATATGCAAGGCAACCATGCCCAATGGCATGTGGATAGATCAAACACGAAGAAGGTGAACTCCATCTCACCACAAGAAAATGAAGAACTCAATGCTAAGTTGGATGAGCTCATACTAGCCGTAAAAGGTAAGGAAACCCAGGTAAGAGCCACCCCTGAAACAAATATTGAAGAAATAGACTTCGTAGCTCATAATGATTATAACCCTGCTTGGAAGAAGATTTATAATCCTAATTTTCAGAAACATTATTCTAGTCCTGTAGGTAACTCTAATAATAATATGGGAACTAGTAATGGTAGTCTCCAAGAAACACTTAAGTCTTTTATAGACTGACAAAATGAATACAACAATATTCTTGTTAAAATAACAGAGAACCATGATGCTATGTTTGGTAAATTATCTAACCAAGTTGTTAGTTAGAGAAATGATTTCCAGGCCCTCCAAGAAATAACGAGGATCGTTGAGGCACAACTAGGTAAGATAACCGAGAGTCAAACTCTCATTCTAGCTAAATTTGTAGGTAAAGCTGAGCCAAATCCTGGTGAAGACCTCAAGATGATGAGAATCCAAAGGGAGGAACCTGAAGAACTTGATTATAGTAATGCTCCTTCACCAAGCTATACCGTTGAAGATCTCGTAAAAAGGATCAATGCCAAGATTTTGGTAAGTGAAGGTAGTGAGGAAGCTATGTACCAACACTTTGTCAATCATGTAGCAGTTAAGGTACGTGAGCTTGCGAAGAATATAAGTAAATTGCTGAAAAATTACCTGTAAGTTAGATGACAAATTTGAGCCCACTATTAAGATTAAAATTGGAACCAGTGAGATAGCTACACTTCGTGATTTAGGTGCAAGCGTCTCAACAATTTCGAAGAGTCTTTTTTACAAGTTAAATCTTGGCTCCTTTGAAATCACTGAGTTAAAATTGCATCTGGCAGATTGTACCTACAAACAAGCTGTAGGAATTAAGGAGAATACTTTAGTATACATTAAAGGTTGTCCCGCTCTTATTGATTTTGTTATTGTTGACATGCCTGAAGATGCTACTGCTTCTATTATATTAGGCCAGCCTTTCTTAAGAACTATTAAGGCTTTGATTAATCTACATGAAGGGAACGTGGAGCTTCAATTGCCTTCGCGGGATCCATTTGTTATTCATTTTCCTAGGAAGAAGAAAGCCAAGCATGATGAAGAAGAGGCCATCACTTTGAAGGACAATTACTTTGGAGTGGGTGTTCCACTCATCTGGCCTAAGTGAGAAAAATTGAGGTCAAGATATTGACCATAAAAGAGCGCTTTATGGGAGGCAACCCATGTGAAATAAAGGTTTGAGTAAAGTTTTTAAGTTTTAGTTTAAATTTATCTTCAATAAAGGGTGCTAGAAAACTCCAATTGAGGAGAAGAAGTTCGGGAGTACTAAAAATCGTACTTTATTCATGCTGTTGTTGGTCGACATTATTTTCTGTCAATTTTCTGCCAAAAACAAGGTATATCACTAAGTTACAGGAAAGAAGTAATTTTCGAAGAAACAATTTTTTTTGATGCACATAGAGAGTTTAATGACCAACTATACGGCGGGAATAAAAATTCCGGCTGTATAGTTCCGGTCGTATAGATATCTTTGCCATCGAATTTTTTCTTTCATATGTACTGAGAGTTTAACGACCAACTGTACGGCGGGAATAAAAATTTCAGCCGTATAGCTTCAGTCGTATAGATATTGGTGCCTCCGTACAAATTCTTTTCTAATGTACTGACAGTTTAACGACCAACTATATGGCGGGAATAAAAATTCCCGCCATATAGTTTCGATCGTATAGATATGGATGCCTTTGTATATTTTATTTTCCCAGGTACAGACAGTTTAACGACCAACTATACGACGGGGACATATTGTTCTGGTCATCTAGTTCCGGCCGTATAGCTTCACCGCTAGGAGGAAACCCTAAAATTTTGACAGAAGGCCAACTATACGGCGGGAACACATTGTTCCGGCCGTATAGTTGCGCCCGTATAGTTGCGTCCGACCACAAAATCGCACGAGAAGGTACCTCCAACTCCAAAACTTCAATCCTTTTTCTCTCTTCTACCTCCAAACTCTCTCAAAACCTCAAGAGATCTTCATCTCTACTCAATTTCGTTTGATTTCCTCGCACACAAGTGATCTACGGTATGTTTTGAAGGAAATATGCCCTAGAGGCAATCATAGAGATGATTGTATTTCATGTGTATCCATGAGTTATTATAATGTTCCTTGAATATCCATATACCAGGCAACTTGTATTGATTGGCAATTATGTGAATTGTTTGTGAAACTCTTTACTTGTATGGTTATCTAATAATTGTCCCTAGTCGGAGTTCATGCGAGGACACACGTGAATATTAGACTAGCACATCGATTGGTTAATGACTATGTTTCGCAAGTCATTGACATGGAGATGTCAAACCAATGATGTGGACACATGTTATGAACATGGGGTTGGACTGACCCAACATGAGACTAGCAATAATACTTGCAGCTCTCTCTACACATCGTGTACGTTTTGTCCTTAGACCTGAGATTGTCGCATGTACTTGAGATGTGGATCGACCTACTTTGGGGCTATCAAACACTACTCCGTAACTGGGTAGTTATAAAGGTAGCTTTCGGGTTTGTCCTGATACATCGGTCAATCAAGATGGGATTTGCCCCTCTCTACTTGAGAGAGATATCTCTGGGCCCCTCGAGTGATCGGATCCAGAAATGCATGGCCGTGCTACATATGGTTAAGAGTTAACCTAGTAAAGGGATTCTGAATCACAGTATCGAGAAAGAGAGGTCAGCTTAGAGCTAGACCAAATATCGTGAGGCAAAGGGAAAGACATGTACTCAACCTTGTGATGGTTCGTCCGAATGATCTTTATATGCGTTTAGGAGTTGGCACGTCTTGCTAGAGGCCGCTACCAACTATTGACGGAGTAAGTGTACTCGCGTCATGTCTATACGTGTATGAACCTATAGGGTCACACACTTTAGGGGCTGGAAGCCTAATGAGGATTGGATCCGAATTAGACCAGGCTTAGGCTGCTAATGGGCTGCTAATGTAGAAGCCCACCAGGGATGCCTATATAAGAGGGAGTGGGGCGAGCTGAAAACGTGAGAGCATTCCACCCAGCCGCCACTCCTCTTTCGCCTGTGTTGCACGCGCAGACCTAGCAGTCTGGCGTGTGACGACTTCCACTCCGGACGTGTGGATACCTCGGAGGTGCTGCATCTGTAGCACTTGGACGAGCCGCGCAAAGGGGAGCTGCTCGTGGGACGAGGACGAGGAGGAGACGTAGAACATCTACACTGCCGCAACGTGCTTCATCGAGTTCCGCACCTGCGCGTCTAGCGGTAATCCCGTGATCTATGACAATAGTATTCCTGGTTGACGCGGTAGAAATTTTTGATTTTACGCTAGTGTAGCCTACCCGTTTCCCTTCAGTGGTATCAGAGCCGATGCTATTCAGTCATAGGTTCGGGAAGTTTGCATATGGTGATATGTAGATTGATATGAATGATATGATCGTTTGTATGGCGGTGTTTTCTGGATTGATCTATGATCTTAATTTCCGTGATCGTGATTCTAAGGTCGTCGAACGACTTACCCCTACCGGTCGGTTTCCGCCATCGGGGTAGACAGTGACACATAAATCCTTCTGAATCACGCGAAGATCAATATGATTGATCGAATCGGGAATTAGATCTGAATCGACGTACCGTGATCAAAGGAGTTTGGTCAAATCGGAACTATGGTCGGTTTATGGTAAATTGGATTTGCCGATCAAAATCCTTAAAGAAAATTGTATAGATTTGATCTCTCATTTTTCACGAATGTCCGGACGCCCGGAAAGGTACCGCGAGGGGCGCTGCCCCTTCGAACCCCGCAGGGGGAGACCCCCTAGACCCCCCTTAGTCGTATCCCCCTTTTTTGTATCTCGTTAAGGTTCATAGGTGATACGATTTCACATGATCCGGTAGAATGCGATTCTATGCACAACTTGTTTTTGCAGGATTTATGTGATCAGTATGGCCCAAAAATGTATGTGATGCATGTATGTATTTTTTCATGACCTGCGTGTCGTGAGTTGGGCAACACGGCTGGAGCCATATGTGTTGTCAATTATTGTAATGGCCTGCGTGCCAACTTGTGATGATCCCAATACCATGTAATTTTGATTACTAGATGTTAGGAGCAATAGCTTGTATTAGTTCTTGGAGAACTCATCACTTGGAGGATGGCTCGCATAGAGCATGAAGATGGAGATCATCATGGTGGACAGGTTCTATGGCGATGGAGATCACCATGAGAAAATGGGCCATACTGTATCACATCTATGTGAATGCTATTCTTATACGTTTTACTACTATGCATGCTTAGATGATAGAAGTAGAACGATCCCTCACAAAGTTTAAGTTAAACCATGCCCTCCCAACCAAACCTTGCACCATCCTATGCCCTGTACAATCGTTGGTGGGTCTATGAAATTAGGGTGCCACGGTTTTCCTTGGCTGGATGGGTTTGTATCGGATACCTACACGCATAAGGGTTGGTGAGCTTAACAAGGTCATCTTAACAGTTAAGGACCTTGGGGCATAAAGGTTGGGCGCCTAGTTTTGACATAGAGATGTCACCCAACAACAAGAGTCATATGTGATATGATTAGCAAAGGTTGCTTACCGATTTACCTTGTCTTCTAGCAGTGATGCTAAAGCTCACTAGTCGACTTGTTAATTGTGGATCTTGAATCACTTAGTATCAATAGAGGGATGTTGATTTAAGTGGGAGTATATGCTATTAAATTGTTTAATATGTTTTACTCTTTCATGGTTACATGGCTTAGTATTTTGCATATTTTTTTGTTGTAGATCAATGGCACCGAACAATTCATCACCTTTTGCTTTGCGTTCGATTCTTGAAAAGGATAAACTAAATGGAACAAACTATTCGGACTGGGTCCGTAACCTGAGAATTGTTCTCAGGGCTGAGAAAAAGGAAACTGTTCTGGATACCCCAATCCCGGATGAACCTGCTGATAATGCAACTGCTACCCTTAAGAATGCCTACAAGAAAGCATGTGATGAATCTCTTGAGGTCAGTTGTCTTATGCTTGCATGCATGGAACCTGATCTTCAAAAACAGTTTGAGGATCAGGAAGCGTACGATATGATCGTTGCGCTTAAGGACATGTTCCAGACTCAGGCCAGGACTGAGAGGTACAATGTCGCTAAGTCCTTTGTGGAATGCAAGCTGGCAGAGGGAGCAGCTGTAGGCCCCCATGTGATCAAAATGGTTGGTTACAGTCAGACTTTGGAAAAGCTTGGTTTTCCATTAGGCCAAGAGTTGGCCACTGACTTCATTTTGGCATCTCTTCCATCTAGCTATGGGCATTTCATTTCGAACTACCATATGCATGGGGTGGAGAGGGGCCTTAATGAATTATGTGGGATGCTGAAAACAGCAGAATGTGACATTAAGAAGTGTGCAGGGCATAGCCATGTGATGGCTGTGCAGAACAAGCCTAGCTTCAAGAAAAAGGGCACTTCTTGGCAGAAGAAGAAGGGCAAGGCTAAGGATACGATCCCTAAGCCAAACCCTGCACCCAAGCAAAAGGCTGGTCCTGCAGGAGACACTGAGTGTTTCTTTTGTCACGAATATGGCCACTGGAAGAGGAACTGCAGCAAGTACCAGGCTTCTTTGAAGAAAAGTGGAAGTAAGAGTACTTCCCACTCAGGTACACTTGTTGTAAATGTTGTGGACATTTTTCTCGCAGATTCTTATGTTAACTCTTGGGTATTTGATACCGGATCGGTTGCTCATATTTGCAATTCGATGCAGGGGCTAATAAGGACTAGAGAAGTGCAAAAAGGCGAAGTGGATTTTCGCGTCGGAAATAAAGCAAGGGTTGCTGCATTGTTCGTCGGCGTCATGCAACTTCACCTTCCGTCAGGATTTATCATGGAGTTGAATAATTGTTATTACATTCCTAGTATGGGTCGAAACATTTTATCACCTTCATGTTTGATGAGGGATGGTTATTCATTCGCGAGTACAAACAATGGTTGTGTAATCTCTAAGAATGCTATGTTTGTGGCTGATGCTCCCATTGTGAATGGGTTATTTATTTTAAATCTTGATAATGCATGTGTTTACAATGTTAGTGCTAAAAGGCTTCGGCCAAATGATTTGAGTCCTACCTATCTATGGCATTGTCGTTTGGGGCATATAAGTGAAAAGCGCATGAAGAAGCTCCATGGTGATGGTCTTCTAACTTCGTTTGATTTTGAATCATACGAGACATGTCAAGCTTGTTTACTTGGAAAGATGACCAAGACGCCTTTCAAGGGGTTTCCCGAGAGAGCGACAGACTTGTTGGAACTCATACATACTGATGTATGTGGACCAATGAGCACGACAGCCAGAGGAGGATATCACTACTTCATTACTTTCACTGATGATTTCAGTAGATATGGCTATGTCTACTTGATGAAGCATAAGTCTGAAACTTTTGAAAAGTTCAAAGAGTTTCAAAATGAGGTAGAGAATCAACGTGGCAAGAAAATAAAGGCCTTGCGATCTGATCGCGGAGGCGAATATTTGAGTCACGAGTTTAGCAATCATCTTAAGAGTTGCGGAATTGTTCCACAGCTCACGCCGCCCGGAACACCTCAAAGAAACGGGGTCTCTGAACGGCGTAATCGAACTTTGTTGGACATGGTTCGATCGATGATGAGCCAGTCGGATTTACCATTATCATTTTGGGGTTACGCGCTAGAAACAGCAGCTTTCACACTAAATAGGGTACCATCTAAATCCGTAGTTAAGACACCATATGAGATGTGGACTGGAAAGAATCCCAGTTTGTCTTTTCTAAAGATTTGGGGTTGTGATGCATTTGTCAAGCGACTTCAGTCAGACAAGCTAACACCCAAATCGGATAAGTGCATTTTTGTGGGATACCCAAGGGAAACCTTAGGGTATTACTTCTACAACCGAGAAGAGGGCAAAGTGTTTGTCGCTCGTAGCGGTGTTTTCCTAGAGAAAGAGTTTCTCACAAAGGGAACGAGTGGAAGGTCGGTGCGACTTGAAGAAGTTCAAGATGAGCCAGTCGGGGATGCTTCTACGAGTGATGCTATTGTAGCAGAACAAGTTGAGGAACCCGTGGCAATAGAAGCACCACAACCACGAAGGTCGGCGAGGCTCCGCGAAGCGCGAGAGTTATTATTGTTAGACAATGATGAGCCTGCGACCTATGCAGAAGCGATGGTGGACCCAGACTCTGAGAAATGGCTGATTGCCATGAGATCCGAGATAGAGTCCATGGGAGACAATCAAGTTTGGAACTTGGTTGACCTGCCTGATGGTTTTAAAGCCATCGAGTGCAAGTGGATCTATAAGAAGAAGATTGATATGGATGGAAATGTTCACATCCATAAAGCTCGACTTGTTGCAAAAGGTTTTCGACAAGTTCAAGGAGTTGACTACGACGAGACTTTCTCGCCCGTAGCGATGCTTAAATCTATACGGATCATTCTAGCCATTGCTGCACATTTCGATTATGAGATATGGCAGATGGACGTCAAGACGGCTTTCTTAAATGGAATCCTTTCTGAGGACGTGTATATGATGCAGCCCGAAGGTTTTGTCGATCCAAACAATGCTGGAAAGGTATGCAAACTTCAAAAGTCCATTTATGGGCTGAAGCAAGCATCTCGGAGTTGGAACATTCGATTTGATGAAGTTGTAAAGGAGTTTGGCTTCACCAAAAACGAACAAGAACCTTGTGTGTATAAGAAAGAAAATGGGAAATCACTTGTGTTTCTAATCTTATATGTGGATGACATATTATTGATTGGAAATGACATTCCTATGCTCGAGTCTGTTAAGACCTCATTGAAAAATAGTTTTTCTATGAAGGACTTGGGAGAAGCGGCATATATTCTGGGTATCAAGATCTATAGAGATAGATCAAGGAGGCTAATTGGATTAAGCCAGAGTACGTACATTGACAAAGTGTTGAAACGGTTCAGCATGGAAGAGGCTAAGAAGGGGTTCTTGCCCATGTCTCACGGCATTAAACTCAGCAAGACTCAGTGTCCTTCGACCACTGATGAGCGAGAACGCATGAGTAGGGTTCCATATGCTTCGGCTATTGGATCCATCATGTATGCAATGACATGTACTCGCCCAGATGTTTCCTATGCTCTAAGTGTTACGAGCAGATACCAGGCTGATCCAGGTGAGATTCACTGGACAGCGGTAAAGAATATCCTTAAGTACTTGAGAAGGACTAAGGATATGTTCCTAGTTTATGGAGGTGAGGTTGAACTCAGTGTAAAGGGTTACACAGATGCGAGTTACCTTAATGACTCAGACGACTCGAAATCGCAATCAGGTTATGTGTTTGTCATGAATGGTGGTGCTGTGAGCTGGAAAAGTTCCAAGCAAGATACAGTGGCCTCCTCTTCAACAGAAGCTGAATATATTGCTGCCTCGGAGGCTGCAAAGGAAGCTGTTTGGATTAGGAATTTCCTGATCGCTCTTGGTGTGGTTCAGGGCTCGTCCAATCCCTTGGACGTTTATTGTGACAACAATGGTGCTATTGCACAAGCCAAAGAACCTAGACAGCACCAGAAGAACAAACATATTCGCATGCGCTACCATCTGATTCGTGAGTTCATTGATGAAGGTAGTGTCATGTTATGCAAAATACATACGGACTCAAATGTTGCTGATCCCTTGACTAAGCCACTCCCGCAGCCTGCGCATGAAGCGCACACAAGAGCAATAGGTATTAGACACTGTCTAGATTGACTCTAGTGCAAGTGGGAGACTGAAGGAAATATGCCCTAGAGGCAATCATAGAGATGATTGTATTTCATGTGTATCCATGAGTTATTATAATGTTCCTTGAATATCCATATACCAGGCAACTTGTATTGATTGGCAATTATGTGAATTGTTTGTGAAACTCTTTACTTGTATGGTTATCTAATAATTGTCCCTAGTCGGAGTTCATGCGAGGACACACGTGAATATTAGACTAGCACATCGATTGGTTAATGACTATGTTTCGCAAGTCATTGACATGGAGATGTCAAACCAATGATGTGGACACATGTTATGAACATGGGGTTGGACTGACCCAACATGAGACTAGCAATAATACTTGCAGCTCTCTCTACACATCGTGTACGTTTTGTCCTTAGACCTGAGATTGTCGCATGTACTTGAGATGTGGATCGACCTACTTTGGGGCTATCAAACACTACTCCGTAACTGGGTAGTTATAAAGGTAGCTTTCGGGTTTGTCCTGATACATGCTGCAAGGCATCGGTCAATCAAGATGGGATTTGCCCCTCTCTACTTGAGAGAGATATCTCTGGGCCCCTCGAGTGATCGGATCCAGAAATGCATGGCCGTGCTACATATGGTTAAGAGTTAACCTAGTAAAGGGATTCTGAATCACAGTATCGAGAAAGAGAGGTCAGCTTAGAGCTAGACCAAATATCGTGAGGCAAAGGGAAAGACATGTACTCAACCTTGTGATGGTTCGTCCGAATGATCTTTATATGCGTTTAGGAGTTGGCACGTCTTGCTAGAGGCCGCTACCAACTATTGACGGAGTAAGTGTACTCGCGTCATGTCTATACGTGTATGAACCTATAGGGTCACACACTTTAGGGGCTGGAAGCCTAATGAGGATTGGATCCGAATTAGACCAGGCTTAGGCTGCTAATGGGCTGCTAATGTAGAAGCCCACCAGGGATGCCTATATAAGAGGGAGTGGGGCGAGCTGAAAACGTGAGAGCATTCCACCCAGCCGCCACTCCTCTTTCGCCTGTGTTGCACGCGCAGACCTAGCAGTCTGGCGTGTGACGACTTCCACTCCGGACGTGTGGATACCTCGGAGGTGCTGCATCTGTAGCACTTGGACGAGCCGCGCAAAGGGGAGCTGCTCGTGGGACGAGGACGAGGAGGAGACGTAGAACATCTACACTGCCGCAACGTGCTTCATCGAGTTCCGCACCTGCGCGTCTAGCGGTAATCCCGTGATCTATGACAATAGTATTCCTGGTTGACGCGGTAGAAATTTTTGATTTTACGCTAGTGTAGCCTACCCGTTTCCCTTCATGTTTCTCCTCTGATCCTCCAATTACTTTTTGCAAGTTCAACTTCGATCTATTATCATTATCAATCTAGGGTGAGACCTACTATGAACCAATTGCCATGATTTTCTTGCCTAGATTATTATTTTGAGGAGATTCTTTAGTGTGCTATGATGAGTAATATGATGTACTTACTATTGTTGGATCAAAAAGTTTTATTTTTGTCTTTTTTCAATGTTTTAGATGATGAACACAAGGAGCCAAACTCGTGCTCGTGCCACCGCTAGCGCTTCTCGGGCTGCCGCTCAAGAACGCATGGGGATACGGTTCAGGGATGAGCCCCAACGTGATCGCTTCAACAAGATTAAGAACCACGAAGTGAAGGCTACCAAGTGGGCTTGCCCCATTATATTGAACCAACTCGGTATTTCTGATGACTTCAATTTACTTTGCAATAGAGCTGGCCTATAAAACTTTGTGTACAATGATGTGCCTACTAATCGCCGCTTAACCATTGAATTTCTAAGTTCGTTGCAAAGCACCGTTAAACAATGGCAAGGAGAGGACACTATTTCTTTCCGACTTATGAACAACAACTACACTTTAACATTAGATGAATGGTGCGCATGTTTTAATTTGCCAAACAATAATGATTTTGCCTTACGCGCGTCCTTTACTGGCTTAGAACCTACTCCTGAACAATACTATAATGGAATGAGTTTCACTACTAGAGTGAACAAGGGGAAGAATATTCAACATCCTACAATCTGCTATTTGTTCTATGTTATTGCTAACACCTTGCAGGCACGTAATGAGTTCATGAGATTCAACGAGGAGGACATCTTAGTCCTTGCAAAGGCTGCTTACATCAACTGCGGCTTGTCACTCAACTTGGGCGCCATCCTTGTGCGCTACTTGGAGCATCAAGCCTCCCAAAGCCAAGGACCAATCACAGGTGGAGGCATCATCACCGTGCTTGCCACTACCCTAGGCATTGACCTAGGTGAGTTGCAACCCGTGCTAGGTGAGCGACGTGTTGGTTTCTCCACTTTGAAAGCTTGTGGAATGCTCACTAGGAGAGGTGGTGTTTATTACCTGCATATTGCTGGAGCTAGGCGTCTCTACTCTGCTCCGATGCCTAATGATCTTTTCTCTATCGAGGAAGGACGTTTACTATATGACTTGCAGGTTGAGCAACACCAACCCAAGGAGGAGATTCCAGAGGAGGATGAGGACCAAAAGGAGGAGCAAGAAGTTTCTTATCAAGAGGAGCAACCATAAACCCGGTTCACCACATACCAAGATTTCCAAGGACTTGGAGGGACTGTGGAGATGATGCATAGACTCTCTTTGAACCTTCGAGAATCAACTAGTAACCTCTCAACTCAATTCGTGAACTGGAGTAAGGACTATTTCCCGCCACCACAATGATTTGAAGGGCTTGCAAAAGCCTAAGCTTGGGGAAGTTTCCTCATGTATCTTTCTTTGGTGTTCATTTGCTTTTATTTTCGAGGTTATGTTTTTAATTCGAGTTTATAAGCACTCGTGTTGGTTTCCCCAACACCTTATTTTTAGTTCTTTCTATTTGATTTCGAGATTTTCTAGCCGAGCTTTGCCACCAATTTTCTATTCTTTAAACTTGCGCTCTTAAAAAACCACAAAAATATTTCTCCATTTTTCCTTACTTTCCCTCTTTCTTTCTTTCCACCTCGAGGTTTTCATATATTTGCAGGAGAGTGATCGACTTCGAGTTTCCAAGAAACAAATAAAAAAGGAAGAGAGAAGTGGAACCAAACATGAGAGGTATGCCTTATGACTCCCCACTTTTGAAGTTTGAGAAACATATGCTAGTTAGTAGTAAATGTTGAGATATTATATTGGTGGAGTGAGTCTTTGTATTGTAGTAAGATTTTTGTTTGCATGGGTATTTAATTGGGTACATTTTGTTCCAGCTCTCATAACTAACCAAGTCTTGCCTAAAAATTGCTAAACAATTGTAATAAGAAAAATTCTCGCAATTGAAGGCTTGGGTGTTGTAGTACTTAGTCTTGAAGGCTTATTTCTAAAGACACTCAACACAACTGAAAATGCTGATTGACTTGATAGCTCTCTTTAAAAGGATTTGTTCGATTGAATTAATGTTTAGTAGTTTTTGTGAGCATGCCAAAGTTTGACTTTTAATCATAAGAATGATATAGATTTATGCGTGTCAAACTTCATGGGATGCCAACAATTCCGCTGGCCTACGAACGGTCTTCATGGAGGAAACTCCTAGATTTCGGTTGTGAGTTGATTAAACACTTGTAGCAGCAATGCTATAATGGGTAAGATTCTTGGCACTCCCGAGTAGCTGTAATCATGATGGAATCACTCCTCTGGCTGTTATGAGTAATCATTATGCAAAAGGAACAAAAACCTTAGTGATGCCACGAGTGTCCATCACAGCCCGATAAACTAATAAAAATCTTTGGCATGCTCTCAATTACTTAAGAACTGAAATTCTTGAAGGACAATGTATAGAAAAGTAGTGTTTGAAAAGTCTTGATTTATTGATGTGGGAGAATTGAGATACTCTAGTATATATGCTTTTCATGACAACTCTCACACTCTCAATTTACATGATTATACTTTATTGTTCACAGGCAAGCCTATGAGTTGATTACATGACATGGAATAAAGTTTACTCATTTGAATCATCCATGTTAACAATAATTTTGCTGCACTATAAGGATGCATAAAACCCGTATGATATGCTTGCCATTACTCTATCTATGCTGAAATTTTTCAGATTTATGAAGTGGAGGAAAAATGAGACTACCAATCATGAGTAAGATCACCATCTCGTTAATTTCAGTTTAAATGCTGAGTTCCTTTTTATTTTGGTTTTCTTGCTCGGGGATGATCAAGTTTAAGCTTGGGAGGTTGATGGCTCTAAAATATAGCCATCTACGTCCATATTTAAACTGGATATTATTCATATTTTTGATGAAATATCTCTCTAAACCCTGCCACTAATGTTTAATATTCAGAGGGGTATGCAATCCTTTCTTTTATAATTTTCCTGTGCAGATAATGTCGCTTGAAGATGGGAATCACTACATTAAAGTCAAAGGTACGAGATTTCCAACAACCAGAAGAAACCAAGAGCCGTGAAGCGTAGGCAAACGCTTTAACGATCAACTATACGACCGAAGCAAAATTCCGGCTGTATAACTCCGGTCGTCTAGTTGGCGCCGCCACCGTTAGGTCAAACAGAACAACTTTCTTGAAGGTACCCCTATATAAAGAAGCCTCAGACGACGAGAAAACAGGCTAGACCCTCGCCAAAAGTCTCTGCCAGAGATCACCAGCCGCCTCCAAATCTCAAAACCCTTCTCCATCTCCATAGCCATATTCCACCACTTGTAATAGTAGATCTCTTCTTCGATTGGCCACATTGTAAGACTATTGCTATCAATCTTATGATTTTAATTACAATGTTTATGATTGTTGATCTCATCTCTATGTGTGAGTAATTCTCCTTGGGCTAAGGGCTTTGGCCTAGCCATGTAGTGTTTGTGCATGTTATTTATCATAGATGGGATCATGTATTAGTTTGTATGACATGATGATTATTGTATATTCTCTTAAGGACTTGTCAGGTACCCAAGACCCCGAGGGTTGATCCAGGTATAGGGAGTATGAGAAATGACTGATCTGCAGGTTGGGAACCCCAGTGATAGAAGGGGTAGTACGACTGTATGTGAGGGATTTACTTGGGATTAATGGTGACATCACTATGCATATCATTAGTTCTCTTCCTTCTATGGATGAGACTAGTAGGTTATTGCTATAAGTGGTTGCGGAGGCAATAGCAATTATGGATGCACTGCCCACATATAATTTATCTTGCTCTAACAAGTACATGCATACTTTATTTCTATCTTTTATTCCCATCAGATGTTTTGCACAGCTACAGGTGAAACCGAACGCCCAAGGCCCTCTCTCTCCATCATCGACAACAACAAAAAGACGCAAATTACTGGTCTGATAAAAACACAAAAGGAATTCTAAAACTCTCGAAGGTCCGTTAAAGTAACTTCACTACGCATTCGCTTTCCGAGGATTCGATACCCTAGGTCTACTAGAGAAAAAGAAGCTATACTACATTCATAATCCGGATCGAAGGTATCACCAGCCCAGCAACAGTCTAAACTAGACGCTTCTAATTTATCAATTGCATGTTTTTATGTGGTTTAGGGCTTTCGAAGATAGAACCGGTCTTACCTACGAACATGGAACCACGACAATAATAACCAAATTATTAGCAACTCGTTGTAAATCAGATATTGACTATAGTAGGAGAGACAAACACCCACTAGCCACTTATGCAAAACTAGTTACATGTCAAGCGTGGAACTGGTCTCATGTGCGAGGACATGTAAAGTTAGTCCTCGCCGCTTCATCCCACTATGCCACCAATATCCAAAATACATATAAGAAGCAATAACATGATCATCATCGCCCAAATAATCATATGTGTACTACCCGTGCAAAGCATCTACGCATAGATCAGGCTCTGATACCACTGTTGGGTTCACAACATAGAAACAAATATTTTCCTATGATGGGAACTACTGAGCACCAAGATCTATCTACTAGATACAAGCAACGGATGGATATACATCCATAGAGAACATACCCTTATAAACCGACAAAGTGTAACAAGGTTGAACTCGTGGATGATGTAGTCGAGCGCTTGCCGATCTCAGGATCGAGAAGAAGTCTAGCGCCGCAACTCAGCAGCGCATCCGCGATCGCACACACGTTCAGGCCACCGAAAAACCTTGATGACCTACAAGTATAGGGGATCGCAACAGTCTTCGAGGGAAGTAAAACCCAATTTATTGATTCGACACAAGGGGAGCCAAAGAATATTTATAAGCCTTAACAACTGAGTTTTCAATTCAGCTGCACCTGGAAACAGTCTTGCTCATAGTAGTTTATCAGTAGTAACAATTTTGTAGTTGTAATAGCAAAGTAATAGAAGTAGTAAAAGTAAAGACAATAGTAACAATTGCAGTAAACAGTAGGATTAAAGCGCGGTAGGCATAGGGATGGATGGACGGGCGTTGCATGGACAAGACAATTCATGTAACAATCAAGACATAGGGCATTTGCAGATAAATAAGATAAAGCATCCAAGTACTAAATAATCATAGGCATGTGTTCCATATATAGTCATACGTGCTCACGATGAGAACTTGCACAACATCTTTTGTCCTGCCAGCCCGTTGCAGCGGGCCTCAAGGGAATCTATTGGCAATTAAGGTGCTCCTTTTAATCGAGCACCGGAGCAAAGCATTAACACTCCATGAACACACATGATCCTCATATCATAGCCATCCCCTCTGGTTATCTCGATTCTTTTCACTTCGGGGCCTTTGGTAATGGACAACAATATGTGTATACAACTTGCAGGTAAGACCATAAACAATACTATCATCATGAATCAATAACATGTTCAGATCTGAAATCATGGCACTCGGGCCCTAGTGACAAGAATTAAGCATAACAAGTTGCACCAATGTCAAAAAGCACTAACAATAGATACTAGGCACCATGCCCTAACAATCTTATGCAATTACATGAATGATCTCATCCAATCCCTATCATCCCCATAACCTATTGTGGGGGGATTACTCACTCATGGATGGAGGAATCATGGATGGTTTATGGAGAAGCGATGGTGATGATGATGGCGATGATATCCTCCAATTCCTCGTCTCGGTAGGGTGCCAGAACGGAGTTTCTGGTTCCAAATCGCCGTTTCTAGTGGTGGCGGTGCAGCGGAACTCTATCTAGAAAAACGTCGAACCCCCTCTGTTTTTAGGTCAGAGGGCTTATATAGGCAAAATGAGAGGTCCAGGTGGAGTCCGAGGCGGCCACACCACCTCCTAGCGTGGCCTGGCCTAGCCCGCGCGGCCAAGTGGTGTGGGCCCCTCGTGGCCCCACTCCGTCTCATCTTTTGGCTTCGTGAGTCTTCTGGTAAAATAGGAGTTTTGTGATATTTTCCAGTATATTTTCTAAAAGTTGATTTCCTGCACAAAAACAAGACACCAAAGCAATTCTGCTGAAAACAACGTTAGTCTACATTAGTTGTATCCAAATCACACAAATTAGAGAAGAAACAATAACAAAAGTGTTCGGGAAAGTAGATACGTTTTGGACGTATCAACTCCCCCAAGCTTAGCTTATTGCTTGTCCTCAAGCAATTCAGTTGAAAACTGAGTGTGATAAAATAAACCTTCACGAACACAATTGCTTCATAAGATGTATATATTCTCAGCATATGATCAAATACTTAGGCAATTTATAATAAAGAGTATGCAAATAAGTTTACCCAGTAGTCATGCAAGCTATGAAGAGATTTCAACCCAATAATAATAAGCAACATGACACAATAAGCATATGAATGATTGTAGTGCTCATAAGAAGATATGATAAAGTGGTATCTCACTTGCCTTTCTTTGGAGTGAAACATAAATGCCAAGGCACCTCTGAAGTTTAAGTGAAGACTAGAAATAAAAATGTCAAAGATAGAAGTGTCAAAGTTATACCATAATTAACCGTGTTTTGGGACAAGCACATTACACTAAGAATGACAGCTATGCTCTCGAGAAGGTACTCAAAGAATAAATGGTGACTCGACATAAAAGTGAAAGAAAAGATTTGAAAAGTTTGAAAGGCTTCCAAATGTTGAAAGTATGGTACTCTTTAGCTATGAGCTCTCATTGCCCCTATCATAAGCATCTTTAGGTGATTAAGGTTAAAGTGAACAAATATGAGGATATGCTTGCAAGTTATAAGTCGAAAATCTCATGCCCTTTGCTTACGAGTACCGGACCTCATGCTACTCAACTTCAGTCACGAGTAAGTTCTTGTCATTGTAAATACATGTGTATCATAGAGAACCGCCAATGGGGTTCCTCTTGCCCCATGATACAGGAGCTATCCCATACCAAAATGACAATGCAACAGACAATGAGCATCGCAGCGATCTTTTTATTTGCTATTTGCATAGGTTTTTATTGAGGATGCTTCATAGAATGCTCAGTACGGTTATGCTGCAAGTTTCCACCATGATTAGGCATGGCTTAGGCTAGCCGCCCAGGCGTTTCTCTAACACATATACAAACTCCATGAGATTACAAGCTCCCCTTTTATTTCACACCACCGGGATCCATAAGCAAAAGAATCATGATATCAACTAAATAAAGTGCAATGTTGAAAGCGTTCCCCATGGTACATGGTTCTGATAATTCACAACTTATAAAGCGCAAGCATATACGCAACATAGATGGGCACAATGGTTCAAGTTTATTAAGTGCAAGAAAGTAAAGTGTGCCATCAAGTTTGTGAGAGCTTTACTAACTAATTTTCTCATAAAAAGCAAACATTTTTATTGGAAGAAAACAAAGCATAATATATATGCAAGGAATAGCAATAATGCTAATAGGTAGATATGGTGGACTCTTTTCGAAAATTTGTTTCTAGGGAGTTGGATGCACGAGTAAAGTTATGCTCAATGCAAGTGAAGGCTAGCAATAGAAAGGGAGCGACAATCGAGAGAGCAGTAACTGTCATAATCATGCTTGCGACAAAACAAAATTAGTAGTGGCATAAAAGTGACACAAGTACTCTGAGGAAAAATAAATCATCGAGGCTTAACTGATCTTTTGTTTAGTCATATGCATGCGTGAGCATGTGCCAAGTCGATTCAAATTAAACATTTAGAGGAGGATACGACAATGTCATACCAAGTTATGAATAGAACAATGCAAGCAATACATCTCTATGACATGCTACAAACAATTAGTGGATTGGAACTGATCATAAGAGAGCAAGAACTACTAAGCATCCATTAAATAACATACACCTTACATGAAGAGACTAAGCATGCCCATAATGATGAGTATATGTACAAAAATGAAAACAAATAGAGTTCATACCAGCCTCTTACCACACCTCGAGTTGTCATAAATCATCATTGCCTTTCACTTGTGTGACTTGAATAATAAGATAAAACCAAACTCCAAGGAGTCACTAAGGACCACTGAACCCTGCAACGAACTTTTACAAAACTAGAGAAGAACAACAAATATTTTTGGGTTTTCGATTTTAAAGACAAGAACCGAAGGAAAGAGCAAACAAAGCAAAAATCTTTTGGGGTTTTTTGAATAATCGAATCAAAGCTAAAAAGGATGAAGCAAACCAAGGCTAAAAGATAAATGTAACATCCCAATTTCAGCAACCCTGATTAGTTGTCCAAAATGCAAAAATCAGGGGGAACAAAAACCTTTTCTTGTTCATTGGTGCAGTGTTTGCTTGTTGTTTGTTTGTGCTTGTGCATGTGGGTGTATACCATATTATACTCCTTACCTCAACATCAGTTGTCAAAAAGATACTTAACAAAACTATCCTGGCTCCTTTTACACATTCTCAAATGTTCTGGAATTTCAAAAACATGAGATAAGATGCTTATGTAACCAAAACTATTTTAGTAGCTTCTATTTCCCCAAACCATGGAGAGCAACCTATTATAATCTCCTTATGTTTTCAAGACAGAACCTTCAACTACTCCTACCTCTAGGATTCTCAAAACCTTGTATACAACTTTTGAATTCTACTCTTGGTAGGGATAGCAAGGACTCTTACCTTACTCAAACTCCAACCTTTCAAAATTTCCCATCCTTACCCCAAGCTAAGCTTGATAGTAACCCTAGTAGTAGTTGATTTGTTTGTAAGATGAGTTGCCTTGATCTGCTGTCTGATGAATTGCCTTGATCTGCTGTTTGACTTGATTGCTTAGAAATAGTATGAGCTACTCTAGGATCTCATCCCTAGGATCAAGATGTTCCCAAATCACCACACCCTAAGCAAGAATACAAGATGGATCTGATCTCTAGATACTAGCTGATCATCTAGAACGCCTAACCAGACCCCTTCTGAAGTGATCCCTTCTAGAAGCTTCCAAGTCAATGAAGACCAATATCAAGCATGGATCCCTTCTACTCCCTATAAACTTCAACACCATCCACTTGATGATGCTTGGGTACCTTGCAACCCATCAAAAACATCCCCTCTCATACTCTAGTCAAAATCCTCAAAACTGCCAAATTTGACTAAGTTTGGAAACTATTTCAACATCACCTTTTTAGATGTCTCCCTTTCTCAACCCTTGTGCATTTTTGGTAATGCACCTGAACCATTTTGTTAAACATCCTAAAGACTACCAAGGACCACTCTTGCCCCTGGTTAGAACATCCTCTAACCCACTTGTTCTTGATGGTTTTGCAGGCAAGAAAATAACTATTCCTGCACATCTAGTCAACATGCCAACTTTGATAGAAGCTCACACCACCACCCCACCTTCTATGGACCAACTCCTTGCGTGTTCTACTCTTATAGGTCTACCAACATCTACTTCACTTGTTCCAAGTGGATGTTTGTGCTTCTTAAACCCACATGGTTTATAAGGCATCATGACTCATCTGGTATGGCAGCCTTATTTTCAACAAAGTTTGCCATCACTTCCAGACCACCTCAAATGTAACTAATCCAAAATCCTTCTGTCATGATCATCTATATGACTTGGTATAACCCTCCATCTCTCCCTTGCATCAAGGTGAGCACTGAGCTCCAATATCCAATAAGGTTTTGGTGGTATGAAATTAACTTCACCCTAGATCCTCAACTCCTTGTTTTTCCATATAATTCAACTTGGATTCTCCAATCCCAAGGTTGCAAATGCTTGCTACACCTTGTCTACATCATCTACCTTGATCATAAAGATTTATAAAATATTAACCATAATTATTTAGGCTCCAAATCTAATTAATCTCTTTAATAGTCAAAAGCTCCAAAACTCCTTTCCCAAAGGAAATTCTGGTTTTTGCCAAAACACTTCCCCAAGTCTAAGCACTTTTGAGGCCCATACATCATACCCTATCTTCTCACTTCAAAAATAAATATTTTTGAAGAGCTTTATTATTTCTTCTTGCCTATTTTCTTAAATGGCAGAAATGGAATAATAATAGTTTTAAATACTTTTAAGCCTCAATAAATCTTGGGAAAATTCCCCTAAGTGTGTATTCACAATTGGGACCATATCACATCAAAAACTCCACATGTCCAACTCAAAATATCAAAGGATCTCCTAGAATCTACTTCTGCCCTTTTTGAATAAATGGATTTAAGAGGACTAACACCCCTTATAAAAATCCCAAATAAATCCTAGGAATGTACCTTGACCATACACATCTACCAGTACCATATCCCCCACTTTTTCCAATGCAATTTAGTGAACTCCTTCACAAGCACTCTTGTGATCAAATTATGCAAAACAATCAAAACTTGAACTAAACAAAAACCAAATCATCACCAAGGCTGGCATCACACTTATCCACAGCACTAACACCCCCTCCTGGTCATGCTACACTATAGCCACTACTGTAGCATCACCCTCCCCCATGTCCTTTACCCCTTAAAAGGAGGAAAAGCTATGCCATTTATCGGTGTGTCCCTCCTTACATCAAAAGCTGGGCAGCAACCTTCCCCTGTCTCTCTATCTGCTCGAACCTAGGACCCTTCAGCACTCCCTTACCCCACCTATCAGCCAACATGGCTAGCCCTAGCCATCCTCCTCTCCATTTATTTCTTTTGGGCCGAAGGATAGAGAGAGGTCCCATCCTCTCAGTACAAGGCCCTACATCCACCTCTGTACCACCCTTGACCTCTCAACCGACCTCTCCACCACCCTGCTGCCCAATGGAAGGCCAGCTCCCTCCCCAAAATCCTCCTACACCTTGTCCATCATGAACCGATCTACCTCGTTTTAAATAGGCTAGAGGCCACCCCGTACCCCCTCCCTAGATCATTTCCCCCCACTCCTCCCCTCTCACCTCCCTTGTACTCCACTTCCTCCTCCCCTGCCTTTCCCTACCCGAGATAAGGAAAGAATGGCCTCTTGGCCATTGCTCAAGAGCTGAGCAATACTCTACCTCTCTTGCTCTTCTCTCTCTGCATATCACTCCCTCGAACTGCCCTTGCTCTTCTGTAGCTGACCCTGCCCTTCTTCTCAACATGCAGCGTCCCTGGAAGCAACTCCGGCGAGCTCCCTTTGGGCGTCCACGCGTGAGACGCTTCCCGGAAGCCAACAACGCCATGCCACCCATCTCCGGGACCGCCGCGGAGCACCGCGCCCCCTGTGCCCTCCCCGCCTCATCTCTGTGCCCCCAAGGTGAGTTCCCCGCCGTACCAAGCCGCTCTAGGGTTTCCCCTCTGTCCCACAGCCGCTGGAGGTAGAAGAAGGCCCTGAGCCATCGATCCAAACTTAATCGAACGGCTCAGGCGCCCCATACCCTTTCAGCGCTCGCGGTTGCTGACCCACGGGCCCCACACCCCCGGCCTTTGAACTGCTCCTCCTGCGCTCACGCCTGTGTCGGTTGGGCCGGCCCGTGTGGTCTGCTGTGTTGCGGCCCATTTGCCTCAAATTTTTCGGCCTGGCCTCCCCTCTTAGTTTTATTCTTTTCCAGATCTGCTGGAATATGGCTGCTAGGTTTAAATCAAGATAAAAATGAAAAATCACTAGTTTGTCCTATATCTAAATTTTATCAAGATCTATACTATGTTTCCATACATGTAGAATCGGCCCTTGCCAAAAAAATGAGTCCACTTATTTATGGGCATTTATTTTACACAAGGGTACCCCTGGTGGTGAATAAAGTCCTACTTGAGTTATGCAACTCCAAATGGGATATTTACAATTTCCACTGGTAGGTTTTGTAGTATACCATCTTTTGGCATTGATCTCATACAAGGTGGAGCTATATTTTCACTTTGGTAAAAATAACAAGGGATCCTCATTTATGTCTTTAGAAATTCCCTAGGTCACACCAAAGATGGTATTGACCTGATTCCAACTCTCAGAGAAGTAGTACATCAATACCTATCAAAAACCAGGAGATAAGGATTTATTGATCCTCTGTTGAATTTTAGTGAATTAAATACTTCTGTATGTGGTATTATCACTAGATAAATCATCACAGTAGTTCTGCCAATCCAAAGAGGTTGATTCCAATTTCTACATAAATGTATTATAAATGCCTACCATGTGCCCTTGGAATGAACTCAAACTCTTCTGTAGATTTAATTTGGTGAAAAAGACAAAAAACCCACAGAACTGCCTTTGGGAATTTTCTGAGGGCATTCTGGTAATTAATTTGGCATGATTCCAGCTCTAAGTGAACAAGTACATCAATCCCTATCTAACCATCCAAGGAAATAATTTTTTAAGCTCCATAACTTTTCTGGTGAATTATCTCCTAAAACTAGATTTTATTTCATTAGAATATTCATAAGAAATTAAAGAAATGTGATAAAATAGTGAAACCACTTTTGTTGATTTCATTTTATCAACACCTATATGTTGGTATCATTTTTATACAATGAGATCATACAGAATATGGTCTTGGTCCAAAACCCATCTCTTAGGTATTTTCTAGACTATAAATCCTAATGGATTTTCTTCCATGTTTCCAAGACAAGGCCAATCCTATTAAATCCATTCTTCCTAAGAACTACTGATTTGTAAACTTGTATTGTTCATTGCTTTTTGTATGTATTGATGTTTGTATGCCTTGTTTTGATTGAAGTCTTGCTTGTTTGCATGTATACTCGATGACGACGATAGTTACGCTTATATTGACGCCGAGAAGAAAAGATCTTATTATTGGTATTGGTATTCTTGGTTATCTAAAGAAGAAGTCCAGGGACAGATTGCCATATTGCTGATCATCATGCAAGCCACCTTCTTGCTCATAAGCCTTGTCCTATTGTTTTACTTATGCATGTTTTATTTTATGTTTATTTAAAACTGCATTGTTTTACTATATGTTGTTGTATATATGGTAGTGATTTGGATCCTCCAAACTATTACACTTTGGTACTACTAAGTACAACCCCCTTGCCGATACCTACTTGTCCCTAGTATGGTAGATGGTGTAATACACCATACCCCTTTTTGGAGACCCTGTTTTAGCCAAAGAAAAGCTAGAGGATGGGAAGACCCGGAAAAAGTTTTACCAAATGATTTATGATAAAACCTTGGTGAGGTGGGACCTCCCAAGAGATGTGGAGAAAGAAAAAGGTTTTGTTTTACAAAATGCTAAAGGAAATATGGAGGAAAAAGTTTTATGAAAACGCACCCGGTTCTTTGCAGTTTTGCTAGAACAATTAACCCTGTGCAACCACATTACTCTAGAATGGGACAGGGCTGGATTTGATGTTTGTCTATTCTGGTATAAGCTGCCTCGCAACAACTATAGGGGATAAAAATCCCTGGAGGGTGGGCCTTCTCACATAAGGGTCCATGTGGGACATTGACCTAGAGAAGGAACGAAGGGTCTGCGGGCCTCCACGCGTTACTATGAGCCCCTCATTGAAAGCGCACACTTGGGAAGTGAAAAAAAATGCGCTCCGGTTGGTCCTCGGTACCCGATATGCCGATGTTGATGAGAACAACACTCATAGGGTAGGCACTCATATTGGAGTGGGCATCCAGAGAGTCTTGATCGGTTACTCGACCCACGATCGGTGTAGATCAGGGTAGCGTACCCGGATGGTGTGGGTAAAGTGCGCAACCTCTGCAAAGTGTAAATCTATTCGAATAGCCATGTCCGCGGTCATGGACGGTTGGGAAGGTTGCTGTAGAGCGGTGCTGGTTTTGTTTTCAAAAAGCATTTCGGAAAAGAAATGGCTTTGGAAATGTTTTGACCATGGGATGGTCGGAAAGGAGAAAGGTTTTGACCATGGGATGGTCGGAAGGAAAAGGAAGGAGTTTGGTCGGAAGGAAAAGGAAGGAGTTTGGTCATAGGACGACCGGAAGAAAGGAACAAATGGGTGACCCAGTCCTAATGTTTCCCAAAACCTTTCAAAAAGGTTTCCAAAATGTTTTACAAAAGTTTTCAACAAAGATATGTAGATGCTATATCTACAAGAGAAACTAATTGAGAAAAGAACCTCTCTTGGAGCCCTCCTACTACCATAGCCATAATGCATATCCTCTTGTTATTATTGTTATCTTAAGGTGGTTTGCGAGTACATTCAAAGTACTCACTGGCATTGTCCCTGGCTATGAACTTGGTCAGATATCAAGAAGAGGATGGAGTTGATGACTATGCGACCTAGGACATTCTCCCAGTCAGTCGCCTGTAGGTTAAGGCATGGCTCGGGCTCTACGCTTAATAAAGTTCCGCTGATGTTGATCGATGTAGCCATAATGCCCACTAAGGTATGCCATGTATTCGTTATGTATTGGATGTTTACTTTCATACTTGTCGGTTGTGTGCCACGACTAACTGATCATGGGATCGTGGTTGTATGCATAACAGGGATTCTCGGAGGATTAATCCGGAGGCCCCACAGACTTGGTATTAGAGCCATCCTGACTGTAGGAGAACTTAGTTAGCATGGTCGTTAGAAAGGAACCTTAGTTTGAAAACCCCGACTTTCGAAAACTAGTTTCTCAATGAGTTTCAAAAAGTTCTACTTCTTCTCTTACTCTAAGTAAAGGCTTTCGAAAATGGTTTCCTTTAACTCTCGTCCAAACCTCAAACCTACGGATTTTAAATAACTAGGATCTAGAACCCGGTGAAGACAATGAGAACAAGATGAAGACAAGCAACTGCCAGGAAACACAAGGAGACTACAATATCGCTTTATCAGCGAAATCCCCATAATCAGAAGACATCAAGTGTTGCACTATCAAGAAGTGTCCAAGATACGACGAAGGCTTCATCGACAAGGCAGTAACTCCAACCTGAAGAAAGACGATATCTAGGGTCAATAGTCCTAAGAATAGTATTCCCCTACATCGCGAGTAGTTAACTCCTTGGTCCGTAGCGTTGACCGTGTTTGCTTGCCTACGTGCATCCTGTGTTGCTTGATGTGTGAGGTTTACCGAGGACATGGCGATCCCCTCGCTCTATCTGCCTTGTTTATATGCTCTGGTTTGCTTTGAATTCCTTAAAAATGTGACTCGAGGAATGATAACCCACCTAGTAACTCAGGAAGCCCCTGTGTTAGATGTCAGTAATGATACCCAGACTAACCTAGAGAGTATATGAGAGGAAAAGCATCGCAAGAACCAGGAGTTCGACATCGTCAAGTCAGAATCAACTCGAAGATTTCACCGCAGCAGGACGTCACACCTCATCAAACTCACCTCGCAAGACTCGTCAATAGCACCACACTCCCTTGTTCCTCAGTCTACTATAGCAAGAATCCCGTTGAAGCCGGACGTCGATCACCGAAGGATCCTCAGTATCCACAGGAAACCACCCGATAAGTCAACCAAGACAAGAAGTGAAGACCTAACTATGCCGACCTTCGGTACATTAGAACTTCCGACCACCTCAGGTGACTACCTATTATAGTCAAACCTACCCAAACCGACGGGAAATACCTCCCTAGAAGATCAGAACCACCCCTGAAGTCAGATGATTAGGAAGCGTGAAGACAGTTTCCCCGAAGCTGGATGCCTCTACTCTGACTGAAGATCTAACAAGAAGTCTTGTTAAACGCTAACCCTTCTAGAGCTAACTCCAGAATTCTTTGTTAGGGAACCACCCCCCACCAAGGTTTGCGAGAATAGGGCGTCACTCGAAGACTCCAATCAAGACCCAGAAAGAAGACAAATTTCCTCGAACCGCCGAGCAGCACTCCTAGACAGAAGGTTCGCACCACTCCTAAAGCCACTTAGTGAAGCTCCAAAGTGGAAAAACTGCGTCTCCCAACTCAATCTTCAGAAGACTATCTACCCGAGGATACTTCAGAAAGACCGCCAGATTTGATGCCTTCTCAACAAACAACAACCCGTGAGACATCAGAGGAGAAACTAACTGGAGATCCTACGAAGTCCCTCTTCTATTTTAGCTGCAGACTTACCGGAAGGACCACAACATCGCCAACCCCTCGGTCCCAATCGCTTAGAGGACGTACGTCTCCGATGGCTTCAACAGGCTAAGTACGAATAATAGTAGTATATAAGCCCAATAAGTCATAATTCTCGGAATACTTCCGAAGGTCTCTACTCCAGAAGAAAGATGGACGACAATCCCCAAAAACCCCATTCGATGACTTCAAGAAGGAAGGACTATGCCAACTCTCCGATATACCCCAGTCTAATCCTAAGGGGGAAAGACTGCGTCTTTCCCACAAAATAGAGTGACTCTTCGCGAGAAGCAAACTCAAGAGTTTCGACCCCAATGTCGTTAAAAGGATACACTATGACCCTAAGGAAGAGATGTGGACCCTTAGAGCGAGGTACTCCCAACCGTAGAAAAGCTAAATGTTAATTATAAATATTACTAGTGTTCTCCCTACCAAGAATGCTAGTGGCAAGATAATAACAAAAATATCTAAGAGCTGGGAGTTGAATGTTCCTTATCTTCCCGCACTGAGTTGTGCGGTCATCGTCATTTGTCACACTTCGGTAGAGCTATAGCAAATCAGCGGGTCGTCCTTGGATCTTCTTCACTGTCCCTGTCATGGCTATGCCTATAATGCTGCAAAATCTTTTCAATGGCATGGTAATAGGCATATCATAAATTTTGAATGAAAGAGTTGACTGATAAGGGGTGATAGTGAAACTTTCAACGCCTCCTGGGTGCCAAAGCGCGGTGCAATAAGATCTTCATTATATGATGACCTAAATTGAGATGTTGATCTCTAAGGCCCTCCTGGGTGCGTCTCTCTCAAATACTTCCCCAAAAGTATGATTGTTCATCTCTCCTTTTTTTCTAAAAATTTTATACAACCATTATACAAGTGATCGCAAAGTGATTACATAATGAAAGGAACTACTTATAGGGACTTGTAAAAGAGCTATACATGCACCAAAACAATTTCTCTAAGCATAGAA
Source organism: Avena eriantha (assembly GCA_910589775.1). NCBI lineage: Eukaryota > Viridiplantae > Streptophyta > Magnoliopsida > Poales > Poaceae > Avena > Avena eriantha. The sequence goes on along the minus strand of OU342746.1, from coordinate 266,031,221 downwards.
CAAGCATGCAAGCTTATATAACCTGTCACCTATAGTAGCAAAATACTCAAGATATAATATATCAATCACAAATCTACTTGGACAAGCGGAGGTGTCACATACCGGAGAACAAATGCCCCAAATATTAGCAGCAAAGATGGGCCGAACAAGGAGATCAAAAATAGCGAGAAAGAACAGTAGGAACACGAGTTTGAGCAATGAACTAGCATTTTCTCGGGAGAAAGAGAGAAGTTGCAGGTGAGAGAATAAGTGGAGGGCCAGGGGTGGCCCACACCATGGCCAGGCGCGCCCCTGGTGTGGCTGCACCACCAGGTGGTGTGCCTAACTAGTGGGGCCCCCTGGGTCACTCCAGGAACTTCTCTGGCCCTCTTTTGACGTAAAAATTTAATATGAATTTTCTTGATTTTTTTGAGAAACTTTGTTTTTAAGCAATTTTCAGGTATTGATGAATGATTTTCTAGCAGAAAGATGATTTTGGAATGATGCAATAACAAAAGAAAACTAAAACTTCAAAAGTTCTTAAACACTAATATGCAAGCAACTAGCAATAGAAAAGTAAACTAAGTGAAAACAAAAATTAAAATGGATAAAATAAAAGTGAGCAAGGATAATCATGGTGAAAACATTGTTTTGTTCATTAAAATCCCTTTGTTAACAAGGTTGATCAGGTCTTGTTACCAAAACAATTTTATATGAAACAAAACTTTGTATTCCACTAAATGATTATGTTACCTCAACCTTGATAGCAATGGTCCCAATCATAATAATTTCATAGTTTTCTCGTGGTATGGGACAATATATTTCTCCAACTTGAATGCCCTCAATATTTTTAATGAAATTTAGGCCATAAGTCTTATCAATATTCTTGGGGAAATAGACAATATGCTCCTTGTCATTAACATTAAAAGTTACCTTTCCTTGATTACAATTAATGATAGCACCTGCAGTATTAAGAAAAGGTCTCCCAAGAATAATAGACATATTATCATCTTCAGGCATTTGAAGCACAACAAAGTTAGTTAATATCAAGCAACTATGAACCACTTGAACAGGAACATCCTCACATATGCCAACAGGAATAGTAGTAGATTTATCATCCATTTGCAAAGATATATCAGTTGGTATTAATTTCTCCAATTGACGTCTTTTGTAGAGAGAGAAAAGGCATAACACTAACTCCTGCTCCCAAATCAGACAAAGCAGTTCTAACATAACTATTTCTAATAGAACATGGAATAGTTGGAATCCCTGGGTCTCCAATTTTCTTTGGAACCTTACCATTAAGGGAATAATTAACAAGCAAAGTAGAAATTTCCTCATTAGGGATCTTCCTTTTATTAGAGACAATATCCTTCATATACTTTAAATAAGGAGGCAATTTAATAGCATCAGTCAAAGGAATTTGCAAAAATAAAGGTTTCATCCACTCACAAAACTTATTATAGTGTTCGTCTTCCTTTGACTTGTGTTTCTTATTAGGAAAAGGCATTGGTTTTTGAACCCAGGGCTCTCTTTCACTACCATGTTTATTAGCAACAAAATCTTCCTTAGTGTACTTAGTATTCATAGTGTGCTTTTCAGGTTCTTCTTCAATTTCTTGCTTATCAAGAGCATCATTTTTCTCATTACCACTCTTAGTTTCAGCATTAGAGACATATATACTATTAGGATCTTTAGCAGGTTCAGAAGATTCTACAACCGTTTTATGTTTATTTTTCTTTCTCTTAGAAGAAGTACCTCTATTTTTAGTTTGTTGAGAATCCTGCTCAATTCTTTTAGGGTGTCCTTCAGGATATAAAGGATCCTGAGTGAGAGCTCCACTCCTAGTTCTAATTTCATAAGCATGTTTTTCTTTAGAAGCATTAACTCGCAAATCTTTTTGTACTTTAGTAAGCTGATCAATTTGAGTTTGAACCATTTGGAAGTGTTTAATAAGAATTTTAACATCATTGGAGGTTCTTTCCACAATATTGATAGAACTAGAGTTTTCCATTAAATGATTCTGCACTCTATTATTAAAATTATCTTGCTTAACAACAAAGATATCAAATTTTTCTAAGCATTGATCAGGAGGTTTAGAATAAGGAATATCACCTTCATCAAAATGTTGGAGAGAGTGTACCTCAATAGTGTATGAGTGGGAGATTGGCTTGCATAATTCTTCTATAGGAGGTAAATTCTTCACATCTTTAGATTTAATACCCCTCTCCTTAAGACATTTCTTAGCTTCCTTCATCACTTCATCATTTAGTTCAATCACTCCCCTCTTCCTTGGCGTTGGTGTTGGCCCAGGCACAATTGGCTCAGGTGTAGTTGACTCAGGTGTCTAGTCATCATAATTCTTGCTTATTTTAGCCATTAATTCCTCATCTTCTTTAGGAGTTCTCTTCCTAAAAACACAATCAGTAAAACTATCCAGGTATGTCCTAGATTCATCAGTTAGTCCATTATAATATATGTAAAGAAGCTCATTTTTAGGTAATGGACATCCAGGATGTGCGTGAATCAAAGCACAAAACCTTGCCCATGATTCAGGCAATTTCTCCTCTTCCCCCTATTTAAAGTCAAAAAGTTCCTGCAAAATGGCATGTCGAGCACTAGGAGGAAAATATTTCTGAAAGAAAGTATCAATCAAGCAATCAAGGTTATTAATAGATCTAGGAGGTAGATTCTTAAACCAAGCTTTAGCTTCTCCTCTTAGTGAAAAAGGGAAAAAATTAGCAACAAAGTAGGTGCGCATCTTAATATCATTAGAAAATAGGCCACTCATGGTAGAAAGCTCAGTCATATGTGCTACAACACTTTCATTTTCAGTCCCACAAAAAGGTTCCTTCTCAACAATGGTTATCTAAGATAAATCAAGAGAGAAATCATAATCCTTATGTTTAATGTTTATGGGAGATGTAGCAAACCTAGCATTAGGAGATAATTTAGGTCTAATAGTACGTCTCTCGAGAAGACTCTTAATAGCACCCGCATCATGAGGTTTTGACATTCTTCAATAAACTCATCGGTCATTTCAATATAACCGTCATCAAGATCGTAGCTCTCTCTAGGATCAGGTGAACTAACAAGTGTAGTAGTATCTTAATTAGGAGTTTCAGTGTTTCAAGCTATAGTTCTAGCAATCATAGCATCTAGAAAGGACCTAATGAACCACTCTTATCAAGCACAATAGAAGTAGCATCATAAGCATCAGAAGCAATTTCAGATTCAACAGAAGTAGCAGTATGTGTAACATGTGTATGTGGTGGTGTAAGGAGCTTACTCATCACAGAAAGTGAATCAAGAGCAACAGAGGTGTTCAAAACTGTACCTCTCCTTGTAGTGGATGGTAATATAGGAACTTTTCCATCACGAGTTTTACCCATGATGAATGGATAGCAGTGAAAAATAATGATTCCAAGTGAACTTGATAAATAGAGCTATGCTCCCCGGCAACAGCGCCAGAAAATAGTCTTGATGACCCACAAGTATAGGGGATCACAACAGTCTTCGAGGGAAGTAAAACCCAATTTATTGATTGGACACAAGGGGAGCCAAAGAATATTTATAAGCCTTAACAACTGAGTTGTCAATTCAGCGGCACCTGAAAACAGTCTTTCTCATAGTAGTTTATCAGTAGTAACAGTTTTGTAGTTGTAATAGCAAAGTAATAGCAGTAGTTAAAGTAAAGACAGTAGTAACAATTGCAGTAAATAGTAGGATTAAAGCGCGATAGGCATAGGGATGGATGGACGGGCGTTGCATGGACAAGACAATTCATGTAACAATCAAGACATAGGGCATTTGCAGATAAATAAGATAAAGCATCCAAGTACTAAATAATCAGAGGCATGTGTTCCATATATAGTCATACGTGCTCGCGATGAGAACTTGCACAACATCTTTTGTCCTGCCAGCCCATTGCAGCGGGGCCTCAAGGGAATCTACTAGCAATTAAGGTGCTCCTTTTAATAGAGCACCGGAGCAAAGCATTAACACTCCGTGAACACACGTTATCCTCATATCATAGCCACCCCCTCCGGTTATCCCGATTCTTGTCACTTTGGGGCATTTGGTTCTAGACAACAATATGTGTATACAACTTGCAGGTAAGACCATAAACAATACTATCATCATGAATCAATAACATGTTCAGATCTGAAATCATGGCACTCGGGCCCTAGTGACAAGCATTAAGCATAACAAGTTCGACCAATGTCAAAAAGCACTAACAATAGATACTAGGCACCATGCCCTAACAATCTTATGCAATTACATGAACAATCTCATCCAATCCTTATCATCCCCATAACCTACTACATGGGATTACTCACTCATGGACGGAGGAATCATGGATGGTTGATGGAGAAGCGATGGTGATGATGATGGCGATGATCTTCTCCAATTCCTTGTCCTGGCAGGGAGCCAGAACGGAGTTTCTGGTTCCGAATCACTGTTTCTGGTGGTGGCGGCACAACGGAACTCTATCTGGAAAAACATCGAACCCTCTATTTTTAGGTCAGAGGGCTTATATAGGCGAAAGGAGAGGTCGAGGCGGAGTCCGAGGCGGCCACACCACCTCCCGGCGCGGCATGGCCTGGCCCGCGCGGCTAGGTGGTGTGGGCCCCTCGTGGCCCCACTCTGTCTCATCTTCTAGCTTCACGAGTCTTGTGGTAAAATAGGAGTTTTGTGATATCTTCCGAGATTTTTCACGAAAGTTGATTTCCTGCACAAAAACGACACACCAAAGCAGTTCTGCTGAAAACAACGTTAGTCCACATTAGTTGTATCCAAATCACACAAATTAGAGAAGAAACATGTAACATCCCAGCATTAGAGCTTAGAAATAAGCTGAGAGAATTTGTGTGCATTGCATTCATGCATAGAAAATCCGGGAAATTTTCACGTAAAACTAAATAAGTCAGTGAGGGATCGGGATCTCCCTTGCTCTGATGGCAGCATCCGGACAAGTGCGATATATTTCGACATGACCTCCACTGTATCTTCTCTTTTGAGGGGGTATCCATTCAAATTTAAACATTCAAAAGTTATGTTTGAACTCAAATAGAATTTGAGATGAATATGGAAAATAAATTGCCATAATAGAATAAAGTACATCTTATATGAATATATAATACATTACCCTTTATAATAAAGGTACTTTAAGACAAATGAAAGATTACATTAATAAATGAGAATACACAAAAATATAAATTACAAAAGTAATGTACAATATCCAATTAGAAAAATAAAATTACACAACAAGAGAATGTAATAATCTTTATCACAAAGGTAATACTATAATGTTTTACACTTTAGAAAATACAAAGGAAAGTACTGGTATAATAAAACGGTAATCCTACTCTAATATTTATCTCTTCTTCTCTATTTCTTATTCCCTGCAAAAAGAAAAACAACAAGTTATATAAGTGAGATTTAGCCAATAAATCCAAGATGAAGGAAGGAAATCAATTACATGCACTAGGAAATCATGTTCATGTCATTTTTTTGATCATCTAAAAATTACATATATCACTCGTAGTAGCTTGAGTTCGAATTAATCAAGTAAAGTAGAGAAAGAAGTATTAGGAAGGCAACTCAAATGTCCCATAACCAAAGAATCGGCACCAGCTCCTTATTAAGAATAAACTAACATTTTTTATAAACATTGACATTATGTAGTCAAGAGGAAATTGAATCAGTATCCACAAGTGAATAATAATTAAGCCCATATTTAGTTCCAGGCATAAAAATTAAATAGTTATCCTCAGATTCAAGTTCAAGTACTAATAGTAGCCTAACATGAGTTTACACTTGGCAATCAAGAAAGAAAGAAACTAGTGATACACATGGATAAACATCATAACATCCGAAGCTTGCACTGGGAAGAGAAGAAAAGATACTTGGTGACATGCACCAGATTGGGGCCACATGCAAGCAGCTCTATCACTACATGCATAGCATGTGTTGTCACCTCCACAACAAAAGGACCAGTGCTATATATAAAGGTAATCAGCAACCACCTCAACACACACCCAGCCATAGCTCTTATTCTCCACATCAGTAGAGGAATTTGTGTAGCTTAGTTTGGAACCATTTATACTAGCCAGATCTCACCAAAAACCAAGAGCACATCAAGAACAGCTACAAGGCTAGAGCTAGATCTTGAAAAGCAAATCAAGACACTAGGTGGTGGAGGAGTAGGAACAGATCCAACTACTAGGAGGAGAAGGCTTCCACAAGAAGTGTTACTGACCATCAGCAGGCTATTCCAGATTCTAGAAGAACAAGTTACAAAAGAAATAGGCTGCAGAAGATCTAAGGTAGAGAGAAAATCTTTAGATGATCAAGTGCATAGAATATACATTCTTACTAGTTTCAGCAGAAAGAAATATTTTAGAAAGAGTAGGGTTGCTAGAACACAACTAAATATATACATCTATCTATTTCTAAGATCACTTTAGCACCTCTCAAGCATTCAAACCATCTAGCAAAGTATCTACCTGATCTGGAGCCATACTACATAGATCTAGGTGATCAGGTGATCATTAAAAACTCAAGAACACACCATTAAAACTTAATTATAGCAAGTTTACACCTCTATAACCTTTCAAATAGTATGTATATCTTAAGAACTCTACTCTTAGTTATAAAGAACTAGTAGAACATACAAAACAATACAATATCCAGTGAGGTTAGCAAATAATTAGCACCAAACCTTGTGTTCACATACTTATGATCAAGTGTTTGATCTAGCAAATAGCTTGGAAACTAACAAGTGGATTTATACACAACACATACCTGTTGTAGCTCTCAAGCACTTCACATACACCCTGGTTTGGAGAACACCACATATATCCTATTAATATTCATTCCTGCACATCACATACACCTCTGTTATAAATCAAAAGCTTGCATCTCCTGTGTATATGTATTGCAGCACATCACCTAGACACATATGTATCTCTTTATGATACAAACACATAAATCTCTCCAACTAAAGCAATCATCAGATTAGAGTTTAAGCTCTAATCCAAATTAAATCAGTGTGACTTGTATAACATACACACCAAACCAATGTGCAATGGAATACCACGAATAATAGAAGTAAGAAATCAACTGGATGCATAACCAGTGATATACTAAGAATTGCTTCTGAATGTTTAGATTGCAGCAACAGTAATATGTACTCTAAGACCTAGAACTACTAGAGACAGATTTAAATATCCAAAAGGTATGATCATTAATTAGCCACTTATTCTAATGTGGTATGATCCAATTCAATCAACAAAATGACCATTTGTAGGGTCTCATTACTTAGTAACTAGCAAAGTAACCAGATCATTTTTATTTATTCCTAGCACCTACATCACCAACCAATAAACATCACCTACTACAGCCAGTATACCTCTCTAGATCAATTGCTGGAAACCATGGATGCATAGTAGACATACCAAGACCGAGTGATACCCAATCGTCTTTGGACCTAATTAAAACACCAAGAGCTTGTACATGATATCCATTCACTACTCAATTACTTGGGCATATCAGGAAACTAATTAAAACATTACCATAGTATGATACTAGGTAATCATTACCAAAAGAACATGACAAACTGTAGCTATTTGTTCTACCAGGCTCAACTAGAAGCTCACTAGCAGTTCACATAGTCCTAAATTGCCATCACAACTATTGGTAGCAAACACACCACCATAACAAAAATTGAAGCCATCATTTAACATAACAATTATCAAAAGATCAATTAGGCCAAGGTCAGCTAACACTAATATCCGTTATATGATAATCAAAACTAATTAAATCAAGCAACTGATGTGTATGTCTATGAATCTGAACCTAAACTAAAGGGGAAATTTGAGACTTACCTTACTGTAGTCGATGTAGGAGGAGGGGGCAGCCGTAGCCTACCACCTCACCAGGGGGAGAGAGGCCATGGCTAGCCCATAGGGGCAGCTGCACCGCACCATCTGAGGCACTTGCAAGGTGGTCGTCGAGGTTGAATCAATGGGACAAGAGGTCAGGGTTGTTCTAGATCTTGTAGGAGATGACAAGGAAGTTGTGGTCGTCTTCGACGAGCAGCCGATGGTGTGGAGGTGCTGGTGTCACGCCAATGACCCAAGCCGTGGCGGCTAGGGTTAGTCGTGGGCAAGGAGCCGTGCGGATGCAGGGCGGTGACGAGGAGATGGGGAACTGGCGGAGAAGACCATGGAGAGGCGGCACCAGCAGACAACATCAGTGGAGACGGACGGTGGTGGTTGGGAAAGCGAGAGGCGGTGCTGGCGGCGGTGGGTGTCGTGTGTGTGTGAGGGTTGTGTGCGTGCCTGAATGCGTTGAGTGAGAGAGGAAGAGAAAGATGGGGGTGGGGCTTGATCTTAGTTTGGGCTGGGCCGACCTAGTGGGCCAAGACCACTTGGTCCAAGTGGAACAGGCCCATTTTTCCTGAACAATGCACAACCCAATTATTTATCCCCACAAAAAAATCAATTTCTTATTTCATAAATTACCAAAATACCCCTAAACTTATTTTAGCCTAGAAAAATATAGAAAATTCCTAAAAATATATGTCATATATCAAAATGATCACAAAATGATATGTGCCTAGGAAAAAATATAACTTTACTTATTTAAGCTAAGTAAAATGTGAATAAATATTAACACCCTTAAATCCTTAATAAAATCTCATAAATTAAGGAAAAGTCTAAAAATGAATAAAAACATTTTTGCATATGAAAATAAATCAACTATTTTACAAAAATACTAACTTAATTTGTTACATATAAAACTTGGAACAAATAGTCAAGTACATTTAATCATTTGTAGAATTTTGTAAAAATAAAAATAATACTTAAGAATAAATAAAAATCATTTTTAAGATCTTGAGTAAATATATTTTACTTGAAAAATACTAAAAGTATTTTCCTAAAGATTTTTATGATTTTAAGGAAATAAATCCTTACCTATTTTATAAAATACTTAGTTTGTAAATTCTATAAAAACATCTCTTAAATAAAATAATAATAATCACAATTCTATATAAAACACCTTAAATCTCTAATAACTAAATTTTAAGTCCAAAGCTATAACTTGGATCTATAATAAAACTTAAGTGTAACTTATTAACCTTACAAAATTCTTTTAAAATCATAAATCCAAACTAAACTAACAATTTTAAGTAAATTTTGAACATCATAAAAATGAATGCTATTTATCTCTTAAATATTCTTAAAACATGATTCTATCTCTAATAGTTTATTCAAATCATCTAAATTTACTTTCCTTAATAAGATAAACTATATTCATAATAACAAATCACATTTAAACTCATTATTCACTTAAGCTGAAAGTGAATGATCCTATACCTTCAAACACACTTGTTGTAAGGTTTAATGCTTATTAATCTTTTAAAAACATCACACCCTAGATCTAATTATGTTTTTATAGTTAACTTTTGTCTATTCCAAATTAAGTCATAAGGCATCTCAAATCCAAACTTATCGAACAAACGAAAATGACACCGATCACATTCTATTAACTATAAATATTGACTAAACCTTATCAAAGAGACCTTTTCTTCCAAAGTTATTCGTTTTGCCACCTCAAACAACAATCTAATAATAAGTTCTTCAACTCTTATCAACCTAAAACATGAACTTCCATAATGGTTACATAATACCAAATAACTCTAATCATGTGTTGTTATACTTACTTTGAATCATACATGTTAGTAATAAGTTCCTTGTATTTATATTCGTTTGTAAAGTAAACTTATAGACAAACTAAATCTTAAAGAAATCACCCAAACTTAACCTATTCACTATATTGGGTATTACTCCAGGGTTTTCCAAACTACATTACATTAGTTATGCATAACTGCATCTTGCTTCTTTAAACATTAGTCCTTACCGGACCAATGGTGCTGTTTACAGAATTTGGGTCTTCTATTATCTCGAAGACCGCGAGTGCATAATCTTGCAATCACAAAAGGCAAGTTCACAACTTGCTCATGTCCTTTGATTATTTTCTATCAAATGCTTGTAGCTCAAATGTTGTCATCACCTGCATTTCAAAAAGGTCAGAAAACACTATTTTCATAATAATATGATTATGGATTATTTACCAAATTATAATAATCTATTGATACAGTTCCAGTGGTAAAGGAACATAATATCTAGGACTTAACAACCAATGTCACCAGTGATTCTAGCGCCATATATTACGCGTCAACCATAAGACTTGGAATGGGACGAGAAAGTTAGATGTATCTTCTCCCTTTCGTATGGACGAATGACCTTATCGTGAGGCTATTGATTTCTCGTGGAGTTCCAAAGAATCCAGCACATGGGTGGGACCCCTTAGTTCCCCAAGAGCTAGGTGTCTAGATTATCTGTGCATCTCTGACTGGGTTTGTGTTCACCATAGTTGATGGTGACCGCCAGACAGAGCTGCGTATAGAGTCTCCGAGAGGCTACCCAAAGAGTAACCGTGGTAGTTGTCTCCAGGGATCATGTCTCATACGGGGTCGCGGAGAGGGCAACGATTGGCTTGGATCTTAGACTGGGCCCCAGACCAAGGAAGTGTGGACGAGAATGCAACTCGGTTGTGCAACAAAGCTAAGGTTTCTTGTGGGAAAAGTGATGCACCTCTGCAGAGTGTAAGAATTGTGACATGTTACTCCCTGTTCCGGGAAGGAGCTATGAACGCGGCAGGAAAGGAACCCCCACGAAGGTTCTGGTTAACCTATGAAGGCTATCGGACATAGTTTTTAGAATAAAAGCAACCTTTGAAGAAATATTTACGAAAACCTGCATTGCCTACGACCTTTGGTCTGTGGCTGTAGAGATAGTGCATCATACCCTCCTTTTTAGTGAACTTGCTGAGTACACTCGTACTCAACCATATCTTCTTAATCCTTGCTAGGTTCTAAGACATTGAAGATGACGTCAACATCAATTTCTGCTCAGGAAACCATCATCGACAACTCAAGTTCTTCAATAAAGTCAATGAAGTCAACATATACATCAGCTGAAGTGAAGATAAAGTGTCGGTTTAGATAGGAGTAGATTCTCTAGCCATAAAACCTATTTCTATAGAGCATTGCAATAGCAGCAATGGCAATCCAAATAGTTTAGATGCTAGTCTTAGTTACTAGATATTTCTGAGTTATTATTTCCGGTTCTTCTATGTAAGAAGTTCTTTTTCTCTCTTTAACCTAGAGTGTTCTCTGGATCTTTTGTAAAGAGTCGAGTTGTAATCTATAGTCATGTCTTGGACCTGTTGTGTTTTTGTTGTACCACTCTGAGGGATGTAATACTAGTGAACGGTGTTTCATTGGTGTTATGTCAACGACTATAGTGTACTACATCATGCAGTGGTATGCTGGGTCACCGCAAAACAATAGCAAAAGTGTTCAGGAAAGTAGATACATTTTGGACGTAGCAAACCTCCACCTCCTCGATCTAGAAATGCAGCGGAAACAACAACTCCTTCCAGATGAAATGCCACCGGGATCATGTATCTCGCTAATCCGAGACCATGGGGAAATAATTCTATTGGGGGAGAGAGATCCTTCATGATGAGGTGTACATTGTGAGGAGCAGAGGGGGGCCTTCTATAGTGGAGAGGGGGGAAGCCCCTCCCATGGTCAGCAGGCAAGAGGAGGTGCACCCACCTCTTCCACATTCATGTGGTGGAGCTCCCACTCACATAAATTAGCCTGCACCCAAAATTCCACTTACATGCATTAAATTTCCACCAAATTTAATGCACTCTCATTTAATAAAACTCTTTTATTTATTTTATTCAGAATTTTGTTCATTACTTTAATTAACAAACATTCACATAAAACCCCTGCAATATTTCAATATCACATGCAGAACCAATTTCAGCAATTTCACCTGAAACAGTACCGGTGGCCATTGAAATAATTCTAGCGCTTTGCAAATCTTTCATCTGGAACACATTTGCTCCAAATGGTGTTGGTATCCCTTAAGTGTGTCACCATACAGTTCACGAATAATGCAGACATAACTGAGACCCTTCACCGATCAATAATCAGAAGCGGGACCTAGAGATCCATACTAACTCCCACACATTCAACGATGACTTCTGTGATCGTGAGAACCTTTAACGCTAGTAAATAAATCCCTTTGTCTCGAGATACATTATATGTCCGAGATTCGATCATCGGTATCTCTATACCTAGTTTGATCTCGTTGCCGACATGCACTCTTTTCTCGTTCCCGTGATATAACATTCTAGTGATCACACCACTTGCTTGCAAGCTATCTTAATGTGATATCACGGAGAGGGCCTAGCGTATATCTATCCGTCATCGGGATGGACAAATCCCACTCTTGATCCATGAGCCTCTACATAATACCTTCGTAGCACTAAACCCACCTTTATAGTCACCCTGTCACAGTGTGACGTTTGATGTTATCAAGATACTCGTCTAGTGTTAGTGATTGACATGATCTCATGGTCTAAGGACTAGTATTACTTCGTATGATGTTATAGCAATATAAACACAATGACTTTCGTTGTAATGATATACTTCGTATGAATGTTCATCACATCATTCCACCAATATTGTGACCACGTTATTAACAACTTCCAATGTCCATGATCAAAAACCTTTATCATCTTGTTAATCAACGAGCTAGTTTATAAGAGAGGCATAACTAGGAACTTTCTATTTGTTTATTAAGCACATATGTATTAACGTTTCCAACCTAATACAATTATAGCATGCAAAATAAACATCTATCATATACTTGGAATACATATAATAACAACTTTATTATTGCCTCTCGGGGCATATTCCCTTCAGAAACCACATGCCATATTCTTACCAATATTTCAAAACCAAATTGAACCTTTTTCGAAACCATTCAAACCATATCGAGCTATGCTGAACCTATTCTTACAAAGCAAACCCCCATAATCATTTTTAAAAACAACTGAAACCACAAATAAATGTAACCATAGACCCATGTTTCATTAAATTGAAACCATACAAGCATGTTTGAAACTATTGAAACCATCAAAACCAGTTTGAATTAATTGAAACCACCACCACCTTTTTGAAACAACTGGAACCACAAATAACATCTTATAATAATTCGAAACTGACTGCAGGTGCACAAATCGTTTATAGCTAGTTTTGAAATAAAGATATCGATCCCACATGGAGCAGGATTCTGAAGTCTAATAACTCTTCAAATAAATATTACGATAGAAATGCTAAATAAAGTTCTAAATAACAAGATAAAATGCGAGTATTGTTTAAAAGAGGGTTTTTGGGTTTTAGGTATAAGAGCAACAATAAAGTAAAGTAAAATAACTGAATACAAAAAGAAAGTATCGCGTATGTAAGAGAGATTGGAACTGCAATAGGGGAAAAAGTGTTCTTAGGAAGTAGCGGATACACCACTAGCATTATAAGGAGCTAAATAAAGATTATTATAATGAACATTCTCAACTATGTATGTGTGAGAGGAACTCCGTATTTGGACAAATAGGCAGCAACCGCTGCTCACATCATCCTCATAACCACATCAGTCAGCAATCGACATCAATCGAATTAGTGCGCTATTAAGGGACGTAATGCCGTAGGACGTATCCCATGGCATGGATTGTGTTCCATTAGTTTCCTTGGTTTCCCAAGTTGATGCGTAAGGAGTGCCAACAACTTTATAGTCACTGTAAGTGCTAACACACCTCCGTCTACCAACAAGTAGTTCCCTCCATCAAGTCCCCACGAGATGCAAATATTGAGAGGCCGACTACTCTCAACATCAAGATGTAGAAAATCTAACACATGGTCACAATGATGAATACATAATATACTTTATCTTATTTCAATCTCATACTAAGGTTTCTCCATCTCCCCAAGAACTAATGATCTACTTAGACATGGAGGCAATCAACATCATGGCAATAATAATGGAATCTATCATAGATGAATAGTACTTGTATAAATCCACAACGAGTACGGAAATTACAACAAGATCTATATAAGATGTAGATGGGATGGATGGAGATGGTGGTGATGCAGCAGTGGATGATGAAGATCGATGCCTTAGCCTCCCGGATCTGCGTAGGGTGAAGATGGATACTTGGTGGATGAGTTCCCCCTCCAGATGCCTTTCGGAGGTGAGGTTTCGGTGATTTCTAGGTGTTCTGTATGTCGTCTCCCCGATCCAGTTGCACGGGGTGAAACTATGTGAGGAGGCGGAGGCGGAGGCGGCGCTACGGCCGGAACTATGCGTTAGAAAATTTATTCCGGTCGTATAGTTGGTCACTGAACTCTCTGCCTCCTTTATTCGCTTCTGGTTTTCTTCTCATATTATTAATATTTCCCATATAAGCGGTTTAAGTTGTTTTTGAATCTTTTTCTCCTCAGTACAACTGCTCCAAGAATTGTATCCATTGGATCCATCATATGTCTTAATCCTGGTGAAAATAGACATAAAATGTGCGCATGAGCGCCATAAAATACCAAGATCCTACATCTACAATGCAAAATAGTAGTGTAAAACATGATGCAAATATGCACTCATCAACTTCCCCAAGCTTAGACTCTTGCTCATCCCGAGCAAGTTTAGCTTAACGGATGTGATCCTCATATTCATGAAGTTGAGTCGATAAAATAAATGAGGTAGTTGTTGCATGTGTTTATCATATACGATACATAGGAATAATTTCATGAATAGTACCTTACTCGAACAATCTGAATAGTATTAGCAGGCTTCCACACCTTAGTGTTCAACAGTTCATAAAAGATGAATCTCAACATAATGTAAAAGTATCCGGTTCAACTGAATGAGTTAGCAAGGTAGTCCCAAGTGTTTTTAGGATCAATATATTCACTTGGGATTCAAAATCTTAAAAGTGTTTCTTTGTCATACTACAATATGGTGGTGTATGCCTTTTTGCTCTTTGCACACTCGCTCTTTTTCTTCTTTCTTTTCTTTGTATGTATATGCTCACACTTTTGTTTAAGTGTTGTGCAAATAAGCTAGCCATACATTCCACTTCATGTAGGAATTCAAAGTTTGACGATCTCAATTATCAAATTCCAATTGTATATGAAGCATACTTATGACTTGAAGATCCTACCTCGAGTTGTTCTCACTCTATTTCGATAGCACTTTCATTTTTCTTTGTTCAAGGGTTCTTTTTCAACTCAATTGTATAGATAATTTTCTTTTGTAAATCAAACCGTAGACTTACAACATATTGACCAAATTATCTTTATGTGTTCCATTGATACCAATGGTGTGGAAGACTCCTATTGCTATCATCAAGTGCAAGTAAAATTATACTCAAGTCATTCATATATCCAATAAAACAAACACAAACTCATGATTGCTCCATATATAATAATAAACTTGGAATTTCATTAAAGGGATCGACTATTCCTGAAGGGAATTCTAATGATGCAAACTTTATTGCTAGTTTGAACTAATGCAAAAATAGTAATAAAAACTAATAAGATAGATTACAAGGTCTTAAAGATCTCCCCAAGCTTGGAATCAAGCCAGGCGGGATCATTGTTGTAGATCACTGTGGCGCCATGGCGTGTAACACCGTGGTGCGTAGCTTCTTGTTGGTATCCTCCAAAGCAGCGATGCAGCTGTAGCACCTGCGCAAATCAGATTGCAAAGTGTCCACTCTATCTGCAAGCTTAGTCACCAATAGGAGCAGGCCTTCCTTCTTCTCCATCTCATTGAGACGGTGACGGACTTCAATGCGATGGAGTAGCTCCTGCTTCTGATATATCTCTAGTGCCCGCACACAATCCTTGGTCCTAAGAACAACTTCTTCTTCCTCATCCATAATTGATGGATCAGGGAAGTGGAAACCATACCTCCACTCTTCTTGAGGCTTTACCTTCATACGAGCACCAGTGGTAGGCTTCATGGTTGGCACCTTGGCTCGCTCGCTAACACCTGCACTAATATTATGTATTTCCTTATGCTTGTGCGACCTCGGATCTGTGGTGATGAACTTGACCATCTCCACACGCCCTTTTCCATGCGGCTTGCGATATTCTCTTTCTTGCTGAGCTTTCTTCATTGCCGCCTAGTTGATCTCCGAGGGGTCGTAGACATCGTCACTGGAACCATTGTTGTAGTAGCTTGGCTCGACGTACTCCTTGTACCTCGGGCTAAATCTCTCCACCTCCTCATCATCGTCCTCCATGGACGGGCTGCTAGAGCCGTCTCTGGAAGGAGCAATGAGCCCCATGGGTTTCCCGCGGTCTGGGACGGGATGGCGCATCACTAGATTGGTTCCTGGTGATTGTGATTTAGAGAGAAAGACAATGGTAGTATATAAGGGGGGTCAGAGGTCGGTAAAAATCACGAGAAACACGAAATTATTGCCCAAGAAAAGAATCTGAACAAAATAGGGAAAGAAATCACGGATTTGGAAGAGTCCTGCCCCGTAAGGACCAACTACACGGGCGCGGTCCGTATAGCTCTGGCCATATAGTTGGTTCGGGGCAAATATTTCCAAATATCTCGAGTCCAGGTCGATTAAATCACGACTCGGAACCGACAATAGCTTTTTTAATGAATATCGAAAAGACAAATGAAAGGTGTCTGAGAGTTTAACGACCAACTATATGGCCGGAATTTTGGCTCTGGTCGTATAGTTGCAACCGTATAGATATAGACATAAAAAATCAAAAGTGTCCGAGAGTTTAACAACCAACTATACAGACGGAATTTTGGTTCTAGTTGTATAGGTGCGACCGTATAGATACAGACACCCAAAATCGAAAGTATCGGAGAGTTTAGCGACCAACTATACATCCAGAATTTTGGCTCCGATCATATAGTTACGACTGTATAGGCTTAGATATCGAAAACAATTTCATGAAGATGATGTAGAGAGTTTAACGACCAACTATACAATGGGATCTTCCTCTTCGGTCGTATAGTTCCACCCGTATAGTTGGTAAAAACCCTCTAAAACTTTAGAAAAACACAAGGAATTCAAAGAAAAAAATTCAGAAGTAAAATTTGTGAAGACAAATCACTTATTTGGGCAAGAACACTTACCTTGCACTTACCGTTTTCTTATTCTGGGATGAAAAGTTCCTCCAACAACAAAGACTTCTTCTTTCTTAGAGGAATTAACCTTAGTTCATTGAGTAATTCTCGTAAACGAAAATCACTAGGACTAAAGTTCCTCTCAACAAGATTGGTGTCTTGTTGGGCAAAAATGGACACTGCATCTAGCATCTTTATTTATTGCCTCTGCATAATATGCAACTCAAATTCTTGAAGTGAAAGAATCCAACGGATCAGTCTTGGCTTGTGGTCTTTCCTCTCAAGGAGTTTTTTTAAACCATCATGATCCGTATGAACTCTTACTTTTGCATCAACTATGTAAGAAAAAAATTTATCACAAGAGAAAAATATAGCAAAAAGTTCCCTTTTTTCCTTAGGGTAATTCTTCTGAGCACCATTTAGAGTTCTACTAACATGATGTATAATGTTAAATCCGCGACCAATATGTTTTCCTAGAGTTACTCCTACAACATCATCACTAGCTTCGCATATTAAGTCAAAGGTTGTATCCCAGATAGGTGGTTTAATAACAGGAGCACATGATAAAGCATTTTTGAGTTTATCAAAGGCTTCAAGACATTTATCATCAAAATTAAATCTTACTCCCTTTTGCAAGAGGTTAGTCAAAGGTTTAGATATTCCAGAGAAATTTCTAACGAACCTTCTATAAAAACCCACATGACCAAGTGACGTGGGTATACCCTAGGTTTTGGCATTAGCCCTATTGCCTCAACCTTAGCTCTATCAACTTCAATTCCCTTACCTGATAACTTGTGTCCAAGGACTATACCTTCTTTGACCATAAAATGGCACTTCTCCGAGTTTAGAACAAGATTGGTTTCTTTGCAACGCTGCAAGACTCTTTTGAGATTATCCAAGCAACTAGTAAATGAAGTTCCATAGACAAAAAAGTCATCCATAAATACTTACATTATAAGTTCTATAAACTCTGAAAAAATAGCAGTCATGCATCTTTGAAAAGTAGCTGGAGCATTACATAAACCAAAAGGAATACGTCGGTAAGCATGTAAACCATAAGGACTAATGAAAGTTGTTTTAAGTTGGACATCCGGATGAACATCTATTTGAGAAAAACCAGAGTATCCATCCAAGTAGAAAAAATGAGTATGGTTTGCTAACCTTTCTAAAGTTTGATCTATGAACGATAAAGGATAATGATCTTTCCTAGTTTCTTTATTTAATTTTCTAAAGTCTATGCACATCCTATGCCCAATAATAGTTCTAGTAGGTATCAATTCATTGTTTTCATTAGGAACAACAGTAAAACCACCCTTCTTAGGGACACAATGAACATGACTTACCCATTCACTTTCTTTAATAGGGTAGATTATACCTGCGTTCAGTAGGCGTACAATTTCTTTTCTTACCACTTTCTTCATTTCAGGCTTCATTTTTCTATTAAATTCCGCAACTGGTCTAGCACCTTCTTCCATGAATATTTGATGGATGGTTATCATGGGACTAATGCCCTTCAAATCATCCATTGAGTACCTAAAGGCCTTGCGATGCTCCTTAAGTATCTTCATGAGTTCTTCTTCTTATTCTCCTAAAATTTCAGCACTAATAATAATAGGAAATTTATTTGTATCATCTAAAAACCTGTATTTTAGATTATCTGGTAGAGTCTTCAACTCTGGGGGTGGTAGTTCCTTGTCCCCTCTCTTTTTGGATCCTCAAAAGCCTGATCAGTTGGAGGTCCCATAATAGGAAGTAAATCGAATTAATGTTCTAGTTCTCCTAGGGACTTGTCCTCCATAATTATTTCTTCACAATTTGGATCTTCATTTATTTCTTCTCATTGATTACTAAAGAAAAGAGCCACCATTTCCTCAATGGTTTTCTCTTCCTCTTCTTCTTGTGGAGGCCTATCTTTAAATTAAAAAAGTGGAATTCATTTTCTGCTCCCCCAAGCTTAAGAGACACAATCTGCTTCTTGCAATTAACATAGGCACCTATATCACCCAAAAAATTTCTTCCAAATATAATTGGGCAAAGAGTGTCAGCTGGCATATCAACAACTACAAAATCAATAGGAATTTTTTTGTTGCTAATTGTGAAAGTTGCATCTTCAACTACTCCCATTGGAATTCTAAGATTTTTATTGGCTAACATAATTGTAATATCAGTATTTTCAATTGTAGCCGGTTCTATTTCTTCTTTTATTTCTAAGTAGAAATCATAAGATATAACATTAACTTCAGTGCCAAGATCGCATAAACCATAATGCAAGGTTTCTTTAAATATGCAGGGAAGAATAGGCTTACCCACATATTTTACCTTTGTTTTACCTTCAACCAATACAGAAGTCTCTTCATCAAGTTCAGTTGTGTTACAATGTGCATACATAGCCATAATTTCTTCCTTGGTTACCTCTTCATCTTTGGTTTCTTCTAGATGTTCCACGACTTCTAGCATACTTTCTTCTTCCTTCTTTTCCTATACTACTTTGACCTGTTCATATATTCAGTAATATGCTTTTTTGCAGTGTTAGGGAAAGGCATCTCGTGTATTGGTTCTAGGGAGGCCAGTGTTGCTTTATCTTCTCTTTTCTTCTCGAGTTCGGGTGGTGGATCATACTTGACCAGACCCTCTTTTGGAGCTTTGATATGTTCCATAAAAGCTTTAACAACTTGCAACACAGGATCTGAATCCAAGTAAAGTTCCTTAGATAATTCTTTATCATGGACTTTTTTATTATAGTCAAGAATGCAATCATGCTCTATTTCTATGCCTCCTTCACTTCCTATACCAAAGTTCCATGAAACTCTATGATCACGAATTCTATTAAGTAAAGCCCAAGCTTTAGGTATATGAAGATTCATAAAGGCTCCTTCCGCGAAAGAGTGTAGTTCAATTTTATTAGGTTCGATTAAACCGACATAAAAGATATGCAATAAATACCATTCAGGTAAATCATGATGAGGACATAGACGTAATAAATCTTTAAATCTAATATAAGCTCTTACTAGTCCTTCATTAGAACGATTCCTCCAAGTCATTATTAGACGCCTGATTCCAAAATATTTTGATAATGGATAATATTTTGCTAGAAATTCACATGCTAGATTATCCCAAGTAGTAGTGGCTTCAGGGGCAGAGATCTATACCATGAGAGAGTTGTACTTGTCAAAGTCTGACTAAAAAGTTTAACCCTTACCTCATCAACGGTATATCCCGTCAATTGAAAAGTGCCACATATATCTTTGAAACATGCAATATGCTGGAATGGATCAGGATCTTCTTCATCTCCAGTAAATTGCTTCTTGTGTAAAATACCAAGTAGTAGAGGATTTATTTCAAACCTCCTTGTCTTCTCATTGGAGTTGTCTCTTTTGTAAATATCATAGGGCTTCCCAAAGTAGTTGAGTGGGCTAGTACTAGTCATATACTCAAGACAAAATTTAGCCAGACAAAACTAAATAAGCAAAAACTAAAAGACCTACAACGCTTAGCTCCCCGGCAACGGCGCCAGAAAATAGCTTGATGACTGCTAGTGCACAGATCGTTTGTAGCTAGTT
The DNA here is from genome assembly GCA_910589775.1 of Avena eriantha. Classification (NCBI taxonomy): domain Eukaryota; kingdom Viridiplantae; phylum Streptophyta; class Magnoliopsida; order Poales; family Poaceae; genus Avena; species Avena eriantha. Next base: position 266,010,598 of record OU342746.1, on the reverse strand, counting down.
TCGAAATAAAGATATCAATCCCATAGGGAGAAGGAGTTTGAAGTCTAATAGCTCTTGAAATAAATATTACGATAGAAATGCTAAATAAAGTTCTAAATAACAAGATAAAATGCGAGTATTGTGTAAAAGGGTGTTTTGGGGGTTTAGGTATAAGAGCAACAATAAAGTAAAGTAAAATAACTAAATACAGAAAGTAAGTATCGCGTATGTAAGAGAGATTGGAACTGCAATAGGGGGAAAAGCGTTCTCAGGGAGTAGCGGATACACCACTAGCATTATAAGGAGCTAAGATAAAGATTGTTATCATGAATATTCTCAACTATGTATGTGTGGGAGGAATTCTGTATTTGGACAAATAGGTAGCAACCGCTGCTCACATCATCCTCATAACCACAACAGTCAGCAATCAACATCAATCGAATTACTGCGCTATTAAGGGACATAATCCCGTAGGACGTATCCCATGGCATGTATAGTGTTCTTTTAGTTTCCTCGGTTTCCCAAGTTGATACGTAAGGAGTGCCAACAACTTTATAGTCACTGTAAGTGCTAACACACCTCCATCTACTAACAAGAAGTTCCCTCCATCAAGTCCCATGAGAGGCAAATATTGAGAGGTCAACTTCTCTCAACATTAAGATGTAGAAAATCTAACACATGGTCACAATGATGAATATCATAATAGACTTTATCTTATTTCAATCTCATACTAAGGTTTATCCATCTCCCCAAGAACTAATGATCTACTTAGACATGGAGGCAATCAACATCATGGCAATAACAATGGAATCTATCATAGATGAATAGTACTTGTATAAATCCACAACGAGTACAGAAATCACAACAAGATCTAGACAATATGTAGATGGGATGGATGGAGATGGTCGTGATGCAGCGGTGGATGATGAAGATCGATGCCTTAGCCTCCCGGATCTGCGCAGGGCGAAGATGGATACTTGGTGGATGAGTTCCCCCTCTAGTTCCCCCTCAAGTTCTGTATGTCGTATCCCTGATCCAGTTGCACGGGGTGAAACTATTTGAGGAGGTGGAGGTGACGCCAACTATACAGCCAGAACTATGCGGCCAGAAAATTTATTCCGGTTGTATAGTTGGTCGTTGAACTCTCTGCCTCCTTTATCCGCTTCTGGTTTTCTTCTCGTATTATCAATATTTACCAAATAAGCGATTTACGTTGTTTTTTTTCTCCTTTTCTCCTCAGTACAACTGCTCCAAGAATTGTATCCATCATCTGTCCTGATCCTGGTGAAAACATACATAAAATGCACGCATGAACACCATAAAATACCAAGATCCTACATCTACAATGCAAAATAACAGTGTAAAACATGATGCAAATATGCACTCATCAGAAACCACATCACAACTATTTATCAATTTTTTGAAACCCAATTAAACCTAATTGAAAACACTTTAACCATATCATAACATGTTGAAATATTTATTAATCAATTGGCGCCTCACATGCATGTTTCAAAACAATTGAAACCACGCACAAATAAAACCACAAAACCATGTTTCAATAATTTGAAACCACAAAAGAATATTTGAAATAATTGAAACCACAAAAACATGATTGAAACAATCGAAACGTCACAAGCATGTTTCGAAACAATTGAAAACACACACAAATAAAACCACAAAGCGTGTTTGAAATAATTGAAACCACAAAAACATGTATGAAGTAATTGAAACCACTGCCCAAGTACAAATAAAGCGACATAACCATGTTTCATTAAATAGAAACCACGAAATCATGTTTCAAAACAACTAAAACAACTATAACATGATTGAAACAATTGAAACCATCACCGAACAACAAATGAAACCATAGAACCAAGTTTCAACAGACTGAAACCATACAAGCATGTTTAAAACAATTCAAACCACGAAAAGATGTTTCAAACAACATAAATCATACTAGCATGTTTCAAACAATTCAAGCCACAAAAATATGTTTCAAACAAAGCGAAACCTCGCAAGAATGTTTCAGAACAATTGAAACCACCATCCAAGAACAAATAAAACCACAAAACCATGTTTCAATAAATTGAACCTGCACAAGCATCTTTGAAATAATTGAAACCACACAAAGGTGTTTGAAACAACTGAAACCACCACACAAGGTTTGATGAACATTCTTGGGACCTCAAGGAATATTTTTGAAACAATTGAAACCAGAAATGATATCTTTTAATCATTTGAAACCACCAGCCAAGGTCTTACCAATATTTCGAAACCAAATTGAACCTTTTTCGAAATCATTCAAACCATATCGAACTATGCTGAAACCTATTCTAAAAAAGCAAAACCCCACAAGCATTTTTCAAAACAATTAAAACTACAAACAGATGAAACCAGATAACCATGTTTCATTAAATTGAAACCACACAAGCATGTTTGAAACAATTAAAACCACCAAAACTATTTTAAATTAATTGAAACCACCACCGCCTTTTTGAAACAATTGAAACCACAAATAACATCTCTTATAATTCGAAACCACGTAGCTTATTTATCAATTTTTTTGAAATCCCATTGAACCTAATTGAAAACACTATAACCATATCGTACCATGTTGAAACATATATGAATCATTCGGCTCCTCACATGCATGTTTAAAAAAAATTGAAACAACGCACAAATGAAATCGCTAAACCATGTTTCAATAATTTGAATCCATAAAATCATGTTTGAAATAATTGAACCCACAAAAACATGTATGGACTAAATGAAACCATCAAACAAGAACAAATGAAACCACAGAAGCATCTTTGAAACAATTCAAACCACAAAAGATGTTTCAAACAATTGAAACCACCACCCAACAACAAATGGAACAACAAAACCATGTTTCAACAAATTGAACTACAAAACGATACATTTCCTCGTTCAAGTATTTTCATCGAATCAAATTCTATTGAATATACTTGAAACACACTGAATTAGTATAGTTTCAAAATTTTGGTTTGACCTGTTTCAAAAAATTAATATAGTTTCATGATACATCCCTTTTGCATCACTATTCTATATCATAATTTACTATTATTCATTGATATATTTCATATTAAGAGATGATATTTATGTTCTTTCATCTGTTTTTGCTTGGTTGATGACTTTTGGAGGATGGACCGCTGAAGTCAGGATTCTGATGGAAAATGCACTGTTTGGAGGCCAAATTCGCGAAGATCAGAAAATCCTGGAAAATACATGGAAAATCCTATTTTTCCAGAAGACGAAGGAAGCCAGAAGGGGGAGCAGAGATGGGCCATAGGGGGCTCACACCACCCCTGGCGCGGGCTACCCTAGGCCGTGCCGCCAGGTGGTGTGGCCACCCTGGCCCACCTCTAGCTCTACTCTTTGGCGTATATTATCCTCCCGAAACCCTAAGACTCGAGGAGCGACCACAGAAAGATTCCGCCGCCTCTACGAGGCAGAAAACTACCGAGAGAGAAAGTGCTCTCCGGCAGGCAGAAATTTGCCAGGGAAATTCCTTCCGGAGAGGGGAAATCGTGACCATCAACACCGTCATCGAGTTGGACTTCATCGGGATCATCATCATCATCACCACCATCATCTCCACCAGCACCATCATCACCACTCCATACCGCTGTAACAATTGGGTTGAATCTTGCATATTCTTAGGAGAAACTTTCCCGGTGTTGATTACTTGTTGTAGTTGATGCTATTGAGTGGAAACATTGATTTATTGTTATGTTAAGATTGTTACTTGTAATTATTTCATCTCTGATCTTGATCCATATGATGTCTCGTGAGTAGTTCATTTAGTTCTTAAGGACATGGGAGAAGTCATGTTGTTGGTAGTGGAATTGTGTTGAGAAAGATTCAATAGTTTGTTATTTAAGTTGTGGTGTTATTCTTCTAGTGGTGTCATATGAACGTCTATTACATGATACTTCACCTTTATGGGCCTAGATGAATGCATTGTGTATTTGGCTACTAATCGTAGGGTTGTCGGAGTGACAGAAACTTGAACCACCGTCAGGAAACCTTTGCACAAGGGAGTGTAGGATCTTAGAGTTTAAAGCTATGGTTAGGTTTCTATCTTAATTACTTTCTTGTAGTTGCGGATGCTTGCAAGGGGTATAATCACAAGTATGTATTAGTCCTAGGAAGGTCAGTACATTAGCACAGGTTCACCCACACAACACTTATCAAACTAAAGAAGATTAATCAACTATATGAAGCGAAAGCACTTGACAGTATTCCCATGTGTCCTCGAGAACGTTTGGTCATCTTAAGTAATACAACCGGCTTGTCCTTTGCTAAAGAAGGGTTGGGCCACTTGCTGCATTTATTATTATTGTCTTTTATTTTCTCGTACTTTATTTATCTGCATTATAAAAAACCCTAAAAATCCGTTTGCTAAGTATTTATAGAGAATTCCTGATCCAAGCCACTCGTCAACACCTTCTGCTCCTCGTTGGGTTTGACACTCTTAATTATCAAAAATACTGCGATACACCCCCTATACTTGTGGGTCATCAAGAGTATTTTCTGGCGCCGTTGCCGGGGAGTGAAGCGCTATTGGAGAGTGGAACTGGTAAAGAAAACTTCTACTATGAGTATTGTTTATTTCTGTTAGTTACTTTATTTCAATATGGACAATTCACTTAGTTTCTTATTTCGTAATGCTACTACCACTACTAAGGTAGTAGATGAACCTACACCTGCTGAAAATGATACTTTTAAGATACCTACAAGAATTATTGATCGTGTTATGGATAACTACTATTTTGGGGATGGAACTGTCCATCCTCGTGATCATTTGCTCTTTATACACGAATTATGCGGGTTGTTCAAGTGTGTAGGTATTACAACAGATCAAGTCAAGAAGAAGTTATTCTCATTATCACTAAAAGGGCGAGCTGAGGAATGGTATAAGCTGCTGAAGAATGGTCAAGCTCTTGAATGTGAGGAAGTAGTACCTCTCTTTTATTCTAAATTTTATCCTCCTAGTGAGATTCATAAAGATTGGAATCAAATATACAACTTTTGGCCTCTTGATGGAGAGAGTACAACTCAAGCTTGGGGGAGATTGAAGTTACTGATGCTCAAATGTCCTATTCATGAACTCCCCAACAATATTATTATCAATAACTTTTATGCAAGACTTTCTCTTCATGATAAGGATCTATTGGATGCTTCTTGTGTTGGATCATTTACACGCATGGAACAAGAAGTTAAATGGGGTCTTCTAGACCGTATTCAAGACAATGCTGAAGCATGGGAGAATGATAAAGGAAGAAATACGGGTATAAATTATGATTATGAATGCATTAAATCTTTTATGGGAACTGATGACTTTCATAATATTAGTAATGCTTATGGTCTTGATTCTCAAGTTATTGCAAATTGTTTTAAGGCTTTTGCCTCATATATTGAAATTCCAATAAGAGAATGGAATAAGTATCATGCACCATATAAGGATATTGTTGATTGTATTCATGTTAGAAGTACTGAAGTTTGCACTATTGATCGTATCTTACCTGAGTCTTATATCGAGAGAATACCTTTCCTGGATAAGGTAAAGGAGCACTCTATGATAGCTAGTGTAATTAATAAAAGTACAAAGAGAGCTGTAAAGCCCGATGAACAAATAAACATTGAACATGTAGTAGCAATTGTGGAAGACATTGCCACTAAAAGTGTAGAAGATGGACACATTGTCTTCTGTGAGGATGCTTCTAATATTGTCTCACATCCTAATAGAATTATAAAAGCTAGTGTCCCTGTGCTTTCTGTTAGAATAGGTGATCATTGCTCTTATGGTTTATGTGATATTGGTGCAAGTTCAAGTGATATTCCTTACGAGCTTTACAAAGAAATTATGCATCAGATTAGTCCATGCGAACTAGAAGAAATTGATGTGGTTATTCACCTTGCAAATAGAAAGACCGTATCTCCTATTGGTATTGTAAGATATGTGGAAGGTCTTTGTGGTAAGATTAAATATCCTGCTGATTCTGTAGTACTTGGTTCAGCTGCTAGTAAAACCTATCCTATCATTTTTGGTAGACCTTTCTTGAACACGTGTGGAGCCATTATAGACTGTAAAAGGGAGAAAAATTTAACTAAATTTGATGGGGAATCTTATGAGTTTATTTTTCAAAATTTGCTAAAGTTCCTTATGAAAATGAAACCCCTAATGAGGATTTTAGAGTTGAAGAACTTGCTTGTATTTCTCTTTCTCCTAAAAATGCTTTGCAGCAATTTATGGAAGACCACGAAAGTGAAATCTTCATGGAAGAAAGAAATGAGATTGACAAGATTCTCCGTTGTCAATCTAAGATGCTTAAGCATAACTTTCCTGTGGAAGATTTGGGTACCACATTGCCACCTAAAAAAGATCCGGTTTTCGATCTAAAACCCTAACCTGACGATCTTAAATATGCTTACATTGATGATAAAAATATATATCATGGTATTATTAGTTCTAAACTTTCAGGGAAGGAAGAGGAAAGATTATTGGAAGTATTGAAGAAACATCGAGGAGCTATGGGTTATACCCTTAATGATTTAAAGGGGATTTCTCCTACTATTTGTCAGCATGCTATCAATATAGAACCCGATGCAAAACCAGTGTTGGAACATCAACGTCGTTTAAATCCTAAGATGAAGGAAGTGGTAATAAATGAGGTATTAAAACTCCTTGATGCTGGTATTATTTATCCTATTGCTGATAGTGAATGGGTTAGCCCTGTTCATTGTGTCCCTAAGAAATGGGGGAATTACTGTTGTGCCTAATGAGAATAATGCGCTTATCCCACAAATAATAGTAGTAGGTTATAGGATATGTATTGACTTCAGAAAGGTTAACAAAGTTACTAAGAAAGATCATTACCCACTGCCTTTTATTGATCAAATGTTAGAAATGTTGTCTAAAAAGTCCCATTTTTGCTTTCTTGATGGATACTCTGGGTTCTCTCAAATTGCTGTTAAACAACAAGATCAAGAAAAAACTACTTTTATGTGCCATTATGGAACCTATGCTTATAGGCGTATGCCTTTTGGTTTGTGTAATGCTCCTGCTACTTCTCAAAGATGCATGTCTGCTATCTTTCATGGATTTTGTGAGGAAATTGTGGAAGTATTCATGGACGATTTTTTCGTCTATGGAACTTCTTTTGATAATTGTCTGCATAACCTTGATAAAGTTTTGCAGAGATGTGAAGAAACTAATCTTGTTCTTAATTGGGAGAAATGCCACTTCATGGTCAATGAAGGAACTGTCCTTGGACATAAAAATTCCGAAAGAGGCATTGAAGTTGACAGAGCCAAAGTTGAAGCAATTGAGAAAATGCCTTGTCCTAGAGACGTCAAAGGTATTCGTAGTATCCTTGGTCATGCTGGTTTTTATAGAAGGTTTATTAAAGATTTATCCAAGATATCAAAACCCCTTACTAATCTTCTCCAAAAAGATGTACCCTTTGCTTTTGATGATGATTGTAAGGAAGCTTTTGAAACTCTAAAGAAAGCTTTAACTACTGCTCCTATTGTCCAACCACCTGATTGGAACTTACCCTTTGAGATCATGTGCGATGCTAGTGATTTCACTGTAGGTGTTGTTCTTGGGCAACGAATAGATAAAAAGTTAAATGGTATCCATTATGCTAGTAAGACTCTTGACGCTGCTCAAAAGAATTATGCTACTACTAAAAAGGAGTTCTTAGTTGTTGTCTTTGCTTGTGATAAGTTTAGACCTTATATTGTTGATTCAAAAGTTACCATTCATGCTAATCATGTTGCTATTAAGCACCTTATGATGAAGAAGGATGCTAATCCTAGGCTTATTAGATGGGTGTTGCTTTTACAAGAGTTTGACCTGCATATTGTAGATAGGAAAGGTGCTGAAAATCCTATTGCTGATAATTTATCTCGATTGGAAAACATCTCTTTTGATCCTATGACTGTTAATGATAGATTCCCAAATGAACAGTTGGATGCAGTAGGGGTAACCTCGCGAGGGAGTCCTTGGTATGCTGATTATGCTAACTTTGTTGTTTCCAAGTATTTGCCTCCAACTTTTACAGCCCAACAAAGTAGGAATTTCTTTTATGACTTGAGGCATTATTTTTGGGATGACCCACATTTATATAAAGAGGGAGTAGATGGTATTATGCGAAGATGTGTTCTAGAATATGAACAAAAGGAGATATTACGGAAATGTCATGGTAGTGCCTATGGAGGACATCATGCGGGAGATAGAACCGCACAAAAGGTTCTACAATCAGGTTTTTACAGGCCTACCCTTTTTAAATATGCAAGGAAATTTGTATTATGATGTGATGAATGTCAACGTGTTGGTAATATTTCTAGACGCAATGAAATGCCATTTGATTGTTGGGGATTTGACTTTATGGGTCCTTTTCCCCCTTCAAGAGGTTATACTCATATTCTTGTTGCTGTTGACTATGTTACTAAGTGGTAGAAGCCATACCTACGAAAAGTGCTGATGGTGAGACCTCTTTAAAAATGCTTAAGGATATTATCTTTCCTAGGTTTGGAGTGCCTAGATATCTTATGACTGATGGAGGTTCTCATTTCATTCATGGTGGCTTTAGAAAGACCCTTGCTAAATATGATGTTAATCATAGAATTGCTTTAGCTTATCATCTCCAAACTAGTGGGCAAGTAGAACTATCAAATAGAGAAATTAAATCCATCTTGCAAAAGACTGTTAATAGATCTAGAAAAAATTGGGCTAAAAAGTTGAATGATGCTTTATGGGCTTATAGAACTGCTTATAAAAATCCTATGGGAATGTCTCCTTACAAAATGGTTTATGGGAAATCTTGCCACCTGCCTTTAGAATAAGAACACAAATCTTATTGGGCAGTGAAAGAACTTAATAGAGACTTCAAACTTGCTGGTGAGAAAAGATTATTTGACTTAAGTTCGTTGGACGAGTGGAGGAGTGAAGCATATGAAAATGCTAGACTATTTAAAGAAAAAGTTAAAAAATGGCATGATAGGAGAATTCTTAAGAGAGAATTCCATGTTGGTGAGAAGGTTCTATTGTATAGGTATTGTCTCAGATTTTTTGCAGGAAAACTACTCTCAAAATGGGAAGGACCTTTCGTTATTGAAGAGGTGTATCGTTCAAGTGCAATAAAAATTTCTTCCTTAAAAGATAACACTACACAAGTGGTGAATGGTCAGAGACTCAAGCACTATATTTCTGGAGATTCTTACAATGAAGATATTGATGCTATTGAAATGGTGACTCCGGAAAAATTTATCAAAGACCAAATCCAGAGACCTGCAGGGTTCGTTTTCGAATAGGTAATAGTTTTGGTAAGAAAAGGTCCGCGAAAAATCTGTCAAGTTATATTTTTGCAGTTTTTATCTAACATGGAAAGCAATGAGTCGAAAGTGGGACGGAAACGGAGCCCGAGTGGCTCACATCACCCCGTGGCGCGAGCCCACCTGGCCGCGCCACCAGGGGGTGTGGCCACCCCGGAGCCTGTCCCGACCCGTTTTCTCCATGTACCTTCCTTTCGTTGTAAAACTTTATAATATATAATCCCTTGGATCCCCCAAGGTTCGTATATCGTGTTCTCATCGTGTTTTTGTTTCGATCTGTTTTTGACAGGTAGAGTCTCAGTTTTGGATCCACAATGTCTTCCTCTGGATCAGCCAAGGAAGATTCCTCCACGGACATCGTCAACCCGTACATGCGTGAGTTGAATACTCATCCCAAGGAGTTGTTGCTCGAAGATGGGATGGTACAAATAAAAGAGGTTCAGGGCCCTAAAGGTGAAGGTAGTCTGGAGCACAGAATGGAAGCACTGGAGCAAGAAGTCTTTAAGTACAAGAAGATGGCGGAACATGAAGTGGATATCATCCATAAGATTAGTTCAGAACTCATTGCTGAGCACCAGAAGGAAACTGTTGAGCTTAAGGATGAAATTCTCTCACTCCACCAAACAACCAACCAACTACAAGCACAGCTCTACGACATGCAAAATCAAAACTATGAGTATGAGGTTAGGTTTAAACACATAAGTGTTGCTGCTAGTTTCAGGATGTTGGAAACCAGGATGTCTTTTGTTGATGGAGATCCCTTACCTTGGAAGTTGGACGATGACGAGAGAACACCACCACCACCAAAGGAGTAATTCGTCATCATGTTTTGGCATCCCCTTGGTTTGTTCCAAACTTGGGGGAGTGCCGCGGTATCACATCACTATCTTTTTACCTTTTTAGTAGAGTCATATCATGAATAGAGAAGTTATCATATAGGATGGTTTGCATTATGGAAGTATCTCCCCTCTTATTAGTTATCTATGTATCCCTTGGTGTGAGTTGCCGTTATGGAATATTAATGAGAAGTTCTATCATTTACTTTTTGCATATTTTATGTTAGTTTTCAATTTCTATTATATGATTGATCTTGTTGTTAGTATTGGTATCACTTTGGGATCATTAAGTAAATTTGGTTGGTTTTGGCAAACCTAGTTCGGTCAGTGGCAACACCATTATGAGAATTGAATGAAAAAGATAAAAGTACTCTTAAAGAAGTATAATTCCATCATCTTTCTTTCTTGATTGGCTCATAAGCTTAGTATTCTCTGGTTAAGATATTTTGTGCTTCCAAGGAAGATTGCATGTTTGTTTTTATCACTTGTATGTTTGTTTGTTTCCTTCAACTCTTATGCTTGCTACCCAGTCTTGCTAGCCTAAAACCTGTACTGAGAGGGAATGCTTCTCGTGCATCCAATCCTTAAAACCAAAACATATGCCATTTGTGTCCACCATACCTACCTATTAGCATTATTGCTATTCCAATTATATTCATGTTTTTATCTACCTTCTAAATTAAACTTGTTATGTGAAAATTAGTGATTAAAGCTCTCATGAACTTGATGGCACACTTTAATTTTCTTACACTTAATAAACTTGAACCATTGTGCCCATCTATGTTGTGCATATGCTTGTGTTTTGTAATTTGTGAATTAGCAGAACCATGTTATCATGGGGAACGCTTTCAACATTGCACTTATTTAGTTGATATCATGATTCTTTTGCTTATGGATCCCGGCGGTGTGAAATAAAAGGGGAGCTTGTAAGCTCATGGAGTTTGTATGTGTGTTAGGGAAACGCCTGGGCGGCTAGACTAAGCCATGCCTAATCATGGTGGAAACTTGTAGCATAACCATAGTGAGCAATATGTGAAGCATCCTCAATAAAAACCTATGCAAATAGCAAATAAAAAGATTCGTTGAGATGCTCATTGTCTGCTTGCCTTGTAATTTTGATATGGGAAAGCTTCTGTATCATGGGGCAAGGGTACCCCGTTGGCGGTTCTCCATGATACACATGTATTTACAATGACAAGAACTTACTCGTGACTAAAGTTGAGTAGCATGAGGTATGGTACTCGTAAGCACGGGGCATGAGATTTTCAACTTAGAACTTGTTAGGCATATCCTCATATTTGTTCACTTTAACCTTAATCACCTCAAGATGCTTATGATAGGGATAATTAGAGCTGAAAACTAATAAGTACCATAATTTTTGGAAGCTGTTTATGAAACTTGAAATCCCTGCTTCCCTCTGCGAAGGGCCTATCTTTTACTTTTTAGTTGAGTCAGTAAACCTATTCCTTTCTATCCTAGCAATTATATTGAGTTGTGTTTCATTCATTCATAAGATGATTTATTCAATCATGTTTCTTATGTTCCTTATTTTGGACACTGCTCTTATCTTAGTGAATATTACTTTGAAAGCTATCATTGAAAACCCCATTATGTTTGAACTCTTGCAAATTGTTAACCGTTCTTTGACCAAGAACAAAGTTTTCCATTACCAATTTTGATTTACTTTGTGCATCTTTATTGTGTTCCCTTTACTTGTTTCAAGTTAAGTTATATAATAGTGAGTTGTCTTCTATTATGATTTATGTATTGATGAATGTGATGTTTCTTGTCCGTATTGTTATATCGACTCTTCACTCCATAAACCTGAGGTCATGTTTATTGAGCTCAGTTTTCGCTTGGGGACAAGCGAAGTCTAAGCTTGGGGGAGTTGATACGTCCATTTTGTTTCACTATTCTATATCATAATTTACTATTATTCATTGATATATTTCATATTAAGATACGATACTTATGTTATTTCATCTATTTTTGCATGGTTGATGACTTTTGGAGGATGAACCGTTGAAGTCAGGATTCTGATTGGAAAAGGCACTGTTTGGAGGCGAAATTCGCAAAGATCAGAAAATCCCGGAAAATACATGGAAAATCCTATTTTTCCAGAAGACGGAGGAAGCCAGAAGGGGGAGAAGAGATGGGCCACAGGGGGCCTACACCACCTCTGGTGCGGGCTACCCTAGGTTGCGCAGCCAGGTGGTGTGGCCACCCTGGCCACCTCTGGCTCTGCTCTTTGGCATATATTATCATCCTGAAACCCTAAGACTCGGGGAGCGAACATAGAAAGATTCCGCCGCCTCTGCGTGGTGGAAAACTACAGAGAGACAAAGAGCTCTCCGGCAGGCAGAAATCTACCAGGGAAATTCCTTCTCAAAGAGGGTAGATCGTCGCCATCAACACTGTTATCGAGCTGGACTTCATCGGGATCATCATCATCATCACCACCATCATATCCACCAGCACCATCAGCACCACTACATACCGCTGTAACAATTGGGTTGAATCTTGCAAAGTTCTTAGGGGAAACTTTCCTGGTGTTGATTACTTGTTGTAGTTGATGTCATTGAGTGGAACCATTGAATTATTGTTATGTTCAGATTGTTACTTGTAATTATTTCATCTCTGATATTGATCCATATGATGTCTCGTGAGTAGTTTGTTTAGTTCTTGAGGATATGGGAGAAGTCATGTTGTTAGTAGTGGAATTGTGTTGAGAAAGATTCAATAGTTTGTTATTTAATTTGTGGTGTTCTTCTTCTAGTGATGTCATGTGAACGTTGACTACATGATACTTCATCTTTGTGGGCCTAGGGAAATGCATTGTGTATTTGGCTACTAATCGTAGGGGTTGTCGGAGTGACAGAAACCTGAACCTCCGTTAGGAAACCTTTGCACAAGGTAGTGTAGGATCTTAGAGTTTAAAGCCGTGGTTAGATTTCTATCTTAATTACTTTCTTATAATTGCGGATGCTTGCAAGGGGTATAATCACAAGTATGTATTAGTCCTAGAAAGGTCAGTACATTAGCACAGGTTCACCGCACACAACACTTATGAAACTAAAGAAGATTAATCTACTATATGAAGCGAAAGCACTTGACAGTATTCTCATGTGTCCTCGAGAACGTTTGGTCATCTTAAGTAATACAACCGACTTGTCCTTTGCTAAAGAAAGGATTAGGCCACTTGCTGTATTTATTATTACTGTCTTTTATTTACTCATACTTTATTTATCTGCATTATCAAAAACCCGTAAAAATCCGTTTGCTAAGTATTTATAGAGAATTCCTGATCCAAGCCACTCGTCAACACCTTCTGCTCCTTGTTGGGTTCGACACTCTTACTTATCTAAAATACTGCGATACACCCCCTATACTTGTGCGGCATCATTTCGCGTGAAGGCTAGTGCGGGGACGAGTGGCGTGCTGGTGGTCAGAGCGCGAGATCGCAAACGGTTGGAGCTCGGGCGGTAGCCAAGGCGGCAACGACTCGTGGGCGAGCGGCGGAGGCCGGTGCAGGGACTGCGCGGGGACGAGCGGTGTTGCAGACGGCTTGCAAGCGGTGCGGCGGTGCCTGAGCAGCGGGAGCCAACCGGAGCTCGAGAACTCATGCGTGCCCGACAGCACGCTACACGTGGCCGCGACGACATGGCGGCCGACTAGGACATTGTTCCATAGCGAGTTCTGGTGGACAACGTGGTACGGACGAAGCGCTATCGGCATGGTGGCGGATGGCGCGGTGGCGGCCGAAGCGCGGACGGTTATGTGATGGCCAGAGCTAGAGCGGCGCGCTGCCGGAGCGTGAGCGGTGCCTTCTAGAGCTCCGCCGCCGCCTCCAGTGCATACGTGACGATGCAGGCGACCTGCCAAGGGTTGATGATGGGCTCGTTACCAGGTGGCTACTCCGGATCTTTCTTCTGAATTTGTTTAAAGCAGTCATGACTTTGTGAATTTTTAATGCATTGTTAAACTAGTTTCAATACTTTTTCTATACGCTCCAATTTGTGAAACTGCTGTGGAAATATTGAAACAGATATGAAAAAAGTGAAACAAATATGAAATTATTTCTACAATTTTGTGAAACTTGTGTGAAAAAATTGAAATAGACTTAAACAGACATAAAAGAAGGTGAAACAGACTAAAACTTGTTTTAATAGTACTGTCAATTAAGTTAAACTAGTACTAGTTTGAGCTCAAACAGTTCCTCCTAGTCATGCACCGTAAATTGACACATGCAGTATGGTGGAGGGAAAAACACTCGGTGCATGTGGGTGGAGGCCACGGGCGGAAAGCAGTCGGAATGAGCAAACAACTACTTACCACCAAAAGGAGGACTCGGATCTCAAAACAACAGTTTGTGGTGGATACGACGCCGGCATGCACTGGCGTCGTTTGAATCGCTGCGTTCTTTAAGATGGCGAGAGATGCACTTGCAACACATTCTAACAAGCAAAGACATGGTATGGCAACATGCCCAATCCATGGTAAGGAGGATGAGACATCCTTTCATGCGATGGTGACATGCCCGCATGCATGCGTACTGTGGTAGGCTATGCCTAAGGTCTCAGACTTGCCTAATAATGTGATGCAATATGCACAGAACTCAGACTGGTTCCTGTATATGTTTTCTACTCAGGATGGTAATGGGTCGAGTCGGCCCGGCGGGTCGCTAACCCGACCCAAAAAGTTCAAGGCCAATGGGGCATGCGGGCTGACCTTGAATGAGATTTGGGTCAATTGTGTCCGGCTCCGAGTGACCCAGTGGGTCGATAGGGTCGACCCGACTCATAGTCTCTACATCCCGTAGCTCTGTTCCAATTTCCATCCCCACACATCTCTACAGCGCCAACTATGACGCATCTGGTTTGCCTCGGGCTCATCTCCAGAACTGCTCAAATCTTCTGTACATGTGTGTCATATGTACATGTCGCTCAAACTATTGATTGATGTTGGCAGTATTGTGTGGCTGCTAGAGAAAGTTCAAGCAATCCTTCTTTTTATCTCTACTTGCTAGTCACTGTCCAAAAAAATATACTCCTACATAAGCTTTAGAGAATATCACGTGTATAGGCACAACAGGAAAATGGTATACCAAGGATAGATTTTTGGGTCGACCCGGGATACCCATCGGGCCAGTGAGACCATTGACTATTTTTGAAATGGATCAACCCCTGGCCTCTGAAATTGGCCCCAAGGCCAAGACTGGGTCGACCCATTTCATTCCAGATTTGCTACACTGGATGAGCCAAGACGAGTATAAGTACTTATGCTCTTGTGGCGCATCTGGCATAACCACAATGAGCTTACTCATGACAATATACCTGTGCCGGTGGAATGCTCAAAGCGCTTTTAGGTCAGCTACTTGGACTCGCTGTTACCGATAAAACAACACCCCATTGTTGATGTTACCAAAGGAAAACATGTTGTTTCGTGCGTGCAGGGATTCCATGAGAAGAAGAACCAAGAGGATGGCCGCAAGAAGGAGAGGCAGAAATGGCAAGTACCCAAGGTGGGTATGACGAAGCTCAATATCGATGGCGCTTTCAAGTCGGATAGCACGACGGTACTGGCATGGTTCTGAGGGACCACAATGGCGAGGTTATAGTCGCGGCCTATCGGCAACTGAGGAGTGAGGACGTGCATAGTAGTAGTCGAAGTTGAGCTTGCTGATGACCCACAAGTATAGGGGGTGTATCGCTGTAATTTTGATAAGTAAGAGTGTCGAACCCAACGAGGAGCAGAAGGTGTTGACGAGTGGCTTGGATCAGGAATTCTCTGTAAATACTTAGCAAACGGATTTTTAGGGATTTTTGATAATGCAGATAAATAAAGTGCGAGTAAATAAAAGATAATAATAATAATTGCAGCAAGTGGACCAATCCTTTCTTTAGCAAAGGATAAGCTGTTTGTATTACTTAAGATGACCAAACGTTCTCGAGGACACATGGGAATACTGTCAAGTGCTTTTGCTTCATATAGTTGATTAATCTTCTTTGGTTAGATAAGTGTTGTGTGGGTGAACCTATGCTAATATACTGACCTTCCTAGGACTAATACATACTTGTGATTATACCCCTTGCAAGCATCCGCAACTACAACAAAGTAATTAAGATAGAAACCTAACCACAGCCTTAAACTCCAAGATCCTACACTCCCTTATGCAAAGGTTTCCTAACGGGGGTTCAGGTTTCTGTCACTCGGGCAACCCCACGATTAGTAGCCAAATACACAATGCATTCCCCTAGGCCCATAAAGGTGAAGTATTATGTAGTCGACGTTCACATGACACCACTAGAAGAATAACACCACAACTTAATTATCAAACCATTGAATTTCTCTCAACACAATTCCACTACTAACAACATGACTTCTCCCATGTCCTTAAGAACTAAATGAACTACTCATGAGACATCATATGGATCAAGATCAGAGATGGAATAATGATAAGTAACAATATGAACATAACAATAATTCAATGGTTCCACTCAATAGCATCAACTACAATGAGTAATCAATACCGGAAAAGTTTCCCCTAAGAACTATGCAAGGTTCAACACAATTGTTACAGCGGTATGGAGTGGTGATAATGGTGTTGGTGGAGATGATGATGGAGATGATGATGATGATGATCCCGATGAAGTCCATCTTGATGATGGTGTTGTTGGCGATGATCTCCCCTCTCCGAGAAGGAATTTCCCCAGCAGATTTCTACTTGTCGAAGAGCTCTTTCTCTCTCTGCAGTTTTCCTCCCCGCAGAGGCGGCAGAATCTTTCTATGGTTGCTCCCCGAGTCTTGGGGTTTTGAGGGGGTTATGAGTCAGAGGGCGACACCAGAGGTGGGCCAGGGCAGCCACACCACCTGGTGGCGCGGTCAGGGCTGGCCCGCGCCAGGGGGTGGTGTGGGCCCCCCTGTGGCCCATCTCCGCTTCCCCTTCTGGCTTCCTTCGTCTTCTAGAAAAATAAGATTTTCCGTATATTTTCTGGGATTATCCGATCTTTGCCAATTTTGCCTCCAAACAGTGCTCTTTCCATCAGAATCCTGTCTTCAGTGGTCCATCCTCCAAAAGTCATCAACCATGAAAAAATAGATGAAATAACATAAGTATCTTCTCTTAATATGAAATATATCAATGAATAACAGTAAATTATGATATAGAATAGTGATACAAAATAGACGTATCAACTCCCCCAAGCTTAGACCTCGCTTGTCCCCAAGCGAAAACTGAGCTCAATAAACATGACCACATGTTTATGGAGTGAAGAGTCGATAAATAGAATACGGACAAGAAGCATCACATTCATCAATACACAAATCATAATAGAAAACAACTCACTATTATATAACTTAACTTGCAATAAGTAAGGGAAACACATAAAGATACACAAAGTAAATCATAATTAGTACTGACAAACTTTGTTCTTGGTCAAAGAATAGTTAACAATTTGTAGGAGTTCAAACATAATGAGGTTTTTCAATGATAGCTTTCATAGGAATATTCACTAAGATAAGAGTAGTGTGCAAAACAAGGAACATAAGAAACATGATTGAATATATCATCATATGAATGATTGAATCATAACAACTCAAATGCTTGCTGGAGATAGAAAGGAATAGGTTTACTGACTCAACTAAAAAGTAAAAGATAGGCCCTTCGCAGAGGGAAGCAGGGATTTCAAGTTTCATAAACAGCTTCCAAAAATTATGGTACTTATTAGTTTTCAGCTCTAATTACCCCTATCATAAGCATCTTGAGGTGATTAAGGTTAAAGTGAACAAATATGAGGATATGCCTGACAAGTTCTAAGTTGAAAATCTCATGCCCCGTGCTTACGAGTACCGAACCTTATGCTACTCAACTTTAGTCACGAGTAAGTTCTTGTCATTGTAAATACATGGGTATCATGGAGAACTGCTAACGAGGTACCCCTTTCCCCATGATACAAGAGCTATCCCATATCAAAATGACAAGGCAACAGACAATGAGCATCTCGGCGATCTTTTTATTTGCTATTTGCATAGGTTTTTATTGAGGATGCTTCACAGAATGATCACTATGGTTATGCTGCAAGTTTCCACCATGATTAGTCATGGCTTAGGCTAGCCGCCCAGGCGTTTCTCTAACACATATACAAACTCCATGAGCTCACAAGCTCCCCTTTTATTTCACACCGCCGGGATCCATCAGCAAAAGATCATGATATCAACTAAATAAGTGCAATGTTGAAAGCGTTCCCCATGGTAACATGGTTTTGCTAATTCAGAACTTATAAAGCGCAAGTATATGTGCAACATAGATGGACACAATGGTTCTAGTTTATTAAGTGCAAGAAAGTTAAGTGTTCCATCAAGTTTGTGAGAGCTTTAATCACTAATTTTCACATAACAAGTTTAATTTGGAAGGTAGATAAAAACATGAATTTACTTGGAATAGCAATAATGCATTAGGTAGGTATGGTGGACACAAATGGCATAGGTTTTTGGTTTAAGGATTGGATGCACGAGAAGCATTCCCTCTCAGTACAGGTTTTTGGCTAGCAAGGCTGGGTAGCAAGCAATAAGAGTTGAAGGAAATAAACAAACATACAAGTGATAGACACAAACATGCAATCTTCCTTGGAAGCACAAAAGATCTTAACTATATAATACTAAGCTTATGAGCCAAACAAGAAAGAAAGATGATGACATTATATTTCTAAAGGTACTTTTCTCTTTTCCATTCAATTCTTGAATAGCGTTGCTATTGACTAGAGCCAGGTTTGCCAAAACCAACTAAATTTACTTAATGATCCCAAAGTGATACCCATACTAATCAACAAGGTCAATCATATAACAGAAATTTGCAAACTAGAATAAGACGTGCAAAAACTAAATGATAGAACTTCTCATTAATATTCCATAACGGCAACTCACACCAAGGGATACATAGATAACTAGCTAGAGGGGAGATACTTCCACAATGCAAACCATCCTATATGATAACTTCTCTATTCATGATATGACTCCACTAAAAAGGTAAAAAGATGATAGATAATGATATGATACCACGACACTCCTCCAAGCTTGGAACAAACCAAGGGGATTCCAAAACCTGATGACGAATTACTCCTTTGGTGGTGGTGGTGTTCTCTCGATGAGCTTTTCAATCAATTCCCTCAAATCCTCAATCTCAAAGGTGAGAGTACAAATCAACTCCGAATTGTGCTCAATGCGGTTCATAATCATGTTGGGCTGTGAATCCCAGCTCTTGCAATTCTTTCCCCACTCTTCGTCCTTGAAGTATTCTTTTCCTGCATGGTTAGAACGAGGCATATCCCAATTGGAGGGTAATTTTTCCTTGGGCATATTTTGGAATTGCTGCTCATGGATAAGGGTATGGAAGGGATTCTTGGTGCGTGTAGGAGGTGACCGTGAAGCCAAGCAATGACGCGGAACCTTCCCTCCGGTGGACATCCGTGCAGTCCTTTTGAACTTGGCAGGATTTGTCACCACTCCAATGCTTGCAATGGTGGTGCTGGTGTGCGGATGCTAGTCTTCCTTTGCCTCCTCTACAACTTCACTCTCGATATCCTCCTCCTGCTCAGAGTCTTGGAGATCATCTTCCACGGGCTCCTTGCCCTTATCGTTGGCAGATACCATTGTGCTTCTGAAATTTGAGAATAGCTCCCGACAGAAACAGATCCAAACAAAAACACGATGAGAACACGATATACGAACCTCGAAAGATCCGAGGGATTATATATTACAAAGTTTAACAACAAAAGGAAAGTACTGGGAGAAAATGGGTCGGAGATGGGCTCCGGGGTGGCCACACCCCCTGGTGGCGTGGCCAGGTGGGCCCGCGCCACGGGGTGGTGTGAGCCACCCGGGCTCCGTTTTCATCCCTTTTTCGACTCATTATTTTCCATGTTAGATAAAAACTGCAAAATTACAAATTGGAAGGTTTTTCATGGACCTTTTCTTACCAGAACTATTACCTATTCGAAAACGGACTCCGCGGGTCTCTAAATTTGGCCTTTAATAAATTCTTCCGGAGTCACCGTTTGAATTATATCAATATCTTCATTGAGAATCTTCAAAAATATAGTGCTTGAGTATTTTGACCATTCTTCACCTTGTTACATAATTTTCTCCCACCACTTGAAAATTTTCTTTCATACAAAACTTTACACAATCTTCATTAGCAACATTAGTGCATAAAAGATAATAAACATTTAGGTTCAATTTCAACTGAAATCCATCAAAACATAGGCTACTGAAGCAACTCCTTTCGAAAGCCCAAAAATAGAATTCGAAAGGAAAATCGATTTAAGAGGCAAATGCAAAATGGAAGAAATCTGTCAAAACAGACCAGCAGGTAAAGATCATTTTTTCGAGAATCTTCTGTTGCTCAAATCTAAAAGTAAAAATCTAACGAAAGTTATATAATAACCTGGGGCATGCACACAAAAAATTACAGATCAGTACGATGTTCTGGGATTTTTCACAATTTTTTTACGGTGAAGCACAAAAATCTGTTTCGGGACATCAACTTCCCCAAATCTTACTTCTCTCTCATTAGAGGTTGATCTTGACACAAAAACCCAGAAAAAAGGATATGGTAAGGTTATTACAAAAGCAATAACTTCCAAGACTGAAATAAATAAAAATAAACTGAAGGCAAAAATATATTGGGTTGTCTCCCAAAAAGCTCTTTCTTTATAGCCATTAAGATATGCATGATAAATTTGAATGATGCTCACATAAGGTTATTAATTGAAGTAAAAGAGAGCATCAAGAAGTAAATATACACATATTTAAGTCTAACCCACTTCCTATACAAGGGATTTTTGTAAGAAAATAGATTATTGAGACCAGAGGCTACTAGCATAGGAAGGCAAAACAAGTGCAACATAAAGACTTTCAGCATAAAGCGAGGAAACTTGATATTATTGAGATGCATAAGAACAATCTTCCCCCTCTCATAATAACTTTCAGTATCATGCATAAATTTAATGATATAACTATCACATGAACCATTGTATCAATGATCACTTATTCTTATAGAAAACACATGGATTGTAGCTTTTCTAATTCCATTAGGATGTGAGACAAGAGTAGAAGTATCCTTACAAAGTATTATGTGCCCATCTTCTACATTTTTAGCGACAAAGTCTTTCATATTTTCTATTACAAGTTCAACATCTACTTGTTCATTAGGTTCTACAGCTTTCTTTGTACTTTGTTAACCATACTAGCTGTCATAGAATGTTCCTTTACTTTAACCGGGAAATGTATTTTCTCGATGTAAGGTTCTGGTAAGATATTATCCATAGTATAAACTTCAGTATTTTTGGAAGGAACACAATTAACAATATCTTTATATGGCTCGTGATACTTGTTCCATTTATTTTTAGAATTTCAATATAAGAGGCAAAAACCTTAAAATAATTTGCAATACTTTGATAATCAAGACCATAAGCATTACTAATATTTTGAAAGTCATCAGTTTCCATAAAAGATTTAATGCATTCATAATCATAATTTATACCCGGCTTTCTTTCTTTATCATTCTCCCATGCTTCAGCATTGTCTTGAATACGGTCTAGAAGATCCCATTTAGCTTCTTCTTCCATATGTGTAAATGATCAAGAGCAAGAAGCATCCAATAGATCCTTATCATGAAGTTAAAGCCTTGCATAAAAGTTATTGATAATAATATTGTTAGGGAGCTCATGAATAGGACATTTGAGCATTAGTAACTTCAATCTACCCAAGCTTGAGTTGTACTCTCTCTATCACGAGGCCAAAAGTTATATATTTGATTCCAATCCTTATGAATCTCACTAGGAGGATAAAATTTTGAACAAAAGAGATGTACAATTTCCTCCCATTCAAGAGATCGGCTATTCTTTAGCAGGTTATACCATTCCTCAGCTCTTCCTTTTAGTAATAACGAGAATAACTTCTTCTTAACTTGATCTGTTGTAATACCTGCACACTTAAACAACCCACATAATTCGTGTATAAAGAGCAAATGATCACCAGGATGGACAGTTCCATCTCCAACATAATATTTATCCATAACACGAGCAATAATTCTTGTAGGTATTTTAAAAGTATCATTTTCAACAGGTGGTGGTTCATCTACTACATTAACAGTGTAGTAGCATTACGAAATAAGAAACTAAGTGAATTATCCATATTGAGAATAAAGTAACTAACAGAAATAAGCAATACTCACAGTAGAAGTTTCCTTTACCAGTTCCACTCTCCAATAGCGCTTCACTCCTCGGCAACGGCGCCAGAAAATAGTCTTGATAACCCACAAGTATAGGGGGTGTATCGCAATATTTTCGATAAGTAAGAGTGTCGAACCCAAAAAGGATCAGAAGATGTTGACGATTGGCTTGGATCAAGAATTCTCTATAAATACTTAGCAAACGGATTTTTAGGGATTTTTGATAATGCAGATAAATAAAGTGCGAGTAAATAAAAGATAATAATAATAATTGCAGCAAGTGGACCAATCCTTTCTTTAGCAAAGGACAAGCCGGTTGTATTACTTAAGATGACCAAACGTTCTCGAGGACACATGGGAATATTGTCATGTGCTTTCACTTCATATAGTTGATTAATCTTCTTTGGTTGGATAAGTGTTGTGTGGGTGAACCTGTGCTAATGTACTGACCTTTATAGGACTAATACATACTTGTGATTATACCCCTTGCAAGCATCCGCAACTACAAGAAAGTAATTAAGATAGAAACCTAACCACAACCTTAATTAAACTCTAAGATCCTACACTCCCTTGTGCAAAGGTTTCCTTACGGGGGTTCAGGTTTCTGTCACTCCGGCAACCCCACGATTAGTAGCCAAATACACAATGCATTCCCCTAGGCCCATAAAAGTGAAGTATCATGTAGTCGACGTTCACAGGACACCACTAGAAGAATAACACCACAACTTAATTATCAAACCATTGAATCTCTCTCAACACAATTCCACTACTCAACATGACTTCTACCATGTCCTCAAGAACTAAACGAACTACTCACGAGACATCATATGGATCAAGATTAGAGATGAAATAATGATAAGTTACAATCTGAACATAACAATAATTCAATGGTTCCACTCAATAGAATCAACTACAACGAGTAATCAATACCGGAAAAGTTTGGCCTAAGAACTATGCAAGATTCAACCCAATTGTTACAACGGTATGGAGTGGTGATGTCGGTGCTGGTGGAGATGATGATGGCGATGATGATGATGATGATCCCGATGAAGTCCAGCTTGATGATGGTGTTGTTGGCGACGATCTCCCCTCTCCGGGAAGTAATTTTCCCGACAGATTTCTTCCTACTAGAGAGATCTTTCTCTCTCTACAGTTTTCCGCCCCGTAGAGACGGCGGAATATTTCTATGGTCACTCCCAAAGTCTTAGGGTTTCGAGGGGGTTATATGAGTCAGAGGGCGACGCCAGAGGTGGGCCAGGGCGGCCACACCACCTGGTGGCGCGGCCAGGCCTGGCCCGCGCCAGGGGGTGGTGTGGGCCCCATGTGGCCCATCTCCGCTTCCCCTTCTAGCTTCCTTCGTCTTTTGTAAAAATAGGATTTTCCGTATATTTTCTGGCATTTTCCGATCTTCGCCAATTTTACCTCCAAATAGTGCCCTTTCCATCAGAATCCTATCTTTAGTGGTCCATCCTCCAAAATTCATCAACCATACAAAATAGATAAAATAACATAAGTATCTTCTCTTAATATGAAATATATCAATAAATAATAGTAAATTATGATATAGAATAGTGATGACAAAATGGACGTATCACTCGCAGCTATGGAGGAGGCTTAGCGCTAGCTCTGAACTAGACAAGGATGCCCATAACTATCGAAATGGACTGCGCTGAAGCGATCATGCTAGGATATCTCTGCAAATATGTCACGCCATGCCACGCTAGTGATTTGGTAGGTGTGTTAGCGAAGGAAAGGAAATTATAATAAATAAGATTAACCGTGAGGCTTTTTTAGGGAAACAAACGGACTCCGTCCAGCTGTGATGCTTTATTAGTTTCAAACAATAGTTACATCGTTTATAAGTTTGCTAATAATAAATCTAGTGGGCTCATCGACCCAGTTACAAGAAATTTGATAAAAAAAACAAGATCTAGCTAATTCATGAGCAACTTCGTTGGATTCTCTTGGACAGTGCTAGAAGGAGACTTTACTAATTAGTGTCGTCAGATCGGTAGAATCAGCAGAGATGGCCGAGGATTCGCCCCACCAAGCTTCTACCCCTGAGCATGCTTCAACGGTTTCAATCGAGTTGGATTCCACAATCATGTTGTTGCATCCGGGGTGATTAGCAACCCCTCTCTTATGGCCATAACTTGAACCGTAGTCATCGAAGCTACGTTCGAAAGAAATATAGAGGACACCGCAATGAATTTTCCATCTGCATCTTGAATTACAACACCCACAGACCCTGTATGAGAGTAAGAGTGATATGAACCATCAAAATTTAGATTAGTTTGTCTCATGCTAGGTCTACTCCAGTGTAGCCGAACGAGAGCTGGTTTTGACCATTCTTTAGCTGCATTCGCCGTGATAGATAGAATTGACATTTTGTAATAAAAACCGAAGTAACCGATTCATCATGTGTAAGTATATGATGTAACCACCATAAGTACCTGCACGTCACACCAATATTCTTTTTTTGTCCAACGCTATCAAAGCGTGGGAGTAGTTTATCCTGATCTCGTAGGAGAAATTTCAGAACAGCTGAACCTGCTTGATCAATGCTCATTGCTTCATTAATAATATTGGCAATGACAAGAGATAACCAAAGCTAGCGTTCCATGTGGCACCGAAACAAAAGATGTAGCAAATCTTCGGGTGCTTGAGTACAAATCGGGCACCGTCCACTATTACCAATATGCGAGTAGCCAGACTTGATTTTAGAGGCTAATGGTGTGATCCATGAGCTCACCCAGTTAGGAAGAGTACATGGTAGAACATCCATTTGGCTGCGAGGATACCCACCAGAAGTCGCCTCGACGATGGACCTTGATTGTATTCAACCTACTGTCTAAATAAAGTCATTTTCTTGGCAAAAAAAAAGTTTGTAAATTTTGCCGAAGTTTAGAACATAACCCCGAGTAGGCCTGGTAAGGCCCGTGCTGTTCAAATGTTCATACCGACCTCATTTGGGCTGTTTTGCTGATCAACAAAAGATTTCTGCATTGTACGACATCCTTCTTGCTGCTCTGAAGGCTGGGTCGCGACGGTTTCTTACTTTCACGGCCCAACTGCCCATGTCGATTGCATTCATGCCAATTGCTTTGAGCTCCCCAACTCGGGTATCGCTAGAAAAAGACAGACTTTCGGGAAGGTTTGGTTGTGTGCATGAGCGTTTCATCCGTACGACACGTGTTGCTCCCCAGCAAAGTAGTTTTCTTCCTAGTTTAATTGGCGTGTATGTGTGTTTATTTTTTTTTTTTGTGTAGCGCGTTCTACGACTCGTCTTCGCTTCGAATCAAGGCGCTTACGGCGTATTAAATTTTCATAAATATCTTGAAGGGGTGCATTGGTTGTAGTGCCCGTTTGTCGTACCCCAATTTGTCATAGCGCGTTCTAAGCTCGGCTTCGTGCCAACGGCACATCAAAATATAGAAGTACAAGTGTACTAAGAGGCAAAGTACGTGTAAGTACAATTATGCTCACAGGAAAAGTACGGTGAAAATAAAGCTGTACTCAAAATCAAAATACACGAAAATACAACTCTACTCAAAGCCTAAGTACAAAAGTACAAATGTACTAAAAATCGAAGTACACGAAACAATAACTGTACTAAGAGATAAATTACATGAAAGTACAAGTATATGCAGATTCAAATTATGCGAAAGTACAATTATGCTCACAGACAAAGTACAACGAAAGTAAAACTGTACTCAAAATTTAAATACACGAAAGTATAACTCTACTTAGAGCCTAAGTACGCGAAAGTACAAATGTATTAAAAGTTGAAGTGTAACATCCCAAAACTTTAATCCAAGGTTATTAAGATCTAAATCATCAAAAATTAGGGTTAACAAAAACTTTGCCAATTAAAATTATTAAAGCATTCATATGTATGTGCATTTTAAATAAGAGTTGTTTGAATTGCTATGATTAAATGATCCATTGCTGGTAAAATGATTATTAGGTGAAATAAACATCATCTAGATCATCCCCAAACAAATCCCAAAGAAAAACAAATAAAAGAAGCAAATGGTCATTTGTGCCATTTTAATCAACATACCTACTTTAGCTATTCCTAGTACTCAATTATTAATAGAAACAATTGTGGATCTTTGCACCCCTTGCTAGTACACATAATAATGTACCAAGGCCCACTTTGTGACCTGCCAAAAACATTCAAACACTAAATTTAAATGGCAGTTGAAAATTGAATCTATTTCATATGGGAAGATCCCACTATTTCAAAAACCACTCAAACAAGCTCAAATTTCAAAACCCAAGCACCCAAAGAGTCTCAAGCTTAATACTAGCACACCCACCAAAAATCTTTTCAAAATTCAAAAAGAAAGTTCTTGCGGCCATTTCATCAAACACATGGCAGGCATGATTTACACCCTAATCCTAGCTCACTGTTTGCAACAGGGTTTTGCCCCCAAATGATCTCCATTTAAACCCTCTGTCGCCTCTTGATCTAACAAGGCCCTTAGCACCCATCCCCTACCTCCCTAGGGGCATTGCCATGCCAACCCGAGCCCATGCCGCTGGCCAAACCTTGCAACCGCCCCAGCAGACCACCTCCCTCTCGCTCGCCATGTCTACGAGCTAGCCAAGACCTCACCGCCACCCTCTGTCCCCTCCCCGAGCCAAGCCAGAGCGTGGACCACCGCCAATGCACCGCGCACTGCGCGTCTGCACCATGCCGAGCACGTGCCAGAGCGCCGCACCCGACAGGCGTGTACGCACCGCCCCTTGACCGCAGCCCGCGTCCGCCGCTCCGCCACGACCCCAAGAGCACGCCAGACATGCCCGTTCGCCGCCCAACGCACCACAGCCACCGCTCGCCGTTGAGACCGCCGCCTCTGCCGCTCAGAGCACGCGCACCGCCCGACCAATTGCCACCGTCCCTACGCCCGCATTTAATCCGTAGAGCATCGCCAGGAGACCAGCCACCATCCCCTACCTCGAGCCACACCACTAGCACGCTGTGCAGCCCTCGCCGGAGCCGCCCGCCCATGCTTCTCGGTCGCGTCGTCGTCCTATAAATAAAGGCCATCCCAGCCCCATTCGGCACACCACTCACCTTCCCTCACCTCACTGACCGTTCCCCACCTCTAGCCGGAGCAGCGCGAGCACTTGCTCGCCGGAATTTGGCCGGAGTAGCCCGCATCAGAGGAGGAAAGGGCGACGTCGATTTCGTCCACCCCCGGAGCTGTGATGTCTATGCACTTCTATTCTTGTAGACGTTGTTGGGCCTCCAAGTGCAGAGGTTTGTAGAACAGCAGCAAGTTTTCCCTTAAGTGGATCACCCAAGGTTTATCGAACTCAGGGAGGAAGTGGTCAAAGGTATTCCCTCTCAAGCAACCCTCCAATCAAGATACAAGAAGTCTCTTGTGTCCCCAACACACCTAATACACTTGTCAGGTGTATAGGTGCACTAGTTCGGCAAAGAGTTAGTGAAATACAAGTGGTATGGATAATTATAAGTGGTAACGGTGATATAAAATAGCTTGATGGTGTGGAAAAGACTAAAGGCAAACTGAAATAAAGATAGCAGCAAGCAAACACGTAACAGATCTAGTAGCAAACAGTGTTTCAATGCTTAGAAACAAGGACTAGGATCATACTTTCACTAGTGAACACTCTCATATAAATATATTCTTCTTTATGATAATACTCTTAACTACTCTCCGGTTGGACACTCTAATCGATGGTAGGGCTATAGCAGCACACCTCAAAGTAAGCCTTCCCCATCTAGAAAACCCCACACTGTCACCTTGAGTACTAGATGAGTCCAACAAACACCACAATTTCATAAAGACATCCAACTTCAAATATAACTCATAATAAGTATATGTAATCTCTAGCCTAAGTGCCACCATGGTGAGCACGCTGTCACTTTCACACACATGGGGAGAGCAGAGATTCATTAAAGCACTTGAGTAGCAAGGTAGATCTATAGATTACAAGCTCATGATCATAATATGATCATGCATAGAGAGAGAGAGATGAACACATAGCTACCGGTAGAACCCTTAGCCTCGAGAGAGAACTACTCCCTCTTCATCATGGGAATCAGCAATGGTGATGGAGATGGTGGTGGAGATCGATGGAGATGGCTCCGGGGGCACTTCCCCGTCCCGGCAGGGTGCCGAAATAGAGACTTTCTGTCCCCCGAATCTCCCCTTCGGTGGTGGCGGTGCTGCGGAACTTTTCGTGGCTGGAGGCTTGATTATTTAGGGTTCATGCCTCGGGAGGCTTCTTATAGGCCAGAGGGCAAGGTCGGTGGGCGGCCAGGGGGCCCACACCATGTCCTGGCGCGGCCTGGGGGGACCCGCGACATGGGGTGGTGTGGCCACCCTGTGGCCCCTCTCCAACTCTCCTTCTGGCTCCGTGAGTGACATGGGTATACCCTACAGGTACTCGAGTTTGGTATATACGGTCCAAATATGTAAAGACCCACGGTGTCGCCAAGGCCCAAATGAAGGACTCGAGTAACCTACGGACTCTCGATTGCTTGAAGAACAAGAAGAAGCTACATATAGAAAGTTTGAAGGGGAAAACCCTAACTTGTAACCGACTCGACCTGCTACCCGAGACCTAGCATACCTATATAAAGGCTAGGAGGGGGCGGCGAGGAGGACACACGCAACCCTAGTTTCCACAACCCTCGCCAGATCACATCTGCGCACCATTGTAATCTTCGATTCTTTCGATAATTCCATGAGCAGACAAGCAGGAGTAGGAACCTCTATGAGGCCTGAACCTGGGTAAATCTTTATCCCCTGTGTGCTTGTTTGCTAGCCGATAGATGTCTCCAGCGCTCCCTCCTTCTCCAAAACCCAAGTCCATAACAATGGGCATTGATCAGTTAAAGCCTCGTCAATTGGCGCCGTCTGTGGGAAATGGGAGTGCTGATGTTGCGGCTACTTCGGCCCCATCAACTGCGATCTACAACTCTGCAACAGCGGAGATTCGCCAGCTCTTCGGCGCGTTCGACTTCACCGTCCACACGCCGGCCACTCGCTCGGCCTTCAAGTCCGTGGGCGACGGAATCAGCCTAGCGATCGGGAGCTTCCACTTCCAGGTTGGTCCGATGGGCACGCTTCGCATGCCTGATCAGCCGACAGTGCTGGCGATTTCCCCAGCATCATGGTTCCCTCCATCGATCGGCACCCTCAGTGAGCTCAACGCCCCGACAACACTCGAGAATACGGTGAGCGACAACAGTCACGACTCCGATCTGAGCGATCTGGCCACAGAAGACGGGGCCTATGGCTCTGGATCCGAAAGTCGCGGGAGCAGCAACTTCCTCAACCACTTCATGTGCGTCATCATCAACGCAGGCGATACCTCTGCCAATCGCGGTAACGGAACCGACCCGCCCAACCGCGACAACGGTGGCAACGGCGGCATACCCAATAGTGGACCAACGCCTAACAGAGGCAACGGCGGCAATCGCGTCCTCGTCGACAACGGAGGAACAGTCGAACCTCCAACTATAATAAACGAGCAAACCGGCGAACGCGTCGTAATCAGGCTCAACGAGCAAGAATGGGCTCGCTGCCGCGAGGCCCTGTGAGGCACTCTTCTACCCTTTGGATCGCTGCAAGAACTACTGATGGGCTACCATTGGCTCCTGAAGGAAGAATTCAAGCGCCAAGTGCAAAAAACGGTGCAACTCGAGGCGGGCAAAAAGGCAGCAGACGAGTCGAGCCTTCGACGTGCTGGGCTCTCCTCCCACCGAGGATCCTCCTCCAAGGGCAACGAGTACCTCACCAAGAAGAGGCAATCTCGGATGGCCCATCTCACCGAGCAAGAACACATAGAAGCTGCAAAGGTCCTCGACTTCAGCTCTATGACAGTCGACACTCGGGGCAACGTGGTCCCCAAGACGCCGCAGGATGCGGTGACATCGGCCACCATGTACCTCCTTAACAACCAGGCGCCAGCTGGAGATCCTCGAGCCGCCATGCACCGATCTACGACCTCGGGCTTGGGATTAATCGAGGCCGCCCTCGACAAGGAGCCAACACCAGAGCCGAAAAAGGGCAAAGCGCTACTCCTCGCGCTCATCCAGTGACGATAGTCACGACCTGTCTCGACGCCGCCGCTCACGGCGACACGACAACGACTATGATGCGCGCAACGACCTCACGCAGCGCAAGATCGACAAATCAAGGGCGCGACGTGCCCGGTCGACTGACTCGGAAGAAGATGTGGAGCTCTGCGGCGCCAGATGCTTCAGCAGATCCATCAGGCAAAAGCGAATACCTAAAGGGTTTAAACTCCCATCAGAGAACCCGAAGTTTGACGGCCTACAGGACCCGAAGATCTGGCTGGAGGACCACATCTCCTCCGTTAGGCTCCATGGCGGCAGTCGAAGCACGACCATGCAATTCTTACAGCTACAGCTGCAAGGCGCCGCTCGATCATGGCTCAACAACCTCCCGCGCGGATCCATTCGCCGCTGGGATGAGTTGGTTTACAGCTTCGTGCGCAACTTCGAGGGAACGTACAAGCGACCCGCATCAATCGAAGAGCTGAGGTGCTGCCAGATAAGATCGGGCGGATCTCTTTGCTCCTACATCCAAAGGTGCTCCATCATCAAGAACTCCGCAGAGAACATGTCGGAGGATCGTGCGATTGACGCGTTCAACGGCGACGTTCGCTGCCTAGAGCTCAGGGAGGAGCTAGGCCGATCAAAGCCCCAAACCATCGACCACCTGATGGAAATCGCGAATCGGTGGGCCGATGGAGAAGATTCGGTGAAGAATCGCGTTCACTCCGACGAGGAGGCGGAACTCGAGCGCAGACGCGATCGACGGGGCAAACGCCGCATGCGCATCTACGAGGACCGCGACGAAATCAACATGGTCGCAGCCGGCTACGCCGACAGACGTGACGATAACCGCAACAACGGATACCTTAGTGGTGGATACCGCGACTCTGGGAAAACCATGCAAGTGTGGCAACGCCGCAATCGCGATGAGGCACCCGCAACATCCATTGAGGACAAACTGTCCGGGCCATGTACGGTGCACTTCTACATCGACAAGCACGATGGAAAGAAGAAGTCCAGCCACCTCCTCAAGGACTGCCGCGAATTCCTCAAGCTACATGAGATATTGGTTCGGATGAATCGCAAAGCAGTCGAGAGAGGCTACGGAGCCGCACCAGGCGCCACCGCCACCTCCACCTGGGCCACCCCTGAATGCATCTGTACCGGACCAGCACCACGTAGGCAAACCGTACCCACGAGCCTTGGGTACCATGATGATCCAAAAGGGATGCCCCTCCAATCGGGTGCAGAAGGCCATCACTCGCCAAGTCAACTTGGCCACACACTCGCCACCATCTACCACTGAGTACCTCAGTGGAAGCGAGTAATGCATCACCTTTGACAAACACGACCATCCGCCTCAAGTACCCCGCCCAGGCCATTGCCCCCTCGTACTCGAGGCGCAAATCGGAGGTTTCGACATGAGCCGTGTCTTCATGGATGGCGGGAGCAGCATTAACCTTATATTCGCGAGTACCTTGCGAGCAATGAGGATCCCTCTAACTTGCCTAGAGTCCTCGGACACAACATTCCACGACATCGTCCCAGGGAAAGGCGTATACCCCCTGGGCAAAATCAACCTCGACGTCATCTTCGGCACGCCAAGGAATTTTCAGCGTGAGCGCATCGACTTTGAGGTCGTCGACTGGCCCTCACAATACCACTGCATCCTCGGACGTGTCGCGTTTGCTAGGTTCATGGCAGTACCGCACTACGCCTACCTGCAGATGAAAATGCCAGGTCCCAATGGCGTCATCATGATCAACGGGAGCTTCGAGAGATCCGACAGTTGCGACAGGGAATTCAATAGAATTTCCCAATCCTTCGGCATGCAGGAGGAACTCGCGAGACTAAAGGAGTCAACAGACAACAGTCTGCCTCCCCTGAGCCGACCAAGTTCACCTGATCTCTCTTTCGACTCATCGGTGCACACAAATAAAGTGCAGGTCCACCCATCGGATCCCGCCAAGACGGCCCTCATCGCCAACAACTTGAGTCCCGCATAGGAACTCGCGCTCGTCGAATTCCTCCGTGAGCACTGGGAAATTTTCGCCTGGTGTCCTGCAGACATGCCAGGAGTTACCAAGGAATTCGCCGAGCACGCACTCAATGTCAACCCCGACGCAAGGCCAGTCAAGCAAACAATTCGGCGATTGTCTAAGCCACGGGCGCAAGCAGTTGGAATGGAGATCAACAGACTCCTTGAAGCCAAGTTCATACGCGAGATCAAGGAAAGCTCTTGGCTCGCCAACACGGTGTTGGTACCAAAAAAGGACACGGGTATCCTGCGGATGTGCGTAGCCTTCACCTCTCTAAATAAGCACTGCCCAAAGGATTACTTCCCGTTGTCGCGCATCGACCAGATCATCGACTCCACCGCGGGATGCGAACGCCTTTGCTTCCTCGACGCCTACTTAGGTTATAATCAGATTCGAATGAAGGAGGAGGATCAAGAAAAAACAGCGTTTAGAACGCCCTTCGGTGTGTTCTTCTACAATACAATGCCCTTCGGGCTAAAAAATGCAGGAGCCACCTATCAGCGGTGCATGCAGGGTTGCCTCAAGGAATAACTGGTTCGCAACATTCAAGTCTATGTCGACGACATAGTAATCAAGACTAAGGAGGAAGCCTCCCTAATCGACGATTTGCGCAAAACCTTCGCCAACCTCGACCGCTATCGGATTAAGCTCAATCCGGACAAATGCGCCTTTGGCATGCCATCTAGGCAACTACTCGGGTACCTCATCTCCACGAGGGGAATCGAGGCAAATCCGAAGAAAATAAAAGCCATACTGGCCATGGAGAAGCCAAAAAACATAAGGGGCGTCCAACAGCTGGCTGGGCGAATCGTGGCCCTCTGTCGATTCATCAGTCGGATGGGTGAAAAGGCGCTGCCCTTCTACCAACTTCTCCAAAAGGCTGAAAAATTCGAGTGGACCAATGAAGCGCAAGAAGCATTCGAAGATCTCAAGCGCCTGCTATCCACTTCGCCAGTACTGGTGACCCCGCGAGAAAGGGAACCACTGTTGCTATATATCTCCGCCACCAACCAGGTGGTCAGCACAGTGCTCGTCGTCGAGCGAGCCGAGGAAAACAAGGTCCACGGGGTACAACGCCCAGTATACTACCTCAGCGAGGTCCTCACGCCAACAAAATAGCGGTACCCGCACTACCAGAAGCTGGCATACGACGTCTTCATGACCGCCCGGCGACTGCGCCATTACTTCCAAGAGCACCCAATCGTGGTGGTCAACGACGCCCCGTTGGGGCACATCCTCAATAACCCCGACGCCACGGGACGAGTCGTGCTTTGGGGAATAGAATTGTCTCCGAGAGACATTACATACGAAAAACGTGATGCAATCAAGTCGCAAGTTCTCCCTGACTTCCTCGTGCACTGGATGGAGAACCAGCTCCCTAACAAACCAAATATGTCCTACCTCTGGACAATGCACTTTGATGGATCCAAGCGGAAGGACGGAGCAGGTGCCGGTGTCATACTGACATCACCTCAAGGGAACAAGCTGAAATACATCCCGCGAATGCAGTTCACAGCCTCCAACAACGAGGCTGAATACGAGGCCCTGTTGCACGGGATGAGGATGGCAAAAGCCTGCGGCGCCAAGAGGCTCATCATATACGGTGACTCCAAGTTGGTCGTCAACCAAACAATGCATGAGTGCGACGCATTGAACGACAACATGATCGCGTACCGCAACCTCTATGACACACTCGAAGGAGACTTCGACGGTTGAGAGCTGCGGCACGTAGGTCGCGAAAGCAACGAAGAGGCGGACGCACTCGCCAACATAGGCTCTACCTGCGCACCCATACCACCTGGGGTATTTCTCGAGCACATCTGCGAATGCTCCATCAAGCCAAAGGCTGCAGAGAAGAAAACAAGCACATCAACGGACTCGGGAGCTACGCCGCCCAATGAGTCAATGGCACTCGATGACTTGGAGTTGGACACAGGACTCGAGGGACCAATGAGCGTCATGATGATTGAGCAATCCTGGACGCAGCCGTACATCACGTACCTCCTCAGCAAAAGACTCCCGGACGATCCGACTGATGCATGGCACATCACGTGGCGCTCCAAGGCATTCGCTGTTATCAACGGCGAACTGTATAAACGCAGCATCACAGGAGTACTCCAGCGATGCTTCTCCACGGCCGATGGAAGAGCTGTTCTCCTCGACATCCATGAGGGAACCTGCGGGCACCATGCCGGCAGTCATGCCCTCGTCGCCAAAGCTCTACGAGCTGGATTCTATTGGCCCACGGCCATGCGCGATGCCAAGGACATCGTCCAAAAATGCAACGCTTGCCAATGATTCGCGGACAAGCCGCACACACCGGGTGCGGAACTCCGGCCAATCCCATTGGCCTGGCCCTTCGCGCAATGGGGACTCGACATAGTTGGAAAACTCCCAAGGTCCTCACGACGAGGCTACATCTACCTCTTAGTCGCAGTCAACAAATTCACCAAGTGGATTGAGGCCATGCCAGTGACCAACCAATCAGGACACAACGTAGTTAAATTCTTCGAATCCATCGTCTACCGCTTCGGAGTACCGCACATCATCATCACCGACAACGGGACGAACTTCGCATCCAAGGAGTTCCAAGAATTCTGCGAGAACCTAGGGATCAACATCAGCTACGCCTCGGTAGCGCAACCACAGACCAACGGTCAGGTGGAAAAAGCAAACAGGCTCATCTGCGGCGGCATCAAGAAGCGACTCCTCCGACCACTCGAACAGGCCGCGGGTTGCTGGCTAGACGAACTACAATCCGTACTCTAGAGCCTATGCACAACCCCAAACAGTGCCACGGGCTACACGCCATTCTTTATGGTGCACCGAGCCGAGGCAGTGCTGCCCGCGAGGTACGGTACAAGGCGCCACGCGTGGTCGCTTACAGCGAACAAGAGTCATCCCTCCCACTCGAAGACTCCATCGACCTCCTTGACGAGGCAAGAGAAATCGCCGCGGAAAGATCAATGATCTACCAGAAGAACTTGCGCAACTACCACAGTAGGAGGCTACGCCCCAGGTCCTTCGCTGAAGGCGACCTGGTCCTGCGACTGAAGCAGCAAGGGCATCTCAAGCTCGAGTCCCCCTGGGAAGGACCATACGTGATTACAGAAGTAATCCCAGGTGGCGCCTATCGCCTTCAAGATTTAGATACATGAGTCGCATACTCCAACCCCTAGAACGTCGCATAGCTGTGATGCTTCTACCCCTAGTCGCCTTTTTACTTTTTACATTGCAAATAAGGCTACTCAGCCAAGGCTACTTAGCCACACATTGTACCTCGCACTGTCCTTCGAATAAATAAAGGTAAGTGCCCCAAAACTCTGTGTTCTCTCTTATTTTTCCAATTTATCTACTCGGGGGCTGTGCCACCCTACATCTGTTCTACGAACCAAAACGCGATATCTTGAGTAGCTGGCACATCAATCGAAACCCTTGACATAACATCAACCCAGCTGCAACGCACCTGACAGGTTGACAAGGGACTAAGATAAGAGCATGGCCGGGCTAACGAAAAGGACTCGCATAGTGCAACGCACTTCATGCTAACAAAGCTCTTTCTACATATTCTACAATAAATTATATACAACATTTATATGAACTTTACAACACGACTACACTTATGTGCATGATACAAACTAAGCTACTACTGCAGCAAGAGAACGTTGGTTTGTTCCTCACAGAAGTCGACGATCTCTTCTGGCGATCCACAGCCTGGTAGTGTGGCACCATATTCCAGGCAGAACCTGCCGGTGGCGCAGGCGGCCCAGCCACAATTTCCACAACATCTACGTCAGGCATGTGCAATCGCACCAACGATAGAGCAGCCTTGGCACCAGCCACCAACTATTGCCTCACGCACTCGCAAACTGTAGACAAGTCTTGAAACTTGGCAAAGAGGGCCAGCAGGCTTGATGGAGTAACATCTAGCGGAAACATCGTCCGATAAATGTTCTTCAAACATGACTGCGACTTCTTCAGAAAGTGCAGCACTCGCGACACGCGATCCTGCAGGGTCGCCAGCGCAATCGCACGATCATGATCTACCCAGAAGTATCCACTCTCTTGAAGTTGCTCCTGGGTGAGATCATGCATACGAATAGCAATTATATCCTTCTCATCCTTTGGATGACGCGTGCTGACAACTACACGAAGCAGCAACAGCAACATAAGTACAACGCACCATCGCGAGTGACTACAAGGAAAAGTTAAGAGCAAGCAAACTAACACTTGAATTGGTCGCCCAGCTGCGTCACCTCGCCAAGCAGATACTGCTCACGGGCGGCGGCTTTCTCCGCCTTCGACTTCCATACATCCGCGTTACCGCGGAGTACGGGCAACTCATGCTCTAGTTGCTTCACACGGTCACGTAGTCGCGAAAGCAGTGACAGTTCATCTACCATGGAGCACGGCGGTGCCGAAGTATCATCAAGAGGTGGCGAGTCCTGAGTTTCCCTCAAAGGATCACTTGATGAACCCTATCACAAGTCAAGCAACAACAAATAAGATGACTAAATCAACACAAAAGGAAAAATATTCAAGTGCATTCGAGACTAGCAAAAGTATCAGCAGATACACTCGCCAGCAGGCATGTTCTTAACAAAGGACATAAACTAGTTAACTATTACAAAGCTACTAAGGAGCGATTGGCTTCTTCGACTTTGACGGCTTCGGGGGCTTCATCGAGTCCGTGGCAGTATCAGATGCCACTGACTTTCCACCAGCCCCTGATGCTGCAGCTTTCGCTGCCTTCTTGGCACGTTGCAGCTCCTCAGAATACTTCGCAACAGTATTTATCAACTGATGCCCATATTTGCCACAAGAAATCGTGAAAGGAGCGAAGACTACCTGCTGGCCGTCCGTGCTAACAGGCATCGCCTTCGACACCACGGCAGGATCAATCTCGACTCCGTGGGCCTGCACCATGGCAAGTGACATGGACGCGCTGGCCGCGCGAAGTGAGTTCTTGAAGCTGGAAGGCACACCCCCGGCGAGTGACTCCACCATCTCGTCTATGTTCTCGACTAGCTCCTCTTTAGGCATCAGCTCCTCCCGGAGGCGACTGAGTATGCCTTTGGCCTTGGAGAGCGTATCCTGAATGGCGGTGCTGCGGTCTTCGACTGCTGATAGTGCACCCGCCAGAGCATCATCGCGACGAAGGGCCTGTGGGTCGAAGCTCAAGTCGCCAGCATCTGTGCATAAATCCACACATGGACAAGGCATCAGCGCCACCAGCAAAAAAATCGAGCAGAGAAGGATAGCGATATCCACAACAAAGTACCTGCGAGAGCCTTGGCAATCGAGAAAAGTTGTTCCTCGAACAACTTCTCCCTGGCTGCGAAGGAGGCACGCAGATCCTCTTCACGCCTTTGCGCCTCGTCACGCGCCGCGATTGCCTCATCGCGACCCTTCACAGCCGCGGCGAGGGTTTTCTCCATGGTGGCAGCATCACACAGGAGGGCGTTATGTTCAGCTACAAAACAAAAAGGGATTGACTATCAGTCGACCATATAAAAAGGAGAAGAAGAAGAAGAAGTGTAGAAGACTCACTCTCAACCATGCGATGACGCATCTCCAGCATTGCATGCTGGCGACCCATCGCAAGGACTTGCTCCACCAAGTGAGCGGCTTCCTTCACAAGGATCTATCGCACAAACAAGGGATCAGTAGAAGCAACAGATAACATCGACTGCAACATTAAAAGAAGACAATTTACACTTACATGATCCTCCAATGACTCTGAAGTTGTCTGATGAGCCGTCATCCGGGCAACTATTCAATGTTCCCCCTCATGCGGAGAGCTGGAAGAGTTGTGCCCGGAGTGGGCCGCCAATGGAGGAGAAGGAGCGCGCTCGACCTCTTTCTTGCCCTTGAGGTCGCGACTCCTGATTCTTTCAAAAATTGGATGTCGCCAGAAGATGACGACGCCTCTTGACTGCAAAGACAAAATCAACATCAAGAACAAGACAAAAATCCAGAGACGAACCAAAAAGGGCAAATCCAGATAAGAACAAACAAATTAGAAAACTTACCAATCAAACTTGTCAAAGTCAAAGGTGGGCTCCCCTGACTCTAATGAAGACTCCTTAGGCAGTCGCATCTTCTTGCGAGAAGATGGTGCCATGGCGCTCACAGGAATGGCAGGTATCGGCGACTCCGCACCAATGCCTGCACCTTCCGGAGTCGAAGGAGACGACGCATAGGAATCCTCGCTACGCGAACGTTTGCGAGTATCCGGACTGCCGGACTCGAGGGCTTCCTCCTCCAGATCATATGGGACCGTCGATTCCGACTCATCCTCTTCTAAGACATCGTGAGGGATAATCCCCTCAGGAAGAGGGGGCATACAGGGTGACACCGCCCAGTCCTGCATACATATATCAATTTATCGCAAAGATAAGAAATAGCGAAGAATCAATCGACAAACTAAGCTACTGTGTAGCACAACTATACCTCAGGAGGAGGGTTAGCAGCATCAAACGGAGGAACAACTGGCTCACTGGGAAGCACATCCTTGGTGGTGTACTTGGTGACCAGTCGAACCCTCTTGTCCACCTCACTCGTGGACATGCCATCGGTAGACACGCGAGTGGCATCATTAGCGCCAGCCCACTGAAACATGGGGTGGACTCTGGCCTGCAGGGGCTGGACGTGGCGGCGCAGCCACGTGCGAATGAGAGCGCATCCTCCTTCCTCTTTGCCTATGCGGCTCTCGAGGTCGCAGACGCGCTCGTACAGCACATCTGTCTCCGCGGACTCGCAAGGCATGATTACGTTCTTCTAGGAACGCCTCCTCTTGCACGGCGTCGCGGTACCGAAGGGTGCGAGTCCGAAGTGCTCCCCGTCAGCCTTCTCGTCACGGATATAGAACCATTTACCCCTCCACCCTTGGACGGACGCCATGAGCTTGATGTCGAAATAGGTGGCAGATGGGTCAACATGGATTCTGCAGCCACCTACATCGTAAACTAAAGAGCCAGCCGCAGATTGGCGCTTCAGCTTGATGAGGCGCTTGAAGAGGCCGAAGTGTGGCTCAATTCCGAGCCAGCACTCGCAGAGGGTGATGAAGCAAGAGATATGAAGGATAGAATTTGGGGACAGTTGATGGAGCTGAAGCCCGTAAAAGCAAAGGAGCCCCCCTGAAGAAAGGATGCAGGGGCAAGGAAAGGCCACGAATGATGAAAGCCAAAAACATCACTCGAAAACCAGTGGGAGGAGAAGGAATTATCTCACCGCCGAGGACGCGTGCGTTGTCGGCTGCGGCGGATAGCACTCCGTCTTGGCGAAGAAGACGGAGATCCGAAGATTTGATGATGGACGGACGCCACGCGCCATTTGTGACGCGGGTGCCCGCGCCCTTATTCTTCCCGCTGGCGGCGGTACTGGTGCCCACGACGGCGGGGCCGCCCTTCTTCTTCACCGCAGCAGTGGTAGCTGCGGAATTAGCCGCAACACCTCCCTTCTTCTTCCCCATTGCGCGGTGGCGATGCGATCGAAGGAAGTAGCTCGGAAACGAGCGGAGCTGGTCCAACGTCGTGGAAGAAATGAGCGCAGAGAAAGCAGAGGAGTAGCGACAATGGCAATGGAAGCAAAGGGTGAATGCGAGCAATTGAGAAAATTACCGTCGCAACACCACTACTTAACCCCTGGAAGATGCAATCCAACGGCTCAGAAAAACCCTACTGGACGCGTGGCAAACATCATGCTAGACACGTGGAGAAGTGGAAACACGAACCATCCCTCCACTGCTCCCATTACGCACGGAAATCGAGGAGGCGCAGTTAAAAAAAACATTACGCACGCCCAGTCAAATCAAAGTCAGAGAGTGGGACCCACTGCTCGTCACGTCCCGTCAAACTCGCTCACGCGGGCAACTGAGGTCATGGAATCGTCAGCACTGACGTCATCAAAGCTACACAGCAGAAGACTTCGACTACTTTAGTCCTTGCTCGAGTCTTTGACTCCACCAAGCACTCGGGGGCTACTCCCATAGGGAGCGTTGGTCGCGCACCCTATGATTATTCTTTTCTTTTTACAGGAACATGGACAGTCAAAGGCAAACCCAACCACTCGACATGCGGTTCGACTATGGACATGGGTTACTCCCATAGGGAGCGCCGGAAACAAATTCGACTGAAACAAGCAAGCAAAAGACGATAGCAGTCGCAAAAGTTCTTTAGTCCCTGCCTGAGTCTTCGACTCAACCAGGCACTCGGGGGCTACTCCCATAGGGAGCGCTGGTCGCGCACCCTATGATTATTTGTGCAAAAAACTGTGTGTTCATAACATCCACACTCGAAGCTCATGGCGACACCGCCTCATAATTTTTTCCTACAAAGAGACTGCGTCTCCTGGGTCACCCGAATCGTCTCCGCGATGATAAAATTCAGATGCCGCGCTTACAGCGTGAAGGTAAGACCTAAATAAGGCCTGGCAACACATCAACTGCGCACTACCAGAAATGTATCCGTGCCTACATGTACGGTGAACATGCCTTGACGGACGCGTCGAGTGCTCACACCCATATAACTAGAATTCGACTCCTGTAAGACCTCCGCGGCTTGAGTCGAGTTACACCAGCACTTTTCCGGATTCGAGTCCAGGGACTCGAGTTCGAGTAGATTGCGTTGTTTCACCCTAAGGTGGTTAACTGATATCGATACATCGGATAAATCAGGCACGCACATCAACAATCCCTATGACACAAACAAAGCAATCGAAAAAATACTCATTCATACACTCGAAAGGCTTCAAAAAGTCCCCAGTCGAATCTGCGATTCCACTGACACTCGGGGGCTACTGACATGGGTATACCCACAGGTACTCGAGTTTGGTATATACAGTCCAAATACGTAAAGGCCCACGGTGTCGCCAAGGCCCAAATGAAGGACTCGAGTAACCTACGGACTCTCGATTGCTTGAAGAACAAGAAGAAGCTAAAGATAGAAAGTTTGAAGGGGAAACCCCTAACTTGTAACCGACTTGACTTGCTACCCGAGACCTAGCCTACCTATATAAAGGCTAGGAGGGGGCGGCGAGGAGGACACACGCAACCCTAGTTTCCACAACCCTCGCTAGATCACATCTGCGCACCATTGTAATCTTCGATTCTTTCGATAATTCCACGAGCAGACAAGCAGGAGTAGGGACCTCTACGAGGCCTGAACCTGGGTAAATCTTTGTCCCCTGTGTGCTTCTTTGCTAGCCGATAGATGTCTCCAGCGCTCCCTCCTTCTCCAAAACCCAAGTCCATAACAATGGGAATTGATGAGTTAAACCCTCGTTAATGAGTCTTCCGGGAAAATATCAACATTGGCTTTTGTCCCGTCCAATTCTGAGAATATTCATTTTCTGACTTCCTGGAACCAAAAATAGCAGAAAACAGGCAACTGGCACTGTGGCATCTTGTTAATAGGTTAGTCCAAGAAATCATACGAAAAGTACTCCAAAGTTGGAACAAAACACAAGAAAGTAGATAAAAGCAAGCATGGAACATC
Source organism: Avena eriantha (assembly GCA_910589775.1). Taxonomy (NCBI): domain Eukaryota; kingdom Viridiplantae; phylum Streptophyta; class Magnoliopsida; order Poales; family Poaceae; genus Avena; species Avena eriantha. The sequence goes on along the minus strand of OU342746.1, from coordinate 265,968,590 downwards.
AAAAATTATAGATACATTTGCAATGCATCAACATCCCCAAGCTTAACTCCCGCTCATCCTCGAGTAGGTAAGTGATAAAAATAAAGAATAATTTTTGAGGTGACATGCACCATCATAAACTTGATCAAAGTATTTGTAAAACATGAAAAGCTGGGATCATAGTACTTCAATCATAACATGAAAGACAAAGTTCTAGCAATAAGACAAAGAAACTATGTTGCAACATGAAACGGCACAAACAAAAGATTCATGAATAACAATGCTTTGCAAGACGTTTGTTTGTTTCACATAAAGAAAACATAGCATAGTAGTATTCAGCTTGTCCCTCATAGAGTAGCAAACATAAATGCATAGGACACCTTCAAAGTTCATAAGAGTGACTAGATACAAGTAGTTTAAAACAAGCAATATCAAAGTTATGCATCAATCAACAAGTCTTGGGACAATGCACATGGAACTAAGAATGGCCACTATGCTCTCAAAGTAAGTGCATAAAGGTAGAAGGTGGAGAATCAATATAATGGTGGAAGAAAAGCCTTCATAGAAAGAAGCAGAGATTCAAGTTTCATAAAGAGCTTCCAAAAATTATGGTACTTAATAGCTTTCAGCTCTCATTGCCCCTATCATAAGCATCTTTAGGTGATTAAGGTTAAAGTGACACAACTAAGAGGATATGCTTGACAAGTTATAAACCGAAATCTCATGCCCCTTACTTACGAAGACCGATCCTCATGCTACTCAACTTCAGTCACGAGTAAGCTCTTGTCATTGTAAGTACATGTGTATCATTAAGAACTGCCAACGGGGTACCCCTTGCACATGATACGGGAGCTTTCCCATAATCAAAATGATAAGGCAAGAAGACAATGAGCATCTCAGCGATCTTTTTATTTGCTATTTGCATAGGTTTTTATTGAGGATGCTTCATAGAGTGCTCATTATAGTGATGCTGCAAGTTTCCACCATGATTAGGCATGGCTTAGGCTAGTGTCCCAGGCGTTTCTCTAACACACATACAAACTCCATGATCTAACAAGTTCCACTTTTATTTCACACCGTCGGGATCCGTAAGCAAAAGAACATGATATCAACAGGGTACAAAGTACAAGTGCAATGTTGAAAGCGTTTCCCATGAAACATGGTTCTGCTAATTTCAACTTATAAAGCGCAAGCATATACGCAGCAAAGAAGGACCCAATGGTTCAAGTTTATTAGATGCAAAAAATTAAAGTATGCCATCAAGTTCGTGAGAGCTTTAATCACTAGTTTTATCATAACAAGTTTAATTTGGAAGGTAGACAAAAACATGAATATACTTGGAATAGCATATTCTAGTAGGTAGGTATGGTGGACTCTTTGGAATAACTTGGTTTAGGGAGTTGGATGCATGAGTGGAACTCATACTTGGTTGTGGAGGCTAGCAAAAGACTAGGAGCGACAAACTAAGAGAGCAATAATGGCCATAATCATGCAGAGCGACAAAACATCATTGATAAAAGCATAAAGTGATACTACAAGTTGAAAACTAAAGGATCATCAAGGCTATGGTGACTTGGGATAGTCATAACATGGTGTGAGCATGCGCCAAGTCAACCCAAATAAAGCATCAAAGGAGAATACCACTATACTATGCTTTAATATGCTAAAACAACGCATGATTCATCCAAGGCACATTAAGCAATCTCAATTGTTTATAAAAAGTCATGCTACAGCAAAGAATACTAAGCATAAAGCTAAAACAATATCAAGCATGGGATGACAAAGCATAGGCCACAGTCAAAAACAAGCTCTTTTTACCACTTAAGCATGAACTTTCCTACTCTTTTCCAAACCAAACCAAACTATTTGCAAACCAATGTATGAAAGAGGGGGTCCAACCAATTTATTCAGCAAACTAAGCAAACCAAGCAAACTAAAAACTAAAACAAAAACGAAAAAGAAGACGCTCCAAGAAAAATACAACTGTGCATGAAACAATAAAAATGAAGCGTTTGGAAGAAACCTAGGATTTTTATTGATGAAGAAGGGGATGCCTTGGGCATCCCCAAGCTTTGACGCTTGTACTTCTTGGATATTTCTTGGGGTGACACGTGTGGCATCCCCAAGATTGAGCTTTATTCCATCCTTCATCTCATTACTCATTCCTACCATACACCTAAAAATTTCCTTCATACAAATCTTCACACAATCTTTATTAGCAACATTAGTGCACTCAAGATAAATAAGTCTTAAGGTTCAGTTATAACACCAAATAAACTCCCATTAAAACACAAGCTACTGTACCACTTCCCTCAGAAAGCTCAATTTCCCAAAAGAACTCAAAAAGGAAACAACAAGAAGCAAATGCAAATAATGGCAGAAATCTGTCAAAATAGACCAGCAGGTAAAGACGAATTTTTTCGAAGACCTTCTGTTGCTCAAATCAAAAAGTGTTGAACTAACTAAAGTTATATAACAACCTGGGGCAGAAAAAAAAATTCACTCCTCAAACGGACGTACAGAGATTTTACACGAATTTTTACGGTGAAACACAGAAATTTGTTTCGGGACAGCAACTTTCCCAATCATTACTTCTTTCTCGTTAGAGGTTACTCTTGGCACAAAAATCAAATAAAAAGGATAAGGAGAGGTTATTACTGAAGTAATAACTTCCAAGACTCATCTAAAACTTTTGGGTTATCTCCCAATAAGTACTTTTCTTTAACGCCTTTAAGTTAGGCATGATAGTTTGAGAAGATGCTCATATAAGAAATATGAATTGAATTAAAAGAGAGCATTAAGAAGCAAATTCAAAGCACATTTAAGTCTAACCCACTTCCTATGCATAGGAATCTTGTAAAGAAACAAGTCATGAAAGCACAAAGCAACAAGCATAGGAAAGAAAAACAAGTGCAACTTCAAAAATTTCAACATAAAGTGGGGAAACTTAATATTGTTGAGATACATAAAACCATGTTTCCCTCTCTCATAATAACTTTCAGTAGCATCATGAATAAAGTTAACAATATAACTATCACATTCTTATCATGAGCCACATGCATAAAAGAATTAATATTCTCCACATAAACATAGTCATTCTTATTAATTATGGTGGGAGCAAATTTAACAAAATAGCTATCATTATTATTCTCATCACCATAATCATCAAATATAGGAGGCATATTGTAATCATAATTAATTTTCTCCTCAATAGTAGGTGGACTGAAAATAACATACTCATCATTGTAATCATCATATATTGGAGGTTTGGTATCATCATAAGCAATAGAATAGCTATCTTCCAAAGTTGGGGAATTAAAAAGATCATTTTCATAAAAACTAGCTTCCCCAAGCTTAGACTTTTCCATAGCATTAGCAATAATGGTGTCCAAAGAATTCATACTAACAACATTGCTATTAGCATGCAAATATAGTTCCATAGGTTTTTTAATTTTCTCTTCAAACACTTCATCTCCTAACTCAAGATAAATACTATAAAGCTCTCTAATTTTTGATGTTGTTTTCCATTAAGCCTAACTAGTGAAAACAAGAAACAAAAAGACAAAAATGCAGAATCTAAAGGAAATAACTTTGAGTACTCGCACCAGAAAATAGGCGTTTGCCGTGGGAGGTTATTCTTCTTTAATCCTCCGATGAGAATACCTTTTACCTTACCTCCCCGGCAACGGCGCTACAAAATATCTTGATGTCTACGCACTTATATTCTTGTAGACAGTTGTTGGGCCTCCAAGTGCAGAGGTTTGTAGAACAGCAGCAAGTTTTCCCTTAAGTGTATCACCCAAGGTTTATCGAACTCAGGGAGGAAGTGGTCAAAGGTATTCCCTCTCAAGCAACCCTGCAATCAAGATACAAGAAGTCTCTTGTGTCCCCAACACACCTAATACACTTGTCAGGTGTATAGGTGCACTAGTTCGGCGAAGAGATAGTGAAATACAAGTGGTATGGATAATTATAAGTGGTAACGGTGATAGAAAATAGCTCGATGGCGTGGAAAAGACTAAAGGAAAACTGAAATAAAGATAGCAGCAAGGGAACATGTAACAGATCTAGTAGAAAACGATGTTTCAATGCTTAGAAACAAGGACTAGGATCATACTTTCACTAGTGAACACTCTCATATAAATATATTCTTCTTTATGATACTACTCTTAACTACTCTCCGGTTGGACACTCTATTCGATGGTAGGGCTATAACAGCACACCTCAAAGTAAGCCTTCCTCATCTAGAAAACCCCACACTATCACCTTGAGTACTAGATCAGTCCAACAAACACCACAATTTCATAAAGACATCCAACTCCAAATATAACTCATAACAAGTATATGTAATCTCTAGCCTAAGTGCCACCATGGTGAGCACGCTGTCACTTTCACACACATGGGGAGAGCAGAGATTCATTAAAGCACTTGAGTAGCAAGGTAGATCTATTGATTACAAGCTCATGATCACAATATGATCATGCATAGAGAGAGAGATGAACACATAGCTACCGGTAGAACCCTTAGCCTCCAGAGAGAACTACTCCCACTTCATCATGGGAATCAGCAAATGGTGATGGAGATGGTGGTGGAGATCGATGGAGATGGCTCCGGGGGCACTTCCCCGTCCCGGCAGGGTGCCGGAACAGAGACTTTCTGTCCCCCAAGTCTCCGCTTCGGTGGCGGCGGTGTTGCGGAACTTTTCGTGGCTGTAGGCTTGATTATTTAGGGTTTATGCCTCGGGAGGCTTCTTATAGGCCAGAGGGCAAGGTCGGTGGGCGGCCAGGGGGGCACACCATGCCTTGGCGCGGCCTGGGGGACCCGCGCCATGGGGTGGTGTGGCCACCCTGTGGCCCCTCTCTGACTCTCCTTCTGGCTCCCTGAGTTTTTCGGGAAAATATCAACTTTGGCTTTTGTCCCGTCCAATTCCGAGAATATTCATTTTTTGACTTCCTGGAACCAAAAACAGTAGAAAATAGGCAACTGGCACTGTGGCATCTTGTTAATAGGTTAGTCCAAGAAATCATATGAAAAGTACTCCAAAGTTGGAACAAAACACAAGAAAGTAGATAAAACCAAGCATGCAACATCAACAATTATAGATACATTTGCAATGTATCAAGCTGCCTCGACCGCCCCTGACCTCGCCGTCGTCTACCAGTCTATTTGCCCGCCTCGCCGTCGTCGCTGGAGCCCTGGTACGCCCCCTGAGCACCCCACCTAGCCGCTAGGGTTTGACCTCGCCGGCGACCCGTTCGTCGTCGATGACGAGCCCCAGCCGTTGATCCCTGTTCTAATCTAACGGCCCACATCACCCCGTATCGCTTCGCGCATTATGAGCCTCTAAACGGTGGACCCCCCTGTCAGCTGAGCCCCGCGCTGCGTAGTGTCACTGGGCTGGCCCATTAGATTTCCCGCGCGACCCATTTAGTTTGAATTAAGATTTTTCTTTTTAGTTTAAACCTAGTTTTGTCCCCTAGTTTGAAATTCAATTAAGAGAGATTTACAAATCCAAATGGAGTGATTCCAATTTTTTTAGAAAGCTAATGAAAATATCTACCCAAGCCCATTGGATTTAATTCAATTAGAGTTAGAGATCACTCCTAGTAAAAATAATAAGACAGAAGCATTTGCACATTGCAACATTTTTATAAAAGCAACCATGGTAGCTTTTGAGTTGATTCCAACTCTCAAAAATCACATTTCACCATACCTATCTGAATATGTAATAATATTAAGGTTTACATGCAGTGACTTTGGACTAGTACCAAAATAATGCTATATAGGCATTTCTAGTCACTTTAAATCATTAAATAATGAACTTAAACCAAAGTAATTGTGATCTAACCTTTAAATCACATTCCCACATGTTAGAATATGTGGTGATGACATGTGTCCACATGATCCCATATTTTAAGTGGTGAATATTAAATCTTAGTAATTTTTAAATAAGTAGAAATTACTTTTCTAGAATAAAAAGAGTGAAGCTAGTTATTAAAACTTGTGATGCTTGTGATGATAATAGATAATCAAAATGAATTATGGAAACCTTAGAATGAGGATTCATTCTATTGAGATGTTTTCACATGTGTTGAGAAACACAAATGGTTTATGATGGTGAAAATGTTGAGGCATGAGCCTTAACCCTTTTATAAAACTGATGGTTGGATTCGGATGCGATACCATTCCAAATTTACCGTACAACCACATTACCTGAATTGGGTAAGGCTTAGCTGGAAGTTTATGTGCATTAGTATTAGTTCCCTCGCAGGAGAGGTTTGAGCTGAGACTACCTCTCAATGTTGTCCACCTATGGAGTGCCCAAGATGACATATGGTCATGGTTGGGAGGCCATGCTCATAGGAGAGGTGCTTATACTCGGGTGTGTAAAGGAAAGGTTATGTTTGATTATCTGCATACTAAGTATGATGATTCAGGGTTATCCTTGATAGATGTATCGAATCTTGTGCTGAAAGTGTACCACCTCTGCAGAGTGTCAAACTATTCGAATAGCCGCGTCCGCGGTTATGGACGGTTGGAATGGCCATACTGTTTTGTTGTCAAATGTTTTCAAAATGACTTATGAAATGATGAATCTTGACTTGACCACAACATGGTTGTGTTTATGACAATAGCTTCCCAACTTAAGTGATTCTAGAACTTTATTTTATCTTTCTTTGCTTCTGAACTCAGCGTAGGTTTCAAACTTAACTTTATAATTAACTTAGAGTTAGCACTTTAACTTAGAACTATCCTACTTGTTAGTGGTAGTTTGCGAGTACTTAAAGAGTACTCATGGCTTTTGTCCCTGGCTATTCTCATGGCCAGACTTTGAAGGAGACTACCAAGATGATGGTCAGCAGGACGGCCATGATAACTAGGACTATCTGCCTTCGTCGGCATTGCCTGTGCCCCTAAAGATGGACCCCACCGCTACGCTTATCTTTTGTTCCGCTGTTTGTTGTATTAAGACTGGATCATGAGATCCTTTATTTGTGTAAGACCTTATGTATGGTTTGTAATGTATAATGTACTATGATATCCAATCTGTTATGTCTCGCAAAAATGGTAATCCTAGGATTGCGAGGTATGGCATAACAGGCATCTGGGATTAAAATTTGGGTGTTGACAAGTTGGTATCAGAGCCATCCTGACCATAGAAGACCCTAGTTAGAATGGATGCCCAAACAAAAACTTAGTTTCAAAACCAAAGTGAGTATTTATGAAAAACTATTTCCTCTCTTACCCTTGGGAATTCATTCTTTCTCAAAAATTCATGTTCCTCAAAATTCTTACATTACTACTTAAAAATTTGACAAACTTGATCACTTCACTAACTTCCTCATCCTAAATTCTTGTAGATGGAGACTCAGTTCAGCAAGTTCTACCAGTTGGGAAACAGAGGTCAGCTGATCTTCGAGAGGGATCTGGATTCACTGTCGGAGTTACTGGGACGCCCACATCCGGAGTTTCTTGGAGCTCAACTTCCAGGACCCCCAGGAGGAGATTTATAGTGGCTAGTCACCGTTGATCTTAGAGGAAGCATCAAAGCACCAACGTCCAGGAGAATCCAGTTCTCTGTGAGAGAGAACAACTGGATAGATGGATTAGCCAGGGCAATGCATGAAGCTCTCGCACGTCTATGTGCCCTCAGTGTCAACCAAATCCAAGGAACCCATTTTGCTCACTATGCAAGACGTGGCTTCATGGGGAATGCCGATGGAGATGCCAAGTCATCCAGCACTGAAGCGCCAAGTGGAGAACCTCGACTTCCTGTTGTACGATCATTAGAAGGAGTTGGACAATGCTAGGGAGTTAGCCAACCAGAACCGTGCCATTGCCGACCAGAAGGCCTAGACTTTCTCACTGCTTGTCAAGGATCGTCAGTCTCTTCGCCTCCAGCACGAGAAGATGGATCGCACCATCGCCCATCTTCGCAAGAAGGTGGCTGACCTCGAGAAAACCGTCAAGGAGCAGGAATCTCAGCTTGCAGCCAAGGAGGAAGAAGATGAGGCTGAAGACATCCAGGGAGACATGGATTCTTACCTCAGCAACGATGATGAATTTCTGGAGGAGGATGCTGTGGACTTCTACACTGATGATGAGGACTCCGACTTCATCGACGATGAGTAGATGCACTAGAGCACTATCGTAGCATGAGATGTATCGGTCCCACTGTATCGTAGCTTGCAGAATGGTTCTTCAAACCATCTGTTTTCCTTTGATTGTTGTGGTGTGTGTTGTATCATGTGTTTGCTTGCATGAATGAAATGGAGTTAGTTACAAAAACCTAAGTCAAACTCAAAGTTTTAGCTTGAAACCAAAACCATGAACCTTAGAACTTTCCCTCTTACCCCCTTATCTACCTCAATCTTCAGATGACTCGTGGAAACCAAGGAGGGAGCAGCTCGTCGCAAGACCCAATGCTGCAGATATTGCAGAACCTCATCGCAGACAGAGAAGCAAGCAGGGCAGAACGCCAAGCCAACTTAGCAACACTGCAACAGATCGCTCAGATGGCTCTCAACAACCAAGCACATGGAAATCAGATCAAAGATCCAAGCTGAAGAACTTCTAGAATACAAATCCCCCAATCTTTAGCACGTCAGAAAACCCATTAGATGTTGATGACTGGTTGCAGACAATGGAGAATAACTTGGAGGTAGCCAGAGTTGATGACAACGAGAAAGTTCTCTTTGCCACCCACTACTTGGTAGGAGACGCAAGAGCTTGGTGGAACAGTATCCGCCTGATGAACCATGGTCAAGTTATGACATGAGAAGTATTCAAAGTCAAGTTCATCTGCACCCACGTGCCGCAGTGTCTAGTCACCCGAATGAGGGATGAGTTCAGAGAGTTGAAGCAAGGCAGAATGACTGTGGTGGAATACCGTGTCAGATTCCTGTCACTTGCAAGATATGCACCTGATGAGATCAACACGGAGGCCAAGAAGAAGGAGAGGTTCCTGAACGGACTGCATGATGAGATGCAGACTGTCCTCGTCAACATCCGTTTCGAGGATCTCGAAGAGCTAGTCGACTCTACCATTCAGATGGAAGGGAAGATTAACCAGGCAAACGACAATCACAAACGTCGTATGATGCAGCAATCTAGATCTAGCAGTCACCAGAAGTACCGTCCCAACCCCTCACCAGGATATGCACCAAGGAACAATCGACCCCCAATGTCTCTCCCAAGCTACCCCAACTGTAGTGGAAGCAATGTGAAGCCTGGAGGAAACAATCACAACTCCGGCAACACCAACAATTTCAACCGTGCACCTCCCAAGAACAACAACAACAACAACACTACACCCAGAACTGGTAGCAATGTTGTGCCCGTCGTAGCAAAGGACAAGGCCTAGATCACTTGTTTCGAGTGTGGAGTGAAGGGTCACTATTCCAATGAGTGTCCCAAGAAGACTGCCGCCACTGCCAATGTGAATGCCCCAACTCAACAGCAGCGTCGTGTTCAACCAGGAAGAAGATTTTCCCTAGGGAACCCTGACAACCGCAACGGCCGTCTCTTCCACGTGAACGCCGAAGAAGCCCAAGAAGCGCCAGATGTAGTGTTGGGTATGTTTTCTGTCAACTCAGTTTTAGCAAGGGTATTGTTTGATTTGGGAGCATCGCATTCATTTGTCACCGAAGAATTTGCATGCACTAGTAAGATTCACCCAACCAACTTGAAGCATGTCATGATAGTTCAAATCCCCGGTTCAACCACCAAAGCTAGAAAAATTTGCAAAGTTGTGCCTATCAGAATACATGGGATATATTTTTATGCCAACCTAATTGTACTTGGAACCAAAGGATTGGAAGTAGTACTAGGTATGGACTGGATGTCAAGGCATAAAGGACTGATACCCTATGCTAAGAAAGCCATCACCATGACCAGTAGCTCTGGAGTCACAGTAGAGCATATATCTGAAACCTTACCTTGCCAATTCAAGTGCAACAAGAGTCTAGCCCTGCCCACCATTGACCAAGTCAGAGTAGTCTGTGAATACCCCGATGTATTCTCAGATGAATTGCCGGGTATGCCCCGGATAGGGATATTGAGTTCATTATCGAACTAATCCCCGGAACCGGACCCATAGCCCAGAGACCCTATAGCATGAACCCCTCAGAGTTAGTGGAACTGAAGAAGCAGTTGGATGCTATGTTAGAAAAAGGCTTGATTCAACTGAGCGCATCGCCATGGAGATCACCAGTGTTATTCGTCGACAAGAAAGATGGAGGCAACCGTTTGTGCACAGATTACAGAAAGTTGAATGACGTCACCATCAAGAACAAGTACCCCTTGCCAAAGATAGAGGATCTTTTTGATCAATTGACTGGAGCCCGGGTATTCTCAAAGATTGATCTTAGGACTGGTTATCACCAACTTAAGATTCGTGCAACGGATATTCCAAAGACCGCCTTTACTACTCGCTATGGTTTATACGAGTATACGGTTATGTCTTTTGGATTAACCAATGCCCCTGCTTATTTCATGAATCTCATGAATAAGATCTTTATGAACTTCCTAGATAAGTTTGTAGTTGTGTTTATCGACGACATCCTTATCTACTCTAAGTCAGAAAAAGAACATGAGCAACATCTGAGAATCATCCTAGAAACCCAGAGAGAGCATCAGTTATATGCCAAGTTTAGCAAGTGTGAGTTTTGGCTGAAAGAAGTAGGATTCCTAGGACATATTGTGTCTGCCGAAGGAGTCTCTGTTGATCCCGCCAAGATCAAAGATGTCAAAGAATGGGAAGCCCCAACCACTCAAACCCAAGTCCGTGCATTTCTCGGATTAGCGGGATACTACCGCAAGTTCGTAGAAGGATTCTCGAGCATCGCCAGACCCATGACCCAATTGCTGCAGAAGGACAAGAAGTTTGAATGGACTAATAAATATGAAGCCAGTTTCTAGGAGCTGAAGAAGAGATTGATATCAACCCCAATATTGATCATGTCAGACATCAAGAAGCCATTTGATGTATATTGTGATGCATCCAAGATTGGTCTCGGATGTGTGTTGATGCAAGAAGGCAAAGTCATCGCGTATCTGTCTCGACAGCTGAAGCAGCATGAGCAGAACTATCCGACCCATGATCTTGAATTAGCAGCCGTAGTGCTGGCATTGAAGACATGGCGTCATTATCTGATGGGTAATCGCTGTGAGATTTACTCAGATCACAAAATCTTGAAGTATATTTTCACTCAGAAGGAGCTGAATATGAGGCAAAGGAGATGGATAGAGTTAATCAAGGATTAGAACCTTGACATTCACTATCACCCTGGCAAAACCAATGTGGTAGCGGATGCTCTTAGCAGATTGCCGTGTAGGCTAAACACCATGATCAAGGAGAAGCAACCCAGTTTGTATGAGGAGTTGGAGCAGTTTAGGACTGAGCTAGTTAGCAAAGGATTCTTAGCTAGAATTGAACTTCAACCCACGTTGATCAGCCAAATCAAGGAAGCCCAGAAGGGAAATGAAAGTATCGACGGAATCAAACATCATACTGGTACAGGAAAGGTACCTGGATTCATCGAAGACGAAGAAGGAGTGTTGTGGTACAAAGGACGTATCTGTGTGCCAGCAGATTCGGAGCTGAAGCAAGTTATCATGAAGGAAGCTCATGATACTCTTTATTCTATCCACCCCGGAGGAACAAAGATGTATCAGGATCTGAAGGAGCAATTTTGGTGGCACAAGATGAAGAGAGAAATCGGAAGCTACATCGCCAAGTGCGACATCTGTTAAAGAGTCAAAGCAGAGCATCAGAGACCCGCAGGACTGTTGCAACCATTGCAGATTCCGGAATAGAAATGGGATTCCGTCGGAATGGACTTTATCACCGGTTTGCCTACTTCTAGTAGGGGAAATGACTCAATCTAGGTCATAGTTGATAGACTGTCCAAGGTAGCCCACTTTATCCTTGTCAAGACTACCTACCAGAGTTCGAAGCTAGCAGAGCTGTATATTGCTAGAATTATTAGTTTGCATGGAACCCCCAAGACCATCGTATCAGATCAAGGAACCCAGTTTACCTCGAGATTTTGGCAAATAGTTCAGGAAGGATTGGGAACCAAATTGAACTTCAGCACGGCGTATCACCCGCAAACTGATGGACAGACTAAGAGAGTCAACCAGATCCTAGAGGATATGTTAAGAGCTTGTGTGTTGGAATACAGATCAAAATGGGAAGACTGCCTGCCTTTCGCAGAATTCTCATATAGCAACAGTTATCAAGCTAGTTTGCAGATGGCACCATTTGAATTCCTATATGGAAGAAAGTGTCGTACCCCCTTGAATTGGTCGCAAGTAGGAGAGAGTCAGATTTTTGGACCCGACATTCTCCGAGAAGCTGAAGAGAAGGTTCACAAAGTCCGTGAGCACCTCAAGACCGCCCAATCCAGACAGAAGAGTTACGCTGACAAAAGAAGGAGAGACCTGACTTTCAATGTCGGAGATTTTGTATACCTCAAGGTTTCACCATTGAAGGGAACGCAACGCTTTAGTCTGAAAGGGAAGTTAGCCCCTAGGTATATCGGACCATTCAAGATTCTGAATCATCAAGGAGAAGTATCATATCAACTAGAACTACCTGAAGAGATGTCAGCTATCAACAATGTGTTCCATATCTCGTTACTTCGCAAATGCTTGGAAGCGCCGGAGAAGACTGAAGTTTTCAAGAACATCGATCACAGAGATGTAGAGATCAACAATGACCTGACATATCGAGAAGTGCCCAGCCGTATCCTAGAAGAAGCTTACAGAACCACCAGGACTAGGAGTATCAAGTTTCTCAAGATTCAGTGGAGCAACCATACAGAAGAGGAAGCCACTTGGGAGCGAGAAGATTACATTAGGACAGAGTTCCCAGATCTCTTTAGTTCCTAGTTTTCTTTGTAAATCTCAGGACGAGATTTTGTTTAAGGGGGGAAGGTTTGTAACATCCCAAAACTTTAATCCAAGGTTATTAAGATCCAAATCATCAAAAATTAGGGTTAACAAAAACTTTGCCAATTAAAATTATTAAAGCATTCATATGTGTGTGCATTTTAAATAAGAGTTGTTTGAATTGCTATGATTAAGTGATCCATTGCTTGTAAAATGATTATTAGGTGAAATAAACATCATCTAGATCATCCCCAAAAAAATCCCAAAGAAAAACAAATCAAAACAAATAAAAGAAGCAAATGGTCATTTGTGCCATTTTAATCAACATACCTACTTTAGCTATTCCTAGTACTCAATTATTAACAGAAACAATTGTGGATCTTTGCACCCCTTGATAGTACACATAATATTGTACCAAGGCCCACTTTGTGATCTGCCAAAAACATTCAAAGACTAAATTTAAATGGTAGTTGAAAATTGAATCTATTTCATATGGGAAGATCCCACTATTTCAAAAACCACTCAAACAAGCTCAAATTTCAAAACCCAAGCACCCATAGAGTCTCAAGCTTAATACTAGCACACCCACCAAAATTCTTTTCAAAATTCAAAAAGAAAGTTCTTGCGGCCATTTCATCAAACACATGGCAGGCATGATTTACACCCTAATCCTAGCTCACTGTTTGCAACCGAGTTTTGCCCCCAAATGATCTCCATTTAAACCCTCTATCCCCTCTTGATCTAACCAGGCCCTTAGCACCCATCCCCTACCTCCCTAGTGGCATTACCATGCGAACCTGAGCACATGCCGCCGGCCAAACCTTGCAACCGCCCCAGCAGACCACCTCCCTCTCGCTCGCCATGTCTACGAGCTAGCCGGGACCTCACCGCCACCCTTTGTCCCCTCCGCGAGCCAAGCCAGAGCATGGACCACCGCCAATGCACCGCGTACTGTGCGTCTCCACCATGCCAAGCACGCGCCAGAGCGCCGCGCCCGACACGTGTGTACGCACCGCCCCTCGACCGCAACCCGCGTCCACCGCTTCGCCACGACCCCAGGAGCACGCCAGACATGCCTGTTCGCCGCCCAACGCACCACAGCCACCGCTCGCTATTGAGACCGCCGCCTCTGCCGCTTAGAGCGTGCGCACTGGCCGACCATTTGCCACCGTCCCTACGCCCGGATTTAATTCGTAGAGCATCGCTAGGAGACCAGACACCGTCCCCTACCTCGAGCCATGCTGCTAGCACGCTGTGCAACCCTCGCTGGTGCCGCCCGCCCATGCCTCTCGGTCGCGTCATCGTCCTATAAATAGAGGCCACCCCCAGCCCCATTCGGCACACCACTCACCTCCCCTCACCTCACTGACTGTTCCCCACCTCTAACCGGAGCAGCGCGAGCACTTGCTCGCCGGAATTTGGCCGGAGTAGCCCGTAGTAGAGGAGGAAAGGGCGACGTCGATTTCGTCCACCCCCGAAGCTGCCTCGACCACCCCTGACCTCGTCGTCTACCAGTCCGTTTGCCCCCCTCGATGTCGTTGCTGGAGCCCTGGTACACCCCCTGACCACCCCCACCGAGCCGCTAGGGTTGGAACTCGCCGATGACCTGTTCTTCGTCGATGATGAGCCCCAGCCACTGATCCCTGTTCTAATCTAACGGCCCACATCGCCCCGTACCGCTTCACGCGTTATGAGCCTCTGACCGGTGGACCCCCCTGTCAGCTGAGCCCCGCGCCGCGTAGTGTCACTAGGCCGGCCCATTAGATTTCCCGTGCGACCCATTTAGTTTGAATTAAGATTTTTCTTTTTAGTTTAAACCTAGTTTTGTCCCCTAGTTTGAAATTCAATTCAGAGATATTTACATATCCAAATGGAGTGATTCCAATTTTGTTAGAAAGCTACTGAAAAGATATACCCAAGCCCGTTGGATTTAATTCAATTAGAGTTAGAGACCTCTCCTAGTAAAAATAATAAGACAGAAGCATTTGCACCTTGCAACATTTTTATAAAATCAACCATGGTAGCTTTTGAGTTGATTCCAACTCACAAAAATCACATTTCACCATACCTATCTGAATATGTAATAATATTAAGGTTTACATGCAGTGACTTTGGACTAGTACCAAAATAATGCTATATAGGCATTTCTAGTCACTTTAAATCATTAAATAATGAACTTAAACCAAAGTAATTGTGATCTAACCTTTAAATCACATTCCGAGAGGGGAAAGTGCACCACCTCTCGAGAGGGTAAAACTAAGTACTTAGCCGTGTCCCCGGATATGGACAACTTCTGAGCCTCAAGACAGTGAAGTAGTTCAATAATCTCCTCATCCAAATTTCTCTAAGTTAAAACTTGTGGGCAAACAGGGATAAAGGTTCAGTGATGTCTATCATTGGTACTTTATAGCTTGAATGAAAAACTTCTTCAAAAACTATAAGTTAAACTATTTTAGCAAAGCCAGCCATAACCCCACTTAGCCATATATTCATGTAGTTGTTGGATTATACTAAGTATCTTTGGTATCACTTGCCAATACAATTCCAAATGTATTGACCCTTGTGGCTGTAACTTATTATGTTGCAGGATACTCTGATGATGAGTAGGGTTGCGGGTCTACACTCGACATGCTTGCCTGTGGCACATGAAGACTAAGGACTCTATTATTATTATATGTTATGTGAACTTGTGTCTTAGCCTTGGGCTAAGTGAGTTGTAAGAACTATTATACTCCTGGATGTGCGATGTAATAATGACCTTTGTTTCTGTGTACTTCATCTTAAACTGTGGGTGCTAGCATTTCGATCCAAGGACTAGCACTGCAATCACAGGGATCTTACCTTATCATGGTGAGATCTTACAGATGGTATCAGAGCACTGTGTTGCCTGTAGGTTCGTGACCCTAGAAAGGATTAGACTAAGGAAAACCCTTAGGAAAAATAACTCTATATTTCAACCTTACACTTGTCTTTTCATCTCGTAAAGCTTTCCCTAATTATCCCTCTCATCTATTTTTGTAGATGTCCACCATCAATGAATCTGTCAAGAAGGGACCACTGATGACTATGACCTTGGAGTGCGAGACAGAATTTCCCAATGTGCTCAAGAACCTCATGCTCGGCTTGGGGATGAATGGTGAAGCCGTGTACAAGGGATTTCCTGTGATAGATGAAGGACAAGAGTATTGGTGGGTGCAACTCCACTTGTACAAGAACAAGGAGGACGATCCCAAGAGTACGGGATTTTGCATGTTCACCAACTCTGAAATGCACCCATCATTCTTTGACTCTGCAAGGAATGCTGCATGGAGAGCTATTGAGGAACTTGGGGAGAGACTCAAGTATAGAATGCTCAATACTCAGGAGGATCTCAAGGAGGAGAAGCGTCTTGCCCAAGACTCAAAGGCCACTGTGAAACGCCTAAGTAAGGATATCATAGGCCTAGCCTTGGAGCTATGTGACCAAGACAAGCAGATTTCTGCCAAGGATGCCCTGATTGCCACCTTGGTTAAGAAGGAGTGAGATATTAGTTGGACCACCACCCTTGGCGTTTTATCACGTTAGTATCTCGACCATACCAACCTATGTGGTATGGCAAAAATAAAGTTATGTCTGGAACCTTGAGTGCTTAAGTTGAATTAATGTATTGCTACTTGGAATGTTTTGTTGGTTGAACTCTCTTTTATTTTGTGACTTGTATTTTCTTTCTCTATTATGTTACTAATTTTCTCCATACTATGCAAAAGATGCCGAATTTTGTCTACAACACGGCCGAGGATTTCAAGGGGACTCGCTTTGGGACTCGTATCTTGGAGCTAGTCCAAGTGCTCGCTCTTCCGATCCCCACTATTCAGGGACTTCAGCTGAGGAAGTTTCAGAGGAAGGACTTATGGGGATTCAGAGTTACCCAGCCAGGACATGAGACAGAGCCCCAAACTGGGGAAATTACCTTCAAGATACTCCATGATGACATGGAGAGGGGCCTTGACGTCGCTATGCAGGAGCTGTTGGGACGCCTATGTGGACGTCATTCTTCTGAGATCAAGAGCCACTACTTCCACTTCTTTGGGAGGCGTGACAAGGATGGAGAACCTATTGTGTTGGACAAGGCCACTAAGGAGTCTATCAAGCCCGTGCGTCACTACCTTCAGGACTTAGAGAGCCTCATTAGACACCTTGATACTGATAGGACTAATGTGATGCTTAGCAAAGATGAACTACGAGTCCAACTCAAGGAGAAGGACAAGGACTTCTAGGAACAGGAAAATCGAATCAAGGAAATGGAGAAGAAGTTTGAAGACCAAGATAAGAAATTCCAGAACCAAGAGAAGAGAGTTCAGGAGAAGAACAAGAAGATTAGAGACTTGGAGACTGAGTTAGAGCTAGAGAACATTGAGCTGGAAGCGGATCACGAGGTGATAGAGAGGCTACGCACACAGAAGAGAGAGTTACAGACGAAGATCGATGCTCTGACTACCAGCTTGGAGGAATATAAGGCAGGATTCGCATCAGCAGGACTTGCTCTAGTGGAGGAGGAAGTCGACATGGAGGAGTAGTGATACTGTTCCATCTACCTATCGTTCTATTATTATTGAGTGCATAGGTCATACCGACTTGTGGGTGACTATGCTAGTATGTTATCTTTGCAGACTCTGTTATTGTTGTGATGTTGGAACTTGCATGTGCTTGTTTGTCTGAATTGTTGTTTTATTTGGGTTATCTATCATTACTTACCCTTACTAAACCCACATATGCCTCCCCGACGCAACAACGAGGATAACAATGACAATGACAATGGAATGCCGCAGATGATGGCTGCACAGACCCAATTGATGCAAATGATGACTCAATTCATGGCGAACCAGAACCAGAACGACAATAATAACAATAACAACCAGAACAATCCACCACCTTTGGATATGCTGACCAGATTTCTAAGGCTGAGACCTGCCAAGTTCTCAGGTACCTCAGACCCCATGGTAGCAAATGATTGGTTACGCTCTGTGAATAAGGACCTAGTCACGGTTGGATGCACGGATGCGGAAAAGGTCAGATTTGCAGCACACTTGTTGGAAGGTCATGCAACTGCTTGGTGGGATAATTTTCAAATTACCCACCCTATTGAGGAAGTGACTTGGGCAATGTTTGAAGATGGGTTTCGCACCACTCACATTTCTGCTGGAATAATGGGATTGAAGAAAAAGGAGTTCCATAACCTCAAGCAACGCCACCACAGTATTTCTGAATACATCGAGGAGTTCAATAATTTGTCACGTTATGCACCCGATGACGTTGACACTGATGCAAAGAGGAAGGAGAAGTTCCTAGATGGGTTGAATGATGAAATTTCTATGCAACTATCTATTGCATATGTTCCAACTTATCAATCTTTATGTGATAAAGCTACCATCCTGGAAAACAAGATGAAGCTAGTGGAGGGTAGAAAGAGGAAGCACCATTTTGATAAGTTTGGATCAGGATCTCCTCACAAGCGCCCTCATGGTGAAGGAAGTGGGAGCTCAGGATTCCACAAGAATGGGAATCATAATAACCATCGTAACAACAACCACAACCATGATGGAAACAATCATCGTGGGCACAACAAAAGTGGATTCAGGAACAATCACAATAATCATGGCCATGGGAACCAAAATGGTCAGAACCGTCACAGTCAGCCAGCGAAGAAAGACATCAGTCAGGTGGAATGTTTCAAGTGTAAGAAGACAGGACGCTATGCTAATGAATGCCCAGAAAAGAAGACTGATGGGGCTAAGCCGAACCCATTCCAAAAAGGGCATGTGAACCACATTAATGTGGAGGAAATCCAAGAAGGATCTGATGCTGTGATCGGTAAGTTCAAGATTAATTCCTTTCCTGCACCTATCCTTTTCGATACTGGCGCATCGCATTCATTCATTTCAAGAGCATTTGTAATCAAAAACGGACTCACCACTGAAACTATTGGATGTCCTATTAAGGTAAGTTCTCCGGGTGGAGAAATGATAGTAAATTCAGGGTGCCGACAGATCATCCTAGAAATTGGAAAACACAAGTTCCCGATTAGTTTAATAATCCTAGAGTCCCAAGGATTAGATGTCATATTAGGAATGGACTGGTTGACCCGTTATGAAGGGGTGATTGATTGTGCCAAGCGAACTGTTATGCTCACCACCCCAGAAAAGAAAAGGATCAGGCTCAAGTCTAACTTTGAACTCAAGGGGAGCAAGGTTAATTCTCTTAAGGGGGTTAGCCTAGATGATGTGCCAATAGTGAGGGAATATCCAGATGTGTTCCCCGAGGAATTACCTGGCATGCCACCAGATAGGGACGTGGAGTTTCTGATAGACCTATTACCAGGAACGGGGCCTATAGCAAAGAGACCTTATAAAATGTCGGTGGACGAGTTAAAAGAACTCAAGAAACAGCTGGGAGAACAGTTGAAAAAGGGATTTATTCAACCAAGCTCGTCGTCTTGGGGAGCACCAGTCTTATTTGTCGAGAAGAAGGACCGAAGTCAAAGGCTATGCATAGATTATCGTTCACTCAATGAAGTGACCATAAAGAACAAATATCCCCTGCCTAGAATTAATGATCTCTTCGATCAGCTAGAGGGAGCATGTGTTTTCTCAAAAATTGATCTTCGATCAGGATACTTCCAACTAAAGATCAGAGAACATGACATACCCAAGACTGCATTCACCACTAGATACGGGTTATATGAATATACAGTGATGCCGTTTGGATTGACTAATGCACCGGCCTACTTCATGAACATGATGAATAAAGTATTCATGGAATTCCTTGACAAGTTCATAGTGGTATTCATCGATGATATATTGGTTTATTCCAAGAGCAGCAAAGAACATGAAGAACATCTACGCCTGATTCTAGAGAAACTCAGAGAACATAAACTTTATGCCAAGTTCAGCAAATGTGAATTCTGGCTAAATGAAGTGGGTTTTCTTGGACATATGGTATCTGGGAATGGTATAGCTGTTGATCCAGCCAAAGTGGTAGCTGTGATAGAGTGGGAACCTCCTAAATCTGTTAAGGAAATCCATAGCTTCCTTGGCCTAGCAGGGTACTATCGAAGGTTCATTGAAAATTTCTCTAAGATTGCAAAGCCCATGACTAATCTGCTAAAGAAGGAGAATAAGTTTAATTGGACAGAAGCTTGCAGAACCAGCTTTCAGGAGTTGAAAAAGAGACTAGTTTCAGCACCAGTGTTATGTTTGCCAGATCTTGAGAAAGACTTTCAAGTATACTGTGATGCATCTCACCAAGGATTAGGAGGTGTATTGATGCAGGAAGGTAGAGTGGTAGCTTATGCATCAAGACAACTCAAAAATCATGAAGTGAACTACCCTACTCATGATCTAGAGTTGGCATCAGTTGTGCATGCACTAAAAACATGGAGGCATTATCTTATGGGAAAGCGTTGTGAAATGTTCACCGATCACAAGAGTTTGAAATATATTTTTACACAGAAAGAGCTCAACATGAGACAAAGAAGATGGCTAGAACTCATCAAGGACTATGACTTAAGTTTACAATACCATCCTGGAAAGGCAAATGTTGTAGCCGATGCATTAAGCTCCAAGGTCTATGTGAATGGCCTCAACAAAGGAGAATTGCCGGAGGAGTTGTGTGCTCAATTTAGAGAGCTGAGACTCGAAATTGTGCCTGAAGGGTACCTTGCATCCTTGGAGGTGCAGCCCACACTAATGGATAGAATTCAAGAAGCCCAAAAGTTGGACAAAGAAATAGATGAAATCAAAAGTAAAGTTAGTGAAGGGAAGGCAAAAGGATTCCATGTAGATGAACAAGGAATCTTATGGTACGAAAAACGTATCTGTGTTCCACAGGATCTTGAGCTTAAAAAGTTAATCTTGCAAGAAGCTCACAATTCACCATATTCAATAAACCCTGGCAACACCAAGATGTATATGGATGTTAAGGGAAGATTTTGGTGGAATAATCTAAAGAAAGATATAGCGGAACATATTGCTCTATGCGACGTGTGTAGTCGTGTAAAGGCAGAACATCAAAAACCGGCAGGACTATCGCAACCGCTACCAATACCTGATTGGAAATGGGATAAAATCAGTATGGATTTCATCACTGGACTGCCAAGGACTAGATCTGGATACGATTCCATATGGGTTATCGTTGATCGTTTAACAAAAGTGGCCCGTTTCATACCAGTAAAGACCACTTATACAAGTGCAAAGTTAGCCAAGATTTACATGAACAGAATTGTATGTTCGCATGGGGTACCTAAAAGTATCGTGTCCGACAGAGGAACTCACTTTACTTCGCACTTTTGGCGACAACTTCACGAGTCATTGGGAACTCGACTAGAGTTCAACACTGCATTTCATCCACAAACTGATGGACAGACAGAAAGGACCAATCAAATATTAGAGGATATGCTAAGAGCATGTGCGTTAGATTATGGATCCAGTTGGGATGAAAGTCTACCGTACGCAGAGTTTTCTTACAATAACAGCTATCAATCAAGCATAGAAATGGCTCCATTTGAATTTCTTTATGGAAGGAAGTGTACTACACCATTGTTATGGAATGGAGTAGGAGAAAGAAATTTTTTTGGGCCAGACCTAATCAGAGAGGCCGAAGAGAAAGTCAAGATGGTGAGAGATAAGCTAAAGGTAGCTCAATCTCGGCAGAAGAGCTATGCTGATCCAAAACATAGAGAGGTCACCTATGAGGTGGGTGATAGAGCTTATCTCAGGGTATCACCACTTCGTGGTGTAAAGGGATTTGGAATCAAAGGAAAACTAGCACCACGCTATGTAGGGCCTTTCAAAATTTTGAGCCGCAAAGGAGAAGTGGCATATGAGATAGAATTACCAGAATCTCTGTCAGCAGTTCATAATGTATTCCATGTTAGTCAACTGAAAAAGTGTCACCCAGAGATGGAAGAAACTTCGTTGAAAGACACTATACCATTGGAGGAAGTTCAGCTAGATAATGATCTCACTTATGAAGAGAAACCTATTAAGATTCTAGAGACCGCAGAAAGAATTACCCGTACCAAGACCATCAAATTCTGCAAAGTGCAGTGGAACCATCACACTAAATCAGAAGCAACCTGGGAGCGAGAGGATGAACTTCAGAGAGATCACCCTCACCTATTTGCTAGCCAACCCGAATCTCGAGGGCGAGATTCATCTTAAGGGGGTTAGATTTGTAACATCCCAAAATTTCATCTGAAATCATCATCATTGCACTCATATCATCATTGCATGTTTTTGCATTGCATTTAGAATGTCCTCCAAAAATCTGGTGCAATTTTGGGCCATGGTTAGGAATTTATGAATAGTTTTGAAAATGGAACCAAAGAAAATGCTATACTACCTATTAAGTCCAAGTAAGTGCCTTGGATGAAATAGTAGGTAAATATGTTTTATAATACCCTAAAAACCTAGTTTGAGTTTTTACAATTCACAAATTGGTTTGAATCAATTTGAATCATTAAATCAAAAGTTTTGGAGAAAACTGAATTAGAAAAAGAAAAGGGAGGGAAATAAATTCAAATAGCAGCTGCTGCATTTTGGCCCATTCTGGCCCAATAGGCAACAGCCCACCCGGACCACTCCATCTCCCCTTCTCTGTCTTTTCCCACCCCCCATCTCTACCCCTCCCGCTGACAGGTAGACCCCACGCCCACGTCACCTCGTTGTCTTCACTGCCGATGATGGACCTCTCCCCTTCGGCCGTTTCGAATCGATTCGATTCCGTCAGTTTCTCGCGATTAATTGCCCCGGCGATTACCCCTACTAAACCCCCTCTCCCTCCTCATCATTTTCCCCATAGACACCACCCCAGAGAGCCCCCAGGCTCCCCAAATTCCGAGCTCGAACCGCCGCTGTCCGACGGACTCCGGCGACGATTCCGGTGAACCCAGGCCGCCCGGCGCCCTCCTCTCTGTCCTGTATGGTTTGCCGTGTCCTGGCACACCTACTAACCCAGCCGCGTGCCTCCTCTTGCTCCAGATCGACGACACGGACTATTCTGGCGAACTCCCTCTGCCGCCACCGTCAGTCGCCTTCTCCGGTAAAGGTAGGTTTCCCGCCGCCCCTTTTTGGTCTTTACTAGGTCGTGCAAACGTTTGCGCACCTCGTTGACCTCTTTGCCGGTTGGTTTGAGCCCCAGGTCACGGTCTCCGACACCGAGCCGTGAACTCCACCGTCTGCGCAACTCCGGCGAAGGATCCAGGCCAAGCCCGAGCACCCCCCGCACCGCAGTGACCTCCACCGAGATTGCCACGACCCCCTCAACCTCTGGTACGTGTCCACGGTCTCCCAGCCCTCGTAGAATCGCTAGAACCCCATCGGCCGACGCTCCGCCGCCGCACGCCGTCGTTAGCACCACCAGTCTTCGGCGAGATGCTTAGCAGCCGTTCGATCAGATCCTAGCGGTTAAGATTAGATCACTTAAGCGAAAGGGTACGGCTGATCTGATCCATCCAACGTCACTTAAATCTGACAACCCACAGCGGTCGATCCGGCCGAACCGGTATCAGCCAATAAGAAAGCGCCACGTCGCCAGGCTATTTCTGTTTAATTAGAAAATAGACTGATTTAGTATTAAACTTAGAAAATCCATAACTTTAGATCCACAAATCATAAATATACAAATTTGGTGTCTATGGATTCAGAAAAATAAGACCTTTATTATGGAGGCCTTGTTTCACACTTTTGCCTCTGTAAACTTGGAATTATAGGCAGAACCTTTTTAGGAGTATTTTATTCACAAAAATTGTTCTATAGATTATTTTTGAGTATTTCTTATGCATTTAGTGGAGGTATTCTATCCTCAGTACTGTAGACTCTTTAAATTATAGAGTTGTGATCATATCATTGCATTTTGCATGCATTCATGTTTTTGTAATGTTTTATTGATTAAATTATTATGGTTGTATTGTTTTTGTGTAGATTGTGTGGATTGTAAAGTTTGTTGCTGTGAGGATTGTACCTGTTCCCCTATCTACCAAGGCAAGTGATATTTCATCCCATGTCCTATTATTTTCACTATTGCACTAGTGATATTTTGGTAGATCTTGACATGATAGAATTATTCCTATATTGCTATACTATGCTATGCTATATAGATTATATATTGGTAGTATTCCTTAGATAAGGACTTTGTATGTTAGAATGCTTAGCTATGCTAGTAGAATTTGTGGGTGGAAAATACATATCAAGATAGTATGAAAAGGTATTATTTTTGTATTGACTAAGAAAACAACTATTGTTAATGAAACACCTGGGTGGAATGGGCTTGCTTGGATTATGTTGAGTGGTTACTCAGGGACCATGTCTATGGTCAGCTGGTGTATCACACTTGTGGATGGCCACCCAGGAACAAAGAGATTGGAGACATTCTTGTCATAAAGCTTCCAGTGCAGCCACATGGCATATGGGCTCTGCCTTGACCGATTAAGTTGCGAGAACTCAGCCAGACGGACAGAGGGTGGTAGTGATGATAGGATGGAACGCGTCCATGGTGGTCTGAGGGATTGCTTCTGAAAAGTCTCGTCTCGATGCATGTCGAGTCTTGTGGGGAAAGTGCACCACCTCTCGAGAGGGTAAAACTAAGTACTTAGCCGTGTCCCCGGATATGGACAACTTCTGAGCCTCAAGACAGTGAAGTAGTTCAATAATCTTCTCATCCAAATTTCTCTAAGTTAAAACTTGTGGGCAAACAGGGATAAAGGTTCAGTGATGTCTATCATTGGTACTTTATAGCTTGAATGAAAAACTTCTTCAAAAACTATAAGTTAAACTATTTTAGCAAAGCCAGCCATAACCCCACTTAGCCATATATTCATGTAGTTGTTGGATTATACTAAGTATCTTTGGTATCACTTGCCAATACAATTCCAAATGTATTGACCCTTGTGGCTGTAACTTATTATGTTGCAGGATACTCTGATGATGAGTAGGGTTGCGGGTCTACACTCGACATGCTTGCCTGTGGCACATGAAGACTAAGGACTCTATTATTATTATATGTTATGTGAACTTGTGTCTTAGCCTTGGGCTAAGTGAGTTGTAAGAACTATTATACTCCTGGATGTGCGATGTAATAATGACCTTTGTTTCTGTGTACTTCATCTTAAATTGTGGGTGCTAGCATTTCGATCCAGGGACTAGCACTGCAATCATAGGGATCTTACCTTATCATGGTGAGATCTTACACTGGTTCCGAAGGATGAGGAGCTGGACGGCGTGGTTCTCCCATGGGAAGAATTCATTAACTCGTGTGAGGGGGCAAAGTGGAAGTCGGTGGTGAGGGTTCATACCACGAAGCTGTTCGGAAATCAGCCTTTTTTCTAGAAGATGGATTTTGCATGGGGACTAGCCAAGCAATGGGCGATCCGTCCTGTGAAAGAGAACATGTTTGTCCTTTAGGTTTCTTGCCTGGGTGATTGGAATAGGGTGATGTTGGAGGGTCCATGGATCTCCAGGAAGATGGGAGTAATGATGTTACCATATGATGGGATCACCGACCCTGAGTTAGTGGCTCTTAATCGTATTAATGTTTGGGTCCCAGTGCGTGGCATCCCGCTGATGTTCCACAAGGAGACGCTGGTGCGTGACATGGCTGCGCGGATTTAGAAGTTAAGGGCGTTGATCTGTATGCTCTTGGCGCGAGTGGCACCAGTTTCTTCCACGTGAGAGTTAGGCTTGACGTCCATAAGTCTCTGACGAGGTTTGTCGGCCTACATGCAGAAGGACAGGAGAGGATGCACTTTCATGTGATGTATGAGAAGTTACCCAGGTTCTGTGATATTTGCAGACTTTTCGAACATGGGGACTTGGAGTGTGGCAATGGCGTTCACACGGACGAGGAAAAGCAGTACGGGGCCTGGATGGTGGCGCCGATGGAGGACTAACACCCTAGACCACGGGGATGAATATTAGAGGACCAGCCCAGGATGGGAGCCGGGGTAGGAAAGGAGGAGGTCGTTGACAAGGGAGAGATGTTGAATCTCGTAAGCGACCGCCTGGTTCACTAAACAAGCCGAGTTCTGATAGAGCTAAGGTCCCCAGTAGCTCTCATCTTTAGCTAATGGATGGCTCAGTGCGGGTTACTGAAAAGTTGCTTGAGGAGCAAGAATATGCCATGGTTGTGGATGCGTCTGGGAGGGGAGGGGACAAGACTCTCTAATTTTGTTGTTGTTTTCCATTAAGCCTAAATAGTGAAAACAAGAAACAAAAAGACAAAATTGCAGAATCTAAAGGAAATAACTTTGAGCACTCACACCAGAGGATGTGACTACCTTTTACCTTACCTCCCCGGCAACGGCGCTAGAAAATAGCTTGATGTCTACGCACTTCTATTCTTGTAGACAGTTGTTGGGCCTCCAAGTGCAGAGGTTTGTAGAACAGTAGCAAGTTTTCCCTTAAGTGGATTACCCAAGGTTTATCGAACTCAGGGAGGAAGTGGTCAAAGGTATTCCCTCTCAAGCAACCCTGCAATCAAGATACAAGAAGTCTCTTGTGTCCCCAACACACCCAATACACTTGTCAGGTGTGTAGGTGCACTAGTTCGGCGAAGAGATAGTGAAATACAAGTGGTATGGATAATTATAAGTGGTAACGGTGATAGAAAATAGTTGATGGCGTGGAAGAGACTAAAAGCAAACTGAAATAAAGATGGACGCAAGCAAACATGTAACAGATCTAGTTGCAGACTGTGTTTCAATGCTTAGAAACAAGGCATAGGGATCATACTTTCACTAGTGAACACTCTCTCATAAATATATTATCTTCATGATACTACTCTTAACTACTCTCCGGTTGGACACTCTAATCGATGGTAGGGCTATAACAGCACACCTCAAAGTAAGCCTTTCCCATCTAGAAAACCCCACACTGTCACCTTGAGCACTAGATGGTTCCAACAAACACCACAATTTCATCAAGACATCCAACTCCAAATATAACTCATAACAAGTATTTGTAATCTCTAGCCTAAGTGCCACCATGGTGAGCACGCTGTCACTTTCACACACATGGGGAGAGCAGAGATTCATTAAAGCACTTGAGTAGCAAGGTAGATCTATATATTACAAGCTCATGATCTCAATAAGATCATGCATAGAGAGAGAGATGAACACATAGCTACCGGTATAACCCTTAGCCTCGAGGAAGAACTACTCCCTCATCATCATGGGAATCAACAATGGTGATGGAGATGGTGGTGGAGATCGATGGAGATGGCTCTGGGGGCACTTCCCGGTCCCGACAGGGTGCCGGAACAGAGACTTTCTGTCCCCGAATCTCCCCTTTGGCGGCGGCGCTGCAGAACTTTTCGTGGCTAGAGGCTTGATTCTTTAGGGTTTATGCCTCGGGAGGCTTCTTATAGGCCAGAGGGCAAGGTCGGTGGGTGGCCAGGGGGCCCACACCATGCCCTGGCGTGGCCTGGGGAGACCCGCGCCATGGTGTGGTGTGGCCACCCTGTAGCCCCTCTCTGACTCTCCTTCTGGCTCCATGAGTCTTCCGGGAAAATATCAACTTTGGCTTTTGTTCGGTCCAATTCTGAGAATATTGATTTTCTGACTTTCCTGGAACCAAAAACAGCAGAAAACAGGCAACTGGCACTATGGCACTTGTTAATAGGTTAGTCCAAGAAATCATATGAAAAGTACTCCAAAGTGTAGACAAAACACAAGAAAGTAGATAAAACCAAGCATGGAACATCAAAAATTATAGATACATTTGCAATGTATCATATGCTCATGAGAAAGTGATGTGGCGCCAGCGGTCAAGGGTCCAGTGGCTGGCCGAAGGCGATAAAAACACGCGTTTTTCCACCTACGTGCAAGTCAGAGAAAGAAGTGAAATCGTATTGCTCGTATTAAACGACCTAATGCTACTTTTACAAAGAATGATCAGGAGATGGCCGAACTAACAAGTAGTTTCTATGAAAACTTGTATAGCTCAGAGGGAGTCAGCAACATGGAGGAGGTGATTAATGTGATACCGAGTAAAGTAACAACCACTATGAATGATTCGCTTATGAAGCCTTTTGCAAAACAGAAGATCAAGACTGCTCTTTTCCAGATGTTTCCAACGAAGGCACCGGGGCCAGATGGTTTCCCTCCCATTTTTTCCAAACTCATTCGGAACTTTGTGGTGAGGAAGTGACGGCAACAGTGCTTAGGGTACTGATACGTCATAAACGTATCTATAATTTTTGATGCTCCATGCTTGTTTTGTATCAACTATCTTATGTTTTGTCTACACTTTGAGGCATTTTTATACATTTTCTGGAACTAACCTATTGACAAGATGCCATAGTGTCAGTTGCTTGTTTTCTGCTATTTTTGGTTTTAGAAAATCTAGTAAAGACATATTCTCGGAATTGGACGAAACAAAGCCTGAAGTTCCTATTTTTCTCGACATGACACGGAGTCCAAAGGGGAGACAGAGGGGATCTAGGAGGCAGGCACACCCTAGGATGGCGCGGGTCACCCCTAGCTGCGCCAGCAGGTGGTGTGGCCACTCTGGCCCACCTCTGGCATCGCCTCTTCACCTATATGTTCCCCCAGGACGAAAACCCTAGGGACTAGATCAGATTTCCACGAAAAGTTCCGTAGCGCCGCCGCCACCGAAGAGGAGATTTGGGGGACAGAATTCTCTGTTCCAGCACCCTGCCGGGAAAGGAAAGTGCCCCTAGATCCATCTCCATCGACTCCATCGCCATCTCCATCGCCGTTGCTGACTCCCATGATGAGGAGGGAGTAGTTCTCTCTCGAGGCTAAGGGCTCTACCGGTAGCTATGTGTTCATCTCTCTCTATGCGTGATCTTATTGAGATCATGAGCTTTGTAATCTATAGATCTATTCTGCTACTCAAGTGCTTTAATGAATCTCTGCTTATCCCCACGTGTGTGAAGTTGACAATGTGCACACCGTGTGGCACTTTGGCTAAGGTTACATAAATACTTATCATGAGTATAATTTAAGTTGGATATCTCTATGAGATTGTAGTGTTTGTTGGAACTATCTAGCGCTCAAGGTGACAGTGATGGGTTATCTAGATGGGGAATGCGAACTTTAAGGTGTGATGTTATAGCCCTACATCATCCAACCTGAGAGTAGTTCAGGGTAGCATAATGAAGAGAAGATATTTATATGAGAGTGTCCACTAATGAAATTATGATCCCTAGGCCTTGTTTCTAAGCATTAAAACATCGTTTACAATCAGTCCTGTTATATGTTTGCTTGCTGCCATTCTTATTTCAGATTGCAATTACCACTTATAATCATCCATATTACTTGTATTTCACTATCTCTTCGCCGAACTAGTGCACCTATACACCTGACAAGTGTATTGAGTGTGTTGGAGACACAGGAGACTTCTTGTATCTTGATTGCAGAGTTGCTTGAGAGGGATACCTTTGACCACTTCCTCCCTGAGTTCGATAAACCTTGGGTGATCCACTTAAGGGAAACTTGCTGCTGTTCTACAAACCTCTACACTTGGAGGGTCAACACTGTCTACAAGAACAGAAGCGTGTGTAGACATCAGGTACTGAAAGGGAGGACGACATGAAGGAAATAAATCAAACTTTCATTGTTTTGATCCCTAAGGTGGCTAGTCCAGAGGAGCTGGGCCAATTCAGACCAATCAGCCTATGTAATTTCATATACAAGATTGCGTCTAAGGTGCTGGTGAATAGGCTGAAGGTGTGCCTCCCGGATATAATCTCAAAGGAACAATCGGCTTTTGTCCCTGGCCGCCTCATAGCAGACAACATTATTACTGCTTACGAGTGCTTGCACTCTATGAAGTGGAATCGGGCGAAGAAGAATCGCTTCTATGCGCTGAAATTGGACATGCGCAAAGCATATGACCGGCTTGAATGGCGGTATTTGGAGGAGGTGATGCTCAAGCTGGGTTTTCACCGCTTATGGGTGAAGATGGTGATGCGATTGGTCACAACGGTGTCTTTCCAGGTGATGTTTCATGGAGGAAAGTTGCGACAGTTTATGCCCTCGAGGGGGGTGCACCAGGGGGACCCCATCTCCCCATATCTTTTCTTGCTAGCAGTAGAGGGCCTATCATGCCTTTTAAAACACCACAATTTATCATTTGAGCTTCATGGGTTGAAGGTGGCTTCGACTACTCCGGTCGTCAACCACCTCCTTTTGGCAGATGACAGCCTGTTGCTATTCAAGGTAGATTTGGAGAGTGCAGGAGCGTCTAGAGGTTGTTGGACGTATTATTTGGCGTCTATCCAAAGGATTAATCGGGACAAATCTTCTATCTTCTTTAGTAAGAGATGCCCGAGTTCAGTCAAGGAGGGGGTTAAAGCTGCTTTGGACGTTCACAGTGAGACACTGAATGAGAAATACCTAGGGATGCCCTTGGACATAGGGCGCTCTAGGGGGGCTTTTAAATACATAAAGGATCGGATATGGAGTAGAATTTTAAGGGTGGCTCGAGAAACTCCTCTCTTCAGGTGGCAACAGGGGCGAATTTACCAGGTATGCTTCGTTAGGCTCGATCTTACCCTCCATTTTAGCAAGAAACTATCAAAAATCAGTGCTCGAATCATGGTTGATGGTGAAAGGTTAAACTTTTATTAGTGAAGGTAGCAAAAAAGTGTTAAAATGGAGCTAAACTGAATATATATTGACAACCTAAGCCTTATGATGTAGGTGCATGGCTAATTGTTCATCTAAGTTTCTAAAAATTGTTGTAGGTTGAATTGTATTATCTTTGGAAACTATTTTCTCGGTTTTTTGAGCCTATCCTACATTTTTATCTTGGATTCGCCACTGGGTGGCAAGGATGTTCTTATTAAATCTATTGCCCAAGACAATCCTATTTATTCCATGGCATGTTTCCTGCTACCGAGGGGCCTATGTTTGCAAATCAACATGATGTTTAGGAAATTCTGGTGGGGCAGCAAGGAAGGTGAGAGGAAGACGTGTTGGGTCTCATGGCGTGAGATGTGCAAACCTAAACAACTAGGGGCCGGGCCTTAGAGATTTCGAGTTGTTCAACCTATCTCTGTTAGCGTGACAAGGATGGCGCATGCTGTAGAATCCGAACACTCTGAGTGCAAGGGTCTTGAAGGCGCGATACTATCCAGAGTGTTATATGCTGCAGGCAGAAATCGGGATGGCTCAGTCACAGATATGGAGATCAGTCCACGAGGGCATCCAGGTTTTGAAACAAGGTCTAGTCCGCGGGATTGGGACTAGAGAGGGTACACATCCTTGGAAAGATCCGTGGTTACCAGGGGTGGCATGCTTCGGCCTTTGGCGTGTCTAGCGGATGAGCCTCCAGCTCTGGTTGCAGGTTACATAGACGCAACCACTAGAACCTGGAAAGAGGAGAAGCTGAGAAAGTACACGCTACCAATGGATGTCGAGGTGGTTCTGCAAATTCCATTGAGTGGAAGAAAGCAAGATGACCACTGTGCGTGGCACTACGATCGTAAGGGGTGTTTCTCGGTGCGCTCAGCCTACCGCATGCTGATTTTCACAGGGGAAAAGAGGGAAGCATGGCTAGACGAGCGAGCCTCGGCTTCCAATGTGTAGACGAGTGAGAAACAATGGTGTTATTTATGGCGTACACATGTGCCCTCAAAGATAAGCGTGGTTTTATGGTGGCTGGCGAAACAATCATTACCTACAAACAATGTGCGATGCCACCGGAAGATGACGGAAGAGGATCACTGCTAGCTGTGCAGCGCCACTAATTCCTGGCAGCACACACTGTTGGACTGCACCATGTCTAGATGCGTCTGGGCGCTGGTTGATGCCGAAGTGACCGAGCATCTGAGCAGGCCCGAGGAAGGTAATGTGAAACTTTGGCTTGCAGGATTGGTAGATACTCTGAATCCTGAAAATCAAACTACTATTTTTGTGACACTATGGGCCATCTGGCATGCACGACGGAAGGCCATCCACGAGCAACAATTTCAAAGCCCATTATCCACACATTGCTTTGTGGAGAGATTCATCGCTGAGCTGAAGAAGGCAATGGCGAGCAAAGTACAGAAACCTGTGACACATGCGTTCATAGCGCCAAAATGGGTTCCCCCTCCGAGTGGGGTAATGAAAATCAATGTTGATGTAACTTTTGGCAAGAATTCAGGGAACGGATCGGTGGCCGCAATTGCCCGCAATTGCCCGCTCTGATACTGGAGTGTTCCTGGGTGCATCGGCGGATGTTTTGCAAGACATTTCAGAACCTGAAACTTTAGAAGCTCTGGCTTGTCGAGAAGCAATACACCTTGCTCTTGACTTGAATACGAGTTCTGTCCTGGTGGCAAGCGACTGTAAGAGTGTGGTTCAGAACTTCGAGCAGAGATTTATGGGTAGCTATACCCATATTATCCAAGAGATCAATGCTTTTTCGAAGACGTGTCCATATGAAACTAATGATAAAACCTACACAAAATAAGTTTCTATAAAAGTGTGGAAACATTCAAGCATGTTGAGGATCGGTAAGCACGCATACATATCGAACTTGGTGAAAAACATATAACCTTACGTTACGAGTCCAAACTTAGCCATAGCAGGGAAAGTTGTAACCGAGCGCCATGACAGGTGCATACTCCTATCCACACCATCCATTTTTGCTCTGAGATCCATGCACGGCCTCTGGTAGATTTCTTTGCGATGAATGGTCGTATGGACTCAATTGCTTGATATCTCTCTCACTCTCTCGATAACCCAGGATTACCAAACTGGAATTTCACACGAAAGGTCGCCAAATTCGAGTGTCCCTTGGACTTCCCAAATGCCAAATTACGAGTGGCGGTAGTCGGTAGCTAGCGATAGCGGCCGGATGCAGACTAGCCTACACCTAAACCGCTGGAACCTTCATGGGGAGGTAGACGGCGTGTCATTCTCATTCATCTCTCGGTCTCCTCCGTACTTCCATAGTACTCCTAGTAGAGTAGTACGTATACTTAATTACGTGTCGAGTCAAACATGACCATCGGTGTGTGCACTAGAGAGCAGCCGGCCGGCCGGCCGGGCACGTGCACTGCATCACGCCGTGTTAGCTGCGCGTGAGAGGTAGCTGCGGTTAAGTTCAGAGCTTGGTAGAGCCTGCGCGCGCGTGCGTGAGAGTTAGCTGCGGTTGAATTTTCAGAACTTGGTAGAGCCTGCGCGTGTTAGTTGCTTTCCGTGACTCCGGTATTTCCGGTAGTAGTAGTATTGTGGAGAGAGATCAACGGATCCCAGAGATCTTAATCATTTCAGGCGACAACAGGTGTTGCTTCGCGAAGGCTGTGCTGCACTTCTCCCGACCTGTCCAGTCCTACCTATACTAAAACTGGAGCACAAGAAAGCTAGTTTAGCTACTATAGGAGTAGTAGATTGATCGCATTTGGGAATCTAGTGATGAATGTTCTACTAGCGTAGGAAAAGGAGGCAAGCAAAGCGCCGCCCCCGGAAGCAACCGCGGTGAATCACCCTTTCCCTCGCCGACCAGACGCTGTGTCGTGCGACGACGGCGACGTCGCCTAGGACATTCCGTTCGCCATCCGTTTTTGAAGAAAAAGCATAACCGGATTCCCATTTGTTTATCCGGGGTGTTTATTAGCGGCACGCGTCTCGTCTCGTAGCAGCTAGTAGCCTCAGTTGGTCCGAGCTTAACAGCATCTGTATCTGCACCAATTAACGCCACGCACTACACTGATCTGTACTCTATATAGTAGTACAGTGTTCACTAAGTGCGGCACTCTCTGTCTGAACTTTACTAAATGTGGCACTTGGCCGACGGGGGAAAAACTTGTGCCACTTTGTTGGAAGCGAGTAGGTAATTACTTTTGCTAGGACAGTCACCTGCCCGCCCTGCCCCAGGTGCCGTCTCCCCTGGTTATGCTCGAAATCTTCTGCTTTACTCCTTCGTAGTGTACGTGTAGCAGCGCCAAAGCATGCATAGGTGACGTGTTCATGAAATTCTTCTGTACACTTATCGTCAGCACGTAGAAAACGACTTGTTGTTCCCCATTTTTTAAGTGCAAAAGTGGGCATAAAGGACCTTAGGGAGAATATTTTGAACTTAGAAGATACAACTTGGACTGCATCATCATGGCGGAAAGCAGTTCATTAATCGATCCCTGCCTTTAAGGAATACGATCCCGTAGATTCTACGGTATTTTCCCATCGCACTACTCCGTGATGTTCCTGAAAACCTGGCCTTTTGACCATGAAATAGTATGGGCAATTAGTTGACCGCATGTTCTCTCTTTTTTCTTTCTTGCTTTGGGTTTCTACATATATGGCATAGTAATTCATAAATGTAAGTTGTACACGTCACAAGAATATGCAAAAGCTCATGAACTTTATGAATTTTTTGAGCGGTATAGAAAGATGAATTTGTATCTTGCGCGACAAAACCAAAACCATGTTGTTGTTTTGGACATGCTTTGTCATAATCGTTATTTAATTTCTGTTGTTGCTTGCAATAAGATGAACAAATGCTTTTCCAAACGTTTTGCTTGCAACAATACATACCATATGGTTTATAATGAGATTGTCCTCATAGTTTTCTCAAGTTTTCGAGAATTTGATAATGGCTATGATAAGCATGTTCCCTGCTTTTATATTCACCATGCAAATAAACTACACACGACTGACACTAATAGTGATATGCAAAAGAAAAGATGCATCATGATGGATGGTGTGTTTATATATCATGTATACACGTTTTTCCTTTTATCTATTATGTGTGTAGGTACACTCACTATATATCAACCTCAGTTGAACACGAGTTGACAAAAACAGCTCTTGGGAGTATCCCCACATGAGTGCAAGATCAAACCCGCCTCTAATACCTTTTGCATGCTTTGCATTTTTCATGTTGACAAGTTGCTCTGATACCAATATGTTACGGGGTGACCCCTAGGGTGGCTCGATCTTTCACGATTCTCGGATAAAGGCGGTGGATTCGCGAGGGAGGGAGAGAGACTAAGACGCAACGAACACACATATGAAGAACACGACGAAAGCTCACACATGCAAACATGATACAAAGCCTATGGCTTACGTCGATGGCTACCGTTCCAACACAATCCCTAGGATCGGTGTTGGACAAGAAACTCTCTCTACCCAATCGGTGAGGGTGAGAACCTTTGTGATATCTTGATAGCTTTACAAGAGACCACTCAAGACTCAAGTAAAGATCTTGTACAACTTGGATGCACGATGCATAGTCCAAAGAGGTAGGGGATAATAGGTATTTCTTGCAAAGGAAGATGAGACCAAACTAGATAGATTCCTCTTAGGTGTTTTCTTCTAGTTCTATTATAAAGTCTAGGGTTTACAATAGATGGAGGTGGTCTATATATACGCCAACAACTAAGAAGGGGTATTCAGGCAATAAACATGAAGTTTGGGTCGAATTGGGCGGTTACATGGGTCGAGGCCCAACAAGCTTCAGCGACCTAGGTCACTTAGGCCAGAGACTCCAGGCTTGAGGGTCGGAGACTCTGGGGTGGTCTCCGGGGTAGACTCCAGGGTCTTCGCTGTAGCTTCTGGAAGTGGAGGCGCAGTCCCTTGCACTCTTCGGGGGGGGTGTACTGGGAGCTCTCAGCGATGGTCAGGAGTCATGTCTAGAGACCTTGGGGCGAGGGGCCGGATACTCCGATGTCAAGTGGCGGAAACTTCGAGCTTGAGGGCCAGAGACTCCGGTCATGCTGATAAGTGCATATTTGCATCATGTTTTACATTATTATTTTGCATTGTAGATGTAGGATCTTGGTATTTTACAGCGCTCGCTCGCACATTTTATGTCTGTTTTCACCAGGATCAGGACGGATGATGGATCCAATGGATACAATTCTTGGAGTAGTTATACTATAGAGAAAAGGAGTCAAAAACAACGTAAATCGCTTATTTGGGAAATATTAATAATACCAGAACAAAACCAGAAGCGAACAAGGGAGGCGGAGAGTCCAACGACCAACTATATCACCAGAGCAATTTTTCGGCTGTATAGCTTTGACCGTATAGTTGGCGCCTCCTCCGCCTCGTCAAATAGTTTCACCCCGTGCAATCGGTTCATAGAGATGACATACAGAACACCCAGAAATCGCAGAAAACTCACCTCTAGAAGGCATCCAGAGGGGGAACTCCTCCACAAGGGATCCATCTTCGCCCTGCACAGATCCGGGAGGCTAAGGCATCGATATTCATCATCCACCGCTGCATCACCACCATCTCCATCCATCCCATCTACATCTTGTCTAGATCTTGTTGTAATTCCCATACTCATTGTGGATTTACACAAGTACTATTCATCTATGATAGTTTCCATTACCATTGCTATGATGTTGATTGCCTCCATGTCTGAGTAGATCATTAGTTCTTGGGGAGATGGAGAAACCTTAGTATGAGATTGAAATAAGATAAAGTCTATTATGATATTCATCGATGTGACCATGTATTAGATTTTCTACATCTTAATGTTGAGAGAAGTCGACCTCTCAATATTTGCCTCTCGTGGGGACTCGATGGAGGAAACTACTAGTTGGTAGACGGAGGTGTGCTAGCACTTACAGTGACTATAAATCTGTTGGCACCCCTTATGTATCAACTTGGGAACCGAGGAAACTCACGGAATACTATCCATACCATGGGATACATCCTACGGGATTACGTTCCTTAATAGCGCACTAATTCGATTGATCTCGATTGCTGACTATTGTGGTTATGAGGATGATGTGAGCAGCGGTTGCTGCCTATTTGTCCAATTATGGAGTTCCTCCTACACATATATAGTTGAGAATGTTCATGATGATAATCTTTATCTTAGACCCTTATAATACTAGTGGTGTATTCGCTACTCCCTGAGAACGCGTTTTCCCTACTGCAGTTCCAATCTCTCTTACATACGCGATACTTACTTTCTATACTCAGTTGTTTTACTTTATTTTATTATTGCTCTTATACCCAAAACCCAAAAACACCTTTTTACACAATACTCGCATTTTATCTTGTCACTTAGAACTTTATTTAGCATTTCTATTGTAATACTTATTTCAAGAGTTATTAGACTTCAGACTCCTGCTCCCTGTGGGATCAATATCTTTATTTTGAAACTAGCTACAAACGATCTATGCACTTGTAGTCATCAAGCTATTTTCTGGCGCCATTGCCGGGGAGCTAAGCGTTATAGGTCTTTTAGTTTTTGCTTATTTATTTTTGTCTTGCTAAATTTTGTTTTGAGTTACAGGTTTCCACCAATATGATGGAGTTTGAGCATATGACTAGTGCTAACCCACTCAACCACTTTGGGAGCCCTGTGATATTTATAAAAGAGACAACTCCAATGAGAAGACAAGTGGGTTTGAAATAAATCCTCTACTACTTAGTATTCTACAAAAGAAGAAATTTACTGGAGATGAAGAAGATCATGATCCATATGACCATATTGCATGTTTCAAAGATATATGTGGCACTTTTCTATTGACGGGATATACCGCTTATGAGGTAAGGGTTAAACATTTTAGTCAGACTTTGACAAGTACGGCTCTCTCATGGTATAGATCTCTACCCTCTAAAACCACTACTACCTGGGATAATCTGGCCTGTGAATTTCTATCAAAATATTATCTATTTTCGAAATGTTTTGGAATCAGGCATCTTATAATGACTTGGAAGAATCGTTCTAATGATGGACTGGTAAGAGCTTATATTAGATTTAAAGATTTAATACGACTATGTCCTCATCATGATTTGCTTGAATGGTATTTACTACATATCTTTTATGGCGGTTTAATTGAACCTAATAAAATTGAACTAGACTCTGTCGTGGAAGGAGCCTTTATGAATCTTCCTATACCTAAAGCTTGGGCTTTCTTAATAGAATTTGTGATCATAGAGTTTCATGGATGTTTGGTCTAGGAAACGAAGGAGGCATAGAAATAGAGCATGCTTATATTCATGATTACAATAAAAAAGTCCATGTTAAAGAATTATCTAAAGAACTTTATTTGGATTTAGATCTTGTGTTGCAAGTTGTTAAAGATTTTACAGAACATATCAAAGCTCCAAAGGAGGGTCTAGTCAAGTATGATCCACCACCCGAACCCGAAAGGAAGAAATAAGATAAAGCAACACTGGCCTCCGTAGAACCAATATATGAAATGCCTTCCCCTAACACTGCACAAAATGATATTTTTGAATATGAACAGGTCAAAGAAGTACAGGAGAAGAAGGAGGATGAAAGCATGCCGGAAGAAGTGGAACATCTGGAAGAAACCAAAGATGAAGAGGTAACCAAGGAAGCGATTATGGCCATGTACGCACATTGTAACATAGTTGAACTTGATGAAGAGACTTCCATATTGGTTGAAGGTAAAAAAAAGGTAAAAGATGTGGGTAAGCCTATTATTCCCTGCATATTTGAAGAAACCTCACATTACGGTTTATGTGATCTTGGCACCGAAGTTAATGTTATATCTTATGACTTCTACTTAGAAATATAAGAAGAAATAGAACCGGTTACAATTGAAAATACTGATATGACAATTATGTTAGCCAATAAAAACCTTAGAATTCTAATGGGAGTAGTTGAAGATGCAACTGTCACAATTGGCAACAAAAACTTTCCTATCAATTTTGTAGTTGTTGATATGCCAGCTAACACTATTTGCCCAATTATATTTGGAAGGAACTTTTTGGGTGATATAGGTTCCTATGTTAATTTCAAGAAGGAGATTGTGTCTCTTAAGCTTGGGGGAACGGAAAATAAATTCCATTTTTCCAAATTTAAAGACATGCCTCCACAAATACAAGAAGAAGAATAAGAAGAAGAGAGAACTATTGAGGAAATGGAGGCTCTTTTCTTTAGTAATCAAGAAGAAGAAATAGATGAAAATCCAAATTATGAAGAAATAGTTATGGAGGACAAGTCCCTGGGAGAACTAGAAGATGAATTTGATTCACTTCCCATTTTGAGACCTCCAACCGATGAGGCTTTTGAAGAGCCAGAAAAGAGAGGGGACGAAGAACTTCCACCCCTAGAATTGAAGACTCTATCATAAAATCTTAAATAAAGGTTTTTAGATGATACAAATAAATTTCCTATTATTATTAGTGCTAAACTTTTCAGGAGAAGAAGAAGAACTCATGAAGATACTTAAGGAGCATCACCAAGCCTTTGGGTACTCAATGTATGACTTTAAGGGCATCAGTCCCATGATAGTTGTCCATCAAATATTCATGGAAGAAGGTGCTAAACCAGTTGCAAAATTTAATAGAAGATTGAAGCTTGAAATGAAGGAAGTCATAAGAAAAGAAATTGTATGCCTATTGGACGCAGGTATAATCTATCCCGTTAAAGAGTGTGAATGGGTAAGTCCTATTCACAGTGTTCCCCGGAAGGGCAGTTTTACTGTTGTTCCTAATGAAAACAATGAATTGATACCTACTAGAACCATTGTTGGGCATAGGATGTGCATAGACTCCAGGAAACTAAATAAAAAGACTAGGAAAGATCACTATCCATTACCATTCATAGATCAAACTTTATAAAGGTTAGCAAACTATACTCATTTTTGCTACTTGGACGGGTACTCTGGTTTTTCTCAAATAGTTGTTCATCTTGATGACCAACTTAACACAACTTTCATTAGTCCTTACGGTTTACATGCTTACCGACGTATGCCTTTTGGTTTATGTAATGCTCCAGCTACTTTTCAACGATGTATGACTGATATCTTTGCGGATTTTATAGAACTTATAATGGAAGTATTCATGGATGATTTTTCTATTTATGGGACTTTGTTTACAAGTAGCTTGGATAATCTCAAAAGAGTTTTGCAGCGTTGTGAAGAAACTAATCTTGTTCTAAACTTGGAGAAATGCCATTTTATGGTCAAAGAAGGTATAGTCATTGGACACCAGGTATCAGGTATGGGAATTGAAATTGATAGAGCTAAGGCTGAGGCAATAGGGAGAATGCCACAACCTAGGGATATTAAAGGTATAAGAAGTTTTCTTGGTCATGTGGGTTTTTATAGAAGGTTCATTAGAAATTTCTCTGGAATATCTAAACCTTTGAAAAACCTCCTACAAAAAGGAATGAGATTTAATTTTGATGATAAGTGTCTTGAAGCCTTTGATAGACTCAAAAATGCTTTATCTCGTGCTCCCATCATTAAACCACCTATCTAGGATACAACCTTTGACTTAATATGTGAAGCTAGTGATGATGTTGTAGGAGTAACTCTAGGACAACATATTGGTCGTAGATTTAATATTATACATCATGCTAGTAGAACTCTCAATGGTGCTTAAAAGAACTACCCTAAGGAAGAAAAGGAACTTTTTGTTGTATCTTTCTCTTGTGATAAATTTCGTTCCTATATAGTTGATGCAAAGGTAAGAGTTCACACGGATCATGATGTCTTAAAAGAACTCCTTGAAAGGAAAGACCATAAGACAAGACTAATCCGTTGGATTCTTTCACTTCAAGAATTTGAGTTGTAGATTATGCAGAGGCAAGAAATAAAGATGTTGGATGCAGTGTCCATGATTGCCCCGCAAGACACCAATCTTATTGAGAGGAACTTTAGTTCTGGTGATTTTTGTTTACGAGAATTATCCAATGAACTAAGGTCAATTCCTCCAAAAGAGAAGAAGTTTTTTTTGTGGGAGGAACTTTTCATCCCCAAATAAACAATGGTAAGTGCAAGGTAAGTGTTCTTACCCAAATAAGTGATTTGTTTTCATAATTTTTACTTTTGAAAATTATGCCTTTGAATTCCTTGTGTTTTTCCGAAGTTTTAGAGGGGTTTTACCAACTATACGGGCGGAGCTATACGGCCGGAGAGGAAGCTCCCGCTGCATAGTTGGTCGTTAAACTCTCTATATCATCTTTGTGAAATTGTTTTCACTATGTGAGCCTATACGGTCGCAACTATACGACCAGAGCCAAAAATTCTGACCGTATAGTTGGTCGTTAAAGTCTCAGATGGTTTTGCTTTAGGTGTCTGTATCTATACGGTCGCAACTATACGATCGGAGCAAAAATTCCGGCCGTATAGTTGGTCGTTAAACTCTTAGACACTTTTGATTTTTGGTGTTTGTATCTATATGGTCGCAACTATACGATAGGAACCAAAAATTCCGGCCGTATATTTGGTCGTTAAACTTTCAGACACTTTTTCGTTTGATCTTTCATTTATTCATCTATGAAAAAATAAAAAATAAAAAAACATTATTATCGGTTCTGAGTCGTGATTTAATCGACCTGGACTCGAGATATTTAGAAATATCTGCCCGGAACCAACTATACGGCCGAAGCTATATGAGCCGAGCCCATATAGTTGGTCGTTACGTGGCAGGACACTTCCAAATTCTTGATTTATTTCCCTGTTTTGTTCAGATTCTTTCCTTAGGTGAAAATTTGGTGTTTCTCGCGAGTTTTACCAACCTCTGACCCCGTTATATACTACCATTGTCTCTCTCTCTAATCATAATCTCAAGAAACCAATCTACCTCTTATTCACACGCGAGGACTCTCAACCAAGGGATAGAGGTCAAGAAGAAAAGCTCCTATGGAGATCAGGAGCAATAGCGAGCAAGGCAAGGAGATCAAGACCATCCCTATAGGGTTCCTCGACGCCGACCATGGGTGTCGGAAGAGGGATTTGAAGGCCCTGGAGATGAAGATTGAAGAGTTGGACAAGGAGAAGCCAGGGACACCCAAACACCTTCGATTGCTGTGACTTTATCTTGATAAACTAGATGAAGATATCAAGCGGACAAACAAAGCAGGATTTTCTATGAGTCTTAATGCACTACAAACACTTCAGGATAACAATAAGTTTATTAAAGAACAAGTGAAGGTGCTGGAGAGGAACAATCTTTTCTACAAGCTACGTGTTAAAGAATTGGAAGCTGTCAATTAATCCCTCAGCCTCAGGTTGGCTCATGAGGAGAAGATACCGCGTGCCATGGCGCCATAGTGATCTAAAACAATCACGATATCAAATAATCGCAAGGGGTTATTTGATCCCACCTTGCTTGATTCCAAGCTTGTGGAGATCTTTAAGACCTTGTAATCTATTTTATAAGTTGTTATTACTATTTTCGTATTACTTCAAACTAGCAATAAAGTTTGCATCATGAGAATTCCCTTCAGGAATAGTCGATCCCTTTTATGAAATTCCGAGTTTTTATTATATATGGAGCAATATTGAGTTTGTGTTTTCTTTATTGATATATGAATGGCTCGAGTATAATTTTACTTGCACTTGATGATAGCAATAGGAGTCTCCACACCATTAGTATTAATGGCACACCTAAAGATAATTTAGTCAATATGCTGTAAGCCTACGGTTTTATTTACAAAAAAAATTATCTAAGTTGAGAAAGAAACCTTGAACAAAGGAGAATGAAAGTGCTATCAAATAGAGTGAGAACAAGTCGAGGTAGAATCTTCAAGTCATAAGAATGCTTCATATACATTTGGAATTTGGTAATTGAGATCGTTAAACTTTGAATTCGTACATGAAGTGGAATGTATGACTAGCTCCTTTGCACAACACTTAAACAAAAGTGTGAGCATTTATATAAAAGAAAATAAAAGGAAGAAAAGAAAAAAAAAAGCAAGTGTGCAAAGAGCAAGTAGGCATATACCACTGTATTGTAGTATGACAAAGATACACTTTTGAGATTTTGAATCCCAAGTGAATACGTGAATCCTAAAATACCTAGGACTACCTTGCTAACTCATTCGGTTGAATCGGATACTTTTACATTATGTTGAAATTCATCTTTTATGAATTGTTGATCACTAAGGTGTGGAAGCCTGCTAATACCATTCAGATGGTTCGAGTAAGGTACTATTCAATGAACTTGTTCCTATGTATCGTACATGATAAACACATGTTGCAATTGCCTAATTTATTTTATCAACTCACCTTCATGA
The DNA here is from genome assembly GCA_910589775.1 of Avena eriantha. NCBI lineage: Eukaryota > Viridiplantae > Streptophyta > Magnoliopsida > Poales > Poaceae > Avena > Avena eriantha. Next base: position 265,925,772 of record OU342746.1, on the reverse strand, counting down.
ATATGAGGATCACATCCATTAACCTAAAACTTGCTCGGGGCAAGCAAGAGTCTAAGCTTGGGGAAGTTCCTGAGTGCATATTTGCATCATGTTTTACATTATTATTTTGCATTGTATATATAGGATCTTGGTATTTTACGGTGCTCGCGCGCATATTTTATGTCTATTTTCACCAGGATCAGGACAGATGATGGCTCCAATGGATACAATTCTTGGAACAGTTGTACTGTGGAGAAAAGGAGTCAAAAACAATGTAAATCCCTTATTTGGGAAATATTAATAATACCATAAGAAAACCAGAAGCGAACAAGGGAGGCAGAGAATCCATTGACCAACTATACGACCGGAGCAATTTTTCCGACGGTATAGCTCCGACCGTATAGTTGGCGCCGCCTCAGCCTCGTCAAATAGTTTCACCCCATGCAATTGGTTTAGAGAGACGACATACAAAACACCTAGAAATCGCGGAAACCTCACCTCTGAAAGGCATTTGGAGGGAGAACTCCTCCACAAGGGACCCATCTTTGCCCTGCGCAGATCCAGGAGGCTGAGGCATCGATATTCATCATCCACCGCTGCATCACCACCATCTTCATCCATCCCATGTACATCTTGTCTAGATCTTGTTGTAATTCCCATACTCGTTGTGGATTTATATAAGTACTATTCATCTATGATAGTTTGCATTACCATTGCTATGATGTTGATTGCCTCCATGTCTGAGTAGATCATTAGTTCTTGGGGAGATGGAGAAACCCTAGTATGAGATTGAAATAAGATAAAGTCTATTATGTTATTCATCATTGTGACCATGTGTTAGATTTTCTACATCTTGATATTGAGAGAAGTCGACCTCTCAATATTTGCCTCTCGTGGGGACTCGATGGAGGAAACTACTAGTTGGTAGACGGAGGTGTGCTAGCACTTATAGTGACTATAAAGCTATTGGCACCCCTTACGTATCAACTTGGGAACCGAGGAAACTCACGGAACACTATGCATACCATGGGATATGTCCTATGGGATTACGTTCCTTAATAGCGCAGTAATTCGATTAATGTCGATTGCTGACTGTTGTGGTTATAAGGATGATGTGAGCAGCGGTTGCTGCCTATTTGTTCAATTATGGAGTTCCTCCCACACATATATAGTTGAGAATGTTCATGATGATAATCTTTATCTTAGACCCTTATAATACTAGTGGTGTATCCGCTACTCCGTGAGAACGCTTTTCCCTACTGCAGTTCCAATCTCTTTTACATACGTGATACTTACTTTCTGTACTCAGTTGTTTTACTTTACTTTATTGTTGCTCTTATACCCAAAACCCTCCCAAAAAAATTACACAATACTCGCATTTTATCTTGTCACTTAGAACTTTATCTAGCATTTCTATTGTAATACTTATTTCAAGAGTTATTAGACTTCAGACTCCTCCTCCCTATGGGATCGATATCTTTATTTCGAAACTAGCTATAAAGAATTTGTGCACTTGCAGTCATCGCCTACTAGATGCAGCATCTTCTCATTCAGCTCCTGGTTCCTCTTCCATGGTGGCTTGTCGATGAGTTAGGGCTTCATACCTGAGTATGCATAATGTATGGCATGAAGTAGCAAGCCATTCAAGGGGGTATCAAAGTCACACGAGGAAAGGAGCGAGTTAAACTTGTCATGGAGGAGCTTGGCTCGGTCGCGAGTGATGGGGCCAGTTGGGAGACTTGGTGGTGAGGGTGCAGGGACGTCAGTAGGACGGGCTGCATCAGCTCCCCCTGGGAAAGAGTTTTCCTTGAATCTTCATCTTCTTAAAAACCATGAAAGGCTGACAGGTTCGCCACACTGAAAGTGTTACTCACTAGATACTTGGATGTGGGAATGTTGATGACGTAGATATTGTTAGTGATCTTCTTGAGGACCTTGAAGGGACCATCTCCTCTTGGCTTGAGCTTGGATTCATGCTCGTTTGAGAAGCGGTCTTTTCGTAGGTGTATCCACACAAGGTCACCTTTGTTGAATATCATGTCCTTCTTGTTCTTGTTGAGCCTTGAAGCTTGGAAAAGAAGTTGTTGCTCAATAGTCGCTCTTATCTCTTCATTTAGTTTCTTCGTTGCTCGGGCACGCTTGTCGATGTCCATGTTGGTGCGCTTGTGAAGAGGAAGCGGTAGGATGTCGAGCACGGTAATGGGCTCGAATCCGTAGACGATCATGAATGGAATCTTCATTGTTGTGGAGTGCTAGGCATGAGTGTAGGCAAACTTGGCATCAGGAATGCATTCTTCCCAATCTTTCATATTCTTCTTTATCAACACTCGAAGGAGAGTTGCAAGGCTTCGGTTAACAATCTCGGTTTGGCCATCGGTTTGAAGGTGCAAGGAGGAAGATAATAGTATCTTTACACCGAGCTTGGCCATTAGCGTCTTCCACATATAGCTCATGAATTCGACATTGCGGTCGGAGACAATTGTTCTTGGCACACCATGAATACAAAAGATTTCTCTGAAAAACAAGTTTGCAACGTCTTATAGCAAGGAATGAAATGTGCCATTTTAGAAAAGCGATCAACAATAACTGTTGGGGATATACTTTCCGGGTATTCTCACAGTTCCTCACTGACCAGGGTGGCCCACTTCGGGTTAGAGCTTTGCTTCACGGGCGGCCCAGTTAGAGAGAGAAGACGGAGTCCAATCCGACTACGGGAAGGCCCAGAAGACTTACCGACTTAGGCCCATAATGTTACTTGTAGTTCAAGATGTACTCTGTAACCAACTCTTAGTCGTAGCCGGATTGATCTCTCCTGTAAACCCTTGGCCGAATGTCTATATAAGCCATCCTAGGGAGGGCCTTTAGGGCACCAGATAACCTCAATAGTCTACAATCGCACATCGCACAGGCGAAACCCTTGTAACCCATATTCCGGCTCTGCCGTATTACTGGATTGCTAGCAGGAGTAGGGTCCGTCCAAAGCCGGCGGATTCGAACCTGGGTAAACTTGTGTGCTCACCGTCCCGGAACACCGTACGTCTCACATCCCTCTCCCCCGCACGCCTCGAGGACCCCCTCATGGCGTACTTGTCCTCAATCCGACGACAGTTGGCGCCCACCGTGGGGCAAGTGAGCTTCGGATCTGCGTTCCGAGCAGAATCTGCAAGAATCAGAATCGGCGAGACCATCGCCGTCGGTCGCATCCTCTACGCCAGCGACGTCCCTCTCATTGTTCTCGACGAGACTTGGATTCCGGCTAGGGAGGCCGTGACTGCCTATACTATCATGTCTTTTGGCGAGATCGATGTTTACATTGGTTTTGCTGAACCTGCCCAACCCACCCCAGCGGTGATGATAGAGGCAGAAGAATCTTCTGGGTCCCCTTTGTCCGCAGAGGCGGCAGAGTTCTGGATCTCAGAAAACCTTAACCCCACCCAACCCGCACAAATTGCGGAGATAGTGGAGAAATCCGAGCCTGAAGAAAACCGCACGGTCCAAGTCAAATCTGGAGTGGATCTCCCTAGAGAAGCCGAATCCCAGATCGACCCACCCGTGGAAGTCGAAATCTAGGAGGAGCACATCAACGACACTGATTCCGACTCTGACGATGTCGGGACAGACATGACTTTCCTCAGGTACACACTAAGATGTATGATACTGCAAGGCGCTAGCGCAGATGCAATCCTCGAAACCGTTAAAAGTTTCGATATGGCTGATCGCGAAAGCCGCAGGTACCTTAGGAAGCACGCATCGCACTTTGTCGGATATGTTGGATCCGGATCCGGCTCTACCGATGCTGGAGAAAACACCGACTTGGTGCTGGAGGCAATTGGAACAAACGCCGAGGTTCCCGCATCTTCGGATGAATCCATGACGTTTGAAGATTTCCAAAAGTTCTCCGCGGAATATGAAGAGGAGTACAACTCCAAAGTTGCAGAGGATGGATAAGCCATGGATGAAGGATCTGGGGAACACTCTCCCGAAACGCAGGATGACATGGACGTCGGAGACAATCCCAAAGTCCAAATATCCGAAAGTACTGATCAGAGCTTGACTCCGGGAAACGGACCCGAAGCCGTCTTTGCTACCGGCGCTGCCAACAAGGCAAAGAAGAAGAACAAGAAAAATAAGACCCCGGCAAAAGACCCTCTGGCAGAGGAGGTGATTGCCGAGGAATACGAGGAAGACTCGGATGGAGCACTAATCCCAGACTAGCCGAAAAAAGAAGCATCGGTGGATGGACACGTGATCACTGTAGGTGCGCGTAAACTCATCGATGCCGCATTAACCACACCTATCCCTATAGCTGTAGAACTTACTGCAGATGAGCTGGACGAAAGGGCCCATGCCCTAGAAGCGCGCCGTCAACAACTCCTTAATGAAGCCAAAAACATCGAGGTGGAGAAGAAGCACATGTCAAACAAGGAATACATGTCCTGTCTACATCAGAAGACACGGAAGTGTCACATAGATGACAACCAATTCCCACGTGTCCATGCCGTCCTTTTTGGAGATGAGATGGGGATGCCACAGAAGGATAACAACGGAGATTGGGTTTACCCAACACCAGTGCAAAATACCGTGACAGCTCGCGAAATTCTATCGGCTAATCCAGGACCAGAGGAGATACGTTTGGGTATCAAGCTACTCAATAAGGGACTGGAGCAGCAAAAAGTTGCCCTGTCTGGAAGCCAAAAGCTGGTCTCGGATTCTGACCAATGTCGCACACATCCGGCATGGGCTGACATAAGATCCCACTACGATCGGGCGCCGCATCGTCACCCCGAACGCAGGGAGGACAATTATTCAAGAACCGGATCGTCGGGGCAGAACTACACATAATTGGAGCAACATCGCTCCAGCAGCCGAGAAAGACGCGATCGTTGCACTGATTCCGAGGAATCCTCCCCAAAAAGGAGAAGATAAAGAGAAACGTCGGGAGGAGGATCGTCAGAAAATGCCACCTCCTAGACACGAAAACCGACCGGCTGAGCCTCACCATGGTAGAAACGACGGACGAAGGAACGATGGAAACCACGCTGGCATGAGCCGGCAGGGGGCTCGTCATAGTCAAGAACCTCCCCGGAACCGGAATAATGACGCTTCGGACGGAGGCCGGCGATCAGCCGGAAACAACCCAGCTGCACCACCCTCTCCACAGCACGGTTATCACAACGGCCCCCAAGGAGGTCAAGGAGGACGATGTGGCGGAGGAGGTGGTGGCAGAAGCCCAAGTCCAGCTCCAAGGCACCGCAGCCACAACCGATATTCGGGATAATCCCTATCCCCGAACGACGCAAGGCACAGGATCAACTCCAACATAGAGGCTCAGCGCTACGAAAACGATGACGTGTACGTGGGCCCAAAGTGCTTCGGACCACGCATCAGAGCTACAAAATTCCCGGAAGGATTTTCTATCTCAAGACACATCCAAGCCTACGGCGGCATTGCTCGGCCAGACACCTGGTTACAGGATTTCTTCCAAGCTTGCTACATCGCCAAAGGCGGAAACAGCCTGGTCGCAACCCGATATCTCCCACTTATGTTGCGGAAGACGGCACGATCATGGCTCAATGAACTTCCGGCGAACACCATCCACAACTGGTATGACTTACAAAGTGCGTTCTTTCAGAATTTTGAAGGCACATATCGGAGGCCCTGTACGGTTGGAGACCTACAGCGTTGCACCCAGAAAGCCGGAGAAACTTGCCGGGATTATCTCGGATGATGGATTGACACCAAGAACTCCTGCGAGGGAGTAAATGATCAAACTGCGATTGAAGCTTTCATTGCAGGTCTCCCAATTGGTTTACTGCGCCATCGCTTGAAGTGTGACAAGGTTACTGATCTGGGAGAGATGATAGAAACAGTGAGCAAGTATGCAGATGCTGACGACGATGCAGAGGGATTACTCAATGTCCTAGCTGTGCCTCAGTCGGCAAAACTACCAAAGCAACAAGCTCAGAAACGCAAAAATACCTCGGAAGAAAAATCCAATGCGGAGACAGCAGTAGTCACTACTGTTTCTGGGTCTGGAGGACGAGGAGGACGTGGCGGAGACCGCGGGCGTGGCTGTGGGACATCAAGGTTACAAGGTAGAGGAGAACAACAACCAGGCAAAACCTACACTTGGGCCGACATCGCCAATAACCCATGTGTGCATCACTTGGATGCCAATGGGGGCTCGTCCCACACCAACGCTGAATGTCGTTTTAACAACGACATCAAGAGAGATGATACCGCGGGCTACAAAGCTAAGCGGAAGAAGGGAAAGAAAAATCCCGAAAAGGACAAAGACACCAAGGAAGATTCCGACATGGAGGAAGCCGATGCTTCAAATCCCAAGTCGGAAGGGAAGAAAACTTTTCCCACCAAGAAGGACACTTATGTCACCTTCCTCGGATCTCAACCAACAAAGGTCAAGAAAGCAGTTCTCCACGAGCTCAACGCAACAGTTCTGGCTGTCCCTCAGTATCTGAACTGGTCGGAAGTGGCAATAACGTTTGACCACGTTGATCACCCGCCTAAGCTACACAGGCAAGGAAAATACGCCTTAATCGTCAATCCACTTATTGACGGTTATGGTTTCTCCAAGACCCTCATGGACGGTGGTAGCAGCATCAATATTCTCTATGTCGAAACGCTACGCCGGATGAAGATCTCGGAAACACAGCTGAACCATAGCTTTGTGATCTTTCACGGATTTGTCCCAGGAAGACAAGCTAATTCCCTAGGAGAGATCACTTTGGATGTTACTTTTGGAACACCAAAGAATTATCGGACGGAGGCACTTTCCTTCGAAGTAGTCACGTTCAAGAGCGTATACCACGCTATATTCGGACGTCCAGCTTACTGGGGTTTTATGGCTCGTCCGTGTTAAATTTACAATATGATGAAAATTCCAGGTCCCAACGGCGTGATCACCATCAGGGGAGACCCGAAGAAGGCGCGAGAGTGCGAGGATGGAAATGCCGCCTTTGCCGAAGCCATGCTGCACGCCCAGGAGTACTAGGAGATCAAGAAGAGCATAGATCCGTCCGAGATGCCCGCGACGAAGAAGGAGGTGACAAGCCAAATTCGGAGTTCAAGGCATTAGAAGAGACGAAGACGACGCTGTTGAAGGATGATGACCCCTCCAAGGTGACCCAGATAGGCGTAGGCCTAAGTAGCGCATAGGAAAGCGCGCTCGTCAAGTTCCTCCAAGCAAATCAAGATATCTTCGCATGGCAGCCATCTGACATGACCGGAGTACCTAGGGAACTTGCCGAGCACTCTCTAAATGTAAACCCGAACGCTAAACCCGTCAAACAGTCCTTATGACGGTTTGGTGATGAAAAGCGTAAGGCAATAGCTAAGGAACTAGCGTGGCTTGAGTTAGCCAGATTCATAGAAGAGGTCATCCATACTGATTGGTCGGCCAACCCTGTAATGGTCCCTAAAAAGGACACCACTGATTTAAGGATGTGTGTTGATTATACTGCCTTGAACAAGGCTTGTCCAAAAGATCCGTTCGCTCTGCCTAGAATTGATCAAGTTATCGATTCTACAGCAGGCTCAAAACTCCTCTATTTTCTCGACGCATATTCCGATTATCACCAAATCCAGATGAAGGAATCTGACAAAATCAAAACTTCATTCATAACCCCCTTCGGAACCTTCTGTTATGTTACGATGCCCTTTGGGCTAAAGAACGCAGGAGCTACGTACCAGCGCATGATGCAGCGTTGCCTCCATGATCTGTTGGAGATATGCCCAAGAGGCAATAATAAAGTGGTTATTATTATATCTTTATGTTTATGATAAATTTTTACATCTCATGCTATAATTGTATTAACCGGAAACATTAATACTTGTCTGTTTTGTAAACATAAAAGAGTCCCTAGTAAGCCTCTTGTTAAACTAGCTTGTTGATTAATGGATGATCATGGTTTCCTGATCATGGACATTGGATGTCATTAATAACAAGATCATATCATTAGGAGAATGATGTGATGGACACACACCCATAGTAAGCGTAGCATAAGATCAAGTCATTAAGTTCGTATTGATGTAAGCTTTTAAATGCATAGTAACCTAATCCTTCGACCATGAGGTTGTGTTAATCACCATCACCGGATGGGTACTTTGATGACATCAAACACCGCTTCGTAACTGGGTGGTCATAAAGGTGTCATTGGGTATTCTGAAAGTATGTGTTGAAGCGCATGGACCAAGATTGGGATTTGTCCATCCATATGATGGATAGATATGCTCTGGGCCCTCTCGGTGGAATGTCATCTAGTTAGCTTGCAAGCATGTGACTTGGTCACAAGGGATGACATATCACAGAATGAGTAAAGAGTACTTATCAGTAACGAGGTAGAACTGGGTATGGAGACGCTGACGATCAAACCTCGGATAAGTATAGTATCGCGTGACAAAGGGAATTGGTTTCGTATGTAAATGGTTCAATCGATCACAAAGTCATCGTTGAGTATGTGGGAGCCATTATGGATCTCCAGGTCCCGCTGATGGTTATTGATAGGAGATGTGTCTCTGTCATGTCTACATATTCACGAACCATAGGGTGACACACTTAAGGTTCGAAGTTGTTTTAAGTAGATATGGAATGTGCGTTGGAGACCGAATGTTGTTCGGAGTCTCAGAATGGATCCGGGACATCACGAGGAGATCCGGAATGGTCCGGAGAATAAGATTCATATATTGGGGATCATTTTCTGAGTTAGGAAATGTTCCGGAGTATTTGTATGAGGTTTCTAGAAGGTTTCGGAATGTTCCGAAAGGTTCTGGAAGATTTCTTGGAGTTTCCTTAAACCAAGAAAGGGTCAAAGGAAACCTAGTGGGGCAAGACACGGATTCATGGGGGAGGAGGACTCCTCCCCCCTTCCCACCGCCGGCCATAGGAGGGGAGTCCTACTAGGACTCCCCCTCCCCAGGCGCGCCTCCCCCCCTTAAATAGAAGGGCAGAGGCGCCCCCTCCAAGCCCTCCTACACAACTCCAATCTCTGCCGCCTCTCTCCTCCACCTTTCTTCTGCACAGGCATAGGCGAAGCCCTGCAGAATTCTCTACTCCACCACCACCACCACCACGCTGTCGTGCTGCTGGGATTCTGTGGAGAAGATCTACTACCTCCGCTGCTCGCTGGAACGGGGAGAGGAAGGTCTTCTTCGACTCCGCACGTGTGACCGACTGCGGAAGCGCTGCCGAAACGCGGCGCCGGAAGGATCGTCCACTTGACCGACTACGGAAGCGCTGCTTGAACGCGACGCCGGAAGGATCGTCCACACGATCTTGAGATCGGCAAGTGATCGACTACATCAACCACGAGATCTAATCTCGTTAACGCTTTCGGATCTATGAGGGTTAGTTCCTATCTATCTCGTTGCACATGTCTAATAGATTAGATCTTGGCTTTTATCTAGATTAGATCTGGGTTTTGTTCGTTCTTGCGGTAGAATTTTTTTGTTTTCCATGCTACGAACCCATCATGATCAACTCGGACGCAATGTACATGCATACGTGGATGATATCGTGGTCATGTCCAAAAAGAAGGAAACATTGATTTCCAACTTGGAGGAGACGTTCGCCAATTTTTACGAAAATACAACATCATGCTTAACCCGAAGAAATGTTTCTTTGGAATACCAGCCGGAAAATTGTTAGGTTTTATCGTATCTCAAAGAGGTATAGAGGTGAACCGCGACAAGATCAAGGCTATTCTCAATATTTCCAGGCCAACTCGCCTGAAGGACGTACAAAGATTGACTAGTTGCATTGCTACGATCAGTCGATTTGTAAGCCGGCTTGGTGAAAGAGCCGCACCATTATACAAACTCCTGAAGAAGACCAATGATTCTGTCTGGACTGACGAAGCTGAAGCTGCACTACAAGACCTGAAGAAAGTACTCTCATCTGCTCCTATCCTTGCAGGGCCGGAACCTCAGGAACCGATGTTGCTTTACATTGCTTCGACAAATAAGGTTGTCAGTATATTTATGGTGGTAGAGAGACCAGAAGAAAATCAGGAGCACCTGGTGCAGCGTCCAACATACTTTGTCAGCGAGGTCCTGACAGAATCAAAACAGCGGTATCCGCACTATCAAAAGTTGGCTTACGGTGTTTTTCTAGCATCTCGTAAGTTACGACACTATTTTCAGGAGCATCCAATTACCATGGTGAGCAAAGCTCCCATGAGAGATATAATCAACAATAGCGATGCCACAGGACGCGTCGCCAAATGGGGTATAGAGCTTGCAGCTTTCGATATTGAGTACAAACCCCAGACATCAATCAAATCCCAGATCCTTGCTGACTTTGTCGCTGATTGGACAGAGACCAAGGAGAACATGGTCCTCCCTGAGTCGGAATATTGGACCCTCTTTTTCGACGGGTCTAAGGCTCGAGGGGGCTCAGGGGCTGGCGTGGTGCTCAAATCACCCCAAGGAGATAAACTTTTATACGTGTCGCAGATCCACTTCACAGCGACAAACAACATTGCCGAGTATGAAGCACTGCTGCATGGAATTCGGATTGCTAAGGATATTGGCATCCGACGTTTGATGTGTTACGGAGATTCGGATCTTGTTGCTCAGCAAGTCTCGGATATTTGTAATGCAAATAAGCACATGGGAGCATATAAAGCTGTCGTGGATGATCTATCTAAATCGTTCGAAGGGTTTGAAGTTCAACACATCCCTCGAGCAGAAAACGAGGAAGCAGATGCACTATCTCGAATAGGCTCTGTGCGGAAAGAGGTTCCGGATGGCGCATTTTTAGAGCACGTCAAAGTTCCCTCGATAAAGGGAGTAGATGAGGAATATCCGACCAAATCCGACTTGCCTTTAATAGTAGTTCTGGCTGTAATTCCCAGCTAGACTCAACCCTACCTCGATTACTTGGTAGATGGCAAATTACCCGAAGATGAGGTGCTAAGCCGACAGATTATCCGACGAGCAAAATCCTATACTATTGTTAGAGGTGAGCTCCATAAACAGAGTGTTTCTGGGGTTTTTCAGCACTGTGTATCTCCGGAAGGAGTGGAAATCTTAAGAGAAATCCACGAAGGCGAGTGTGGTCACCACGCTGCAGCCAAATCTTTAGTGGCAAAAGCTTTTCGACATGGATTTTTCTCGCTTACAGCTCAGGCAGATGCCGAACGATTAGTCAAGACATGCAAAGGCTGCCAAAAGTACGCCAAGCAAGCTCATGTTCCGGCTGATCAGCTGCGAACAATACCTATAACATGGCCTTTTGCAGTCTGGGGGCTTGATATGGTAGGACCTTTTAAACGAGCTCCAAGTGGATTTACTCACCTCTTAGTGATGGTGGATAAATTCACAAAATGGATCGAGGCTAAACCTGTCACTAGTTGTGATGGAGCAATAGCCAAAAGATTTGTCGAGGATGTTATACTCTGGTATGGTTATCCACATAGCATTATCACGGACAACGGGAGTAATTTTTCCATGGGAGAGTTGGCTGAATTCTGCGACGAGCAAAATATCCGGCTTGACATTGCGTCAGTCGCACATCCACAGGCTAATGGACAAGTCGAAAGAGCAAATGGTTTAATTCTACAAGGCTTGAAACCAAGACTCGAAGCACCACTGAGACGTGCTGCGGGGGCTTGGGCAGAGGAACTACCCTCTGTAATTTGCAGTTTACGAACAACTCTGAACAGGTCAACATGATATACACCTTTCTTCTTGGTCTATGGCGCAGAAGCAGTTCTTCCTAGTGATTTAATTCATACTTCTCCTAGAGTGGCCGCATATATCGAGGAGGATGCCGAGATTTCTTGACAAAATGATCTCGACTTAGTCGAAGAAGTTCGCGTCGTTGCTGAAATGAGATCTACAGCCTATCAGCAGAAGTTACGCAAGTATCATAGCTAGAGAGTCCGAACTAGATCTTTCAATAAAGGTGATTTGGTTCTCCAGCTTGTGCAACAAAGAAAGCACAAACTTTCCCCAGTATGGGAAGGGCCCTTTTTAGTTAGTCGAGTATTACACAATGGGTCGTACTACTTAACTGACATGAGGCCAGTCAAAGAAAGACCTGCTACTAAGAAGAGAAAGAGAGCTGGAGGCAGTACAAATCCGGATGAGTTAGACATACCGTGGAATATTACTCAGCTACATCCCTTTTATTCTTAGTTTATCCTTCTTTGTAATCATACATATGTACATGTTCTGTGAGAAATAAAAGTTTTGGTTACCTCAAAGTTTTCCTGAGAAGTTTTTTACCATCTTATTTCCTAGTGATCATGTCATAGTCGAAAATCCCAGAATGCTTGAAAGTACTTTATGCTCATGTTCATTCTGGTTTAGATTCCGATTCTAAAACTGCTACCTTCGGGTATAACTCTAAAAAAATTCTAGTCTTTACTTGGGTTATTTGTCTGATTGCTGGATGCGGGTATCTTCCGAGTAGTGAATTGTTGGTACTGGAAGCCGGCTTTGTTTTCGAGTTTAAACTGGTTTAGCAATTGAGCTCCGTTGCTCGGCAAAGTTTCCGGCTGAAGGTTTAGCCGGCTCACGAAAGGGACGAGGCGGAAAGCCAGATAAACGATAAGTAGAGGCGGAAAATTCTAAGTGCTTATGAAAAAATTTCAGGCACGCAAATAATCTAAGACAAAGGTGCTAAATAGATAAAAAACTTAGCACTAGCAAAAGTCATAGTATTTAATATTTACAAGCGCATCATGTTCCTTCACAGAATAATACATAAGTTTGTGGTCTATGATGCAGGAGGAGATGAAGGAGCTGCCGGCTAGTTGGTTACTCCGCCTTGATATCGTTCCGAGATGTCCAGATCCGAGGTGGTCCGTTCATCGTCGGAAGCTTCTTCGGTTTCTTCTGGAGGAGGTGGCGGGGTATCAACGCGGGTGAAGAAGGGGATCTCGCAGCTAGTCAGATCAGCTACGTGGCACCCATATCCGGCGCAGGAGTGCATGATGGCTTGAAGGTCTTGCTCCTGGCCGTCTTCGTCTACCTTGCAGTACCCTCTGGTCACTTGCCATATCTACATGTTTCCATGGTGGCTCATGACCATGGTGAGAGCGTTCTGTGCAACAGTCCGCGCGTAGGACATGTTCCAGTCCCGAACGAGCTGCGGCATCTCCTTGGCCTTCTCTCGCACCTGGAAGTCCGACATGCTTGGCATGTCCAGAATCCTGAGAGACTCGCCAATGTCCTGAAGGGACTGGCGGTAGTCATGAAGAAGATCATCGACTTGGGTAAGCCGGTGAGTGCGGGGCTCGGACGAGGAGGACTCCGTCAAGTTCAAAGGACCTATACACAAAACAGGTCAATGAAAATCCGACATTGATGAAAGTCGAAGAAATGATAAATCAGACAGATGGAACGTACCAAGAATGACGTCGTCAATCTTGGTCTTCTCCTCCCGGAGACTCTGGAGTTCAGCCCGGAGCACTTCGGAGAGATCTTTCTCTCTGCCAAGCTCATTCTTGAGGTCCGAGATAACTTTATCTTGAGCTGCAATCTTGAGATCACGCTCTTCAGTGGCCATGGAGGAGGATTCAAGGACTTGAGCTATGCTCCTTTCATGATCCGCCTTGAGCTTATCCAGCTCTTGGCGAAGTCCCTTGTTCTCCACCACTAGGGTCTTGAGGTTCTCGGCCTCTTCAATCATAGCAATGGATTGTTTCACCAACGCTGAAAGTCAAAAAGAACAATAGTTCAGAAAAATTCAACATTGAAAAAGCAAAAGACAAGGTTTGAATCTCGAAATGTTTACCTTCGGCTTCATCCTTGGCTACCTTGAGCTCAGTATTTTTAAGCCGGAGAGCTTTGATCTCTCTCCGCTTATCACAGACATTGGTTAATAATTCCTGGTTATAGGAACATAATTTATGTAAGTCAGAATACCCAAAGTCAGAAAGCTACTTAAGACTCGGGCTAATATTTTTTGCTAAATATCAGCACGAGCCTTGGGGGCTACACTAGTTCGTTCTTTGGCATCCTAATGAAAGCATAAACCCAGATTTCTATATCCTACTTCATGCTTGGGGGCTAGAGGATATGATATAACATAAGGTAAAAAACAAGAGTTGGAATTCCGACTTACATATTGCTCGCGGGTAAGTTTTTCTAACCCCGCATTCACTTCAGCTGCCACCTTCTCGGCAAGGGTAAGAGGAATTACTAGGGCTGTTGGAAGCTCGCCAGTCCTGATCCTCTCGTCGCGAAGGCGGACTTGAGCAAGAAGGTCAGAGAACTTGACGTCCTCTCCTTCTTGCACTTCCTCTTCGGGGGATAGATGGCTTTTGTCCAGGACTTGCCTGGCCAGCCGCTGGATCTCCTCTGCAGATTTCCGGGATAAGCTAAACTTGGCAAGTCCGGGGTTGCTGAGGAGGTTGTCGGTGAAGACTTCAGCCGAGGGATCATTACCCGAAGAGGGTTCACCCTTATCTTGAGCTGATGCACCCACGGTGGCGTCAGTGTGTGACCCAAGGATCACATGCGCCGTTGGAGGAGCCGGATCTTCTACAACAACCGGAGAAGGAGTAATCGCGGGTGTTGTAGAAGGTTGAGGGGCAGGAGTCGGAGGAGCCGTGTTAGGGGAAGCGATGGTAAGTTTCGTCTGTCGCAGGGGCTTCGCAGGAATCCCTTTCCCCTTACCCTTGATGAGAGGCTTTGCTCTGAGAATTTAGTAAAGTCGGAAAAATTACATCTCAGAAAGAAATTCGAGAAAGGTACAAAGGCGGAAATTGTGAATGAAAGTCACCTCTTCACAACGGGCACTTCCTTTGTGCCAACAGCCACTGTCGGAGCTTTGCGCTTCTTGAGCGCAAGGTCCGGCAATGGGACCACTTCAGTCTCCTGAGAAAACTCAGGAGGATATCCTTCGAGTGGAGCAAGCTCTGACTCGGGGAGGTCAGCAAGCTGAAAATAGGAAAGCATATCAGCATTGCGGTATATAATTTGAAGATTGAAACACGTAAAAGGTGTATTGATGGAAGCTTACCGCTACCATGGGGTTTTCCGCCGTGTGCATATCCAGAGAAACCTCCGGAATTTTCCTCTCGATCCGCTCCTTGATTAGCCACTTGATCTGGCTTATGTAACCTTGGGCGGTGTAGGCTTTGGGGCTGATGCGGAGAGAGTCTTTTTTGGAAGACGTGATGGAGTGCATCAGTCTATCCCCGTGGTACTGAAGTGACTGGATCCGATGTGAGACCCAGCATTGGACCAAGTCGGATCCCTTCAGACCCTTGTGCTTGATCAAATACTCGATCCGCCTCTTAGCGAGGATCAGATCATCGGTGAGAGCCGGAGCAGCCTCGTCCTAGGAAGGCTGGGCTATGGCGGCTCCGTCGACAAAAGCCGGCAAAGCAGTAGCTTTGCCGGGAGCCGGAATATCCCTATGGTAGAAAAAGTGGCTGGCCATTGTTTGAACGAGTCACTGGCAGAAATTTTGGGATATGCCCGGTCTCGTCTAACAAAAAAACTAATGGTACCGGTGATATAAGGAACACCGGCAGAAATAGAATTTCTCCGGACATGAAAATAGTACCGGAATAGAAGCAAACTCGGCCTAATGCCGAGAAAGCCCTCGCAAAGCGCAGCATATGCGCTCATTTCTAGAAGAGAAGTGGGAGGAAGATTGTGGAGTTGAACTCCATAGTGGTCAATCACCTCGGAGAATAACTCTGAGGGAGGAAAGGAAAGACCTCGGTCTAGATGGGTGCCAAAGTGGACATGCTCGCCCTCGCACGGGTTGGGGACGGTTTCGCCGAGGCCGGTCCGCCAGTCGCCGGCGGCGAGAAGCCCCTCCTTCTCCATGTTCTTGAGGCCTGCCTCGTCGAGGGCATAGGGGATCCAGATTACCTGGAAACTCTCCTTCTCTGCAGCTGCTTCCGCCGCCGCTGCTGCCGCCACCAAACCAGAGGAAGAAGAAGATGAAGCCATTTTTCTCCGGTGAAAAGGGTGACCTTAAAGTGGCGGCACTGGGAGATCTGTGGGAGGAGGGCGAGGAGGCTCTGGGCGCGCAGGAGGATTGGGAAGGAAGGAACGGCAAAGGACTGGTGGAGAGGAGAAGAAGATACCTAAACCCATTATATCCACCTACCTGCGCCAAGATTCGTGCAAATGCTACAGTGTAACCGCCACGCATCGTGGAAAGAACTGGGAAGGTCCCGCGCTATGATTGCGTCGCCTCGATCTCCACACACGCATTGAAACGGTGCCTTGGTTCTGTGAACCGCGGACCAACCAACGGTCGTGCTGACGGAACGTCTATCAGATGACGTGACTTGACCATGCTTGTGTCAGGTGGCGTTAGAGACCAAGTTCCGGCTTAGTTTAAAAGCGAGCTGGAAAATCCGAGTAACCAATTGAAAGGTCCGACTTATTTTTAAGACCCGGATCGTATTTTTTGTTGTGAAGTTTCAGGAACCCTTCAAGATTCTACAAGCCGAAGATCAAGCTAGACGATGATAAAATCCGAGATCTTTGAGGCCTCCAGGGGCTGCTGTTGGGGATATACTTTCCGGGTATCCTCACAGTTCCTCACTGACCAGGGTGGCCCACTTCGGGTTAGAGCTTTGCTTCACGGGCGGCCCAGTTAGAGAGAGAAGACGGAGTCCAATTCGACTACGGGAAGGCGCAGAAGACTTACCGACTTAGGCCCATAATGTTACTTCTAGTTCAAGATGTCCTCTATAACCAACTCTTAGTCGTAGCCGAATTGATCTCTCCTGTAAACCTTAGGCCGGATGTCTATATAAGCCGTCCTAGGGAAGGCCTTTAGGGCACTAGATAACCTCAATAGTCTACAATCTCACATCACACAGGAGAAACCCTTGTAACCCATATTCCGTCTCTGCCGTATTACTGGATTGCTAGCAGGAGTAGGGTCCATCCAAAGCCAGCGGATTCGAACCTGGGTAAACTTGTGTGCTCACCGTCCCAGAACACTGTACGTCTCACACCCCTCTCTCCCGCACGCCTCGAGGACCCCCTCATGGCATACTTGTCCTCAATCCGACGACAATAACAAATATTGAATCATGTCCATATTTTGGTCTAGTCAATCCTAACACAAAATCCATGCTAATGTCCGACCATGGTGCATATGAAATTGACAAATTCATATAAAGACCAAAAGGGTTGGACTTGGACTTAGCTTGCAAGCACGATGTGCATCATTGAATGAGGAGCTCCACGTCTCTATTCATCTTCGGCCAAAAGTAATACGCGAACAGCATGTCATATGTTTTGTCATGACCAAAGTGACCCATTAAGCCTCCACCATGAGACTCTTGTAGTAGCAAAAGTTGGAGAGATGAGTTTGGAATGCAAAGCTTGTTTTGTTTGAAGAGAAAATCATTATGCAAATAGATGTCATCAAATCCTTTGTGAATTGAACACATTGCAAATATAGGACCAAAGAACGAGTTGCAAGAATACAAACTTTTAATATCATCAAGACCCAAAATATTAACCTCAAGACGTGTGAGTGGGCTTGTATTTTTGCTGGAAAGAGCATCTGCAAACCACATTATCCTTACCCTTCTTGTATTTCACAATGTAGGGAAAGGACTCTCACATGGGTACGTATGACATGTTGGGTCTCCACTATTGATATATATATAGTACAAATCTAGGACAAGGCCCATAAGGATCCAAAGGTTCTGGATGCACCCAAAGCGCAAGAACTAGATGTGATGATCAAGGCAAAAGCCCAAGGTGTAACCAACATATAGTCATAGAGTTACCTTTCAAACTATAACCCGACCCGTACTGGACTCTAAGACCCGACTTCTCATATAAAGGCCGGGAGGAGCCAATGAGGAGGGTATTGTATTGTGAGTTTAGCCATAGCAACTTGTTGTAAGCTAGATCACATCTAGCAACCCGTAGACTTTCTACTCTCCATTAATAAAGATCATACAAGCAGGAGTAGGGTTTCCTCTACGAGGGCCTGAACCTAGATAAATCTCTCCTCCCTTGTTTATCTAATAAGCCGATGAAATCACCAGCGCAACCCTTTTATTTGAAACCTAAGTCCATAATAATGGACATTGTTGAGGTCACCCCTTGTCAATTGGCGCCGTCGTTTTTGGAAATCTGGGTGCTGGAGTCATGAATTCAGTGGCTCCCTCTTACCAAACATCAGCTTGATGATCGGGACCCATCAGAACCGTTTCGGCTCTATCGACTTCCTTCCACAACCTCCCACCCTTCTCTTGGTCCTCGACAACTTTGACAAGGAGATATATCTGATATTCGAAAAGTTTCAACTTTTGCATCGGGTCATAGGGCACTTTCGGCCTCTCGGATCCAATCTACTCAGGTCTGTCGGTGGTAATCTTATCACTAATCACAATGTTGGTGTCTTTCGTCAGCTCCAATGATGGGACAGACTCATCCCTAGAAAACACCATGAGCAACTACGACTTTGACACAAATCTGGGGTATCTAGCCGATCTTTATGATGGTCTCTCCTTCGATTCTAATAGCAAGCTAGCACCGGCTCCAGTACCTCGCATCACGGACCCGACGAGCGACATCAACCATGAACTCAACAAAATCATCGACCGTGGTCATCTTTGGCTTGGAAGCACTCAAGTCATCGAAATATTTGACAACATCAATGTCCTCCTCAATCCCCTTCCTCTTTACCTTCGTGACTTCATCAACATAGTCTTGAGAATTAGCGGAAAGGATTATCGTCACAGAGTGGGAGGACTGGGCAGTTGAGTCCTCTTCTTTATGGTCTCTCCAACAACCCCCGTATTCGTGTTTCCTTCAGTGTATGCGGTAGCCTCGAGCACTTCGGCATCCTCAAGAAGAGGAGGAAGGGAGTACAAAGGCACATGGTCATGTAGGCGAAAGAACTCAAGATAAAGAAACAAGGAACAATATGGTAATAACTCAAAAAGAAAGTAAAGGAACAATAAATTACGGCTGGTGAAAGACTGAACCTTGCTGAAGGGCTCTACTCGACAAGATTAAGGAACCTCGTCCTCTCGTGTGAGCGTGGTGAAGGACCGAACCTTTTTCTCGAGTTTGGCTATGGAAAGGTTCTCGGGGGAATCATCATTGAGTCCTTCTTCCCGGTGTATGTACACATAGCCAAAATTCTAGCCTGGAGAGGTTGGATCTGAAGCCGAAGTAAGTGAGACATAATTTGGAGACTTGAGACCTCCTTGCGCTTTCTTATACTCCGGGCCGTGGATCCGCTCCATCAGCGGGTTCATCTATTCGATCTCCACCAGAGTCGCGCATTGCTCCCAAGACTTGGCCTTTACCACGCTCTTCATCGGTTCAAAGGGAGCAAGTACATATTGCTGATTGTTGAGTTTCTCATCCGTGATATAAAACCACTTCCTCCGCCAATCCTGGACAGAGTCAGAGATCTTAAAGTCGAAATGGTCGACATTGGAGAGGATGGATATGATGGCACCACCGACATCGTAGGCGGTGTCCTTCATCGCGTTCCTCCGTATGAAGTACAAGGGCTTCCACAGGCCCCAGTGCAGGTGGATCCCGAGGAAGCACTCACACAAAGTGATGAATTAAGCAATATGGAGAACGGAGTTTGGCGTGAGCTGGTGCAGTTGCACGCCATAGACTGATACGTCGTCAACGTATCTATAATTTTTGATGTTCCATTCTTGTTTTATACCAACTATCTTATGTTTTGTCTACATTTTGAGATACTTTTATGCATTTTTTGGAACTAACCTATTGATAAGATGCCACAGTGCAGTTGCCTGTTTTCTGCTGTTTTTGGTTTCGGAAAAGCTAGAAAATACATATTCTCAGAATTGGACGAAACAAAAGCCAAACCTCCTATTTTTCCTGACATGAAGATGGAGTCCAAAGCAGAGACGGAGGAGGGCCAGGGGCTGGCCACACCACCTGTTGGCGTGGTCCAGGCCAGGCCGCGCCAAGGGGTGGTGTGGGCTCCTCAGGCCTCCACCGAACTTTCCCCTTCACCTATATATTCCTCCTGGGACGAAAACCCTAAGTACCAAAGTATAATTCCATGAAAAGTTCCGCAGCGCCGCCGCCACCGAAGAGGAGATTCGGGGGACAGAAGTCTATATTCCGGCACCCTGCCGGGACGGGGAAGTGCCCCCGGAGCCATCTCCATCGACTCCACCGTCATCTCCATCGCCGTTGATGACTCCCCTGATGAGGAGGGAGTAGTTCTCTCTCGAGGCTAAAGGCTCTACAAGTAGCTATGTGTTCATTTCTCTCTCTCTCTCTCTCTCTCTCTCTCTCTCTATGCATGATCTTATTGAGATCATGAGCTTTGTAATCTATAGATCTATTCTACTACTCAACTGCTTTAATTAATTTATGGTTATCCCCACGTGTGTGAAGTTGACAGTGTGCACACCGTGTGGCACTTTGGCTAAGGTTACAGAAATACTTATCATGAGTATAATTTGAGTTGGATGCCTCTATGAGATTGTGGTGTTTGTTGGAACCATCTAGCGCTCAAGGTGACAGTAAGGGGTTATCTAGATGGGGAATGTGAACTTTAAGGTGTGTTGTTATAGCCCTACATCGTCCAATCGCAGAGTAGTTCAGGGTAGCATCATGAAGAGAAGATATTTATATGAGAGTGTCCACTAGTGAAAGTATGATCCATAGGCCTTGTTTCTAAGCATTGAAACACCATTTACAATCAGTCTTGTTACATGTTTGCTTGCTGGCACTCTTATTTCAGATTGCAATTACCACTTATAATCATTCATATTACTTGTATTTCACTATCTCTTCGCCGAACTAGTACACCTATACACCTGACAAGTGTATTGGGTGTGTTGGGGACACAAGAGACTTCTTGTATCTTGATTGCAGGGTTGCTTGAGAGGGATACCTTTGACCACTTCCTCCCTGAGTTCGATAAACCTTGGGTGATCCACTTAAGGGAAACTTGCTGTTGTTCTACAAACCTCTGCACTTGGAGGCCCAACACTGTCACAAGAATAGAAGCATATGTAGACATCAACCTATTTTCTGGCGCCGTTGCCGGGGAGGTAAGGTAAAAGGTACTCACATCTTCTAGCTACTAAGCTATCTTCTAATACTGTTGTTGTTGTGTGAGTTCTCGAAGTTATTTCCTTTAGATTATGCAATTATATCTTTTTGTTTCTTGTTTTCATTTTCACTAGTTAGGCTTAATGGAAAACAACAACAAAATTATAGAGCTTTATAGTATTTATCTTGAGTTAGTACATGAAGTGTTTCAAGAGAAAATTAAAAAACCTATGGAACTTTATTTGTGTGCTAATAGAAATGTTATTAGTATGAATTCTTTGAACACCATTATTACTAATGCTGGAAAGTCTAAGCTTGGGGAAGTTAGTTTTTATGAAAATGATCTTTTTAGTTCCCCAGCTTTAAAGGAGAAAATTTGCTCTGGTGATACTTTATCTACCATATGTGGTAATTCTAATGATACTTGTGATATTTTAAATCCACATACTGAAAGCATCCCTTCTAAAATACCTATGAAAATTGTTGAACGTGTTATGAATAACTGTTATTTTGGAGATGGAACCGTCCATCCTAGTGATTGATACGTCCAAAATGTATCTACTTTCCCGAACACTTTTGCTATTGTTTTTCCTCTAAACTTGTGTGAATTGGATGCAACTAACATGGACTGACGCTGTTTTCAGCAGAATTACCTTGGTGTCTAGTTTTTGTGTAGAAAATCAACTATCAGAAAAATCCCGAAAAATATGCCAAAAATCCTATTTCACCAGAAGGCTCACGGAGCCAGAACACGAGACGGAGTAGGGCCACGAGGGGCCCACACCACCTGGCCGCGCAGGCCAGGCTAGGCCGCGCCTGGGGGTGGTGTGGCCGCCTCGGCTACCCCTCGGCCTCCCTCTTCGCCTATAAGTTGCCTCTTGACCTAAAAACCAAGTGGGGTTCGACGTTTTTCCAGAAAGAGTTCCGCTATGCCGCCACCACCAGATTCTATGAAACGGAACCAGAAACTCTGTTCTAGCACCCTACCGGGACGGGGAATTAGAGGAGATCATCGCCATCATCATCACCATCGCTTCTCCATCGACCATCCATGTTTCCCCCATCTATGAGTGAGTAATCCCCCATTTTAGGCTATGGGGATGGTAGGGATTGGATGAGATCGTTCATGTAATGGCATCAGATTGTCAGGGTATGGTGCCTAGTATCTACTATTAGTGATTTTTGACTTCGTTGCAACTTGTTATGCTTAATGCTTGTCACTAGGGCCCGAGTACCATGATTTTAGATTTGAACATGTTATTGATTCATTATGATAGTATTGTTTATGGTCTTACCTGCAAGTTGTATACACATATTGTTGTCCGGAACCAAAGGCCCCGAAGTGACAGAAATCGGGATAACCGGAGGGAATTGCTTTGATGTGAGGATCACATGTGTTCAGGGAGTGTTAATGCTTTGCTCCGGTGCTCTATTAAAAGGAGCACCTTAATTGCCAGTAGTTCCCTTGAGGCCCCGCTGCAAACGGGCTACCAGGACAAAACATGTTGTGCAAGTTCTCATTGCGAGCACGTATGACTATATATGGAACACATGCCTATGATTATTTAGTACTTGGATGCTTTATCTTATTTATCTGCAAATGCCCTTTGTCTTGATTGCCATGTGAATTGTCTTGTCCATGCAACACCTGTCCATCCATCCCTATGCCTACCGCTCTTTAATCGTAGTGTTTACTGCAATTGTTACTACTGTCTTTACTTTTACTACTGCTATTACTTTGTTGTTGCTACTACAAAACTGTTGCTACTGATAAACTGTTGTGAGCAAGATTGTTTCCAGGTGCAGCGGAATTGACAACTGAGTTGTTAAGGCTTATAAATATTCTTTGGCTCCCCTTGTGTCGAATCAATAAATTGGGTTTCACTTCCCTCCAAAATACTGTGATACACCCCCTATACTTGTGGGTCATCAAGACTATTTTCTGGCGTCGTTGCCGGGGAGCATAGCTTTATCTATCAAGTCCACTTGGAATCACAATTGATCGCTGCCATCCATCCATCATGGGTAAGTCTCGTGATGACAAGGTTCCTATTTTACCATCCACTGCAAGAAGAGGTACGGTTCTGAACACCTCTGTTGCTCTTGATTCACCATCTGTTATGAGTAAGCTCCTTACAGCACCACATACACATGCTACACACACTGCTACTACTGCTGAATTTGAAACTTCTGATACTTATGATGCTGCTTCTACTGTGATTGATAAGAGTGGTTCATTAGGTCCTTTCCTAGATGCTACGATTGCTAGAACTATAGGTAGAAATACTAAAACTCCTAATGAAGACACTACTACACCTGTCAGTTCACCTGAGTCTAGTGAGAGCTATGATATTAAAGACGGTTATATTGAGATGACCGATGAATTTATTAAAGAATATCAAAACACCCATGATAGGAGTGCTATTAAGAGTCTCCTTGAGAGGAGTACTATAAAACCCAAATTGTATCCTAATGCTAAGTTTGCTGCATCTCCCATAAACATTAAAGATAAGGACTATGATTTCTCTCTTGATCTATCTTACATAGCTATTGTTGAGAAAGAACCTTTTTGCGGGACTAAGAATGAAAGTGCGGTAGCACATATGACTGAGCTTTCTACCATGAGTGGCCTGTTTTATGATGATATTAAGATGCACACCTACTTTGTTGCTAAAATTTTCCCTTTTTCACTTAAAGGAGAAGGTAAAACTTGGTTTAATAATTTACCTCCTAGATCTATTGATAGCCCTAATAACTTGATTAGTACCTTCCTGCATAAATATTTTCCTCCGAGTGCTAGACATGCTATTTTGCAGGAACTTTTTGATTTTAAACATGGAGAAAAAGAGATATTGCATGAATCATGGGCAAGGTTTTCTGCTTTGATTCATGCACAGGCTGGATGTCCATTACCTAAGAATGAGCTTCTTGATATATTTTATAATGGACTAACTGAAGAATCTAGGACATACCTGGATAGTTTTGCTGATTGTGTTTTCAGGATTAGGACTCCCAAGGAAGCTGAGGAATTAATGGCTAAAATAAGCAAGAATTATGGAGACTAGACTCCTCCTGAACCAGCTATACCTGAAATAATTATACCTGAACCAGCTATACCTGCGCCTACACCAACATCAAAGAAGAGGGGAGTTATTGAACTAAATGATGAAGTGATGAAGGAAGCTAAGATATGTCTTAAGGAGAAGGGAATTAAAGCTGCAGATGTCAAGAATTTACCTCCTATAGAAGAATTATGTAAGCCAATCCCCCACTCATCCACTATTGAGGTACACTCTCTCCAACATTTTGATGAAGGTGATATCCCTTACTCTAAACCTCCTGATCAATGCTTAGAAGAATCTGATGTTTTACTGTTAAGCAAGATAATTTTAATAAAAGGGTGCAAAATCATTTAATGGAAAACACTAGAGCTATTGTTGAGTTGAAGGATATTATGGAAAGAACCTCTAATGATGTTAAAATGCTTTTTAAACATTTTCAAATGGTTCAAACTCAAATTGATCAGCTTATTAAGGTACAAAAACACTTGCTAGTTAATGCTGCTAAAGAAAAACATGCTTATGAAATTAGAACTAGAAGTGGTGCTGCTACCCAGGATCCTCTATATCCTGAGGGGCATCTTAAAAGAATTGAGCAAGATTCTCAACAAGCTAAAAATAATGGTACTACTCCTAAGAAAATAAAGAAGAAACATAAAACTATTGTAGAACCTTCTGAACCTACTAAAGATCCTAATAGTATATCTGTCTCTGATGCTAAAACTGAAAGTGGTAATGAAGAAAATGATGCTCCTGATAAAGAAAAGGTTGAAGAAAGGACCTGAAAGGCACACTAATAAAACTAAATACACTAAAGAAGATTGTGTTGCTAAGAATCATGGTAGTGAGAGAGAGAGCCTTGGGTCCAAAAACCCATGCCTTTCCCTGATAAGAAACACAAGTCAAAGGAAGACGAACACTATAATAAGTTTTGTGAATGGATGAAACCTTTATTCTTGCAAATTCCTTTGACTGATGCTATTAAATTGCCTCCTTATTCAAAGTATATGAAGGATATTGTCTCGAATAAAAGGAAGATCCCTAATTAAGAAATTTCAACTTTGCTTGATAATTATTCCTTTAATGGTAAGGTTCCAAAGAAACTTGGAGACCTAGGGATTCCAACCATTCCTTGCTCTATTAAAAATAGTTATGTTAGAACTGCTTTGTGTGATTTGGGAGAAGGAGTTAGTGTTATGCCTTTTTCTCTCTATAAGAGACTTCAACTTGAAAAACTAATACCAAATGATATATCTTTGCAAATGGCTGATAAATCTACTACTATTCATGTTGGTATATGTGAGGATGTACTTGTTCAAGTGGCTCATAATTGCTTGATATTAACTGATTTTGTTGTGCTTGAAATGCCTGAAGATGATAATATGTCTATTATTCTTGGAAGACCTTTTCTTAATACTGCAGGAGCTGTTATTAATTGTAATCAAGGAAATGTGACTTTCAATGTTAATAACCAGGAGCATACTGTCTATTTCCCCAAGAAGATTGATAGGACTTACGGTTTGAACTCAATTGAACATGTTGAGGGCATTCAAGTTGGAGAAATATATTGTCCCATACCACGAGAAAAATATGAAACTATTATGATTGGGACCATTGCTATCAAGGTTGAGGTAACATAATCATTAGTGGAATACAAAGTTTTGCTTCATACAAAATTGTTTTGGTAACAAGACCTGATCAACCTTGTTAACAAAAGGATTTCAATGAACAAAACAATGTTTTCACCATGATTATCCCCTCTTACTTTTATTTTATCCATTTTAGTTTTTGCTTTCGTTTAGTTTACTTTTCTATTATTAGTTACTTGCATGGTAGAGTGTCTTAGAACTTCTAAAGTTTTAGCCTTGTTTTGTCATTGCATCATTCCAGAAACTTTTTTCTGTCAGAAAATCATTCTTCTATACCTGAAAATTGCTCAAAAATAAAGTCTCTTGAAAATTTCAAGAAAATTCATATTAAATTTTTACGTGAAAAAGGGGCAGAGGAGTGCCTGGAGAGTACCAGGGGGCCCACTAGGCAGGCACACCACCTGGTGGCACAGCCAGCCTAGGGGCGCGCCTAGCCATGGTGTGGGGCACCCTGGCCCTCCACTCACTCTCTCACTTCTCACTTTCTTGTCTCTCCCGAGAAAACATCAGTTATTTGCTTGAAATCGCGTTCTTGCTGCTCCTGCCCACGATTTTTCGATCTCCTTGCTTAGCCCATCCTTGCTGCTGAAATTTGGGGCATTTGTTCTCTGGTATGTGACTCCTCCGCTTGTCCAAGTAGATTTGTGTTTAGTGGTTTATATCTTGAGTATTTTTCTGCTATAGGTGACAGATTATGAGATCTTGTAAGCTTGTTCAATCCTTAGAGATATTGTTTTGATGCATGTTTAGGCCTCTTACCAGTCCCCATGAGTAGTGCTCTTCATTATATATTCAATTTGCAATCACTTGTGTAATAGATATTTAAATTTCAGAATATCAAAGATGAACAACCACACCTTTGGAGAAATATTTGAGAGGGACACACCTAGGAGGTCAAGGCCTTCAAGATCAGCCTCTCAGTTTAGGCCTTCATACAATGAAGATCTCATTGCACCACGCTTTGGCAATGAAGGAGATGAGGGGGATGCTCACCCATCTACTTTTCCTTGTTATACTTCTTGCAAGCTGCAGGGATCCTCGATGATTTCTTACTATTGGTTCGGAGGGTTGGTTTGACCTCATACATGGAAGATGAGAGTGAGCATATGCCATGCTAACCAAAACTTTTGTTGAGAGTTTCGTTTTCACTAACAACCCCTATCAGTCAACTGTTTCTTTCAGAATTTATAATCTGCCATTTACCATGCCATTGGAAAGATTTGGCAGCATTATAGGTATACGAATGACAGGGACCGTGAAGAAGATCCAAGGGCGACTCGTTCTCTTTTTAGTTTTTGTTCTCTCTTTGTTTTTGCTTTCTAAAACACAAAAAGACCAAAAATATTTCTGTTGTTTCTCTTTGTTTGGTTTTTCTTCTTTTTGCCTTGGTTTGCCTTTTCCCTTTTTTGCTTTGTTTGAACTATTCAAAAAACCCAAAAAGATTTTGCTTTGCTTGTTCTTCCTTTTTGGTTCTTGCTTTTAAAAATCGAAAACACCAAAAATATTTGTTGTTCTTCTTTGGTTTTGTGAGTTTGTTGTTGGGGATGTTGATACATTGCAAATGTATCTATAATTTTTGATGTTCCATGCTTGGTTTTATCCACTTTCTTGTGTTTTGTTCCAACTTTGGAGTACTTTTCATATGATTTCTTGGACTAACCTATTAACAAGAGCCACAATGCCAGCTGCCTGTTTTCTGCTGTTTTTGGTTCTAGGAAAGTCAGAAAATGAATATTCTCAGAATTGGACGGGACAAAAGCCAAAGTGCCTATTTTTCCGGAAGTGATCAAGTGCCAGAATACAAGACGAAGAATGGCCAGAGGCCGACCACACCACCTGGCCGTGCGGCCAGGCTTGGCCCGCGCCAGGGGGTGGTGTGGTGGCCCCTGGCACCCCCTCGGTCTCCCCTTCTGACTATAAGATGCCCTCGGGACGTAAACCCTAAGTACCCGATCAAAAATCCACGAAAGAGTATGTAGCCGCCGTCATCTCCATCCCTAGATCCGGAGGGATCTGAAGCTCTTCCCGGCACCCTGCCGGAGAGGGGAATTCACCCTGGAGGCCTTCTTCATCACCATGCAAGCCTCCGGTGTGATGCGTTAGTAGTTCATCCTTGGACTACGGATCCATGTAGTAGCTAGATGGCTGGTTCTCCTCCTTTGTGCTTTCATGTTTAGATCTTGTGAGCCGCGTTCATGATCAAGATCATCTATTTGTAATTCTACATGTTGTGTTTGCGGGGATCCGATGGATATTGAGATGTTATTTCAGATTGATTATTGATTCTATCATGTCTTTGTTATTTGAGATCTTGCATGCTTTCCGTTGTTAGTAGATATCTTGGCCAAGTAGATGCTAGCAACTCCAAGAGTTAGTATTTATGCTCGATAGTGGGTTCATGCCTCTGGTAATCTGGGGAAGTGACAGAAATCTCTAAGGTACTAGATGTGCTGGTGCTACTAGGGAGAAAACAACAATCCTTTGTTCATAGAACAATCGTATTGTTTACTTTACATGCAGTTCGTAAAGCAATAATCTATTGCTTGCAACTTAATACTGGAGGGGGTTCGGATGATAACTAGAAGGTGGATTATTAGTCATAGATGCAGTTAGATGGCGGTCTATGTATAATGTTGTAATGCCCAATCAAGTCTCAAAGGAGTCAAGATGATTAGTATATGCATGTATTGCTTTCTCGGTGTTTGTCAATTGCCCCGCTGTAATTTGTTCACCCAGCATGTTATCTATCTTAAGGAGAGCCACCTATAGTGAACTATAGATCCCGGTCCTTTCTTTTACATACAATCTACAATCTTTTACTGCTTTGTGTTTACTTTCTACAAACTTTTACTTCTTTCCATTCGATACGTTTACTCCTTTGTTTTCCGCAAAACACGGTGAGATTGATAACCTCATCGCAAGTTGGGGACAATGTTCTGTGGTTGTGTTGTGCAGGTCTCCACGTTGCTACTAGCACCGGTAGTGCGCCCTGCCAAATCTCAGCTAGTAACACCTTTTGAGGTGTTTCCTTGCTCCTACTGGTTTGATTAAACCTTGGTTTCATAACAGAGGGAAACTTGCTGCTGTGCTCATCATACCTTCCTCTTGGGGTTCCCAACGAGCTCTACATCAACACCGCCATCAAGCATATTTCTAGGCACCGTGCATTGAGCCATTAGTCAGCAGTCCTCAGTGGAATTTGGTTTCTGATGTCTACACACTTCTATTCTTGTAGACAGTTGTTGGGCCTCCAAGTGCAGAGGTTTGTAGAACAGCAGCAAGTTTTCCCTTAAGTGGATCACCCAAGGTTTATCGAACTCAGGGAGGAATTGGTCAAAGATATTCCCTCTCTAGCAACCCTGCAATCAAGATAAAAGAAGTCTCTTGTGTCCCCAACACACCCAATACACTTGTCATGTGTATAGGTGCACTAGTTTGGCGAAGAGATAGTAAAATACAAGTGGTATGTATATAAGACAACAGTGCTAGAAAATAGCTTGATGGCGTGGAAGAGACTAAAGGCGAACTGAAAAAAAAGATGGAAACAAGCAAACATGTAACATATCTAGTAGAAAACGGTATATCAATGCTTAGAAATAAGGCCTAGGGATCATACTTTCACTAGTGAACACCCTCTCATAAATATATTCTTCTTTATGATACTACGCTTAACTACTCTCTGGTTGGACACTCTAATCGATGGTAGGGTTATAACAGCACACCTCAAAGTAAGCCTTCCCCATCTAGAAAACCCGACACTATCACCTTGAGCACTAGATGGTTCCAACAAACACCACAATTTCATAAAGACATCCAACTCCAAATATAACTCATAAAAAGTATTTGTAATCTATAGCCTAAGTGCCACCATGGTGTGCACCCTGTCACTTTCACACACATGGGGAGAGCAGAGATTCAATAAAGCACCTGAGTAGCAAGGTAGATCTACTTGATTACAAAGCTCATGATCACAATATGATCATGCATAGAGAGAGGAACATATAGCTACTGGTAGAACCCTTAGCCTCGAGAGAGAACTACTCCCTCCTCATCATGGGAATCAGCAATGGTGATGGAGATGGTGGTGGAGATGGCTCCGGGGGCACTTTCCCGTCCCGACAGGGTATCGGAACAGAGACTTTCAGTCCCCCGAATCTCCCCTTCGGTGGCAGCGGCGCTGCGGAACTTTTCGTGGCTGGAGGCTTGATGATTTAGGGTTTTCGCATTAGGAGGAATATATAGGCGAAAGGCAAGGTCGGTGGAGGCCGGAGGGGCCCACACCACCTGGTGGCGCGGCCAAGGGGGACCCGCGCCACCCTATGGTGTGGTTGGCCCTTGCCCCCTCTTCGTCTCGTCTTCTGGCTCCGTGAGTCTTCCGGTAAAATATCAACTTTGGCTTTTGTCCCGTCCAATTCCGAGAATATTCATTTTCTTACTTTCCGGAACCAAAAACAGTAGAAAATAGGCAACTGGCACTATGGCATCTTGTTAATAGGTTAGTCCAAGAAATCATATGAAAATTACTCCAAAGTGTGGACAAAACATAAGAAAGTAGATAAAACCAAGCATGGAACATCAAAAATAATAGATACATTTGCAATGTATCAGTTTCATGTTATTATTCAAGCCACACAAGTGAAGGGCAATAATGAGGATTAATGACAAATTGAGGTGTGGTAAGAGGCTGGTAACGAACTCTATTTGTTTTCATTTTTGTACATATACTCATCATTGTGGGCATGCTTAGTCTGTTCATGTAGGGTGTATGTTATTATGGATGCTTAGTAGTTCTTGCTTTCTTATGATTAACTCCAGCTTGCTAATAGTTTGTAGCATGTCTTATGAATCTTTGCTTGCATTGCTCTATTCATAACTTGGTATGACACTGTGGTATCCTCCTCTGAATGTTTCACTTGAATTGACTTGGCACATGCTCATGCATGCATATGACTGAAACAATCAGTTAAGCCTCGATGAATTATTTTGCCTCAGGGGTCTTGAATCACTTTCGTGCCATGTTTAGTCTTGTTTTGCTACAAGCATGATTATGGCAGTTATTGCTGTCTTGTTTGTTGCTCCCTTACTATTGCTAGCCTTCACTTGCACTGAGTATAAGCTTTACTCGTGTTTCCAACTCCCTAAAACCAATATTGCCAAAAGTGTCCACCATACCTACCTATTAACATCACTTGCTATTTCCGTGCATATTCAATATGCCTTGTTTTCTTCCGAATAAAATGTTTGCTTGTTATGAGAAAGTTAGTAAGTAAAGCTCTCATGAACTTCATGGCACACTTTATTTCTTGCACTTAATAAACCTGAACCATTGTGACTGTCCATGAAAGTTATATGCTTGCAAATTATAGGCTGGGGATTAGCAGAACCATGCTGTCACGGGGAACGCTTTCAACACCTGTAAATATATACCCGGTTGATATCATGCTCTTTTGTTTGTGGATGTCGTCGGTGTGAAATAAAAGGGGAGCTTGTAAGTCCATGGAGTTATGTATGTGTGTTAGAGAAACGCCTGGGCCGCCGGTCTAATCCATGCCTAATCATGGTGGAAACCTACAGCGTAACCATAATGAGTATCTATGAAGCATTCTTCTTAAGAAAAAAAAAGAGATATAGTTATTGAGAAAAAGAAAAAAAGAGATATGAGAAAAGAGGAAAGAGAGAAAAAAGCACCATTTTCCCATGGTAAATAAGAAGATTGCTGAGATGCTCGTTGTCTGCTTGCCTTGTCATTTTGATATGGGGATACTTCCGTATCATCGGGCAAGGGGTACCCCATTGGCAGTTCTCTATGATACACATGTATTTACTATGACAAGAACTTACCGGTAACTAAAGTTGAGTAGCATGAGGAGCGGCCCTCGTACTCAAGGGACATGAGATTTCCAGTTTATAGTCTATCAAGCATATAACTCAGATTGGACCTCACTTTCACCTTAACCACTTAAAGATGCTTATGATAGGAGCAATGAGAGCTCAAAGCTAATGAGTACCATACTTTCAGCATTTGGAAGCCTTTCAAACTTTTCAAAACCTTTTCATTTCCTTGTTGAGTCACCACATGTTCTATGAGAACTTTCTTGAGAGCATAATTGTCATTCTTAGTGTAATGTGCTTGTCTTTAAGCTTGATTAATTGTGTTATGACTTTGATGCTTGAATCTTTGACATCTTTACTTCTAGTCTTCACTTGAACTTCAGAGGTGCCTTGACACTTATGCTCTACAACCAAAGGCAAGCAAGATACCACTCTATCATACCTTGTTATGAGCATTGTAATGTTGCTTATGTTTATGTTTCATGCTACTTATTATTTTTGAGTTGGAATCTCTTCATAGCTTGCAATGACTATTAAGTAAAATTAGTTGCATACTCTTTATTATGAATTGCCTAAGTAGTTAATCACATGCTGAGAATATATACATCTTATGAAGAAAATGTGTTCGTGAAAGTTTCTTTTATCGCACTCAGTTTTCAACTGAATTGATCGAGGACAAGCAATAAGCTAAGCTTGTGGGGAGTTGATACGTCCAAAATGTATCTACTTTCCCGAACACTTTTGCTATTGTTTTTCCTCTAAACTTGTGTGAATTGGATGCAACTAACACGGACTAACGTTGTTTTCAGCAGAATTACCTTGGTGTCTAGTTTTTGTGCAGAAAATCAACTATCAGGAAAAATCCCGGAAAATATGCCAAAAAATCCTATTTCACCAGAAGACTCACGGAGCTAGAAGACGAGACGGAGTAGGTCCATGAGGGGCCCACACCACCTGGCTGCGCGGGCTAGGTCAGGCCACGCCTGGGGGTGGTGTGGCCGCCTCGGTTGCCCCTCGGCCTCCCTCTTCGCCTATAAGTTGCCTCTTGACCTAAAAACCAAGGGGGGTTCGACGTTTTTCCAGAAAGTGTTCCACTGTGCCGCCACGACTAGATTCCGCGAAATGGAACCAGAAACTCCGTTCTGGCACCCTACCGAGATGGGGAATTGGAGGAGATCATTGCCATCATCATCACCATCGCTTCTCCATCGACCACCCATGTTTCCCCCATCTATGAGTGAGTAATCCCCCGCTGTAGGCTATGGGGATGGTAGGGATTGGATGAGATCGTTCATGTAATGGCATCAGATTGTCTGGGCATGGTGCCTAGTATCTACTATTAGTGATTTTTGGCTTTGTTGCAACTTATTATGCTTAATGCTTGTCACTAGGGCCCGAGTGCCATGATTTCAGATCTGAACATGTTATTGATTCATTATGATAGTATTGTTTATGGTCTTACCTGCACGTTGTATACACACATTGTTGTCCGGAACCAAAGGCCCCAAAGTGACAGAAATCGGGATAACCGGAGGGAGTGGCTTTGATGTGAGGATCACATGTGTTCATGGAGTGTTAATGCTTTGCTCCGGTGCTCTATTAAAAGGAGCACCTTAATTTCCAGTAGTTCCCTTGAGGCCCCGCTGCAAACGGGCTGGCAGGACAAAACATGTTGTGCAAGTTCTCATTGCGAGCACGTATGACTATATATGGAACACATGCATATGATTATTTAGTACTTGGATGCTTTATCTTATTTATCTGCAAATGCCCTTTGTCTTGATTGCCATGTGAATTTTCTTGTCCATGCAACGCCCGTCCATCCATCCCTATGCCTACCGCGCTTTAATCCTACTGTTTACTGGAATTTTTACTACTGTCTTTGCTTTTACTACTCATATTACTTTGCGATCTCTACTACAAAACTGTTTCTACTGATAAACTGCTGTGAGCAAGATTGTTTCCAGGTGCAGCTGAATTTACAACTTAGTTGTTAAGGCTTATAAATATTCTTTGGCTCCTGTTGTGTCGAATCAATAAATTGGGTTTCACTTCCCTCGAAAATACTGTAATACACCCCCTATACTTGTGGGTCATCCGTGATCATTTACTCTTTATACATGAATTATGCGAGTTGTTCAAGTGTGCAGGTATTTCAATGAACCAAGTTAAGAGGAAGCTATTCCCTTTATCACTTAAGGGAAAAGTAAGGGAGTGGTATGAGCTACTAGATGATCCTCATCATTTGGAGTGGAAGGAACTTGAATCTTTCTTTTACTCTAAATTTTATCCTCCTCGTGAAATTCATAAAGATAGGAATTACATTTATAATTTTCATCCTCATGATGGAGTGAGTATTTCCCATGCATGGGGGAGATTGAAGTCACTAATGATCAAATGTCCCATTCATGAGCTCCCCAGTAATATTATTAATATCAATTTTTATGCAAGGCTTTCAGGACATTACAAGGACTACTTAGATACTTGTTTAGAGGGATCCTTCACAAGTAAGGAGGTCAAAGCTAAGTGGAATCTTCTTGAAACAATTCAAATCAATACTGAATATTGGGATAACGACGAAGGTAAAGAACCAGGTATAAACTATGAGTATGATTGCATTAAGTGTTTCGCTGAAACTGTTGATTTTCAAGAGCTTAGTGCTAAATATGGTCTTGATCCTCAAATTCTTGTTGATTGTTGTAGAGCCTTTGCTTCTCATATTAATGCTCCTAAATAAAAATGGGACATGTATCATGAGCCTTTTAAAGACACTTGCATGGAAAATGAAATTGTTACTAATGATAGCAATAAACATGCTCAAACCTCTGAAAGTACTGCTTCTTATAAGCATGTTAATTTTTGTGGAATACATAGATCTTGTGAGAATAATCAAATTGAAGAAGAATATTGTATCATCCACTTGAATGAAAAAACTAGAATGTGGTATAAGCCTCTAAATGATCTTGGTAAAAAAAATTGTGCCCTCTATCCTTTTATTTGTGAACTTTGCTTTGAAGTGGGTCATTTCAATTTTCAATCCTCAAGCCATAATAATAGCCCTTCTAATTTGTAACACCCCTAGGATCAGGGTTAAACAAACCTAGACCTTAGCCTGACATAAGCTTAACCTATACCTCGAGGATA
This sequence comes from Avena eriantha, assembly GCA_910589775.1. NCBI lineage: Eukaryota > Viridiplantae > Streptophyta > Magnoliopsida > Poales > Poaceae > Avena > Avena eriantha. The sequence goes on along the minus strand of OU342746.1, from coordinate 265,891,088 downwards.
TCCAGTGACAAATCGGTAACAGAACAGTAACCATGCGACACCAAAATTACTACAGCAAGCTCATAACTGAGTGAAGGACCAAAATATTACAAGCATAGGTCACTGACCACAAACATCAAACAATAGAAGGCAAATTATGCTATTAAGTATAGCAAACTTAACAAATGGCCTAAGAGGCCTGAAGCATCATGATGACGTCCCAGCCCATAGATTCCAGGATGCCGGCCGGGAACCCCAAGCTACTTGTCGGTGTTGATGTCGTATGGAACTCTTCTTCAGGGAACACTTACTCTGCTACAAAATGATCAACAAATCAAGGGTGAGTACAAGGTGTACTCTACAAGACTTATGGCTGGTGGGGTTATTTTGCATAAAGCCAGTTTTGTTTATAAAACAAGAGAGAGAAGAAGCTCGTCTAATCAGAGTATTTTAAAAGGGGATAAGAGAGCGACACCTCCAAAGAATTGATCATCATATTTTGATATCCACCAAAGTAATCCTCATCTCACAACTAGGATCACCCCCTCGTACCCATGAGGAAGCATCCTTAAGCACACATTGAACTACCATGTTTTACGATTAGGTTAATGTTCTCTATGATCTTAGAATTTGGTCACCAAGCGTTCATAACCGTGAACACGGATTTTCGAAAAGATTTAACCCTGCAGGGGTGTACAACTTTACCCACACATACCAACCGACTCTTAATGCCAAGCTATTAGCCCTCTTCCTTGGAAGGCTGGCAGAGGGTGGTTGGCCACGACCTTTACCTTGCTTTCGCCGAGACCATGAGTCACGCCCTAAGGATGGTTCCACCATAACGGGTCAAATCCCGAAGCCGGTCCCTAGAGATGTGAGGCAAGGTTGGTTTACCAGGGGCTCCATCGACCCAAGAAACCCCGTCCATGCTTACCTACCTGTTATGATGCACCTTCATCCGCCAAATCTTTCAAAACATTTCCTATGCATATGTCAAATGGAACGCCCGAACTATGTGACTCATGGAATCTAGTAGGCAAGTTAATCAGCGGAGGGGTTCCCAAGCCCTGTGTGGATGTACGCTCGTCTTGGACTACAAAAACTACATCCCATGGTGGCCTCCCATACAAGCCATAACATGTTTAACCTTTACCATTGATCTTACCTCATCAGTATACCTTGTTCTCCTATGATACTAGATTCTTTGCATCTGGTACATCATATGGATGAACCAGCACTAATAGCTAAGCGTGGGTAAGCAAGACACAGGTAAAATCTCTAGCAGTGCACACAAGCCAAACCTAGTTATGCTAGGAGCAGTGGATCCGGTAATATAAGCTCAAAGGGAGTAATACAACAGATAGGATACTCTACCTATCGATAAAAGACCATAGTGAAATCGTATGCATCATGGCAAGAATGAAATACTTTCGAAATCATGGGATTGTATAATGGTGGCGCTATGATTGCCTTGTTTGTTGATACCCAGATAAGCATATCTTCAGAAGCCTTGTACTTGAATTGATTACAGTTGGTCAAGTATTGTTCGTCGATCTTCGATGGTGTTGATCTCGGTCTTCGATCTTTATCGTGATATCATATTCTACCGAGAAGAAGCGAACACCGTAAATAAAGGGAAATAATCAACACATGGTATCGATGCAATGCTCACGCAAGAATGGTGATATGACAAGTTAAATTATATTGAAATAGAACCCTAAGGCATGCTTGATAATTTAAACGGAGTTTCGAGGGTCGTAAACCCTAATACAGGAGAAACCCCAGAATCACCTATGAGGGTTCATATGTTCTTCTAATTAAACTTGTAATTAAAGTTGCTTAACAATGCATGATTATGATGCTGAAGTGTAGATCTCATTTTTCTGCACATTTTGATATATTATTTGTATTTTCTGACTTATAAATAATTAGTTATGATTTTTCCCAATTTTAATTCATTTTAAAACATTTAAACATTTTTTTGGGATTTATTAAATTATTTTCCAGCTGACCCCACATGTCAGAATTTTATTAATTTCAGAAATAATTTCCAAAAAGAATAAAAACCTGACATCAGGAACCCACCTATCAGCATTTTTTTATTTAAACAATTACAGAAAACATTTAATAAAAAGAAAACCTTTATTGCATCATGCTGATGTCATCATGGTGTCAGCAATGGAGATGCCCTCAGGTGCTGATCAAATCCGGCGATTGGGGACACGTGGGGCAGCGAGGCAGGGCATGTTCGATGCGGCTCTTCACGCTGAGCCGAAAGCTAGCGGCGCCGCTGCGCGAAGGTCACCGGATCATCTCCTACGGCGAGGTCCCGTGGTAGTAGATGGTGGCGCATGGCACGACGGCCAACCAGGAAGCGGGAGAAGGAATTGAGGGCACCAGGAGGTGCAGAAGCTCACCACGGTGGCAGAGGAGGGCTCGGGGAGGCCGGGCGAGGTCGGACAACGACGAATTGACGACGTGACTGCAGTGACCGGCGGAGAGGACGAGCACGATTCCTGCGAGTTGGGGCCTTCCTGGTGTACAAATCTTGGAAGGGAAGAACGAGGATATGACGGCGGTCATGCCTATGGCCTCAGATGGGCGAGGGGTGGTTGGGAACAGCGGGGCACCGGCGGACGATGAGATAGGGTTTCGTGCACTCGGCGAGAGAGAGGGCGAGAGGGGAGAGTAAGGGCATAGGTTTTTCCGCAGCGGTGCAAGGGGTCTTGTAGGCGTCCGGGGGCGGTGGCGTAAATCTTGGTGCGCGTGCGGTGGCAGAGGGCGGACGACGCGCTAGCGAGCTGGTTCCCGTCGGGGACGAAGACGATGGAACCGTAGGAAGGCCGAACCGGTATGGGGCCGAGGTGGGATGCACTTGGGCTGGCATGGGCCACAGGAAAGGTAGTAGGAGAAGTTGGCGCTAGGCTGCTATGGCGGTAGATAGAGGGGAAGGAAGCTAGGCCGGCATGCTGCGGCTGTTGTTGCTATTTTTTATTTGCAAAACATTTTTCTAATCCCTTTTTCTCCTTTTGAGTTTGTATTTAAATTTCAAACCTGTTTAAGTTTTGTGAATAGATGAAACCTTTATTCTTGCAAATTCCTTTGACTGATGCTATTAAATTGCCTCCTTATTCAAAATATATGAAGGATATTGTCTCGAATAAAAGGAAGATCCCTAATGAAGAAATTTCTACTTTCCTAGCTAATTATTCCTTTAATGGTAAGGTTCCAAAGAAACTTGGAGACCCAGGGATTCCAACCATTCCTTGCTCTTTTAAAAATAGTTATGTTAGAACTGCTTTATGTGATTTGGCAGCAGGAGTTAGTGTTATGCCTTTTTCTCTCTATAAGAGACTTCAACTTGAAAAACTAATACCAACTGATATATCTTTGCAAATGGCTGATAAATCTACTACTATTCATGTTGGTATATGTGGGGATGTACCTGTTCAACTGGCTCATAATTGCTTGATATTAACTGATTTTATTGTGCTTGAACTGCCTGAAGATGATAATATGTCTATTATTTTTGGGAGACCTTTTCTTAATACTGCAGGAGCTGTTATTAATTCTAATCAAGGAAAGGTGACTTTCAATGTTAATGACAAGGAGCATACTGTCTATTTCCCTAAGAAGATTGATAGGACTTACGGTTTGAACGCAATTGAACATGTTGAGGGCATTCAAGTTGGAGAAATATATTGTCCCATACCACGAGAAAAATATGAAACTATTATGATTGAAACCATTGCTATCAAGGTTGGGGTAACATAATCATTAGTGGAATACAAAGTTTTGCTTCATACAAAATTGTTTTGGTAACAAGACCTGATTAACCTTGTTAACAAAAGGATTTGAATGAACAAAACAATGTTTTCACCATGATTATCCCTGCTTACTTTTATTTTATCCATTTTAGTTTTTGATTTTGTTTAGTTTACTTTTCTGTTGTTAGTTGCTTGCATGTTAGAGTGTCTTAGAACTTCTGAAGTTTTAGCCTTGTTTTGTCATTGCATCATTCCAGAAACTTTTTTCTGTCAGAAAATCATTCTTCTATACCTGAAAATTGCTCAAAAATAAAGTGTCTCAAAAAATTCCAGAAAATTCATATTAAATTTTTACGTGAAAAAAGGGACAAAGGAGTGCCTGGATAGTTAAAGGGGGGCCACTAGGCAGGCACACCACCTGGTGGCGCGGCCAGCCCAAGGACGCGCCTGGCCATGGTGTGGGCCACCCCTGGCCCTCCACTCACTCTCTCACTTCCCACTTTCTTGTCTCTCCCGAGAAAACATCAGTTCTTTGCTCGAAATCGCGCTCTTGCTGCTCCTACCCATCATTTTTCGATCTCCTTGCTCAGCCCATCCTTGCTGCTGAAATTTGGGGCATTTGTTCTCCGGTATGTGACTCCTCCGCTTGTCCAAGTAGATTTGTGTTTAGTGGTTTATATCTTGAGTATTTTGCTGCTATAGGTGACAGGTTATGAGAGCTTGTAAGCTTGTTCAATCCTTATAGATATTATTTTGATGCATGTTTAGGCCTCTTACAAGTCCCCATGAGTATTGCTCTTCATTATATATTTACTTTGCAATCACTTGTGTAATATATGTTTAAATTTCAGAATATCAAAGATGAACAACCACACCTTTGGAGAAATATTTGAGAGGGACACACCTAGGAGGTCAAGGCCTTCAAGATCAGCTTCTCAGTTTAGGCCTTCATACAATGAAGATCTCATTGCACCACGCTTTGGCAATGAAGGAGATGAGGGGGATGCTCACCGATCTACTTTTCCTTGTTGTACCTTCTTGCAAGCTGCAGAGATCCTTGATGATTTCTTACTATTGGTTCAGAGGGTTGGTTTGACCTCATACATGGAAGATGAGAGTGAGCAATATGCCATGCTCACCAAAACTTTCGTTGAGAGTTTCGTTTTCACTAACAACCCCTATCAGTCAACAGTTTCTTTCAGAATTTATAATCTTCCATTTACCATGCCATTGGATAGATTTGGCAGCATTATAGGTATAGGAATGACAGGGACCGTGAAGAAGATCCAAGGGCGACCCCCTGATTTGCTGGAGCTCTATCGAGGTGTGACCAATGACGATGACCGCATAGCTCAGCGCGGGAAGATAAGAAACATCCAGCTCCCAGCTCTTAGATACTTTGCTTATTTTCTTGCTACTAGCATTCTTGGTAGGGAGAATACGAGTAATATCTCTAATTATAATTTAGCCTTCCTTGCTACTGCACTTAATAATGATACTCGGTACAATCTTGGCTCTCTCATTGATCGCCACCTAGCTGCTAGGGGACCTATTTATGGGGGCATTATTGCTTCACGTATGGTTACTGTGTTAGAGCTTTCTATGGATCCTACTGATACCATATTGGCACCACAAAGGCTTGATCTTGCTGCCATGAAAACACATCACTTCATCACTACTGACTCTGATATGGACAGTTTAGTATACAGGATGTTGTTTACTGACAGGTATGAAAGGGAGATTCCTTTGCCGCGATCTAGTTTGTTCAGTGTTCACAAGAGGCCGTGGTCATGCTCCAAGGAGGAGGTGGACGAGCAGCTCTGCTTGCTTGGTTTCCACAGGCAGCACCAGGAGGATGTTCCCTCCTACGATTACTCTGCGCACTATGGTGGGGCGTCCTCGAGCTCGCACCAGGACGAGGGTACCTCCTCACCATACTACGGAGGCGCTCCATCTTGGCCAGCTTGGGATTGATACCCACTTAGGCCAAAAGCCTAAGCTTGGGGGGAGGTACAACGACATCATACTCATCTCCATATCATATTTTGTCGGTACTTTGTATATTCATGTTTCGTTCTCTTTTTAGTTTTTGTTCTCTCTTTGTTTTTGCTTTCTAAAACACAAAAAGACCAAAAATATTTCTGTTGTTTCTCTTTGTTTGCTTTTTCTTCTTTTTTCCTTGGTTTGCCTTTCCCGTTTTTGCTTTGTTTGAACTATTCGAAAAACCCAAAAAGATTTTGCTTTGCTTGTTCTTCCTTTTTGGTTCTTGCTTTTAAAAATCGAAAACACCAAAAATATTTGTTGTTCTTCTTTGGTTTTGTGAGTTTGTTGTAGGGGTCAGCAGTCCTCAGTGCAATTTGGTTTCATGTTATTATTCAAGCCACACAAGTGAAGGGCAATAATGAGGATTAATGACAACTTAATGTGTGGTAAGAGGCTGGTAACAAACTCTATTTGTTTTCATTTTTGTACATATACTCATCATTGTGGGCATGCTTAGTCTGTTCATGTAGGGTGTATGTTATTATGGATGCTTAGTAGTTCTTGCTTTCTTATGATTAACTCCATCTTGCTAATAGTTTGTAGCATGTCTTATGAATGTTTGCTTGCATTGCTCTATTCATAACTTGGTATGACACTGTGGTATCCTCCTCTGAATGTTTCACTTGAATTGACTTGGCACATGCTCATGCATGCATATGACTGAAACAATCAGTTAAGCCTCGATGAATTATTTTGCCTCAGGGGTCTTGAATCACTTCTGTGCCATGTTTAGTATCGTTTTGTTGCAAGCATGATTCTGGCAGTTATTGCTCTCTCGTTTGTCGCTCCCTTACTATTGCTAGCCTTCACTTGCACTGAGTATAAGCTTTACTCGTGTTTCCAACTCCCAAAAACCAATATTGCCAAAAGTGTCCACCATACCTACCTATTAGCATCATTTGCTATTTCCGTGCATATTCAATATGCCTTGTTTTCTTCCAAATAAAATGTTTGCTTGTTATGAGAAAGTTAGTTAGTAAAGCTCTCACGAACTTGATGGCACACTTTATTTCTTGCACTTAATAAACCTAAACCATTGTGACAGTCCATGAAAGTTATATGCTTGCAAATTATAGGCTGGGGATTATAAGAACCGTGCTATCACGGGGAACGCTTTCAACACCTGTAAATATATACCCAGTTGATATCATGCTCTTTTGTTTGCGGATGTCGTCGGTGTGAAATAAAAGGGGAGCTTGTAAGTCTATGGAGTTATGTATGTGTGTTAGAGAAACGCCTGGGCCGCCAGTCTAATCCATGCCTAATCTTGGTGGAAACCTACAGCGTAACCATAATGAGTATCTGTGAAGCATTATTCTTATAGAAAAAACGAGAGATAGCTATTGAGAAAAAGAAAAAAAAGAGATATGAGAAAAGAGGAAAGAGAGAAAAAAGCACCATTTTCCCATGGTAAATAAGAAGATTGCTGAGATGCTCGTTGTCTGTTTGCCTTGTCATTTTGATATGGGGATTCTTCCGTATCATCGGGCAAGGGGTACCCCGTTGGCGGTTCTCTATGATACGCATGTATTTACTATGATAAGAACTTACTGCTGACTCGTGAACTAACGAGCTCGTTGGGGAACCCCAAGAGGAAGGTTTGATGAGCACATCAGTAAGTTTTCCTCAGTTATGACACCAAGGTTATCAATCCAGTAGGAGCAAGGAAACACCCGAAAGGTGAAGCTAGCTGAACTTGGGCAGGGCGCACTACCGGTGCCAGCAGCAACGTGGAGACCTGCACAACACAACCACATAACTATGTCCCCAACTTGCGATGAGGTTGTCAATCTCACCAGTTTTGCTAAAAACAAAGGATTAAACGTATCGAATAGAAGGAAGTAATAGTTTGCAGAAAGTAAACACAAAACAGTAAATAGTTGATTGTAGATTGAAAATAAAAGAAAGGACCGGGGTCCATAGTTCACTAGAGGTGGCTCTCCTTAAGATAGATAACATGTTGGGTGAACAAATTACAGCGGGGCAATTGACAAACATCGAGAAAGCATACAAGCATATACTAATCATCTTGACTCCTTTGAGACTTGATTGGGCATTACAACATTATACATAGACCGTCATCCAACTGCATCTATGACTAATAATCCACGTTCAGGTTATCATCCAAACCCCCTCCAGTATTAAGTTGCAAGCAACAGATTATTGCTTTATGAATTGCGTGTAATGTAAACAATACGATTGTTCTATGAACAAAGGATTGTTGTTTTCTCCCTAGTAGCAACAACACATCTAGTACCTTAGAGATTTCTGTCACTTCCCCAGATTACCAGAGGCATGAACCCACTATCGAGCATAAATACTAACTCTTGGAGTTGCTAGCATCTACTTGGCCAAGATAGCTACTAACAACGAAAAGCATGCAAGATCACAAATAACAAAGACATGATAGAATCAATAATCAATCTGAAATAGCATCTCAATATCCATCGGATCCCCGCAAACACAACATGCAGAGTTACAAATAGATGATCTTGATCATGAACGGAGCTCACAAGATCTAAACATGAAAGCACAAAGGAGGAGAACCAGCCATCTAGCTACTACATGGACCCGTAGTCCAGAGATGAACTACTCACGCATCACACCGGAGGCTTGCATGATGATGAAGAAGGCCTCCAGGGTGAATTCCCCTCTCCGGCAGGGTGCCGAGAAGAGCTTCAGATCCCTCTCGATCTAGGGATGGAGATGACGGCGGCTACCGACTCTTTCGTGGAATTTTGATCGAGTACTTAGGGTTTCCGTATTAGAGGCAATATATAGGCGGAAGGAGAGGCTGAGGGGGTGCTTGGGCTGGCCACACCACCCCCTGGCGCGAGCCAAGCCTGGTCGCGCGGCTAGGTGGTGTGGCCGCCCTCTGGCCCTTCTCCGTCTCGTATTCTGGCTCTAGGTGTCCCCCGGTAAAATAATGACTTTGGCTCTTGTCCTGTCCAATTCCGAGAATATTCATTTTCTGACTTTCCTGGAACCAAAAATAGCAGAAAACAGGCAGCTGGCACTGTGGCTCTTATTAATAGGTTAGTCCAAGACATCATATGAAAAGTACTCCAAAGTGTGGACAAAACACAAGAAAGTAGATAAAACCAAGCATGGAACACCAAAAATTATAGATACATTTGCAATGTATCAATGACGCGTCGGCGGTTGATTTGACCACAAGACCCCACGTCGAACGTAAATCGAGGCATCGCCCGGTTAATTTCCTCTTTTCCATAGTAATGGAGTTAATGGGAGGGGATAGTTCGTTTTTACTGCGTCCATGTGATGGCATGTATGCTCTTCACATGAATTATCAACAACATCCAACAGATCTCCTTCGATTGCTTATTCTTTATAAATGATAGAGGGGAAAAGTTACTACTCACTTACCCCTTCCACCACTTGCCATCATCTTCCTCCTTGTGCACTTCATCTCCATTGCCAAAAAAATCTTGCATCACATTTCCTTTGCAATTGCTCCGGAGAACCCATGCTCCTTACCATGGGGAAACCCAAAGCCGTTGGCTCCTTTGTCGACGTGACTAGGGCTAAGACTAAGGTCGGAGGATGGGCTAGATCCAAGTGCACCGCTCGAGAACTCTGCACTGCCCTCCAATTCGGGGTGCTCTCGCTGGATACGGTGTACAATCTCCCCAGCGACGAGGCCATACCTGCACCCTAAGAGGTATGATGGGTAATGTTCCTCTCTTTCCTCTATCGTGGCCTTCTTCTTCCCGCCCACGAGTTCCTTCATGGGATTCTCTTTGTCTATGATGTCTACGCATGCTTCTATTATTGTAGACAGTGTTGGGCCTCCAAGTGCAAAGGTTTGTAGAACAACAACAAGTTTCCCTTAAGTGGATCACCCAAGGTTTATCGAACTCAGGGAGGAAGTGGTCAAAGGTATCCCTCTCAAGCAACCCTGCAATCAAGATACAAGAAGTCTCTTGTGTCCCCAACACACCCAATACACTTGTCAGGTGTATAGGTGCACTAGTTCGCTGAAGAGATAGTGAAAGACAAGTAATATGGATGATTATAATTGGTAATTGCAATCTGAATTAAGAATGGCAGCAAGCAAACATGTAACATGACTGATTGTAAACGGTGTTTCAATGCTTAGAAACAAGGCATGGGGATCATACTTTCACTAGTGGACACTCTCATATAAATATCTTCTCTTCATGATGCTACCTTGAACTACTCTCCGGTTGGACGATGTAGGGCTATAACAGCACACCTTAAAGTTCGCATTCCCCATCTAGATAACTAATGACCCACAAGTATAGGGGGTGTATCACAGTATTTTTGATAAGTAAGAGTGTCGAACCCAACGAGGAGCAGAAGGTGTTGGCGAATGGCTAGGAGCAGGAATTCTCTAGAAATACTTAGCAAACGGATTTTTAGTGGTTTTTGATAATGCAGGTAAATAAAGTACGAGTAAATAAAATACAATAAGAATAAATGTAGCAGGCCCAATCCTTTCTTTAGCAAAGGACAAGACGGTTGTATTACTTAAGATGACCAAACGTTCTCGAGCACACATGGGAATATCGTCAAGTGCTTTCGCTTCATATAGTTGATTAATCTTCTTTAGTTTGCTAAGTGTTGTGTGGGTGAACATGTGCTAATGTACCGACCTTCCTAGGACTAATACATACTTGTGATTATACCCCTTGCAAGCATCCACAAGTACAAGAAAGTAATGAAGGTAGAAACCTAACCATAGCTTTAAACTCTAAGACCCCGACGTCCCTTGTGCAAAGGTTTCCTAACAGGGGTTCAGGTTTCTGTCACTCTGGCAACCCCTACGATTAGTAGCCAAATACACAATGCATTCACCTAGGCCCATATAGGTGAAGTGTCATGTAGTCGACGTTCACATGACACCACTAGAAGAAGTACACCACAAGTTAAATATCAATCTATTGAATCTTTCTCAACACAATTACACTACTAACAACATGACTTCTCCCATGTCCTCAAGAACAAAACGAACTACTCACAAGACATCATATGGATCATGATCAGAGATGAAATAATGATGTAACAATCTGAACATAAACAATAATTCAATGGTTCACTCAATAGCATCAACTATAAGGAGTAATCAACACCAGGAAAGTTTCCCCTAAGAACTATGCAAGATTCAACCCAATTGTTACAGCGGTATGAAGTGGTGATGATGGTGCTGGTGATGATGATGGTGGCGATGATGATGATGATAATCCCGATGAAGTCCATCTTGATGGTGGTGTTGATGGCGACGATCTCCCCTCTCCGAAAAAGGAATTTCCCCAGCAGAATTATGTCTGTCGGAGAGATCTTTCTCTCTCGGTGTTTTCCGCCCCACAGAGGCGGCAAGATCTTTCTGTGGTTGCTCCCTGAGTCTTAGGGTTTAGGGAGGATAATATACGCTAGAGGGGAGAGCCAAGGGTGGACCAGGGTAGCCACACTAGCTAGTGGCACGCCCTAGGGTGGCCCGCGCCAGGGGGTGGTGTGGGCCCCCTGTGGCCCATCTCCACTTCCCCTTTTGGCTTTCTTCGTCTTCTGGAAAAATAGGATTTTCCATGTATTTACTCAGATTTTCTGATCTTCGTGAATTTTGCCTCCAAACAGCACCTTTTCCATCAGAATCCTGATTGCATCAGTCCATGCTCCAAAAGTCATCAACCATGCAAAAATAGATGAAATAACATAGGTATCATCTCTTAATATGAAATATATCAATGAATAACAGTAAATTATGGTATAGAATAGTGATGCAAAATGGATGTATCAACTCCCCCCAAGCTTAGACTTCGCTTGTCCCCAAGCGAAACTGAACTCAATAAACATGACCTCAGGTTTATGGAGTGAAGAGTCGATAAAAGAATACGGACAAGAAGCATCACATTCATCAATACATAAGTCATAAAAGAAGACAACTCACTATTATATAACTTTACTTGCAATAAGTAAAGGAAACACAATATAGATACATAAAGTAAATCATAATTGGTAATGGCAAACTTAGCTCCCGGTCGAAGAATAGTTGACAATTTGCTGGAGTTCATAAAAAACTGGTTTTCAAAGATAGCTTTGAAAGTAGTAAACACTAAGATAAGAGCAAAGTGCAAAACTAGGAACGTAAGGAACATGATTGAATAAATCACCATATGAATGAACGAAACACAACAACTCGAAATACTTGCTGAGGTAGAAGGGAATAGGTTTACTGACTCAACTAAAAAGTAAAAGAAAGGCCCTTCGTAGAGGGAAGAAGGGATTTCAAGTTTCATAAAGAGCTTCCAAAAATTATGGTAATTATTAGCTTTCAGCTCTCATTGCCCCTATCATAGGCATCTTTAGGTGATTAAGGTTAAAGTGATCAAATATGAGGATATGCTTGACAAGTTGCAAGTTGAAAATCTCATGTCCCTTGAATACAAGGGCCACTCCTCATGCTACTCAAGTTTAGTCACCGGTAAGTTCTTTTCATAGTAAGTATACGTGTATCATAGAGAACCGCCAATGGGGTACCCCTTGCCCAATGTTACGGAAGAATCCCCATATCAAAATGACAAGGCAAGCAGACAACAAACATCTCAGCAATCTTCTTATTTACCATGGGAATATGGTGCTTTTTTCTCTATTTCCTCTTTTCTCATCCCTTTTTTTCTTTTTCTCAATCTCTATCTCTTCTCTTTTTTTATAAGAAGAATGCTTCATAGATGCTCATTATGGTTACGCTGCAGGTTCCCACCATGACAACATGGATTAGACTGGCGTCCCAAGCGTTTCTCTAACACACATACATAACTCCATGGACTTACAAGCTCCCCTTTCATTTCACACCGACGACATCCATAGACAAAAGAACATGATATCAACTAGGTACAAAGTATCGGTGAAATGTTGAAAGCGTTCCCCATGACAACATGGTTCTGTTAATTCACAACTTAGAAAGCGCAAGCATATACGCAACATAGATAGGCACATTGGTTCAAGTTTATTAAATGCAAGAAAGTAAAGTGTGCCATCAAGTTCATGAGAGCTTTAATCACTAATCTTCACATAACAAGTTTAATTTGGAAGGTAGATAAAAACATGAATTTACTTGGAATAGTAATAGTGCTAATAGGTAGGTATGGTGGACACAAACGACATAGGGTTTTGGTTTAAGGACTGGATGCACGAGAAGCTTTCCCTCTCAGTACAGGTTTTTGGCTAGCAAGGTTGGGTAGCAAGCATAAGAGTTGAAGGAAACAAACAAACATACAAGTGACAAAAACAAACATGCCAACTTCCTTGGAAGAACAAAAGATCTTAACTAGAGAATACTAAACTTATGAGCAAATCAAGAAAGAAAGGTGATGAAATTATATTTCTTTAAGAGTACTTTTATGTTTTTTCATTCAATTCTCAAAATAGTGTTGCTACTGACCGAGCCAGGTTTGCCAAAACTAACTAAATTAACTCAATGATCCCAAAGTGATACCAATAGTAACGACAAGATCTATCATATAATATGAATTGAAAACTAAAATGAGATATGCAAAAGAGTAAATGATAGAACTCCTCATTAATATTCCATAACGGCAACTCACACCAAGGGATACATAGATATCTAACGAGAGGGGAGACACTTCCATAATGCAAACCATCCTACATGATAACTTCTCTATTCATGATATGACTCTACTAAAAAGGTAAAAAATAGAAGATAGTGATGTGATACCGTGGCACTCCCCTAAGCTTGGAACAAACCAAGGAGATGCCAAAACGTGATGACAAATTACTCCTTCGGTGGTGGCGGTATTCTCTCGATGAGCTCTTTGATTAGTTTCCCCAAGTCCTCAATCTCGAAGGTGAGATTACGAATCAATTGTGAGTTTTTCTCAATGCGGCTCATGATCATGTCGGGTTGTGAATTCCAGCTCTTGCGATTCTTTCCCCACTCTTCCTCCTTGAAGCCTTATTTTCCTGCATTGCTAGAACGAGGCAAATCCCGATTGGTGGGTAGTTTCTCCTTGGGCATATTCTGGTATTGATGCTCATCGATTAGGGTATGGAAAGGATTCTTGGTGCGTGGAGCAAGTGACTGTGGAGCCAAACAGTGACGCGGAAGCTTCCCTCCAGTTGACATCCGCATAGTCCTTTTGATCCCAGCAGATTTTGCCAACACTCCAATGTTTGCAATGGTAGTGCCGGTGTGCGGATGTTGGCTTTGCTTTGCCTCCTCTTCATATTTACTCTTGATCTCTTTCTCCTGCCCGGGGTCTTGAGGATCCTCCTCCATAGGCTCCTTCCTCTTATCCTTGGCGGACACCATTGTGCTTCGAACTTTCAAGAATAGTTCCTGGCAGAAACAGATCGAAACGAAAACACGACAAGAACATGATATACAAACCTCGGGAGATCTGGGGGTTTATATATTGCGTATTTTTAAAACGAAAAGAAAGGTACTAGGAGAAAACGGGTCGAAGACGGAGTCCGAGGTGGCCACACCACCTGCTGGCGCGGCCAGGGGCCCCCGCGCCAGGGGGTGGTTTGAGCCACCCTGGCTCTGTTTCCGTCCCTCTTTCGCTTCGTTGCTTTCCTTGTTAGATAAAAGCTCCAAAATTATAACTGGATAGAATTTTCGCGGAACTTTTCTTACAAGAACTATTACCTATTCGAAAACAGACTCTGCAGGTCTCTGAATTTGGTCTTTGATAAATTTTCCCAGAGTTACCACTTGAATAGCATCAATATATTCATCTTCATACACATATTACTTGAGTCATGAAACCTTTCACTTTCTTATCACACCATTTTCTCCGACAACTTGGAAATTTCTTTCACACAATACTTCACACAATTCTCACTAGCAACATTAGTTTAAGCGAGCTAATAAACCTTTTGAGTACAAATTCAAATGAAATCCATCAAAACATAGGCTACTGTAGCAACTCCTTCCGAAAACCCAAAAAGAATCCAAAAGGGAAATTGATTTAAGAAGCAAATGCAAAAGTGGCAAAATCTGTTAAAACAAACCAACAGGTAAATATCAATTTTTCGAAAATCTTCTGTTGCTCAAATCAAAAAGTGCAAAACTAACGAAATTTAAATAATAGCCTGGAGTAGAAGCACAAAAAATTACATATCAATCCGACATACAGAGATCTCTCACGAATTTTTATGGTGAAGCACAAAAATCTGTTTCGAGACAACAACTTCCCCAAATCTTACTTCTCTCCCATTAGAGGTTGATCTTGACACAAAAACCAAACAAAAAGGATAAGGAGAGGTTATTACCGAAGTAATAACTTTGAAGACTGAAAGAAACACAAACAAACTGAAAGCAAGAACATATTGGGTTGTTTCCCAAAAAGCTCTTTCTTTATAGCCATTAAGATGGGCATGATAATTTCAATGATGCTCACATAAGAATATGAATTGAAGTGAAAGAGGGCATTAAGAAGCAAAAATACACATGTTTAAGTCTAACCCACTTCCTATTCAAGGGGATTTTGTAAACAAACAAGTTGTTGAAACCAGAGGCTACTAGCATAGGAAGGCAAAACAAGTGCAACATAAAGACTTTAAGCATAAACGAGGAAACTTGATATTATTGAGATGCATAAGGACAATCTTCCCTCTCTCATAAGAACTTTCAGTATGATGCATACACTTAATGATATAACTATCACAAGAATCATTGTAGCAATGATCGCTTATCCTAACAGAAAACTCAAGGACACTAGCTCTCATAACACTACTTTGTGGAACAATATTAGAGGTATCCTTACAAAAGATAGTTTGCCCCTCTTCATATTTAGTGACAAAATCTTTCACATTTGCTATTATAGGTTCATCATCCATTTGTTTATCAGGTTCAATAGCTTTATTTGTACTTTCATTAACCATACTGGCTATCATAGAATGTTCCTTTACTTTAACTAGAAAAGGTATTTTCTCAATGTAAGGTTCAGGTAAAGCATGATTAGCAGTATAAACTTTAGTATTTCTTGCAGGAATATACTTAGCAACATCTTTATAAGGTTCATGATACTTGTTCCACTTCTTTTTAGGAACTTCAATATAGGAAGCAAAAGCTTTAAAATAAGTTGCAATAGCTTGAGAGTCTAGACCATAAGCATTTTTAATATTTTGAAAGTCATCAGTTCCCATAAAAGATTCAATGAATTCATAATCATAATGTATACCTGACTTTCTTCCTTTGTCATTCTCCCATGCTTCAGCATTGTCTTGAATACGGTCTAGAAGATCCCATTTAGCTTCTTCTTCCATGCGTGTAAATGATCCAGCACAAGAAGCGTCCAATAAATCCTTATCATGAAGAGAAAGCCATGCATAAAAGTTATTGATAATAATATTGTTGGGGAGCTCATGAATGGGACATTTGAGCATTAGTAACTTCAATCTCCCCCAAGCTTGAGCTGTACTCTCTCCATCAAGAGGCCAAAAGTTGTATATTTGATTCCGATCTTTATGAATCTCACTATGTAACATCCCAACTTTAATCCAAGCTTATCAAGATCCAAATCATCAAATTAGGGTTAACAAAAACTTTTCCAATTAAAAATATGAAAGCATTCATGTGTATGTGCATTTAAATTAGGAGTTGATTTGAATTGCCATGGTTCTGTGATGCATTGCTTGTAAAATGTTTCTTAGGTGAAATAAACATCATCTAAATCATTCCCAAACTTTTCCCAAAGAAAAACAACTCAAAATGAACAAAAGGAGTAAATGGTCATTTTGGTCATTTTAATCCACTACACTACTTTGAGTGTTCCTAGAACTCATTTCCCAACAGAAATAATTCTGGATCTTTGAACCCGTGCTAGTACACATAATGAGGTACCAAGGCCCACTTTGTGATCTGCTAAAAACATTCAAATACTAATTTTAAATGACAGTTCAAAATTGAATTCAATACATATGCCTAGATCATCCCTATTTCAAAAACATCCAAATGAACTCCATTTTCAAAACCCTTGCAACCATAGACTACCTAGTACTAGTGGAGATCACTCAAAAAATTTGAACCCAAAATTCCAAAGTTTATTTCTTGCGGCCATTTCATCAAACACTTGGCAGGCAGAATTAAACTCTAAACCTAGCTCACTATTTGCAATAGTGTTTTGCACCCAATTTTCCTCAAAACTCTCCCTTTGTCCCCAAGTGATCTAACCAGGCCATTTAAACCCCATCCCCTACCCCCTAGTGGCATGGACATGCCAAGCCGAGCACAACCTCCCAGCCAACCATGCCCTCACCCCAGTAGACCACCTCCCCCTCTCTCTCCATGTCTAGCAGCTAGCCAGCACCTCATCACCGCCCACTGTCCCCTCCCCGAGCAAGGCCAAGCCATGGACCACCGAGAAAACCTCGAGCCCAGTGCCACTGCACCATGTCGAGCACGCGCCAGAGCGCCGCGCCCGACACGCGTGCCCAAGCCGCCGCTCGACTGCTGCCCATGCCCACCGCGTCGCCACGACCCAGGGAGCACGCCAGACACCCCCATTCGCCGTCCAAAGCCTCATAGCCACCGCACGCCGTCGAAGTCGCCGCCTCTGCCGCTCAGAGCGCCAGCTGCACCCGACCGCATACCACCGCCCCTAAGCCCGCATTCACTTCCTAGAGCACCGCCAGGAGACCGTGCGTCGATCGCCGCCCGCAGCCATGCCGCTAGCAGCCCGTAGCCATGTCGCCACCGTCGCCCGACCATGCTGCGATGTCCCGTCGTCGAGCCTATAAAAGGAGAGCACCCCCAGCCATTTGCAGCACACCACTCCATTCCCCTCACCTCTTTGATCGTCCACACCTCTAGCCAGAGCAAGGGGAGCAGCCGTTCGTCGGAATTGCACCCGAGTAGGCTGCCTCTGGAGGAGAAGGGCACCGCTGATTGCGACCACCCCCGGAGCCGTCTCGACCGTCCCTGAGCTCGCCGTCGACCACCAGTTCGTTTGCCCGCCTCTCCATCGTCACTGGAGCCCTGGTACGCCCCCTATGCACCCCCACCGAGCCGTTAGGGTTAGAGCTCGCCGGCGATAGGTCCGTCGTCGACGACGATCCCCAGCCGTTGATCCCCACTCTAATCCAACGCCCCACATTGCCCCGTACCGCTTCACGCGTTATGCGCCGCTGACCCATGGACCCCCTGTCAGCTGAGCCCCACGCTGCGGAGTGACACTGGGCCGGCCTGATAAGCTTTCCCGCGCAACCCAGTTAGTTTGAATTAGGATTTTTCTTTTTCGTTTGAACCTAGTTCTGTCTCTATGTTTGAAATTCATTTAAGAAAGATTTACAAATCCAAATGGAGTGATTCAAATTTTTCTAGAAAGCTACTGAAAACATCTACCCAAGCACGTTGGATTTAATTCATTTAGAGTTATAGATCCCTCCTAGTAAAAATAATAAGACAGAAGCTTTTGCACCTTGCAACATTTTTATAAAATCAACCAAGATAGATTTTGAGTTGATTCCAACTCTCAAAAATCACATTTCACTATATATATCTGAATATGTAATAATATTAAGGTTTACATGCAGTGACTTTGGACTAGTACCAAAATAATGCTATATAGGCATTTCTAGTCACTTTAAATAATTAAATAATGAACTTAAACCAAAGTAATTATGATCCCACCCTTAAATCACATTCCCACATGTTAGAATATGTGGTGATGACATGTGTCCACATGATCCCATATTTGAAGTGGTGAATATTAAATCTTAGTTAATTTTTCAATGAGTAGAAATTACTTTTCTAAAATAAAAAGGATGAAACTATTGAATTAAACTTGTGATGCTTGTGATGATAATAGATCATCAACTATATGCCTTAGAGTGATAATTAGACTAGTTAAGTATTGTTTGGTGATTGTGTACTCCGTATGTATTTATAGATGATAGTACCGACCAAGCTTTCCAAGAGGAGGAGTTCTACCAAGAAGAAGAAGAAGAAAACTTCAACCACTGCACCAACCAAGGCAAGCCAGCATTAACAATCCAAGATAACACTTGCAAGTTTAATGCTTAGCAAGCTAGGATCAAACTAGATGGGTTCGCAAAGATGCTTTAGGCATGGTTTGATTATACCACTTTGACTAGTTTTTTTGACCCCAAGTCTTATTTACAAGCTTTACTTCCTTTACTTTACCCAAAGTTCTTTACCTGTTTAGAAGGTAGCATAAAGAGTATAAAAATTGAACTATATAGAACCCTTTATATGTCATTCTATGGCATGAGATTGATCCCATGTTTTCCACCCTAGTGAACACTCTTAACTTAGTAGATTAAAGC
Source organism: Avena eriantha (assembly GCA_910589775.1). NCBI lineage: Eukaryota > Viridiplantae > Streptophyta > Magnoliopsida > Poales > Poaceae > Avena > Avena eriantha. The sequence goes on along the minus strand of OU342746.1, from coordinate 265,872,006 downwards.
TAGATCAAAACTTGAGTAACTTTAGATGGGAACACTTGGTGAAAATGAATTATGAAAACCTTAGAATGATGAGTCATTCTATTGAGATGTTTTGACATGTGTTGAGAAACACAAATGGTTTATGATGGTGAAAATGTTAAGGCATGAGTCTTAACCTTTTCATAAAACTGATGGTTGGATCCGGATGTGATACCATTCCAAATTTACCGTACAACCACAATACCTGAATTGGGTAAGGCTTAGCTGGAAGTTTATATGCATTAGTATTAGTTCCCTCACGGGAGAGGTTTGAGCTGAGGCTACCTCTCAATGTTGTCCACCTATGCAGTGCCCAAGATGACAGATGGTCATGGTTGAGAGGCCATGCTCATAGGAGAGGTGCTTATACTAGGGTGTGTAAAGGGAAGGTTATGTTTGATTATCTGCATACTAAGTATGATGATTTAGGGTTATCCCTGACAGATGTATCGAATCTTGCGGTGAAAGTGTACCACCTCTACAGAGTGTCAAACTATTCGAATAGCCGCGTCCGCGGTTATGGACAGTTGGAATGGCCATACTGTTTCGTTGTCAGATATTTTCAAAATGACTTATGAAAGGAATGATGAAATTTGACTTGACCACAATAGGGTGGTGTTTTATGACAATAGCTTCCCAACTTAAGTGATTTTAGGACTTTATTTTATCTTTCTTTGCTTCAGAATTCAGCTTAGGTTTCAAACTTAACTCTATAGTTAAACCTAGATTTAGCACTTTAACTTAGAACTATACTACTTATTAGTGGTAGTTTGTGAGTACTTAAAGAGTACTCATGGCTTTGTCCCTAGCTATTCTCATGGCCAGACTATGAAGGAGACTATCAAGATGATGGCCAGCAGGACGGCTATGATAACTAGGACTATCTGCCTTCGTCAGCATTGCATATGCCCCTGAAGATGTACCCCACCGCTACGCTTATCTTTTATTTCCGCTGCTTGTTGTATTAAGACTGGATCATGAGATCCTTATTTGTGTAAGACCTTATGTATGGTTTGTAATGGATGACGTACTGTGATATCCAATCCGTTATGTCTCGCAAAAATGGTAATCCTGGGATTGCGAGGTATGGCATAACGGGCATCTGGGATTAAAAAATCGGGTGTTGACAAGTTGGTATCAGAGCCATCCTGACCATAGGAGACCCTAGTTAGAATGGACGTCCAAACAAAAACTTAGTTTCAAAACCAAAGTGAGTATTTATGAAAAACTACTTCCTCTCTTATCCCTTGGATTTCATTCTTTCTCAAAAATTCATATGCCTCAAAATTCTTACATTACTACTTAAAAATTTGACACACTTGATCACTTCACTAACTTCCTCATCCTAAATTCTTGTAGATGGAGTCTTAGTTCAGCAAGTTCTACCAGTTGGGTAACGGAGGTCAGCTGATCTTAGAGAGAGATCTGGATTCACTGTCAGAGTTACTGGGACGCCCACATCCGGAGTTTCTTGGAGCTCAACTTCCAGGACCCCCAGGAGGAGACTTAAAGTGGCTAGTCATCGCGGACCTTAGAGGAAGCATCGAAGCACCAACTTCTGGGAGAATTCAGTTCTCTGTGAGAGAGAACAACTGGTTAGATGGATTAGCCAGGGCAATGCATGAAGCTCTCGCACGTCTATGTGCCCTCAGCGTCAACCAAATCCAAGGAACCCGTTTCGCTCACTATGCAAGACGTGATTTCATGGGAATGCCGATGGAGATGCCAAGTCATCCAGCACTGAAGCGCCAAGTGGAGGACCTCGACTTCCTCTTGTATGATCGTCAGAAGGAACTGGATAATGCTAGGTAGTTAGCCAGCCAGAACCGTGCCATTGCTGACCAGAAGGCCCAGACTTTCGCACTGCTCGTCCAGGATCGTCAGTCTCTTTGCCGCCAGCGTGCAAAGAAGGATCGTACCATCGCTCGTCTTCGCAAGAAGGTGGCCGACCTTGAGAAGACCGTCAAGGAGCAGGAAGCTCATCTTGCAGCAAAGGAGGAAGAAGAGGAGGGTGAAGACATCCAGGGAGACATGGACTCTTACCTCAGCAACGATGATGACTTTCTGGAGGAGGATGTTGTGGACTTCTACACGGACGATGATGACTCCGACTTCATCGACGATGAGTAGATGCACTAGAGCACTGTCGTAGCATGAGATGTATCGGTCCCACTATATCGTAGCTTGTAGAATGGTTCTTCAAACCATCTGTTTTCCTTTGATTGTTGTGGTGTGTGTTGTATCGTGTGCTTGTTTGCATGAATGAAATGAAGTTAGTTGAAAAACCTGAGTCTAACTCAAAGTTTTAGCTTGAAACCAAAACCATGAACCTTAGAATTTCCCTCTTACCCCTATATCTACCTCAATCTTCAGATGACTCGTGGAAACCAAGGAGGGAGCAGCTCGTCGCAAGACCCAATGCTGCAGATCTTGCAGAATCTCATCGCAGACCGTGAAGCAAGCAGGGCAGAGCGCCAAGCCAACTTAGCAACACTTCAACAGATCTCCCAGATAGCTCTCAACAACCAAGGGCGTGGAAATCAGGATCATCAAGGATCCAAGCTGAAGAACTTCCAGAATACCAATCCCCCAATCTTTATCATGTCAGAAAACCCATTAGATGTCGATGACTGGTTGCAGACAATGGAAAACAACTTAGAAGTTGCAAGAGTTGATGAAAATGAGAAAGTTCTCTTCGCCACCCACTATCTGGCAGGAGATGCAAGAGCTTGGTGGAACAGTATCCGCCTGATGAACCAAGGTTAAGTTATGACATGGGAAGCATTCAAAGTCAAGTTCAGTCGCACCCACGTGCCGCAAGGTCTAGTCAACAGGATGAGGGATGAGTTCCGTGAATTGAAGCAAGGAAGAATGACTGTGGTAGAGTACCGTGAAAAATTCCTATCACTTGCCAGATATGCACCTGATGAGATCAACACGGAGGCCAAGAAGAAGGAGAGATTCTTGGACGGACTGCATGATGAAATGCAGACTGTCCTCGTCAACATCCACTTCGAAGATCTCGAAGAGCTAGTTGACTCTGCCATTCAGATGGAAGGGAAGATTAACCAGGCAAACAACAACCGCAAGCATCATATGATGCAGCAATCTGGATCTAGCAGTCACCCGAAGTACCGTCCCAACCCCTCACCAGGATATGCACCAAGGAACAACCGACCCCCAACGTCTCGCACAAGCTACCCCAACCATAGCGGAGGCAATATGAAGTCCGGAGGAAACAATCAAAACTCTGGCAATGCCAACAATTTCAACCGTGCACCTCCCAAGAGCAACAACAACAACACTACACCCAGAACTGGCAGCAATGATGTGTCTGTCGCAGTCAAGGACAAGTCCCAGATCACTTGTTTTGAGTGTGGAGTGAAGGATCACTATTCCAATGAGTGCCCCAAGAAGACTGCCGCCACTGCTAATATGAATGGTCCAACTCAAGAACAGCGTCGTGTTCACCCAGGAAGAAGATTTGCCCCAGGGAACCCTCACAACCGCAACGATCGTCTCTTCCACATGAACACAGAAGAAGCCCAGGAAGCGCCAGATGTAGTGCTGGGTATGTTTTCTGTCAACTCGGTTTTAGCAAGAGTATTGTTTGATTCGGGAGCATCGCATTCATTTGTCACTGAAGAATTTGCATGCACTAGTAAGATTCACCCAACCAACCTGAAGCATGTCATGATAGTTCAAATCCCCGGTTCAACAACCAAAGCTAGAAAAATTTGTAAAGCTCTGCCTATCAGAATACATGGGATAGATTTTTATGCCAACCTAATTGTACTTAGGCCTATCAGAATACAGCGGGGGTTCAGGTTTCTGTCACTCGGCAACCCCTACGATTAGTAGCCAAATACACAATGCATTCCCCTAGGCCCATATAGGTGAAGTGTCATGTAGTCGACGTTCACATGACACCACTAGAAGAAGTACACCACAACTTAAATATCAAACTATTGAATCTTTCTCAACACAATTCCACTACTAACAACATGAATTCTCACATGTCCTCAAGAACAAAACGAACTACTCACAAGACATCATATGGATCATGATCAGAGACGAAATAATGGTATGTAACAATATGAACATAAACAATAATTCAATGGTTCACTCAATAGCATCAACTATAAGGAGTAATCAACACCGGGAAAGTTTCCCCTAAGAACTATGCAAGATTCAACCCAATTGTTACAGCGGTATGAAGTGGTGATGATGGTGCTGGTGATGATGATGGTGGCGATGATGATGATGATCCCGATGAAGTCCAGCTTGATGGTGGTGTTGATGGCGATGATCTCCCCTCTCCGGGAAGGAATTCCCCTGGCAGAATTCTGTCTGCCAGAGAGATCTTTCTCTCTCGGTGTTTTCCGCCCTGTAGAGGTGGCGGAATCTTTCTGTGGTCGCTCCCTGAGTCTTAGGGTTTCGGGAGGATAATATACGCCAGAGGGGAGAGCCAGGGGTGGACCAGGGCGGCCACACCACCTGGTGGCGCGGCCTAGGGTGGCTCGTGACAGGGGTAGAAAAATAGGATTTTCCATGTATTTTCCTGGATTTTCTGATCTTCGCGAATTTTGCCTCCAAACAGCACCTTTTCCATCAGAATCCTGACTGAAGCGGTCCATGCTCCAAAAGTCATCAACCATGCAAAAACAGATGAAACAACATAAGTATCATCTCTTAATATGAAATATATCAATGAATAACAGTAAATTATGATATAGAATAGTGATGCAAAACGGACGTATCAATAACCCCTCACTATCACCTTGAGCGCTAGATGGTTCCAACAGACACCACAATCTCATAGAGACATCCAACTCAAATTATACTCATGATAAGTATTTCTATAACCTTAGCCAAAGTGCCACAAGGTGTGCACACTGTCAACTTCACACAAGTGGGGATAAGCAGAGATTAACTAAAGCACTCGAGTAGCAGAATAGATCTATAGATTACAAAGCTCATGATCTCAATAATATCATGCATAGAGAGAGAGATGAACACATAGCTACTTATAGAGCTCTTAGCCTCGAGAGAGAACTACTCCCTCTTTATCAGGGGAGTCGGCAATGGCGATGGAGATGGCGGTGGAGTCGATGGAGATGGCTCTGGGGGCACTCCCTGTCCCGGTAGGGTGCTGGAATAGAGACTTTTGTCCCCCGAATCTCCTCTTCGGTGGCGGCAGCGCTGCAGAACTTCTCGTGGAATTCTACTTTAGTACTTAGGGTTTTCGTCCCGCGAGGAATATATAGGCGAAGGGGCAAGGTCGGTGGAGGCCTGAGGGGCCCACACCACCCCCTGACGCGGCCTGCCCTGGCCCAGGCCACCAGGTGGTGTGGCCAGCCCCTGGCCCTCCTCCGTCTCTGATTTGGAATCCGTCTTCATGTTGGGAAAATAGGAGGTTTAGCTTTCGTTTCATCCAATTCCGAGAATATTTCTTTTCTAGATTTTGTAAAACCAAAACAGCAGAAAACATGCAACTAGCATTGTGGCATCTTGTCAATAGATTAGTTCTAGAAAATGCATAAAAGTATCTCAAAATGTAGACAAAACATAAGATAGTTGACATAAAACAAGCATGGAACATCAAAAATTATAGATACGTTTACGACATATCAACATCCCCAAGCTTAACTCCTGCTCGTCCTCGAGTAGGTAAGTGATAAAAAGAATCATTTTTGGGGTGACATGCACCATCATAATCTTGATCAAGATATTTGTAAATCATTGATGGCTGGGATCAAAGTACTCTAACATGAACATGAAAGACGGAGTTCTCACAATAAGACATAGCAACTATGTTGTAACATGAAAAGGCACAAACAAAAGATTCATGAATAACAATGCTTTGAAAGACGTTTGTTTGTTTGTTTGTTTCACATATAGAAAACATAATAAGAATGGTATTCAGCTTGTCCCTCATGGTGTAGCAAAACATAAATGCATAGGACACCTTCAAAGTTCATAAGGGTGACTAGATACAAATAGTTTAAGAACAAGCAATATCAAAGTTATGAATCAATCAACAAGTTTTGGGACAATGCACATTAAACTAAGAATGACCACTATGCTCTCTCAATAGGTGCATAAAGATAGAAGATGGAGACTCAACATAAAAGTAAAAGAAAGGCCCTTCATAGAAGGAAGCAGGGATTCAAGTTTTATAAAGAGCTTCCAAAAATTATGGTACTTATTAGCTTTCAGCTCCCATTGCCCCTATCATAAGCATCTTTAGGTGATTAAGGTTAAAGTGAACAAATATGAGGATATGCCTGACAAGTTATAAGTTGAAAATCTCATGCCCCTTGCTTACGAGTACCGGACCTCATGATACTCAACTTTAGTCACGAGTAAGTTCTTGTCATTGTAAGTACATGTGTATCATAGAGAACCGCCAACGGGGTACCCCTTTCCCCGTGATACAGGAGCTATCCCATATCAAAATGACAAGGCAACAAACAATGAGCATCTCAGCGATCCTTTTATTTCCTATTTGCATAGGTTTTTTCTTTCCTATTTTCATAGGGTTTTTTATTTATTTCCTATTTGCATAGGGTTTTTTATTGAGGTTGCTTCATAGATTGCTCATTATAGTTATACTGCAAGTTTCCACCATGATTAGGCATGGCTTAGGCTAGCCGCCCAGGTGTTTCTCTAACACATATACAAACTCCATGAGCTTAATAGCTCCCCTTTTATTTCACACCGCCGGGATCCATACGCAAAAGAACATGATATCAACTAAATAAACTGCAATGTTGAAAGCGTTCCCCATGATAACATGGTTCTGCTAATTCACAACTTACAAAGCACAAACATATATACAACATAGATGGTCACAATGGTTAAAGTTTATTAAGTGCAAGAAAGTAAAGTGTGCCATCAAGTTTGTGAGATCTTTAATCACTAATTTTCACATAAAAAGTTTAATTAGGAAGGTAGATAAAAACATGAATATACTTGGAATAGCAAATGCTAATAGGTAGGTATGGTGGACTCTTTGGAATAACTTGGTTTTATTTGGAGTTGGATGCATGAGTGGAACTCATACTTGGCACATGCGGAGGCTAGCAAAAGACTGGGAGCGACCAACTAAGAGAGCAATAATGGCCATAATCATGCAAAGCGACAAAACATTATTAATTAAAGCATACACTGATATTACAAGTCGAAAACTATATGATCATAGAGGCCATGGTGACTTGGTGTAGTCTTAACATGGTGTGAGCATGCGCCAAGTTAATCCAAATAAAGCATCAAAGGTGAATACCACAATATTATGCTTTTATATGCTAAAACAACACATGATTCTTTCAAGGCACATTAAGAAATCTCAATTGTTTGTAACAAGTCATGCTACAACAATAATCACTAAGCATAAAGTCATAGCAATATCAAACATGACACGATAAAGTCTAGGCCATAGGCAAAACAAGATTACTTTTGTAACACTATAAGCATGAAACTTCCTACTCTTTCCCAACACTAATCGAAAACTAAAGCTAAAGGCAGTGCTAGCAAAGGAGAACACTCACAGAACAATAGGAGTGAAAACTAGAGTGTTCTAGGCAATGAATAATGGGGTGTGTCTCTCTCCAAAAGAAGTGTGTTGGGATCCAACTAACTTATTTAAGCAAACCAAACAAAATAAAACTAAAAACAAAAATAAAGACGCTCCAAGAAAAATACAATTGTGCATGAAACAATAAAAATGAGATTAAGAGGCAAATACAAATAATGACAGAAATCTGTCAAAACAGACCAGCAGGTAAAAACCGATTTTTTTCGAAGACCTTCTGTTGCTCAAATCAAAAGGTGTTGAACTAATGAAAGTTAGATAACAACCTGGGGCAGAAGCACAAAAAATTACAGCTCAATCCGACATTCATAGAATTTTCACGAATATTTACAGCAAAGCACAAAAATCTGTTTCGGGACAACAACTTTCCCAAGCATTATTTCTCTCTTATTAGAGGTTATTCTTGGCACAAAAACCACACAAAAATGATAAGGATAGGTTATTACTGAGGCAATAACTTCCAAGACTCAACAAAAGAAAAATATATTGACTAAAAATTTAGGTTATCTCCCAATAAGTGCTTTTCTTTAATGCCTTTGAGCTAAGCATGATGATTTCAATGATGATCACATAAGAAATATGAATTTGGAGTAAAAGAGAGCATCAAGAAGTAAATATGGAACAAATTTAAGTCTAAACCACTTCCTATGAAAAATAATCTTGTAAAGAAACATGTCATGAAAGCACAAAGCAACAAGCATAGGAAAGCAAAACAAGTGCAACTTCAAAAAATTTAACATAAAGAGGGGGAACTTAATATTGTTGAGATACATAAAACCATGTTTCCCTCTCTCATAATAACTTTCAGTAGCATCATGAATAATATTAAAAATATAACTATCACATAAAATATTCTTATTAAGAGCCACATGCATAAAAGAATTAATACTCCCCACATAAACATAGTCATTCTTATTAATTGTAGTGGGAGCAAATTCAACAAAATAGCCATCATTATTATTCTCATCTCCATAATCATCAAATATAGGAGGCATATTGTACAATCCGGACTTTTGGCTCTCAGGTGCAACGCACCCCCATAACTGAAAAATTAAAAAATAATTAAAAAAAGGTTAAAGAATTCAAACTTTTCTGGAAATCAAAGATGACGAGGTATGCTACTTGTATAAAATAATTCCTAGGAAAATATTTTCATTGTATCCTGAGCAAAAAAAATATATGACGAATCTAAGGTGAATAGTACCTGGTCATGTAGCGTTTTGAATTTGTTTTTTGCTCAGGATACAATAAAAATAATTTCCTGCGACAATATTTTTATACAAGTAGCATACATGGTCATCTTTGATTTTCAAAAAAGTTTGAATTTTTTTAACCATTTTTAATTATTTTTTCCAAGTATGGGGGTGCGTTGCACCCGTGAGCCACACTGTAATTCTCAATCATAATTAATTATTATAATCATCATATATTGGAGGTATAGTATGATCATAAGCAATAGAATAGTTATCTTCCAAAGTGTGCTCATTTGTAAACATATCATCATTGGAAGGACATGGATAGTACTAATAGTGCAGCAATTATTAACATCATCATTTTCAGAATTGGTACCGAAGAGATTATCAATATCAAAAGCAGTGTGCTTTTCCCAATCATAATCACTACTATAGGTAATAGGCATAGGAACATCAACGAGTTTAGAGTCATCAAAAACTATAATAGGAGCAACGTGCTTAGGGGAAAATACCGTTTCCTCTCTCCTTTTACTCCTCCTTTTCTTATTTTTCTTCTTCTCTTTAGGAGGGAGAGGTTTGAAAGGAAGCTTCTCCAATATACCCTAGTTTATTGTTAGAGACAATATAAGAAACTTTGGACGATTCCTCCTTTTCTTTAATAAGAACAAAACACATATTAGTCCTGTCATATTTTTGTAAAACCTCATCTTTTATAATATTTTGTATGTAAGTATTTGTGTGGCAATTATCAACACAATAAAGATGAAAACCATGCAGGCACTATTCATATCAAAAGCACCCATATCTACCAAAGAGGTTTTTCATGATAACTCTTCACACTCCAAAAATAATGTAAGTTCATCATGTTGATTAGGAGTGATCATGTCATCATAATACTAACTTGCAGTACTCATTGGATTATGTAACACACCAGTTTTAGCTAATCCTAATTAGGGCTTTGTTTGTGCATTCATGAGCATCATATTTTAAAATATGCATTTAAGAAAATAAAGATAAAACCCTAAACCCTAGCTATTTTCCCTATCTCTCTAAAAGCAATTCAAAATGGTTTTGAATTTTAAAAACCAAAAATGTTTGGAGCCCAAACTGAATACAAGGCCCCCTGAGTATTTTCCATACTTTGTAAACCTTCTGGTATTTTTGAAATAATCCAAAACAGGTTTGAAATTTAAATACAAACTCAAAAGGAGAAAACAGAATTAGAAAAATGTTTTCTAAATAAAAAAATAGCAACAACAGCCGCAGCAGGTCGGCCTAGCTTCCTTCCCCTCTATGTGCCGCCGTAGTAGCCCAACAGCAACCGCTCCTACTACCTTTCTCACAGCCCACACCGGCCCAAGTGTAGCCCACCTCGGCCCCGTACCGGTTCGGCCTTCCTGCGGTTCCGTCGTCTTCGTCCCCGGCGGGAACCAGCTCGCTGGCGCGCCGTCTGTCGTGCCGCCGCACGCGGGCCAAAATTCCTGCCACCGCCCCCAGACGCGTACAAGGAACCTTGCACCGCCGTGGAAAACCCTATCCCCTCACTCTCCCCTCTCCCCTCTATCTCACTAAGTGCGTGAAACCCTAGCTCGTCGGCCACTAGTGCCCCGCTGTTCCCGACCACCCCTCGCCCATCTAAGGCCATAGGCTTGACCGCTGTCGTCTCCGCGTTCTTCACCGCCAAGATTTGCACGCCGAGAAGGCCCCAACTCGCCGGAATCGTGCTCGTCCTCACCGCCGGTCACCATAGTCACATCGTCGATTCGTCGTTGTTCGACCTCGCCCGGCCTCCCCGAGCCCTCCTCTGCCACCGTGGTGAGCTTTTGCAGCTCCTGGTGGCCTCTATTCCTTCTCTCGCTTCCTGGTTGGCCGTCGCACCGTGTGCCACCATCGACCGCTGCGGGAGCTCGCCGTAGGAGATGATCAAGTGACCTTCTCGCAGCGGTGCCGCTAGCTTTCAGCTCAGCACGAAAGGCCACATAAAACGCGCCCTGCCTCGCTGCCCAACGTGTCCCCAATCGCCAAATTCGATCACCATCTGAGGGCTTCTCCATTGCAGACGTCATGATGACGTTAGCATGATGCAATAAAGGTTTTCTTTTCATTAAATGTTTTCTGTAATTGTTTAAAAAAATAAAAATGCTGAGAGGTCGGTCCCTGATGTCAGGTTTTTCTTATTTTTGGAAATTATTTCTCAAATTAATAAAAGTCTGACATGTGGGGCCAGCTAGAATAATTAAATAAATCCCAAAAAATGTTTAATTGTTTTAATAATGTTTTAAAATGAATTAAAATTGGGAAAAATCATAACTAATTATTTATAAATCAGAAAAATACAAATAATATATCAAAATGTACAGAAAAATGAGATCTACACTTCAACATCATAATAATGCATTGTTAAGATACTTTAATTACAAGTTTAATTATAAGAACATATGAACCCTCGTAGGTGATTTCAGGGTCTCTCATGTATTAGGGTTTACGACCCTCGGAACCCCATTTAAATTATCAAGCATGCCTTAGGGTTCTATTTCAATACAATTTAACTTGTCATATCATCATTCTTGCGTGAGCATTGCATCGATAACATGTGTTGACTGTTTCCCTTTCTTTCCGGTGTTTACTTCTTCTCGGTAGAATACAATATCGTGATCAAGATCGAAGACCGAGATCAACACCATTGAAGACCGACGAACAATACTTGACCAACTATAATCAAGTCAAGTACAAGGCTTCTGAAGATATGCTTATCTGGGTACCAACAAACAAGGCAAGCATAGCCCCACCATTATACAATCCCATGATTTCGAAAAGTATTTCATTCTTGCCATGATGCATACGATTCCACTGTGGTTTTTTATCGATAGATAGAGTATCATATATGTTGCATTACTCCCTTTGAGCTTATATTAACTGATACACTCCTCCTAGCATAACTAGGTTTGGCTTGTGTGCACTGCTAGAGCTTTTACCTGTCTCTTGCTTAGCCATGCTTAGCTATCAGTGTTGGTTCATCCAGATGTTGCACCATATGCAAAGAATCTAGTATGACAGGAGAACAAGGTATACTGATGAGGTAAGATTAGTGGTAAAGGTTAAACATGCTAAGGCTTGTATGGGAGGCCACGGTGGGATGTGGTTTTTGTAGTCCCATGCTCGCCACCACTAGGAACCGAGTTCTTGCCTTTAGACTAAGACGAGCGTACAGCCACAGAGGGCCTGGGAACCCCTCCGCTGATTAACTTGCCTAGTAGATTCCATGAGTCACATAGTTCGGTCGTTCCATTCGACATATGCATAGAAAACATTTTGAAAGATTTGGCGGGTGAAGGTGCATCATAACAGGTAGGTGAGCATGGACGGGGTAGCTTGGGGTCGATGGAGCCCCTGGTAAACCAACCTCGCCTCACATCTCTAGGGACAGGCTTCGGGATTTGACCCATTATGGCAGAACCATCCTTAGGGCGTGACTCATGGTCTCGGCGAAAGCAAGGTAAAGGTCGTGGCCAACCACCCTCTGCTAGCCTTCCAAGGAAGAGGGCCAATAGCTTGGCATTAAGAGTCGGTTGGTATGTGTGGATAAAGTTGTACACCCCTGCAGGGTTAAATCTTTTCGAAAAGCCGTGTTCACGGTTATGAACGCTTGGTGACCAAATTCTGAGATCATAGAGAACATTAACCTAATCATAAAACATGGCAGTTCAATGTGTGCTTAAGGATGATTCCTCATGGGTACGAGGGGGTGATCCTAGTTGAGAGATGATGATTACTTTGGTGGATATCAAAATATGATGATCAATTCTTTGGAGATGTCGCTCTCTTATCCCTTTTTAAAATACTCTGATTAGACGAGCTTCTTCTCTCTCTTGTTTTATAACAAAACTGACTTTATGCAAAATAACCCCACCAGCCATAAGGCTTGTGGAGTACACCCTGTACTCACCCTTGATTTGTTGATACTTTTGTAGCAGAGTAAGTGTACCCTGAAGACGAGTTCCATATGACATCAACACTGACGAGTAGCTTGGGGTTCCCGGCCGACAGCCTGGAATCCATGGGCTGGAACGTCATTTTTATGCTTCAGGCCTCTTAGGCCATTTGTTAAGTTTGCTATACTTAATAGCATAATTTTCCTTCTATTGTTTGATGTTTGTGGTCAGTGACCTTTGCTTGTAATATTTTGGTCCTTCGCTCAGTTATGAGCTTGCTGTAATAATTTTTGTGTCACAGGGTTACTGTTGTGTTACCGATTTCTCATTTGATATCCTCGAGGTCTAGGTTAAGCTTATATCAGGCTGAGATATGGGTTTGTTTAACCCTGGTCCTGGGGGTGTTACAGTTTTTGGTATCAGAGCAGTACCGACCGTAGGAAAACCTTGCTATTGGTCAATGTTGAGTCTAGTGCTTGTGAAAACTATTTCAAAGATGAAAAGTGTTTGCGAAAACTCTAGTATGCTTCTTTTTCTCCTTATCGAATTTCGCTCTAACTCTGGATCATCTTATATTGTGTTGATTTTCAAAAGTTTTGATATCTCTTCTAGTCTTTCAAAGCTTAGGTGCCTTCTTGGCATGTCGTTTCTAAGCCAGTTGACCTAGTGTAGAGTTCTCTAGAGTTGAGTGTGTGTGAATTCCTTGTTTACCTTTACTCTGCTTCAGCTAAGAGATTCCTTTCCATCATGATCTCTCTATCTTTTGGTCCCACAAAATCCGGTTGATGGTTCCATAGTGATCTGTTCTAGGCTTGGTTTCCTTTTGCCTCGTGTGCCTCCTTTTTATTTGTTGGGTACTATAGAAGTCGTTTCTTCTTTTGGAAGCTACCTCGTGATTGCTACCTTGCAGTGTATGCTGTGTCACTCAAGTAGTAGTTACTTCTTTCTCGGGTTTTAACCCTCGGACTTGAATCGAAGATCCCAGATTGTGCTAGATTCTAGTGGTGAATCTTGTACATGAAGATGATCTTTAATCCAAGGTCCATTCTGTTGTCCCCTATTGTTAGTGTTCAAACATTACCTCAGGATGGCTGGTATTAAAATTATAGCCTCCAAGCTTGTGGTCTTTGTCGCGACTGAATCTCGACAATTAAGGACTCCCCTTCCCACTAGCTACGGCATATGTTCTTTAATGGAACCAAATAGATCACGACAAGAGTACTCCTTGTGAGTCTCGCATCTATATTCGTGACTCTGCAACACCTCTCCCTTCTATGCATTGGTTTTCGGAAGAATGTTAATCTATGCATCCACATCTCGGGATTCTATCCTGAGTATGTTCTTTTTCCCCTTGTTGTTTCCAACCTTCATCTACCAATTGGTAGCCAGGTAGTAAATGTGCATTGGTGTATTCTGATGCAAATTACTCTTGTGATCCATCATGACAAACCATTTCGGGATGTCAGGAGAAACAAACTCTGGTACCTTGTCATATCTAGGACCAGGTCAAAGTGTTGTAGTCTGCAGATCAAGAGGCATGAATTAGCTTCTACATGTTCTACTTAGAGTATCACACCCTTGTATACTAAGAGGTCGTGCTAAGTTTTATGACCCCTTAATGAACTTATGATCCTACATATTCTTACCCCACCCTTCCTTCGAGCTTTCGTGCTCGAGAATCATGCGTGTATGTAATAATGTGGTCATCGGAGATTCTTAGCAATTATTATTGCTTTGAACTCCAAGGACATTTTTGTCATTCCTAGCATGATTGGTTAACCCTATCACCTAGCAAAGAATGATTGTGCTACCAAGTTTTTTATTCTGGTACACCCTCCTCGGTCAAAGAGTTAGGCTTGTGCCAAAGCTCTGAGACTATGTCTTCTTGCCTTAGCAAGCAAGTTTCCTCTCGAACCAAGTGACATATCGGTAGTTCGTGATATTCTAGACATCTTTCTAGAAGTATCGCCATGTTGCCACATGACCGTGTTTGTCAAGTTCTTGAGCAAACTAGTTCGATGAACTGCTCCTTTCTCCAAGGATCCGTGTTGGATACCCTTGAACTAGTTGGTTGAGCTTAAACAACAACTTGGAGAGTTGTAAGACGAAAGTTCTATATAACTTAGTTCATCTTAAAGGGATGTCTTGTTCTGCTCGTGCTGAATAAAGATAGTGTTTCCTTCGTGGATATGCTATCTTCCCCGCCTTTGATTTGATTTGGGTTATCGTCAAATCAAACTCAGTTCCAAGGACTATCTTGATGATGTTGCTACTCGTGATGTGTCACGTGAGTATGTCCTCATGTTCTTTGGTCTGACCAATACTCTTCTTTGTTCATACATCATATGAGTCCATCTTCCTGCAGTATCTCGATAAGTTTGTTATTGAGCCCATCGATGACATCCTTATCTTCTCCATGCTGAAATAGATTCATATGGAACCTTTGGAATGAATGTTGGAAAACTTTTAGGAACCGTCTTCCAGTTATCTCAAAGTATGTGTTCTGGCTGTTAGAAGTGACCTTCTCTGATTCACGTGCAAATGGTAGAAAGATGTCGCCGTGGATTTGAGTAGAGTTATCCTTGTTCCCTCTACGAACACAGTTGTATTTTTTTTGCAAGTATTCGATGTATGTGCAGTTGTCTATCTACAAGTTGTTATTACATGGATCTAGCAATCTAGCTCAGTCTTTCGGAGCTTGACACTGTAGTCCATCTCTTGAGAATCCACTAACTTTACCTTTGTGGTAAATGTTGCAAGTTTTCTATTCGGACATCCTGAGTCTGAAGTATGTCTCCACCTAACCAAATATGAATCTCAAGCAGATATGATGGTTGGTGTTCCTCAAGGTTTTAACATAGGTCTATTTGTAAATCCGACAAGATTGATGTAATGGTTGGAACAATCAGTCAGAAGGCCTATTGTCATATCCTTTTGAATTAGCAAATAACAATCACTCTTTATGAGGCTTCTTCTATGATTTATTATAGGATTTGTGCTTATGGTTTCCTTTTGTATCTGAAGTCTGACCTTTATTTGATGTTTTCTTCCTCGAACATCAAGGAGAACATTTCAAGTAGTGATGCTAAATGTCACTCGGTCGATCCTCCAGACCCTTTTATGTAGGCAAGTTCCAATATGCCAAGTAATTGAAGTCTGAGAATGAAGTTTCTTTTTCCTCGTGTCATCAGGAATCTTCTTACTTAATCATCTTGGTGGTGTAAAGTGATATCATGATCTTTGGCAAAGATATTGATAGACCTGGATGAATAAAAGGTTTCCTTCGATCTCTCTAACATGTTCATATAGTGACTATGATTTTGGTAATCAGAAGTTTCTCTTGTTACATGTCCCTTGTGACTCTTACGAGTCCTCGCCAGAAACACCTTTCTGTCCTAACCATATGTTGAACGAAGAGTGATCCTCCTATATCAAAAGCAATTCAACAGTTTGGTTATCCGTATCTCTATACCTGTGAAAGCTCTACTTAAGTCGTCTAGTAAAGATTCACCTCTCGAAGTTTGTGGTCATGTTCTTTCTGTTGGAAGCTTTTCCCTTCAGAAGCTTAAACTCTTCTAAAACTCCATGGTCTTAATCCTTATGAAGACTAGCTATCTAACGATTTGAAACCATCTCCTTTTGTTTCCTCTGTTACCTTGACGTGTTTCATGTTCGTCACCTCAGAGTTGTTCTAAACACTCATTCATGAGTTGACCATGAGATACTCGGTGTGTTGTTTAGTGTGTTTCCCTCTTATCTTTAGAGTGACCCTGTTTCTTTCTCCCTTTGTCTCTCTTCCTACCTTTGGAATCTCAGGTCGAGATTCTCGTAAGGTGGATAGAGTTGTAACACCCTAGTTTTAGCTAATCCGAATTAGGGCTTTGTTTGTGCATTCATGAGCATCATATTTTAAAATATGCGTTGAAGAAAACAAAGATAAAACCCTAAACCCTAGCTATTTTCCCTATCTCTCTAAAAGCAATTCAAAATGGTTTTGAATTTTGAAAACCCAAAATGTTTGGAGCCCAAACTGAATACAAGGTCCCCTGAGTATTTTGTATAATTTGTAAACCTTTTGGTATTTTTGAAATAATCCAAAACAGGTTTGAAATTTAAATACAAACTCAAAAGGACAAAACTGGATTAGAAAAATGTTTTGCAAATAAAAAATAGCAACAACAGTCGTAGTAGGCCGGCCTAGCTTCCTTCCCCTCTATCTTCCTCCGCAGCAGCCCAACTGCAAGCGCTCCTACTACCTTTCCCGCGGCCCACACCGGCCCAAGTGCAGCCCACCTCGGCCCCATATCGGTTCGGCCTTCTATGGTTCCATCGTCTTCGTCCCCGACTAGAACCAGCTCGCTAGCGCACCGTTCGCCATCTACCGCCGCACACGCGCCAAGATTTCCGCCACCGCCCCCGGACACCTACAAGACCCCTTGCACCGCTGCGGAAAAACCTATCCCCTTACTCTCCCCTCTCGCCCTCTCTCTCGCCGAGTGCGCGAAACCCTAGCTCGCCGGCCGCCGGCGCCCCACTATTCCCATCCACCCCTCGCCCATCTGAGGCCATAGGCGTGATCGCCATCATCTCCTTGTTCTTCCCCGCCAAGATTTGCACGCCGAGAAGGCCCCAACTCGCCGGAATCATGCTCGTCCTCACCGCCGGTCACCGCAGTCACGTCATCGATTCGTCGTTGTCCGACCTCGCCCGGCCTCCCCGAGCCCTCCTCTGCCACCGTGGTGAGCTTCTGCACCTCTTGGTGCCCTCCGTTCCTTCTCTCGCTTCCTGGTTGGCCATCACGCCATGCGCCGCTGTCGACCACCGCGGGAGCTCACCGTAGGAGATGATCCAGTGACCTTCTCGCAGCGGCGCCACCAGCTTTCGGCTCAGCACGAAGAGCCGCATCGAACACGCCCTGCCTCGCTGCCTCGCATGTCCCCAATCACCGGATTCGATCACCACCTGAGGGCATCTCCATTGCTGGCGTCATGATGACGTTAGCATGATGCAATAAAGGTTTCCTTTTTATTAAATGTTTTCTGTAATTGTTTAAATAAAAAAATGCTGACAGGTGGGTCCTTGATGTCAAGTTTTTATTATTTTTGGAAATTATTTCTGAAATTAATAAAAGTCTGACATATGGGGCCAGCTGGAAAATAATTTAATAAATCCCAAAAAAATGTTTAATTGTTTTAATAATGTTTCAAAATGAATTAAAATTGGGAAAAATCATAACTAATTATTTATAAGTCAAAAAAATACAAATAATGTATCAAAATGTGCAGAAAAATGAGATCTACACTTCAGCGTCATAATGATGCATTGTTAAGCAACTTTAGTTACAAGTTTAATTATAAGAACATATGAACCCTCGTAGGTGATTCCGGGGTCTCTCCTGTATTAGGGTTTACGACCCTAGGAACCCCGTTTAAATTATCAAGCATGTATTAGGGTTCTATTTAAATATAATTTAACTTGTCATATCATCATTCTTGCATGAGCATTGCATCGATACCATGTGTTGATTGTTTCCCTTTCTTTCCGGTGTTTGCTTCTTCTCGGTAGAATATGATATCACGATCAAGATCGAAGACTGAGATCGACACCATCAAAGATCGACGAATAATACTTGACTAGTGGTAAAGGTTAAACATGCTAAGGCTTGTATGGGAGGCCACGGTGGGATGTGGTTTTTGTAGTCCCATGCTCGCCACCACTAGGAACCGAGTTCTTGCCTTTGGACCAAGACGAGCGTACATCCACACGGGGCTTGGGAACCCCTCCACTGATTAACTTGCCTAGTAGATTCCATGAGTCACATAGTTCGGGCGTTCCATTCGACATATGCATAGAAAATGTTTTGAAAGATTTGGCGGGTGAAGGTGCATCATAATAGGTAGGTAAGCATGGACGGGGTTTCTTGGGGTCGATGGAGCCCCTGGTAAACCAACCTCGCCTCACATAACTAGGGACTGGCTTCGGGATTTGACCCATTACGGCGGAACCATCCTTAGGGCGTGACTCATGGTCTCGGCGAAATCAAGGTAAAGGTCATGGCCAACCACCCTCTGCTAGCCTTCCAAGGAAGAGGGCTAATAGCTTGGCATTAAGAATCGGTTGGTACGTGTGGGTAAAGTTGTAAACCCCTGCAGGGTTAAATCTTTTCGAAAAACCATGTTCACGGTTATGAACGCTTGGTGACCGAATTCTGAGATCATAGAGAACATTAACCTAATTGTAAAACATGGCACTTCAATGTGTGCTTAAGGATGCTTCCTCATGGATACGAGGGGGTTATCCTAGTTGTGAGATGAGGATTACTTTGGTGGATATCAAAATATGATGATCAATTCTTTGGAGATCTCGCTCTCTTATCCCCTTTTAAAATACTCTGATTAGACGAGCTTCTTCTCTCTCTTGTTTTATAAACAAAACTGGCTTTATGCAAAATAACCCCACCAGCCATAAGGCTTGCGGAGTACACCTTGTACTCACCCTTGATTTGTTGATACTTTTGTAGCAGAGTAAGTGTACCCTGAAGACGAGTTCCATATGACATCAACACTGACGAGTAGCTTGGGGTTCCCGGCCGACAGCCTGGAATCCATGGGCTGGAACGTCATTTTTATGCTTCAGGCCTCTTAGGCCATTTGTTAAGTTTGCTATACTTAATAGCATAATTTTCCTTCTATTGTTTGATGTTTGTGGTCAGTGACCTTTGCTTGTAATATTTTGGTCCTTCGCTCAGTTATGAGCTTGCTGTAATAATTTTTGTGTCGCAGGGTTACTGTTCTATTACCAATTTATCACTTGACATCCTCGAGTTATAGGTTAATCTTATGTCAGGTTAAGGTCTGGGTTTGTTTAACCTTGATCCCGGGGGTGTTACAAATTAGAAGGGCTATTATTATGGCTTGAGGATTGAAAATTGAAATGACCCACTTCAAAGCAAAGTTCACAAATAAAAGGATAGAGGGCACAAACTTTTTTACCAAGATCATTTAGAGGCTTATACCACATCCTAGTTTTTTCATTCATGTGGATGATACAATATTCTTCTTCAATTTGATTATTCTCACAAGATCTATGTATTCCACAAAAATTAACATGCTTATAAGTAGAAGTAATTTTAGAGGTTTGAGCATGTTTATTGCTATCATTAATAACAATTTCATTTTCCATGCAAGTGTCTTTAAAAGGCTCATGATACATGTCCCATTTTTATTTAGGAGCATTAATATGAGAAGCAAAGGCTCTACAACAATGAACAAGAATTTGAGGATCAAGACCATATTTAGCACTAAGCTCTTGAAAATCAACAGTTTCAGCGAAAGACTTAATGCAATCATACTCATAGTTTATACCTGGTTCTTTACCTTTGTCGTTATCCCAATCTTCAGTATTGATTTGAATTATTTCAAGAAGATCCCACTTAGCTTTGACCTCCTTACTTGTGAAGGATCCCTCTAAACAAGTATCTAAGTAGTCCTTGTAATGTCCTGAAAGCCTTGCATAAAAATTATTAATAATAATATTACTGGGGAGCTCATGAATGGGACATTTGATCATTAGTGACTTCAATCTCCTCCATGCTTGGGAAATACTCTCTCCATCATGAGGATGAAAATTATAAATATAATTCCTATCTTTATTAATTTCATGAGGAGGATAAAATTTAGAGTAAAAGAAAGATTCAAGTTCCTTCCACTCCAAATGATGAGGATCGTCTATTAGCTCATACCACTTCCTTGCTCTGCCCTTAAGTGATAAGGGGAATAGCTTCCTATTAACTTGGTTCATTGAAATACCTGCACACTTTAACAACTCGCATAATTCATGTATAACGAGTAAATGCTCACTGATGACCCACAAGTATAGGGGGTGTATCGCAATATTTTTGAGGGAAGTGAAACCCAATTTATTGATTCGACACAAGGGGAGCCAAAGAATATTTATAAGCCTTAACAACTGAGTTGTCAATTCAGCTGCACCTGGAAACAATCTTGCTCACAGCAGTTTATCGGTAGCAACAGTTTTAGTAGCAATAGAAAAGTAATAGCAGTAGTAACAATTGCAGTAAACAGTAGGATTAAAGCGCGGTAGGCATAGGGATGGATGGATAGGCATTGCATGGACAAGACAATTCACATGGCAATCAAGACAAAGGGAATTTGTAGATAAATAAGATAAAGCATCCAAGTACTAAATAATCATAGGCATGTGTTCCATATATAGTCATACGTGCTCGCAATGAGAACTTGCACAACATCTTTTGTCCTGCCAGCCCGTTTGCAGCGGGGCCTCAAGGGAACTACTGGAAATTAAGGTGCTTCTTTTAATAGAGCACCGGAGCAAAGCATTAACACTTTGTGGACACATGTGATCCTCACATCAAAGCCATTCCCTCCGGTTATCCCGATTTCTGTCACTTTGGGGCCTTTGGTTCCGGACAACAATATGTGTATACAACGTGCAGGTAAGACCATAAACAATACTATCATAATGAATCAATAACATGTTCAGATCTGAAATCATGGCACTCGGGCCCTAGTGACAAGCATTAAGCATAATAAGTTGCAACAAAGCCAAAAAGCACTAATAGTAGATACTAGGCACCATGCCCTGACAATCTGATGCCATTACATGAACGATCTCATCCAATCCCTACCATCCCCATAGCCTACAGCGGGGGATTACTCACTCATAGATGGGGGAAACATGGGTGGTCGATGGAGAAGCGATGGTGATGATGATGGCAATGATCTCCTCCAATTCCCCATCCCGGCAGGGTGCCAGAACGGAGTTTCTGGTTCCATTTCGCGGAATCTAGTGGTGGCGGCGCAGTGGAACACTTTCTGGAAAAACGTCGAACCCCCCTTGGTTTTTAGGTCAAGAGGCAACTTATAGGTGAAGAGGGAGGCCGAGGGGCAGCCGAGGCGGCCACACCACCCCCAGGCGCAGCCTAGTCTGGCCCGTGCGGCCAGGTGGTGTGGGCCCCTTGTGGCCCTACTCCGTCTCGTCTTCTGGCTCTATGAGTCTTCTTGTGAAATAGGATTTTGGGCATATTTTCCGGGATTTTTCCTGATAGTTGATTTTCTGCACAAAAACTAGACACGAAGGTAATTCTGCTAAAAACAACGTCAGTCCGTGTTAGTTGCATCCAATTCACACAACTTTAGAGGAAAAACAATAGCAAAAGTGTTCGGGAAAGTGTCGAGGGGATAACCTCCGGATACCCCAACCAGACAAGAAATACGGCAGTCGGATCGCGTCCGGCTGACTAAGCGTAGACGGACGAGGCAAGTCAAGTCGGCTACCGCGAGGTAGCCGGATAGGAGAGAAGAGGTCGGCTACAACGAGGTAGCCGGACCAGCGAGAAGAAGTCGGCTACAGCAGCGTAGCCAGAACCAATCAAGAGGACAGGGCGACGTGCAGCATAGTGTGTGGTATGCCCCGGTACAACGACAAGACTGGCAACTACTCGGCCATACCAAAGACTTTGCGGGGTGACGCAGGAACAGTGGCCCGGTGCTGACGACGGCCTCACACGGCATTCATTGTGCCCACGACCACCATACCGCTCGTACTCTGATGTGACACAATTGTACCGGATACTGTAGATGACCAGCCGGCTGGGACCCACTTGTGGGGGCCACCAGTCGGATTGGCCAGTGAGACCGTTGCCTCTCTCCCTATATAAGGAGAGTCAAGGCCTCAGTAGAAAGGGTTGGTCTCAATGCATTTAAGGACGTAGCTAGAGAATACAGCTTGAGGAGCCTTGTAACCCATATATTGCTCATAGTTAGATCGGGAGGAGTAGGAGTTTTACCTCACCATGAGGGCTCCAAACCTGGGTACTTCCTACATCCAACTACGCTTGCTTGTATCCAATCCCGCCTGCGAACGCCGTCAATAGCTTCCTTGCTAGTCCCCACACCTCTATCTAACCTGCTTAGGTACTGTCGTTCCCAATACAACGACAGTTGGCGCCCACCGTGGGGTAGATGGCTTTGACCGGAGTCACGTTCCGCACGGGACCCCGCACTTCAGCCGGTGAGCGTGTGACTTCCGGCCTGGTGCTCACGCTCAGCAAGTTTGACTGCGTCATCGACAACGGTTCCTGCTTCGCCGGGACCACCTTCCCGGTGAACGGCTCCATCCTGCTCTTCGGCGACCTCCCCATCTACGTCGCCACCGTTCCGGAGCGTTTCCCTAGGGAGATCGTCTCTGTCACGGAGTTGCCGCATCCGAGCGGCAGCGCCTCCGTCGCCTCTTGTGGCGTCGAGGTCATGATGGCCGGCTCTAGTTCTCACCCCCTCCAGCCACGGGAGCGGGGCACGGACGAGGGCGGAACCTCCGCGCTGCCGCAGCCTCGGAATCCGGTGGAGGAAGCCATTGATCAGCTCCTGACGCCGGTTAACCTCAGGCACAACCCGGAGGAGGCAGAAGCCAACTTCGCCATGGAGAGACAGATTCTCCTCCAGGAGGCCATGGAGCTGGCGGCAACCCGCAAGCAACTCGAGATCACCCAGCGCGAGGACGACCGTGTGCACGGCTTCACTCCGGCTACCGTAGAGCCAAGCCGGCGTGGCCAGGTGTGATGTCGGGGAGGCGAGCTGGGCGGAAGGATGGAAAAGGAGGGGAACCGAATCCCGTGCCCGCCCTCATCCGGCCCACCTACAGCACGCCCATCAAGAACATGCGCGCGGTGCGAGCCCCAGCAGAAGAACTGCCCAACCTGGAGGGCGAGGAGTGAGCTCACCGGCACGCTTGGGTGCAGGAGCTCCTCCGGATCACAGACGAGCAGGCTGACGCCAACCGACAGATGCACGAGGACCCCAGCTACTCCAAGGGGAGCAAGCCACCCGCTAACAGCAAGGGCGCGCCTCGCGACACCCAGCATGCATCCTCCCCTCAGCTAGCTAAGGCCCGCAGCAAGCGTCGTGGCTCGGGCAGCAAGGGCCAGCCATGCCCGGAGCAAACGGTGAACAGCAACCCACCACCTCCCCCTCCCCCAACTAGAGCGCCAAGACCCGCCGGTTCCCGTCTCTCGGGTTGGGTGGGAGCGCCCAACCCGGATCGTCCGGATGCCCGTGACCGCATCGAGCTCCTCGCTCAAGCATGCGTTACGGAGGAAGAAGACTCCACTGGATCGGTTTGTTTCGGACCCCGCATCTAGAACGAGCCGTTTCCGGATAAGTTCACCCTACCCAGGGACACCCCCAAGTACGACAGCAGTATGAAGCCGGAAGATTGGCTAACCGACTATGCTACGGCAGTCGGTATCGCCCATGGGAACAAGCGCACAGCTATGCGGTACGTCCCCCTGATGCTAACTGGGTCGACAAGGACATGGCTCAATAGCCTTGCGCCCAACAACATCAATGCTTGGCCAGACTTCGAGAAGGTGTTCGTCTGCAACTTCAATGACACGTACAAGCGTCCGGGACGCTGACGTGACCTGGCCTTGTGCGTCCAGGGCAACCGCGAGACCGACCGCAAGTACCTCGCCAAGTGGACGGAGCTGCACAACAGTTGCGAGGGCATCCTGGAGAGCCAGGCCATCAGTTTCTTCATCGAGGGATGCTGAGAAGGCACCATGCTTCGCCACCGGCTACTGTGTGACGAGCCGAAAACCATGCCGGAGCTCATGACGGTAGCGGACCAGTACGCCACGGCAGATGCCGCCATGAAGAAACCCCTCCGAGTAGGCGCTGACGGGCGTGCACCTCCTATGGAGCCGGCTCGTGACCGCCCAAGCAATCCGGCTGGAGAAGCCGGATCCTCCAGACGCCACGGCAACGACAACTGGTTCCATGGAGACCGCCAGGCCAGACAACAGAAGCCTCGCTACCACGCGCAGCAGGTCAATGCTCTGGTGGGCGCCCGACGCGCCGGCTAACGATACGAGAAGGAAGAATCCCCGGCTCACCTTCGACCAAATGATCCTGCTCGACCCCTCCGACCCGACCAAGTTCGTCACCATCGGTGCCAACTTGGACAGCAAATAGGAAGGCGCGCTCGTCGACTTCCTCCGTGAGAATCGGGACATCTTTGCATGGTCACCCAAGGACATGCCAGGTGTACCGAGGGAGTTCGCCGAGCACTCACTTCATGTGTGGCCGGATGCCAAGCCGGTCAAGCAACCTCTGCGCCGGTTCGCACAGGAGAAGAGGAAGATTATCGGTGATGAGATCACCTGGCTCCTTGCAGCCAGGTTCATCATGGAAGTGTACCACCCGGACTAGCTGGCAAACCCAGTCCTGGTGTTGAAGAAGAACAACACCTGGCGCATGTGTATCGACTACACCAGCCTGGACAAGGCGTGCCCGAAAGATCCATTTGCACTGCCCCGTATTGATCAAGTCATCGATTCAACGGCCGGCTGCGATTTGTTGTCTTTTTTAGATTGCTATTCCGGTTACAATCAGATCCGGTTAAACCCGGCTGACCAGATTAAGACATCATTTATCACCCCCTATGGAGCTTTCTGCTATGTAACCATGCCTTTTGGTCTGAAGAATGCAGGTGCTACCTATCAGCGCTGCATGCAGAAGTGCTTGCACTCGCAGATAGGCCGAAACGTGCACGCCTATGTGGACGATGTGGTCATCAAGACCAAGGAGAAGCGCACCCTCCTCGAAGACCTGGGAGAGACATTTGGCAACCTCCGGCAGTACCAGATGGAGTTGAACCCAGAGGAATGCGTCTTTGGAGTTCCATCCGGCCAGGTACTCGGTTTCCTTGTATCGCAACGAGGGATCGAGGCGAATCCAGAAAAGATCGCGGCCATCGAGAGGATGCAGCCGCCCAAGAGCCTGCTTGGAGTCCAGAAGTTCACCGGATGCCTGGCCTCCCTCAGCCGTTTCGTCAGCCGGTTGTGGGAGAAGGCACTCCCGTTGTACCAGCTAATGAAGAAGACGGACAAGTTCTCCTAGACCTCGCAAGCCGACGCCGCCTTTACGACCTCAAGCACATGCTATCCACAGCGCCGGTTCTAGCCACGCCGGCTAGCAAGGAGCCGATGTTGCACTATATAGCAGCCATCATCTGGGTCGTCAGTGTCGTCCTAGTGGTGGACCGCCTTGAGGAAGGCAAGGCTCAGCCGGTTCAGAGGCCCGTCTACTACCTCAGCGAGGTTCTCTCCCTCTCCAAGCAGAACTACCCCCACTACCAGAAGATGTGTTATGGCGTGTACCTGGCCTAAAAGAACCTCAAGCACTACTTCCAGGAGCATCCGATTAAGGTCGTGTGCATGGCACCCCTTTCGGAAATCATCAACAACAAGGACGCCACTGGCCGAGTCGCCAAGTGGGCCATTGAGCTCGCCGCCTACTCCATCCAGTACAAGCCCCGGCTCACGATTAAGTCACAGGCACTAGCAGACTTCCTCGTCGACTGCGCCGAGACCCAATACCTCCCACCAGTTGCGGATTCGGACCATTGGAGGATGCACTTTGACGGATCGAAGATGCTCGGGGGCTTGGGCGCCGGAATCATGCTCACCTCGCCCAAAGGAGACCGGCTGGAGTATGTCCTGCAGATCCACTTCAAGGCCTCCAACAACGTAGCCAAATATGAGGCACTAGCGCACAGCCTCCGTCTAGCCAGAGAAATCAGTGTCAACCGGATCCTTTGCTTCGGCGATTTGGATCTGGTGGTGCAGCAGGTATTCGGAGAGTGGGATGCCCGCGGTGCAAATATGGCTCTCTACCGGTTCCACATACAGAAGCTCGGCGCTTGCTTCGACGGGTGTGAATTCCATCACATCCCTCGCACCAACAACGAGGCAGCCGATTCGCTCGCACGAATCGGATCCACCTGGCAGGCGATCCCGCCTGGGGTCTCCTTAGAGCACCTGCGCAAGCCCTCCATCAACCCGTCACCCGAGTCGGATTCCATCATATGGGTAGGGAGCGCTCCGGTTGACGGGGCGGCAGATACAGAGCCGACAGAACCTTCAAAGAAGAAGTCCCGCGCCAACTCCGGCAAGTCCGTACCCTCCGGCTCGCAAGACCCGGGGGCTGCCGACTCATCAAGTGGCTCGGGGGTTGCCGTCTCGGGTACCTCATCCGGACAACCCCCCGACGACCATCAACCGGAGAGTGGAAGCATCCTCGTCATCCAGGAAGTACCATCCTAGGCACAACCCTTCATGAACTACATCGCCAACGGGGAGCTTCCGGATGACGAGGTGGAGGCCAGGCAAATCCGGCGCCGCACGCAAACGTACACCATCATCAAGAAAGAGTTGTATAAGCGCAGCGTATCCGGCATCTTCCAAAGGTGTGTCGACGTGGACACAGGCTACCGGCTTCTCAAGGACATCCACCAGGGCGAGTGCGGGCACCACGCTTCGTCAAGGGCGATAGTCGCCAAGGTGTTTCTCCATGATTTCTATTGGCCCACCGCCCTCGAGGACGCCGAATAGCTAGTCCGCGCGTGCAATGGGTGCCAGTGCTTCGGGCAGCTCAGGCATATGCCGACTTCGGTGCTCAAGACCATATCGATCACCTGGCCCTTCGCTGTTTGGGGCCTCGACATGGTCGGTCCCTTCAAGCGGGCGCGCGTAGGCATGACCCATCTGCTGGTGGCGGCGGACAAATTTACAAAGTGGATCGAGGCCAAGCCCATCCGGAAACTGGACGGGGCGACAGTCGTCACCTTCTTCACCGACATCATCAACCAGTTCGGCTACCCCAATAGCATCATCACCGACAACAGCACGAACTTTGCCAAGGGGGCCTTCGCCCGGTTCTGCAGCAACAAGGGCATCCGACTAGACCTTGCCTCCGTCGCGCACCCACAGTCCAATGGGCAAGTCGAAAGGGCAAATGGCTTAGTACTAGCCGGCATCAAGACACGCCTCATCGAGCCTATGGAGCGGTTGCCCGGATGCTAGATCGAGGAGCTTCTGGCTCTTCTATGGAGCCTCCGCACCACGCCGAATAGATCAACCGGCTACACCCTGTTCTTCCTGGTCTACGGATCGAAAGCCCTCCTCTCCGTGGATATCGAGTTTGACTCTCCGCGCAAGCTCCTCTATGATGAAAAGGCCAACCAAGAGGCATGTGAAGATGGTGTGGACCTCCTCGAGGAGGCCCGCGAACTAGCATTGTCCAGATCGGCCATGTACCAGCAACGCTTACGCCACTACCATTCAGGCCGGATCCACCCCGTCACGTTCCGCGAGGGCGACCTGGTCCTCCGGCTGGTGCAGGACACGAAGGGCATGCACAAGCTGTCACCACCCTAGGAAGGTCCCTTCATCGTCAGCCGGGAGCTGCCCAACGACTCCTACTACCTCATCGACACGCAGCAGCCGCGCAAGAACAAGATGGACAAGTCAGACGAAGAGACCGAGCGTCCCTCGAATGCGGCCTTGATGCGCCCATTTTACACCTAGTCACCAGACAGTGTATGTATCCCACAAACCCTATGAATGAAAATGCAGACCCGTACGAGATGCTCGGGGGCTCCTTGCTAGAAATATGTATGCATATGTTTTCCGGTTCAGATTTTCCAGCTCCGGCAACCCCTACCCGGGGGCTTACCAGCTGGCCCGACCTGCTAAGTCAACAAACCGGTTGAGTAGTGTGCGACGATGTTAGAGGCCCACTCTTCGTCTCAGCTACAGACCGCAACCCGGCTGTCTGGCTAGCAAGAGCAAAAGCCCCAGGCATCCCACATGAAAAACTGGGAGGAGATGCGACAGATCGGGCGTCCCGGCCTCGCAACTAGCTTAAGATAATCCGGCTGCTAATCCGTTAGTACCGTGCAGAATGTACTGTCAGCTCCCTTCGATTCCGGCTGCAGACCGCAACTCGGCCGCCCGGCAAGGATGCAGCAAAAACAGCAGAGCACACGGGAAAATGACTAAGTGTCCAGAAAGGCACAAGATAGTTTTCAAAAAAATCCGCCTTCCGCCTACAGTTTAGTAGACTAACCTATTAACGAGTGAGAATGTATGTGTATGTATATATTTTTGTACAACTACTTCGAGTCAGAATTCAGGAAGAAAAGAAGAAGAAGATTCGAAGTCCTTGCCTTCATCAAGCGCTCCGAATCTTGGGGGCTACACCCACTGGGTGCGTCGCGCACCCCTAGTGGAATCTTGTAGTTTCTCGACCGGCTAAGGGCGTTTAGCCGGATATTTGGAGCCCAGGTGAGGGCAAGGGCGGGAGCAAGAGGAGAAGAAGATTCGAAGTACCTAGCTGCGCCAGCTACTCCAAATCTCGGGGGCTACACCTAGTGGGTGCGCTTGCGCGCCCCCACTGGAATGTTAGTTCCCCCGGCTGCGGGCGTTCAGCCAGTGGAAGCAACCGACTAAGATGCGTCTAATCGGATGATGCTAGAGGACTTAACAAAATAAAGAAGATTTGAAGTACCTAGCTACGCCAGCTACTCCGAATCTCGGGGGCTACACCCAGTGGGTGCGCTGACGCGCCCCCACTTGAATTGCAGTTCCCCGGGCTAAAGGCGTTTAGCCGAGCGAAGTTAGCCGGATAAAGTTAGTCGGCAAAATATTGAAAGGACATGCAAAAAGCACAAGTTGAAGGCAAACCAAATTAGTTCAGATTGATATTAAAAGGAAAGGGGAGACGAAGCTCCCATAAGTTTACCCGGCGCCAGAAGCAGCCGGTACAGACAGACAAGTTTCAAACAAGACAGAATAAACAAATACACCCGGCATCCCGGGGTGATAGCTAAATGGCGGGGCCCTTGCCGTGCGGAGCACCTTGGCTGGCAGTAGTCTCAGGCGGCGGAGGAGGCGTTGCGGTCGATCCGGTTCCGGCGTCGCCATCAGCCGACTGCGTCGAGGCTTCCGCATCCGGAGTGCGGACGGACTCCGAGTCGGCGAGCACCTCGTCGGGATCCACATAGTCAACAATCTTGATGGCGGAGGCCCGGAGCTCTGGATGGGCCTGGTGGAATGCGGCAAGGTCGGCGCCAGCGCGGAAACCTCCGTTGATCTTCTCGAGGCGGGCATCCTTGTACCACGAGAGCATGAGGGCCAAGGCCATCTCAACCCCGGCTCGCGCCACCAAGTCTCGCAGCCGGTCCACGGCAGCCAGCACCTCTCCCACCTTCACGTCTAGCTACGCCATCGTCTCCAGGATCGGAGCGTCTGGCCATAGGAAGGAGAAGATGGCCTGTGCCGCCTGGTGAAGCTTGGCAGCCTCCTCGTTGAGAAGGACGACGAGCTCCTCGGATGTCGGTTGCGCTCCCGTCCAGTTCTCCTGCAGCCGGTTGTAGGCCAGCAGGTCTATGCCGGGATAAAAGGCTGTTAGAAAAAAGAAAGTCAAATCCGGCTACCAGATCCGAAAAGACGGGAGGAGACGGAAAAGGGAGCTTACCCTTGGCCGTGTGCCTGACTTGCATCAGCTCTTCCACCAAGGCCTTCTCCTTCATCGCCCGCCGCTTGATTTCCTTCTCTTGGTCCTTGTTCTGGGCCTCGAGAAGGTTGAAGGCGTCGATCTGGCTGGCGAGCGAGGCGTCACGCTCCTTGACGGTGGCCTCCAGAGCATCCACCTTGGCGTGCCCATCCTTGTTCTGTAGCCGCAGCGTGGAGTTGGACTTGCTCAGCCGGTCGTTCGCCTTCTTCAAGCGATCGATCTCCCGCTGAGTGCACACAAGGATAGCTGCGACAAAACCGGCTATCATCAAAAAAAGGGATGGCTCCGAATGAAGCAAACTTACTCTGGGAGGTTCTGTTGGCAGCAGCAAGCTTCTGCTCCAAGGACCGACTCCCACCGGCTGCGGCCTTGAGCAGTCGGATCTCCTTCACCGCCAGCTCGAGGGTGGCAACGAGATCCGTCAGCGAGGCAGCAGAGGAGGCGTCGTCATCCACGACATTGGCAGCCAGCGACTCCTTCGACGCGACCACCGCCGTCTTCCATTCCTTCCCCGACTCATCCTCGGAGTTGTCGTCGCTGACAACCACGAGTTCTTTGCTGGTGGCCGCCCTCCGCGTCCCCGCAGAAGAGCCGTCCCCGCTCTGCGAGGTGGCCACAACCGTTTTCGGCTGGACCACCGTGGCCGACTGAGGTCCTCCCGTTCCGGCTGATGCAGGCGGTTCAGCTCGAGGCGGCGGCGGAGGTGGCGCCTTAGAGGAAGGAGGGGCGGAGGCAGACATGGGCGGCGCATGGGGCGGCGATCCAATCGGCGCTCGCGTAGGGCTCACAGCCCCAAAGGAGACCAACATGCTGAAACGACAGAAGGGAAGAAAAAGAGAAAGAAGCAAATGAGCCAAAGACAAAAGAAAGAAGCGGAAGATAGTAAGGGCGTCCGGAGAAGGACTTACCCCTGCACCACCGGGGGTGGCCCTTTCTTCTGGCCAAGACGGCTCGGGGGAAGGACGCCGGTCCGGCTCCTCTTAGGAGCCGGCTCCTCCGCAACAGGTCGTCTGGCGCTGGAACGGCTGGAGCCACTCCCGCTAGCGCCGGTCCGACTGGAGTCGCCGTCCGTCGCGCGCTGCCATGTTGCCTCGGGAGCCGGTGCGGCCTCTCCCTCCTCGTCGACCTCCGCGTGGGGATCGGCGGCCGGCTCGTCGTTCCGGCTGGCGAAGACGTCCCCGTCCCCGTCCGACTCCTCGGTAGACCGGCTAGCGCGCGGCTCGGGCAAGTCAGGCGTGAATGTCTAAAGAGGGGCATTGCCCTCCTCGCGAAGGATGCAGGGGAACATCTGCCGAATACAAAAGATTAGTCGGATAAAAAAGATAAGAAAATACAAAAGAAATTCCACCTAGAAGGACCTACCCGGGGCGCGCGGTTCTCACGGCTATAAGGAGCCAGCCTGAAGGTCCAGCCTTCCGGGAACCGCTCCTTGGTGATGGTCCACACCCACTCCTTTAGATTGTGGTAGCGGGGGTCGCGGCGAGACAGTCGGGTCGGGTCCAGCCGGCCAGAGTAGAAGCACATCTTATGCACTCACTGCTGCAGCGGCATCATCAACCTGGACATCCAACTAAGGGTGATGTCCAGGCCGGATAGACCGGTGGTGACGAGGGCGCGCATGCGGTGCAGCATCGCATCCGACTTCACCTTGTTGCCGTAGACCTTCAAGTCCCACTGTTGCCGGCTAGACTCCACGTCCTAGAACACCGGAAGGTTGATTCGGTCGATGGCGGTGAGGTTGCGCACGTAGAAGTACGACTGTTACCACAGCCGTACCGTGTTGTGCAGCCGAAACATGGGGTAGCAGGTCTGCGTGCGAGGATAGATGGAGGCGCCGCCGTAGACGACCAGCGGGCCCTTCATGAACTGGACCTGTGGCCGGACTCGGAAGAGCCGGCAGAAGAGCCTGGCTGGATCCCGAGGTAGCCTTCGCAGAAGCCCACGAAGTGCGCCAGCGTGCCAATGGCATTGGCGCCGAGGTGGTGGAGGAGGAGGTCGAAGAAGGCGAGGAAGGTGACGAAGAACGGGTGCACCGGCAGCGCGAACCCGCGGGCCAGGGGCGAGAGGAAGACCACCCGCTCCCCCTCCGCCGGATGTGGCGATACCTCCCCCGCTGGTGCGAGCCGCACCTCCACTTCCTCCTCCAACGGCAGGACGCGGGTGGCGTGGTACTTTTGGATGTGGTCCTCTGTGACAGAGGAGCCACACCATGCTCCGCGCTCGGCGGCCATTTCCGGTTCGCTGAGGGACGCGGCGGCAGATGAGTGGCAGTGGCCCGTACCGCCGCCGACGACAAACAGGTGGCGCGGTGGGCTACAGCAGCGATGGTGGCAAAGCGCGAAAGGCAGGAGCGCAAAGGAGAGGAAGGCAACTAGGAGCAGGGGAAACGAAGGGAGGAACTGCCCTCCTCCAGACACCCCTTTAAAGGCCCGGAAGGGCAACCGTCTGCAGCGCCACGCGGCGTCCATCGAGGCGATCCCCACCCCAACCGCCGCCCCAGATCTCATGTGCAGACGCGGGGCACGCAGAAGATCCCGGAGCGAGAACCGAAGTGCCAGGCAGCAGTTTCCCGAGGCGACGTGCGACGGGACGTTCCACTACCCGCTACAGAGCAATGATGGCGTGTGCGTGCGTGGCCGGCGTCAGCACTGACGTCACGGGTAGCGCAACCGCCAGGCATAGCCAGCCAAAAATTCAAAATGAAGAAGGAGCGCGCGCACATTTCACCTAAGGGCGAAATCCACGCGTGCTCGGGGGCTAGTGTCGGGGGGATGACCTCCGAATACCCCAACCAGACAAGAAATACGGTAGTCGGATCGCGTCCGGCTGACTAAGCGCAGACGGACGAGGCAACTCAAGCCGGCTACCGCGAGGTAACCGGACAGGCGAGAAGAGCCGGCTACAGCGAGGTAGCCGGACCAGCGAGAAGAAGCCAGCTAAAGCAGCGTAGCCGGAACCAATCAAGAGGACAGGGCAACGTGCGGCAAAGTGTGTGGTACGCCCTGGTACAGCGACAAGACTGGCAACTACTCGGCCATACCGAAGACTTTGCGGGGTGACGTGGGAATAGTGGCCCGGTGCTAACGACGGGCTCGCACGGCGTTCACTGTGCCTGAGACCACCATACGCTCGTACTCTGATGTGACACGGTTGTACCGGATACTGTAGATGACTAGCCGGCTGGGACCCACTTGTGGGGGCCACCAGTCAGATTGGCCAGTGAGACCGTTGCCTCTCTGCCTATATAAGGAGAGGCAAGGCCTCAATAAAAAGGGTTAGTCTCAGTGCATTTAAGGCAGTAGCTAGAGAATACAGCTCGAGGTTCCTTGTAGCCCGTATATCGCTCACAGTCAGATCGGCAGGAGTAGGAGTTTTACCTCACCACGAGGGCTCCGAACCTGGGTAATTCCTGCGTCCAGCTACGCTTGCTTGTATCCAATCCCGCCCGCGGACGTCGTCGATAGCTTCCCTGCTAGTCCCCACACCTCTATCTAACCTGCTTAGGTACTACCGTTCCCAATACAACGACAGAAAGTAGATACGTTTTGGACGTATCAACTCCCCCCCAAGCTTAGCTTATTGCTTGTCCTCAAGCAATTCAGTTGAAAACTGAGTGCGATAAAAGAAACTTTCACAAACACATTTGCTTCATATGATGTATATATTCTCAGCATGTGATCAACTACTTAGGCAATTCATAATAAAGAGTATGCAACTAAGTTTACTTAATAGTCATTGCAAGCTATGAAGAGATTCCAACTCAAAAATAATAAGTAGCATGAAACATAAACATAAGCAACATTACAATGCTCATAACAAGGTATGATAGAGTTGTATGTCGCTTGCCTTTGATTGTAGAGCATAAGTGTCAAGGCACCTCTGAAGTTCAAGTGAAGACTAGAAGTAAATATGTCAAAGTTTCAAGCATCAAAGTCATAACACAATTAATCAAGTTTTGAGACAAGTACATTACACTAAGAATGACAATTATGCTCTCAAGAAAGTGCTCATAGAACATGTGGTGACTCAACAAGGAAATGAAAAGGTTTTGAAAAGTTTGAAAGGCTTCCAAATGCTGAAAGTATGGTACTCATTAGCTTTGAGCTCTCATTGCACCTATCATAAGCATCTTTAAGTGGTTAAGGTGAAAGTGAGGTCCAATCAGAGTTATATGCTTGACAGACTATAAACTGGAAATCTCATGTCCCTTGAGTACGAGGGCCGCTCCTCATGCTACTCAACTTTAGTTACCGCTAAGTGATACATTGAAAATGTATCTTTAATCTTTGATGTTCCATGCTTGGTTTTATCTACATTCTTATGTTTTGTCCACACTTTGCAGTACTTTTCATATGATTTCTTGGACTAACCTATTAAAAAGAGCCACAGTGCCAGCTGCCTGTTTTCTGCTGTTTTTGGTTCCAGAAAAGTCAGAAAATGAATATTCTCGGAATTGGACGGGACAAAAGCCTAAGTCAGTTTTTCACCAAGGAGCACCTAGAGCCAGAATACGAGACGGAGAGGGGATGGGGCCCGGCCACACCACCTGGCCGTGCGGCCAGGCCTGGCCTGCGCCAGGGGGTGGTCTGGCCGCCCCAGGCACCCCCTCGGCCTCTCCTTCCGCCTATATATTGCCTCTGATACGGAAACCCTAAGAACCCAATCAAACATCCATGAAAAATTCTGTAGCTGCCATCATCTCCATCCCCAGATTGGGAGGGATCTGAAGCTCTTCCCAACACCCTGTCAGAGAGGGGAATTAACCCTGGAGGCCTTCTTCATCATCATGCAAGACTCCGGTGTGATGCGTGAGTAGTTCATCTCTAGACTACGGGTCCATGTAGTAGCTAGATGGCTGGTTCTTCTCCTTTGTGCTATCATGTTTAGATCTTGTGAGCTCCGTTCATGATCAAGATCATCTATTTGTAATTCTGCATGTTGTGTTTGCGGGGATCCGATGGATATTGAGATGCTATTTCAAATTGATTATTGATTCTATCATGTCTTTGTTATTTGTGATCTTGCATGCTTTCCGTTGTTAGTAGCTATCTTGGCCAAGTAGATGCTAGCAACTCCAAGAGTTAGTATTTATGCTCGATAGTGGGTTCATGCCTCTGGTAATCTGGGGAAGTGACAAAAATCTCTAAGGTACTAGATGTGATGTTGCTACTAGGGAGAAAACAGCAATCCTTTGTTCATAGAACAATCGTATTGTTTACTTTACACGCAATTCGTAATGCAATAATCTGTTGCTTGCAACTTAATAGTGGAGGGGGTTCGGATGATAACCTGAAGGTGGATTATTAGTCATAGATGCAGCTGGATGACGGTCTATGTATAATGTTGTAATGCCCAATCAAGTCTCAAAGGATTCAAGATGATTAGTATATGCTTGTATGTTTTCTCGATGTTTGTCAATTGCCCCACTGTAATTTGTTTACCCAGCATGTTATCTATCTTAAGGAGAGCCACCTCTAGTGAACTATGGATCCCGGTCCTTTCTTTTACATTGAATCTACAATCAACTATTTACTGCTTTGTGTTTACTTTCTACAAACTATTACTTCCTTCCATTCGATATGTTTAATCCTTTGTTTTCAGCACAACCGGTGAGATTGACAAACTCATCGCAAGTTGGGGACAAAGTTCTGTGGTTGTGTTGTGCGGGTCTCCACGTTGCTGCTGGCACCGGTAGTGCGCCCTGCCATCGTTCAGCTAGTTACACCTTTGGGGTGTTTCCTTGCTCCTACTGGATTGATAACCTTGGTTTCGTACTGAGGGAAAACTTGCTGTTGTGCTCGTCATACCTTCCTCTTTGGGTTCCGCAACGAGCTCGATATATTTTGGGCCATCAAGCATATTTTTTGGCGCCGTTTCCGGGGAGTCAAGGACATCTTCACCAAGGGAGTCCCTCATAACCAATCTCTTTACTTTGTATTTATGTTTTGTTTTGTTTCCTTTTGTTTTGTTTGCTTGTTTCTTTATCAAAAACACAAAAAAATTAGTTTTACAAGTTTGCTTTCTTTATCAAAAACAGAAAAAAAAAATCTTTCTATAGTTGTTACCCCTTCCTTAGCACACCATGTTGATCCCCAAATTCACCTTGAAAGAGCTTCTAATAGGTGGTCGTTCAATAATTGGAAAAGATAATATTGAAGAATTCTTTAATCATGTTAGTAAACATGAGGATATTGAGGATAGATCCCTTGTAGAACTTGCTCCAAACTATGAGATTGCTGCAGCTTCTTTAGTTCACATGTTGGAAGCTAGGTTTGTTAACCTTAACCCCTTAATGCAAGTAATGTTTCTTAAACTTAAAGAAATTGATGACCCCGAAAAGAGAGATTTTATCCTTGAAACTTTGCTTAAGGAGTTCTATGATGTTGCCAAGGAAGCTAGAAAAGTCTTTGAACGTTTCAATATGCTAGGATCATGTGTAGATGTTGTTGGTACACGAGAAAAGATGAGAAAAACTGAACTTAATGGGGAGGAAACTAAGATACCAATACCCTTTAAACTGGTAGCAATGCATGAAGCTGTAGAAAATAATCTTGATTGGATTGTTCCTGAAAACCCTTTTGATGAAAATAGTGAACCTAAGAGCAATAAGAGGGGATCCTCTAGAACTTATTTGGATGATATATCTTGCCTTGTTGAACATATTTCTGGTATTGATCTTAATGCTTCTTCATTTGAGAACACTTGATTCTTTCTTGCTTCATATGCCTAACTTAAAGGCGTTAAAGAAAAGTACTTATTGGGAGATAACCCAAAAGTTTTAGATGAGTCTTGGAAAGTTTTAGATGAACTTTTGGGAGATAACCCAAAATCTCTTTATCCTTTTTATTTGCTTTTTGTGCCAAGAGTAAACTCTAATGAGAGAGAAGTAATGATTGGGAAAGTTGCTGCCCCGGAACAGATTTCTGAGCTTCACCATAAAATTTTGTGTAAAATCTCTGTACATCCTTTTGAGGCGTGAATTTTTGTGCTTCTGCCCCAGGTTGTTATCTAACTTTCTTAGTTCAACACTTTTTGATTTGCGCAACATAAGGTCTTCAAAAAAAATCGTATTTACCTTCTGGTCTGTTTTGACAGATTTCTGCCATTTTCTGCATTTGCTTCTTGTTGGTTCCTTTTTGAGTTCTTTTGGGGAATTGAGATTTTTGAGGGAAGTGCTACAGTATCTTGTGTTTTAATGAAAGTTTTATTGGTGTTAAAACTGAACCTAAAGACTTATTATCTTGAGTGCACTAATGTTGCTAATAAAGATTGTGTGAAGTTTTGTATGAAGGAAAAATTTCAGGTGTATGGAAGGAACGAGTAATGAGATAAAGGATGGACTAAAGCTCAAGCTTGGGGATGCCACGTGTGTCACCCCAAGAAATATCCAAGAAGTACAAGCATCAAATCTTGGGGATGGGCATCCCCTTCTTCATTAATAAAAATCCCAGGTTTCTTCCAAACGCTTTATTTTTATTGTTTCATGCATAGTTGTGTTGTTCTTGGAGCGACTTATTTTTCGTTTTAGTTTTGGTTTTTCATTTGCTTTGTTTGCTTAGTTTTCTGAATAAATTGGTTGGACCCCCTCTTTCATACATTGGTTTCAAATAGTTTGATTTGGATTGGAAAAGAGTAGGAAAGTTCATGCTTATGTGGTAAAGAGAGCTTGTGTTGACTTTGGCCTATGCTTTGTCATGCCATGCTTGATATTGTTTTGGCTTTATGCTTAGTATTATTTGTTTTAGCTAACATGGTGGAAACCTGTAGCGTAACCATAATGAGTTGTCTATGAAGCATTCTTCTTATAAAAAAGAGTCCTATATTGAGAAAACCGAGAAAAAGAAAAAAAAGATTATGAAAAGAGGAAAGAGAGAAAAAAGCACCATATTCCCATGGTAAATAAGAAGATTGGTGAGATGCTCGTTGTCTGCTTGCCTTGTCATTTTGATATGGGGATTCTTCCGTATCATCAGGCAAGGGGTACCCCGTTGGCGGTTCTCTATGATACACATATACTTACAATGACTAGAACTTACCGGTGACTAAAATTTTGTAGCATGAGGAGCGGCCCTCGTATTCAAGGGACATGAGATTGCTAACTTATACTTCGTCAAGCATGTACACCATAGTTTGTTCACTTTAACCTTAATCACTTCAAGATGCTTATGATAGGGGCAATGAGAGCTGAAAGCTATATTACCATAATTTTTGGAAGCTCTTTATGAGACTGGAATCCCTACTTCCTTCTATGAAGGTCTTTCTTCCACTTATATATTGAGTCTCCACCTTCTACCTTTATGCACCTACTTTGAGAGCATAGTGGCCATTCTTAGTTCTATGTGCATTGTCCCAAGACTTGTTGATTGATGCATACCTTGATATTGCTTGTTTTAAACTGTTTGTATATAGTCACTTATGAACTTTGAAGGTGTCCTATGCATTTATATTCTATGAGGGACAAGCTGAATACTACAATGCTATGTTTTCTTTATGTGAAACAAACAAACGTCTTGCAAAGCATTGTTATTCATGAATCTTTTGTTTGTGCATTTTCATGTTGCAACATAGTTTCTTTGTCTTATTGCTAGAACTTTGTCTTTCCTGTTATGATGGAAGTATTATGATCCCAGCTTTGAATGTTTTGCAAATACTTTGATCAAGTTTATGATGGTGCATGTCACCTCAAATATTATTCTTTATTCTTATCACTTACCTACTCGAGGACGAGGAGGAGTTAAGCTTAGGGATGTTGATACATTGCAAATGTATCTATAATTTTTGGTGTTCCATGCTTGGTTTATCCACTTTCTTGTGTTTTCTCCACACTTTGGAGTACTTTTCATATGATTTCTTGGACTAACCTATTAACAAGACACACAGTGCCAGCTACCTGTTTTCTGCTATTTTTGTTTCTAGGAAAGTCAGAAAATGAATATTCTCGGAATTGGACGGGACAAGAGCCAAAGTCATTATTTTACCGGGGGACACCTGGAGCCAGAATACGAGACGGAGAAGGGCCAGAGGGTGGCCACACCAACTGGCCGCGCGGCCAGGCTTGGCCCGTGCCAACGGTGGTGTGGCCAGCCCAGGCACCCCCTCAGCCTCTCCTTCTGCCTATATATTGCCTATGATACGGAAAACCTAAGTACCCGATCAAAATTCCACGAAAGAGTCTATAGCC
Organism: Avena eriantha; assembly: GCA_910589775.1. Lineage (NCBI taxonomy): Eukaryota > Viridiplantae > Streptophyta > Magnoliopsida > Poales > Poaceae > Avena > Avena eriantha. The sequence goes on along the minus strand of OU342746.1, from coordinate 265,832,692 downwards.
GCCGTCATCTCCATCCCTAGACCGGGAGGGATCTGAAGCTCTTCCTGGCACCCTGTCGGAGAGGGGAATTCACCCTGGAGGCCTTCTTCATCATCATGCAAGCCTCCGGTGTGATGCGGAAGTAGTTCATCTCTGGACTACGGGTCCATGTAGTAGCTAGATGGCTGGTTCTCCTCCTTTGTGCTTTCATGTTTAGATCTTGTGAGCTTGTTCATGATCAAGATCATCTATTTATAATTCTGCATGTTGTGTTTGCGGGGATCCGATGGATATTGAGATGCTATTTCAGATTGATTGTTGATTCTATCATGTCTTTGTTATTTGTGATCTTGCATGCTTTCCATTGTTAGTAGCTATCTTGGCCAAGTAGATGCTAGCAACTCCAAGAGATAGTATTTATGCTCGATAGTGGGTTCATGCCTCTGGTAATCTAGGGAAGTGACAGAAATATCTAAGGTACTAGATGTGTTGTTGCTACTAGGGACAAAACACCAATCCTTTGTTCATAGAACAATCATATTGTTTACTTTACACGCAATTTGTAATGCAATAATCTGTTGCTTGCAACTTAATAGTGGAGGGGGTTCGGATGATAACCTGAAGGTGGATTATTAGTCATAGATGCAGTTGGATGACGGTCTATGTATAATGTTGTAATGCCCAATCAAGTCTCAAAGGAGTCAAGATGATTAGTATATGCTTGTATGCTTTCTCGATGTTTGTCAATTGCCCCGCTGTAATTTGTTCACCCAGCATGTTATCTATGTTAAGGAGAGCCACCTCTAGTGAACTATGGACCCCGGTCCTTTCTTTTACATTCAATCTACAATCAATTGTTTACTGCTTTATGTTTACTTTCTGCAAACTATTACTTCCTTCCATTCAATACGTTTAATCCTTTGTTTTCAGCAAAACCAGTGAGATTGACAACCTCATTGCAAGTTGGGACAGCATCTGTGGTTGTGTTGTGCAGGTCTCCACGTTGTTGCTGGCATCGATAGTGCGCCCTGCCATCGTTCAGCTAGCTACACCTTTGGGGTGTTTCCTTGCTCCTACTGGATTGATAACCTTGGTTTCGTACTGAGGGAAAACTTACTGCTATGCTCGTCATACCTTCCTCTTGGGGTTCCCCAACGAGCTCGATATATTTTGGGCCATCAGTCGTCCACGCGCCGATCAACACTACGTCACGAGACCACCATTGTCGCGTCACATCAAGTTCTTTGCAGAAGCACTCAAGAATTACATCATTGCCAGCACTGATGTCATGGGTGAGGAAGAGAAAAGCATTGGGTTTGGACAAAAATGACTCAAAAAATAATCATCACCTCCAAGATAAAAGGCCTGAGTTGAGTATTTCCTCTGATGAAGTAGATTTTTTAGCCTATGCTCGGATGCAAGCATCTGAACATAGCCTTAGGGGATACTCCCATCGAGAGCACTAGCCGCACACCTAATAAAAACAATTTTCTAGATACAATGATAGCATTTGTAATCAAGAACAGATAAGACCTAAGTCTGGTACCTCCTAAAATGAAGAAGATCTCCGAGCCTATGGTCTGGTACAAACACTCGAACATAGCCTCAGGTCTACTCCCACCGGGAGCGCTAGCCGCGCACCCGATAGAAAATAATTCCTCCAACGGATTCGACATAGAAGCAAAGACACAAGAAGAATAACTTTGAGCCTACGATCAGATGCAAGCACCCCGAATGTAGCCTCAGGGGCTACTCCCATCGAGAGCACTAGTCGCGCACCCGATAGAATAAACAAAAATCCTCCAACGGAGTCGATAGAAGAATATCTTCAATTGCAAAGAAAAAGGACAATGAGTCTATGCTTTGGATACACATACCCGAGCATAGCCTTATAGGTCACTCACATTGGGAGCGCTGATAGTGCACCCGATGAAAATGTCAACATCACTTTGAGAATGTGACAACTTTAGCAATTGCATCAGCCGAACAAGGCAGTCGATAAAAGCTTCCAGTTCTCAGACCACTTCCGCCGCGATAACATGTCTAAATTTCGTATTTACAACACAAAGGTAAGACCCTAGGATCCGTCTTATGGTCTTAGTAATCGCAAACGAATAGGCTCTGCTAGAAAGTTTCCATATCTAAGAATATAAGAGAGGGTAGAGCTAGATTTCTAGGTAAGTTCAGATTCTCATAGTCCACTAGATCATCTTCTTCCTCTAGCTCTCGATAGTAGTTAAGGAAACAGCTCAAGGAGCACTTGTACTGGGCATTCGGCCATGATATAGTAGATCCTTGCACGAGTAGGAGTGTTACCTCGCCATGAGGGCTTCAAACCTAGGTACATCAATGTGTTTGCAGTATCTGTGCCTAACCCATTGCGTGAGCCACCAATAGCATCCTGATTGTCCTCTCTCATGCCATCCTTGATGGCATTGCCATGTTCCACACTAGGACAGTTGGCGCCCATCGTGGGTTCTTTTACCCCGAGCCCCCACCCCGAGGAGAGGAGGTTATCAAGGACTTGGCCGAGCAACAGACGGTGCCGCCACTCGGAGGGATAGATAACGCATATAAAGGCTGGGAGGATCCAACAGGGCAGGTACCGTATTGTGAGTTTAGCCATAGAAACCCACTGTAAGCTAGAATGCATCTAGCAACCCGACGACTTTGTACTCTCCATCAATAAAGATCGGACAATAAGGACTAGATTTTCCTCTATGAGAGTTTGGACCTGGGTAAACCTTGTATCCTTTTTGTATGATAAGCTGACCAAATATTCAGTGCACTCCTTTTCCCTAAAATCCAAGTCCATAACAATGGCATTGCCAAGGTCACTGATACATTGCAAATGTATCTATAATTTTTGATGTTCCATGCTTGGTTTTATCAACTTTCTTGTGTTTTGTCCACACTTTGGAGTACTTTGAAGGGAATATGCCCGAGAGGAAATAATAAAGTGGTTATTATCTTATTCCATGTTTATGATAAATGTTTATTTTGCATGCTATAATTGTATTAATTGGAAACGTTAATACATGTGTGTTTAATAAACAAAATACAAAGTTCCTAGTAATGCCTCTCATATAAACTAGCTCATTGATTAACAAGATGATCAAGGTTTCCTGATCATGGACATTGGATGTTGTTAATAACGAGGTCACAACATTGGTGGAATGATGTGATGAACATTCATCTGAAGTATAGCATTACGATCAGAGTCATTATGTTTATATTGCTATAACATCATACGAAGTAATCTTAGTCCTTAGACCATGAGATCATGCTAATTGCTAACACTGGAAGAGTATCTTGATAACATCAAACGTCACACCGTAACAGGGTGACTATAAAGGTGGGTTCAGTGCTACGAAGGTGTTATGTTGAGGCTCATGGATCCAGAGTGGGATTTGTCCATCCCGATGAAGGATAGATATACTCTGGGCCCTCTCGGTGATATCACATTAAGATAGCTTGCAAGCAAGTGATGTGATCACTAGAATGTTATATCACGGGAATGAGAAAAGAGTGCATGTCGGTAACGAGATCAAACTAGGTATTTGGATACCGGTGATCGAATCTTGGACATCTATTATATCATGAGACAAAGGGATTTAGTTACTAGCGTTAAAGGTTCTCACGATCACAGAAGTCATCGTTGAATGTGTAGGAGTCAGTATGGATATCTAGGTCCCGCTTCTGATTATTGATCTGAGAGGGGTCTCGATCATGTCTGCATTATTCCCGAACCGTAGGGTGACACACTTAAGGGATACCGACACCATTTGGAGCAAATATGTTTCAGATAAAGATTTAAGAAAGCGATGGAATTATTTCAATAGACACCGAAACTGTTTCGGGTGAAATTGCTGAAATTGGTGATAAAAGAAAGGACCGGGGTCCATAGTTCACTAGTGGTGGCTCTCCTTAAGATAGATGACATGTTGGGTGAACAACTTATAGCGGGGCAATTGACAAACATCGAGAAAGCATACAAGCATATACTAAACATCTTGACTCCTTTGAGATTTGATTGGGCATTATAACATTATACATAGACCGTAATCCAACTGCATCTATGACTAATCATCCACCTTCAGGTTATCATCCGACCCCCCTCCACTATTAAGTTGCAAGTAACAGATAATTACATTACACATTGCGTGTAAAGTAAACAATACGATTGTTCTATGAACAAAGGATTGTTGTTTTCTCCCTAGTAGCAACAGCACATCTAGTACCTTAGAGATTTCTGTCACTTCCCCAGATTACTAGAGGCATGAACCCACTATCGAGCATAAATAGTAACTCTTGGAGTTGCTAGCATCTACTTGGCCAAGATAGCTACTAACAACAGAAAGCATGCAAGATCACAAATAGCAAAGACATGATAGAATCAATAATCAATCTGAAATAGCATCACAATATCCATCGGATCCCCGCAAACACAACATGTAGGATTACAAATAGATGATCTTGATCATGAACGGAGCTCACAAGTTCTAAACATGATAGCACAAAGGAGAAGAACCAGCCATCTAGCTACTACATGGACCCGTAGTCTAGAGATGAACTACTCACGCATCACACCAGAGGCTTGCATGATGATGAAGAAGGCCTCCAGGGTGAATTCTCCCCTCCGGCAGGGTGCCGGGAAGAGCTTCAGATCCCTCCCAATCTAGGGATGGAGATGACGGTGGCTACAGACTTTCGTGGAGTTTTGATTGGGTACTTAGGGTTTCTGTATCAGAGGCATCTTATAGGCAAAAGGGGAGGCCGAGGGGGTGTCTAGGGCAGCCAAACCACCCCCTGGCGCGGGCCAGGCTTGGCCGCGTGGCCAGGTGGTGTGGCGGCCCCCTGGCCCCTCTCCGTCTCATATTCTGGCTCCGTGTCCCCCTTAGTGAAAAACTGACTTTGGCTTTTGTCTCGTCCAATTTCGAGAATATTCATTTTCTGACTTTCCTGGAACCAAAAACTGTAGAAAACAGGCAACTGGCACTGTGGCATCTTGTTAATAGGTTAGTCCAAGAAAGTATATAAAAGGTACTCCAAAGTGTGGACAAAACATAAGAAAGTAGATAAAACCAAGCATGGAACATCAAAAATTATGGATACGTTAGCAATGTATCAACATCCCCAGGCTTAACTCCTGCTCATCCTCGAGTAGGTAAGTGATAAAAAGAAAGAATAATTTTTGAGGTGACATGCACCATCATAAACTTGATCAAAGTATTTGTAAAACATTGATAGTTGGTATCATAGTACTTCAACATAGCATGAAAGATAAAGTTCTAACAATAAGACATAGCAACTATGTTACAACATGAAAAAGCACAAACAAAAGATTCATGAATAAGAATACTTTGCAAGAAGTATGTTTGTTTCACATAAAGAAAACATAGCATAGTGGCATTCAGCTTGTCCCTCATAGAGTAGCAAACATAGATGCATAGGACACCTTCAAAGTTCATAAGAGTGACAAGATACAAATAGTTTAAGAACAAACAATATCAAAGTTATGCATCAATCAACAAGTCTTGGGACAATGCACATAGAACTACGAATGGCCACTATGCTCTCAAAGTAGGTGCATAAAGATAGAAGGTGGAGACTCAACATAAAATTAAAAGAAAGGCCTTCATAGAAGGAAGCAGGGATTCACGTTTCATAAAGAGCTTCCAAAAATTATGGTACTTATTAGCTTTCAGCTCTCATTGCCCCTATCATAAGCATCTTGAAGTGATTAAGGTTAAAGTGAACAAACTATGGAGTATATGCTTGACAAAGTATAAGTTGGAAATCTCATGTCCCTTGAATACGAGGGTCGCTCCTCATGCTACTCAAGTTTAGTTACCGGTAAGTTCTTGTCATAGTAAGTACATGTGTATCATAGAGAACCGCCAACGGGGTACCCCTTTCCCAATGATACGGAAGAATCCCCATATCAAAATGACAAGGCAAGCAGACAACGAGCATCTCAGCAATCTTCTTATTTACCATGGGAAACTGGTGCTTTTTTCTCTCTTTCCTCTTTTCTCATATCTTTTTTTCTTTTTCTCTTTTTTCTCAATATCTGACTCTTTTTTTATAAGAAGAATGCTTCATAGACAGCTCATTATGGTTACGCTGTAGGTTTCCACCATGACGGCATGGATTAGACCAGCGGCCCAGGCGTTTCTCTAACACACATACATAACTCCATGGACTTACAAGCTCCCCTTTCATTTCACACCGATGACATCCATAGACAAAAGAGCATGATATCAACTTGGTACAAAGTACAAGTGCAATGTTGAAAGTGTTCCCCATGACAGCATGGTTCTGCTAATCCCCAACATATAAGTGTAAGCATATACAACATAGACGACACAATGGTTCAAGTTTATTAAGGGCAACAAAAGTAAAGTGTGCCATCAAGTTCGTGAGAGCTTTAATCACTAGTTTTCTCGTAACAAGTTTAATTCGGAAGGTAGATAAAAATATGAATATACTTGGAATAGCAAATGCTAATAGGTAGGTATGGTGGACTCTTTGGAATAACTTGGTTTTAGGAGTTGGATGCATGAGTGGAACTCATACTTGATTATGGAGGCTAGCAAAAGACTGGGAGCGACCAACTAAGAGAGCAATAATGGCCATAATCATGTAGAGCAACAAAACATCATTAATCAAAGCATAAAGTGATACTACAAGTTGAAAACTAAAGGATCATAAAGGCTATGGTGACTTGGGATAGTCATAACATGGTGTAAGCATGCGCCAAGTCAACCCAAATAAAGCATCAAAGGATAATACCACAATATTATGCTTTAATATGCTAAAACAACGCATGATTCTTCCAAGGCACATTAAGCAATCTCATATGTTTATAACATTTCATGCTACAACAAAGATCACTAAGCGTAAAGCCAAAAAAATATCAAGCATGGCATGACAAAGCATAGGCCACAGTCAAAAACAAGCTCCTTTTACCACTTAAGCATGAACTTTTCCTACTCTTTTCCAATCCAAACCAAACTATTGGAAAACCAATGTATGAAAGAGGGGGTCCAACAAATTTATTCAGAAAACTAAGAAAACCAAGCAAACAAAAACCAAAAACAAAAACAAAGACGCTCCAAGAACAACACAACTGTGCATGAAACAATGAAAATGAAGTGTTTGGAAGAAACCTAGGATTTTTATTGATGAAGAAGGGGATGCCTTGGGCATCCCCAAGCTTTGACGCTTGTACCTCTTGAATATTTCTTGGGGCGACATGGGGTGGAATCCCCAAGCTTGAGCTTTAGTCCATTCTTCATCTCATTACATCATTCTCTCCATACACCTAAATTTTTTCCTTCATACAAAACTTCACACAATCTTTATTACCAACATTAGTGCACTCAAGATAATAAGTCTTTAGGTTCAGTTTCAACACCAATAAAACTTCCATTAAAACACAAGCTACTGAAGCACTTCCCTCAAAAATCTCAATTCCCCAAAATAACTCAAAAAGGAACCAACAAGAAGCAAATGCAAATAATGACAGAAATCTGTCAAAACAGACCACTAGGTAAAAACCAATTTTTTCGAAGACCTTCCGTTGTTCAAATCAAAAAGTGTTGAAAACTAACGAAAGTTAGATAAAAACCTGGGGTGGAAGCACAAAAATTCATGCCTCAAAACGACGTATAGAGATTTTACACGAATGTTTACGGTGAAGCACAGAAATCTGTTTCGGGACAGCAACTTTCCCAATCATTACTTCTATCTCATTAGAGGTTACTCTTGGCACAAAAAGCAAATAAAAAGGATAAGGAGAGGTTACTACTGAAGTAATAACTTCAAATACTCATCTAAAACTTTTGGGTTATCTCCCAATAAGTACTTTTCTTTAATGCCTTTAAGTTAGGCATAAGAAGCAAGAAAAATAATCAAGTGTTCTCAAATGAAGAAGCATTAAGAGAAAATTTTGTTTTCATAGGAGAGGCAAAATAAATCTTCTCTCTCTTCATAGGGAAGTGTTCTATACCTTTCTTGAGTGGGAGTTGATATTTAATGGTGCCTTCTTTCATATCAATAATGGCACCAACAGTTCTAAGAAAAGGTCTTCCCAAAGTAATAGGACAAGAAGCATTGCATTCAACATCCAAAATATAGAAATCAACAGGTACATAGGCATTGTTAACCATAATAAGAACATCATTAATACTCCCCATGAGTTTCTTTTTAGCATTATCATTAAGTCGGACATTCAAATAACAATCTTCCAATGGTCGCAAATCAAGCATACCATAAATCCTTCTAGGCATAATAGAAGCACTACTATCAAGATCACATAAAGCTTTGAAATCAAAATCATTCACTTTCATATTAATGATGGGTTCCCAACCATCTTCTTGTTTTATAGGAATAGAAGCTTTATGTTTCATCTTTTCTTCTTTAATTTTTATGAGAGCATCAGTAATGTATTTTGTAAAGGCCATATTCATAACACTAGCATTAGAACTTTTAGCAAGTTTTTGTAGGAACTTAATAACTTCAGAGATGTTGCAACCATCAAGATAAAAATCATAATTATCATCTAAAGTAGTAGAGCTATTACTAGTTTCAACACTAGTGGTAGTGATAGTAGAAACACTAATGTTTATAGTAATTTCATCTTCCCTTTCCCACTTAGCATGCAATTCAGCTAATAGTCTAACATTTTCATCAATTCTAACTTGTATGGCATTAGTAGCAGCAAAGGGGTTATCAATAGTTTCAGGTTTAGCATCCATTTTATTCAAAGAAGATTGAGCTTCAACCAATGATGCTATATTTCTTTCAGCATTTTTGAGAGTTTTTCCTCAATAGTTTTATTGAAAATAGTTTGTTTACTAATAAAATCTTTAAGCATAACTTCAAGTTCAGAGGGAGCACTCCTATTATTGTTGTAGGAATTTCCATAAGCATTACCATTATTGGGAAGATATGGCCTATAATTATTATTACCAAAATTATTCCTGTAGGCATTGTTGCTAAAATTGTTATTTCTTATAAAGTTCACATCAACTTGCTCTTCTTGAGAAACCAAAGAGGCTAAGGAAACATGATTTGGATCAATATGAGCCTTCCCATTAACAAGCATATACATAATAACATCAATTTTATCACTCAAGGAGGAGGTTTCTTCAACAGAATTTACCTTCTTACCTTGTGGACCTCTTTCGGTGTGTCATTCAGAATAGTTAACCATCATATTATCCAGAAGCTTTGTTGAAGTGCCCAAAGTAATGGTCATAAAGGTACCTCCAGCAGCAGAATCCAATAGATTTCTTGAAGAATACTTCAACCCTGTATAAAAGGTTTGGATAATCATCCAAGCAGTCAGTCCATGAGTGGGACAATTCTTTACCAAAGATTTCATTCTTTCCCAAGCTTGAGCAACATGTTCATTATCAGATTATTTAAACTTCATTATTTCACTTCTCATAGATATAATCTTAGCAGGAGGATAGTATTTTCCAATGAAAGAATATTTGCATTTAGTCCAAGAAACAATATTATTTCTAGTTAGGGATTGCAACCATTCTTTAGCTTTCCCTCTCAAAGAGAAAGGAAACAATTTAAGCTTAATAATATATCCATCTATATCCCTATGCTTTTGCATCTCACAAAGTTCAACAAAGTTATTTAGATGAGTAGCAGCATCTTCATTACCAATACTAGAAAATTGTTCTCTCATAACAAGATTGAGTAAAGCAGGTTTAATTTCAAAGAAAGTAGCTTCAGGAACAGGTGGAGCAGTAGGTGTGCACATGAAATCATTGTTGTTGGTGCTAATGAAGTCACACAACTTAGTGTTTTCAAGAGTAGTCATTTTTTGTGTTTTTAATAAAGAAAGCAAACTAGTAAAACTATTTTTTGTGTTTTTGATAAAGAAACAAGCAAACAAAGCAAAAATAAACTAAGCAAAACAAAAAAACAAAGTAAAGAGATTGGTTATGAGGGACTCCCCTTGTGAAGATGTCCTTGACTCCCCGGCAACGGTGCCAGAAAAATACTTTTGATGGCGCGTGGTTGATGTGGGAGCTTATTCTTCTTCACTCCCCGGCAACGGCGCCAGAAAAAGTCCTTGATGCCCCAAAATATATCGAGCTCATTGGGGAACCCCAAGAGGAAGGTATGATGAGCACAGCAGCAAGTTTTCCCTCAGTTATGAAACCAAGGTTTATCAAACCAGTAGGAGCAAGGAAACACCTCCAAGGTGTTGCTAGCTGAGCTTTGGCATGGCGCACTACCGGTGCTAGAAGCAACGTGGAAACCTACACAACACAACCACAGAACTTTGCCCCCAACTTACAGTGATGTTGTCCATCTCACCGTTTTGCTGAAAACAAAGGATTAAACGTATTGTGTGGAAGAAAGTAATAGTTTGCAGAAAGTAAACAGAAAGCAGTAAACAATTGTAGATTGATGATAAAAGAAAGGACCGGGATCCATAGTTCACTAGTGGTGGCTCTCCTTAAGATGGATGACATGTTGGGTGAACAAATTATAGCGGGGCAATTGACAAACATCGAGAAAGCATACAAGCATATACTAAACATCTTGACTCCTTTGAGATTTGATTGGGCATTACAACATTATACATAGACCGTAATCCAACTGCATCTATGACTAATAATCCACCTTCAGGGTATCATCCGAACCCCCTCCAGTATTAAGTTGCAAGCAACAGATAATTGCATTACGCATTGCGTGTAAACTAAACAATATGATTGTTCTATGAACAAAGGATTGTTGTTTTCTCCCTAGTAGCAATAGCACATCTAGTACCTTAGAGATTTCTATCACTTCCCTAGATTACTAGAGGCATGAACCCACTATCGAGCATAAATACTAACTCCTGGAGTTGCTAGCATCTACTTGGCCAAGATAGCTACTAACAATGGAAAGCATGCAAGATCACAAATAACAAAGACATGATAGAATCAATAATCAATCTGAAATAGCATCTCAATATCCATCAGATCCCCATAAACACAACATGTATGATTACAAATAGATGACCTTGATCATGAACGGAGCTCACAAGATCTAAACATGATAGCACAAAGGATAAGGACCAGCCATCTATCTACTACATGGACCCGTAGTCCAGAGATGAACTACTCACGCATCACACCGGAGACTTGCATGATGATGAAGAAGGCCTCTAGGGTGAATTCTCCCCTCCGGCAGGGTGCCCGGAAGAGCTTCAGATCCCTCCCGATCTAGGGATGGAGATGACGGCGGCTACAGACTCTTTCTTAGAATTTTGATCGGGTCCTTAGGGTTTCTATATCGGAGGCATCTTATAGGCAAAAGGGGAGGCCGAGGGGGTGCCCTAGGCGGCCACAACACCCCCTGGCGCGGGTCAGGCCTGGCCACGCGGCCAGGTGGTGTGGCGGCCCTCTGGCCCCTCACCGTATCCTATTCTGGATCCGTGTCCCCCTCGGTGAAAAGCTGACTTTGGCTTTTGTCCCGTCCAATTCCGAGAATATTCATTTTCTAACTTTTCTGAAACCAAAAATAGCAAAAAATAGGCAACTGGCACTATGGCATATTGTTAATAGGTTAGTCCAAGAAAGTATATAAAAAGTACTCCAAAGTGTGGACAAAACATAAGAAAGTAGATAAAACCAAGCATGGAACATCAAAAATTATGGATATGTTAAAAACGTATCAACTCCTCCAATTTCAATGCCACTAGTGTCACACTCTATTTCAAAAAAATCGTGAAATCCGGTAAAGCAAGGAGCGGTGCTTGGGTGAGCCTCTTTTTGAGCTCATCAAAAGCCATTTGTTGTGCTTTCCCCACACGAACGTGACATTATTTTTGGTCAATTCATTGAGAGGGCAAGTAATGGCAGAGAAATCTTTCACAAAACGATGATAGAAACCGGCTAATGATAACCCGTGAAAACTTCAGAGTTCGCTCACATTTTTGGGAATAGGCCAATCTCGTATGTCTTTAACTTTAGAATCATCCACTTCAATACCATTCGAAGAGGCAACAAAACCAAGAAAAAACAACCTGTCTTTATCAAAAGAGTACTTGGGGAGGTTAGCATAGAGCTTTTCATTCCGAAGAATTTGTAATACCTCTTTAACATGATTAATGTATTCCTCAAGCGATTTGCTATATGCAAGGATGCCATCAAAGTAAACCACAACATTCTTGCCAATGAGGGATCTCAAAATATGATTCATAAGACGAATAAAGGTGGATGTGGCATTAGATAAGCCAAAGGGCATCACTAACCATTCATAGAGACCGAGTTTGGTCTTGAAGGTGGTTTTCCACTCATCACCCATGGTCATGTGCATTTGATCGTAACCACTACGAAGATCTATATTAGAGAAGATCGTGGATCCACTCAACTCCTCAAGCATGTCATCGAGATGTGGTATGGGATGTCGATAACGCACGGTAATAGAATTGATAAGAAGACACCGAGAGATGGCTTGCTGAGAATGAAGCTCAAGGATGGTCTGGGATGCTTGGTACAATCGACTGTATGCAATGGAGATGGAAGAATAGAAGGGTCAATACAAAGGCCACTGCAAATATGCAACAATAATTTGTTGAGGTAGTTGCATCGAATGACCTATGGATATGGCATTCATTCTTTGGATTTACTATCTCTCTTAATGATCTCAATGTGGTGTCGAGGTTACCACTATTCGCAAGGCTTACCTAGGATGAAGCTCCTCCTTGCAACTATCAGGTCAACGACCATGAATACACAATGGGGTACTATCTTGTTGATGGGATCTATCCTCCATGTCCCATATTTGTGAAGACAATCAGGTGACATCTTATTAATAGCCCCATGAAATTACACTTCGCAATAGTGCAAGAAGCACAAAGGGAAAGATGTGGAGAGAGCCTTCGGTGTGCTTCAGAAGCGCTTTGCCATTGTTCGTGGACTTGTCGGTTATTGGAAACCGCGGACACTATGGCAGATAATGACATGTTGCATCATTTTGCATAACATGATCATTGAAGGTGAGAGAGACATGCCATAGAACTTTAGGTACATGTCGACTGGAGACCTTGTTGAGCCTGAGTATGATCCCAAACATGATCCACGAGTTCCTTGAAATGCAACAAAAATCAAGAACAAGGATACACACAACAAGCTACAAGATGATCTTGTTGCGCATCACTAACGTCTCCACGACGAGTAGTTTTATATTTTTTCACTTGTTCGATTTAAAACAATTTATGACTTTCATTAATTCGGTTTGTAATAATGAATGATTTGATTTATTATATTTAATTTGGTTTGTAATATTTATACTTTGGTTCAAATGGTTTTACTTGCAAAAAATAGAATTTTAGTCCAAGTTATCGGGGATCGGATCTGCGGCACTAAATTTAGAGGACCAAATATGAAAAGTTAAACTTTGTACTCTAAGTTTTTGTACTTTGGCTAGAGATGCTCTTGTGATAGTGAACTGTCGTGTGCCAAGCTTCTCTCACACGTTGCAGTTTTAGATGGCCAACCACATGCACTAGGTGTGTAGGCTGCCACCATTGTGAGGAAGAGGGGGAGAGTCAAGAGTTCAAAGTGTTCATGCCCCCAACGGGGTTCCATGATAAACCTGATGGCATAGACCGTGTACATGCCAAGTTGGATGCAAAAAACTAGTCCAGGTCAAGGAGGTTGTTGCGCACCTTGCATGGCCAGTCTGATCTACCTTGGCTTTGCATGGGAGACTTCAACGAAATATTTTTTGCTCATGAGAAGTAAGGTGGAAGGCCCAAGCCTTGGGATGCATGGAGGCATTCAGGAAAGCTTTGGAAGACACAAATCTGCAAGATCTTGGCTTTATAGGGGATGTATTCACTTGGAGAAACAATTGGCATACAGCTGATGGGTATATTCGCGAACGACTTAATCGTGCGCTGGCGAATGTCGAGTGGAGGTGTATGTTCCCGTTGTACAAAATAATGAATGGGGACCCACGCAACTCAGACCGTCGACCGACCATGACAGTTTTGAACGATCAAGCTATTCCACAATGTAGATCAGGCATGGAACCAACTTTTCGTTTTGAGGCGGCATGGTTGCAGGAAGAGTGTGTTGAGGTGGTAGAAGGAGCTTGGAATTCAGCTTTTGAGGAGGTGACTATTCGGTGGCCGAAGCGGTGGAGAGGGTGGGAAGAAAGCTGTGTTTGTGGGATAAGGAAGTTTTGTGTGAGCTTAAGAATCGCATAAAGAAGACAAAGAAAGCCTTAGAAAGCTGCCAGAAAGGTGCAATTGACCAACAAAATGTGTCCCATGAGCTTATGCTCCGGTTTAAATTGAGTAGGTTGGAGGATCAACACAACACTTTTTGGAAGCAGAGGGCACATGCAAATTGGTTGAAATATGGTGATCACAATACGGGTTACTTTCATGCCTTTGCGTCTGAACGGAGGAAGACAAACTGGATTAAAAGGGTGAAGAGGGAGGGGGAGTTGTGGAGTGGGAGGAAGAGATAGGAGCTTATATTACTAATCACTATAAAAGTTTGTTTATGTCTTTTGTAGGTGCTTTAAATGATGATCTCCTTCGTCACATATCCCCCTTCGGTGACAGAGGAAATGAACACGTCTTTAACTTATGTGTTCACCGAAGCTGAAATCAAAGAGGCCTTGGATTCGATTGGGGATCTTAAGGCGCCTGGTCCAGATGGGATGCCAACAATCTTTTACAAAAAATTCTGGCACATGCTCGTCCCTAAAATCCAACAAGAAGTGATTGAAGTGTTGAATGGAGGAGCAATGTCGATTGGGTGGAATATCACAACGATTGTGTTGATACCAAAAGTGAAATCCCCGAAGAGAGTTATCGAGTTCCGTCCTATCAATCTCTGCAATGTGTTGTACAAGATAATATCCAAAGTCCTTGAAAACCGACTGAAGATAATTTTGCCACACATCATCGCCCCAACATAGTAAGCTTTCGTGCCAGGGCGCATAATCATAGATAATGTCCTACTAGCCTATGAGATTATGCACATGATGCATCGTAGGAAGGGTGGATGAGACGGTTTGGTTGCAGTCAAATTGGATATGAGCAAGGCGTATAACGAGGTCGAATGTTTTTTTGGAAGGCATGATGATCAAAATGGGGTTTGCAGCATCTTGGGTGGAGTTATTCATGGAATGTGTTAAAACAGATCCATACCGAGTTAAGGTAAATAGAAACCTTATGGACCCTTTTGAGCCAGAAAGGGGCTTGCGACAAGGAGATCCGCGGTCACCGTACCTCTTCATCCTGTGTGCGGAAGGGCTTTCGGTTCTGCTCCAAAAATCGAATGAGGATGGTTCAATTGAAGGCATCAGATTATGCCAAATTGCACCTCGAATTAACCATCTTTTTTTCTGATGACTCTTTGATTATAATGAAAGCTAATGTTGAGAGTGTTGAATGTCTGAAGCAAGTGCTAGCTTTATACGAGTCACAGTCAGGCCAGATGATCAACGCGATGAAATCATCAGCCATGTTTAGTAAAGGAACATCGCGAGGAGCAAAGCAAGTTTTTCTGAGTGCACTAGGTATCTCGAGGGAGTCTCGGAACAAACGCTACCTTGGCCTACCAGTTCACATAGGTGCATCAAGGACAAAAGAATTTGCATATCTTTTGGAGAGGGTCTGGCAGTGCATACAAGGTTGGAAGGATAAGCTATTGTCGAAGGCGAGCAAGGAAATCTTAATAAAACCCATTGCCCAAGCAATTCAAACCTATGACATGTCGTGTTTTGATTTGACAAAAGCTCTGTGCGATGAGATTAGTGCTATGATATGCCGCTACTGGTGGAGTCAACATGATGACAAGAGAAGATGTCATTGGGTCAGTTCAGAAAATATGTCAAAATCCAAACAAGAGGGGGGCATGGGGTTCAGAGACCTACATGTGTTCAATCTTGCTATGCTCGGGAGGTAGAGTTGGAGACTTCTACGAAACCCTGACTCCCTATGTTTTGATGTTCTAAAAGCGATGTATTTCCCGGACACTTCGATTTTGGATGCCAAAGCCAAACCAGCTATGTCCTATACATGGCGCAACATCCTTCGAGGGTTGGAATTACTGAAAGAGGGAGTAATCTGGCGAGTGGGTTCAGGAGAGCATGTTGACGTTTGGAAAGATCCATCGATCCCTAGGGGTTCAACACGTAGACCTAGAACACATGATGTTCCGGATGAGGAACTGAAAGTGGCTGATTTGCTTGATCCAATCACGAACCAGTAGGATGCGGAGGTTCTATGTGGCCTGTTCTGCGAGGATGATGTGAAAGATATTCTATCTATTCCGGTACGAGGAGGAACTGAGGATAGTGTTGCTTGGCATCCAGATGAAAAAAGATGTTTTCTCGGTTAAATCGGCGTATCATTTGGGCATGTGGCTGAAGGAAAATAAATTGGGAAGGGTGTCTGAGTCGTCGAGTGTTCCAGTTGAACGTCTAGAGTATTAAGCTACCCGGGAAGATCAAGATTTTTCTTTGGAGGTTCGCACAAAATAGTCTGCCAACAAGTATGAATATTCAGCGATAAAGGGTAGAATTAGACACAAGATGTCCAATGTACTATCAGCTAAACGAAGATGGAGGGCATTTATTTCTGAAGTGCAAAAAAGATAAGCATGTATGGAGAGAATTGCAATTGGAGGATGTTTGTATGAGCCTTCTAGATACACCATCGTCAAAACTGTTGCTGGAACAAGTACTATTACTACCATCTGAAAGAAGGGATTTGGTCCTTATTCTTCTATGGGATTGGTGGATGACCAGGAACAAGTGAAATGCTAGAGAGCTAAAAAGAACGACACAACAAGTGTACAATATTGTACAAAGACACATGACGGAGTTTGTGAAAGATGTAGGGATGACAGAGTGTACTGGCACGGATTAATCCTGAACCAAGTCCAAGTTCAAAGTGGCCGAAGCCGAAGGATAATTTCACAAAAGTCAATTTTGATGCAACCTTGATTCAGTCCACATGTGCGGGAGCTTGGGGTTTTGTGGCGAGAACAAATGCAGGAAATTTTATAGCAGCAACAGGCGAACTGAGACACCCGTGGGACGCTCTGCAAGTGGAAGCTGAAGCTTGTGTAGCTGCAACGGAAGGCGTGGCGGCCCTAGGATTTCAGAGGGTAATTTTTAGTCTGATTGTAAGACTTGGTAAATGGTTAACTCAGGTAGCCATGAGTTATCAGAGATTGGTGTCCTCATCAGGGATGCGAGGAGCATATGCATAGGTTCCCTAGAATCTTTCGAGTTTAGTTTCTGCCCACGTTTATGTAAAAATGTAGCTCATGTGCTTGCTCATTTTGGCGTCACGACAGAGGATGATTGTGTTGGTTGGGCTGATGTTGCCCCTCCTATTGTATCAGATTTGGTGGCCAGCGAATTAGCCTATGGTTAATGGAACGTCATTTCCCCCTAAAAAAACAAGGTCAGCGCTTCACGTCAAATGTGGACTCAACAAGCAAAGAATTGTGGGGCAAAAACGTACTACATATATTGGTTCTTACGAAAAATAATTAGTAAAATTTGGATTTCTTTTTTAAAACTTTAGAAGATAACTATAGTCAAAGTCTGGACTTTAATACTTTAGTCTACCTACTACAAAAAGGTTGCTTACAAAAATGTTGTGGTACTCGGAGAAAAAAGAGCGGAAAGTGTTTTTTTGGCTCCTGAGCACTAGTGCTCTCTTCAGTTTGAAAAATAAATAAATATTAGTTTATAAATAATTCTGAATGTAGTCAATGTTGTTTCCCACAAACATGCAAAATCTCAACACAAAATTCTTTATATTATAGGTTATATAAAAATGACAAATTGTAATAAAGTTTGGAGATTTGAAAATGCATGCAGAGATCTACAATTTTATCATTTATGTGTGGCTCTAGAAACAAAGTATTTAAAATTGATATTTTACACATTTTTGAGAAAAATCATTGGCAACATATGGATTTTTTTTAATTTTTCTAAAACTTATAAATCCCAGGAGCACTGGTGCTCGGGAGAAAGAAAAAAAAGCTCTACTCTTATAGCGGATGAAAGTCAAGGATCGTTGTCATTTTCCTAGTGGGCAGGAAAGAAGAGTAACTCCCTTAATCAACAGCTATCTTGATCAGACGTCACTGAGAATCCTGACCACTCCGATGTTTTCAAATCGTGATGGCTCCAGCCATGAAAAAAAGGATAAAATAGTCGCGATGGCTACCGCAGAATACATAAATATGGAGACAGAGACGCGTACAATTATGTCACACGTATAAGCAAAGGATTACGTGAAAGCAGCAGGAAGTAAGATTGGGCTTTCTCCATGTACCACCTGTCCTCTCCTGTGCGCAGGTTCTGAAATCGTAAATCGGAATACCTCTTTTATGGTCGAAAGCTGTTTGAGATGGCAGCACCGCGCCTGGCCGGTGAGGAAGCATCGTACGAACCTTCCTCCCCTCCGAAAGCATCTTCCATTGTCATCCTGAGTTACGGTACCTTTTTTTCTTCTTTGCGAAAATAGAGTTACAGTACTACTCCGATGGAGTACGTTTTATTTTCCTTTTGCTTCCAATATACTCCCTCTAAAATATAAACTATTTTACCTTTATGAAAAAAAGTGTATCTAGATCTTTTTATTGTGTAGATTTACTCTAAACCTACATAAACCTACACGCTAAAAATGGTTTAGATATACTTCTTCACAAAGCTAAAATATCTTATATTTTAAAACGGGGGAGTAGTTTCCACGAGTATATTTTAAAATGGTCTAGATTAGCTTGGCGCTCTGCCCTGCTTGCTTCTCTGTCTGCGATGAGATTCTGCAGGATCTGCAGCATTGGGTCTTGCAACGAGTTGCTCCCTCCTCGGTTCTTACGAGTCATCTGAAGATTGAGATAGATAAAGGGGTAAGAAGGAAAGTTTTAAGGTTCATGGTTTTGGTTTCAAAGCTAAAACTTTGAGTTTGACTCAGTTTTTGCAACTAACTCTATTTCATTCATTCAAGCAAAGCACATGATACAAACACACACACACACACCACAACAACAACAAAGGAAAACAGATGGTTTTAAGAACCATTATGCAAGCTACGATATAGTGAGACCGATACATCTCATGCTAGGACAGTGCTCTAGTGCATCTACTCATCGTCGGTGAAGTCGGAGTCCTCATCGTCAGTGTAGAAGTCAACAATATCCTCCTTCAGAAAGTCATCATCATTGCTGAGTTAAGAATCCATGTCTCCCTGGATGTCTTCACCCTCCTCTTCTTCCTTCTTTGCTGCAAGCTGAGCTTCTTGCTCCTTGACGGTCTTCTCGAGATCGGCTACCTTCTTGCGAAGACGGGCGATGATGCGATCCTTCTTTTCGCGCTGGAGACGAAGAGACTGACGGTCCTTGATAAGCAGTGAGAAAGTATGGGCCTTCTGGTCGGCAATGGCATGGTTGTGGTTGGCAAACTCCCTAGCATTGTCCAATTCCTTCTGGCGATCGTACAGCAGGAAGTCAAGGTTCTCCACTTGACGCTTCAACTCCGGGTGACTTGGCATCTCCATCAGCATTCCCATGAAGTCACATCTTGCATAGTGAGCAAAACGGGTTTCTTGGATTTGGTTGACACTGAGGGCACATAGACGTGCGAGAGCTTCATGCATTTCCCTGGCTAATCCATCTAGCCAGTTGTTCTCCCTTACAGAGAACTGGATTCTCCCGGACATTGATGCTTCTATGCTTCCTCGAAGATCAGCGGTGACCAGCCACTGTAAATCTCCTCCTGGGGGTCCTGGAAGTTGAGCTCCAAGAAACTTCGGATGTGGGCGTCCCAATAACTCAGACAGTGAATCCAGACCCCTCTCGAAGATCAGCTCTACAAGAATTAAGGATGGGGAAGTTAGTGAAGTGATCAAGTCTGTTAAATTTTAGGTAGTAATATAAAAATTGGAGGGACATGAATTTTTGAGAAAGAATGAATTTCCAAAGGTAAGAGAGGAAATAGTTTTTCATAAATACTCACTTTGGTTTTGAAATTAAGTTTTTGTTCGGACGTCCATTCTAACTAGGGTCTCCTATGGTCAGGATGGCTCTGATACCAACTTGTCAACACCCGGATTTTTAATCCCAGATGCCTGTTATGCCATACATCGCAATCCCAGGATTACCATTTTTGCAAGACATAACAGATCGGATATCACAGTACATCATCCATTACAAACCATAAATAAGGTCTTACACAAATATAAAGGATCTCATGATCCAGTCTTAGTACAATCAAGCAGCGAAATAAATAGCGTAGCGGTGGGGTCCATCTTTAGTGGCACATGCAATGCTGACGAAGGCATATAGTCCTAGTTATCATAGCCGTCCTTCTATCCTTCATCTTGTTAGTTTCCTTCATAGTCTGGCCATAGGAATAGCCAGGGACAAAAGCCATGAGTACTCTTTAAGTACTCGCAAACTACCACTAACAAGTAAGGTAATTCTAGTGGGATAACTAACTCTATGTTTATTTGTAAAGTTAAGTTTGAAACCTAAGCTGAGTTCAGAAACAAAGAAAGATAAAATAAAGTTCTAGAATCACTTAAGCTGGGAAGCTAGTGTCATAGTCACAACCCTGTTGTGGTCAAGTCAAGATTCATCATTCATTTCATAATTCATTTTGAAAACACCTGACAACGAAACAGTATGGCCACTCCAATTGTCCATAACCGCGGACGCGGCTATTCAAATAGTTTGACACTCTGTAGAGGTGGTACACTTTCACCACAAGATTTGATATATTTGTCAGGGATAACCCTGAATCATCATATTTAGTATGCAGATAATCAAACATAACCTTTCCTTTACACACTCTAGTATAAGCACCTCTCCTATGAGCATGGCCTCCCAACCATGACCATCTGTCATCTTGGGCACTGCATAGGTGGAAAACATTGAGAGGTAGCCTCAGCTCAAACCTCTCCCGCGAGGGAACTAATACTAATGCATATAAACTTCTAGCTAAGCCTTACCCAATTCTGGTACTATGGTTGTACGGTAAAATTGGAATGGTATCGCATCCAAATCCAACCATCAGTTTTGTAAAAGGGTTAAGGCTCATGCCTCAATATTTTCATCATTATAAACCATTTGTTTTTCTCAACACATGTCAAAACATCTCAATAGAATGACTCATCATTCCAAGGTTTTCATAATTCATTTTCACCAAGTGTTCCCATCTAAAGTGACTCAAGTTTTGATCTAGCTCTAAGCTACCAAGTTAAGAGTGTTCACTAAGGTGGGGATGCTAAGATCAATCTCATGCCATAGAATGACATCTAAGGTTATCTAGATAGGTCACGTTTTATACTTTTTATGCTACCTTCAAAAACAAGTAAAGGACTTTGGTAGTAAGAAAGTAAAGCTTGAAATTAAATCTTGGACTAGGTATAAATCCAAATGGTATCACCAAAGGATGCCTAATGCCTTTGCTTAGGTTATCTATCTTGCAAGGGTTAGCTTACATTATTAATGATGGCTTGCCTTGGTTGGTGCAGTGGTTGAAGTTTTCTTCCTCCTTCTCTTGGTAGAACTCCTCCTCCTCGAAAGCTTGGTCGGTACTATCGTCTATACATGCATACGGAGTACATAATCACCAAACAATACTTAACTAGTCTTATTAGCACTCTAAGGCACACATTTGATGATCTATTATCATCACAAGCATCACAAAGTTTTATTAACTAGGTTCATTCTTTTTATTTAAGAAAAATAATTTCTACTCATTGAAAATAACTAAGATTTAATATTCACCACTTAAAATATGAGATCATGTGGACACATGTTCTCACCACATATTCTAACATATGGGAATGTGATTTAAGGGTTGGATCACATTTAATTAAGTTTAAGTTTATTATTTAATGATTTAAAGTGACTAGAAATGCCTATATAGCATTATTTTGGTACTAGTTCAAAGTCACTGCATGTAAACCTTAATATTATTACATATTTAGATAGGTATGGTTAATTGTGATTTTTGAGAGTTGGAATCAACTCAAAAGCTATTATGGTTGATTTTATAAAAATGTTGGAATGTGCAAAAGCTTCTGTCTTGTTATTTTTACTAGGAGAGATCTCTAACTCTAAATGAAATAAATCCCACGGGCTTGGATAGATCTTTTCAGTAGCTTTCTAACCAAATTTGAATCACTCAAATTGGTTTAGTAAATCTTCATGAATTGATTTTTGAACTAAGGGACAGAAGTGAGTTCAAACTAAAGTAAAAAACCTATATTTGAATTCATGGGCTAGCGCGGGAAAACTAACGGGCCGGCCCAGTGGTGCTCCGTGGTGCGAATGACAACTGACAGGGGGGTCCCGCAGGTCAGCGGCACATCAAACGCGAAGCGGTACGGGGCAACATGGACCGTACGATTAAAAAGAAGATCTACGGCTAAGGATCGTCGTCCCCGGCGAACAGGTCGCCGGCGAGAGCTAACCCTAGCGGCTCGGTGGGGGTGCAATGGGGGCATACCAGGGCTCCAGTTAGTGTGGTGATGAGGGCAATCGAACGTGTTATCGATGGCAGACTCAGGCGTGGTCACGGTGGCTCCTAGGGTGGACGAAATCGACGATGCCTCTCCTCCTCTGCTGTGGCAAGCTCTGTCTAACTTCTGGCAAACGGCAGCCCGCCTTGCTCCGGGGATGGGGTGGAAGGATCAGTGGAGAGAGGGGAGTGAGATGGTGTGAGTAGTTTGTGCTGGGGTGGCCTCCTTTTATAGGGCGACGAAGCGACCGAACGGGATGGGCTGGCGACTCCAGCGAGGGCTGCACTGCGTGCTAGCATCGTGGCTGGAGGTAGGGGACGGTGGCTTGCCTCCTGGCGGTGCTCTACGGCTTAAATGCGCGGCTAGGGGCGGTGGCGTTTGGTCGAGGGAAGCTAGTGCTCTGCACGGTAGAGGCGGCGTTCGACGCGGCGCACGGGGGCTGCGGGTCAAGCGGCGGCGAATGGGCATGTCCGGGTGGTTCCCTGGGTCATGGCAACGCGGTGAGCGCGGGCTGTGGTCGAGGTGTGGCGTGTGCACGCTTGTCAGGCGCGGCGCTCTAGCGCGTGCTCGGCATGGTGAAGACGTCCTGGGCGCGGCGCTCTGCGAGTGGTCCACATCTCGGCTCTGCTCGGGGAGGGGACAGAGGGCGGTGGTGTGGTCTGGTCTAGCTCCTAGACATGGCGAGAGAGAGATGGTCGGCTGCGAGCTATCCATGCTCGACCGGCGAGCATGGTGCTCAGGTGGCGCGGCACTGCTTCAAACGGCTATGGGGTAGCTTCTTGATGGCTGGGTTGGGTCAGGGGAGACAAGGGCATCTACTAGGGTTCAAATGGTTTGACAAAAATCGATCAAAAACAGTATAAGTTAGGCCAGTTTGATTTTGTCTACAAGGTGTTCGACACAATGGCCGCAAGAGAAAAACATTTGAATTTTGGGCTGAAATTTGGTGGAGTGGTTGATCACATGCTTGAGCTTCTAGGTGTGCTTGGGTTTTGAAAATGGAAGTCATTTGAGTGGTTTTTGAATAAGTGTGATCTTGATACCTACACTAGATTCAATTTTCAAATGCCATTTAAAATTAGTGTTTGCAAGTTTTTGGTAGATCACAAAGTGGGACTTGGTACATCACTACATGTACTAGCAAGGAGTGCAAAGATCTACATTTGTTTCTGTTAAGAACTGAATTCTAGGAATAGCCAAAGTAGGCATGGTAGTTAAAATGGCACAAATGACCATTTGGTTATTTCATTCCTTTTGATTTGTTTTTCTTTGGGATTTGTTTGGGAATGATGTTTATTTCACCTAAGAATCATTTTACTATCAATGGATCACTTAATCATGGAATTTCAAAACAACTCCTATTTAAATGCACACACATATGAATGCTTTAATATTTTTAAATGGAAAAGTTTTTGTTAACTCTAAATTTGATGATTTGGATCTTGATCACTTGGATTAGAGTTTTGGGATGTTACAGGCGGGGGGGGGAGTGGAGAAGGGGGGCCAACCAAGCCGACCGGGATTTCTCCTGAACCCCAAAATACCACGATCCCCGACGATCCATCGCGCTCCACCAAACGTGTCGTCCACCAACATGCGCCACCACGATCTTGCAATCATCATCATCATCTCACCGTGGCCAACATTGCGAGATCGACAGGACCAAGAGAAAGCAGTCGGGAACGAGGAGAGATAGTATAACAACCAGGCGGGAGGGCACATCCTCCACCACCAATGGCGGTAACCGACTAGACGCAACATTAGGAGCAAACCAGGCCCGACGGAGCCCAAATAAGGCTCATGAAGCTCCTGTCGCCATGCTGCAGTAGGCGTGCCATCATAGCCGCCACCCCTTGCACAAGCTGCTCCTCGATCCACCAGAGAGCGCAGTCAGACCCGCCCCCGCCTAGACCCAGAAGGATACCAAAAGGGCCCATATCTGGGCAGGGAGGGCACCACCGTCAGCCACCGCGCTGTCCCGCGGCCAAGGGATGCGCCCCCGCCACCTCGCCACCCGGAGCACCTCCGAAGACGCTGAATACCGAGTTGCACCACCACCGGACATAGACCCCCATCCCGCGCCTCCTGCTTGCAGGGATTATAGAAACTCGCCACTGCCGGTTCTACCATGACCTCGCATGGGCAACACCTGAAAGAACATTTCATGTTTTCCTATGTTTTGTGTGTTAGATAACAATATTGTGGAAATTATTCATGTGCGCTAAGTGTGCAGGAAGATTTGAGGGGGGCCGAATTATCCGCCCCACCAAGGGCCGGATAATCCGGCCTACCTCATTGTTCAAGCTCGGCGCGACGCTCTGATAGGGGGGCAGATTATCTGCCAGATATTCCGAGTCTGGGGCGGAGTTTCCCCGGGCCGGATAATTCGGCCCTCACTTGGACCGGATAATCCGGCTCCCAAAGTGTCCAACGGCTGGTTTCGGAAGGGGGTACAAATACCCCTTCTTCCCCAACGTTTAGAACTCTTGATTCATTCGAAATTGTCCAGACATTGTGCAAGAGCTCCCATTCTTGATCTCCCACTTCAACCACCCGAAGGCTTTGATCTTTGGGGGAATTGAAGGAGGAGAGGATCATAATCATCAACATGAAATGTTCTTTCAGGTGTTGCCCATGCGAGGTCATGGTAGAACCGACAGTGGCGAGTTTCTATAATCCCTGCAAGCAGGAGGCGTGGGATGGGGGTCTATGTCCGGTGGTGGTGCAACTCGGTATTCAGCGTCTTCGGAGGTGCTCAAGGCATGTCGCTCGGTACCGGTCGGATTTTCTCCCGGAAAATCCGAACTGGGGCGGTTTTTCCTCCCTAGGCCGGATAATCTGGCGGTCGCATGGGCCGGATAATCCGGCCCCCAGTTTTTGAGCAAAGGGAGCCAAGGCGCGTCGCTCGGTATCCGGTCGGATTTTCTCCCGAAAAATCCGAACTGGGGCAGTTTTTCCTCCCCAGGCCGGATAATCCGGCCTTCACAAAGGACCGGATATTCCGGCCCCCAGAAGTTGATCAAGGGCAAGCTCGGCGCGACGCTCTGATAGGAGGGTGGATTATCTGCCAGATATTCCGAGTCTGGGGTGGAGTTTTCCCCAGGCCGGATAATCTGGCCCTCACTTGGGCCGGATAATCCGGCCCCCAAAGTGTCCAACGGCTGGTTTCAGAAAGGGGTACAAATACCCCTTCTTCCCCAATGTTTAGAACTCTTGATTCATTCGAAATTGTCCAGACATTGTGCAAGAGCTCCCATTCTCGATCTCCCACTTCAACCACCCGAAGGCTTTGATCTTTGGGGGAATTGAAGGAGGAGAGGATCATAATCATCATCATGAACCAAGCGCATCAACTCCTCTCCATTCACTTGGAGAAATCCCTGATCTAGTATTCTTGTCAATACCTAGATCTTGTTCGTTGTATTTGATAACTTTGTTCTTGTGGCAGCTTGTTGTCATTTTGGGAGCCTCCAAGTTGATTGTGGAGTTGTTGCCCCGCTAGTTGTGTAAAGGCACCGGTACCCGCCTCGAAGGGTCCCTATAGTGGAAAGGTGGATCGGGCCTTTGGTGGTGGGATCCATCGGAGAACAGGGTGAGGCCTATTGTGGCGTGGTGGTCTTAATATCGCCCACCCCTCCAACGCAGACGTACTTCCCTTAACAAGGAAGGAACTGCGGTCAAACAAATCCCGTGTCTCTGCGTGCTTCACTACGGTTTACCCGTTCCTCTTCCACTTGCTCTTTACTCGCTAGTAGATAGGTTTGCATATAGGGAAATTCCACCTAATAGTTTATCTAGAGAATTTACCCTTTGTGCTAAGCCTAAAATTGAAAAAGAATTAAAATTTGGAGTAACACCTATTCACCCCCCTCTAGGTGCCCATACGATCCATTTCAATTGGTATCAGAGCCCCGGATCTTAATTCGGGCTTAACCGCCTAAGAGTAGTATGGGTACCAACGATGATGGGAATGAGGCTATGGATAAGGTCACAATGGATGATCTCAAGACGTTGGAAACAACCTTGTTGAAATCCTTTGAGGCCAAGACGGAGGAGATGAATCAAATGATTGCTCGCCTCACATCATCCATAGCCCATATCCATCCTCCTCTGAGGCTGCCACACCATCATCTAAGGAAAAGGGTAACACTGGATCCAAGGATGATGATGCGGAAGGTGAAAAACTTACTGGTTCCACCTCCAAGAAGGGAAGTGGTAAGGAGGAATATAGTGAGGTTCGCCACGTATATTCCCCCGACCCACCTATCCCTCATCCTCATATAAACAATAGGGGTGATCCACCCAAGCTCAGTCCATCCTCTTTCAATCAATGGCAATTCTTAATGAAATCTCATGTTTTCAGCTCCTCTATTGAACTTTGGAGAATTATTGAAGAGGGTCTTCATATTGGAGATCAAACCAACCTAACAAGAAGAGAAGTTGTGGACAGCCAATTGAATGCCACTGCTCTCCACATGATACAGCTTGGTGTGGGTCCCAAGGACATGCCACACATTGAACATCTCAACACAGCTAAAGAAGCTTGGGATGCTCTTACGAATCTTTTTGTTGGGAATGAAAGCATGAGAAGGAACAGGTATGATGCCCTTAGTAATGAAGATGAGGGATTCTACATGTTGGATGGTGAAAACCATGAGGACATGTATAGAAGACTCAAGGGCATCGCAACAACATTTAGAAAACATGGGGCCACTCACATTGATGATGCATGGATAAAAAGGAAATATGTGAGTGCCTTAATGCCTTTTGAACCAACAGACTTGAAGATCCTGCAAGGTAGACATAACTACCATCAAATGACATCCAATGAAGTCATGCAAGAAATTGCGTCATTCAAAGTGGCAGCAAAGAATGCTGAAGATGCCCGTGCTCGGGCCGTTGGAATGCAAAAGGGTGTCAATGTTTCTCTCAAAGCCAATGTTGTTGAGCAAGAGGAGGATGAAAGAGCATTTGAGGGGGCCTCCATGGACTGCCCCGTGAAGTCAAACGTGCTCACGGTGAGTACATGGCGTTTTATGCACAGAACTTTTGGAAGGATCCTGCCAAAGCCAAGTCAGAACTCGAGCGCAAGAACGGGTCAAATGGAAGAAGAGAGAGTGGCCCAAGACTAAGGACTTGCTACAACTGTGGAGATAGAATGCACTTTGTAGCCAAGTGTCCGTATCAAAATAGAGAAGACAATGGTAGCGGGCTCATTCTTAAAGAAAAATCCAAAGCACCTAAGAAGAAGCCATTTATTAAGAAGAATGGTCCCTTCAAGAAGCAACCCAAGATCGTCTTAATAGCATAAGAAGAATACTCCTCTGCAAGCGATGATGAAGAGGATGATGATAGTTCTCGCAAGGTGGCTGCTATAGCCACCACATCGACTCCTTCATCTCTCTTCGACTCGCCAAACGAGAACGTCATCAACAACAACGCTACTTTCCTAATGGCAAGAGGGTCCGAGGTATCAACTTCTAGCTCTTCATTTCCTAAGACTAACATAATTTTGGATATGGATGATCATGATAGTCTTAAAATGAAAAAAGAAGGTATTGCTTTGGATACCCTTTTCACTAACCTGAAAGGTGAGCACAAACTCCATTTTGATGCTCTTATGAGTCAACTTGCTCAAGCCGAAGATCTTCTTGAAGAAAATGGCAGAATTGAAAGGGAAGATGCCTTGGAGATAGCTTCTTTGAAGAATGCCTTGGAAGAGGAACAGGAAGCTCGAGTATCTTTGGAAGAGAGAATAGAATCCATTGAGGAGTCACAGGAAGAAGTTGTGGCTCAGCTCATCAAAGAACGTGACCATGCTCTTGCCAAGGTAAAAAAACTAAAGAAAGAAAAGATTGACTTTGGGGCTGTTCATGCTAGACTTTTGGAGAAGTTTGATAATCTTGAAAGTGCTCACAAGGCATTGAAGAGTGATCATTCTACTTTAAATGAGTCTCATGACCAGCTCCAAACTCAATTGAGACGGTATGATGTGCCAAGTACCTCCACTTCATCCTATGGAAAAGAAGACCTTGCAAGAGGTTCTCAACACAAAGGTAAAGAAGTTATTGATGAGATACTGAGCAAGCAAAGGACAAACAATAGTAAAGAAGGTCTTGGTTACATTCCTAAGACAAAGAGCAAGAAAAACAACAAGAAGAAGAAGAGCAAGACTGCTCAACCAAAGACTAGCAACATTACCAATGACAAGACTAATTATGATGGTTTTGCAGGGGTCAACAATCCTAACTTTGAATTATATTGCGATTATTATGGTGATGTTTATGCTAGTTATGTAGGCCCTTATGACTGTTACATTCCTTGGTCTATTTGGGTTCCCAAGACCCTTGTCACTAACATGAGAGGACCCATTTAAAAATGGGTACCTAAAACCAAGAAGTAATTTTCTTGCAGGGCTATGCTTCCGGTGGTTCTAAATGGGTACTCGATAGCGGTTGCACGAGTCATATGACCGGAAGCAAGGAGATCATCACGGAGATGCGGCCAAACCATGATCACATAACAGTCTCCTATGGTGACAAGTCAAAATCTAAGGTATTGGGTCTCGGCAAAGTTGTGGTGGCTCACGATATCTCTCTCGTGGACGTCATGCTTGTTGAGACCCTCAGGTACAACTTACTTTCAGTTCGCGCCCTTGGTAAGATGGGCTTTGCAGTTTATATTGATGTTGATTTGGTGGTACTCTTGTGGAGCAAGTCTCTAAAAGTCGCTTTCGTGGGATATGTCGAAAATGACCTGTACGTGGTGGACTTTTCGAGGAAAACCACTACATGCCCGATGTGTCTTTTCGGAAAGGCTGACGCGGGTTGGCTATGGCATCGCCAGCTAGCTCACGTCAATATGAGAACTTTGCAAATTCTCCACAAGGGTGGCCACATCCTTGGACTAAAAGAAAATGTCTCATTTGCCAAAGATCGTGTTTGCAGGGTGTGTGTTGAAGGGAAAATGCATGACTCTCCGCATCGAGGGAAAACTATTATCTCGTCAAAAAGGATCCTAGAGCTCCTCCATGTGGACCTCTTCGGACCTCCATCTCATGCAAGCCTCGGTGGGAAGAAGTATTGTCTAGTGATTGTTGATGATTACTCAAGATACACTTGGGTTTATTTCTTCAAGTTGAAGAGTGAAACTCAACAAACATTCATCGACTTCGCCAACAAGGTTCAACGTCAACACAATGTCCCCATTTTGGCTATAAGAAGTGATAATGGCTCTGAGTTCAAGAACTACACCTTAAATGAGTTCCTAAGTGAAGAGGGGATAAGACATCAATATTCCGATGCGTACACCCCTCAACAAAATGGTGTAGCCGAGAGGAAGAATCGAACTTTAATGGGTATGGCAAGATCAATGTTAGCCGAATTTAAATCTCCATATAACTTCTGGGCTGAAGCAATCTCTACTGCTTGTCACTCATCCAACCGATTATACCTCCGCAAGATCTTGGACAAGACTCTGTATGAAATACTTACCGGTAACAAGCCAAACATCTCATACTTTCGGGTATTCGGGTGTAAGTGTTTCTTTCTTATCAAGGGAGTTTGTTTATCTAAGTTTGAATTTAAGGCTCTAGAAGGTATTTTTGTTGGTTATGGTGCCGAATCCCACACTTATAGAGTCTACAATAAGCTCTCCGGAACTATTGTAGAGTCTTGTAGTGTGGTGTTCGAAGAAAATGACGGTTCCCATGCGGAGCAAGTTGGTGTTTGTGATGCAGATGTTGAAATACCCCAAGATGCCATAAGAATAATGAGCGTGAGATTTTTCCGCCCCATTGAAGAACCCCTTGTGGTGGATCGGGAAGGACAATGCTCTTCCCATGAAGAGCCCTCATCTACACATGCCCAACATGTTCCCACCAAGGGAGCAAATTCTACACCATCTCCATCAACTGCTGAAGGTCAAGTTGTTCCAGAAAACTCCAGGCCGGATTATCCGGTGGACACCGGATTATCCGTCCACCCCGCTCCAGCTGACCATATTGCTCTTGGTGGTGAAGATATCAACGCAAGCTCCAGGCCGGATTTTTCGGCAAGCACCGGATTATCCGGCCCCTCGCCAGTTCAAGCAAGCCCCAGGCATCCTGATGAAGCTGCTCCTTGTACTCCCAGGCCGAATTATTCGGCTCCTCCATCGATCGGATTATCTGGCCCTGACTCACCGGTTCAGCAGCCTCCTGTTACGGCTACTGACTCACCTCAAGCGCACGCTTCACCACCACCTACTGATGTTATCCCAGTTCCTAATCAAGGTCGTGCAAATGATTCCAATGAAGATTCAAGTGATGATACTACTCCTCCAAGAGACAACAAACTTATTGAACTTCGTCGCAAGGCTCGAGCTGATCGGAACATTGAGTTAAGGGGTCACACCCTCGACAAGGTTGTTGGTGATATTAGACGAAGGGTTTCTACAAGAAGAGAATTGGCCAGCTTTGGTGAGCATCAAGCTCATATCTCAATGGTGGAACCTAATGATGGGTTCGTAGCATGGAAAACAAAAAAATTCTACCGCAAGAACGAACAAAACCTAGATCTAATCTAGATAAAAGCCAAGATCTAATCTATTAGACATGAGCAACGAGATAGATGGGAACTAACCCTCGTAGATCCGAAAGCGTTAACGAGATTAGATCTCGTGGTTGATGTAGTCGATCACTCGCCGATCTCAAGATCGTGTGGACGATCCTTCCGGCGTCGCGTTCCAGCAGCGCTTCCGCCTTCGGTCAAGTAGATGATCCTTCCGGCGCCACGATTCGGCAGCGCTTCCGCAGTCGGTCACACGTGCGGAGTCGAAGCAGACCTTCCTCTCCCCGTTCCAGCGAGCAGCGGAGGTAGTAGATCTTCTCCACGGAATCCCAGCAGCACAACGGCGTGGTGGTGGTGGTGGAGTAGAGAATTCTGCAGGGCTTCGCCTATGCCTGTGCAGAAGATGGTGGAGGAGAGAGGCGGCAGAGATTGGGGATTATGAGAGCAAAGGAGGAGGGGGCGCCCCCTGCCCCTCTATTTAAAGAGGGGATGGCGCCATGGGGAGGGGAGTCCTTGTAGGACTCCTCTCCTCCCTAGGCCGGCGGATTGGAGGTGGGGGGGAAGGAGTCCTCCTCCCCCACGAATCCGTATCTTGACCCACCAGGACTCCTTGATCCCTATCTTGATTTTCAAGCAAACTCCAAGATATCTTCCAGAACCTTCCGGAACATTCCGAAACCTTCTAGAATCCTCATACAAACACTCCGGAACATTTCCTATCTCATAAAAATGATCTCCTATATATGAATCTTATTCTCCGGACCATTCCGGATCTCCTCGTGATGTCCCGGATCCATTCCGAGACTCCGAACAACATTCGGTCTCCAACGCACATTCCATATCTACTTAAAATAACTTCGAACCTTAAGTGTGTCACCCTACGGTTCGTGAATATGTAGACATGATAGAGACACATCTCATATCAATAACCATCAGCGGGACCTGGAGATCCATAATGGCTCCCACATACTCAACGATGACTTCGCGATCGATTGAACCATTTACATACGAAACTAATTCCCTTTGTCTCACGATACTATACTTATCCGAGGTTTGATCGTCGGTATCTCCATACCTAGTTCTACCTCGTTACTGATAAGTACTCTTTACTCGTTCCGTGATATGTCATCCCTTGTGACCTAGTCACATGCTTGCAAGCTAACTAGATGACATTCCACCGAGAGGGCCCAGAGCATATCTATCCGTCATATGGATGGACAAATCCCAATCTTGGTTCATGAGCTTCAACACATACTTTCAGAATACCCAATGACACTTTTATAACCACCCAGTTACGAAGCGGCATTTGATGTCATCAAAGTATTCATCCCGTGATGGTGATTAACATAACCTCATGGTCGAAGGAATAGGTTACTATGTGTTTGAAAGCTTACAGCAATACGAACTTAATGACTTGATCTTATGCTACGCTTACTATGGGTGTGTGTGTCCATCACATCATTCTCCTAATGATATGACCTTGTTATTAATCACATCCTAATGTCCATGATCAGGAAACCATAATCATCAATTAATCAACAAGCTAGTTCAACAAGAGGCTTACTAGGGACTCTCTTATGTTTACAAAACACACATGTATTAGTGTTTCCTAATAATACAATTATAGCATGGGATGTAAACATTCATCATAAACACAAAGATATAATAATAACCACTTTTATTATTGCCTCTTGGGCATATCTCCAACACCTAAGAAGGTCTTTGAAGCTCTTGAAGATCCAGACTGGGTTGTTGCTATGCATGAAGAATTGAATAATTTCGAGCGCAACAAAGTCTGAAAACTCGTGGAGAAACCCAAAGATTGCCGCAATGTTATTGGCACCAAGTGGATTTTTAAAAACAAGCAAGATGAGAATGGCATTGTTGTGAGGAGCAAGGCAAGACTTGTGGCACAAGGTTACTCTCAAGTTGAGGGC
The DNA here is from genome assembly GCA_910589775.1 of Avena eriantha. Classification (NCBI taxonomy): domain Eukaryota; kingdom Viridiplantae; phylum Streptophyta; class Magnoliopsida; order Poales; family Poaceae; genus Avena; species Avena eriantha. The sequence continues at coordinate 265,799,696 of OU342746.1, read as the reverse complement.
ATTGACTTCCGCGAGACCTATGCTCCAGTGGCTCGCCTTGAGTCCATCTGTATCCTTCTTTCTTATGCTGCCCATAACAATTTTAAGTTGCAACAAATGGACGTCAAGAGTGCCTTCCTTAATGGTCCTCTACATGAGTTGGTATATGTAAAGCAACCCCCGGGTTTTGAGGATCCTAACTATCCGAACCATGTCTACAAACTCAATAAGGCACTCTATGGCCTTAAACAAGCCCCACATGCGTGGTATGAGCACCTTAAAGAGCTTTTGTTAGATCGTGGCTTCGAAGTTGGGAAAATCGATCCCACTCTTTTTACTAAGAAGGTTAAGGGGGAGCTCTTCGTATGCCAACTATATGTAGATGATATCATCTTTGGTTCTACTAATACAGCTTTTAATGATGAATTTTCAAAGCTTATGACTGACAGGTTTGAGATGTCTATGATGGGGGAATTACAGTTCTTTCTTGGATTCGAGATCAAGCAACTTAGAGAAGGAACCTTTATTAATCAAGCAAAGTACATCCAAGACATTCTCAAGAGTTTCAAGATGACGGATCTAAATGGTGTCGCCACTCTGATGCAAACAAAATGTCATCTTGAACTTAACCCACATGGTAAAGATGTGGACCAAAAGGTATACCGGTCCATGATCGGCTCTCTTCTTTACCTCTGTGCATCTAGACCCGATATCGTGTTGAGTGTGGGAGTGTGTGCAAGGTATCAAGCAGCTCCTAAAGAAAGCCACTTAGTGGCGGTCAAGAGGATCTTTCGATATTTGGTTCATTCCCCTAACTTTGGTCTCTGGTGTCCCAAGGGCTCCAATTTCTCTTTATGTGGTTACACTGACTCAGATTGGGATGGTGATAAGGATGATCGGAAATCCACTTCCAGTGCTTGTCAATTCTTGGGAAGATCTCGTGTGTGTTGGTCATCTAAAAAGCAGAATTGTATCTCTCTCTCCACCGCCAAAGCTGAATATGTTGTTGCTGCCAGCGCTTGCACTCAATTATTGTGGATGAGGCAAACTTTAAAGGAATACGGTGTCAATTGTGCCAAAGTGTCTCTTTTATGTGATAATGAAAGTGCAATCAAAATTGCATACAATCCAGTAGAGCACACAAGGATGAAGCATATTGAGATTCGGAATCATTTTATTCAAGACCATGTTGCTCGAGGCAATATTGATCTATCCTTTGTGAGCACGAAGAACCAACTTGCGGATATTTTTACGAAGCCACTTGATGAAGCAAGATTCTGCTACTTGAGGAATGAGCTAAATATCATTGATTCCAGGAGCTTGTCTTGATTACCCATGCACTCACTCGTACATCTCAATCCTACTTTGGTCTAGGTGTGGGCATGGATATAGGGGGAGTGTGGTCCTAACTCATTGGGCTAACCCTCCCCCCATAATGCCAAAAGCAAGATAAATCATTTCTCTTAATATCATTTTGTGATATGTGAGCTTATTGATGAGTATTGGTCGTGAACCCAAGATATATCTTCGCGGTGTCACACCATACACTCCAACAAGGTGGCTTCGGCCACCGCCCTCTCCCTTGAGGAGAATTGGATCTTTTTGGTTGTTTTTTCTGCTCTCTCATGTTCTTATGGGAATCACACTCAATCTTGGCTTTTATTTGATTTGGATCTTCCAATTTTGAGTGTCTAGTACCATCTCAGTTTGGTTCTCTTAATCCTAAGCCTTTCCCTACCCCTGAGCCATCTATTCTTGCACACAAGTCCCTTGTACACCTTGTGGGGGTGTTGTTTGGGGACGCGCGGGCCTTATTCTGTGTATAACAGAATTCCAGATTTGAGGCCAGATAATCTGGCCCAAGTGTGGGCCGGATAATCCGGCCCTGGCGGATTTCGTCTTAAAGGGCAGGGATCGGGGGGAAGGGCTCATAACGAGCAACACTTCTCCCCCAACCCTCTCCTCCTCCTCAGCCGCCGCCTGCCATCCCCCACCCTCCTCGGAGCCTCTCCGGGCACCGGATTTTCTGGGCCTCCCCGGATCTTCTTCTCCGCGCCTCTGGGTACCTTCTCCTCCGTGTTCTTCCTCCAATGAGTGAGGGTAACTCCCTCTCTCCCCATATTTGGCTAGATGTGTTACTTGTTGGGTGGAACATTGTCTAGAAGGATGTGTTTTCGCATAGAAATCGTAGTCTTGCAGTTTCTAGGCCCGATCTACTTTTTTGCATTCAATCAAGGGGGAATCGAAATTTTCTGCCAGGGCCGGATTATCCGCCCCTGGCCAGGCCGGATAATCCGGCCTGACAGATTCAATTCTGGTTCAGTTTCACTATGGAGTATGCATTGAGTAGATTTGTCCTATGAACTTTTTGACTACTTTTTCCATTCTCTCTCCTGGACTTGTGTGTATGCTTATCCCCTCGCTATCGCCCTTATTCTCCTCACAGGTGGTTCCAGTGTTCCCCAGACCTACAAGCGCCGCCCTCGCGCTAAATACTTTCGGGACGACGGACAGGGTAACTTAGTGGACGAAGTTGAGTTGAGGAGAAGAAAGAACGAAGAGAAGCGCATGGCTGAACAAGCAAAGAGGACTAGAAAGGGGGTGTCCAAGAGAAAGGGCAAGGAGCCCAAGATCAACTACAAGACTTTGGATGCAGTCACCTATTCCTCCATCCGTCACCGTGACTTGTTTGCTGAGTTGCCTCGTGATGATGAGCTAGGGGATACTCGTTTTTGGTGTGCGGAACAGAAAGGTATCTATGAAGATGTGTATACCAGGCTAAACATTAGGCCTATGCACCCACTGGTCCTTGCTGAGGCTTTGGAGAAGGCCCACCTTGTGGATGCGATGTCTGTGGCTGAGAGGATGGGGCTGCACCATCTCATGTCTCTCTAGTGCTCTTTTGACTCTGAGGTGGTGAAGCGGTTCTTCTCCACTTTGGTTATTTGTGGCGATGAGCGTCGCACTATGAAGTGGATGACTCGTGACAGGCCTATGTCTGCTGATTTTCACGTGTTTGCTGAGGTTCTTGGATACTCTTTCCACAGCAGGGATAGAGCCAGTGGCCACCGCATCATCACCCAGCTGAAGCCCAACAAAGATGTAGCCCTCTCCTCTTGCATTATGGATAATGGCATTGTGGGCACTCTGGCTGGCCTTGCTCCCATCTATGCTGCCTTAGTGGGTCTCTTTCGTGACTCCATCACTCCGAGTGGGGGCAACAATGACAGCATCCGTGGTCACCTTGTTCAGCTACTTCAATTTTCTCATGAGGTTGCCTCGTGCGAGGACGAGTCGGTGCAGTATAGGCTAGATGTCATGGACTTCATTTACCATGAATTGACTGATGCTATGTTCAACCGTCTGTCCATCCCCTATGCACCCTACATTATGATGCTCATCAGGCACCTGCTTCCTTCTGAGGAGTTCCACATTGACTCGGCGCATAAGGCCAAGAAGATCTACACCAAGGTTCAGAAGACCTCTCACCCCTCCTCTGCTCCTGAGGGCCTCACGAGGGATGCTCGCAGGCCTCCAGTGCCTCCCGTTGCCCGTGAGATCAAGCAGCTGAACTGGTTCCAGCGTAACATACTTTGCATGGGCGTGGACACGCGCAAGGGTCAGTACCAGGCATACAAGCAGCGCCATGAGTTGTCTCACTCCCAGCAGCTCATTCTCCACCATGTGTCTGGTGCTTCGGGTGACCCTCCGGCTCCTACCTCCCACACTGTATGCTCGGTGGAACTCTTCCTCCGGGTTGAACTATGGTGAGCTGGAGCGTCACTTGTTCCCCTCTGCGACTGCTGCTGATGATGAGGATGAGGATGGTGACACCGATGAGCTTGAAGATGAGGATGAGGATGAGAATGAATACGAAGACGAGGACGAGGATGAGGACTACGAGTGATCCCGTGGGGCTCTAGCATCGCTCTTCTCCCTTTTTGGTGTCTCGATGCCAAAGGGGGAGAAGTAGTTCTATAGGATATTCGTGGATTTGCACGGGTCGGGCATAAGCACTTGCATTTTTCTATTCGTCGTTTTCTTGCTTATGCCCATTTAGCGTTGAACTTTAAATTTGTGGTTTGTGGTTTGTTGGAGACTCTATGTCATTGGTTGTCTAGATTATGCTTATGGATTTCATCTCATGGAGTATGCTTATGGATCCATCTATTCATATCCTATTATGCTGGAAGTCTTTATCAAGGAAGGCGCTTATATTGGTTATCTCGGTAATAATTGAGGCTATGTCAAGGATGCCTTCCCTCTACCTCGGTGGTATGACTATGTTGTTCATCTGTCTATGGAATAGATTCACCTATTTGTGTGCATTTGTATTCCAATGCAAATTTCTAATATGCACACATTGAGGGGGAGTCTCTTCCATGGTTATTGATGTGTCTTGTGACCTTTTTCCTGCAAATCCTGGTATTGTCATCTAACACCAAAAAGGGGGAGATTGAAAGAACATTTCATGTTTTCCTATGTTTTGTGTGTTAGATAACAATACTTTGGAAATTATTCATGTGCGCTAAGTGTGCAGGAAACTTTGAGGGGGGCAGATTATCCGGCCCACCAAGGGCCGGATAATCCGGCCTACCTCATTGTTCAAAGGGAGCCAAGGCGCGTCGCTCGGTATTCGGTCGGACTTTCTCCCAGAAAATCTGAATTGGGGGGGTTTTTCCTCCCCAGGCCAGATAATCCGGCGGTCGCATGGGCCAGATAATCTAGCCCCCAGTTTTTGAGCAAAGGGAGCCAAGGCGCGTCGCTCGGTATCCGGTCAGATTTTCTCCCGGAAAATCCGAACTGGGGCGGTTTTTCCTCCCCAGGCCGGATAATCCGGCCTTCACATAGGACCGGATAATCCGGCCCCTAGAAGTTGATCAAGGGCAAGCTCAGCGCGACGCTCTGATAGGGGGGCAGATTATCTGCCGGATATTCCGAGTCTGGGGCGGAGTTTTCCCTAGGCCGGATAATCTGGCCCCTAAAGTGTCCAACGGCTGGTTTCGGAAGGGGGTATAAATACCCCTTCTTCCCCAACGTTCAGAACTCTTGATTCATTCGAAATTGTCCAGACATTGTGCAAGAGCTCCCATTCTCGATCTCCCACTTCAACCACCCGAAGGCTTTGATCTTTGGGGGAATTGGAGGAGAGGATCATCATCATCACGAATCAAGCGCATACTCCTCTCCATTCACTTGGAGAAATCCCTGATCTAGTATTCTTGTCAATACCTAGATCGTGTTCGTTGTATTTGATAACTTTGTTCTTGTGCTAGCTTGTTGTCATTTCGGGAGCCTCCAAGTTGATTGTGGAGTTGTTGCCCCGCTAGTTGTGTAAAGGCGCTGGTACCCGCCTCGAAGGGTCCCTATAATGGAAAGGTGGATCAGGCCTTTGGTGGCGGGATCCATCGGAGAACAGGGTGAGGCCTATTGTGGCGTGGTGGTCTTAGTACTGCCCACCCCTCCAACGCAGACGTACTTCCCTTAACAAGGAAGGAACTGCGGTCAAACAAATCCTATGTCTCCGCGTGCTTCACTATGGTTACCCGTTCCTCTTCCACTTGCTCTTTACTCGCTAGTAGATAGGTTTGCATATAGGGAAATTCCACCTAATAGTTTATCTAGAGAATTTACCCTTTGTGCTAAGCCTAAAATTGAAAAAGAATTAAAATTTGGAGTAGAACCTATTCACCCCCCCCCCCCCTCTAGGTGCCCATACGATCCATTTCAACACCTGACGGTGACGGGAGGGGGAGGTCGTTGGGGGTGCGGGGGAGGAGAAGGAAGCCGGTTCGCACGGGGATGAGGTGCGGGGGAGGAGAAGGAAGTCGGTTTAGACCAAAGATTTCAACCTATATATTAACGGATTTGCTAGTTCTCGAGCGCCTGAGAACTAGCAAGTTCTCAGTCGTCTCTTACATCGTTCGATTTATCTCATGATTTGTGCAAAGTGGAAGTTACACATGAGTTGCAACTAGGATGTAACTGAGAATTTAATGAGTTGCAACTAGGTTGCAACTGAGAATTAGTACAAATCTTATGAGTTGCAACTAGGTTGCAACTGAGAATTAGTACAAATATTAGGATGACATCAGTGACTTAGACATAAGAAGTTCTCATGTGCATGAGATCTAGGCACTCTCATATACTAAAACGGATTTCACGGAATCAAGTTCTAACCTGAAAGGCACTAGCACCTTGGCATTCTGTTGAGAAGAGCAGTGCGACACCATCAAAATCGCGAGCGTAGAGACTCAACTCGGGTGCGTGGGAAGGCCTCATCCCCACTCCACCACTGGGTTCACCTTGGTAAGATCATTTTCTAACCTAATTGAAGAGGTGATATATGAAAAGAGAAAACAAACTCTCCTTCATTTTGGGTTGGTAAGAGCGCAAGGATGTCATTCATATCGACTTTGTATGATCTTTGTCGGATCACCTCTGTCACTTATAAGCTCTTATGGTTGAAAGTTGGGGGTTTGGGGCCTTAATTATGTTCAAAAAGAATTTCAAGGAACCATGTCTGAACCTAATATCGAATACAAGAGGTAAATTTCAAAAGAGAAAACTCTTGGGCGCATTTGGTAGCCTCCATACCCTCCAAACAGGTCGAAGCGGTGCAAAAATGGGTCGTTTGGTTGCTCGCACGATGTCTACGTTGTGGATAGCACCATCTGTAAAGCAGTCTAGAGGCAAGGCCAACGACAACACTCAAATCAAGCGTTTTTGTGGAGCCATGCACCATAGTTGCAAAAGGGGGCTCCAGCGGGCACCGGTTGTCGCAACTCTCTGCATCGTCCCTCCAAAAAAAACTTCCTCCTAGTTCGACACCAAGAGTGGCGACAACGTGGTTGAGGTGGCTGCTGAGACGCAAATCTACCATATTGGGCGCTTCCTCCTACTCCGGCAGCTGATCCACGACTAGGAGAGTCACTGCACATCTCCCTCACTCTCCCTAGCTATGCATCGCCATGGTTGCGGTTAACCACCGTGAATCCCTCTCCCATTTTTTCGACTAGGCATGATTAGGTCGACATGATATCCCTTATCCATAAGGCAGCTGCGCTCATAGCTGTGATTCCGGCCTGGATCTTGTTGCTGCACAAGAGAGCTATTAGACGTGATGCCTTCCTTTGCCTGACATACACTCCTATATTGACCCGAGATCAAGAGAGGATGGACAATCTGAACTACATCTTCAACTACAATGATGTGGAGGCTCTACAGATGCTCCAAATGAAAAGATCCCTCTTCTTTACACTTGTAAGACGGTTTAAGGGGAGTTGATTGTTGGAAGACATCATTCACACCTCAGTCAAAGAACAACTTGTGATGATCCTTCATGTGGTAGGCCATAACCAGAGGTTTAAGGTCATCTACAACATATTCAGAAGAAGCATGGAGACAATATCATGTTATTTCAAGCAAGTGTTGTATGCAATAGGTGAGCTTAGAGAAGAGATGATCAAGTCACCTGCGGGTCAAACACCTACAAAGATACGCAACATCGACAGGTGTATGCCATATTGCAAGGTGAGCACTTGTATTATCTCTGGATCGCATCAACAACGGCAGGTGGATGGTTCCTTGTGTTCCTCTGATTTTTTAATGCATCCTTGTCTTCATGTAACATGATTGTATTGGTGCAATCGATGATACTCATGTCACTGCTAGAGTTCAAGAGCACAATGTGTAGCCTACAGCGAAAGGAAGCACTACACCAGTCAGAATCTGCTTGCTATTTGTGATTTCGATATGAAGTTCACATATATGCTAGCTAGATGGGAAGGATCAGCCATGATGCAACCATCCTTCCTGATAGCATGTCCAAAGCTGATGGGATCAATATCCTTGATGGTAAGTTATATCTAGGAGATGCTGGATATGCTTGTCGCCGTGAGATTCTTCCATCCTCCAGGTCAACCAGTTGTCATCTGAACGAGCTCACTGGAAGGAACAAACCAATGAATGCCAAGGAGCTGTTCAATCTCAGGTACTTTAGCTTTAGGGTCACCATTGAGGGGGCATTCGCTATTTTGAAGAATTGGTTCAAGATCTGTGATCATAAGCCATTCCACCCTTTCCCCACCCAGGTAAAGCTAGTGCTTGCTTGTTGCATACTCCACAACTGGATCTTGGGGTATGTCCTTGATAAGTATGTGTCAGATGAGGAGAATGTAATTCCTAACGGCAATAACGTTGGCATGGTGTCGAGCCATTTGACAATGAAACTTGGAAGTATAAAAGGCATGAGTGGGCTGCCAATGTGGAATGAGAGATGTCCCTCCACCATCTAAGAACAATAACAAGAAGAAGAATGTTGCATCCCCTTTTCTGAAAAGTATTCATGATCGATTGTACTTATGAACTACCATTCGTAGTAGCTAGGGCTGTGACGATGAACTGACGTACTGCCCTTTGTAGTAGTTAGGGTTATGTGATGATGAACTTTTTCAGATTACGGTATTGTCGTTTCTGCTTTTGTTTAAGATCACCTATGGAGAAAAGATGTGAGCATAAGTCTAGCCCGAAGGCAACCAAGCACACATGCTTACAGCTTTTTTGTGCTCTGGACTTACATGCCGGTTACCAACGGCTGCACGAAACATCCTATTAAGAAACTGCAAGCTACCAAACAGATTGCAATACATGGTCCATTAACGGTTTTCGGCCGGACCTCCGGTTGCACTGCCCGGCTGGGACGAGATTCGGAGGCTACACGCGCGCTTGGTTTCCGTTGACAAAAATTCAATTGGTGGGCACACGTGAGCAGGGAGGAAAGGAAAAAAAGCCATTGGTCGACGGCGTCCACCTGGCCATGGTCAGACAGCACCACCACATACACGCCGTACGGAGTGTCACTCTCCTCGCGGTGTTCGCCTTCGCCGCAGCCCCTCCGTTACGGACTCCAAAAGAGGATATAAAAGCAGGGCCCATCCGAACAGGAGAGACAATCACACCTACGCGACCCCGTCCCGTCCCGTCCCGTCCCTCGTCGTTTCCCCTCGGCCGTCAGCCAGCCAGATTCATCCCCTCCCTCCCACCTTCCCCTCAAAGCAAACCTCCTCGCCGTTGAAACCCCGCTCGCCTTTTAACCACACTCCTAATCCGCTCCGCTCCAAGCTTAATCACGCGGAGGCCGAATCCCGAAGTACAGGAGGGCTTTCGGTCCCAGGATTCCCCTCCCGCGGCCTCTACTCCCTCCTCTAATCCGCGGTGAGTTCTCTCGCTGATCTCGTTCTCGTTTGGATCATCGGCTCTTGTTTTTATTTTCTCCTCTTAGCATTGGGAGCCGCAGCGCCTGGGGTCGGCGTGGACCGTGGTCTCGCGCATTGGACTACCCGCGCAGCCGTTAGTGGTGATCTGGGAATTTAGTTGCGTCTGAACTCTGAAGTCCCCCCCGGAGTGTTTTCCGTGCGGCTAGACTTTTGGGGCACAGGAACAGTTGGGTAGGGCGTGGCGTGACGAATCCACCAGAGTCGGCGGGATGCTCACGTCCCTCTAGCCGCCTAGCGGAACCGGATCCCCTACTCGCGCGAATTCGGTGGTGGCAACCGCCGACGCGCTCAGGAATCTGGTGCCGTCATTTGCAGCCGTCGACCCGCCTTGAAATCTAGTTAGTTAGTTTTCAACTTTTCTTCTCCCCTCCCCAACTGTTGTTTTTCCCCGATTCGACTCGAGGTTCTTCCCACCACGCATCATCAGTCGCCGTGCGGGAAGGTAGTTACTTAGTAACGAAGATTGGTTAGTCCGGTACGCTGACTAATCCGTGCGTGTCCCTTCCAGTTGGGCTAATCTCGGAACAACGGAGCGTCAAAAGCAGTCCTCGAATTTTCCTTCTGTTGCCTCTATATTTGGGTCTTCTAAGTCCCTTCTTGATGGCAGAATCGTGCTTGTGAGGGCTGCGCCTGCCTGCGAGGGAAGGAGAAACGACGCTTCGTGTCAAGCCATGATGGAGAGGAGGTCGCTGATGGAGGCGCTGGTCACGGCGGCGCAGGGAGGCTCTACCAACACGTCGGTGCTCTCCATGCTCAAGTACGCCCTGCTGCCCATCGCCAAGGTCTTCACCGTCTGCTTCATGGGATTCCTCATGGCCACCAAGTACGTCAACATCCTCCAGCCCAACGGCCGCAAGCTTCTCAACGGGGTGAGCTTTTCTTCTTTCATTCTCTTTTTTCAGTAGTAATTGATGTACAGTCATGCTCAGAGCACTAAGAATGGTAGGTGGGTGCTGTCTACAGTAGGAAGATTGCTACTAGTTGACAGTACCTGGCTCCTGCTTGTATTATTGATGTTTCGGCATGGGCTTACGTTTTGACTGTTTGGTGCAGCTTGTGTTCTCCCTTCTACTTCCTTGCCTTATATTTTCCCAGCTGGGTAGCGCAATCACACTCGAGAAGTTGCTGCTGTGGTAAGGGTTGCCCTCGATGTGCATGCTACTTTCTTTGTCCAATTATTCAGTGACTCTGTTTTGTGCCACGCCTTGTCGCGATGTGTATTTCTTTGATTTCGTCATGCAAGCTACTGAAGAAATGGTGTTACAGTTATTATTTTATTATGCTCAAATAATTATTATTGTGGGATTTACTCGTGCTGCATAGCCTGAGAACTTTAATCAAGGATCCCTGAATAAAAAAAATTTTGCTCCCACACTTCCAAGTTTATATACCAAAAAGCACAAAAATGGGTACCATCCAAGAACAAAGGAAATGAATTGTTTTGGGGATTTTCTTATTGACAAAACGACCTCGCCGTCGATTTCATATAAAGAAACCAAAGTTTACTTTTGGGGGGTTAATTGGTTCCAGTTGAATTTTAGGGTTGGAATGGAATTGAACCAATAGTTCCTGAACTAATTCAATAGCAGTTCTTCTCTCTAACAATATACTGGAGTATCACAATCACTTGAGAAACTATTCCAATGCATCCATTTACCTAGTTTATTTGAATTACCATATTGTTTGTTACTGTCAGTATCCATCTTGTTAGAATTGGTCAGGCTTCATATCTGAAACTATTCGCTCCTGTCTTAGATGTTTGTCCATGATGGCATACTACCTTTTTTGCCTCAGCAGTAACTTTGCTGTAATTGTGTTCTTTTCCTATTTTTAACATTCTCCCTTCTTCTACTTTGTAGGTGGTATATTCCAGTAAATATTGTTGTAGGTGCCGTTTCCGGTTCTTTGATTGGATTTGTGGTGGCGTCCATCATCCGACCTCCTTATCCGTACTTCAAGTTTACTGTTATCCACATTGGAATAGGTGCTTCTTTTTTTCTTGAAAAAGGTTGCATTTTCATTTTCTGTTATTCTATCTGACACCTTATCTTTTGACACAGGAAATATTGGAAATATACCTCTTGTTCTTATCGCAGCATTATGCCGGGATCCATCAAATCCTTTTGGTGACTCTGAAAAATGCAGTCAAGATGGAAATGCATATATCTCTTTTGGTCAATGGGTATGTGTTTTTTGTTTTCTGGAAGGTGCACGTGTTTGATGATTTACTCTAAGCCAGATGACTAGTACACTACAAAGATAACAGCTCGGCATTTAGATTACGAATATGAGTGACCACTGTGATCATTTGCTGAATGAATTCTTGACAGGTTGGAGCAATTATTGTTTACACATACGTGTTCAAGATGCTTTCTCCACCACCAGGAGAGACCTTTGATGGCGATGAGCAGAAACTTCCCGTTATAGCATCTGGAGAGAATGCGACTCCTGAACTAGGCAAATATCCAACAAGCACTCGTACTAGTACTGTACCTGAGGATGAGCCTTTGTTATCTGTACAGGGGGGTCAAAAGGGTGATACTTCTCTAGGATCAGAGGTAAGAAAGGCTAACAGAGATTCATGCACTTAGCATTTTATTATTCAGTTTGAAGCAATTACATTCCAATGGGAATTAATCAAATAAATAATCTTGTTTTACTGATGCAGATAATGAGCTATGTTGGATGTGTGGTTAAATTCCTGAAAGACAAGCAGCTCCTTCAGCCACCAATTATTGCCTCTGTATGTACTGATGCAAATGTTTCTACTAGCAATTATACAGAAAAATATCTCTGCATTCATAACTTAGCTTATGCTACGAAACAGGTTTTTGCAATTGGCATTGGTGTTGTTCCGGTCTTGAAGAATTTGATATTCACGGATGATGCACCTCTATTCTTCTTCACAGACAGCTGTCTGATTCTTGGGTATTTGCCTTTATTCCTTCCAGATTAATTTTCCATAACTTGGACCTCGTACCAATTAAGTTATGGAAGTACAAATTAGGCATGATGACTTCTATATTATCTAAAACTCTGCCACATATTTGCAGGGAAGCTATGATCCCTTGCATTTTGCTTGCTGTGGGGGGTAATCTTGTTGATGGTAAGCATCTGTTTCCTTTCGAACTGTTGCAAAATTGTACTTTATCACCACACCGTTGCCATTTTGTGGTGTTGAGATGCATTTTTCCAGATTTGAACACCAGCCCCTCTTTATTTCATCAGGTCCTGGTGAAGGAAGTCAAAGACTTGGTATGCGAACCACCGTTGCTATTATCTTTGCACGGTTGGTCTTGGTTCCAATTGCTGGGGTTGGCATCGTCATGCTAGTTGATAAACTCGGTTTCATTCCCAAAGATGACAAAATGTTCAAGTTTGTCCTACTACTTCAGCATTCTATGCCCACATCGGTGTTGTCAGGTACGAGAAAATAAGGGTTGCTGCTTATCACTTAGCATCATGTGCTCATGTTTAAAGATTCATCTGATAACATTTTGTTAGTTGAGATCTGTAAACAGTAGGCGTGGGGCGCCATGTGCTGCATGTTAGCAAACCACATTATGGAATCTGATAATAAGATCGTCCTGTTTGCAGGTGCTGTTGCAAATCTGAGAGGGTGTGGAAAAGAATCAGCCTCAATTTTATTCTGGGTGCACATTTTTGCTGTATTTTCCATGGCAGGATGGATTATTTTCTACTTGACCTTGCTCTTCTAAGTAAGTTTATGTCAGTTCATTTCTTTTCTACGTTTGCACCATTAGCAGTGATTACAACTATGATTTTTTTGACTCGTATTACTCTGGTTCGATTTACAGATACTGAACGGCAATATCCGGAAAAACTATGTACCATCAAAACATATAGAAGATGGTGGTCATGATTTGTACAATACCAACTAAATCATGGTGACAGCGCCGGAGACACGAGTTGTATCCGTACAGATATGGTTCCTCGTGCCCGCCTCTGTAAATGTCACAGTTATGTTAATTTTGGCCTCGCCTCGCTCCTCCAAGCAACGAGCAGTGAGAAAACCGCAGCAGCTAGTGCCCTGCCCATATCAATTAGGTTACCCTGAACTCTTTAGATCGGGCAGAGCCGAGTCTCATAATCACCACCTCTATTTTCTCTGTATATTTCGAATACCGTGGCACTCCATGTTCTTCATCCAATGATCTACTCAGTTGGAAGTGTATTTTGTATTGTACATTTGTCACTTTGTGATGCCCCAGTGTTTGGTGCTCGAGTTCAGTCAGCACTCAGGCCATCGTACAGCGATATATATGGATCTGGTCCAGCGATTTCAAGGATTGACTGCACGTTGGGTGCCGCCAAACTGATAGCAAAACATTATGTCAGTAGCTGATCTCTCCATGTGCTTATATATAGATCTGGAAACCTACAGATCTGAACCAATAATTTCCGTATATGAATGAACTCACCTCGGCGCTGTCACGTTGCTGTTCAGTACGAGTTGTTGCCTAGTGGAACGGAATATACCCGGAGTATTCGCAACATGTCAGGATAAGCACGTAATGACGTAACCCAATGTGAGACAAAGAAGATATCGCCAACCATGCACCACAGTTTGGGACCATACCTTGAGTTGATGATCTCCTGTTAACAAAATTCCAAAAAGTAGTAATACGAAAAACGAAAAGCGTCAAATGTCATGATTTTGGATGAAAAATGAATATTAACTAATGCCCTTTGGTTGCACCACAGAAAAAGATGCACGAACTTTTTGGTGTCTATGTAACTAGTTACGTATGAACGAAGAGATCCTAACAAACTGCGCTGATTTTTATTTATTTTGAAAATTTAAAAGTGGAGCGTAGAAAAAAAAAATCTTGGTTTTTTTTACCTGGAACACCATGATTCCATTAAACAGGCATAGCGAACTCGCTTGCCAACACAGAGTTTACATCAGTGGGCACAGACTCCACCCACAGCACACAATCATCCTGATGAGAGGCACCTACAGCAGCCAACTCATGAGCTAATTTATTACAGGTTTGAGGTGCAAAAACCACTTCAGCATAAACGAACTTTAACAACAAAAAGGACCTCAGATCCCGATTGATAATGCCTTCAGGTGTCAGGTCAATTTCCTATTAGAAAACCTCTATGAACTTTTTTTATCGAAAAGGTCTAGGATGTGTCTAGAATAGAAAATCAGGCGGTCATGATAGACAGGTTCGCAATGTGATATGGCCAGCGGGTCAGGGTTACTCTCGAAGGTTCAAATTGGACAGTCCGCTTTCCGGGACAAAAAAGTGCCAAAGCCATCACTGTAGCGTAGCCACTACACATCTTCCACTCAGAAAAGGAAAACAAATGAACACCTTCTAGTAGCTGTTCTTCTCATTGAGTATCATTCGTTCCATTACTGAGTACCAGACTAGTAGAAGAACCAGCCACAAATCCTTCCCCTGTATAAAAAACAACCCCACAAATCCACCCAACATTTCGAAGTAGGAAACATTGTCCACGGGAAAGGATTACAGAAAAAAAAATGCTTCCGTTGCCAACCTGTTATCAACTATGTGCTGCTTTTCCCTCTCCAGTCCCAGAGCTTTAGAATTGATTCCATTACCACAGTGGAAGCAAGAAAGTAAACACGAAACAAATCTTTTTTATCGTCTTGGAATTGGAATAACTTTGCAGCAAGGCGAAGGATGCCTATGAGATGATAACCTCACATCATATGTTCTCTCCCCCGGTCTGCATCAGATCCTGCTACCTTCTCACCCTCCCTATCCGTGCAAATGAAAAAGATATCAGTCGAGTTCTGCATAATCTCCGCACGCGGCCTAGGCCGCAAATCATCGCTGCTGAAGCCACAATGGTTCTCAGTCGGATGGGTTGATCCCAACAGCAAGTACTGCACCAAGATTGATGCGTCTGGAAACTCAGATGCAAGCTGGGGCACCAACTTTTCGGTGTCAGTCGATGAACATGATCTCGCCGAGAAGCGGCTGGAACTGACAGTTGAAGTCTACAGGAGAGAGCCCATCTTCCTGAGGGAGCATCTCCAGGGAGCTGCAGTTGTCCAGATGAAGGAGTACCTTGACAAATTTGCACACAATGAGGAGCATTCTGGGGTCATTGAGGAGACTGGGAGTTTCCAACTTAGGAGGAAGAAGTCAGACAAAGCTCATGGCTTTGTGGATATATCCATCCGAATCTGCAAGGAAGAAGACCATCATGGTCAGTTTTCAGGTAAACGGAAACTTCTGGTTTTGCAAGAATGAAATAATCTGATTTGGCATCTGCATCTGTCATGCTGATCAAAATACTTCTACTGTATGAGTTTAGGTACAACAGATCATTTTCCAAAACATTTGAACAAAACACTAAAGTGGCTGTCAGAACTATAATAACAATGATAATGGGAAATCAATATTATTTTTGTTACCTAGATATTTTGCAAGCAATTTTGTATGATCTTTATTCTAGAAAATAGCCTAATATCATAGGCTCATAGCAACAGAAGTATATGGCGTACGTCTATACTGGCACATTTTCCTCAGTTTGTAAGGAAATTGCCAACACCTTTTCTTGGACAAATAAGCACGCCATGCTTGATCCATCCGTAGGTTTGGAATGACACAGAACAACCAGTGCAGATGTTGTTTTTAAAACATAGCAGTGTAGCAGAAGAATAAATAAATCACAAGACAGTAGGAACGATAGAGTATAGCGCGCTATACTCAAAGGATCTACAATGTGATTCTTACTATCAAAAGGGTAAATATTAGAAATGGTAGAGCATGGGTAGAAGGCTGTAGTCAAAGGATCTATGATCTGGTTCTTACTATCAAAAGTGAAATAAGATGAGCTTCAGAATCATATTCCATATTTATTTTATAATACGGTCCATATAAATAAAATCTAACCTATATCATCTTCTTTTGATTTGCAGGATCACCTGAAGGATTGAAGCACCCAGATCAGGTCGGCATCACAATAGCTATAGAAGATGGCCCAGTCTATAATTATCCACCACCACCATATAATCATCATAGCGGCCACAGCGCAGATGCTGATCACTATAGTAATTCCATGCCAGTTATCCCTGGAACTCGTCCAGATCCATCACCATCAGGCACTAGCTACAGCTACCAACCGCCAATGGTTCCATTAACCTTGCCACCACCACCAACTTCAAACCCCGGCTTCTTTCCACCACATCCTGGTAGGGAGCAAGTGCCGCGGAACTACATAAATCTGCCACCAAGAAAATCTGCAGGTCAGAACAGTGCACCAAATTATGGAATGGGGCTTGGAGCTGGAGCACTGGCTGCTGGAACTATGATATTTGGTGAAACCCTCTTGCCAGGTCCAAGTTTTAGTGCTGGTCTTAATGGCGCAAGCCTATCTGTATCCAGTGATGCACCATTCTAATGTCTGAGCAATAGCATGTTGATGATACTCAATAACATGTCAATGGTAGCATGTAACATCATACGTAAGTTATGAGCATTCAATTAAATAAAATGGTGTTCTGGTACTCAAATCGCTGCAATCCCTCATTCGACTTATCAAGGCATGCAGCATTTCATAGATCATGTCAGCCTCAGGATGTGCCTTATCCCCGCTAACAAAAGCATGCACCACTGTTCCACTCCCGCCATTTCTTCCAGTCACTTCAACCCAGCTACAGCCTGGTGCAGCCTTCTGCACACCTCGCTGTCTCATCTCCCCCCTTACCTCCTGCAGCTCCTCAAAGTTTCCATCCCAACCATGTGTGTTTGCTAGCAGCACCCATCCACCGCTCCCAGACTCCTCTGTCGTCATCAGCATCCTGGCAGCCTCTTGGGCCCTGTCTTTATCACCATGCATCCGGCACGCTGCAAGGTATGCCCTCCATGCACCAGCCCCTAGAGCCCCTGCTTCCTCTACTACCTTTCTCGCCTCGTCCAGCCTCCCTGCTCGCCCAAGCAAGTCAGTCACACATGCGTAGTGCTCCAGCAGAGGGTCCAAACCGAACTCCTCTTTCATCCTCTTAAGGAAGCGCCTCCCTTCTTCAACAAGCCCAGAGTGGCTGCAAGCTGACATTGCACCCAGCAGCGTTACCTCATCCGGGACAAGCCCTTCCACCTCCGTCATCTGGCGGAAAATCTCCAGTGCTTCCTGCCCACGCCCATGGGATGCATACGCATCGATCATAATATTCCATGATGCCACGTCCCGTTGGCGCATCCAACCAAACACGCGGCACGCCTCACCCAACGCCCCGCTCTTGGCATACATGTCAAGAAGTGCATTACAATTGAACACATTCAGTGCACCATGGCAAGCCAGTCCGCTCGTCACAATGTACCCATGCACCTCCCTCCCAACATTCAGTGCTGCAGTCTGTGCACATGCAATGAGAACAGCCGAAACAGTCACCGGATCAGGCCATTCTGCGGTGTGCCTCATCCTTGCAAACAGCCTCATTGCCCCCACGTGGTCAGCTGAGTAATGCAATGCCGACAGCATCGAGTTCCAGCTGAACAAGTCCCTGTCCTCTGCTGCCATCCCCTCAAACACCATCGCTGCATCGGCCACCTTATGGGACTTTCCATAAAGATCCACCAACGCGTTACACACTGGAACCTCGTGGTCGAACCCAGACTTCACCACCATCCCGTGAACCGCAGCCCCACGCTGGAAATCTGCCATCGCAGTACAGACCGACAGGATTCCAGTGACGGTGAAACTGCTGATCTCCACCGCGTCGTCGGCTCTCATTCTCAGGAAGCACTCCACGGCGCGACTGAAGCAGCCAAGCTTAGCGAACCCATTGACCATTGCGTTCCAGACAACAGCGTCCCGGAGGGGCAATTCATCGAACAGGCGGTGCGCGTGGTCGGCGAGGCTGAGCCTAAGGGAGGAGCTGAGCAGGGCGCTGGCGCAGAAGATGTCGTGGGCGAGGCCGCAGCGGAGGGCGAGCGCGTGGATCGCGAGGAGGTGGTGCGGGGACGGGGCAGAGGAGACGAGCGAAGGGAAGGAGAATAGGTCGGGGGAGTGGACGAGGCGGAGGCGGCGGAAGATGGAGAGCGCGAGCGGGTGGGGGAGGGAAAGCGCGGCGTTGAAGCACGGGAGCGGGGATGCGGGGGTGAGGAGGAGCGGGACGACGCGGTGGAGGGCGGGGACGCGCGCGTAGAGAGAGACGAGGGACGTGAGTGCGGCCGAGGCGAGGCGGCCTGAGACGAGGAGGTGGGCGTGGAGCGGCAGGAGGAGGCGCCGGGAGGGAGGATACGGGTTGGAGACGATGGCGCGGAGAGGCAAGCTCAGGGCCGCCATCTGGACGGCGCCGGCGGCGACCTGGCCGAGGAGTGGACCTAGCTCAGAGTTCTGAAGCTTGAGAGGGCTGCGCCATTCTCCCCAGCCGGTCTTTTTTTCTTTTGAGTGAAATTTCCTCGACCAGTTCGTTTGAAACGCCGTTCGTCTGAACTCTGAAGGCGCAGACCGCGCCGTGAAGCCCACTCGCCTACCAGGGGCAGGGAGAATGCCGGCCATTCGGCCACCAGACTCGAGATACTGTTGGGCCAAGGAGAATGTACTGGACCAAAACGAAAGTTACCACTACAAAAAAAAGACCCCTAAAAAGAACTATTCGATTAGCTAAAAAAGACCCAAAATCGAGAGAAAACGTGCTCTCCCTAGTCTCTCGGAGCACACACAAATATAAGTTGCCAAGATATTTTTTATTTTTTCTAGACTTTTTTTTGTGTTTTTCCGTGTGCTACTGAATCTTGATTGTGTGGCCATGCAGGCGTCGCACTGCACGCACGTTCTCGCGCTAACACAAAAAGAACTATTCAGAGTAAGTGTCTAAATCAGCGATATTTATTATGGATCAGAGAAAGTATAAAAAATCACCTAAAGTCACCAATTGATCGAGTATCAAAGATACTAGACGGGTCCGGGTGCTTCGCCTCGCCGCCTGCCATGTGTTGTTGCATGTGTTGTGCCATGGCGTTGATATTATGTTCGTATGTCACGGAAATGTGGTTTTTATTTTGCACGAGGGATCGTTTCGGTGGGAAAGATAAGTTGATAGTCTTAGTCCTTGTTTGCCCGCGGTGAATAGTAACCACAAAAAACCACTTCACCAATATGCTTGAAGCCAATAACTTTGTATAAAGAGTGAAGCACCACCTATCTCTATATTGTAATGACTGATGGTGTATTATGTGAAATATATAGGCAAAAACAATTCAAGACACTCTAGTTCCTATATACAATATATTTTTGGAAGCCAGCAAATTCTATAAGACAATATGAATTATTAAGAGCATAGGTGAACTTACAATGTGATCTTCTTCATACTCATCGATAATTTCATCATTCGCTCCAAGAATGCTGCTAGTGTGATCACAGGACAAGACTGCATGCACCAGAAATATCAGAAGATATATTCAAGAATTGATATAGTTGATACAATAAAGATAACTTGGTATGCAAATAATAAACTCAACATCCAACCTCAGGCAGATCATTTGGTGGAATATAGAAGTAATTTGTTGGTTCATTCAAAAACAGTAAAGTAGATGGTGTCACCATGAACTTGCAAACCAAAAATCTCCACCTCTACAACCTTAGTAGTAGTGCCCAACACAGTTTTGCCTAAATCTAAAGCCAACGCCTGGTAAGAGAACTTATCCAAAAGATCAAAGTTGAATTTTTATCTATACTAACTACCCTACATCAGATTCATAGAAAAAAAGAGAGAAATCACAAACGACATGCACTAACACAAATCAACTTTACATGCATACACACTCTCACACGCACTAATGCTTCTTCTGACACAGATAAAAGCTAACATGCATGCATCTCTGAAATACGAATGGGTATATCCTAAAATTAGCATCACCATGCACCTGCAACAAACCAATAGTGAGATCAATTACTGATGCAATGATGGCTACTGATGTTTCAGAAAAGATTAAGGGGACTTTTTATTGGGGTTGTAATATACTTGTATGCAAGTGGGTGGGAGAGCTGAGCAATAAACCTCGAGCGTTATTGGCACCTCAAGCGATCATGAGTGGATCCTCAATTGTATGTGTCATTATGGAGAGCTTGGACAATATTAAAAAATGAGCGCGTGCCAAACCTCTTCCTCGAGCTGCTGCCACCCTGGTCATGCGTCAAATATAAATTATAAGATTGCATGGACGCACTTTTCAATGCATGAACGTGTGACTCGGTAATCAGATTCTTAGATTATGATTTGGTGTACATCAATAAATTAGATGTGCATAGCTATGAACATACTATCTCGATAGACTGAAGGTGCTTTGTGATGGCTCAAAATATATCGAACTCGTTGGGGAACCCCAAGAGGAAGGTATGATGAGCACAGAAGCAAGTTTTCCCTCAGTTATGAAACCAAGATTATCGAACTAGTAGGAGCAAGGAAACACCTCCAAGGTGTTGTTTCCAACTTGGAATCCTGCACAACACAACCACAGAACTTTGCCCCCAACTTACAGTGAGATAGTCAATCTCACCGGTTTTACTAAAAACAAAGGATTAAACGTATTGTGTGAAAGATAGTAATTGTTTATAGAAAGTAAACAGAAAACAGTAAATAGTAGATTGTAGATTGATGGTAAAAGAATGGACCGGGGTCCATAGTTCACTAGAGGTGATTCTCCTTAAGATAGTTGACATGTTGGGTGAACAAATTACTTTGGGGCAATTGACAGACACCGAGAAAGCATACATGCATATACTAATTATCTTGACTCCTATGTGATTTGATTGGACATTAGAACATTATACATAGACCGTAATCCAACTGCATCTATAACTAATAATCCACCTTCAGGTTATCATCTAAACCCCCTCCAGTATTAAGTTGCAAGCAACAGATAATTGCATTAAGCAAAGTGTGTAAAGTAAACAATACGATTGTTCTATGAACAAAGGATTGCAGTTTTCTCCCTAGTAGCAACAACACATCTAGTACCTTAGAGATTTCTATCACTTCCCCAGATTACTAGAGACATGAACCCACTATCGAGCAAAAATACTCCCTTTTGGAGTTGCTAGCATCTACTTGGCCAAGATAGCTACTAACAACAGAAATCATGCAAGATCACAAATAACAAAGACATGATAAAATCAATAATCAATCTGAAATAGCATCTCAATATCCATCGGATCCCCGCAAACACAACATGTAAGATTACAAATAGATGATCTTAATCATGACCGGAGCTCACAAGATCTAAACATGGTAGCACAAAGGAGGAGAACCAACCATCTAGCTACTACATGGACCCGTAGTCCAGGGATGAACTACTTGTTGGAGATATGCCCAAGAGGCAATAATAAAGTGGTTATTATTATATCTTTATGTTTATGATAAATGTTTACATCCCATGCTATAATTGTATTAACCGGAAACATTAATACATGTGTGTTTTGTAAACATAAGAGAGTCCCTAGTAAGCCTCTTGTTGAACTAGCTTGTTGATTAATTGATGATCATGGTTTCCTGATCATGGACATTAGGATGTGATTAATAACAAGGTTATATCATTAGGAGAATGATGTAATGGACACACACCCATAGTAAGTGTAGCATAAGATCAAGTCATTAAGTTCGTATTGCTATAAGCTTTTAAATGCATAGTAACCTAATCCTTCGACCATGAGGTTGTGTTAATCACCATCATCGGATGGGTACTTTGATGACATCAAACACCGCTTCGTAACTGGGTGGTCATAAAGGTGTCATTGGGTATTCTGAAAGTATGTGTTGAAGCACATGGACCAAGATTGGGATTTGTCCATCCATATGACGGATAGATATGCTCTGGGCCCTCTCGGTGGAATGTCATCTAGTTAGCTTGCAAGCATGTGACATGGTCACAAGGGATGACATATCATGGAACGAGTAAAGAGTACTTATCAGTAACGAGGTAGAATTAGGTATGGAGATGCCGACGATCAGACCTCGGATAAATATAGTATCGCGTGACAAAGGGAATTGGTTTCGTATGTAAATGGTTCAATCGATCACGAAGTCATCGTTGAGTATGTGGGAGCCATTATGGATCTCCAGGTCCCGCTGATGGTTATTGATAGGAGATGTGTCTCTGTCATGTCTACATATTCACGAACCGTAGGGTGACACACTTAAGGTTCGAAGTTTGTTTAAGTATATATGGAATGTGCGTTGGAGACCGAATGTTGTTCGGAGTCTCGGATTGGATTCGGGACATCACGAGGAGATCCGGAATGGTCCGGAGAATAAGATTCATATATTGGGGATCATTTTCTGAGTTAGGAAATGTTCCGGAGTGTTTGTATGGAGATTCTAGAAGGTTTCGGAATATTCTGGAAGGTTCTAGAGGATTTCTTGGAGTTTGCTTGAAAACCAAGAAAGGGTCAAAGGAAACCTAGTGGGGCAATACACGGATTCGTGGGGGAGGAGGACTCCTCCCCCCTTCCCACCGCCGGCCATAGGAGGGGAGTCCTACTAGGACTCCCCCTCCCCAGGCGCGCCTCCCTCCTTTAAATAGAAGGGAGGGGGCTCCCCCTCCTAGCCCTCTCTAACTACTACAAATCTCCGCCGCCTCTCTCCTCCTCCTTTCTTCTGCACAGGCATAGGCGAAGCCCTACAGAATTCTCTACTCCACCACCACCACCACGCCGTCGTGCTGCTGGGATTCCGTGGAGAAGATCTACTACCTCCGCTGCTCGCTGGACGAGGAGAGGAAGGTCTGCTTCGACTCCGCACGTGTGACCGACTGCGGGAGCGCTGCCGGAACGCGACGCCGGAAGGATCGTCCACACGATCTTGAGATCGGCAAGTGATCGACTACATCAACCACGAGATCTAATCTCGTCAACGCTTTCGGATCTACGAGGGTTAGTTCCTATCTATCTCGTTGCTCATGTCTAATAGATTAGATCTTGGCTTTTATCTAGATTAGATCTGGGTTTTGTTCGTTCTTGCGGTAGAAATTTTTTGTTTTCCATGCTACGAACCCATCAATGGTATCAGAGCCGTATCTATGCGTAGATTTGTTGCACGAGTAGAACACAATGTTTTTGTGGGCGTTGATGCTTTTGTTGTTGGTGTCTTAGCGTGTACTTTGCATCTTGCGGCATGGTGGGATGAAGCGGCTCGGGCTAACATTACATGTCATCGCACATGAGACTTGCTCCACGCTTGACGTGCAACTTGTTTTGCACAAGTGGCTTTGCGGGTGTCTGTCTCTCCCACCATAGTTAAGATTCAATTTACAATGAGCATCTTGACAACACTTGTATCAACGTTATGGTCCTTGTTCGTAGGTAAGATCGGTCTTATGCGAAAGCCCCAAACCACGTAAAACATGCAAAGAAAATTAGAGGCGTCTAACTTGTTTTTGTAGGGGTTTTGTGATGTGATATGGCCATCATGTGATTGTGATTGTATTTGATGTATGCAATGATCCTTGTTGTAATATGGCAACCGGCAGGAGCCTAATGGTTGTCTTTAATTCTGTTAAGACCTGCGTGTCTATTTATCTTGTAATAGCTTTATTCCAAGTAGTTGTAATAGTTGCTAGTGATGATGGACAACCATGAAGCGGCGCCACTGACCTTGACGCAATGCTGGTGATGATGGAGATCATGTTCGTACTTTGGAGAT
Organism: Avena eriantha; assembly: GCA_910589775.1. Taxonomy (NCBI): domain Eukaryota; kingdom Viridiplantae; phylum Streptophyta; class Magnoliopsida; order Poales; family Poaceae; genus Avena; species Avena eriantha. The sequence continues at coordinate 265,775,789 of OU342746.1, read as the reverse complement.
GGAGATCAAAGGCGCAAGAAGAAAGGACCATATCATATCACACTTATTATGAATTGCCTGTGATGTTAATCCTTTATGCATCTTGTATTGCTTAGATCGCGACGGTAGCATTATAAGATGATCCCTCTCACTAAATATCAAGTAATAAAGTGTTCATCCTTAGTTGGCACCGTTGCTAAGACTCGTTGTTTCGAAGCATCTCGTGATGATCGGGTGTGATAGACTCTACGTGTGCATACAACGGTGCAAGCCAGATTTGCACATGCGGAAACTAAGGTTAACCTTGACGAGCCTAGCATGTACAGACATGGTCTCGGAACACGGAATACCGAAAGGTAAAGCATAAGTCATATGGATGATATGATGAACATGTTGATTGTTCGCCTTTAAAGCTACATCATCTCACGTGATGATCGGACTTGGTGTAGTGGATTTGGTTCGTGTAATCACTAAAACAACTCGAGGGATGTTGTTTTGAGTGGGCGTTCATTTATAATTTGGATTAGTCGAACTCAATTTATCATAAACACAATTAAAGTGAATTTGCATAGTTTGTTGTAGTCATTGGCATCCGTTCACCACCTTACGCTTAGTTATAGTTGAGATAGTAGAACTATAGAAATTCTGGATATTTACTTTACGAACTGGTATCGTATTGTTTTGAATGTCAATTTAAAGTTTATAAGTCCTATTGCAAACTTTCAGCAAACTCTATTTACTCCATGAAGTTTAATAAATAGTATTAAATCAAGAGTAACAATTCCAGTGTTAGTATCTAATGTATCATGTTTGCCTCCATGATTCTTGATACTCAAAAGATTGTTTTTAATATCAAGTTTATCTAAGAGCTGAAAGAAATGTTTCAGAAACCATCATCTGTGAAAGGTATTGCGATATCTAAAACAATGTGTTGGTTACAACATGATAGAGTATACGTCCTCATATTTGATGAGAATTTGTGAAGGTTGGAGACGCTAGTCATCCTAATCCTCCAAAAGGTTTCGAAAAAGAAACATTATACTCGCAATTCACCTTTATAAGCTATAGCAGCTTGATCATGAAAGTTGTCATGATAAGGATGAATAGAAGATGTAAGTAAAATATTTACTACACTAAAAGATTACTAAAGAATGGAATTTTGAAAGAATGCCAAACATTTGATGATGGTGATCCACTTCAAAGTGCAAGTCCAAAGGTATTGGTATTTGACTATACACACTTTGTACTATGTGTCATGTGAATGACACCACTATTGATGTTGATAGATTCTTTTAAAAGAAAAGGAATTGCTGAAAGAGAATCTATAAAATATTTGGCAGAAAATAAAAGGTTGGAGATGTCCAACTTAGGCATATAGAAGATATACATGTTATGGTTGTATTCCTTGCTTGTTAAACAATGTGGTTCTCCGGTGTTGGATACCGAATTGGTTGGTATGAAGTGTCATACAGGACAACACAATTCATGAACTACAATGGCCTAAGTAACTAGCGAGAGAATATGTGATGATGTTCATCAAAAACAAACAAAAGGTTGTTGTGTTGCTCGTTAACATCAAAGCTTGCTTTCAAGATTTGTTTCAATAATTGTTATTTTGATCAAGTATTATGATGACAAAAGGTTGTTCAAATAATTACGGTATTCCATAATAGATGGATTATGTACAAGTCTGGTTGGAGAAATAACGACCATAAAACTAATGCTAAAATGTCGCAAGACAAATGATTGAAAGATCACTTGCGAAGTGACATCGCTGTTTAAATTATATTGAAAGGGATACATGAAGAAACTCCATGTTGATGGATTTTTGGAGTCTTTGATTTGGATCAAATGACGCTTGTGATACTTTCCTGGAGATAATTAAAACTCCGTTCATAGGCCAAAAGAGGAACGGACGACTAACTGATCGGAATTTGTACATATTGATGTATATAGTCCATTATGTGTAGTCGTGGGCGATGGATTTCAACTTCATATGCTTTCTCCGAAGATTTGAGTGAGTATATGTATATACTTACTCAATAAGGAAGAAGTATGAAACATTTGAAAAATGTTCAAAGACTTTCAAGATGAAGTGGAAAATCATTGTAACAAGAACATAAAAGAGTTTATGATTGGATCATAAAGAAAGATATCTGAGTTACAAGTTTAGCAAAACACCTAAGATTTGAGGAATCGTTTCATGGATTTGCATTTCCCAAAACACCATATGAGTATGAAGTGTTCGAGATATGTAATGAAACCTTGTTTTACATGGTAAGATCAAATGTGTCATTTATAAAACTGCCATTATATATTAAAGATTAAAGCTTTAGTGACTACCGCTTTTACACTGAAAAGAGCTCCATCGTGATCCGTTGAAATGACACCATATAAGTCATGGTTTGGGATAAAACCCGAATTGTCTTTTCTTAAATTTTGGTATGTGATGCATAAGTAAAATGTTACTTGGAAATTTCTCCATAACACTGAGGACAAAAGAGTTTGTTACTTGGAACATCAAGTTTCTTGAGAAGGAATCTTTCGTGAAAAGTTAAGTGGGAGGACAATAGAACTTTGATAAGGTTGTTGAACCTTAGCTATATGTGCTAAGTAGCGCAGCGCCAAAAAGTGTCCCGGTGACGGCCACAATGCTCATGGCTCTCGTGATTACAAAAGGTGTGATCTCGGAGATTAGAGTTCCTATAGAACCATGTGGGTCGGTAAGAATCAAATAGTAAGATTTGATAAGCAAGTCGTTATTGTTTTGACAATGATGAACCGACTACATGCAAAGAAGCGATGATGAGCCCTGACTCCATAAAATGACTAGAAGTCATGGAATCCGTGATAGCATCCATACACGAGAAATCAAGTTTCTGAACTTTGAAGACCCTCCGGAAAGGCGTGAAGCCTATCGGTCGTGTTTGGATCTATAAAGAAATAGACATGGATGTTTCAAATCTATGAAATAGTCGACATGTCGGAAAGAGTTTACGACAATGTTCAAGGAATTGACTATGATAAGATTTGATCTTTCATAGTGATATTTAGTCTAGACGGATTAATGTAGCAACCACTACATATATTTTGGTATATGGTAGTTGAACAAACAAAACAAGTTCTTCTAATAGAATGGTAACCTGGGACGTGTAAATGACACGATCCAAAGGGTTTTGTTAATTCAAAGGATGCTAAAAGAGTATGCAAAACTTCAATGGTTGAAGTAAGCATAGCGGAGTTGGAATCTTCACCATGATGAAACTGTTAAAAGAAGTTTAAATTCATCGGAGATGATGAAGATGCTTGCATTTGCAAGAAATTAAGTGGGAGCGCTGAGACATATTTCTAATACATTATGTAGAAGATATATTGTTGATTGGAAATGATGTATCTTGTATTGACACAGGTTAAGAATTTCATTTTGATGAAAGACTTAGGCATAACCCAAGAATTAGGCATCAATGTCTATATTAATAGATTGAGGCGCTAATATGGTTTTGCCAAATGTACATAGATAAGATGTTGAATGAGTTCAATATGGAAACAACAAGAAAGGTTCTTGACACGCGGAAAGGACTAAATCAACATTCAAGTGTGTTGACACGAGATTCAAGTGATTTTACACTTGGTGAAATCACAAGAATATTTTGATCAATCATTCTTTGAGATGTACACATCCAGATATGTCCTATGCTCTAAATGTTATGAGCATATACCAGAATGATTCATAAGATGATCATTGGACAATAGTAAAGATATTCTTATGAGCTTTGGAAGAACTAAGAATATATCATATATAAGTGACAAATAGTTAAAGGTAGTTCATTGTAAAGTGTTACATTGATACTAGTTTTGTCACAAGATACAAATTAAATTTATCTCAATTTAGACTATGGGTGGCACAATATAATGGAAAGGATGTTCCATGATGGATTTGGATGAGTTCCAAAGTTGAGATATTGTGACGGATACTACAACAAAAGGCTAAGTATATAACTGCTATAGTAGCAGTAAAGGAGGGCATTTGTGTCAAGTAGTTTGTTATCAAACTAGGTGTGGTTCATAGCGAGATAATATATGAAGATACATTGTACGACAATTGTATCAACATGATTTAATCCCAAGGAACTAAAGGTCTCACCAAAGGACTAGATTTACACAATGCCATCTCATTGGAGAATGAGTAATGCGTAGAGACGCAAGGACATGCAAATACACACGGACCTGGAAGTGTCAGATCCGAAGATTATGTTTACCACTAGCAATAGTGTCTATACAACACCAGAAAGCCATAGGTGTTGAATGCACAAGTTTTTGAACTAGATTATTGACTCTAGTGCAAGTGGGAGACTGTTGGAGATATGCCCAAGAGGCAATAATAAAGTGGTTATTATTATATCTTTATGTTTATGATAAATGTTTACATCCCATGCTATAATTGTATTAACCGGAAACATTAATACATGTGTGTTTTGTAAACATAAGAGAGTCCCTAGTAAGCCTCTTGTTGAACTAGCTTGTTGATTAATTGATGATCATGGTTTCCTGATCATGGACATTAGGATGTGATTAATAACAAGGTTATATCATTAGGAGAATGATGTAATGGACACACACCCATAGTAAGTGTAGCATAAGATCAAGTCATTAAGTTCGTATTGCTATAAGATTTTAAATGCATAGTAACCTAATCCTTCGACCATGAGGTTGTGTTAATCACCATCACCGGATGGGTACTTTGATGACATCAAACACTGCTTCGTAACTGGGTGGTCATAAATGTGTCATTGGGTATTCTGAAAGTATGTGTTGAAGCGCATGGACCAAGATTGGGATTTGTCCATCCATATGACGGATAGATATGCTCTGGGCCCTCTCGGTGGAATGTCATATAGTTAGCTTGCAAGCATGTGACATGGTCACAAGGGATGACATATCACGGAACGAGTAAAGAGTACTTATCAGTAACGAGGTAGAACTAGGTATGGAGATGCCAACGATCAGACCTCGGATAAATATAGTATCGCGTGACAAAGGGAATTGGTTTCGTATGTAAATGGTTCAATCGATCACGAATTCATCGTTGAGTATGTGGGAGCCATTATGGATCTCCAGGTCCCGCTGATGGTTATTGATAGGAGATGTGTCTCTGTCATGTCTACATATTCACGAACCGTAGGGTGACACACTTAAGGTTCGAAGTTTGTTTAAGTAGATATGGGATGTGCGTTGGAGATCGAATGTTGTTCGGAGTCTCGGATTGGATTCGGGACATCACGAGGAGATCCGGAATGGTCCGGAGAATAAGATTCATATATTGGGGATCATTTTCTGAGTTAGGAAATGTTCCGGAGTGTTTGTATGGAGATTCTAGAAGGTTTCGGAATATTCTGGAAGGTTCTAGAGGATTTCTTGGAGTTTGCTTGAAAACCAAGAAAGGGTCAAAGGAAACCTAGTGGGGCAATACACGGATTCGTGGGGGAGGAGGACTCCTCCCCCCTTCCCACCGCCAGCCATAGGAGGGGAGTCCTACTAGGACTCCCCCTCCCTAGGCGCGCCTCCCTCCTTTAAATAGAAGGGAGGGGGCGCCCCCTCCTAGCCCTCTCTAACTACTCCAAATCTCCGCCGCCTCTCTCCTCCTCCTTTCTTCTGCACAGGCATAGGCGAAGCCCTACAGAATTCTCTACTCCACCACCACCACCACGCCGTTGTGCTGCTGGGATTCCGTGGAGAAGATCTACTACCTCCGCTGCTCGCTGGAACGAGGAGAGGAAGGTCTGCTTCGACTCCGCACGTGTGACCGACTGCGGGAGCGCTGCCGGAACGCGACGCCGGAAGGATCGTCCACACGATCTTGAGATCGGCAAGTGATCGACTACATCAACCATGAGATCTAATCTCGTCAACGCTTTCGGATCTACGAGGGTTAGTTCCTATCTATCTCGTTGCTCATGTCTAATAGATTAGATCTTGGCTTTTATCTAGATTAGATCTGGGTTTTGTTCGTTCTTGCGGTAGAAATTTTTTGTTTTCCATGCTACGAACCCATCACTACTCACGCATCACACCGGAGGCAAGCATGGTGATGAAGAAGGCCTCCAGGGTGATCTCTCCCCTCCGGCAGGGTGCCGGAAAGAGCTTCAGATCCCTCCCGATCTAGGGATGGAGATGACGACGGCTACAGACTCTTTAGTGGAATTTTGATCGGGTACTTAGGGTTTTCGTCCTGAGGGGTCTTTATAGGCGAAGGGGCAAGGTCGGTGGATCGCCAAGAGGCCCACACCCCCTGATGGCACGTCCCCCAGGCCGCGCCGCCACCAGGTGTGGCCGCCCTGGTGCGCCACTTCGTCTCCCCTCCGGACTCCGTGTTGCTTCGGGTAAAATATTGACTTTGACTTTTGGCCGGTCCAATTCCGAGAATATTTCCTTACTAGCTTTTTTCTGAAACAAAAAACAGCAGAAAACAGGCAACTGGCACTGTGGCATCTTGTTAATAGGTTAGTTCCAGAAAATGTGTAAAAATACTCCAAAGTGTGGACAAAACATAAAAAAGTAGATACTAAACAAGCATGGAACATCAAAAATTATAGATACGTTTCCAATGTATCACTTTGCTTTTTCTGTGACACTGCAAATTGCTTTGTTTATTGTTTTGGAAGTCCAATTCCACATCTACACATAGCCTAGCATTGAGATATCAAATTAATATGAAAAGAAGAAGAAAATCTACATCAAAAGCATGCATTTTTTAGTAACCAATAGTCCGCAGGGCTGGAAATATCATACCTAAAAGTGAAATTTGGGAACCTCGGGTGGAACTAAAAGACTCTAAATTTACAATGTCTATGAATTCTGATAATTCACATTTTATACGTGGAGAAAGGAGTTATTATCACCATTTGAAAATAGACCTTAGGAATAATTCAAAGAATGTCTACCTCCCCAAAGATAATAATACCACTTTTCTTCCAACAAACACAATATCCATGCACAGTACACTACTGTTTGACAAAATTCACCTACAAATGAGTATTTAAGTAACAATTAAAATAGAGGAAAAGAGCTAGAAAAATAATCTGAACCTTAGCACATATTGGACATTCTATCAAATATCTGCAAAGTAGTATATGGATGGTCTTGCACCTATGTCATGTCAATTTATTCCCGTGGTTGAGACAACTCCACCGCAATACAAAACTGAAAAATCTCATGAGAATCAGTTGGGGAGAAATAAATTAGCAGATACAGGGCTAGCCAATCGCCATTAAATGACTCTCGTGGCTAATTTGGGGATGGAGGTGAGATGATCGAGGACTCACCATGGATGGCAAACCCCTCCCTCGCCTATTTCGTCACCCGTAGAAAAACCTCAGCATGATGGAGTGAGAATGCTGCTGGGGAAGAAGAGGGAGCCATGGACGACATCTCCTAACGACCCGGTAGATCCCCCATCTATACGAACAACTCACCTTCTAGGAGGAGCCGGGATGATAGTGGAACGTCCAACCGTCCATCACCAAAGACAACATGATTCGGCCGTAGAGCACACGGAGCTGCCCACGCCCATCACCGTGAACAACTCAACTCGTCAATCGGGTCAAAGCACCGGAGATACTAGGGAGACGACCCCCTACCCCACAAAGCAATACAATAAAAACCATCCCACCAAAAATACATCGTGAATGACAAACCGGGCCCACAAACAAAGGGCCACCCTCCAGGCAAGAAAAAAAACCACGCCGCACACCCACTAGACCTTGGAACAAGGCATGCGCAATCCCATCCACTATGCATGCGAAGAAGCTTGGAAGCAACGCCTCTGCAGGCCCAAAAATAACGACGATACCAACAAAGGCGCATGTGCAGAGACACGAAATCGCAGAGCGCATGGCATGTGCCCTGAAATGCCTCCGTGCCCACCAAGCTTAAGCTATAGATATATGTATTGGTAAGAACCTTTTGCAAATTTAGACCTTTGACATAAAGTTGCATTTTTATTTTTGTTTTCAAAACCAAAAACTCGTTGGCCACTCCTTTTACTCTCATTTGTTTTTAGCAATTATATGCGTTTAGTAGATTAAGTAATTGGCAGGAGCATGAGCCAAATGCCCTAATAAGCACAAGACATCAAAATCCTTTGGATTTGTCATCTTCACTTTTGGAAGATAACACTGGCACAAAACAAAAAGAGCAGCACCGCTTGCCCACAACAAGATCAGAGGTATATGCAGAATGTCAACCCAAGGTCTCCTCACCCACCTCTAAAGTTGGTCGCCAGAAGGCGAGCAAAACTAACGGAGAAAACACGATGGTCGGAAGGAACATTATGCTCTCTCTCTAAGGTATCCCGTTCGCCCGAGTTGAAACATAATGAATTTCTAACAAATCTATGACACATGACCTATACAAATAGTGTATTTTTTCTAGTACTAATTTCTGAAAACAAGTACTGATTAGGAGAGTGCCCCTCCCGCTTGCCTCGTGGATAAGTAAGTTGTGGTTCGTAGTTATGGTGAACGGAGTTGTTTTTCTTTAAAGGTTTAGGGCAATGAAACTTTAGATCAAAATACTTTTGGCATTGGTAACAATGACAACACCAATACGAGGATTGATCTAGAGACTTATATTCCACACGACGACGCCTACACTGACAGAACGTCGATGGCAAGGACAAGTAAACTTGACATCGCTCGACTAGGGATGGCAATGGACACTCGATACCCACTAACCCGACGGGGACCCGCTCTTAATGGGGAGGGTCTGGTAAAGAATTAAACCTGCAGGGCTTCTTAGTGGTAAAAAGTTAGACCCATCGGGTCTAGCGGGTGTGGTTCTGGGGGTGGCAAACCCTTACCCGCTAAAACTTGAGGACTAGCCCACATTTTGGTGTATTTAGTCAAACCCTAAGAGCCCCATCCTTATCCCCCATGATGCCACCCTAAGAAGACCAAAACACCCCCACGATCCTAGCCGCCATGCACTCCACCCCCAGTTTTCCCCATGATCCCATCCCACGTCCCCACCGCCGCTCTCTGCCTCCCCCCACTGTTTCTCCCGCGCCACCGCTCTCTGCCTCCCCCCATTGTTTCTCCCGCGCAGCCGCTAGCACGCCCCATCGCCACTCATCCTTGCGCAGAGTGCCGCCGCCGCACTGTTGACCCCCGCTCCATCCTTACTTCACCGTCCTCGTCCCCGCCGTCGGCAACATCCTCGTCATCGTCCCGCCGTCGGCACATGACGGCTCGACCGGCGCCCTGCTCGCGTCTTGGCGGGTCCCCGTACCCGGTCGGGTCGCGAGTCTGGCCCGTCAGTGGGTCGCAGGACAGGTCTCTAGGGCGGGGAGGAGGGACGGGTATGGGTATGGGGTGCTGGACCCGGCCCCAAACCCGGCGGGTGACATCCAGACGTCGGACCCATGATCCTTTTAGGCAAGGGAACCAAGCATGGAAACATGATGAGAAAAGGAAAACTTGCTCTCTCTCTCCTTCGTGGAGGTCTGCACCCATCAATAGGAGAACCAAAAGTTCATTCTGAACAGGATATCCAAATAACAAACCATTTTTTATACTTATATCACTCGTGGATGCATCTTCAAAAGTGATTTGCATGCTAGTATGTTTTACTATTCCCTCCGTCTCAAAATAGATGTCCTGAATTTGTCTAAATTTAGATGTGTCTAGTATTTAGGATAAATCTAAATTCAAATAAATTTTCGACATTTATTTTGATAGTATATATTTTTTTAAATGTATCTACCTCTGCACGCCGTACGTGGAAACGATGTCGGCGCGGCCGGCGAGGAGCGGTAGGCCGACCCCGGCGAGTACCACGGAGATTGGAAAACCAGAACAGGCTGCTCCGGCGCGGGTCTCTTCCACGGCAGCACACCGTCGCCTGTAGGCCAGGGGACAGGAACCTGCCGAGTGCCGACGGGCACGTTCCGGAGCGTGCGGGGAGTGCGTTCAGTTTCCCCTCCGCGGCCAAACCTGGAAGAAAGGTACTCCGTAGGCCGGTGAGATGATTCCACGTAGCCGTGCCGTATCTTTGTTTAGGAAAAACTGCGCGCAAAGGACAAAATCAGGTACCAAGAGCCGAAGAAGGACTGCTTGAAGTGGGTTAGATATCGTGTTCCAGGCGCGCGGCGCGGACGATGACAAAATCTGGTGTTAATGCTTTTAGACGAGAGAGAGATTAGAGAACGGAGGTTACCTGATCTGTCCATGTGCATGCATGCCCAGACCGGTCGGCGCCGAGCAGTCTAGTTGTCCGGAGGTTAAACAAGTCATTAAAGTGCTAAAAAGAAGTTAAGCCCAGTCCTCTTGACAGCTTCTCCGAGAAGCTGCCTGCCCCAGTTTTTTGAGAAGCTGGTTTCCAAAATTTGCGAGGCTTCTAAATAAGTTTAATTTTAATCACTTTAAAAGTTTTATAAATTTTTTAACCGATTTTACCGGAAAGCTAGGAGTAGAGCAGCTTCTCGGAGAAAAAGGCAAAAGAACCGAGCATTAGTACAAGTGACTGCAGTGTCTTTGCTTGCAGTTAAGACTAGCCCCAATATGAGTACCGTATTTAGTATCACATGCCACGTTGGAAAAAATCTTACGTGACATACTAATTAATAATAAAAGTGATTGTGTTGGTACGGTATCATAGTACATAGAACTAGAAATCTAATCCCAAATAAATCTTCTACACAATTTTATATTAAGATTTTACAAAACAATAAATATACTAAAACTACGATACTATTATATGATACTATGCATTGTGAAGATATCATATACGTACTACAATATGATATTTTTCATTGTAACTAGTCTAAGAACGCCGGAACCAAAGTAAGCAAGCATTAGTTTGCAAGTGAAACACACTCGATCTCCGTGATCATATCTCTGACTTTGCCTTCAGACCGACGCGCGCACGGAGCGGTACGCACGGAGAGCGACGCGCGGGCGCGCGGCCGAATTCCCGGCGAATGGAGATCGATCGAGCGAGCCCGGAGTGGTACACCCCGGAGTGCGGGGTGCATGCGGTTTGGTCCAAAAGCAGCAACGCATCACATCACGTCCATCGCATCCATCCATCGACCGCACGTCTTTCTTTCAGCTCATGCGTTCGCCTTGCCGGGGGTCAAAACGGCACGCGTCGCGCGTCTTTTTCCTCCTCCCCCGCGCTCTTTTCTTCACGCGCCTTTCGCCTTTTCTCCGGACTTGCTAGCTAGTGCGGCTCGGTTCCGTAGCCATCGATGGCCTATCGATCGACCACGCAACACTTTAATTCAGAAGAATCTCCCCCGCCTCTCACACTCGGTCACTGTTTGGTCAAGTGCTACTCCATGTTCGTGCATGAAGTGTGGATGCTGCTGGGTACAGCTTCTTTCGCACCGATGGCGCACGTGACGGAGGCCGGGAGTCGTGTTGGATTAGTTGGTTGGTTCTGTGGCATTGTACCGTATCCCACTATATCACCCTCCTTGTTTAGGTACAAGCTGTCAGCAATAGCTAGATCAACACACGCACGGCGAGCGCGTTTGGTAAGCGGTAAGCCACAGCACCACCGGCCACGGCCGGCTCTAAATTTTGCCGAACCATTGGCGAAATCGGATATCATGGACCCTAAAGCTAATATATGTACGTATATCTAGAAATATTATGTATCTATCAATTTAGGGTTTGCCAACCTCTCTACTTGCGTCGTTACCGTAGTCTACTCCATCCCACTTGTCGGCGTGCACCGGCGGACGGGAGAGCAGGTCTCCGGAACCACTCGCCTTTGCGATCCTGTACGGGAGAGGGCGAATAAGGTTTTTGGGAAGCGCTCTGCGCGACTGCTCGAGTTCTGCATCACGGCTCGTCTTCCATCCAAGTCAGGCAGTGCTGCCTATCGCCGTCTTCGTCGTCGTCTCGTTCGATCAATCTTCCCCAAAGCTACTACGACGACTTTATCTGCAAGCGAACGGTACGTGCGACGTGCTGCTGTCCGATTATTCACCATGTTCTGCGAGTACATGTTTAGCTGCTACTTGTTTCCGTTCATCTTGTTGTTTAGTACATCTAGTATGTTCGAGTTACATGTGTTAGCAGTTGGTTCTGTCATGTTTAATATTCTGGAATTAATCATAGAAATTGTGCCTAATTATCTAACAATCCAAAAACCTTATTATAGGCAATTTCCTGAGTTAAACATGGGACATCTAGCTGATGCTATGAAGCCGGAAAAGTTTACCGGTGTGCATTTTAAGAGGTGACAGTATAAGACCACCATGTGGCTGCAAGCTTCGAAAATATTCGATGCTAGCGAGGGTTTACCTGAAGGAACTATATCTGAGCAGGATCAGAACAAGTTCAAGGAAGCCAATCTAGCCTTCGTGGGATGTGTTCTGAGTGTTCTTGATAACAAGCTGTTTGACGTGTATATGCACTTCAAAAACGCAAAAGAGCTCTGGGAGGCACTGGACGCTAAGTTCGGTGTAGCAGATGCTGGCAGTGAATTGTATATCATGGAGAGCTTTCGTGATTACAGGATGGTTAACAATTGTTTTGTAGTCGAACAGGCTCATGAGATACAGTGCTTTGCTAAGGAGCTTGAAATTCTTAAGTGTATCCTACCCGACAAGTTTGTGGCTGGGTGCATTATTGCAAAGTTGCCTTCTTCATGGAGGAACTTCGCCACAACTCTCAAGCATAAGAGGCAAGAGATATCGGTTGAAAACCGGATAGCGTCTCTTGATGTTGAGGAGAAGGCTCGGGCCAAGGACACTGCTGACAAAGGAGGCGAGGGTCAGTCCAGCGCCAATATGGTGCAGAAGAAGACCTTCGGCAAGAACAAAGGGAACTATAAGCCCTCCTTCAACAAGCCTGAAAAGACTACAGCCTTCAAGAAGAAGAAGAAGCCGAACAAGGCCGAGCTAGGTTGCTTTACCTGTGGAGAGCTCGGACACTTTTCCAAGGACTGCTCAGAACGTGCAGATCGTAAAGGGAAAAAAGGGAAGACTGTCAATGTCGTGACTGCTAGCAATGCTGATGGGTATGGTAATCTATTTACTGTTCTTTCAGTTTTTCAATCACCATGTTGGTGGATTGATACGGGTGCTAATATTCATGTGTGTGCTGACATCTCTATGTTCACTTCTTATCAGGTCGCTCGGGATTCATCCGTCCTAATGGGAAATGGGTCACATGCTTCTGTTCATGGTTTGGCACGGTGGATCTGAAGTTCACTTCGGGAAAGATCGTGCAGCTGAAGAACATGCAACATGTCCCTTCCATGAATAAGAATCTCGTTAGCGGCTCTCTTCTATGCAGAGATGGGTTTAAGGTTGTTTTTGAGTCTAATAAAGTCATTGTGTCGAGACATGGACAATTTATTGGTAAAGGCTATGAGTGCGGAGGGTTGTTCCGCTTTTCACTTTCAGATTTTTGTAATAAGTCCGTAAACCATATTTGTGGCGGTGTTAATGATGATACCAGTGTTTGGCATTCTCGCTTATGTCACATTAATTTTGGTTTGATGTCCAAGTTGTCCAATATGAGTTTAATTCTGAATTTCACTATTGCCAAAGGTTCCAAGTGCCATAGTTGTGTGCAATCAAAGCAACCTCGAAAGCCTCACAAGGCAGCCGAGGAGAGAAACTTGGCACCTCTGGAGCTCATACATTCTAATCTTTGTGAGATGAATGGTGTGTTGACAAAAGGTGAAAAGAGATATTTCATGACTTTAATTGATGATGTGACTAGATACTGCTATGTTTATTTGTTGCGCATAAAAGATGAAGCTTTAGATTACTTTAAAATTTATAAAGCCGAAGTTGAAAATCAACTAGAGAGAAAGATCAAACGTCTTAGATCGGATCGTGGTGGTGAATATTTTCCCAAAATCTTCGATGAATTCTGTGAGGAACATGGCATTATTCATGAAAATACGCCTCCCTACTCGCCTCAATCAAACGGGGTTGCCGAGAGGAAAAACCGCACGCTGACTGACTTGGTGAATTCCATGTTAGCCACCGCTGGTTTATCTAAGGCATGGTGGGGGGAGGCCTTGTTGACAGTGTGTCATGTCCTAAATAGAGTTCCTAACAAGAATAAAGATAAAACCCCTTATGAGGAGTGGGCTGGGAGAAAACCATCACTTTCTTACTTGCGCACTTGGGGGTGTTTAGCTAAGGTCAACATACCGATTCCTAAGAAACGCAAACTTGGACCAAAGGCAGTGGATTGCATCTTTCTAGGATATGCTCCGCGAAGTGTAGGCTATTGATTTTTAGTGGTTAAATCTGAGGTTCCTGATATGCATGTTGATACTATAATGGAATCTCGTGATGCAACATTCTTTGAGAATATGTTTTCTATGAAAGATATGCATAACACTGCTAGAATTTCTTCTGAAATACTTCCTGAAACTAGTGCATCTAGTGAGAATTTTGAGCAACCACGCGAGGGAGAAGTCCTAGAGAAGGATGACAATGAAGCTCCTACACGGAGTAAGAGACAAAGGGTTGCAAAATCCTTTGGAGATGATTTCATTGTGTACCTTGTGGATGATACTTCCACTTCCATTGCAGAGGCATATGCATCTTGATGACCCACAAGTATAGGGGGTGTATCGCGGTATTTTCGATGGAAGTGAAACCTAATTTATTGATTCCACACAAGGGGAGCCAAAGAATATTTATAAGCCTTAACAACTGAGTTGTCAATTCAGCTGCACCTAGAAACAGTCTTGCTCATAGCAGTTTATCAGTAGCAACATTTTTATAGTAGGAATAGTAAAGTAACAGCAGTAGCAAAACAAAGACAGTAGTAACAAAAGCAGTAAACAGTGGGATTCGAGTGCGGTAGGCATAGGGATGGATGGACGGGCGTTGCATGGACAAGACAATTCACATAGCAATCAGAACATAGGGCAATTGCAGATAAATAATATAAAGCACACAAGTACTAAACAATCCTAGGCATGTGTTCCATATATAGTCATACGTGCTCGCAATGAGAACTTGCACAACATCTTTTGTCCTGCCAGCCCGTTTGCAGCGGGGCCTCTAGGGAACTACTGGCAATTAAGGTGCTCCTTTTAATAGAGCACCGGAGCAAAGCATTAATACTCCGTGAACACATGTGATCCTCACATCAAAGCCTTTCCCTTCCGGTTATCCTGATTTCTATCATTTCGGGGCCATAGGTTCCGGACAACAACGTGTGTATACAACTTGTAGATAAGACCAAGAACAATACTATCATAATGAATCAATAACATGTTCAGATCTAAAATCATGGCACTCGGGCCCTAGTGACAAGCATTAAGCACAACAAGTCGCAATAAAGTCATAAAGCACTAATAAAAGATACTAGGCACCATGCCCTAACAATCTGATGCCATTACATGAACGATCTCATCCAATCCCTACCATCCCCATAGCCTACAACGGGGGATTACTCACTCATAGATGGGGGAAACATGGATGGTCGATGGAGAAGCGATGGTGATGATGGTGGCGATGATCTCCTCCAATTCCCCGTCTTGGCAGGATGCCAGAACGGAGTTTCTGGTACTGTTTCGTGGAATCTGGTGGTGGCGGCAGAGCGGAACTCCTTCTGGAAAAACGTCGACCCCGCGAAGTTTTTAGGTCAGAAGGCTCCTTATAGGCGAAGAGAGAGGCCGAGGGGGTGCCTGGGGTGCCCACACCACCCCCTGGCGCGGCCTGGCCTGGCCCGCGCCACCAGGTGGTGTGGCCACCCCAGGGCTCTTCTCCGTCTCGTATTCTGGCTCCTGGAGTCTTCGGGTGAAATATGATTTTTGGCATATTTTTCGGGATTTTTCCTGATAGTTGATTTTCTGCACAAAAAGTAGACAGCAAGGCAATTCTGCTGAAAACAACACCAGTCCGCATTAGTTGCATCCAAATCACACAAGTTTAGAGGAAAAACAATAGCAAAAGTGTTCGGAAAAGTAGATACGTTTTGGACGTATCAACTCCCCCCAAGCTTAGCTTATTGCTTGTCCTCAAGCAATTCAGTTGAAAACTGAGTCCGATAAAAGAACTTCCACGAACACATTTGCTTCGTATGATGTAAATATTCTCAGCAATGCGATCAACTACTTAGACAATTCATAATAAAGAGTATGCAACCAAGTCTACTTAATAGTCATTGCAAGCTATGAAGAGATTCCAACTCAAGAATAATAAGTAGCATGAGGCACAAACATAAGCAACATTGCCATGCTCATAAAAAGGTATGATAGAGTGGTATCTCGCTTGCCTTTGATTATGAATGCCAAGGCACCTCTGAAGTTCAAGTGATGACTAGAAGTAAAGATATCAAGGATACAAGCATCAAAGTCATAACACAAATAATCAAGTAATGGAACAAACACAAAGAATGACAACCATGCTCTCAAGAAGGTGCTCAAAGAATATGTGGAGACTCAACAAGTAGAAGAAAAGGTTTTGAATAACTTGAAAGGCTTCCAAATGCTGAAAGTACGGTACTCGTTAGCTTTGAGCTCTCATTGCCCCTATCATAAGCATCTTTAATATGGTTAAGGTGAAAGTGACACAACTAAGAGGATATGCTTGACAAGTTATAAACGAAGTCTCATGCCCCTTACTTACGAAGACCGATCCTCATGCTACTCAACTTCAGTCACAAGCAAGCTCTTGTCATTGTAAGTATATACGTATCATAGAGAACCACCAACGGGGTACCCCTTGCACATGACACGGGAGCTATCCCATAATCAAAATACAAGGCAAGCAGACAATGAACATCTCGGCGATCTTTTTATTTACTATGTGCATAGATTTTTATTGAGGATGCTTCATAGAATGCTCATTATGGTTATACTACAAGTTTCCACCATGATTAGGCATGGCTTAGGCTAGTAGCCCAGGCGTCTCTCTAACATACATACAAACTCCATGATCTTACAAGTTCCACTTTTATTTCACACCGCCGTGATCCATAAGCAAAAGAACATGATATCAACTAGGTACAAAGTAACTATGAGGTGTTGAAAGCGGTCCCCATGATACATGGTTCTGCTAACTTCAACTCATAAAGGGCAAGCATATGCACAACAAAGAAGGACACAATGGTTCAGGTTTATTAAGTGCAAGAAAATAAAGTGTGCCATCAAGTTCGTGAGAGCTTTACTAACTAACTTCCTCATAACAAGCAAACATTTTATTCGGAAGAAAACGAGGCATATTGAATGCACGGAGGTAGCAAATGATGCTAATGGGTAGGTATGGTGGAAACTTTGGAAATATTTGGTTTAGGGAGTTGGAAACTTGAGTAAAACATACTCAGTGGAAGTGAAGGCTAGCAAAATTAAGGGAGCGACAAACGAGAGAGCATTAGCTGTCATTATCATGCTTGCAACAAAACAAGACTACTCATGACATGAAAGTGATTCAAGATCCTCGAGGCAAAATAATTCATCGAGGCTTAACTGATTATTATAGTCATGTGCATGCGTGAGCATGTGCCAAGTCAATTCAAATGAAACATTCAGAGGAGGATACCACGGTGTCATACCAATTTATGAATAGAGTAATGCAAGCAAACATTCATGAGACATGCTACAAACTATTAGCGAGCTAGAGCTAATCATAAGAAAGCAAGAACTATTAAGCATCCAAAGAAAACATACACTCTTCATGAACGGACTAAGCAAGCTCACAATGATGAGTATATGTACAAAAATGAAGACAAATAGAGTTCATTACCAGCCTCTTACCATGCCTCAAGTTGTCATTAATCCTCATAATTGCTCTTCACTTGCGTGGCTTGAATAATAATATGAAACCAATAATCCACTGAGAACTGTCGAACCCTGTAGCAAACTCGCAAAAACCAAAGAAGAACGACAAATATTTTTGGTGTTTTCGATTTTTAAATAAGAACCAAAAGAGAAAAACAAGCAAAGCAAAATCTTTTTGGGGTTTTCGAAAAGTTCAAACAAAGCAAAAAGGGAAAAGCAAACCAAGGCAAAAAGAAGAAGGAAACCAAAGAGAAACAACAGAAATATTTTTGGTCTTTTTGTGTTTATAGAAAGCAAAAGCAAAGAAGAACGAAAACTAAAAAGACAACGAAAACATGAATATACAAAGTACCGACGCAACATGATATGGAGATGAGTGCGGTGTCGGTGTACCTCCCCCCAAGATTAGGCTTTTGGCCTAAGTGGGAATCAATCCCAAGCCGGCCAGGATGAAGTGTCACCGTGGTATGACGAGGAGGTACCCTCGTCCTGGTGCGAGCTCGAGTACGTCCCTCCGTAGTGCACAGAGTAATCGTAGGCGGGCACATCCTCCTGGTGCTGCTCGTGGAACCCCAGCAAGCGAAGCTGCTCGTCCACCTCCTCCTTGGAGCGCAACCACGGTCTCATGTTAACACTAAACAAAGCAGGCTGTGGCAAAAGGATCTCCCTTTCATCCCCGTCAGTGAAAAGCATCCTATATACTAGATTGTTCAAATCAGAGGTAGAAGTGACAAAGTGATGAGTTTTCATGGCAACAAGGTCGAGCCTCTGTGGTGCTAGCATAGCATCATCGGGATCCACTGAAAGACCTAATGCATTGACTACACGCGAGGCAATGATGCCCCTATAGATAGGCCCCCTAGCAGCTAGGCGGCGAGCAATAAGCGAGCCAAGATTGTACCGTGTATCATTGTTAAGCGCAGCAGCAAGGAATGCTAAATGATAGTCGGAGATATTACTAGTGTTCTCCCTACCCAACACACTAGTAGCAAGATAATATGCTAAGTATCTAAGAGCAGGGAGTTGGATATTTCTTATCTTTCCGCGCTGCGTCACACGGTCATCATCATTGGTCACCCCTCGATATAGCTCCAACAAATCAGCGGGTCGCCCTTGAATTTTCTTCATGGTCCCTGTCATACGCACACCTACAATACTGCAAAATCTCTCCAAAGGCATGGTGAAGGGCATATCATAGATTTTAAAAAGAGACAATAGATTGATAGGGTGTGTTAGTAAATGAGAAGCTCTCAACAAAAGTTTTGGTGAGCATAGCGTATTGTGCACTCTCATCTTGCATGTAAGAGGTCAAACCAACCCTCTCAATCAGTAGCAAGAAATCATCAAGAATACCTACAGCTTGCAAGAAAGTAAAACAAGGAAAAGAAGATGGGTGAGCGTCTCCATCATCCCTTTCACTGCCAATGCTTGTTGCAATGAGGTCTTCATTGTATGATGGCCTAGCTTGAGAGGCTATTCTTGAGGGCCTCGACCTCCTGGGTGCATCACTCTCAAATATCTCTCCAAAAGTACGGTTGTTCATGCTTGGTAATTTGAAATTTAAACACCTATTAAACAAGTGATTGCAAAGTAAATATAATGAAGGATTCTACTCATAGGGACTTGCAAGAGGCCTAAACATGCATCAAAACTATATCTCTAAGCATAAAACAAGCTTACATGCCCTCATAACCAGTCACCTACAGCAGCAAAATACTCAATATATAAACCACTAAACACAAATCTACTTGGACAAGGGGAGGACTCACATACCAGGGAACAAATGCTCCAAATTTCAGCAAGAAAGATGGACTGAGCAAGGAGATCGAAGAAATCGAGAGAAAGCACAAAAAGAATGCGATTTTGAGCTATAAACTGGAGCTTACTCGAGAGAGAGAAGAAAGTGGCAGGGGAGAGAGTTAGTGGAGGGCCAGGGGTGGCCCACACCAGGGCATGGCGCCACCCAGGGCTGGCCGCGCCACCACATGGTGTGCCTGCCTGGTGGGCCCCCCTGGTACCTACCAGGTACTCATCTGCCCCTTTTTTCACGTAAAAATTTAATATGAATTTTCTGGAATTTTTCGAGACACTTTATTTTTGGGCAATTTTCAGAAATAGAAGAATGATTTTTCTGACAGACAGATTTTTTTTCTTTTTGAAACACGATGCAAGGAAAAAACAAGGCTAGAACTACAGAAGTTCTAGCATGCAAGCAACAAACAGCAAAAAGAAAACTAAACGAAAGCAAAAACTAAAATGCAAAGGATAGAAATAAACAAAGATAATCATAGTGAAAACATTGTTTTGTTCAATGAAATCCTTTTGTTAGCAAGGTTGATCAAGTCTTGCTACCAAAACAATTGCATATGAGACAAAACTTTGTACTCCACTAATGATTATGTTACCTCAACCTTGATAGCAATGGTCCCAATCATAATAGTTTCAAATTTTTCTCTTGGTATGGGATAATATATTTGTCCAACTTGAATGCCTTCAACATGTTCAATTGAATTCAAGCCATAAGTCCTTTCAATCTTCTTGGGGAAATAGATAGTATGTTCCTTGTCATTAACATTGAAGGTCACCTTTCCTTGATTACAATTAATAACAACTCCTACAGTATTAAGAAAAGGTCTCCCAAGAATAATAGACATATTATCATCTTCAGGCATTTCAAGCACAACAAAATCAGTTAATATCAAGAAATTGTGAGCCACCTGAACAGGTACATCCTCACATATACCCACAGGAATAGTGATAGATTTATCAGCCATTTGCAACGATATATCAGTTAGTATCAATTTTTCTAGTTGAAGCCTCTTATAGAGAGAGAAAGGCATAACACTAACTCTAGCTCCCAAATCACACAAAGCAGTTCTAACATAACTGTTCTTAATAGAGCAAGGGATAGTTGGAATCCCTGGGTCTCCAAGTTTCTTAGGAACCTTACCATTGAAGGAATAATTAGCAAGCAAAGTAGAAATTTCTTCATTGGGGATCTTCCTTTTATTCGAGACAATGTCCTTCATATACTTTGAGTAAGGAGGCAATTTAATAGCATCAGTCAAAGGAATATGCAAGAATAAAGGCTTCATCCACTCGCAAAACTTATTGTAGTGTTCATCTTCCTTTGACTTGTGTTTCTTATCAGGGAAAGGCATAGGTTTTTGGACCCAAGGTTCTCTTTCACTACCATGTTTCTTAGCAATAAAATATTCTTTAGTGTATTTAGTATTCTTAGTGTGGTTTTCAGGTTCTTCTTCAACTTTTTCTTCACTAGGAACTTCATTTTCTTCATTACCACTTTCAGTTTCATCATTAGAAATAGATATACTATTAGGATCTATAGCAGGTTCAGAGGGTTCTACGACAGTTTTATTTTTTTTCCTTTTCTTACGAGTAGAACCACTATTTTTAGCTTGTTGAGAATCCTGCTCGATTCTTTTGGAATGCCCCTCAGGATATAGAGGATCCTGGGTAGCAGCTCCACTTCTAGTTCTAATTTCATAAGCATGTTTTTCTTTAGCAGCATTAACTAGCAAGTTTGCACTTTAACGAGTTGATCTATTTGAGTTTGAACCATTTGAAAGTGTTTAACAATCATTTTTACATCATTAGAGGTTCTTTCCACAATATCTTTCAACTCAACAATAGCTCTAGTGTTTTCCATTAGATGATTTTGCACCCTTTTATTAAAGTTATCTTGCTTAACAATAAAGATATCAAATTCTTCTAAGCATTGATCAGGAGGTTTCAAGTAAGGGATATCACCTTCATCAAAGTGTTGGAGAGAGTGTACCTCAATAGTGGGTGAGTAGGGAATAGGCTTACATAATTCTTCTATAGGAGGTAAATTCTTGACATCTGCAGCTTTAATTCCCTTCTCCTTAAGACATTTCTTAGCTTCCTTCATCACTTCATCATTTAATTCAATAACTCCCCTCTTCTTTGATGTTGGAATAGGCACATGAATAGGTGGTTCAGGTACAATTACTTCAGGTATAGCTTGTTTAGGAGGAGTCCAATCTTCATAATTCTTGCTTATTTTAGCCATTAATTCCTCAGCTTCCTTAGGATTCCTATTCCTGAAAACACAATCAGCACAACTATCTAGGTATGTCCTAGATTCCTCGGTTAGTCCATTATAAAATATATCAAGAAGCTCATTCTTAGGTAAAGGACTTCCAGCCTGTGCATGAATCAAAGCACAAAACCTTGCCCAAGCTTCGGGCAATACCTCTTTTTCTCCCTGTTTAAAATCAAAAAGTTCCTATAAAATAGCATGTCTAGCACTGGGAGGGAAATATTTCTGCAGGAAAGTACTAATCAAGCACTCAGGACTATCAATAGATCCAGGAGGTAAATTACTAAACCATGTTTTAGCTTCTCCTTTCAGTGAAAAAGGAAAAATCTTAGCAACAAAATAAGTACGCATCTTAATATCATCAGAAAACAAGCCACTCATAGTAGAAAGTTCATTCATATGTGCTACCGCACTTTCATTCTTAGTCCCGCAAAAAGGTTCTTTCTCAACAATAGCTATGTAAGATAGATCGAGAGAGAAATCATAATCTTCATCTATAATGTTTATGGGAGAAGCAGCAAACTTAGCATCAAGAGATAATTTGGGTCTAATAGTACGCCTCTCAAGGAGACTCTTAGCAGCGCTCCTATCATGGGTGTTCTTACATTCTTCAATAAACTCATCGGTCATCTCAACATAATCTTCTTCAGTATCATAACTCTCACTAGACTCAGGTGAGCTAACAGGTGTGGTAGTGTCTTCAATTAGGAGTTTCGGTATTTCCAGCTATAGTTCTAGCAATCGTAGCATCTAGGAAAGGACCTAATGAACCACTCTTATCAAGCACAGTAGAAGCAGCATCATAAGTATCAGAAGTTTTAGATTCAGCAGTAGTAGCAGTGTGTGTAGCATGTGTATGTGGTGGTGTAAGGAACTTACTCAAAACAGACGGTGAATCAAGAGCGGTAGAGGTGTTCAGAACCGTACCTCTTCTTGTACTGGATGGTAAAATAGGAACCTTGCCATCACGAGACTTACCCATGATGGATGGATAGCAGCGAACAATAGAGAATCCAAGTGAACTTGATAAATAAAGCTATGCTCCCCGGCAACAGCGCTAGAAAATAGTCTTGATGACCCACAAGTATAGGGGGTGTATCGCAGTATTTTCGAGGGAAGTGAAAACCAATTTATTAATTCGACACAAGGGGAGCCAAAGAATATTTATAAGCCTTAACAACTGAGTTGTCAATTCAGCTGCACCTGGAAACAATCTTGCTCACAGCAGTTTATTAGTAGCAACAGTTTTGTAGTAGGAATAGTAAAGTAACAGCAGTAGCAAAACAAAGACAGTAGTAACAAAAGCAGTAAACAGTGGGATTCGAGTGCGGTAGGCATAGGGATGGATGGACGGGCGTTGCATGGACAAGACAATTCACATAGCAATCAGAACATAGGGCAATTGCAGATAAATAAGATAAAGCACCCAAGTACTAGACAATCGTAGGCACGTGTTCCATATATAGTCATACGTGCTCGCAATGAGAACTTGCACAACATCTTTTGTCCTGCCAGCCCGTTTGCAGCGGGGCCTCTAGGGAACTACTGGCAATTAAGGTGCTCCTTTTAATAGAGCACCGGAGCAAAGCATTAACACTCCGTGAACACATGTGATCCTCACATCAAAGCATTTCCCTTCCGGTTATCCTGATTTCTATCACTTCGGGGCCATAGGTTCCCGACAACAACGTGTGTACACAACTTGTAGATAAGACCAAGAACAATACTATCATAATGAATCAATAACATGTTCAGATCTAAAATCATGGCACTTGGGCCCTAGTGACAAGCATTAAGCACAACAAGTCGCAACAAAGTCATAAAGCACTAATAAAAGATACTAGGCACCATGCCCTAACAATCTGATGCCATTACATGAACGATCTCATCCAATCCCTACCATCCCCATAGCCTACAGTGGGGGATTACTCACTCATAGATGGGGGAAACATGGATGGTCTCTGGAGAAGCGATGGTGATGATGATGGCGATGATCTCCTCCAATTCCCTATCCCAGCAGGGTGCCAGAACGGAGTTTCTGGTACTGTTTCGTGGAATATGGTGGTGGCGGCAGATCGGAACTCCTTCTGGAAAAACGTCGAACCCCCCGAAGCTTTTAGGTCAGAAGGCTCCTTATAGACGAAGAGAGAGGCCGAGGGGGTGCCTGGGGTGCCCACGCCACCACCTGGCGCGGCCTAGCCTGGCCCGCGCCACCAGGTAGTGTGGCCACCCTAGGGCTCTTCTCCGTCTCATATTCTGGCTCCTGGAGTCTTCGGGTGAAATAGGATTTTTGGCATATTTTCCGGGATTTTTCCTGATAGTTGATTTTCTGCACAAAAAGTAGACAGCAAGGCAATTCTGCTGAAAACAGCACCAGTCCGCATTAGTTGCATCCAAATCACACAAGTTTAGAGGAGAAACAATAGCAAAAGTGTTCGGGAAAGTAGATACGTTTTGGACGTATCACATCTCCTGATGCAGATGATTGGAAAGAAGCTGTTCATAATGAGATGGACTCGATTCTTTCTAATGGAACTTGGGAACTATCAGAACGACCCCATGGCTCTAAGCCTGTGGGTTGCAAGTGGGTGTTCAAGAAGAAGCTAAGGCCTGATGGTACTATTAAAAAGTACAAGACTCGGCTTGTAGCAAAAGGCTACACCCAGAGACTGACCACCATTCGAGTACTACTATCCCTGGCTGCCTCTTATGGTCTTATCGTTCATCAAATGGACGTTAAGACAACTTTCCTCAATGGAGAGTTGGAAGAGGAGATCTATATGGATCAGCCTGATGGGTTTGTGGTAAAAGGTGAAGAGAGAAAGGTGTGCAAGTTGTTAAAATCTTTATATGGCCTGAAGCAAGCACCTAAGCAATGGCATGCAAAGTTTGACAGAACATTAACTTCTGTTGGCTTTGTAGTTAATGAGGCTGACAAGTACGTCTACTATCGCCATGGTGGGGGCGAAGGTGTTATATTATGTTTGTACGTGGATGATATCCTTATCTTTGGTACAAACATGAATGTGATAAATGAAGTTAAGTCCTTTCTGTCAAAGAGCTTTGATATGAAAGATCTGGGAGAAGCTAATGTTATTCTGAATATCAAGCTGATTAAGCACGAGAGTGGGATTACTTTGACGCAATCACACTATGTTGAGAAGATCTTGAGCCGTTTCGGTTTCGTTGATGGCAAGTCTTCCCCAACACCTTATGATCCCAGTGTGACATTACGGAAAAACAAGAAAGAGCCGAAAGAACAATTGAGATACTCTCAAATCGTTGGCTCACTCATGTACTTAGCTAGCGCGACAAGACCCGACATCTCTTTTGTTGTGAGCAAGTTGAGTAGGTTCATGTCTAACCCGAGTACTGAACATTGGTGTGCACTTGAAAGGGTCATGCGCTATCTATGTGGTACAATGAGTTATGGGATACACTATTCGGGGCATCCAACGGTGCTCGAAGGATATAGTGATGCGAACTGGATCTCGGATGTAGATGAACTCTACGCTACTAGCGGGTATGTAATTACCTTTGGAGGTGGCGTGGTATCATGGAGATCTTGCAAACAAACCATATTGACAAGGTCGACTATGGAAGCAGAACTTGCTGCTTTAGACACAGCCACTTTAGAGTCAGAATGGCTGCGTGAACTCTTGATGGACTTGCCGGTGGTTGAGAAACCTATACCGGCCATACTTTTGAATTGTGACAATCAAACTGTTATTATCAAAGTGAACAATTCTAAGGATAACGCGAAGTCATCAAGACACGTTTGAAGTCTGTCAGAAAATTGAGAAACTCCGGAGTAATTACTGTTACGTATATTCAAACTGACAAAAACCTGGCAGATCCCTTTACAAAGGGACTATCACGAAACGTGATAGAAAGTGCATCGAGAGAGATGGGTTTGAGACCCATGGATGTTACACAGTAGTGGTAATCCAACCTTTTTGATCGGAGATCCCGTGAATTAGGTCCTGGGAAAAACAAGCTAGTGGTGTGACGGAGGAGAGTATTAGACAACCCTCTCTATGTGAAGATGTACAACTCTCAAAAGCTGTAAGGCAGGTTGGCAACATGCCTTAATGTGTTTCTGTTGGCTATGATTAGCAAAGATGCTGTCCTACAGAGCATTCTTGAAAGAACACACCTATACGAGTTCCGATTGTTAAACGTCACAATCTATGAGATTTGGGTGATCTCTAGTAAACTCATGAAGAGACCAAGTAGTATGACGCATATGCTAACCCCGCGGGGTAGGCTACTGGCAGTCAGGTACTAGTTATGACTTTGTGTGAAATCTAAAAGCACAAAACTTGCAATTCAAGGTTCGTCCATTGTTCAAGTTGCTGATAGACGTAGCTCAAGGTTCTAGGCGGAAGTTTAACTTAACAGTCTCTGCTGAAACACTGGTATATAAACAAGTAGCGAGAATTGGCAAATCTTCAAATGGGCATTTGAGATCTGGTGGGGGATTGTTAGAAATAATGGGCTAAATAAATAAGCCCATATAGATTTTAGATTTTCCCTAAATCTCAAAGCCCATGTTTATGGCAACTCACATGTGTTTGGGCCCATGTTTGGGGTATCTCACATGGGAGTGGAGTGGGAGCTAAAGTTTAGTCCCACAAAGTTGGAGGAGAGTTACACCACCTTATACGGTGGAGTGGTTTATCACTTAGTAAAGTGAGTGAGAAGAGGAGAGCTACACGCGTGCTCCTCCTCCGACGATGCCGCCGCTCGCACGCACGCACAACACCGTACCGCACCGCACCGCCCGCCCGTCCTGTCACGACACGCGCGCGCCAGGGGTTGCGGGAATCTCGCCGTGCCGAGCTTTCTTTCTGCTGCTCAAGAAAACAAGTGAGGTTTTGACAGACGTGTCAACAGTCAGCCTATTCGGGTCGCTCCCGGATCGTGGGCTACTGTAACCGACCCGAGCGTGCGCTACGTGGACTCGGCCCACGTTCGCGTCCATTAGGGTTTCCTGAGCCGCTCTACATAAAGTGTTGCGCGGCTACCGCCACAAATCACCACCGAACCAATCTAGGGTTTGCCAACCTCTCTGCTTGCGCCGCCACCGTAGTCTACTCCATCCCGCTTGCCGGCGTGCACCGGCAGACGGGAGAGCAGGTCTCCGGATCCACTCGCCTTTGCAATCCTGTACGGGAGAGGGCGAATAAGGTTTTTGGGAAGCGCTCTGCGCGACTGCTCGAGTTCTGCATTACGGCTCATCTTCCATCCAAGTCAGGCAGTGCTGCCTATAGCCGTCTTCGTCGTCGTCTCCTTCGATCAATCTTCCCCAAAGCTACTACGGCGACTTCATCTGCAAGCGAACGGTACGTGCGACGTGCTGCTGTCCGATTATTCACCATGTTCTGCGAGTACATGTTTAGCTGCTACTTGTTTCCGTTCATCTTGCTGTTTAGTACATCTAGTATGTTCGAGTTACATGTGTTAGCAGTTGATTCTGTCATGTTTAATATTCTGGAATTAATCATGGAAATTGTGCCTAATTATCCAACATATTACGAGAGGAAGACTAAAAGACAGCTGAGGCAAGGTCGTAGACTCCGATGGTATGCAGACAAAGCATCGAAGAGGCAGATCAATTGCAGACCACTTCGGTTGTGAGCGTGAAATCGATCGCATCATTGCGTAGTAATGTGTATTTTTCTGTCTCCTACTCTTTCCGATAGAGCCATATGTCTTCTCTCTATATTTTGCAGCTCAAAATAATAAAATATGTACACTTGTATCGTCTAGTGGATGGGCCCTTCCCTATCGTTGGCCCTAGGCGGGTGGCACATGGTCGCCTAGGGTCAGATCCGGCCCTGCCACCGGCTAGACCATCGGGAGAAAGAATTTGGTCTGATTGATTGCTCGGGATTCCTCCGCCTCGTGGTCCATGGACGTCTCAAAGCACCCTCAAGCCATACCAGCTGGTTCTCGTGGAGCCATGCCCTGGAGAGAATAACGAGTCGACTTGGCTACACGTGTGGAGAAGGAGAGGGAGGCACGTGCCGCTTCACATACACACGCCATAAATACCCTCACCGCCCAGACTCCCTCGTGTCACTCTCCCATCGGCTCTCTCTCCATCGGCTCAACTCCCTGTCAAATCATGTTGTGGGAATGACCACGACAGTCGCTACCAGGGGTAGCAATTTATTTGAGGGCAAGGGCGAGTGAGCCATCTGCGGTGCGTGATTGAGGAGAATAGGGATTTTACCCAGGTTCAGCACCCCCATAGGGTAAAAGGCCTACTTCCTGCTAGATGTATTAATCAGAGTGAGGTTACAAGGGGGAGGTCGAGCTCGGTGATGAGGGCAGTGAGTCGCCTCTATGGGGTGTATCAAAGCGTGTCCATGTAGAGGGTACCCTATCGGTTATGGTTCAATTGATCTTGACCAAATCCGACTGGGTTTACATGGCTAATGCCGAATCAGTTATGGTTTAATTGATCTTGACCTAATCCGACTGGGCCTAGCTACGCTTCTGGCCTTCTGCATCCAGTCGCCAGGCTTTTGGGTCTCAATGTTTCTAGTTGTCGTACCAGAGAACCCACTCGCCATGGGTCTGGTTAGTCAAATCCACTTCATGGGCATACCCCTATTGTTATATCCCCATCAGTAGTTCCCGAGTCTGTCGGGAATTCAGCTAAGGTTCCAACTTGGCAGTCGGAGTAGGCGAGTCCGAGTGGACGCATAGTCGAATTGGTGACAAACTCCTCCAATGAAGGGAGAGGCTACAGGTTTGACGCATGATCTCAGTTGCACTAGGCGGGTCACACAGTCCATAAGTCGCTGCTTCGAGCGAGTGGAGCAGAGTGAATGAAGCATAGCGAGTGATCAATTTGATCGAAGTTGGACTGCTTGGCTTGGTCAAACTAGCTGTTAGGTAACTCTTAACGGTAACTCCGGCAAAATTACCACGAAGCAACGACCAATCCAGGGTTTCTTGTTGACGCCACTATTTAAGGAGAAATGCGGAGCATCTTGCGGATATTTCTCCGCACTTCTTCATTTCTTCTCCTTCTTCCCAAGCCTCCCTCTATCTTGATCTCTAAATCGAGCGAGCTCACTCCTGATGGCGCTTCCCAAAATCTTTGGGGAAATTCCAAGTGCACGATAGTCGTGCTGCAATCCTTCTAAGAAGCCAGAGTCCTCGTGAAGGGTAACTGGCGAATCCCAGGGGCTAGCAAGGTCAAGCCGAAGCCACGGCTGGGGAATTTATTTCATTCCTTAGTCACCTGAAGCGGGGGTTAGGATACCCCACCTCATTCTCCTTCCGGCGTTTTTGCGGCTATTATTGAATCAACCCTTCCAACCTAGGGCCACACATCATCGAACAACTCACGATCTTCGTTGCGTTCTTCAAGAGCTACCCATGTGCAGACCCTGTTTCTCCCTCTAGCTGGAGTTGTTCCACGGTCGTGGTGGATGCGATGGGAAGGACGGGCCTATCTTGGTCGCCGCCGGCGTCACCTTCCAACTGAAGCCCAACGCCAAGTTCTTGAAGCTGATGATGCCGAAGAGAGCGACAAATGAATGGAAGAAGTTCTGGTTCTATGTCAAGGAATCTATCCCCGCCGGCTAGGTGGCAATCCCGGCATATACCACAGAGTGGAGAAATCCACATCGTATGTCGGCATAGAAGCTCCCCAAGGACTAAGCCGTAGTCGTGGCAGAGATGTGCTCCCACATAATGGTGCTAGAGGACAAGGGGTTGATGACGATCAACCTCTACAACTACTGGCTCGAGAGGCGATTCATTCCACTCGCCAAGCCCACTGGATGTATGAGTACACTAGGTTGAAGGACCCAACGAAGTCGTTGCACGAAGTGTTGGCCATGGATGATTACATCATGGCCCTGAAGAAGATCACAGACACGAAGTTCACCGATTTGCCGGAGGGACTTCGCCCGTACAGGATCGGAGCGCGCCCACTCCCTACTATAAGTTTCTCGAGTCGCAACCTCTTCCATGTTTAATTTCCCAAGTCCGGATGTTGACTCATGTAGTTCGTCTCATATTGTAGACCTTCCAAAGTCTAGAGCACTAGCTGCCTCCACTCGACAAGGAGGATCCAGAGGAGCTTCTGGAGTACGGCGAAGGGGACTCCTCCGAGAGCGAGGAGGAGAAGGAACATGCCTACGTGCCCCGGAAGACTCGCGGCCAGAAGCGCCGCGAGGCGGAGGCCAGTGGCAGCCTGGAGGAATACAACAGCGATCTGGAGATCGTTGATGAGCAAAGCTCCAAACGGGTGCCCACCTTGACTAAGATCATCACGAAGGTGAAGCCATTGGTGAAGTCGGCAGCAAAACCAGATAAGGTGTCCAAGCCAAAGGAGGCAATGAAGGGGGCGACGGAGTCGGAGGTGGCAAAGGAGGCAACGGATCCGAAGGCGGCGACAGAGCCTGAGGTGGTGCAGGAGCCGGAGGCCCTGGTGAATCCGGAGGCATCGGCAAAGAAGGCAGTAGTGCCGCCCAAGCCACGATGTTAGGTGAGCATCCTCGAGACGGGATTGACGCACCTTCTTGGCCCCGAGTTGGAGAAGCCCACGCATATCAGCACGGGGTTGCGATTCCTTCCCATCACCAAGTGAGTTTTTATGTCTATCGTGTTTCACTTGTATTGTGTTACTCGAAATTTCCCAGCTACTGACCATTTGGAACTTGCGGGATCTAACCGAAGAAGATCAAATGCGCCAACGTGGCGAAAATCCCCTCGAGCCACGCCGAGGAGGGAAAGGACGCCTCCAATAAGAGGAAAGGCGACTCCAGCGAGGTGGCACCAAAAGGAAGAAAGTCAACTTCGACCAAGAAGGCGAGGTGTCATCAAGGGATGGCACATGTGACATCATCGTGCATGAAGAGGGTGCCACGTTTCAGGAGGGCAACACGGTGGTTGTCGCCCTTTCTAGATCATGTCAATTGCTCCCCTAGATCTCGGGTACTCATCGTTCTATTCTGTTGGCCTCGGGTGGTTGCTGGACCACTGTGGCTGTCGAAGGTGACCCTGGTGGTGGTGCGTTGATTGCTAGGGTGCCTGGAACGGGGTTGTATCCTTGATTTGTTGCCTTAGCTATTGACCAGGGGTAACCTCGGCAATGCCCATGGTGATGGACTTGGGGTTTCGTGGAAAAGAGAACGCTGGGGATTTTGCCGGATGTTAGGGAAACAATGGAATCAAAGTCGCCTATATATTGAGTAATTGCACTATTACAAGTTGTCTTCTAGATTTCGGTACCCTCGCTTGGGCTTCTCCCGTCCTATATATAATAGGTCGGGTCTCAAAGGTGTATGCAAATAGGTTTCATACACGCGTGATTACTATACCAACATAATGTCAGTCTACAGTCCCTTTCCTAATACAATCATAGCCTTTATCGGTTGATGCCTTGAGCTATCGTCTAGAATCTTCATGGGCTATAAGCCTTTTACCCAATATAGGGTAGTGAACCATAAGCTTCCGAGTAATCATACTCATGTCAGCTACCTTCCTGATGTATGCTCGCTGGAGCCCTAGGAAAGTGGGACAGTCCCTCATGAGGTGATTTGATCACCTCCTTCCTTCCGAGTCGACGTAATAGTGCATGCGGCATAGACCATCTAACATCTACACAGCTGGTATTGGAGCTCCCTTGGCTTCCTCGGCCGGTACTACTATATTTCCCACTTGGTCCTCCTTTGCCCCGGCCGCTTTGATATCCCCCGTTGTAGTTGTCACTTCTGCGGTTTTCCTTGTTGGTGTAGCCAGTCGCGATGTTGCTTGGCCCTCCGTAGACATTGTAGTTACATCTTCTCCTACTGTCATTCCTTTGCCTGTCTCGATCTTCTTCGAGTGAGCGACCCCGCTTGTTGTTTACTATGTCCTCGCCATCGAGCCATTGATTCGCCATGTCCATCAACTAGGAGATCGTCTTTGATTTGAAATGACCCATCTTCTCTATGAATTCTTTTGGGCGTAAACCATCGTTGAAAGCGTCAATTGGTCTTTCGTTAGAGATATCTTCGGCTGAGTTTTTGATGATGTTCCACCCCTGTATGAATGTGCGTATTGGTTCACCCGATTTTTGCTTGCACACCCTCAACTGCTCAATGGATGTTGGTCGCTTGAATGTGGATTTGAAGTTTCAAATGAATTTCTCTTCTAGGTCGCTCCAACTGCTGATTGATTCTTCGGGTAGCCATAGCCAGGACTGTGAGGCTCTGGGTAAGATGTAATTGTAAGCTCTGCATAGTCGTGGTCTTTGATCCACCTAGGAGTTTCACTGTTTGGAGATAGTCAGCTAGCCACACCTTTGGCTCTTGGAGGCCATTGTACTTTTGGCGACCGTGAGGAAGCTTGAAATCCTTGGGTACAAGTGTGTTGCGAACTTGATGGGTAGAGAAACTTGTGCCACATGCTGTGAGGTCATATTGACTTTCCTTGTCTAAGTACCTTTTGTGCCTTTCCTGGTCTTTATTGATTTTACTTTGTGTAATGTCAGCCCTTGCATCGTGGCCATGCAGAGAGCGCGTGTGGTGCGGTGACCTGGATCTTTGGGTGTTCACCATCTGCTGAGGGTTGCTGTGATGGTGTGGAGATCTATTGGGTTGTGGGACAATTTCATGGTCTGCTTTTGTGAGTGTTGCCCCGACCATTCCGAGGCCCATAAGGGCGGAGCGATGGATCGTAGCCCGCAGATCATCGGCTACCGGTTGAGTTGTGAGCATGTATGTTTGTGCCATTTTGGACCTGATATGGCCTGCTAAATCCACGGACATGAATGAGAAGTTCTGATCTCGGGTGATCTTGTGCCTGTCGGCTTCAGGTGTGTTGTTCAGCCAAGAACCTCTCCTTCCTGGTTGTGATTGTCCTGTGATGCTTCCGGAGTTGCGGGTGGAGCTAAGTTGCGCTGCGCCATTTGCATGCTTGATTCATAGAATCTTATTTTCCGCTCTTCCAGGCCCCTTTGCATCTTGATCAGTTGCCTCCTTTTCTTGTGAAGGAGGTACTGGTAGGCCACCGGGTCGTATTTTATAACATCTATCATCATGGGTACACCCGAGGTAGCATTTCTTGCTTTCTCCCAGGAAGCTCCTGGCAACCGAATAGCTATCCGTTCGCCATCGCATGCTCCTCCTCCTCCTTGGATGATGCTATATTCCACGGGTGGTTCCGATTCATTCCTGTTTGCAGTTGTATCGTTTTCTGACATACGTTCATTAGGATGGATAACCGGGTTACCGTTTTCATCACGTTCTGTAGAGGTTCCTTCGTCTCCTGCTGCTGGGCCTATGATTGCGCACACCTGGTGGCGCTCCATACACGTGTTTTTTCCGTGGCCGCCAGAGTTGCAGGAGACACTATAATGGGACGAGTGAAATCTTGCGGGTCCTGCTCTTGGTATGCATCTGCTATCTTGATTCCAGAGTCGATGCTTTCCTCTGATCCAGCATTTGTTGGGTCCATGCTGTAAGGACGATGGTGTTTCAGAGCCAGATCCTAAGGAGATGTTGTCAGAGAGATCGGTCAGATCCCCCAGATTTGCGGCGTGGCCGCTACAAGGGCGGGCCCACCATGTATCAAAGATATTCTACATACAAGTATGCATTGGTGTAGTTGGTTAGATGAAATCAATCTGGACCTTGTAGTCGCAAGATCAAATGCTACTTGCAACACTATTTTTTGATATTTTTCTTACATTTTTACTTTGAAAACCCAATATCAAGATCCTGAGCCCGCCACTGGACCGTTGTTATCTTCAACGTTTGTCAGATGCGATGTGGCCCTTCGTGTGGAGCCGATAGAGGATGCTAACATTGCCGCGGGTGCTATGATCGGAGCCGATAGTCCTGAGAACATCGGATCCAAAAGGCACAAAACTTCTGCCTCCCCGATTCGAAAGTGGAGGTTTTTGATGACTGCAAGTGCATAGATTGTTTGTAGATAGTTTCGAAATAAAGATATCGATCCCATAGGGAGCAGGAGTCTGAAGTCTAATAACTTTTTAAACTAAATACTGAAATAGTAATGCTAAGTAATGTTCTAAGTAACAAGATAAAATGCGAGTTTTGTGTAAAAGATATTTTTGGGTTTTCAAATAAGAGAACAATAAGTAAACTAAAGCTATAAGTAAACAAGAGCATGCAAGTATGATTACGAAAGTCTGCAAGATGATGAAAAGAGTTCTCAGGGAGTAGTGGATCCTCCGCTAGTAATTAGAAAGAGTGATCAAAATTATTATAATTAATAAGATCATTTATGATATGTGTGGGAGGAGTTCCATATATGGATGAATAGCCAGCAACCGCTACACACATCATCCATCATAACCATAGGAGACAGCAATCGCCATCAATCGAATTATTGCGCTATTAAAGGACTTTACCCCGTAGGATGTATACCATGGCATGGACAATGTTCCGTGAGTTCTTCTCGGTTCTCAAGTTGATACGTAAGGAATGACAACAGCTTTATAGTCACCGTAAGTGCTATCATTCCTCTGTCTACCAACAAGTAGTTCCCTCCATCTAGTCCTCAACAAGGCAAATATTGAGTGGCGCGCTTCACCCAACATCAAGATGAAGGAAATCTAACACAGACACATAATGAACAATATCACATAATAATCTTTATCTCAATTCAATCTCATACTAGGATTTCTCCATCTCCCCAAGAAGAAATAAAACTACTCACACATGAAGACAATCAACATCATGGATAGAATATGGATGAAGTATGATGATACAATTTAAGACAAATGCAAATCCGAGATTCAATCTAAAATTACAACAAGTAACCAAAGGGGATCGGTGATGGAGACGTTGTTGATGAAGATTACGATGTAGATCGATGTGGAGGCCTTCAAGATCCTAATCCCTTCCCCTCTTGTGTGATGGTGATGGTGTAGATCTGATTGGAGGCGGCTATGGAGGTGGCACGGCAGCATGGCTCCATCGTGGTGGAGGATATGGCTTGGTAGCTCTCTCTTGGGTCCTCTCTCCTTTATATAGGCTTTGGGGGTGCCCTAGGATTCCCCCAATACCGTCATATGACTTAGAAAAGATTCTGGGGATTCTCTGGGGCGAAATCCCGCCGTTTGCGACCTTTTTCACAACTATACGGGCGCAACTATACGGCCGGAAAAATACTACCGGTCGTATAGTTGCTCGTCAAACCTTCGGTGTCCCGCAGTGATTTGGCCACCATTTCTTCATACGAACTCCGTTTTGGGTTTCTTGGGCTCGTTGAGTTTGTCTCGTCGAGGGCTATAACCCCATGATCTTAGATATTTATTTTGAAAAGTTGGAAAATTCACTTTTCTAACCTCTTAAATGGCTAAGTCTGGTCCCTGCAGCTCCTCCATACTATGCTCTCTTTGTTCTTTTTGCCTTTGTTTTATCCATAATCATCATCAACACCTACACACATGTCATAGACAAGGAAGGTGATAAATTCTAGCTAAACTACTAAATGTGCAAAGCTCATATGAAAGTAAAGGAGAATTGGAAATCATGCATATAAGGCATAGTTATAGGTGGAAGAAACATGATATGAGAAATAAATGGCTCATTTTATATGACTAAAAGAGGTGGTATTTCCCGGCCATCAGTTTCCGATCATGAGATTTGTCTCCTCGTCAAAATTTTCTGGCAGAGGGGTGGGTGAGCGATAATTGAGATCGACGGGATCGTGATGGATCTCACCGACCTCGGTCGTCGGGTTGCTGCTTGGTGAAGTTGAAGCAGCCGAATTCATGACTCCAGTGCTCATAGTTCCCACAGACGGCGCCAATTGAAGAGGGGTGACCTCGAGAATGTCCATTGTTATGGACTTGAGTTTGATGGAAAGGAGAGCGCTGGTGATTTCGTCGGCCTATCAGACAAATAAGAGAGTCAAAGTCCTGACTGATTATGAGAAACAGAGGATTATAAAGTTGCCGATTCGCTAGATGCAATCTAACTCACGACGGGTTATGTTTCGCTCAATACTATGGTGCCCTCTCCGTTGGATCCTCCCAGCCTATATATGAGAGGCTGGATCTCAGAGTCCAATACAGATCGGTTACAAGTTTGATTATAGCTACCCGACTATGTCAGTTTGTATTTCTATCTTGATTAACACGTCTAGTTCTTGGGCTTCGGATGCTTCCAGGACTCCTTATTTCTTTGTGGGTCTTGAGCCGTAGTCTAAATATGTACTAGGTATTACCAATCATAGGTACCTGATAAGTCATACCCATGTCATCGGGGGATACTCCCACCGGGAGCACTGGCCACACATCCGATAGAAAAATAATAAAAACTCCTACCGAGTCAACAACAAAGCTCATCAGTCAAACTCTGAGCCTACACTCGAATACAAATATTCGACTATAGCCTCGGAGGCTACTCCCATCGGGACCGCTAGTCGTGCACCCGATAAGAAGAAAGCAAGAATACTCCTACGAAGTCGACAAAAGTGAAAACCTATGAGTATTACCAAGTGTATCGTCATACGGTTGCGTTAACATCACACTCGCTAAAAATAGCAAAAATCTGACAACTCCAGCAATTCCAACGACCAAATAAGGCAGCCGATAACAAATTAAAATTCTCATATCGTGTTCGCTGCGATAACATGTTTGAATGTCGTGTCTATCGACATAAAGGTAAGACCTCAAAATCCGTCCTGTGTGGCCTAGTAATCCAACCCGAATGCGCTTTGCTAGTAATTTTCCGTATACACGATACGATGAAAAATCCCGATAGACACGTTGGGTACCCAAAACATGAAACTGGAATTTAGTAATCGGTAATACCTCCGAGGCCCGAACTGAGTTACACTAGTATATATCGAGTTCGAGTCCGGGGACTTGAGCTTGAAGTAGGTTCACGGTGTTTTTGCCCCAAAGAAATTAACTAGTTCTCGATCCGTCAGATGGACCAGACTCGTTATACTAAAATCCTCATGAATAAGATATTTATAAATACAAAATTTACTTGAAGAAAACTCCAGGCTTAATGCAGAAAATATCTTTAAAACTCAACCCGAATCTATGGTTCGGATAGAATCTCGGGGACTACTGACATGGATATGACTTATCGGGTTCCTCTAATTGGTATTCCTAGTACATACTTAAACTACGACCCAAGGCTCACAAAGAACTAGGAGTCCTCAAAGCATCCGAAGCTAGGAAAATAATGTGTTGATCAAGATAGAAGTGCCAACAAACATAGTTAAATATGTGTAATCAAACTTGTAACCGATCCGTGTTGAACTCTGAGATCTAGCCTATCATATATAGTTTGGGAGGAGCCGATGGAGAGGGAACCATAGCTTTGAGCGAAACAGAATCCGTAGTGTGTTAAATTGCATTTGGCGAATCGACGACTCCGTAATTCTCTGTTTTGATAATCGGATAGGACATCGATTACCTTATTTGTTTGATAGGCCAATAAAATCATCGGTGCTCTCTTTCTCTAAAAAAATAAGTCCATAACAATGGATATTGTCGAGATCACCCAACGTCAGATATAGATTTAGATTCTCACACCGAGATCGGTAAAAAATGCTAAAGAGTTCAAAACAAGGATAAATTTTCTATTAGAGAGGGCAATAAAGCACCGAAAATCACTTTGTAGGACGGGCTCCATGGAGCTCGTTTTTGAAACTTTTTGAAATTGGTATTTTGAAATTTCAAAAAAATCCTAAAAAATACTTAGATGTAGATAATGATGTATTCTACGGCCATTTAAAAAAAAAAAATAATAGTTCGTATTACGGCCTACACAAAAATGACAAATCCCGATAAATGTGGGGTTTTTTGAATTATGCAATGTTCACTACGTCTGATTTGGAAATTTGTCATTTCTATGGTGCCCAAAATATAGAATATTTTGCATTGATTTTCTTCATGCATGAAGTAATCATCATTCTCTATATCTAAGTATTTTTTCAGTTTTTTTGAAACTTCAAAATGTCGATTTAAAAAAGATTCAAAAAAGGGGCTCCATGTAGCCCATCCGCTGAATCGATGCACTCCATTAAAGCATCGCTATGTATATAGCAACCGCTGTATTATTACCATTGTGCCAATATTCATGTCTCTTGTATGCATGTGCATGCAACCAATATACCGAGCATACATGTATGTCATCATCATGATTATTTCTTCTAGGATTGTCATAAAGCTTTTATCTATCCGATCATTAACCTGATCAGGGTCCGCTTTCACGATTGAATTAGTCGCGAGAAGATATTCAGGACTAGATCGCTCGTTGATACGTTTTGAAAGCTTTTTGTCGGCAGTTGCTTTCACATTTGCTTATCATATATTATATACTACCTTAACTATCTAAAAAGGATTATATTGTAAAACGGAGGGAGTACTTAGCAACCGGGTAATAAAAGTTTAGTTGTCGGTTTGTAAACGTCGTTCTACATCAATGCACGGCTTGCATGATCGTGATTTCGTGGCATGTTACCATCTCTTAATTGTTGGGAACACTTCACACTTGTATACCCCCTCTTTAGATGTGGGATAACATTTCAATGTCTAAGCTTCACTGCTGCATTGCAGTTAGTGCGAGGAGGAAAAAATTATGGGAACCTAGCAACATTGGTCGAGTTTGGAAGCCCAAATTTGTGTTGCAAATTAATGGGTCGTAAATCGGATTAATGATTGGAGATAAATTATTTAACTTTTTTGAACTTGGAAATCAGTACGATGATATCAACAGGAGATTGTTCATACGTGCTCTCTTTGTGGAAAGAAATCACACGAAATAGACGCCCGGATGAACATTTTACATTTTTCTTTAAGATAATTTATCTACACCACGGACTAGTGGTGGACTTTGAACAATACTGTAGGAGGGGCCAAACGACAATAGATAGCAGTTGGGAGCCAGAGTGAACTATTTTGTGTTTTGTATGGTAAAAAAAGATAAATACTTAGTAGTATGGTGCAAATTGTAGTCGAGTTGGGGGTCGTGGCCCCTTTTGGCCTCCACTAAGGTCCGCCTCTCCCACATAGAGAGGTGGTGGTCACGCGTACGGAAATGTTTGGCTCTTGGATATCAGTGCACACTCTATGCGCTATTTTTTATAAGTAATTTTGGAGGAGGTAAACAAAATCTTTTGGAAATCAAAGATGATCCAGTATTGTATCGTATAAAAATGTTTGGTCAAGAAATAATTCTCATTAACTTGTATATAGGGTGTTCGAGTTTGTCTCTTGGACCTAGGAAATAATGAAAGTCATTTCTTTGCCAAACTTTTTACACCGGTAAAATACTTGATTATCTTTGATTCCCCCCCCCCCCCCCGCCCCCAAAATATTCGCATAAAAAGAATTATAACTTCCTCCATCTTAAAATAGATGTAGAAGATTTATCAAAATTTAGATGTACCTAGATACTATTTAATATATAGATACATTCATATTTGAGAAACGCATGAAGTTTTTTTGGGAGGGCATATATAGGGTGCACCGGTGTATTTTCGGTGGTCATGCATTCTATGACGGTGCCGGTGCACACGACTATATTCTCCCCCACCAGCCTTGACCAACACAGCGCATTTGCATTTTAGCTCGACACGCAGTTCTGCAGGCAATTCGGCCTAATAACCTAGGCGCCGGCCGGCCGGCGCTAATTTAAATTAATATACTACTACCAGTATACACCTACCTATAAACAAACATACTCCCTCAGTAGTGTTGATTAATCCTTTGGAGGCGACGCGAGCGAGACAAGCAACAGTACTCACATCAGTGGAGTCGTCTTCAGCTTTCTCGTCCCCTCACATGCCCACGCCACCATCATTCTTCCCCCTCCCTTTACGCACTCCACGCTTCCCTTCTACTCCTCCTCCCCTCCCTCCTCGCCGCAAATCTTCATCATACTTCGTTTGAAATCAACCGTCCTTCCTTCCCCAACTGCATACTGCCTTGAGCCCTTGACCAGGAAACTAATCCTGAAGAAATTCCAGCCGTGCGTGGCATTCTTCTTCCGGCCAGCAGCAGCAGCTCGGCAAGCTCTCCGGTCCAGCGAGCGAGGGAGCGAGCGCTTCCCAGACAAAGACAAGTAGCCAGGAAGGGAGGGACGGCAGGCGTTCCGAGCTTTCCAAACCCAAAAGCTGCTGCGTTCTTGCCAGTGGCACGAGCTGTCAGCTTCTTCTTTTTTCTGTTCCTTCTTTGGAACTTCCTGTCGCTCGAACCCCAAAAGGATCGCTTCTTTCTGCTCTGCCTTCCTTCCGTCCGCAGCGGACTCGTTGCAATCCCGATAAAAATCTTTTGCCATTTCCGATCCTACTTACACGCCCGAAATTCTGGGGACGGAATCGGGACCTGCCATATCTTCCGTCTAGGCTGCAGGCGATAACCTCCACTATCCCGCCTCCGCGGGAATCGCGATCTGCTGGACAGATTGCCTTCCGTTTTTCTACAGCGCCAAGAGCGAGGGAGACCTCGCCAACAAATTCCCTTCTCTTTCGGACCTTCCAAGGTTCCGCGTGCTCCTCCTGCAGCGGCCGGGCGGCGGGAGACATGGAGTGGGACAAGGCAAACTCCGCCGCCGCCGCTGAGCCGGCGGACGAGAGGGGCGGCGCGGGGGAGGCGCTGGGGTACGTCAAGGTCATGACGGACGAGCAGATGGAGGTGCTCCGCAAGCAGATCTCCATCTACGCCACCATCTGCGAGCAGCTCGTCGAGATGCACCGCGCCCTCACCGCGCACCAGGACTCCATTGCAGGTATGTCGTCCTGTCTATACGGTCCGACACTTTGTTGCAGCTGGGTTCGGGTTACTCTTTCAGCGTAGAAAAAGGGAAGAAAAGGCTCTCGTTTTTAATCAAGGACGCAGCTTTTGTTTCTTTATGAATAAAAATTCAGATGTTATGGGTTTATTGTCGGATCTGTAAAAGTACTAGCACTATGTTTGGAGTTATAGATAATATAATTTAATAACTTTTTTAGGGTAATATAAGTTTAACTATTTTAGGAATTTCTTACTACTTTTTTGTTTGTTTGTCACTTCATGCATGAGCAATCCCCACATTTCTATTGATGTTCTTGTTCATGCTAATAGATGCTATGCGTCATCCTTTGAGATTATTATTATTTGCTGTTGTTTTATAGATAGATTGATGGTTGCAACGGTAATGCAGGGGAGGGTAGTAAAGATGGCGTGTCATTTTCTGTCATTAATTATGCAGGGTTCTGTTGATGTTTCTCTTTTGTTTAGCATACTCATAACTCCTCATAATAGTAATGGCCCTTCTATTGATTAGTGTAATATGAGATTTGAGAGATTGTGTTGTTAGCATTTTCTGTCATTAATTATGCAGGGTTCTGGTGGTGTTTCTCTTTTGTTTAGCATACTCATAACTCCTCATAATAGTAATGGCCCTCCTATTGATTAGTGTAACATG
Source organism: Avena eriantha (assembly GCA_910589775.1). NCBI lineage: Eukaryota > Viridiplantae > Streptophyta > Magnoliopsida > Poales > Poaceae > Avena > Avena eriantha. Next base: position 265,734,554 of record OU342746.1, on the reverse strand, counting down.
ACATTTGAGAGACTGTTGTCAGGCCATTGAAAGCACCACGTTACTTACCTGAATTATAGCTTACAAGCAGCACTCCATTGGTTGGAGATTGTGTTTCCAACTTTTTTTCCCCCTCGGACACTGTCAAAACACGGCTGTTATTTGTATTACTCCCTCCGTCTCAAAATAGATGTCGTAGATTTGTCAAAATTTGGATGAATCTAACATCTATTTTAAAACGGAGGGAGTAGAAGAAAAAACTGAAACGGCGTAAAGAAGTGCAAAAGTCTAACTACAGAACCCTACAAACAAAAACTGCAAGAAAAAGAAGACTAAAAACGGCAAAAGAACAAAACTGCCTAATAAGACTAGCTGTGGACACAGGAGAGGGTGGGCATGGAGAGTCTCAGTTCCTTTGACCCTCTTACAGCTAACACATCACACAATATTCTTCAAAAAAGTAATTAAATTTTCTTACGGTAAGCACTGCGGGATTTACCGCACAGCTCGTCAAAAACATTACTCCCTGCATCTGTTATTGCCAAGTTCATGGTGAAGTAAACTGAATACCCTAGAAAATACAAGAAAGTGCCAAATCATCAATCTGATGACTTGTTAGGATGATGACAATAGGTGGGGCCCATACTATGAACTGGAAGTATCCCACTCACTGTTTTGAGTTAATGTACTTATTTTGGAATATTCGACTTTGTTTGGTCCAGCTCATATTCATGGCTATTACCTTGTTAATTTTACACTGTACAAACACTGTATGATCTGTCACCGTGCGGTGCGGGCAGTCTATGTGTTAAGGTTTAATAGTGGGAGCATTATATTATGGTCCAGAGAGGAGTTCAACGCTGCGAATAAATGAAATAGAGCCAATGATGCATATATAGTGACAAGATTGTCATGTGGGGCCAAATGTTATATTGTGCCATGTTCCCATGTGCTCCCCTATTGGTCCGAAATCTTCTGCAGAAAGTGAGCTTGACATGCAGGAATCTCATAGCATGTTACTTATCTTTCTACTGGGTCAAACAATAATTCTTATTCTCCCATTTCATAATTTTATCACTCGTGTACAGTTTGCACACTTGTCCATTTCTTAGTGGACAATCAGTTAATACTATTTATATCAACTAACTAGATTTCATCTTCAAAACTTAAGCATGGTATTTTCTAATTAGCAATTTCTGTGAACTTATTGATACATAATACTCCCTCCGTTCGGAAATAAGTGGCTTGGATTTGTTTAGATTCGCATGAATCTACATACTAAAACGTGTCTAGATACATGTGAACCTAGATAAATCCAAATCACTTATTTTTGGACGGAGGGAGTACGTCGGTTTCATCCTACAAGCAATCACCTAATTGCCTTACAATGTTTTTCCCTTATCCCAGGATTTTGTAATATAATTAATCTAATTCCGCTAAAAGATTCTGCTTTTACGGTAGACTTCTAAACACAAACCTATGACAATAACTATTCTAGATAGCTTCTAAAACACAGTTTGCTGAGCCTTCTCCCATTCTGGATTTTTTTTCTCTTGGTCTATTCTACTGTATGTGTTGTCGATAGAACAGTCAGATCCTTTTGTAGCCAGCTGATATTTCATTTCTTCAGGTATGAGGCTTGGTAACCTGTACTGTGATCCTCTAATGGTTCATGGAGGTCACAAGATCACAGCAAGGCAGCGATGGACACCAACCCAGATGCAGCTGCAGATCCTCGAGAGCATTTTTGACCAAGGAAATGGAACACCAAGCAAGCAAAAAATCAAAGATATTACGGCAGAGCTCTCACAGCATGGTCAGATCTCGGAGACTAATGTCTACAACTGGTTCCAGAACAGACGTGCGCGTTCTAAGCGGAAGCAGGCAGCTTCTCTACCAAATAACGCTGAATCTGAAGCCGAGGGGGACGAGGACTCCCCTACTGACAAGAAGCCTAAATCAGATGGGTCACAGCAGCAGAACATGGCTGCGAGAGCTCACAATCCTGGAAGGATCTCAGAGATGCATCATCGCTTCGACGCAGAGCATGAGCATGGCACAATGTACGGGTCCAACAACGACAATAACTCGAGATCGTCCGGGAGTTTGAACCAGATGTCCTTCTACGAGACCATCATTTCAAATCCAAGTATGTTCCACAAACACCATCTCTCTTTTTCCACAGTGCAACCTAGAATTCCATCAAAGCTACTGAATCTGATATTGGTTCATCTGTGCAGGAATGGACCAGTTCTTGGGGAAGGCGGAGACCTCCGGGAGCTTCTCCCAGCTCCGACCGGGTGGAAGCTTTGACATGTATGGATGACACTGTGTCCCTATAGAAAAAAGTCAAGGTTTTCAGCATGCGTTGGTTTTGCTGAGGTCTCAGGAGTTTGCCTCAGTTAGTAGTGTCTACATGTTGGTTATCACGGTCTTGTTGACCTCCTCGGTAGATTAACTTGCTTGAGTGAAATGTGTTTTTTTCTCGTGGAAATAGTTTTGAGAAGCTGATGTATAGCATTTGCCCTTAGCATATATATTCCTTGAAGTGTTGGTTTGCAGTCTGACGGTTTGCAATTTTAGCCTGAGAAAAAGGTAAGCAGCTTTGGATTTCGCTTGTGTCGCTGTAACTATCAGATACCAACGATGTTTTTGATCACCCACAAAATTACACTCCTTTGAGAAATCAATGGAGTTTTCCAGCCAATCTGGTTGTAAAGATTTAGTTAGCATTCATCGTTTGAACTGTCAGCAGTGTCTATCAATACTGCATTACATCCTAGAGTAGTACGCTCCTTTGAGAAATCAATGGAGTTTTCCAGCCAATCTGCTTGTAAAGATTTAGTTAGCATTCATCATTTGCACTGTCAGCAGTGTCTATCAATACTGCATTACATCCTAGAGTTAACACCCATATCTTCAAACACACAACTACAACAACACCCATTCCATGTACAGAACTGCTGACATGCCTACTGTCTATACCCATTTACAACACAAAAAACGCTAGCCAGTGATCCTAACGAGGAGCCACCGTCCCGGAGGGGATGCCACTGTTGTCGTGGCCGCTGTTTGAGGCGTGGGACGAGTCGAAGATCTCCCCTGTCAGGGACATGGATGCAGAATTAGGCAGTGCGGCTGAGGAGCCCGTCTCCATGGAGGTTGTGGAGAGGAGATCCTCCCCTTCAGGCAACACGCTCCGGATGCCATCGAGCTCCCTGACGATCTCGGCCATGTAAGGCCTCGCATCGGTCTCATCCCGGCAGCACTTCAGGGCCAGCGAGAGGAACCTCGTGGCGCATTCCGGAGGGCATGAGGACATTCGGCTGTCAATGATTCCAGAAATGTCTCCAGATCGGTAAGCCGCGTTTACCTACAGTAAGAAACATATTATATACTAGTGCACTAATAACTTTCTACTGAATTATTGTTAGTCTTACTGAATGATCAAGAGCTCAGAAATAAAACTATGTATCCTACTTGTCATCTGCATCCAGTTAATTAAAGTAAACTGTACATTAGGCACAAATCAGGGTGGCGACCTCTGTACCTCTCTAACGATGTTTTTACCGAACTGGATTGGCTTCATCCCGGTCAATAGTTCAAGAAGCACAACGCCAAGGCTGTAAACATCACTTTTTTCTGTCAACTTATGAGTTAAAAAGTATTCGGGGTCGAGATAGCCCTGCAAAAAGGAAACAGGATAGATATGATCAACCGAACTTCAACACTAAGCTCTTGCTACATTACTCGGTGTGACGAGACTTACTGGAGTGCCCTTAACAACAGTGGAGATATGAGCTGGCAATGTTCCTGAAATATCCGGGACGGGAGCAAGCCTTGAAAGACCAAAGTCAGCCACCTTCGCTACGAACTTGGAGTCCAGTAGAATGTTTGTGGCCTTAACATCACGGTGAAATATAGGAGGATCTGCCTCGGTGTGTAGATAGAGGATCCCCTTTGCAGCACCCAGTGCAATATGCAACCTCTGAGCAAAGTTCAGAGGTCTTTTAGAAGTCGCTGCAAAAAGTGTCAAATTAGATTTTAGGTGCTTGAAATCCTACACATGTTTAAGAATTATGCGCTTAGGTTTTTTTAGTTATCAAACAAAAGCACATAATATACCAACATGCATCACCGATAGAAACATGTACAGTTCGAGAACAAAAAACTAGAAAAACTTAAACGTGTGAGAACTTGCCCCTTACTCACCAGAAAGATGATCACGTAGAGTGCCATTTGGCATGAATTCATACACCAACATCTGCAAGCAAAACAAATTCTCTATGAGCATCAAATCCTGAAGTCTGCAGATACTTTTCCATATATGAGTAACTCAGCAGATCTGATGTGACTGGAGAACACTAAGCATAAGCATGTTTAACACGACAGTACCAATATATTTTGCTGATTCTTACATAATGAATATGGGGTCGTGGAGGAATTTCAACAATATATATGTATTTGATTAAAAAAAACTGAGACACACACCTGTTCATCTTCTTCATCACAATAGCCAACCAGAGATACCAAATTACGATGATGCAATCTTGATAGCAGTTCTATTTCTGTGCAAAATTCCTTTGAACCTTGCAGAGAATCTTCATGTGCTCGTTTGATTGCAACGGCAGTTCCATCAGCTAGATTTCCTCTATATACTTTTCCATAACCTCCCTGACCGACTTCAGCTGAATCATCGAAATCATTGGTAGCTGTAGCCATTTCTTCAAATGTGAAGCATTTCACACCATCGACCTTGACAGAAAACCTCGACAGTACTGCAAAATAATCTACTTCTTCAGATGTGGAATTGTGGATTCAATTTATTGTCTACTGCAGTACTATAAGTTTACTTGCTATATAGTTGAAACATGTAGATGCTTTAGCTCCCTATCCTACTAAAAGAAAGGTACTCCTATATAACACTAGTTGCCAGGTAAAGCAGCAAGGCATTTCTAATTTGCCTGATCGCAAGGTTTTTATATGTAGCACACGAAAAGCTACGTTCATTAAACAAATATAATGACTTACAGGACCGCCTCGAAACCGTTCGATGTTTTGAGCGTCTTCTCATTATAAAAATTGTAGAAACCACAGATACTGCAATAGCAGCAGCAATTGTTCCTACCAAAATCCCTGCTAGTGCACCCTTGTTTAAACCTGATGACATCACAGTTGGAAATTCTGCAAAACAAGAAGAGGCAAACCTAGTGAATCATATAATTGTATGAAGTATTCTGTACAGTAGTATCAGTATGGACCATGTTGTACATTTCAAACCAAGATATTTTTCCTAAATTCTGTTAAACTGACACGACTTTTGAAAAAATCTCTATGCTTTTTCATGATGAGAGGAGGGGTCCTCCCATCTCTTAGGAGAATTGGGTTCCCACGAACCCTAGGAAATGGATCCTGAATTTAATAGTCTCCCTTACTTATCTTCCTGCACCCATCTTAAGGGAGCCCTCTTCTGGAGCTTCAATAAGGAATGATAATTATAACCATAAAAAATCGTGGGATATAGGCTGGAAGCAGGCAAAGAAACAACCAAGATTTATATGCAGCGTGCAATTAATTTCAATTTGAAACTCTATAGAGCATATTAATTCATATGGTTGGAGAATCAAATTAAAAATTCATAGATTTCTAATACTACTAGCATATGAACAGTTGCAACAACTCTGTTAATATCCCATTGCCTATTTTGCAAAGAAATTGTTTAATTAGTCAAATTGTGAATGGTATCCGTTGGTACAAAGTCAATTTAACATACCATCTGCATAGGAACCAAGCGTGAAATTGAGAAGCTCGTATGGACCAAAAGTATCTGATAGAGTGATCTCCCATCCTGCAAGTAATTCCCTGAGCCGCATAACTTCCAACATAGTGAATAAACTAGTATTATTTGGGAATAACTTCAGATGCATATTCAGCCTTGGACCAGCCTCCCATATGTACTGCTCAATGTATAGCTGGTAAATACTCAGGTCCAATAAAGAGGTTGCATCGATCTCAAAGGCTTCTTTGTATGAGCGGAAATCTGAGATCCCTGGACTCTTCAGCCGAAATCCAACTCCGAGAGGCACAGCACAGAAGCAAGGTATAGGGGACGATGGATTGTATTCATAATTTTTATCCTTCGGACAAGCAACACAGTCTATACTAACTTGTGGTCCAGATGGTGTTCCGTTTACAGATGCGGGTTGACATAGTCCGGCTGCTCGAGCTGCATTGGAAGAGTCACATACGGGATTTCCAGAAAGCCTGCAGAATAATGATGGTAATGATTATTTGTCACACCAGAAAGAGAAATGATTTGGTTTACGAGCTCGACCAATAATATATTTGTCCATATTAGTGGATCTGTATTAACCTTAACATTTCTTATACAGGTCTGCACAAGCTGTAACTTGACAGCTAATGCTACTAGTCACCAAAATTTTCAGATCTCTTGAAATCAGATTTCCATATTCCCAACAAACTATATAGTTGAACCTGGGCTATATATATGCGTGTGCAGGAAGTACAAACTGATAGAGAAGTACATACAGAAGAACGACAGCTTTTGGAAGCACAAATGCATCTGGAATAGTTTCAAGGGAGTTGTTCTGGAAGTTCCTGCATTATAAGAAAATACATTACACATGCACATCTCAAACAGATTAACAGAAAGTACATTTGCGAAGAGTATCATACAGAACAAGGCTTCTGTTTCCCGTAAAAGTGATGTTACTCCAGATTGCCGATGGAACATCGCCATTGAGACGGTTCGCTTCAATTGACCTGCAAAACAGCATCTTCATATAACTCTAACAAAATAAATAGCAAATTACTGCTGGCCGACATACTTAGTTTTTTGGGAGTATGGTTATCGACAGATTGGAGCAGTGCCTTGTAAGTTAAACGTTACTTACAAGAACTGAAGATTAGGCAGCCCAGAGAAGTTCGCTGGAATAGTTCCGTTAAGAGAGTTATGCGATAAATCACTGCAAGAAACAAGAAGTTAGTTTTCTTATTTAAAGAAGTATATAAGGTTACCAAGACCAACGTACATTGTAGTGATATTTGCAGCAAGCCTATCAGTTGGTATAGACCCTGTCAGTTGGTTCCAGCTCAGATCCCTGAAATTGCATGCCAGAATTAGCAAAGAGATGCAAATAATGTCCTAGGTATCGTAACCATAAACTGAATGGGCAATCTTATTGAGAGATACTCCCTCCATTTCAAAATATAAGATGCTTTAGCCTTTTTCTGAAACGCATGTATCTAAACGCCTTTTAGTATGTAGGTTTGGAGCAAAATAAGTGCACCTACACACTAAAAGGCGTCTAGATACATGTGTTTCAGGAAAAGGCTAAAACATCTTATATTTTGAAACGGAGGGAGTAATAATTTAGAAAACATTCTGGACAAAGCAATTGTTCAGTGCTAATATGAACTGACGAAAGGATAGTATCTGATAGTAGGACATAAAAAATAGTAAGAATGAAAAAGGAACTGCAGCATTTATTTTGATCTGGACTTACACATAGCCAAGTTCAGGTACGCCACTTAGATCAGGAATAAGTCCTTGCAAACTGCAATTCCTAAGACTCCTGGCAACATGAAGAAGGATTATGAACTTGAATACACATCTTGATTTGAGTTTGCATGAGATAGAGAATGGACATTAGTCTTATTAAATGAACTGTCTCTACAGTCTGAGGGTCTGATTAATTGGGTAGGGGCGCTTTTCTCCAAATACCTAAGATTTACTTTGTGTCTGAACTAAATCTTAACAAATCCTTAATAAACCCCTTTCATTTAAACACCCCTCGAGGGAAACAAAATAACTAGAACTATAGAGATTTCTAGAGATATGGACTAAGTGCATCGTTATTTGGCTGCTATGTAACGTTATAAACAAGAAGATTCAGGGAAAAATGAACTGTCGCTGGATACCAACTACTATGTCACGCTTAGCATTTTTTGCTGGTGCCAGGGGGGTTATGTGGGGACATATTTGTGTGCACTGGACTCTTTGGGTGTATAAATGTACTAGAAGTTCAATTAGTATGGCCAGTTGGGCATAAAAGCAGGATCCCTTAGGCTCAGAACAAGCTAGCTGGTTAGTGGACGGCTAGATATAAGGCTTCTCCGAAGAAGCAGCTCAAGGATCTGGATTCCATGATAACTCCAACCCTACGATTCGGAGTTAAAGTTTTGTGAGATGGTAGGTGAAAGTTGTGTCAGTATTATTGATTTTCCTTTTGGAGTTTTTATGTTGTTTTTAAAGACTTCCAGAGTACTAAACCAGACTCCGGTGCAGTAGTAAACATAAAGTTGCCTACTGCACACAATATGCTTCTAGGGTTTAGTCATACCTCAAGTCTCTACCCATAAATTTTAAAGAAATTTGGCTTCACTAACTAACTAGATTATGTAGAACATCGATTTTCTCCAGTAAAACATGTGATTACCCATGTAAGTCTGTCTTTCTTAATAATATGGTTGCATACTAAGAAACTATAGTATGCAGTCCCCTGCATCTTACTAAATACTAAACTGAAGGAAATGAAAATAAGGAGGAAAGGGGTTGTACTCACAGCTTTAGAAGTGTTTTTATATTGTTGTATGCAGTAGGGATGGAACTTCCACTGAAGTTATTGTTATCAGCCTGACTAGAAGTAAAAAAGATACAGATATAAAAAATGAAAGTTGTTAGCTAAGTGTTGTCTTAAAGAAGAGAGAAACATTTTGAGGGAAAAAATATTTGCTAGTGTTTATTAGCACAAGAAGGGAAAAACCAATTAGATTTAAGCGACATTTCATACAGCAGTAAAGTTATATAATAGAGTATATATAGTCCTGAAATCTGCAGGCTGCAGCATTACTTAATCTTCTTAGACGAGCAAAACTAAAGTAATAATCACGGAACCAGCATAAGATATGCATATTCTCTGAAAGAAACCAAAACATATTGTGATATAAAGTAACTTTCTATGTCAAAGAAGTCTCAATGTTACACAAAATGCACTTACAGTATTTTCAAACTACGTGTCTCCGCTAACTCTGGAGGAAGATGTCCAGATAAATTATTGGTATCCACAAGACTGCACAGTTTACAACAATTGATGAGTATAAGCCCATGCAGAAGAATACATAATAGGGGGAAAAGGAAAGCTCGGAACTCAGAATAAAAGCAGAGATCCACTTACAGATGTAGGAGAGCAGGCATTCTGGACAACTCGGATGGGATTTGCCCACTTAATGAATTGTTGTTCATGTGACTAAAGATAAGCAAAGAGTCAAGATTATGACGAAGCTTAAATAAGAAGCAACATAGGAATGAAAGCGAGAAGATGAAGATCTTGAAACTTACAGATGCTTCATGCTCGTTAAATTAGCAAATGATTTAGGTATGGGTCCAGATATTTGGTTTTGGTCGATTTGTAATCTGTTTAACTTCTTGAGATAGCCAATCTCATCTGGTATGGAACCAGATAGTTGATTACCATTCAAAGTTCTGCAAAATATGAGGTAGTGACAGTTCAGATTATTATGAATGTTTACTTGTATGTAGAGAAATAGCACTTGTCTTCCATGCAGAATTGAAGCAAAACACTAGACAGAAACACACATTACTGTTTGGGAAAAAGTGAGTGTAGAACAGTAGAAGGGTAAGAAAAGTAACCCGCAAAAAAAATATTGTCATGAGAGGAGGAAAACTTCAGAGATGTGATACAGTAATTAAGATGAGGTAAAAATCAGATATATACAAAACTGCCTGCCTAGGAACCTAGGTTCCTTACGACTTATGTACATATATATTTCACAGAAAATATGCATCTGGACAGTTTTATACGTCCAAAGCCACATTGTTTTAGCCAATTACTGCATATTTTAGATAAAGTAGAAGATTGGTCCACTGTGCCTGTCTAAATTCAAAAGATGGGACCAAAACACAAAGGTAACTCAACCCCAAATGCTGAACTAAGTACATGCGCCTTTATTTGTGTTTTGGTGAAAAAAGGAGAAAAGTACTATACAAATGTTGTGCCATTTCCAGCAAGCAGGGTTAGGTGCTTAAAGTTCTACTTATCAAGATAAACCGTACGGTGAGTTTCATGTCCACTCTGAAAATGGAGTACACATGTTAGTTCAGATATGAGGAACTTACAAAAGTTTGAGCGTTGTGATATTTCCTATCTCTTTCGGGATGTTACCAGTCAAATTGTTCCACATAAAATCCCTTCCAAAAAAAAAAAAAAAGACAGCAGTTAGTTCACATGTGTGAGAAGTTGGGTACCTAATGGTACAGCCTGAAAAGCATACATGCAGAATAAAGAACTAGCCATGAGAGAAACAGTTCAAAAGGGACAAGATCTGGTATTATTATTTTTATCTGGTTATTGCATGTAATAGTGAAGAAACATTTAAAAGCGCTAAATTCAGTTAGCAGCTTTAACTGTTCATCAAATCATACTTACAATTTTTTCAGCTGAGACAGAAGACCAACCTCTGGTGCCAAAGTTCCAGAAAGATTCATCTTAAACAACTCCCTACAGGTATACAGAAAAAACGTTGAGTCTAACCATTAACAAAAATGGCGGGAAAAAGGAAAGTGCGATATGAATAAAGATGGCTGTGTTAATCATACAAGTCTGTTACATGAAGATATGCATCACCGGATATCTTGTTGCAGATGACCCCTGTCCAGTTCGATTTGCATGGATCTCCTCTATTCCAATTCTTAAGGTTATCCATAGGGTCAATTAATCTTCCTCTGATAGCATTGAGAGCATTTGCTGCATGTGAGAGGGGCAAATTTAATGTACGGCAGGAAAATATTGATATATGATCTCAATGAAAACCACCATTTTATACGTAGAGGTTACCTTCAGTAGGGTGAATGCTTTGTCCCCCCACGACATCCACAGGGAAAATGCACAAGACAAGCAGGATTGCCGCATGCAGGAACCTTCTGAAGCTGGCCATGTCTGCACAAGAGAATTAGCAGCAGCTTGGTGTCCCTGACCAATCTGAGATCATAAAGAAGCAAAGAAACAAGTGGTTAGGGCCACTCCAAAGATTGATGCTTCCAGGATGAAGGTGCTTATTCCTGGCATCTAATGAACGTGTGAAAGCATTTCGACTGACTCTGATTCTTATAACAAATAACAACGTGCCTGGACTAACTCTGCTAGTTTGGGAGAATATATGGGCGAGAGCGATCAAAATGAACCCCCCTTGCGTTCATTGACTAGAGAAAAATAAGCCAGCTCGCACATTATTACTTAAACTCCACGGGTGATGACATGACAGTGACGGTAAGGCAGTAAGACCATACTAATCAGCAATTGGGACTTTGGCAGCTGAATTACCACACGGCACGAGAACCAAGCGCTGGCTTGGTGACTTGACCTCACGGTGGTGAGCTTGCCCACCCGGGTTCTGAGTCGCAGGTACGACCAAATTAAACCGGGTGTTATCTAACGCGTATTAATACGTAGCTGAGGAGGTGTTATCTACTAACAATGTATAACCAAGCGGAGGGATCGTTCCCCGTTGGTCAATGTTTTAAAGGCCCTCTGACTCTGAGCACAAGGTTAGCAGCAGGAGCAGGTAAAATTTTGCACGGCAGCAGCATGCACGTTTCCGCAAAGTATTGGGTAGGACTAGCGCGGACAGAGCATCTGTCAAGGTTACTTTTTGAGTTACCAGTTTTCACACAGAAAAGGGGGGGTTTGGAGACCGGGATGGTGCAAATGGAGAAGTACTAGAATCCTAAAAGGATCAAGAAAGCTATGCCGTGAACAGAGGCGAAACTGTAAATAGAGCGAAATTGCAATCAATCAAAGAGAAAAACGTGTGAGGTGAAAACAGAATAATCGCGAAGAGAGGATGGAAAACCAGGTGACGAAACCGACTTAAATCCTGCTCCCAACTGAATTCGATCGAACACTAGCTCCTGGAGGGGAGCAGCAGCGGCAGATTCTTTTTTTTTTCTAATGAGAAGCAGCAGGGGGGGAGGAGATGGATCAAGCACCTGTGTGGCCGGAGACGAGCGAAGAACCCGGGCGCGGGCGGCGAGCAAATGCGGAAGCGGAAGCGGACGCTCCCTGCCCGACGGCGACTAGTACCGGCAAGGAAAGGGAGGCCCCCCTCCGCCTTTTGTAGCTACAGTTCCTTCCGGGTGGCGCCTTCCACCCGCCCCCTTTGGAGTTGCGGCACGGCCAGCGGCGAGCGAGCGAGCGAGCGAGTGGGTTGTTGGTCACGGGAGCCCCTTCGGGAGAGGAAGGAGAGCGTGGTACTACTACTAGTAGCAGCAGATTCGCGCGGATGGCTTATTCTATTGTTGCTTCGGGCCGTGGCGAGGGGTGGGTCGGGGAGAAGGAAGACGGCACCCGCGTCGACCGCTGCGCCACCCTACACCGTGGAACGGAAGGCCTCGTGCCACTCTGAGACCTCCTGGATTGCAGGAACCGCATGTGTCAAAACAAGAGATTCTGGAGAGAAAAGTGGAGGAGTGGCTTCTTCTTGCTGTGGTTTTGTCTTCTGTTCATACAGGTGACATCTGACACGACGGGTCGAGATGGTGTTTTGGGTTGGTGGCTTTCGGCTCTGGCGAGTTGGACTGTTCATGTGGCTGTGAATTGTGACGTTGACCTCGGTCTGCCGCCTGGGACTCGAGTCGATTCGACACCGTTTGCCTGCTCCTACTACAAGGATGGACCGTTTGATCAGGTGAGAGAGTAGCCGCTGAGGTCGATGGTGCAACAAAAGCAGTAGGTACTGAAAATTGCAAAGGAATCGTCCATGATAGTATATAGAGAAGTAAAATTAAAGAGGTGGTCTATGTCGCTCCATGCTTTTTCTCTTTGTTAAAAAAATGATGCTTTTTCTTCAAAAGAGGTACCAGAAAGTCTATTAGATGTTTGTTTTAAATCTTTATCTACTAAATAACATGATTTGTTTATTTTCTATTATTCTATTCATGTTTTCTCTACCGCTTATTATGGTGATGTTGCTCACAAGTTAATGAAGTAGTTGTACCAAGATCATGGAACTATCATAAATCAGTGCAAAAAATAAGCCTTGGAACAAAAGTGGTATTCAAGTTCTGACAAGAAATCAAAAACCCGTAGGGTAATTCATTCATCTAGGAGGATCCGCAATTAGTATCCGTAGCTGGTATCCTAGCGGTTTAGCTAATCAGACCATCTTTGTATGATTTAAAAAGCATAAAACTTGGCCTAAGTTAAGAAAGACATAGAGAAGTATAAAATTAAAAGCGAACGACTTTCGAGACGTTTCGTGAAATCGGATTTATCAGTGAGAAATAATGTCCAAAAGGTTAGAAGTAAGACAAAGAGTGTCGGAAGATTCACTTGGGAGATCCACAATTGTGTGGATATACCGCAGATTCTTTCGTGAGACCTTCTAGAGGTAAAATATAAGTTGGGCAGAGACTGATATCCTTACTATTGAGCTAATGGGTATTATATATACAGATTATAGACCATTAGGAAACCCCAAGAGGGAGAGTAAACAATAAAGACTGAAGTGTTGTTGTCTAACTTTTTGACTAAAGATTGGAGAAGAAGTACAAAGTTATGATGAGGTTAAGTCTTATTCTCATAAGGTTAGAAGAAGTCATCATTATAAAGTATTTCTGAGAGTATCCGGATCAATGATCAAAGTAGACATAATAGATTAAACCTAGTGGACTAGTTCAAAAAAGGAAACAACTCGTAAGTTGTCCTTAAGAAGGAGGAGGGCCTACTAAAATAGTCTAGTGTATAGTAGTAGGAAAACGTTATTGGGAGGGACAAAATGTGTCCACAACCAATTCTAAATAGGACTGTAAGGGCATAAGCCCAAAGAGATATGGTAAAAGGAACTATATGGTAAGTTAGAAAGGATGGTGGATATTGTCAAAATGAAGAGGATTCAAGGAAAAAGATCTAGATATGAGATACCACAATTATCCCCAATTGTGATCACGATGGAATTTGAGAAATGGCGTGAACAATACAAGTCAACTCCTCATTCCGAAATATAAGAGAGTACGAACTTCGGGGACGAAGTTTATTTTAAGGGGGAGAGTGTGTAACACCCCAGCATTAGAGCTTAGAAATAAGCTAAGATGAGGTGTGTGCATTGCATTCATGCATAGAAAATCTGGATAATTTTCGTGCTTTTAAATAAAACTTGTCAAAGTGATTGAAGCTTCTCTTAACTTGGTGGAACTGAAGTAGATCATTAAGTTGATTGCGATAAGTTTCAATATGACCTTTGTTAAAACCTTATCTTTGGGTAATATAATTTGATCTAAGGGTAGATCAAATGTAATAAAACTAAGTCACAACACACAACTTAATAAGGAGTACTTGATCTTCTAGAGAACATTACATGGTATTCCATACCACAACTCAAGGATGAATACATAATATTCTAAAGCTGATATCAAGGTATTATCTCCCACAAACCCTGAATTCCAAGTCAAGTATATAACTTAAGTAAAAGAAACTCGTAACTAAATCTTGAAACACTTGTTTGCCATAATTACTCTTATAATAGGTACCATGGTAATTCTTAAACATTAACTCTTATCACAAATAGAGTAGAAAGGGGAGTCAAGCCAAGACCATCCATCACCTACCCTTAGTGTCATGTTAATAGATGCCAATCCTATTTAACCAAGTCTTAGTGTCTATTGATCATCACTTTAGAGTGATTAATCCTTGACCTAGAACTATGTAACATGTTATATTAACCTTCCAAAGACTTTAAGTAGGTTAATAAGAAGAAGGAACTAGTATGGTGGAGTGTGCCATCATCAATAGAATGTGATCCTTAGTGGAGATCAAACCATCTGCTGTTGGAGGAGTTAACTCACTCATGAGTTAACTAGTAGAAGTGTCTAAACCCAAGAGTTTATATAGCAAATGTGGAGCCATGAGAAAGCTGGAAGTATTAGAGTATCCAATGATAATCTTGTTAAGTCAAGTAGATATGAATATGGAGTAAGCTTCCTTAACAAGATAATCCTATAGAGAGACTAGTACAAGTCTATTACTTAGTTAATGATAAACCTTGATCAAACAATTAGAAGCCTAAGCTTATTATGATCAAAGTATGGAAGCCCTTATTCTCAGTTCACTTGAGAATCGATGACTAGATGATGAAGGATTTTTGTGAGTACACCAAATTAGGCAAAACCCTAGTAAGCTGAATTATCTAGCTTGATCATGATAAGTCAAGCTAGAGTTTGATGGAATATATACTATGAGTTATATGGAGTAGTTGGAGGCATAGTAGTTTAACCAAGCTAATACAAGAACAAATTTGTATTGTGGAGGGTAGTACCATACCTATTATAGAGGATTAATATCACATGTGATATAGAGAGAACTATATTCTTGCAAGCCTTGGTAGCAGTTGCAAGATGGAATTAAAGGAATTAATGGATGGAGTTAGAAGTATCTACATTGATGGATTCATCAATGGTAGTTTAGCAATGGAAGTTATATAGATACTAGGAGAAAAATGGAGAATGAGTATTGTTGAAGTGGCATGACCATGTCATCATATGATGATGGATATGGTGGAGTCAGATGATTGACTTATCCTGAAAAATATGATATTTGTGAATACGATAAGAGAGATTTATAGAGTATATTTAGGAAAGGAATTCCTTAACTATGATCCAAGCTTAGTGAAAGGTGAGGCTAGGAATTCTTTAGAACACTTTAGTAAAGCAATCTCAATAGCTCACTCTAAGTTGAGATATCACCTTGGTCACCAAACATGATGGCAATATGTATTAGCCTTAATATCCATCCTTGTCTCTAATTGAAAATGAGTTATTAAATCCTCTCAAAACCTATATACCTATATTTGAATAAACATTAGCATTTCTCCAAAAATGATTGTTATTGTTTAATAATGACTTAACCAAGGTTGTCCATGGTAATCCTAAACACTATAAATCAAGTAGGATTTGAATAAGAGAAATCATCAGATTGTGAGAACCAGGAAAATTCAAATCATCCTATTATGAACCACGAGGTTTAATACCTTATAATGAATATTTATAATTCCTTCAGGAAATTAAGCATTAATAAGATTCTATATATATCATTCACCATTTTAAATCCTTACCATTATAATTATTAAGTGAAAACATAATCATTTTTGTGAAATCTTATTATAAGAAACAAATTCCTTAAACCCTAATCCTTATTAAATATTTCCTAATTAAAAAGATTCTCCACATAGTTATGAATATCTTTATACACAATAAGAAATGCAGAGGAAATAGTTATAATTCCTTTATACAATAATATTCATAACTTAAAAAATCTCTAGATATTTAAATCCTTGAAGAAGTTCATATTTGAATTGGTTTTGTAAAAACCAGAAATAGAAATAGAATTAAGAATAAGAAAAGGAAAAGAGACAACCAGTTTTTCTTTAGCTTATCTATCGCTCGCGAGCAGCAGCAGTCACGTTTCGCTCGCTCAGAAACAACCCACACCGGCCCAGCAACAACAGCCCAACTTCCCTCTCTTTCTAACTAACAAGTGGGACCGAAGAAGGATCGCGGGTTGAGACAGAAGTTTGGCAGGGGGTTTTCTGCAAAAAATCACGTTGTCGTTTACCTCCCGACGTCACAAGCAGCTCGCTGGCCGGAGCTCCGCCGCCCGATGCCATCGTCGACGTCAGCCGTGCGCCGTGATACTCGCCACCGACGCCTGGAGGGTATAAGAAGGCCACCGCGACTCCTTGTTCGTCCTCATCCTCAATTCCACTCTCTCTTTATCAAAACATCGCTTTGCCGCCAGTCACCGGCGATCACCGGCAATTCCGGGTGCACCTCGCTTCACTGACCGCACCGTCGCATTCCTGGTGAGTTACTGAACACGCTAGTGCGTCTTGTTTCTTCGATCGCTTCCGGAATCGACACCACCGCTCGACCTTGTCGCCGGCCATCTTCTGATGACCTTTAGGAGGCGGCGCCACTTGATTATTGCTCGTATCGATGCTCTGGTTCGACCCACAAGTATAGGTGGTGTATCATAGTATTTTCGATAAATAAGAGTTTTGAACCCAACGAGGAGCATAAGGTGTTGACAAGTGGTTTGGATCAGGAATTCTCTGTAAATACTTAGCAAATGGATTTTAGAGGTTTTTGATAATGTAGATAAATAAAGTGTGAGTAAATAAAATACAATAATAATAATTGTAGCAAGTGGCCCAATCCTTTCTTTTGCAATGGACAAGCCGGTTGTGTTACTTAAGATGACCAAACGTTCTCGAGGACACATGGGAATATTGTCAAGTGCTTTCGCGTCATATAGTTGATTAATCTTCTCTGGTTGGATAAGTGTTGTGTGGGTGAACCTATGCTAATATACTGACCTTACTAGGACTAATACATACTTGTGATTATACCCCTTGCAAGCATCCGCAACTACAAGAAAGTAATTAAGATACAAACCTAACCACGGCCTTAAACTTTGAGATCCTACACTCCCTTATGCAAAGGTTTCCTAATGGGGGTTCAGGTTTCTGTCACTCCGGCAACCCCACGATTAGTAGCCAAATACACAATGCATCCCCCTAGGCCCATGAAGGTGAAGTATCATGTAGTCGACGTTCAAATGACACCACTAGAAGAATAACACCACAACTTAAATATCAAACCATTAAATCTTTCTCAATACAATTCTACTACTAATAACATGACTTTCCCCATGTCCTCAAGAACTAAACGAACTACTCACGAGACATCATATGGATCAAGATCAGAGATGAAATAATGATAAGAAACAATCTGAACATGATCAATAATTCAATGGTTCCACTCAAAAGCATCAACTACAATAAGTAATCAACACCAGGAAAGTTTCCCCTAAGAACTATGCAAGATTCAACCCAATTGTTACAGCAGCACAGAGTGGTGATGATGGTGCTGGTGGAGATGATGGTGGAGATGATAATGATGATCCCGATGAAGTCTAGCTTGATGATGGTGTTGATGGCGATGATCTCCCCTCTCCGGGAAGGAATTTTCCCGGCAGATTTCTGCGTGCCGGAGAGCTCTTTCTCTCTCTGTAGTTTTCGCCCCGCAGAGGCGGTGGAATCTTTCGGTGGTCGCTCCCCGAGTCTTAGGGTTTCGAGGGGATTATATACGCCAAAGGGTGATGCCAGAGGTGGGCCAGGGTGGCCACACTACCTGGTGGTGTGGCTAGGGGGGACCCTCGCCAGGGGGTGGTGTGGGCCCCCTGTGGCCCATCTCCACTCCTCCTTCTAGCCTCCTACATCTTCTGGAAAAATAGGAATTTCCATATATTTTCTGGGATTTTTTGATCTTCCCAAATATTGCATCTGGACATCTCTTTTTCAATCAGCATCCTGACTCCGGTGGTTCATCCTCCAAAAGTCATCAATCATGCAAAAATAGATGAAATAACATAAGTATCATCTCTTAATATGAAAAATATCAATGAATAACAGTAAGTTATGATATAAAATAGTGATGCAAAATGGACGTATCAATTCTCCCCAAGATTAGATCTTGCTTGTCCCCAAACAAAAACTGAGCTCAATAAACATGACCACAGGTTTATGGAGTGAAGTGTCAATAAAGAGAATACAGACAAGAAGCATCACATTCATCAATACACAAATCATAATAGAAAACAACTCACTGTTATATAACTTAACTTGCAATGAGTAAGGGAAACACAATAAAGATACACAAAGTAAATCATAATTGGTAATGGCAAACTTTGTTCTTGGTCAGAGAACGGTTAACAAATTGCAGGAGTCAAACATAATGGGGGTTTCAATGATAGATTTCAAAGTAAATATTCACTCAGATAAGAGCAGTGTGCAAAACAAGGAACATAAGAAACATGATTGAATAAACCATCATATGGATGATTGAATCACAACAACTCAAATGCTTGCTTGAGATAGAAAGGAATAGGTTTACTGACTCAACTAAGAAGTAAAAGAAAGGCCCTTGATAGAGGGAAGCAGGGATTTCAAGTTTCATAAAGAGCTTCCAAAAATTATGGTACTTATTAGCTTTCAGGTCTCATTGCCCCTATCATAGGCATCTTGAAGTGATTAAGGTTAATGTGAGGGCAAATATGAGTTATATGCTTGAAAATTACAAGTTAAAAGTCTCATGCCCCTTGCGTACGAGTACCAGACCTCATGCTACTCAACTTTGGTCTCCTGTAAGTTCTTGTCATTGTAAGTGTATGTGTATCATAGAGAACCGCCAATGGGGTACCCCTTGCCCCATGACACAGGAGCTATCCCATATCAAAATGACAAGGCAACAGACAGTGAGCATCTCAGCGATCTTTTATTTGCTATTTGCATAGGTTTTTATTGAGGATGCTTCATAGAATGCCACTATGGTTATGCTGCAAGTTTCCACCATGATTAGGCATGGCTTAGGCTAGCTGCCCAGGCGTTTCTCTAACACATACAAACTCCATGAGCTTACAAGCTCCCCTTTTATTTCACACCGCCGGCATCCATAAACAAAAGAACATGATATCAACTAAATAATAAGTGCAATGTCGAAAGCGGACCCCATGATAACATGGTTTTCCTAACTCCCAACTTATAAAATGCAAGCATACAAGCTTCATAAGATAGTCACAATGGTTCAAATTTATTAAGTATAAGAAAATAAAGTGTGCCATCAAGTTTGTGAGAGATTTAATCACTAATTTTCACATAACAAGTTTAATTTGGAAGATAGATAAAACTCGAGAATTTACTTGAAATAGCAATAATGCTAATAGGTAGATATGGTGGACACAAATGGCATAGGTTTTAGTTCAAGGATTGGATGCACGAGAAGCATTCCCTCTCAGTATAAGTTTTTGGCTATCAAGGCTGGGTAGCAAGCATAAGGGTTGAAGGAAACAAACAATCATACAAGTGATAGAAACAATCATGCAATCTTCCTTGGAAACACAAAAGATCTTAACTAGAGAATACTAAGCTTATGAGCCAATCAAGAAAGAAAGATCATGAAATTATATTTCTAAAAGTACTTTTCTCTTTTCCATTCAATCCTCAAATAGTGTTGCTACTGAGCAGAGCTAGGTTTGCCAAAACCAACTAAATTTACTTAATGATCCCAAAGTGATACCAATACTAACAACAAGATCAATCATATAACAGAAATTGCAAACTAACATAAGATGTGCAAAAAGTAAATGATAGACCTTCTCATTAATATTCCATAACGACAACTCACACCAATGGATACATAGATAACTAACTAGAGGAGAGATACTTCCACAATGCAAACCATCCTATATGATAACTTCTCTATTCATGATATGACTCTACTAAAAAGGTAAAAAGATGAAAGATAATGATGTGATACTGCGGCACTCCCCCAAGCTTGGAACAAACCAAGGGGATGCCAAAACTTGATGATGAATTACTCCTTCAGAGTTGGTGGTGTTGTGATCATGATCAGAGTGAGAAAATCTTCTAGCATCTTGCGAAGCCTGCTATTCTCCTCTTGAAGTATATCCACCTTTCTCCTTAGGACTCGATACTTATCGCAAACCTCACCAGTGGCTCGTAGAGCTTCCACTGCTGCAGGGCAGGAACTGAGGTTTAGAACTGGAGGTATCATCCCCTGTCCCGTCATGCCTGCTGACATGCTCTTTACTTCCTCCTCGACGCTCCGATCCATGTCTTCGCGCCTAGCTGTGATTCTTTCTTCTTCCATCCATCCCACAAAAGTTGTTTGCTCAAGATTGCGATGGAGCTCGCGCCAGTGTCGCAACTCATAGTCCTCCGAAGACGAATACTGGAACGTCATCTGAACAGAACAGATCGAAATGAAAACACGACGAGAACATGATATATGGACCTCAGGGGATCCGGGGGATT
Organism: Avena eriantha; assembly: GCA_910589775.1. Classification (NCBI taxonomy): domain Eukaryota; kingdom Viridiplantae; phylum Streptophyta; class Magnoliopsida; order Poales; family Poaceae; genus Avena; species Avena eriantha. The sequence continues at coordinate 265,713,650 of OU342746.1, read as the reverse complement.
ATATATTACAAAGTTTAATAATAAAAGGAAGGTACTAGGAGAAAACGGGTCGTAGACGGGCTCCGGGGTGGCCCCACCCCCTGGTGGCGCGGCCAGGTGGGCCCGCGCCACGGGGTGGTGTGAGCCTCCGGGCTCCGTTTCCGTCCCTTTTTCGACTCATTATCTTCCATGTTAGGTAAAAACTGCAAAAAATATAAATTGAAAAGTTTTTCGCAGACCTTTCCTTACTAGAACTGTTACCTATTCGAAAACGAACTCTGCAGGTTTCTGAAGTTTGTCTTTAATAAATTCTTCCAGAGTCACCACTTGAATAATATCAATATCTTCATTGTAAGAGTCTCCAAAAATATAGTGCTTGAGTCTTTTGACCATTCTTCATCTCATTACATCATTCTCTCCTACCACTTGAAAATTTCTTTCATACAAAACTTCACACAATCTTCATTAGCAACATTAGTGCATGCAAGTTAATAAACCTTTGGGTTCAATTTCAACTCAAATCTATCAAAAATAAGCTACTATAGCAACTCATTTCGAAAGCCCAAAAGAATTAAAAAAGGAAATCGATTTAAGAGGCAAATGAAAAATGGCAGAAATCTATCAAAACAGACCAGCAGGTAAAGATCAATTTTTCCGAAAATCTTTTGTTGCTCAAATCAAAAAGTGCAAAACAAACGAAAGTTAATTAATAACCTAGGTATGCACACACAAAATTACAGATCAGTAAGATGTTCTGGTATTTTTCACGATTTTTTACAGTGAAGCACAAAAATCTATTTTCGGACAGCAACTTCCCCAAATATTACTTCTCTCTCATTAGAGGATGATCTTGACACAAAAACCAAACAAAAAGGATAAGGAGAGTTTATGACAAAAGCAATAACTTCCAAGACTCAAATAAACGAAAACTAAAAGCAAAAAAAAAATGGGTTGTCTCCCAAAAAGCTCTTTCTTTATAGCCATTAAGATAGGCACGATAAATTTCAATGATGCTCACATAAGGATATGAATTGAAGTAAAATAGAGCATCAAGGAGCAAATATACACATATGTATGTCTAACCCACTTCCTATGCAAGGGAGTTTTGTAAGAAAATAAATTATTGAAACCAGAGGCTACTAGCATAGGAAGGCAAAACAAGTGCAACATAAGGACTTTCAGCATAAAGCGATGAAACTTAATATTATTGAGATGCATAGAAACATTTTTCCCTCTCTCATAATAACTTTCAGTATCATGAATAAATTTAACGATATAACTATCACATGAACCATAGTAGCAATGATCACTTATTCTCACAGAAAACACAAGGACACTAGCTTTCCTAGTTCTACTAGGATATGAAACAATATTAGAAGTATACTTACAAAGGATAATGTTCCCATCTTCTACATTTTTAGTGACAAGTTCTTTCATATTTGCTACTGCAGGTTCAAGATCTATTTGTTCATCAGGTTCTACAAATTTCTTTGTACTTTTGTTAACCATACTAGATGTCATAGAATGTTCCTTTACCTTAATAGGGAAAGGTAATTTCTCGATGTAAGGTTCAGGTAAAATACGATCAGCAGTATAAACTTCAGTATTTCTAACAGGAACACAATTTACAATATCTTTATATGGCTCATGATAGTTGTTCCATTTCTTTTTAGGAATTTCAATATAAGAGGCAAAGGCCTTAAAACAATTTGCAATACTTTGAGAATCAAGACCATAAGTAACACTAATATTATGAAAGTCATCAGTTCCCATAAAAAATTTAATGCATTTGTAATCATAATTTATACCTGACTTTCTTCCTTTATCATTCTCCCATGCTTCAACATTGTCTTGAATACGGTCTACAAGATCCCATTTAGCTTCTTCTTTCATACGTGCAAATGATCCAACACAAGAAGCATCCAATAAATCCTTATCATGAAGAGAAAGTGACGAGGGTTTAACTCATCAATGCCCATTGTTATGGACTTGGGTTTTGGAGAAGGAGGGAGCGCTAGAGACATCTATCGGCTAGCAAACAAGCACACAAGGGACAAAGATTTACCTAGGTTCAGGCCTTGTAGAGGTCCCTACTCCTACTTGTCTGCTCGTAGAATTATCGAAGGAATCGAAAGTTACAATGGTGCGCAGATGTAATGTAGCGAGGGTTGTGGAAACTAGGGTTGCGTGTGTCCTCCTCGCCGCCCCCTCCTAGCCTTTTATATAGATAGGCTAGGTCTCGGGTAGCAGGTCGAGTCGGTTACAAGTTAGGGGTTTTCCCCTTCAAACTTTCTATCTTTAACTTCTTCTTGTTCTTCAAGCAATCGAGAGTCCGTAGGTTACTCGAGTCCCTTGTTTGGGCCTTGGCGACACCGTGGGCCTGTACGTATTGGGACCGTATATACCAAGCTCAAGTACCTATAGGGTATACCCATGTCAGTAGCCCCCGAGTGTCCAGTGGAATCGCAGATTCGACTGGGGACTTTTTTGAAGTCTTCGAGTGCCTAAACGAGTGCATTTCGACTGCTTTTATTTGTGTCATGGGATTGTTGATATACGTGCCTGATATAACCGAAGTATCGGTATCAGTTAACCACCTTAGGGTGAAACAACGCAATCTACTCGAACTCGAGTCCCCGGACTCGAATCCGGAAAAGTGCTGGCGTAATTCGACTCAAGCCGTGGAGGTCTTACAGGAGTCGAATTCCAGTTATATGGGTGTGAGCCCTCGATGCGTCCGTCAAGGCATGTTCATCGTACCTGTAGGCACGGATACATTTCTGGTAGTGCGCAGCTAAATGCATTGCCAGGCCTTATTCAGGTCTTACCTTCATGCTGTAAGCGCGGCATCCGAATTTTATCATCGCGGACACAATTCGGGTGACCTAGGAGACGCAGTCTCTTTGTAAGGAAAATTATGAGGCGGTGTCGCCATGAGCTTCGAGTGCGGATGTTATCAACACACAGTTTTCTGTATAAATAATCATAGGGTGCGCGACCAGCGCTCCCTATGGGAGTAGCCCCCGAGTGCCTGGTTGAGTCAAAGACTAAGGCAAGGACTAAATAACTTTTGCGACTGCCGTCGTCTTTTGGTTGCTTATTTCAGTCGAATTTTTCCAGCGCTCCATATGGGAGTAACCCATGTCCATAGTTGAATCGTATTTCGAATGGTTTGGGTTTTGCTTTTGATTGTCCTTGTTCCTGAAAAAAGAAAATAAAATCGTAGGGTGCACGGCCAGCGCTCCCTATGGGAGTAGCCCCCGAGTGCTTGGTGGAGTCGAAGACTCCAACAAGGACTAAAGTAGTCGAAGTTTTTCGCTGCGTAGCTTTGATGACGTCAGTGCTGGCGCTTGTATGACCTCAGTTGCCCGTGTGAGCGAGTTTGACGGGACATGACGAGCAGTGGGTCCCACTTTTTGACTTTGATTTGACTGGGTGTGCGTAATCTTTATTTTAACTGCGCCTCCTCGATTTCCGTGCGTAATGGGAGTAGTGGAGGGACGGTTCGCTCTTCCCCTTCTCCACGTGTCCAACACGATGTGTGCCACGCGTCCAATAGGGTTTTTCTGAGCCGTTGGATTGCATCTTCTAGGGGTTAAGTAGCGGCGCTACGACGGTAATTTTTCCCATGTGTGCTCATTCTTCCTTGCTGTCATCGCCATTGCTGCTGCTCCTCTGCTTTTCTCTGCGCCCGTTTCCTCCACGACGCTGGACCAGCTCCGCTCGTTTCCGATCTACTTTCTTCGCTCGCATCGCGATCGTGCAATGGGGAAGAAGAAGGGAGGCGCCGCTGCTGATTCCGCGGCCACTGTTACCGTGGCGAAGAAGAAGGGCGGCTCCGCCGCTGCGGGTACCAGCACCACTGCCGGCGGGAAGAAGAAGGTCGCGGGCACCCGCGTCACGAATGGTGCGTGGCGCCCTTCCATCATCAAGGCGTCTGATCTCCGTCTTATTCGCCAAGACAGAGTGTTGTCCGCTGTAGTCGCCGACGCTCGCGTCCCCAACGGTGAGACCATTCCTGCTCCTCCCGCTGGTTTTCGAGTGATGTTTCTAGCATTCATCATTCACAGTCTCTCATTGCCTCTTCACCCCTTTTTAGGGGTCTTCTTTGTTTCTACGGGCTCCAGCTCCATCAGTTGTCCCCAAATTCGATCCTCCACATCTCTTGCTTCATCACACTTTACGAATGCTGGCTCAGAATCGAGCCACACTTTGGCCTTTTCAAGCGCATCTTCAAATAGAAGCGCCAGTCTGCATCTGGCTCTTTAGTTTACGATGTAGGTGGTTACGGAATTCACGTCGACCCACCCACCACCTACTTCGACATCAAGCTCACGAAGTCCATCCAAGGGTGGAGGGATAAATGGTTCTACATCCGTGATCAAAAGTCCAATGGTGAGCACTTTGGACTCGCGCCCTTCGATCCCGCGACACCGTGCAGGAGGATGCGCTGCTGGAAGAACGTAGTTATGCTTGGCGAGCTCGCGGAGACAGACGTGTTGTATCAACGCGTCTGTGACCTCGAGAGTCGCATAGGCAAAGAGGAGGGAGGTTGTGCTCTCATCCGAACTTGGCTGTGCCCTCGCGTCCAGCCCCTGCAAGCCAGAGTCCACCCCATGTTTCAATGGGCTGGCGCTGATGATGCCACTCGCGTGTCTGCCGATGGCATGTCCGCGAGTGAGGTGGACAAGAGGGTTTGACTGGTCACGAAGTACACCGGCAAGGATGTGCTTCCTAGTGAGCCAGTTGTTCCTCCCTTTGATACTTCGAATCCTCCTCCTGAGATATAGTTGTGCTACGCAGTAGCTTATTTTTTCGATTGCTTTTCTATTGCTTACTTGCTTTTTGCTGATTTTTATTGTTTGTATGCAGGATTGGGCGGTGTCACCTTGTATGCCCCCTCTCCTTGAGGGGATTATTCCTCGCGAACCCTTGGAAGAGGATGAGTCTGAGTCGACTGTCCCTTCTGATGTGCAGGAGGAAGCCCCTGAGTCTGATAGTCTGGATACTTGCAAGCGTTCGTACAACGAGGATTCCGACGCGTCGTCTCCTTCGACTCCAGAAGGTACGGGCGTTGGTGCGGAGTCGCCAATTCCTGCCGTTCCTGTGAGGGCTGTGGCACCATCTTCTCGCAAGAAGATGCGATTGCCCAAGGAGTCTTCGTCGGAGTCGGTGGAGGCCACATTTGACTTTGACAAGTTTGACTGGTAAGTTTTCTAGTTCATTTGTTCTTCTCTGTTTTCTTCTTGTTGGCTTGTCCCGGAGTTTGCCCTTTTTCAATGTGGGTTTTGTCTTGTAGTCAAGAGGCGTCGTCATCTTCTGGCGACGTCGAATTTTTGAAGGAATCAGGAGTCGCGACCTCAAGGGCCAAAAAAGAGGTCGAGCGCGCTCCTTCCCCTCCATTGGCGGCCCACTCCGGGCACAACTCTTCCAGTTCTCCTCATGCAGGAGAGCATCGAATGGTTGCCCGGGTGACGGTACAACAGACATCTTCAGAGTAACTGGAGGATCATGTAAGTATAGCTTTTCTTTGTTTTAGTGTTGCAGTCGATGTTATCTGTTGCCTCTGCTGATTCCTTGGTTGTGCTACAGCTCCTTGTGAAGGAAGCCGCGCACTTGGCAGAACAAGTGATGGCGATGGGCCGCCAGCATGCAATGCTGGAGACGCGTCACCGCGTGGTTGAAAGTGAGTGTTCTACATTTATTCTTCTTCGTCTTCTCCTTTTGATATAGTCGACTGATAATCAACTTTTGCTTGTCTTGTAGCTGAACATAATGCCTTATTACGTAACGCCGCCACCTTGGAGAAGACACTTGCCGCGGCTGTGAAGGGTCACGACGAGGCAATCACAACGCGTGACGAGGCCCGGAAGCGTGAAGAGGATCTGCGTGCCTCCTTTGCGGCCAGGGAAAAGTTGTTTGAAGAACAACTGTTCTCAATCGCCAAGGCTCTCTCAGGTACTTTTGCTTGTGGATATTGTTATCCTTCTCTGCTTCTAATGTTTTTGCTGGTGGTGCTGATGTTTTTGGTCCATGTGTGGGTTTATGTACAGATGCTGGCGATTTGAGCTTTGACCAGCAGGCCCTTCGTCGCGATGATGCTCTAGCGGGTGCGCTGGCTGCAGTCGAGGACCGTAGAGCCGCCGTCCAGGATACACTTTCCAAGGCCAAGGGCGCCCTCAGTCGCCTCCGGGAGGAGTTGATGCCTAAGGCAGAGCTGATCGATAATATGGATGAGCTGGTGGAGTCACTCGCCGGGGGTGTGCCTTCCAGCTACAAGAACTCACTCCGCGCGGCTGGCGCGTCCTTGTCACTCGCCATGGTGTAGGCCCATGGAGTCGAGATCGATCCTTCCGCGGTGTCGAAGGCGATGCCTGTTGGCGCGGACGGTCAGCAGGTAATCTTCGCTCCTTTCGCGACTTCCTGTGGCAAATATGGGCATCACTTGATAAATACTGTTGCGAAGTACTCTGAGGAGCTCCAACGTGCCAAGAAGGCGGCGAAAGCTTTGGCCTCAGGGGCCGGCGGAAAGTCAGTGGCGTCTGATAATGCCACGGACTTGATGAAGCCCCCGACGCCGTCGAAGTCGAAGAAGCCAGCTGCTCCTTAGTTAGCTTTGTAATAGTTGATTAGTTTATGTCCTTTTGTTTAAGAACATGCCTACTGGCGAGTGTATCTGCTGATACTTATGCTGGTCTTGAATGCATCTGACCCTTTTGCCTTTGTGTTGATTTGGTCATCTTATTTGCTTCTATCTTGACTTGTGGTAGGGTACATCAAGTGATCCTATGAGGGGAACCCAGGACTCACCAACTCTTGATGATACCGTGGCACCGTCGCGCTCCAGGGTAGATGAGCTGTCCTTGCTTTCACGACTGCGTGATCGCGTGAAGCAGCTGGGGCGTGAGTTGCCCGTGCTCCGCGGTAACGCGGACGTGTGGAAGTCGAAGGCAGAAAAAGCCGCCGCCTGAGAGTAGTATCTGCTTGGCGAGGTGACGCAGCTAGGCGACCAATTCAAGTGTTAGTTTGCTTGTTCTCATGTTTTCCTTGTAGTCATTTGCAGTGGTACGTTGTACTCATGCTGCTGGTGCTGCTTCGTGTAGTTGTTAGCGCGCGTCATCCACAGAAGGAGAAGGATAGAATTGCCATTCGCCTGCATGATCTCACCTAGGACCAACTTCAAGAGAGTGGAACTTCTGGGTAGATCGCAATCGTGCGACTGCTCTGGCGACCCTGTAGGATCGTGCATTGCGAGTGCTGCTCTTTCTGAAGAAGTCGCAGTCATGCTTGAAGAACATTTATCGGGCGATGTTCCCGCTGGATGATACTCCATCAAGCTTGCTGGCCCTTTTAGCCAAGTTTTAAGATATGTTCGCGGTTCGCGAATGCGTGAGGCAACAGTTGGTGGCTGGTGCGAAGGCTGCTTTGTCAATGGTGCGACTGCACAGGCCTGACGTGGATGTTGCAGCAATTGCGTCTGGGCCGCCTGCGCCACCAGCAGGTTCTTCCTGGAATATGGTGCCGCACTACCAGGCGGTGGACCGCCCAGCAGAAGAGATCATCGACTTCTTTGAGGAACAAACCAACGTTCTTCTGCTGCAGTAGTAGCCTTTTTGTATCCTGCACATAAATGTACTTGTGTTGTAAAGTTTGTATAAGTCTTGTAAATAATTTATTGTCGTATGTGCATAAAGAGTTTTGTTAGCATGAAGTGCGTTGCACTATGCGAGTCCTTTTTGTTAGCCTGGTCATGTTTTATCTCAGTCCCTTGTCAACCTGTCAGGTGCGTTGCAGCTGGAGTGAGGTTGTGTTTTAAGGGTTTTGATTGGTGTACCAGCTACTCAGGATATCGCGTTTTGATTCGGAGAACAGATGTGTATAGGGTGGCGTAGCCCCCGAGTATATAAATTAAAAAAGTAAAGGAGAACATAGAGTTTTGGGGCACTTAGCTTTTATTTATTCGAAGGACAGTGCGAGGTACAATGTGTGGCTAAGTAGCCTTGGCTGAGTAGCCTTATTTGCAATGTAAAGGTAAAAACGACTAAGGGTAGAAGCGTCGCAGCTGTGCGACGTTCCATGGATTGGAGTATGCGACTACTGTCTCTAAATCTTGAAGGCGATAGGTGCCACCTGGGATTACTTCTGTAATCACGTACAGTCCTTCCCAGGGGGACTCGAGCTTGAGATGCCCCTGCTGCTTCAGTCGCAGGACCAGGTCAGCTTCGACGAAGGATCTGGGGCGAAGCCTTCTACTGTGGTAGTTCCGCAGGTTCTGCTGGTAGATCATGGATCTTTATGCGGCGATTTCTCTTGCTTCGTCAAGGAGGTCGACGGAGTCTTCGAGTGCAAGGGATGACTCTTGTTCGTTGTAAGCGACCACGCGCGGCGCCTTGTATCGTACTTCGGCGGGTAGCACTGCCTCTGCTCCGTGCACCATAAAGAATGGCGTGTAGCCCGTGGCGCTGTTTGGAGTTGTACGTAGGCTCTAGAGTACGGATTGCAGTTCATCTGGCCAGCAACCCACGGCTTGTTCGAGTGGTCGTATGAGTCGCTTCTTCATGCCGCTGCAGACGAGCCGGTTTGCTTTTTCCACCTGACCGTTGGTCTGTGGATGCGCTACTGAGGCGTAGCTGATGTTGATCCCCAGGTTCTCGCAGAATTCTTGGAACTCCTTGGATGTGAAGTTCGTCCTGTTGTCGGTGATGATGCTGTGCGGCACGCCAAAGCGGTAGACGATGGACTCGAAGAACTTGACTACGCTGTGCCCTGATTGGTTAGTCACTGGCATGGCCTCGATCCACTTGGTGAATTTGTCGACTGCGACCAAGAGGTAGACGTAGCCTCGTCGCGAGGACCTTGGAAGCTTGCCAACCATGTCGAGCCCCCACCGTGCGAAGGGCCAGGCCAATGGGATTGGCCGTAGCTCTGCGCCTGGTGTGTGTGGCTTGTTCATGAATCGCTGGCAAGCATTGCATTTTTGGACTATGTCCTTGGCGTCGCGCATGGCCGTGGGCCAGTAAAATCCAGCTCATAGAGCTTTGGCAACGAGGGCGCGACTGCCGGCGTGGTGCCCGCAGATCCCTTCATGGATGTCGAGGAGGACTGCTCTTCTGTCGTCCATGGAGACGCATCGTTGTAGCACTCCTGTGATGCCGCGTTTATATAGTTCGCCGTTGATAACGGCGAATGCCTTGGATCGCCGTGCGAAGTGCCGTGCATCTGTCGGATCGTCCGGTAGCCTCTTGCTGAGGAGGTACGTAATGTACGGCTGCGTCCAGGATTGCTCGATCATCATGACGCTCATTGGTCCCTCGAGTCCTGTGTCTAGCTCCAAGTCATCGAGTGCCATTGGCTCATTGGGTGGCGTAGCCCCCGAGTCCGTTGATGTGCTTGTTTTCTTCTCTGTTGCCTTTGGCTTGATGGAGCGTTCACATATGCGCTTGAGAAATACCCCAGGTGGTATGGGGGCGCAGGTAGAGCCTATGTTGGCGAGTGCGTCCGCCTCTTCGTTGCTTTCACGACCTACATGTCGCAGCTCGCAACCATCAAAGTCTCCTTCGAGTGTATCGTAGAGGTCGCGGTACGCCATCATGTTGTCGTTCAGTGCGTCGCACTCATGCATTGTTTTGTTGACGACCAACTTGGAGTCGCCATATATGACGAGCCTCTTGGCGCCGCAAGCTTTTGCCATCCTCATCCCGTGCAACAGGGCCTCGTACTCAGCCTCGTTGTTTGAGGCTATGAACTGGATTCGCAGGATATACTTCAGCTTGTCCCCTTGAGGTGATGTCAGTATGACACCTGCGCCTGCTCCGTCTTTCCGCTTGGACCCATCGAAGTGCATTGTCCAGAGGTAGGACATATCTGGCTTGTCTGGGAGTTGGTTCTCCATCCAGTGCACGAGGAAGTCAGGGAGAACTTGCGACTTGATTGCGTCGTGCTTTTCGTATGTGATGTCTCGTCGAAACAGCTCTATTCCCCAAAGCGCGACTACCACGATTGGGTGTTCCTGGAAGTAGTGGCGCAGTCGCCGGGCGGTCATAAAGACGCTGTACGCCAGCTTCTGGTAGTGCGGGTACCGCTGTTTCGTTGGCGTGAGGACCTCGCTGAGGTAGTATATTGGGCGTTGTACGCCGTGGACCTTGTTTTCCTCAGCTCGCTCGACGACAAGCACTGTGCTGACCACCTGGTTGGTGGCGGAGGTGTACAGCAACAGTGGTTCCCTTTCTCGTGGAGTCACCAGCACTAGCGAAGTGGATAGCAGGCTCTTGAGATCTTCGAAGGTTTCTTGCGCTTCATTGGTCCACTCGAATTTTTCAGCTTTGCGAAGGAGCTGGTAGAAGGGCAGTGCCTTTTCACCCATCCGACTGATAAATCGACTGAGGGCCACGATTCGTCCGGCGAGTTGCTGGACGCCTCTTATGTTCTTCGGCTTCTCCATGGCCAGCATGGCTTTTATCTTCTTCGGGTTCGCCTCGATTCCCCTCTCGGAGATGAGATACCCGAGTAGCTGCCCAGATGGTACGCCAAAGGCGCATTTGTCTAGATTGAGCTTGATCCGGTAGCGGTCGAGGTTGACGAAGGTTTCGCGCAAATCGTCGATTAGAGAGGCTTCCTCCTTGGTCTTGATTACTATGTCGTCGACATAGACTTGGATGTTGCGACCCAGTTGTTCCTTGAGGCAAGCCTGCATGCACCGCTGGTAGGTGGCTCCCGCGTTTTTTAGGCCGAAGGGCATTGTGTTGTAGCAGAACACACCAAAGGGCGTTGTAAACGCTGTTTTCTCCTGATCTTCCTCCTTCATTCGAATTTGATTATAGCCTGAGTAGGCTTCGAGGAAGCAGAGGCGCTCGCATCTCGCGGTGGAGTCGATGATCTGGTCGATCCGTGGCAGCGGGAAGTGATCCTTTGGGCAGTGCTTTATTAGAGAAGTGAAGCCCACGCACATCCGCAGGATATCCTTGTCCTTTTTTGGTACCAACACCGTGTTGGCGAGCCAAGTGCTTTCCTTGATCTCGCGTATGAACTTGGCCTCAAGGAGTCTGTTGATCTCCATTCCAACTACCTGTGCTCGTGGCTCAGACAATCGCCTAATTGTTTGCTTGACTGGCCTTGCGTCGGGGTTGATGTTGAGTGCATGCTCGGCGAATTCCCTGGGAACTCCTGGCATGTCCGTAGGACACCAAGCAAAAATTTCCCAGTGCTCATGGAGGAATTCGACGGGCGCGAGTTCCTATGCGAGACTCAAGTTGTTGGCGATGAGGGCCGTCTTGGCGGGATCCGATGGATGGACCTGCACTTTCTTTGTGTGCACAGATGAGTCGAATGAGAGATTAGGTGAGCTTGGCCTACTCGGGGGAGGCAGGCTATTGTCTGTCGTCTCTTTCAATCTCGCGAGTTCCTCCTGCATGCCGGAGGACTGAGAGATTCTGTTGAATTCCCTGCCGCAACTATCAGATCGCTCAAAGCTCCCGTTGATCGTGATAACGCCATTGGGACCTGGCATTTTCATCTGTAGGTAGGCGTAGTGGGGCACTGCCATGAACCTAGCGAACGCGACGCGCCCGAGGATGCAGTGGTATGGTGAGGGCCAGTCGACGACCTCAAAGTCGATGTGCTCGCGCCAGAAGTTCTTCGGCGTGCTGAAGATGACGTCGAGGTTGATTTTTCCCAAGGGGTATACGCCTTTCCATGGGACGATGCCGTGGAACATTGTGTCCGATGCCTCCAGGCAGGTTAGAGGGATTCTCATTGCTCGCAAGGTACTCGCAAATATGAGGTTGATGCCGCTTCTGCCATCCATGAAGACGCGACTCATGTCGAAGCCTCCAATTTGCACCTCGAGTACGAGGGGGCAATGACCTGGACAGGGTATCTGAGGCGGGTGGTCGCGCTTGTCGAAGGTGATGCATGACTCGCTTCCATGGAGGTACTCAGTGGTGGATGGTGGCGAGTGTGTGGCCAAGTTGACTTGGCGAGTGATGGCCTTCTGCACCCTGTTGGAGGGGCGTCCCTTTTGGATCATCATGGTGCCCATGGCCCGTGAGTACGGTTTGCCTCCGTGGTTCTGGTCCGGTGCGGCTCCGTTCGGGGGTGGCCTAGGTGGTGGTGGTGGTGCGCCATGTGCCACGGCGCCTGGAGCGGCTCCGTAGCCTCTTTCGACTGCATTGTGGTTCATCCGAACCAATCCCTCGTGTAGCTTGAGGAACTCGTGGCAGTCCTTGAGGAGGTGGCTGGACTTTCTCTTGCCATCATGCTTGTCCATGTAGAATTGTAACGTGCATGGCCCGGACAGTTTGTCTTCGATGGATGTCGCGGATGCCTCATCGCGAGTGCGGCGTTGCCATACTTGCGTGGTTTTCCCAGAGTCACGATATCCGCCGCTACAGTATCCGCTGTTGCGGTTATCGTCGCGTCTATGAGCGTAACCAGCCGCGACCATGTTGACGTCGTCGCGGTCATCGTAGATGCGCATGCGACGCTTGCCTCGGCGGTCGCGTCTGCGTTCGAGTTCTGCCTCCTTGTCAGAGTGAGCGCGATTCTTTACCGAATCTTCTCCATCGGCCCACCGATTCGCGATCTCCATCAGGTGGTCGCTGGTTTGGGGCTTTGAGTGGCCCAACTCCTACCTGAGTTCTAGGCGGCGGACACCACCGTTGAATGCATCAATCGCGCGGTCTTCCGAGATGTTCTCCGTGGAGTTCTTGATGATGGACAACCTTTGGATGTAGGAGCGCAGCGAGTCACCAGATCTTTGTTGGCAGCATCTCAGCTCTTCGATTGATGCAGGCCGCTTGTACGTGCCCTTAAAGTTGAGCATGAAGCTGTAAACCAGCTCATCCCAACTGCGAATGGATCCGCGTGGGAGGTTATTGAGCCATGCTCGGGCGGCGCCCTGCAGCTATAGCTGCAAGCATTGCATGGCAGTGCTTCGACTGCCTCCGTGGAGTCTGACGGAGGAGATGTGGTCCTCCAGCCAAATCTTGGGGTCCTGTAGGCCGTCGAATTTCAGGTTCTCCGATGGGAGTTTAAACCCTTTAGGCATTCGCTTCTTCCTAATGGATCTACTGAAGCATCTGGCGCCGCAGATCTCCCCATCTTCTTCTTCCGTGTCGGTCGATCGAGCACGTCATGCCCTTGATTTGTCGATCTTGCGCTGCGTGAGGTTGTCGCATGCATCGTTGTCATGGTCGTGTCTCCGTGAGCGGCGGCATCGAGACAGGTCGTGACTGTCATCGCTGGATGAGGGCGAGGAGTGGCGCTTTGCTACAGCTTTGCCCTTTTTTGGGTCTGGTGTTGGCTCCTTGTCGAGGGTGGCCTTGATTAATCCCAAGCCCGCGATCATAGATCGGTGCATGGCAGTTCAGGGATCTCCAGCTGGCGGATGGTTATTGAGGAGGTACATGGTGGCTGCTGTCACCGCAGCCTGTGGCGTCCTGGGGACCACGTTTCCTCTCGTGTCGACTGTCATAGAGCCAAAGTCGAGGACTTTCGCGAAATCTATGCGTTCTTGTTCGATAAGATGAGCCATCCGTGATTTCCTCTTCTTGGCGAGGTACTCGTTGCCCCTTGAGGAGGATCCTCCGTAGGAGGAGAGCCCAGCGCGACGAAGGCTCGATTCGTCCGCTGCCTTTTTACGCACCTCAAGTTGCGCGATTGTTTACAGTTGGCGCTTGAACTCTTCCTTCAGGAGCCAGTGATAGCCCATCAGCAGTTCTTGTGGGGACCCGAAGGGTAGAGGTGTGCCTCGTAAGGCCTCGCGGCAACAATCCCACTCTTGCTCGTTGAGCTTGATTACGACGCGTTCGCCGGTTTGGTCATTGATTATGCTGGGAGGTTCGACTGCTCCTCCATTGTTGGCGGGGGCGCGATTGCCACCATTGCCACTGTTACCGGCGTTGGGCGGATCGGTGCCATTACCAGGGTTACCACTGTTACCGAGATTGGCAGCGGTGTCGCCTGCATTGATGACGACGCACATGAAGTGATTGGGGAAGCTGTTGCTTCCACAACTCTCAGATCCGGAACCGTAGGTTCCATCTTCAGTGGCCAGATCGCTCAAATCGGAGTCGTGACTGCTGCCAGATCTTGTGTGGGTGAACTTATGCTAATGTACTAACCTTACTAGGACTAATACATACTTGTGATTATACCCCTTGCAAGCATCCGCAACTACAAGAAAGTAATTAAGATAAAATCCTAACCACAACCTTAAACTTTGAGATCCTGCACTCCCTTATGCAAAGATTTCCTAACGGGGGTTCAGATTTCTATCACTCCGGCAACCCCACAATTAGTAGCCAAATACACAATGCATCCCCCTAGGCCCATGAAGGTGAAGTATCATGTAGTCGACGTTCACATGACACCATTAGAAGAATAGCACCATAACTTAAATATCAAACCATTAAATCTTTCTCAACACAATTCCACTACTAACAACATGACTTTCCCCATGTCCTCAAGAACTAAACGAACTACTCATGAGACATCATATGGATCAAGATCTGAGATGAAATAATGATAAGCAACAATCTAAACATGAACAATAATTCAATGGTTCCACTCAAAAGCATCAACTACAACGAGTAATCAACACTGGGAAAGTTTCCCCTAAGAACTATGCACGATTCAACCCAATTGTTACAGCGGTACGGAGTGGTGATGATGGTGCTGGTGGAGATGATGATGATCCCGATGAAGTCTAGCTTGATGATGTTGTTGATGGCGACGATCTCCCCTCTCTGGGAAGGAATTTCCCCGGCAGATTTCTGCCTGCCGGAGAGCTCTTTCTCTCTATGTAGTTTTTGCCCCGCAGAGGCGGCGGAATCTTTCTATGGTCCCTCCCCGAGTCTTAGGGTTTCGAGGGGATTATATACGCCAAAGGGCGATGCCAGAGGTGGGTCAGGCTGGTCACACCACCTGGTGGCGCGGCCAGGGGTGGTGTGGGCCCCCTGTGGCCCATCTCCACTGCTCCTTCTGGCCTCCTTCGTCTTCTGAAAAAATAGGAATTTCCATATATTTTCTAGGATTTTCTGATCTTCGTGAATATTGCATCTGGACAGCTCTTTTTTCTTCAGAATCCTGACTCCGGTGGTTCATCCTCCAAAAGTCATCAATCATGCAAAAATAGATGAAATAACATAAGTATCATCTCTTAATATGAAATATATCAATGAATGACAGTAAATTGTGATATAAAATAGTGATGCAAAATGGACGTATCAACCTATTATTATTATTTTCCAACTTAAATAAAATAATTAGTAAATATCTTATTAAGGATAAATCTTAAATAAATATATTCTATTATTTAAAATTTTCCCAAAAATAGATATACTATATCAAAAATCTTAGCAAAACAAAATAAAGACTTATTAATTTGTTTTATACATTTTTCTATAACTTAACTAATATTTATTATTTATTAAATGTTTATAAAGAGGTAAATAAATATCATATCTTATTATTTAAAAATCACAAAAATCCATATAATATATCAAAATGGTCACAAAAATAAAATCTACACCTTAAAAATATAATCTTTCATAATTGAAGTAAAATAAAAGGTAAAGGTCAAATAAATCTTATTAAAACCCTTTTCTTTTGTTTTAATACATTAAAAATATATAAATCTTTACTATTGCGTTTACCATTATTTGTTTAAAGTCTAAAAATGTAATAACAAGTTTAATTGATGTTTAAGTGAAGTTAACATAGGTCTAACCATTTTAAAATGTATCTACTAAAACTATCATCTCAAATTAAGTGTATCTTAATTTTCCTAAAAAGATTTTTATCAATTATAAACTTAACAAGAATAGTATATTATTTACCAAAAGGAGTCTATTCACTTATAAAATATAAGCATTAATAAGAAAGTAATTCTATTCACTTATAATTTTAATAAAACACCACCTCATTCAAGCAATGTTATTTATATTCTACCTTTGGGGAATGTTAAGCAGTAAACCATCCACAATGTGATGCCTCATCCAAAACATGTAAATCTCCATTACTTTGTTGTGACACTTTCTCTTTTAATAATCATGATTAATAAGAAAACCTTAAAGTGTTAGCTTTAAGTTTAAATACCTTTACTTTGTACAAGTAATCGTTTCCTTAAAAGTTATTATTTTATGAAACATTAAAGAAATCCTTAAGCCTTTCTATAAGAACTTTAATTGTTTAACAATCTTGCTTAAGAAATCTTTTAGATACCATGCTCAATTGAGTGATTTACTATTGTATGCTACTTATTGTGCCTGCATGTTATTTCACACACACTCACAAGCCTTAATAAGAAGCACAAGTGTGAAATTGGTATAATAGTGCAACACATTCCTAAGAACTCATCACCAGTTTCCAAACCCTTGAACAGATACAAATATCCCGGGATTCGCGTTTATCAAACTGCATTACATTACTTATGCATCAGCATCTTGCTTCTTTAAACATTTGTCCTTATCGGACCAATGATGCTATCTACGGCTTTTGGATCTTTTATTATCTCGAAGACAATGAGTGCATAATCTTGCAATCACAAAAGGAAAGTTCACAACTTGCTCATGTCCTTTGATTATTTTATATCAAATACTTGTAACTCAAATGTTGTCATCACCTGCATTTCAAAAAAAGGTCGAAAACATTATTTTCATAATAATATGATTATGGATTATTTACCAAATGGTAATAATCTAATGATACAGTTCCAGTGGTAAAGGAACATAATATCTAGGACTTAACAACCAATGTCGCTAGTGATTCTAGCGTCGTATATTACGCATTAACCATGAGATTTGGAATGGGACGGAGAAGTCAGATGTATCTTCTTCCTCTCGCATGCATCCGGATGGCCTGGTCATGGTTGTTATCCTCGTAGCATGCATTTATTGGTAATTCGTAGAGGATATGCAGCATATGGGTGGGAACCCTCAACGTCCCACGATAGTTCTGGCATATGAGGGTCTGTACTAACCATTGCCGTAATTCAAGATGTGGGCATGGCGTACACCAAGGGGACATGCGGGGTCGCGAAGGGGGTAGTGTTGGCTTGGATCAGCTACTGGGCCCCACGTCAAGGAATTGTGGACGGGAATAAGCTGCCCGGTTGTGCAACAAGGAGTTGGTCCCTCATGTGTAAAGTAACACACCTCTGCAGAGTGTAAGAACGGTGACATGTTACTCCCTGTTCCAAGAAGGAGCTATGAACGCGGCAGGAAAGGAATCCCACGAAGGTTCTGGTCAACCTATGAAGGTTGTCGGACATAGTTTTCAGAATAAAAGCATCCTTTGAAGAAATGTTTATGAAAACCTGCATTGCCTACGACCTTTGGTATGTGGCTGTAGAGATAGTGCATCATACACTCCTTTTTAGTGAACTTGCTGAGTATGCTCGTACTCAACCATACCTTCTTAGCCCTTGCTAGGTTCTAAGCTGTTGAAGATGACGTCAACACCAACTTATGCTCAAGAAACCATCATTGACAGGTCTAGTTCTTTAATAAAGTTAATGATATCAACATAGACACCAAGCGAAGTGAAGACTAAATTCTTGATTAGATAGGAGTTGATGCTCTAGCCATAAACCTACTTCTGTAGAGCTTTGCATCAGCAGCAATTGCAAGCCAATTAGTTTAGATGCTAGTCTTATTATCCAGATAGTTCCGAGTTATTACTTCTGGTTCTTCTTTGTAAGAAGCTTCTTTCACCCTATTTAACCTAGAGTGTTCTCTGGATCTTTTGTAATGAGTCGAGTTGTAATCTATAGTCATGTCTTGGACCTGCTGTGTTTCTGTTGTACCACTCTAAGGGATGTAATACTAGTGAACGGTGTTTCATTGGTGTTATGTCAACGACTATGGTGTACTACATCATGTAGTGGTATGCTGGGTCACCGCAACTGGTATCAGAGCATATGCTTTGACCTTAGGATTAAAACCCCTTTAGGAAGATATGTAGGTTGGATAGTGACTATAGGAGCCATCTTATCTAAACCAAGACTTGTGATGGATCCACTTGAGGATAAACCTTGTCACACTTAAGTTGGATGTTTTTATCATCTTTCTGAAGGATTAGTTATATGTTTTCTCTAGAGAAATTTCATTTGAGTGTAGTTCTAAATAGGTATACCACTACTAAGATATCTTAAGTAAGTTAAAATATCAAAGGAGATTACAACTAGGATTAGGAAATCATGTGGAGTAGTATTAGTGATGGAGTCTATATTTAGAATCCCTATGAAGCAGCAGAACTTTACCACTAGTAGATACCACTATAGCACATAGGGTAGACCATTAGAGTATGTATAGAAACAATTGGAAGTAAAATCATGTGGCATTCACTTGAGAATTCCATGTGATGGAGTAGCATTTTGTTAAGAATCATTAATAGTAAGATAAAAAGAGGAATTATCATGGTGAGATTAGCTCCGAGACCATGATAAGTTTGTAATTAGGAGAAGTACTCAGTAACAAATCTTGTAATAACAGTAGTAAAGAATAGTGTAGGTCTATGATAGAAGTCATAGGTGTCATAATATTACGATAGTTTTTGGATTAAGGTAGTAACTATAATGTTGTTAGTAGTTTTGAGAGATCACGTGAGGATAGTTTACGATAGAATGGAAAATTGGTAGTCTTTAGTAGTCCTAACAGAAAAGTAAGTGGTAGTTAGAACCAAAGTGATACCACTTTGCTCAAAATTATCCTGTTGCAACTAAGAAATTTGGGTAGATATTGAGACAAAGAAAAGTGTAACCCTTAAGTGCTAAGTATCACAAAGTAAACCTATACTAGGAGGTGTCATATACTACACAACTAAGCCTGCATTTTCGATATGTTTTACTCAACTACTATATTACGGGCTTAGAATGATGTGAGTTATATGTACCACATTTGGATTTCGTGGTTTTTCTTGGATCTTCTTGATTGACTAGATCTGTGCATGAAGTTTGACTTGATGTGCAAATGCATGTTGCATCATCAAGTTATTACTTGATGTTATAGACCTAGATAGATAAGGGAATTTGTGTAAGGGAGTGATGAGATCCAAAGATCAAGATGAAGACTTGCACGAAGAAGAAAGCTAAATATAAGGAGTATCAACACTATTTTCAAGGATGGATCAATCCCAACTTGTTATTAGCTGGAAATCAGAAGGAATATTAATGTAGAAAAGGTGTGGAGCAACATGAAGGATGAACTTAGTATCATTCAAGATAGGTGATGTTGCTCAGAAGTTAATGAAGTAGTTGTACCAAGATCATGGAAGTATCATGAATCAGTGCAAAGAATAAGCCTTGGACCAAAGTGGTATTCAAGTTCTGACAACTCAGAGAGAATGCTAGTAAGAAGTCAAAAACCCATAGGATAATTCATACACCTAGGAGGATCCGCAATTAGTATTCGTAGCTGGTATCCTAGCGGTTTAGCTAATCAGACCATCTTTGTATGATTTAAAGAGCATAAAACTTGGCCTAAGTTAAGAAAGACATAGAGAGGTATAAAATTAAAAGCGAACGACTTTCGAGACGTTTCGTGAAATCAGGTTTATCAGTGAGAAATAATGTCCAAAAGGTTAGAACTAAGACAAAGAGTGTCGGAAGATTCACTTGGGAGATCCACAATTGTGTGGATATACCGTAGATTCTTCCGTGAGACCTTCCAGAGGTAAAATATAAGCTGGACAGAGACCGATATCCTTACTATTGAGCTAATGGGTATTATATATACGTATTATAGACCATTAGAAAACCCCAAGGGGAGAGTAAACAATAAACACTGAAGTTTTGTTGTCTAACTTTCTGACTAAAGGTTGGAGAAGAAGTACAAAGTGATGATGAGGTTAAGTGTTATTCTCACAAGGTTAGAAGAAGTCATCATTATAAAGTATTTCCGAGAGTATATCCGGATCAATGATCGAAGTAGACATTAGGGATATTAAAACTAGAACAAAAGGAAGCGCTCTCACGTCATTTCCATTTTTAACCGTTGGATCGTCCTTACTCATAGTTTCTGGTCGTTGGATCTTCATGAGTTCTGAAGTGGGTCGACTTATCCCTAGGAGAAGCTGCTCTATTGGTAAAATCGGCAGCATGTGGTTAACTGGGCTGAAACGGGAGAAATACCCCACTAAAGCCCAACTCTGACGGAAGAACTCCTTCGACGAACTCATTTTCCGTTGGAAAATAATTCACCTACCACAAGAGGACGGGGATGCCATGAGGCGGGGGAGAGGATGCGCCGAGGTGGCCCGATTATGTCCACCTCTACCGCCGGTCGCCGCTCGTCACTGGCATGAGCTCGCCTCGCTCTCCTCCACCAAGTTCCCGCCTCGGCCAATGCTCAACAGTCCCGCACGTGCCCTCACAGTTAACCCGATGTGCATTCGTGGTCAAAGGACTGGTTGCGGATAGCCGCCGGTATCATTGGGGCGGCTCTTGTGTGGCTTCCCTACCGATCTACACCTCCTACAAAACCCCCGCATTGCCTCGGTGACCCTGCCCCAACTCCCTCATGCATGCCTCCTTCCCAAAGAACTAGCATACTTTAGATTCAAAGTGCAGCATCAAAAATATACATACAGAAATTGATGAAAACAGAGTGCTAAGGTTGGCGCATAGGCTTTACATATGATTTTTCTCCTGATTTTGAATTTTTTATTGTCTGAGGAGAGGAAAGTTGCAGACGTATGACTCTTATAATTGTATGTGCTAGGTTGTATTCCACATGATTTTCACTTTCAATAATTGATGCATTGCAAATTCTCTTTGTAGATTGTTGTTTATAAGCTTCCTATTCCATAAGACAATATCGCTGATTTGTTTTCCCAGCCGAATATACTAAGTCCGTTCTTTGGTTTGCATTACAGATCCTGACAAAACTAGCAGGACTTGGGGACGCAGTGATTGAAGTACCAATGATCATATATATACCTTCAGGATGTGCAACGAGCTATTGTGATATTATCTATCATCAGGCTATGTCTAGGTTACTGATGAAAATATTAATTAGGTTATGACACTTGCCTGATGACCTTAAGAAATGCATGTGTCTAGGTTAATGACACATGCCTGATGATCTTAAGAAATGCATGTGTCTAGGTTAATGACACATGCCTGATGATCTTAAGAAATGCATGTGTCTAGGTTACTGAAAGTAGGCAAGTACTAATCAGGTTATGAAGTTTCAAATACTAATGACGAAATCCCAATTATGTTATTTAAAGTTTGTGTGGTTACTATTCTGTTTTGTGCTTACCATTGTTGGAAAAGGCTGGCATACGTTCATTTTGGATATAGTAACTTGTTTTCTCCAAAATGCTGATTTCTTTGTCATTTAAGAGATGGTGACATGGATCCAACTATGGGAGTGGACTGTAGAGACTATGTGTATCACCGTGAGCCATACACTGGTTATTAGATTTTCGACTTATCTCCTCCAGTAATCTTTTATTTTTTTTGCAATTTCTTTCATATTGGGCCTACTCTTAGTTGTTCTTACCGTGTGAAACTCTATGTTGATCAATTGGATTCAAGGTCATTTTGCAGAAACATTGTTGTGATCGTGTGCATGTCTATGGGTAGATGGAGTTCCTGCAACACTGAAGCTAGGTAGCCCTTTCAATTTCTACTGTTTTACATGCTCTCCTTGTAATTTATACTATCACCATTTACACCGGTGTCTTGTAATTTGATATATCTATGAAAATATTTAAACCTTACCACTTCCATTACTAATAAACATATATTATGCCAGTTCATGAAAAAATGACCTTCGTGTTTTGTGCCTCTATTTTAACGTATATTCCAACCATTTTATTACTAAAATAGATGGGTGCGGCAACGCGCGCCATCATGATCTAGTAATAGATTAAACCTAGTGGACTAGTTCAAAAAGGAAACAATTCGTAAGTTGTCCTTAAGAAGGAATAGTTCCTACTAAAATAGTCTAGTGTATAGTAGTAGGAAAACCTTATTGGAAGGGACAAAATGTGTCCACAATCAATTCTAAATAGGACTGTAAGGGCATAAACCCAAAGAGATATGGTAAAAGGAACTATATGGTAAGTTACAAAGGACAGTGGATATTGTCCGAATGAAGAGGATTCAAGGAAAAAGATCTAGGTACGGGATACCACAGTTATCCCCAAATATGATCACGATGGAATTTGAGAAATGGTGTGATCAATACAAGTCAACTCCTCATTCCAAAACATAAGAGAGTACGAACTTTGGGGACGAAGTTTATTTTAAGGGGGAGAGTGTGTAACACCCCAACATTAGAGCTTATAAATAAGCTGAGATGAGGTGTGTGCATTGCATTCATGCATAGAAAATCTGGATATTTTTTGCGCTTTTAAAGAAAGCTTGTCAAAGTGATTTAAGCTTCTCTTAACTTGGTGAAACTGAAGTAGATCATCAAATTGACTGCGATAAGTTTCAATATGACCTTTGCTAAAACCTTATCTTTGGGTAATATAATTTGATCTAAGGGTAGATCAAATGTAATAAAACTAAGTCACAACACACTACTTAATAAGGAGTACTTGATCTTCTAGAGATCATTACATGGTATTCCATACCACAACTCAAGGATGAATACTTAATATTCTAAAGCTGATATCAAGGTATTATCTCCCACAAATCCAGAATTCCAAGTCAAGTATATAACTTAAGTAAAAGAAACTCATAACTAAATCTTGAAACACTTGTTTGCCATAATTACTCTTATCATAGGTACCATGGTAATTCTTAAACATTAACTCTTATCACAAATAGAGTAGAAAGGGGAGTCAAGCCAAGACCATCCATCACCTACCCTTAGTGTCATGTTAATAGATGCCAATCCTATTTAACCAAGTCTTAGTGTCTATTGATCATCACTTTAGAGTGATTAATCCTTGACCTAGAACTATGTAACATGTTATATTAACCTTCCAAAGACTTTAAGTAGGTTAATAAGAAGAAGGAACTAGTATGGTGGAGTGTGCCATCATCAATAGAATGTGATCCTTAGTGGAGATCAAACCATCTGCTGTTGGAGGAGTTAACTCACTCATGAGTTAACTAGTAGAAGTGTCTAAACCCAAGAGTTTATATAGCAAATGTGGAGCCATGAGAAAGCTGGAAGTATTAGAGTATCCAATGATAATCTTGTTAAGTCAAGTAGATATGAATATGGAGTAAGCTTCCTTAACAAGATAATCCTATAGAGAAACTAGTACAAGTCTACTACTTAGTTAATGATAAACCTTGATCAAACAATTAGAAGCCTAAGCTTATTATGATCAAAGTATGGAAGACCTTATTCTCAATTCACTTGAGAATAGATGACTAGATGATGAAGGAGTTTTGTGAGTACACCAAATTAGGCAAAACCCTAGTAAGCTGAATTATCTAGCTTGATCATGATAAGTCAAGCTAGAGTTTGATGGAATATATACTATGAGTTATATGGAGTAGTTGGAGGCATAGTAGTTTAACCAAGCTAATACAAGAACAAATTTGTATTGTGGAGGGTAGTACCATACCTATTCTAGAGGATGAATATCACATGTGATATAGAGAAAACTATATTCTTGCAAGCCTTGGTAGCAATTGCAAGATGGAATTAAAGGAATTAATGGATGGAGTTAGAAGTAGCTACATTGATGGATTCATTGGGGGTAGTTTAGAAATTGAAGTTATATAGATACTAGGAGAAAAATGGAGAATGGGTATTGTTGAAGTGGCACGACCATGTCATCATATGATGATGGATATGGTGGAGTCAGATGATTGACTTATCCTGAAAAATGTGATCTTTGTGAATAAGATAAGAGAGATTTATAGAGTATATTTAGGAAAGGAATTCCTTAACTATGATCCAAGCTTAGTGAAAGATGAGGCTAGGAATTCTTTAGAAGCCTTAACCAAGATCATATCAACCCATGACAAGACCCATGTCTACCTGTGTGTTTCAAACCCTAGAATAAAGAGGGTAGTTAAACCAATTCCTATTTTAGGCAACCAATGGATAGTATCTCTTAGTCAAATGAAATGTCTAAGAGATAAGTAGAATAACAGTTGAGAGTGTATTGATGGAAGCCTTCTCCACCTTATTGTCTTAAACCCTAATAAAGACCTAGTCTCATATACCATCAAGTACACTTTAGTAAAGCAATCTCAATAGCTCACTCTAAGTTGAGATATCGCCTTGATCACCAAACATGATGGCAATATGTATTAACCTTAATATTCATCCATGTCTCTAATTGAAAGTGAGTTATTAAATCCTCTCAAAACCTATATACCTATATTTGAATAAACATTAGCATTTCTCCACCAATGATTGTTATTGTTTCATAATGACTTAACCAAGGTTGTCCATGGTAATCCTAAATACTATAAATCAAGTAGGATTCAAATAAGATAAATCACCAGATATGGAGAACCAGGAAAATTCAAATCATCCTATTATGAACCACAAGGTTTAATACCTTATAATGAATATTTATAATTCTTCAGGAAATTAAGCATTAATAAGATTCTATATATATCATTCACCATTTTAAATCCTTACCATTATAATTATTAAGTGAAAACAGAATCATTTTTGTGGAATCTTATTATAAGAAACAGATTCCTTAAACCCTAATCCTTATTAAATATTTCCTAATTAAAAAGATTCTCCACATAGTTATGAATATCTTTATACACAATAAGAAATGCAGAGGAAATAGTTATAATTCCTTTATACAATAGTATTTATAAGTTACAAAATTTCTAGATATTTAAATTCTTGAAGATATTCATATTTGAATTGGTTTTGTAAAAGAAAACAGAAAATAGAAATAGAATTAAGAATAAGAAAAGGAATAGAGACAGCCAGTCGTTCAAGCCCACATCCGAGTTTTTCTTTAGCTTATCCGTCGCTCGCGAGCAGCAACAGTCACATTTTGCTCGCTCAGCAACAACCCACACCGGCCCAGCAACAACATCCCAACTTCCCTCTCTCTCTAACTGACAAGTGGGACCGAAGAAGAATCACGGGTTGAGATAGAAGTTTGGCTAGGGGTTTTCTGCAAAAAATCACGTTGTCGTCTACCTCCCGACGTCCCAAGCAGCTCGCTGGCCGGAGCTCCGCCCTATGCCATCGTCGACGTCAGCTATGCACCGTGATACTTGCCACCGACGCCTGGAGCGGATAACAAGGCCACCGTGATGCCCTGTTCGTCCTCATCCTCAATTCCACACCCTCTTCATCTATGTGCCACGAGGGGCCGAAACCCTAGCTCGCCGAAGCTCCCTATCCTCGCCATCTCCGACCACCCTAAGTCCAACGGAGGGCACCCCGTGCTCGTTGTACTCTTATCGTTCTCCCTAGCCAGGCCACGGAAGCTGGAGATCCCCAAGTCGAGCCAATCGAAACATCGCTCTACCGCTAGTCATCGATGATCACTTATGGCCCAAAATATATCGAGCTTGTTGGGGAACCCCAAGAGGAAGGTATGATGAGCATAGCAGCAAGTTTTCTCTCAATTATGAAACCAAGGTTTAATCGAACCAGTAGGAGCAAGGAAACACCCCAAAGGTGTTGCTAGCTGAACTTTGGCAGGGCGCACTACCGGTGCCAGCAGCAACATGGAGACCTTCACAACACAACCACAGAACTATGTCCCCAACTTGCGATGAGGTTATCAATCTCACCGGTTTTGCTGAAAACAACGGTTAAACGTATCGAGTGGAAGAAAGTAATAGTTTGCAGAAAGTAAACACAAAGCAGTAAACAGTTGATTGTAGATTGAAAGTAAAAGAAAGGACCGGGGTCCATAGGTCACTAGAGGTGGCTCTCCTTAAGATAGATGACATGTTGGGTGAACAAATTACAGCGGGGCAATTGACAAACATCGAGAAAGCATACAAGCATATACTACTCATCTTGACTCCTTTGAGACTTGATTGGGCATTACAACATTATACATAGACCGTAATCCAACTACATCTATGACTAATAATCCACCTTCAGGTTATCATCCAAACCCCCTCCAGTATTAAGTTGCAAGCAACAGATAATTGCATTACGAATTGCGTGTAAAGTAAACAATACGATTGTTCTATGAACAAAGGATTGTTGTTTACCTTAGAGATTTTTGTCTCTTCCCCAGATTACTAGAGGCATGAACCCACTATCGAGCATAAATACTAACTCTTGGAGTTGCTAGCATCTACTTGGCCAATATAGCTACTAACAACGAAAAGCATGCAAGATCACAAATAACAAAGACATGATAGAATCACTAATCAATCTGAAATAGCATCTCAATATCCATTGGATCCCCGCAAATACAACATGCAGAATTACAAATAGATGATCTTGATCATGAACGGAGCTCACAAGATCTAAACATGACGGCACGAAGGAGGAGAACTAGCCATCTAGCTACTACATGGACCCGTAGTCCAGAGATGAACTACTCACGTATCACACCGGAGGCTTGCATGATGATGAAGAAGGCCTCCAGGGTGAATTCCCCTCTCCAGCAGGGTGCCAGGAAGAGCTTCAGATCCCTCCTGATCTAGAGATGGAGATGATGGCGGCTACAAACTCTTTTTCGTGGAATTTTGATCTGGTACTTAGGGTTTTGGTATCAGAGGCAACTTATAGGCGGAAGGAGAGGCCGAGGGGATGCCTGGGGCGGCCAGACCACCCCCTAGCGCGGGCCAGGCCTGGCCTCACGGCCAGGTGGTGTGGCCGGGCCCCAGCCCCTCTCCGTCTCGTATTCTGGCTCCATGTGTCCCTCGGTGAAAAACTGACTTTGGTTTTTGTCCCATCCAATTCTGAGAATATTCATTTTCTGACTTTCCTGGAACCAAAAATAGTAGAAAACAGGCAGCTAGCACTGTGGCTCTTATTAATACGTTAGTCCAAGAAATCATATGAAAAGTACTCCAAAGTGTGGACAAAACATAAGAAAGTAGATAAAACCAAGCATGGAACATCAAAAATTATAGATACATTTCCAATGTATCAATCACTAGCGATTCCGGCTGCACCTCGCTTCACCGACCGCACCGTCGTGTTCCTGGTGAGTTGCTGAACATGCTAGTGCCTCCCGTTTCTTCGATCGCTTCCGGAATCAACACCGCCATGTTCGTCAGTAGCCACCACCGCTCGGCCTCATTGCCGGCCATCTTCCGATGACCTTTAGGAGGCGGCGCCACTAGATTATTGCTTGTCTCGACGCTCTGGTTCGACCCAACCTCCGCACGGAAGCCCGCTTGCTTCCCTGCGCCATCCCCGCCGTCAGCTGCTCTGCACGCTGGCGACGTGACGTCGTGGTGATGTCACCCTTCGCCACGTCGGCACATTGACTGGTTCATGCCCATGTGGCATGTGACTCGGTGGTGACGCCACCAGTCAGTGTCTAGGGCTAAGAATAGCCCCAGTGAGAAAAACCATTCCACCACATGCTGACATCAGCATTGCCTCAAAAACACATTTAGTTAATTTATTTTTTGCATTTCAAAAAATGTAATAAGCTTATAAATTCAATATCTTTTATTTTATCAATTCAAAAAATAGGTATTATATATCAAAATGTTCAGAAAAAAAATCTATAATATAAACCTATTATTATTATTATTTTACAACTTAAATAAAATAATTAGTAAATACTTTATTAAGGATAAATCTTAAATAAATATATTCTATTATTTAAAAAATCCCAAAAATAGATTTAATATATAAAAAAATCTTAGAAAAACAAAATAAA
Source organism: Avena eriantha (assembly GCA_910589775.1). Taxonomy (NCBI): domain Eukaryota; kingdom Viridiplantae; phylum Streptophyta; class Magnoliopsida; order Poales; family Poaceae; genus Avena; species Avena eriantha. Next base: position 265,685,915 of record OU342746.1, on the reverse strand, counting down.
GACTTATAAATTTGTTTTATACATTTTTCTATCACTTAACTAATATTTAATATTTATTACGTGTTTATAAAATGGTAAAACTTATAAAAATCATATCTTATTATTTAAAAATCACAAAAATCCTTATAATATATCAAAATGATCACAAAAATAAAATCTACAACTTAAAAATATCATATTTCATAATTGAAGTAAAATAAAAGGTAAAGGTCTAATAAATCTTATTAAAACCCTTTTTTATTCATTAAAAATATATAAACCTTTACTATTGCCTTTACCATTATTTATTTAAAGTCTAAAAATGTAATAACAAGGTCAATTAACATAGATCTAACCATTGTAAAATGTATCTACTAAAACTATCATCTCAAATTAAGTGTATCTTAATTTTCCTAAAAAGATTTTTATCTATTATAAACTCAACAAGAATAATATATTGTTTACCAAAAGGATTCTATTCACTTATAAAATATAAGCATTAATAATATAGGTAATTCTATTCACTTATAATTTTAATAAAATACCACCTCATTCAAGCAATGTTATTTATATTCTACCTTTGGGGAATGTTAAGGAGTAAACCATCTACAATGTGATGCCTCATCCAAAACATGTAAATCTCCATTACTTTGTTGTGATTGTTTCTCTTTTAATAATCATGATTAATAAGAAAACCTTAAAGTGTTAGCTTTAAGTTTAAATACCTTTACTTTGTACAAGTAATCATTTCCTTAAAAGTTATTCTTTTATGAAACATTAAAGAAATCCTTAAGCCTTTCTATAAGAACTTTAATTGTTTAACAATCTTGCTTAAGAAATCTTTTAGATACCATGCTCAATTGAGTGATTTACTATTGTATGCTACTTATTGTGCCTGCATGTTATTTCACACACACTCACAAGCCCTAATAAGAAGCACACGTATGAAACTGGTATAAAAGTGCAACACATTCCTAAGAACTCATCACTAGTTTCCAAACCCAAGATCAGATACGAATATCCCGGGGATTCGCATTTATCAAACTACATTACATTACTTATGCATCAACATTTTGCTTCTTTAAACATTTTTCCTTATCAGACCAATGATGTTATCTACAACTTTTGGATCTTTTATTATCTCGAAGACTCTGAGTGCATAATCTTGCAATCACAAAAGGCAAGTTCACAACTTGCTCGTGTCCTTTGATTATTTTCTATCAAAAACTTGTAATTCAAATGTTGTCATTACCTGCATTTCAAAAAAGGTTGAAGACACTATTTTCATAATAATATGATTATGGATTATTTACCAAATGGTAATAATCTATTGATACAGTTCTAGTGGTAAAGGAACATAATATCTAGGACTTAACAACCAATGTCGTCAGTGATTCTAGCGCTGTATATTACGCGTTAACCATGAGATTTGGAATGGGACGGAGAAGTTAGATGTATCTTCTTCCTCTCGCATGCATCCGGATGGCCAGGTCATGGTTGTTATCCTCATAGCGTGCATTTATTGGTAATTCGTAGAGGATATGCAACATATAGATGGGAACCCTCAACGTCCCATGATAGGTCTGGCATCTGATGTTCTATACTAACCATTGCCGTAATTCCAGATGTGGGCATGTGTTGGGTCCGCAGCATAGAAAACAAAAAATTTCCTATGGTGTGAACTACAGCAAGAATCTATCTACTAGGTACAAAGCAACAGGTGGACATACATCCAACGAGAACTTACCCTCAAAGACAACGAGTTTTGTTAACGAGTAGGAACTCGTGGTTGATGTAGTCGTACACTTGCTGATCTCAAGATCGTGAGGAAGTCCGAGCGCCGCAACTCAGCAGCGCATCTGCACTCGCACACACGTTCAAGCCACCGGACAACCTCCACCTCCTCGCTCCAGCGATCCAGCGGAAGCAGCAACTCCTTCCAGACGAAATGCCACCGGGAACATGTATCTCGCTAATCCGGGACCATGGGGGAATAATTCAAGAGGGGGAGAGAGATCCTTCACAAGGAGGTGTGAGGATGAAGGAGGGAATGAGTGGCCTTTTATAGGAGGAGGGGGGTGCCCCTCTCCCCATGGACGGTGTATGGGGGGTGACCCCTCACCTCCCCCATTCATGTGGTGGTAACCCCTCCACATTAAAATGCCTCTTCACATTCCCTTTTAAAGTCTCCACTTTAAATGCATTAAAATTCTCCAAGTTTAATGCTCTCTCATTTAATAAAACTCTTTTTATTAAATTTATTCAGAATTTTGTTAATTAATTTAATTAACAAACATTCACATATATCCCCTTGCTATATTTCAATATCACATGCAGAACCACTTTCAACAATTTCACCCGAAACAATTTCCGGTTTCTATTGAAACAATTCCTGCGCTTTGCAATTCTTTCGTCTAAAACATATGTGCTCCAAAATGGTGTCCGGTAACTCTTAAGTGTGCCACCCTATGGTTCGCGAATAATGCAGACATGATCGAGACCCTTCTCCGATCAATAATCAGCAGCGGGACCTGGAGATCCGTACTGACTCCTACACATTCAACGATGACTTCTGTGATCGTGAGAACCTTTAATGCTTGTAACTAAATCCCTTTGTCTCTCGATATATTACATGTCCGAGATTCGATCATCGGTATCTCCATACCTAGTTTGATCTCGTTACCGACCTGCACTCTTTTCTTGTTCCCGTGATATAACATTCTAGTGATCACATCACTTCCTTGCAAGCTATCTTAATGTGATATCACCGAGAGGGCCCAGAGTATATCTATCCGTCATTTGGATTGACAAATCCCACTCTTGATCCATGAGCCTCAACACAACACCTTCGTAGTACTGAACCCATCTTTATAGTCACCCTGTTACGGTGTGACGTTTGATGTTATAAAGATACTCTTCCGGTGTTAGCAATTAACATGATCTCATGGTCTAAGGATAAAGATTACTTCGTATGATGTTATAGCAATATAAACATAATGACTTGATCGTAATGCTATACTTCGGATGAATGTTCATCACATCATTCCACCAATGGTGTGACCTTGTTATTAACAACATCCAATGTCCATGATCAGGAAACCTTGATCATCTTGTTAATCAACAAGCTAGTCTATAAGAGAGGCATAACTAGGAACCCTTTTTGTTTATTAAACACACATGTATTGATGTTTCCGATCAATACAATTCTAGCATGTAAAATAAACATCTATCATATATAAGGAATACATAATAACAACTTTATTATTGCCTCTCAGGGCATATTTCCTTTAGTCTCCCACTTGCACTAGAGACAACAATCTAGTTCACATAGTGATAAATCTAACACCCATGGAGTTGTGGTGTTGATCATGTTTTTCCCTAGGGAGAACTTTAGTCAACGGATCTGCTACATTTAGGTCCGTGTGTACTTTACAAATCTTTATATCTCCATCCTTGACATGCTCGCGGATGGAGTGAAACCGATGCTTAATATGCTTGGAATTCTTGTGAGACCTCGGTTCTTTTGTGTTGGCTATGGCTCCATTGTTGTCACAATAGATCACCATTGGGTCCAACGCACTGGGAACCACACCTAGTTCCGTAATGAACTCTTTCATCCAAACCGCTTCCTGTGCCGCTTCTGAAGCAGCAACATATTCCGCCTTCGTCGTTGATCCAGCCACCACAGGTTGTTTGGAACTCCTCCAACTAACTGCTGCTCTGTTCAAGAGAAATACGTATCCGGATTGAGACTAGCTCGACATAACACTTAGCGACTAGCTCTTCTTCACCTCCGTATATAAGAAACATATCCTTAGTTCTTCTCATGTACTTGAGGATGTTCTTTACCGCTATCCAGTGTTCTGAACCTGGATCAGATTGGTACCTACTAGTCAAACTAATAGCATGTGCCACATCCGGTCATGTACATAGCATGGCATACATAATAGAGCCTATGGCCGAGGCATAGGGGATCTTATCCATCATCTCTCTTTCTTCCGCTGTAGCCGGACTTTGAGTCTTACTCAATGTCTTGCCTTGCAACATAGGTAAGAACCCCTTCTTACTTTCGTCCATATTAAACTTCTTTAATATCTTATCAAGGTATGTACTCTGCGATAGCCCAATTAGGCGCCTTGATCGATCTCTATAGATTTTAATGCCTAATATATATGATGCTTCACCAAGATCTTTCATTGAAAATTTGTTGTTTAGATAACTTTTAACATTGTTTAAAAGATCTATATCATTTCCAATCAATAATATGTCATCCACATATAATATCAGAAATGTCACATTGCTCCCACTCACTTTCTTGTAAATACATGCCTCTCCATAACTTTGGACAAATCCAAACTCTTTGATCACCTCATCAAAGCGGAGATTCCAACTCCGGGATGCTTGCTTCAGTCCATAGATGGATCGCTGAAGTTTGCATACCTTATTAGCATCCTTAGGATCGAAAAAACCCTTAGGTTGTATCATATACAACTCTTCTTCAATATTACCATTGAGGAACGCAGTTTTGACTTCCATCTGCCATATTTCATAATCGAAATATGCAGCAATTGCTAACATAATCCTAACCGACTTCAACATCGCTACGGGAGAGAATGTCTCATCGTAGTCAACTCCTTGAATTTGTTGAAACCCCTTTGCGACAATTCGAGCCTTATAGATGGTCACATTACCATCAGCATCAGTTTTTCTTTTGAAAATCCATTTATTCTCAACGGCCTTTCGATCGTGAGGTAAGTCCACCAAGTTCCAAACTTGGTTCTCGTACATGGATTCCATCTCGGATTTCATGGCTTCTAGCCATTTGTTGGAATCCGGGATCATCATCGCTTCTTCATACGTCGCAGGGTCATCCATTTCATCAACCATGAAATTCACAACAGGATTGCCATACAGTTCAGGAGCTGCACGTGTCCTTCTTGACCTGCGAGGTTTGGTAGTGTCCTCTTTCGGAGTTTCATGATCATTATCATTAGCTCTCTCTTCATCAGGTGAAGTAAACTCCGAAACAACTTCCGGTGCTGCGCCACTCGCCATTTCATGAATAGAAGGTTCAATAACCTCTTCAAGTTCTACCTTCCGACTACTCACACCTTTCGTGAGACAATCCTTCTCAAGAAAGGATCCATTCTTGGCAACAAAAACCTTGCCCTCGGATCTGTGATAGAAGGTATACCCAATCGTTTCCTTAGGGTATCCTATGAAGACGCATTTTTCTGCTTTGGGTTCGAGTTTATTCGGTTGAAGTTTCTTCACATAAACATCGCATCCCCAAACTTTAAGAAATGACAGCTTAGGTTTGTTTCCAAACCATAATTCATACGGTGTCGTTTCAACGGATTTAGATGGTGCCCGATTTAAAGTGAATGCAGCTGTTTCTAGTGCATAACCCCAAAATGACAGAGGCAAGTCAGTTAGAGACATCATAGATCGAACCATATCCAATAAAGTACGATTACGATGTTCCGACACACCATTACGCTGTGGTGTTCCGGCAGGCGTGAGTTGTGAAACTATTCCACACTCTTTCATTTGTGTGCTAAACTCGTAACTTAGATACTCTCCTCCACGGTCAGACCGTAGAAATTTGATCTTTCTATTACGATGATTTTCCACTTCATTCTGAAATTTCTTGAACTTTTCAAAAGTTTCAGACTTGTGTTTCATCAAATAGATATACTCGTATCTACTCAAATCATCCGTGAAAGTAACAAAATAACGATATCCACCTCGCGCCGACACACTCATTGGTCCACACACATCAGTATGTATGATTTCCAATAAATCTGTCGCCCATTCCATTGAACAGGAAAACGGCGTTCTAGTCATCTTGCCCATAAGGCATGGCTCACATGTATCAAATGATTCAAAATCAAGTGATTCCAAAAGTCCATCATAATGAGTTTCTTCATGCGTTTAACGCCAATATGACCTAGACGGCAGTGCCACATATATGCAGATATATCATCATCAAGTTTAATCTTTTTAGCATTAACATTATGAATGTGCGTAATATTACTATCGAGATCCATCAGAAATAAACCATTCAACACAGGTGCATGACCATAAAAGATACTATCCATATAAATTGAACAACCATTGTTTTCAGATTTAAACGAATAACCACTTTGCATCAAACATGATCCAGATACAATGTTCGTGCTAAGTGCAGGCACCAAATAACAATTATTTAGGTTTATAACTAATCCCGATGGCATATGGAGAGGCAACGTTCCAACGGCGATCACATCAACTCTTGATCCATTGCCGACCCGCATTGTGACCTCATCCCTTGCTAGTTGTCGCTTGTTCCGCAGCCCCTGAATCGAGTTACATATATTAGCAACCGATCCCGTATCAAATACCCAGGTGCTACTGCGAGTACTAGTCAAGTACACATCAATAACATGTATATCACATATACCTTTGTGTGCCTTGCCGGACTTCTTGTCCGCCAAATACTTGGGGTAGTTACGCTTCCAATGGCCAGTCCCCTTGCAATAGTAGCACTCGGTATCGGACTTAGGGCCAGCTCGGGGTTTCTTTTCAGGCGCGGCAACAGATTTGCCACCCTTCTTTCCCTTGTGCTTGCCTTTCTTGTCCTTCTTGAAACCGATGGTTCTATTGATCCTCAACACTTGATGTTCTTTCCTAATCTCCACTTCTGCAGTCTTAAGCATTGACAGAAGCTCGGGAAGAGTCTTCTTCATGCCCTGCATATTATAGTTCATCACGAAGCTCTTGTAGCTAGGTGGCAGAGATTGGAGAACACGATGTATTCCTAAGTCAATGGGAATCGTTATTCCTAAGGACACAAGCTTATCGGCGTACCCAGACATTTTGAGTACGTGCTCACTAACGGAGCTGTTTTCCTCCATCATGCAGCTAAAGAACTTTTATGTAGCATTATAACTCTCTATGGCAGCATGGGTATCGAAAATCATTTTCAATTCTCCCATGGTATCAAAGGCATTGCCATTTTCAAAACGCTTTCGAAGTTCTGGCTCTAGCCCATACAGTATGCCGCAATGAACTAAGTTGTGGTCCTCCTGACGAGTCACATAGACATTCTTTTCCTCGTCAGGGGCATCAGGAGCTGGTGGGGGGCCTAACGGCGCATCTAGCACATATTGCTTTTGTGCAGCAGTGAGGAGAATCCTCAAATTCATAGCCTAGTTGGTGAAGTTGCTACCATTCGCAACAAATTTCTCTTTCTCCATGAACACATTGAAATTAAAAGCAGGTGGTGCCATCTACAACAGAATTTGTAAAGTTTATTTAGACTAAGTTTATGATAGATTGAGTTCAACTAATCCAAATTACTAATAAACTCCCACTCAAAAACGACATCCCTCGTGCCTTTTTGGTGATTACATGAACCAAATCCACTACACCAAGTCCGATCATCACGTGAGTTGGTGTAGCTTCAAAGGCGAGCATCTATATGGGCATCATATCAACCATATGACTCATGCTTAACCTTTCGGTCCGTGTTCTGAGGCCATGTCTGTACATGCTAGGCTCGCCAAGTAAGAACCTTAGTACTCGCGTGTGTAAAACAGTCTTACACCCGTTGTATGAAAGCGTAGAGTCGAGTACACACGATCATCACGTGATGTCTCGAAACACGATCCATAGAATGGTGCATACTCAAGGAAGAACACATTTTATCTTGATATCTAAATGAGGGATCATCTTACAATGCTACCAAAAGCGCCAAACTAGCAATATAAGATGCTAACATCTAATGTGTAAAGTGAGATGGTATGGTCCATGCATTTGATCTCTATCATTTGCATCGTGGTATGGTCTCTATCATTCCTTTGTGTGTAAGGCCAAGGTCTATGGAACTTACACGTTGAATGTGTTGTAAGAGTATCTATCATACATCTACTTACAACAATACCATATCAATACACTAGCCCAGCAACGATCTAAACTAGACGCCTCTAATTTATCAATTGCAAGTTTTACGTGGCTTAGGGCTTTTAGAGATAGAACCGTTCTCACCTACGAACATGAACCACAACGAGGATAACCAAGTTATTAGCAACTCGTTGTAAATCAGATATTGACTATAGTAGGAGAGACAGACACCCGCCAGCCACTTATGCAAAACAAGTTGCATGTCAGTCGTGGAACCGGTCTCATGTACGATGACATGTAAGGTTGGTCCGGGCCACTCCATCCCACTATGCCACCAATATCCAAAATACATAGAAGATGCAATAACATGATCATCATCGCCCACATATAAACATATGTGTACTACCCGTGCAAAGCACCTACGCATAGATCAGGCTCGGATACCACTGTTGGGTCCGCAACATAGAAAACAAAAAAATTCCTATGGTGTGAACTACATGCCAGAATCTATCTACTAGGTACAAAGCAACGGGTGGACATACATCCAATGAGAACTTACCCTCGAAGACAACGAGTTTTGTTAACGAGTAGGAACTCGTAGTTCATGTAGTCGTACACTTGCCGATCTCAAGATCGTGAGGAAGTCCGAGCGCCGCAACTCAGCAGCGCATCTGCACTCGCACAAACGTTCAAGCCACCGGACAACCTCCACCTCCTCGCTCCAGCGATCCAGCGGAAGCAGCAACTCCTTCCAGACGAAATGCCACCGGGAACATGTATCTCGCTAATCCGAGACCACGGGGGAATAATTCTAGAGGGGGAGAGAGATCCTTCACAAGGAGGTGTGAGGATGAAGGAGGGAATGGGTGGACTTTTATAGGAGGAGGGGGGTGCCCCCTCTCTCCATGGCCGGCGCATGGGGGGGTGACCCCTCACCTCCCCCATTCATGTGGTGGTAACCCCTCCACATTAAAATGCCTCTTCACATTCCCTTTTAAAGTCTCCACTTTAAATGCATTAAAATTCTCCAAGTTTAATGCTCTCTCATTTAATAAAACTCTTTATATTAAATTTATTCAGAAATTAGTTAATTACTTTAATTAACAAACATTCACATATAGCCCCTTGCTATATTTCAATATCACATGCAGAACCACTTCCTGCAATTTCACCCGAAACAATTTTTGGTTTCTATTGAAACAATTCCTGCGCTTTGCAATTCTTTTGTCTGAAACATATGTGCTCCAAAATGGTGTCCGGTAACTCTTAAGTGTGCCACCCTACGGTTCGCGAATAATGCAGACATGATCGAGACCCTTCTCCGATCAATAATCAGCAGCAGGACCTGGAGATCCATACTGACTCCTACACATTCAACGATGACTTCTGTGATCGTGAGAACCTTTAATGCTTATAACTAAATCCCTTTGTCTCTCGATATATTACATGTCCGAGATTCGATCATCGGTATCTCCATACCTAGTTTGATCTCGTTACCGACATGCACTCTTTTCTCGTTCCTGTGATATAACATTCTAGTGATCACATCACTTACTTGCAAGCTATCTCAATGTGATATCACCGAGAGGGCCCAGAGTATATCTATCCGTCATCGGGATTGACAAATTCCACTCTTGATCCATGAGCCTCAACATAACACCTTTGTAGTACTAAACCCATCTTTATAGTCACCCTGTTACGGTGTGACGTTTGATGTTATCAAGATACTCTTCCGGTGTTAGCAATTAACATGATCTCATGATCTAAGGATAAAGATTACTTCGTATGATGTTATAGCAATATAAACATAATGACTTGATCGTAATGCTATACTTCGTATGAATGTTCATCACATCATTCCACCAATGGTGTGACCTTGTTATTAACAACATCCAGTGTCCATGATCAGGAAACCTTGATCATCTTGTTAATCAACAAGCTAGTCTATAAGAGAGGCATAACTAGGAACCCTTTTTGTTTATTAAACACACATGTATTCATGTTTCCGATCAATACAATTCTAACATGTAAAATAAACATCTATCATATATAAGGAATACATAATAACAACTTTATTATTGCCTCTCAGGGCATATTTCCTTTAGCATGGCGTATACAAAGGGGACATGCGGGTCACGAAGGGGGTAGTGATTGGCTTGGATCAGCTATTGGGCCCCACATCAAGTAATTGTGGACGGGAATAAGCTGCCCAGTTGTGCAACAAGGAGTTGGTCTCTCATGGGTAAAGTAACGCACCTCTGTAGAGTATAAGAACTGTGACATATTACTACTTGTTCCAGGAAGGAGCTATGAACGCGGCATGAAAGGAACCCCGCAAAGGTTCTGGTCAACCTGTGAAGGCTGTCGGACATAGTTTTCAGAATAAAAGCCAGATAGTTCTGAGTTATTACTTATGGTTCTTCTTTGTAAGAAGCTTCTTTCACCCTCTTTAATCTAGAGTGTTCTCTGGATCTTTTATTATGAGTCGAGTTGTAATCTATGGTCATGTCTTGGACCTGTTGTGTTTCTGTTGTACCACTCTGAGGGATGTAATACTAGTGAACGGTGTTTTATTAGTGTTATATCAACGACTATAGTGTACTACATCATGCAGTGGTATGCTGAGTCACCGCAGCGTGGTACTCCTACTAGCTACTTGGAGCACTAGTTTATTGACGCGGTGTGGCAAGGGTTGGGTCAGGAGGAGGACGACGGCAGCGGCGGACGCAGAAATGAATTAGAGGGTGGGCACACTTTAATTTTTTTGCTAACCCATGTAGAATACAAAATCTACCTAAAAACTAATGTAAATAGCACAGTGGAATCTTATAATATTATAGTTCTATAATATGTTCTAATTTTTAGGTCAAAAATATATTTTTATTTTGTAAGTTACGGTACACAGAAGAATTAAACAAATGCTTTTTAGCTATTGGATCTGTGTAAGTAGAGGTTATCCCTTGCTAGATTTTTTTGCAATAACCCATACAGGACACGAAATATGTCTAAAAAGTCTTATATTGTATTGATTGATAGGGGATTAAAGAGTTTATATATTCCTTCCGGTCCAATTTAATGGACTCGGATCCGTTTAGATATAAATGTATCTAGCAATAAAATATGTCAAGATATCCCTTCGGTCCAATTTAATGGACTTCCAAACCAGTATACGAATTAATCAGATTAGTTTTTTTAGATGATGAACAATAGATTAGTGGTACTATATTTATTTTCTAGAATTCTAGGTGAGCCACGACCCACCCGGCCCCACCCTTGCATACGACCATGGATAGGGTTTAAAACGGAACATGAACATATATTATCGTTTTCGTTTTCTCTTGCATTACCGAAATTGGAAACAAAATGAAAAACTCCGGAAACGAACACGGAATCAGAAATAATCGGAAACGAATATGGAACAAATACGGTACGAATACGATATGAAAACGGACATTTGTCAGAATATAATAATGATGTAATATTATGGTGTGTACATTAAAATTAACATATAACAGACAAAAAATATCTCACCATTTTGAAAAGTGACAGTTGAACATATAGTAACACACATAATTCAACACTTCGACAAACACATAAGTTCACATAGATAGTTTCACGTAAACGCTAAGACACTCACTTGGTTAGTACTACGCCTAGGTCGGTTGCATGTATTACGTAGACTTTTTATATATTCTATGGATCAATAAGAGCAAGAAAAATCAACACAAAGTACTATTTGGTACATGGGCCTGATTGACTATATTTTCAAAAAAAAATCCATATTTGTTTATTCGATTTTTTTCCGTTTTCACTTCCGTCGGAAATGGCTTCCTCGTTAATATTCTGTTTCTGTTCCTTTTTCGGAAAATGTCTTTTCCGTTTCTTTTTAGCTCTCACTTTTTTTATCGGAAACGGACGGGGTGGATGACGGCACCGGCGTCCGCCGCGGTCCAACGGCTCGGCGACCGCCGCGCCACCAGCGTGGAACGGAACGGGAGGCCCCTCGTGCGCTGCGATACGGCCGGTCTGAATCCGACTCTGCGACCTCCTGGATTGCAGGGACCGCATGTCCAACCGAAAAAGATCCCGGGGAGAAAAGTGGAGTGACTTCTACTAGTAGTACCATGCTGTGTGGTTGCTGCTTCTGGTCTCCTGTTCATACAGGTGACCATCCATCCGACACGACGGGGCGAGATGGGTTTTGGTCGGTGTTTCTTCGTGTGGTCGTGAATCGTGATGCTCACCTCGGTCGGTCTGCCTGGGGCCGGACTACATTCGATTTCGACAGGCACGGTTGCCTGCCCCTAGGAAGGACCGTTTGATCGGGTGGTAGTAGCTGCTGAAGTCGATGGTGCAACAAAATGTGTACTCTGCGAATTGCAGAGGAATCGTCGTCCATGGTATATATAGAAAGTAAAGTTAAAAGAGGCGGTCTACGTCGCTCCATGCTTTTCTTGTTGTCAAATGTTGCGTAATATAAAGCGATGCTTTAACCCCAACTAAGGTCTTGCTCCATGTAACAAGTTGTGGAGAGATTGAAAAGAGGCACTACGTACAAAAAAGATGTTTCATTACTGCTTATTACTTTCAGATCCGGAGTGAGACTCTGGATGTAAAATCGGTGCATAGACTAAACCCTAGCTCCTACCGCTCCAATTTTCAATCTCCCCACATCGACGGTGCTCGTAGGCCTGCTTTGAATGGAACCGATAACTTCCGGCAGTGAGCCATCTCTCAGCGCGTTTGGTATGTGGTGGGACTGGTTAGTCCTGGTATCAAGGTATACGTTGCATTTGATCAGCATATATACACTAGATTTTACTACTAGCATTTTCAGGCGGATCTTTCTTGGAGGAGTCATCCTTGAAACAATGATATTTACAACCCAGGGGTGAAAAACCTCGATCTAGCGTGTCCTTCCCCCAATAATACGATCATTCCTAGACTCGTTACTCATACTTGTCCGCATCGCCCATGCTGTCAGAACCATGACTTCCATATAAAAATGTTGTTTAAACATAAGGATGAAGTCCATCCATGCATTCTCAAAGGATAGAAATTTGCCGATTGCATAGGTAAAAACCTCAAAGCAAGAACTATTTCCAATCCGTGTCACGAACAGTTTCATCAACTTGAGTGAGGTCACTTCTTTTGAACGGAGGATCTCCCTCACATAAAGTGCACGCGTTAAACGAGGTACACAGTAGTATGCACTGGTGGTGCTTAGTGCCGGTCAAGGGAGGCCAGTGCCCCCCCCCCCACCCCACCCCACCCCACCCATATGATTTGCATATGCAGGAAGATTTTTTCGGAGAGCTTAAATAGCCAATTTTGTGTGTTTTCTCGCCCCCTTGAACAAATACATTGCATTTTGTCCCCTCATCTAGCAAGTCTGGGAAAGCTCTGTCACTGGTAGTATGTTATGTATGTCCAATAGCAAGAAGGCTAGTTCATTCAGTTGCATATGCATTCATATATTTAAGCTCCTTACTTGGCCCTTACTTGGCCTACTGGTAGAGCGTCTGATTTTCAGTGTGACTTGAGCCATAGTTGACCTTTCCTAAACCAGTACAGTAGTTCATAGCTAAGAAATGGTTTGGATGATCTGAATTAGGGTTAGGTAGCCTGTAGTACGGAACCGAAAACAACCGGCTAACAAAGCCAGCCCGACAAGCTATTGTTTTCACCATAAGCTAAGTGTGAGTGCGTGACCATAGAACAAAATAGCTACTGGCATCACCTGATTTTTCTATGGATGTTTTTTTGGAAAACAGGCCAAAAGGTCCGACACTAAATTAATAAAAACAACAACGAGCGAAACACATACACAATACTGAACCCAGCTTATAGTGCAGAACAACACACCTACACAAGAACAAGGCCTATTAGCGGGGCTACAAATGGAGAACGAAAATGCTGGCGACCATTAAAGTAAACTACGCATGGAAGGAGCAGACGCTAGACGGGCTGCTAGTCAGACCGGCGATCACCCTACGGGTGAATCGATAGCCACCGGTCAAGACAGCTCAACCGTCGCAGGAAACACCACCGGAGGCCAGCCACCAATGTGAATCATCCAACGACTCGCCACAGATTAGTAGCACCAAGGACCAGACCGACATTGAGCACCGAGAGCGCAAAACACAAACTAAGCTTTGACGAGGAGAGTGGGGTGGAACCACCCAACCATCGGAGAGCCGCTCGCCATGATACTCCAAGGAGGCAACTTCAAGAAGTACACGACGCAGACATGCCGCTACTGCCAGATCAGAAGATCTTGGGTTTTCACCCAGAGCTCGCAGACAGACCGAGCACCGCCTCATCGACGCCTTCAGGAAGGAGACGACGTCCACATACGCCGGCGTCAAGGCCCAAGGGGCAAGGGTTTCCCCCGACAAATGTGCTAAGCTGAACCGCCATCACGACACACGGCTCAACGGCACCCTGTCGTCCACACGACTGGAGCAACCGGCTAGCACCAGAGCCTCTAGCACGCTCGCCACCCAAGGGAACTCCCACCAACCAGGGCCACCGCCCCAGAGACCAAGTCGAGCACACAGAAGAACATGGAAACACGCCGAGAGACCCCGTCGCGAGGTCCCCGGAGATCGGAGAGACGACGGAGAAGATTCCCATTCTGAATCGACGCCTTGTGCCTCCTGGCCGCCCACGCCTTGCAGATCCAGGATGAGGAAATGCTCGAGGGCCCGGGGCCCCTAACCCGGCCTGATATTTCTCTCCCTCGCCAGGAGCGCATCCCGAAGTTGTAGAGCCGCTGATGGCCTAAGCCGCAGCCACGCGCCCCACTCCGGCGCGCTCTCGCGTGCACCAGTTCACTAGAGCGCCCACTCGCACCGCTCGCCGCCATCGCCGCACCGCAGAGGAAGGCCCGCCGCCGTCGCCTGACCGATAAAAGCCTTAGTTGTATTAGAAAAGGTAATATGAACCAATGTTGTGTTGGAGTTGTAATCATCCATATGTGACCTATCCATATACATCTTTGAGACCCGACCTATTATATATAGGACGGGAGAAGCCTATGAGGAGGTACCCAAAAAAACCCAAGCAATCTGTAATAGTGTTGTTCATCAAGTAATCAGGCGACTTCGACTACCTTGTTTGTCTGATATCCAACGAAATCCCGAATGTTCTCTTTTCCACAAAACCCTAAGTCCATCACCATAGGCATTGCCGAGGTTACCCCTCGTCAATTGACGCCATCTGTGGGAAACCTGAACTGTTGGGGATATACTTTCCGGGTATCCTCAACGTTCCTCGCTGACCAGGGTGGCCCACTTTGGGTTAGAGCTTTGCTTCATGGGCGGCCCAGTCAGGGAGAAGAGACGGAGTCCAGTCCGGCTACGGGAAGGCCCAGAAGACTTACCGACATAGGCCCATAATGTTACTTGTAGTTCAAGATGTACTCTGTAACCGACTCTTAGTCGTAGCCGGATAGATCTCTCCTGTAAACCCTAGGCCGGATATCTATATAAGCCGTCCTAGGGAGAGACTTTAGGGCACCCTCAATAGTCTACAATCTTAACTCGCACAGGCGAACCCTTGTAACCCATATTCCGGCTCTGTCGTATTACTGGATTGCTAGCAGGAGTAGGATCCGTCCAAAGCCGGCGGATTCGAACCTAGGTAAACTTGTGTGCTCACCGTCCCGGAACACCGTAAGCCTCACACCCCTTTCTTCCGCACGCCTCGAGGACCCCCTCATGGCGTAATTGTCATCAATCCGATGACAGTTGGCACCCACCGTGGGGCAAGTGAGCTTCGGATCTGCGTTCCGAGCGGAATCTGCAAGAATCGGAATCGGCAAGACTATCGCTATCGGTCGAATCCACTACGCCAGCGACATCCCTCTCATCCTTCTCGATGAGACTTGGATTCCGGCTAAGGAAGCCGTGACCACCTACACCATCACATCTTTTGGTGAGATCGATGTTTACATCGGCTTTGCTGAACCTGTCCCACCCACCCAAGCCGTGATGATAGAAGCAGAAGAAATTTCTGGGTCCCCTTTGTCCGTGGAGGCGGCAGAGTTTCGGATCTCAGAAAATCCTAATCCCACCCAGCCTGCACCAGTTTCAGAGATAGTGGAGAAATCCGAGCCTGAAGCTGACCTGGCGGTCTAGGTTGAATCTGGAGTGGATCTCCCTGGAGAGACCGAATCCCAGATCGACCCACCTGCCAAAGTCGAAATCCAGGAGGAGTAGAACAACAACAACGATGGTTCTGGCTCTGATGACACAGGAACAGATAGGCCTTTCCTGAGGTACACGCTGCAACGCATGATGATGCAAGATGCAAGCATAGACGATATCCTCGAGACCATCAAGTGTTTTGAGGAGGCCGATTGCGAAAGCCGCAACTATCTCAGGAGGCACGCATTACACTTCGTCGGATATGTGGGATCCGGATCCGGCTCCGCCGATGCTGGAGACAACACCGACCCTGTATTGGAGGCTATCGGAACAAGCGTCGATCTACCGGCGTCCTCTGATGATTCCATGACATCGGCAGATTTCCGGAAGTTCTCCGTGGAATATGATGAGGAGCTTAACTCCACAGCTGCAGCAGAAGGAGAAGACATGGATGAAGGATCCGGAGAAAACTCTCCCGAAGCACAGGACAACATGGATCTCGGAGACGATCCCGAGAACCAAATGGCCGAAAGTACCGATCAAAGCTTGACTCCGGGAAACAGGCCCAAAGCCGTCTTTGCTACCGGCGCTGCCAAGAAGGCAAAGAAGAAGAACAACAAAAACAAAACCCCAGCAAAAGAGCCTCCGGCAGAGGAGGTGATCGCCGAGGAATACGAAGAATACTCGGATGGAGCACTTATCCCAAACGAGCCCAAAAAAGAAGAATCGGTGGATGTACACGTGATCACTGAAGGTGCGCGTAAACTCATCGATGCTGCATTAACCACACCTATCCCTACGGTTGCAGAACTTACAGCTGAAGAATTGGACGAAAGGGCGCAGGCCCTAGAAGCGCGTCGCCAAGTACTCCTCGATGAAGCTAAAAACATTGAGGAGGAAAAGAAACGCATGGCAATTGCCGGGAAATACAAATCTAGGCAATATCAGAAGACCAGGAAGCGTCATACCAATGACAACGATTTCCCGCAGATTCACAAAGTCCTCTTTGGAGGAGAAATGGGGATGCCTCGGAAAGACAGCAAAGGGGATTGGGTGTATCCAACACCAGTACAGAACACCGTTGCAGCCCAAGAAATCCTATCGGCTAATCCAGGCCCGGAGCAGATCCGGTTGGGCATCAAATTACTCAACAAGGGACTGAAGCAGCAAAAGGTCGCCATGTCCGGAAGTCAAAGCTGGTCTCCGATTCCAACCAATGTCGTACGAATCCGACATGGGCTGACATAAGACCCCAACATGTTCCGGAACAGCATCATTGTTCCGACCGTCGGGAAGACAATTACTCAAGAACCGGATCTTCAGGACAGCACCACAAAGCTGCCCCTGACTGGCGTAACGTTAATCCAGTTGCGGAGTAAGATGCAATCGCTGCACTGAATTTGAGGAACCCACCCTGACGAGAATCAAAAGACCGCAGGGACGATGATAAAGAGAAACGTCGGGAGGAGGACCGACAAAGAATGCCACCTCCTAGACACGCAAGCCGTCCGGATGACGGGCGAAGAACGATGGACACTGTGCCGAGACAAGCCGACAGGGGGCTCGTCACAATGAAGACCCTCCCTATAACCGGAATAATGGCGCTCCGGATGGAGGCCGGCGATCAATCGGAAATAACCCAGCTGCTCCACCCTCTCCGCCAAGTAGCCATCACAACGGCTCCCAAGGAGGCCAAGGAGGGCGTCGTGGTGGAGGAGGTGGTGGCAGAAGCCGAAGTCCGGCTCCAAGGCACCGCAGCCACAACCGACACTCGGGACGATCTCTATCCCTGAATGACGCAAGGCACAAGATCAACTCCAATATAGAGGCACGGCGCTATGAAAATGATGATATATACATGGGCCCAAAGTGCTTCGAACCATGCATAAGAGCCACAAAATTCCCGGAAGGATTTGCTATCTCAAGACATATCCAAGCCTACGACGGCATTGCTCGGCTAGACACCTGGCTATAGGATTTCTTCCAAGCTTGTTGCATCGCCAAAGGCGGAAACAACCTGGTCGCAACCCGATATCTCCCACTCATGTTGCGGAAGACGGAAAGATCATGGCTCAATGAACTTCCAGAGAACACCATCCATAATTGGTATGACATGCAAAGTGCATTATTTCGGAATTTCGAAGGCACATACCAGAGGCCCTGTACGGTCCGAGACCTACAGCGTTGCACCCAGAAAGCCAGAGAAACTTGTCGGGACTATCTCGGACAATGGATCGACACCAAGAACTCTTGTGAAGGAGTAAACGACCAAACTGTGATTCAAGCTTTCGTTGCAGTTCTCCCAATTGGTTTACTACGTCATCGCTTGAAGTGCGACAAAGTCACTGATTTGGGCGAGATGATAGAAACAGCGAGCAAGTATGCAGATGATGACGACGACACAGAGGGATTACTAAACGCCCTAGCTGCGACATAGTCGGTAAAACAACCAAAGCAACAGGCTCAAAAGCACAAGAACGCCTCGGAAGAAAAACCCAACGTGGAAACGGAAGTGGTTATACTTTCGGGTTTGGAGGATGAGGAGGACGTGGCGGTGGCCGCAGACGCGGTCGTGGGACTTCAAGAGCCCAAGGTAGAGGAGACCAGCAACCAGGCAAAACCTACTCTTGGGCCGACATTGCTAATAACCCATGTGTGCATCACCTAGACACCAATGGGGGCTCGTCCCACACAAACGCCGAGTGTCGTTTCAACGACGACATTAAGAGAGATGATATCACTGGCTATAAAGCTAAGCAGAAGGGAAAGAAGAATCCCGAAAAAGACAAGGAGACCAAGGAAGATTCCGACATGGAGGAAGCTGATGCTTCAAATCCCAAGCCGGAAGGGAAGAAAAAATTTCCGACCAAGAAATACACTTATGTCACCTTCCTCGGATCTCAAGTAGCAAAGGTCAAGAAAGCAGTTCTACATGAGCTCAACGCAACAGTTCCGGCTGTCCCTCAATTCTTTGACTGGTCAGAGGTGGCAATTACATTTGACCATGCTGATCATCCGCCTAAGCTACACAGGCGAGGAAAATACGCCTTAATTGTCAATCCACTTATTGACGGTTATGGTTTCTCCAAAACTCTCATGGATGGTGGAAGCAGTATTAATATTCTGTATGTCGAAATGCTACGCTGGATGAAGATTTCGGAGACCCAGCTGAATCACAGCTCTGTGATTTTTCACGGAGTTGTCCCAGGAAGACAAGCAAATTCCCTGGGAGAGATCACTTTGGATGTTACCTATGGGACTCCAAAGAACTATAAGACGGAGGCACTTTCCTTCGAAGTGGTCCCGTTCAAGAGCGCGTACCACGCTATATTCGGACGTCCGGCTTACTCGGCTTTTATGGCTCGTCCGTGTTACATTTACAATATGATGGAAATTCCAGGTCCCAACAGCGTAATCACCATCAGGGGAGACCCAAAGAAAGTGCGAGAGTGCGAGGACAGAAATGCCGCCTTTGTTGAAGCCGTGCTGCACGCCCAGGAGTACCAGGAAATCAACAAGATCATAGATCCGTCCGAGATGCCCGCAACGAAGAAGGAGGTGACAAAGCCGAATCCGGAGTTCAAGGCATCAGAAGAGACGAAGAAGACGCCGTTGAAGGATAACGACCCCTCCAAGATGACCCAGATAGGCGTAGGCCTAGGTAGCGCATAGGAAAGCGCGCTCGTCAAGTTCCTCAAAGCAAATCAAGATATATCTTTGCATGGCAGCCATCTGACATGACTGGAGTACCTAGGGAACTTGCCGAGCACTCTTTAAATGTAAACCCGAATGCTAAACCTGTCAAACAGTCCTTACGACGTTTTGGTGATGAAAAGCGTAAGGCAATAGCTAAGGAACTAGCACGGCTCGAGTTAGCCAGATTCATAGAAGAGGTCATCCACACTGAGTGGTCGGCCAATCCTGTAATGGTCCTTAAAAAGGACACCACTGATTTACGGATGTGTGTTGATTATACTGCCTTGAACAAGGCTTGTCCAAAAGACCTGTTCGCTCTGCCTAGGATTGATCAAGTTATCAATTCTACGGCAGGCTTGAAACTTCTCTGTTTTCTCGACGCATATTCCGGATATCACCAAATCCGGATGAAGGAATCTGACAAAGTAAAAACTTCATTCATAACCCCCTTCGGAACCTTCTGTTTTGTTACGATGCCTTTTGGGCTGAAGAACGCAGGAGCTACGTACCAACGCACAATGCAACGTTGCCTCCACGATCAAATCAGACGCAATGTACATGCATATGTGGATGATATTGCGGTAATGTCCAAAAAGAAGGAAACACTGATTTCCGACTTGGAGGAAACGTTTGCCAATCTACGAAAATACAATATCATGCTTAATCTAAAGAAATGTTTCTTTGGAATCCCAGCCGGAAAACTGTTAGGTTTCATCGTGTCTCAAAGAGGCATAGAGGTGAACCAAGACAAAATCAAGGCTATACTCAATATTTCCAGGCCAACTCGCCTGAAGGACGTACAAAGACTAACTGGTTGCATCGCGACAGTCAGTCGGTTTGTAAGACGGCTCGGTGAAAGAGCCACACCATTATACAAACTCCTAAAAAAGACCAAGGATTTTGTATGGACCGACGAAGCTGAAGCTGCACTACAAGACCTGAAGAAAGTACTCTCATCTGCTCCTATCCTTGCTACACCAGAACCACAGGAACCGATGTTGCTTTATCTTGCTACGACGAACAAAGTCGTTAGTATCGTCATGGTAGTGGAGAGACTGAAGGAAAATCAGGAACACTTGGTGCAGCGTCTTATTTTGTTAGCGAGGTCCTAACAGAATCAAAAACAACGGTATCCGCACTATCAAAAGCTGGCTTATGGTGTTTGATACATTGCAAATGTATCTATAATTTTTGATGTTTCATGCTTGGTTTTATCCACTTTCTTGTGTTTTGTTCCAACTTTGGAGTACTTTTCATATGATTTCTTGGACTAACCTATTAACAAGAGCCACAATGCCAGCTGCCTGTTTTCTGCTGTTTTTGGTTCCAGGAAAGTCAGAAAATGAATATTCTCGGAATTGGACGGGACAAAAGCCAAAGTGCCTATTTTTCCGGAAGTGATCAAGTGCCAGAATACGAGACGGAGAAGGGCCATAGGCCGACCACACCACCTGGACGCGCGGCCAGGCTTGGCCCGCGCCAGGGGGTGCTGTGGTGGCCCCTGGCACCCCCTCGGCCTCCCCTTCCGACTATAAGATGCCCTCGGGACGAAAACCCTAGGGACCCAATCAAAAATCCACGAAAGAGTCTGTAGCCACCGTCATCTCCATCCCTAGATCGGGAGGGATCTTAAGCTCTTCCCGGCACCCTCCCGCAGAGGGGAATTCACCCTGGAGGCCTTCTTCATCACCATGCAAGCCTCCGGTGTGATGCGTGAGTAGTTCATCCTTGGACTACGCATCCATGTAGTAGCTAGATGGCTGGTTTCTCCTCCTTTGTGCTTTCATGTTTAGATCTTGTGAGCTCCGTTCATGATCAAGATCATCTATTTGTAATTCATACATGTTGTGTTAGCGGGGATCCGATGGATATTGAGATGCTATTTCAGATTGATGATTGATTCTATCATGTCTTTGTTATTTGAGATCTTGCATGCTTTCCGTTGTTAGTAGCTATCTTGGCCAAGTAGATGCTAGCAACTCCAAGAGTTAGTATTTATGCTCGATAGTGGGTTCATGCCTCTGGTAATCTGGGGAAGTGACAGAAATCTCTAAGGTACTAGATGTGTTGTTGCTACTATGGAGAAAACAACAATCCTTTGTTCATAGAACAATCGTATTGTTTACTTTACACGCAGTTCGTAAAGCAATAATCTGTTGCTTGCAACTTAATACTAGAGGGGGTTCGGATGATAACCTGAAGGTGGATTATTAGTCATAGATGCAGTTGGATGGCGGTCTATGTATTATGTTGTAATACCCAATCAAGTCTCAGAGGAGTCAAGATGATTAGTATATGCATGTATTGCTTTCTCGGTGTTTGTCACTTGCCCCGCTGTAATTTGTTCACCCAGCATGTTATCTATCTTAAGGAGAGCCACCTCTAGTGAACTATGGATCCCGGTCCTTTCTCTTTATATACAATCTATAAACTGTTTCTGCTTTGTGCAAACCTTTACTTCTTTCCATTCGATACGTTTAATCCTTTATTTTTCGCAAAACACTGTGAGATTGACAACCTCATCGCAAGTTGGGGACAAAGTTCTGTGGTTGTGTTGTGCAGGTCTCCACGTTGCTACTAGCACCGGTATTGCGCCCTGCCAAAGCTCAGCTAGCAACACCTTTCAGGTGTTTCCTTTCTCCTACTGGTTCGATTAAACCTTGGTTTCATAACTGAGGGAAAACTTACTGCTGTGCTCATCATACCTTCCTCTTGGGGTTCCTAATGAGCTCTACGTCAAAAGTCGAGCGCATCAATGTTTTCCTAGCATCTCGTAAGCTACGACACTATTTCCAGGAGCATCAAATTACCATGGTGAGCACAGCTCCCATGAGAGATATAATCAACAACAGTGACGCCATAGGACGCGTCGCCAAATGGGGCATAGAGCTTTCAGCTTTCGATATTGAGTACAAACCTCGGACATCAATTAAATCCCAAATCCTTGCCGACTTTGTTGCTAATTGGACCGAGACGAAGGAGAATATGACCCTCTCTGAGTCGGAATATTGGACCCTATATTTTGATGGGTCTAAGGCTCGCGGGGACTCGGGCTGGCGTGGTGCTCAAATCACCCCAAGGAGACAAACTTCTATACGTGTTACAGATCCACTTCACAACGACAAATAATATTGCCGAGTATGAAGCTCTGCTACATGGAATCCGGATTGCTAAGGATATCGGCATCCGACGTTTGATGTGTTACGAAGATTCGGATCTTGTTGCTCAGCAAGTGTCGGATGTTTGTAATGCAAATAAACACATGGCAATATATAAAGCTGTCGTGGATGATTTATCTAAATCGTTCAAAGGATTTGAGGTTCAACACATCCCTCGAGCAGAAAATGAGGAAGCAGATGCATTATCTCGGATAGGCTCTGCACGGAAAGAGGTCCCGGATGGCGCTTTTTTGCAACACCTCAATGTTCCCTCAATAAAAGGAGTAGACGAGGAATATCTGACCAAATCCGACTCACCTTTGATAGCAGTTTTGGCTATAATTCCCAGCTGGACTCAACCCTAGCTTGATTATTTGGTAGATGGCAAATTACCCGAAGACAAAGTTCTGAGCCGGCAGATCGTCCGACGAGCAAAAACCTACACTATAGTTAAAGGTGAGATCTATAAGCGGAGTGTGTCTGGGGTTTTCGGCGCTGCGTATCTCCGGAAGAAGGAGTGGAAATCTTAAGAGAAATCCACGAAGGCGAGTGTGGTCACCATGCTGCAGCCAAATCTTTAGTGGCAAAAGCTTTCAGACACGGTTTTTTCTGGCTTATAGCCAAGGCAGATGCCGAACGGCTAGTCAAGAAGTGCAAGGGCTGCCAAAAGTACGCCAAACAAGCTCATGTTCTGGCTCATCAGCTACGAAAAATACCTATAACATGGCCTTTTGCGGTTTGGGGGCTTGATATGGTAGGACCGTTTAAACGGGCTCCAAGTGGATTTACTCACCTCTTAGTGATGGTGGATAAGTTCACCAAATAGATTGAGGCTAAACCTGTCACTAGTTGTGATGGAGCAACATCCAAAAGATTTGTCGAGGATGTTATAATTCAGTATGGTTATCAACACAATATAATCACGG
Organism: Avena eriantha; assembly: GCA_910589775.1. Lineage (NCBI taxonomy): Eukaryota > Viridiplantae > Streptophyta > Magnoliopsida > Poales > Poaceae > Avena > Avena eriantha. Next base: position 265,662,122 of record OU342746.1, on the reverse strand, counting down.
ACAAGGGGAGTAATTTTTCTATGGGAGAATTGGCTGAATTCTGCAATGAACAAAATATTCGGCTTGACATTGCATCAGTCGCACATCCACAAGCTAATGGACAAGTTGAAAGAGCAAATGGTTTAATCTTACAAGGCCTGAAACCGAGACTCGAAGAACCACTACGACGTGCTGCGGGGGCTTGGGCAGAGGAATTACCCTCTGTAATATGGAGTTTACGAACAACTCTGAATAGGTCAACCGGATACACACCTTTCTTCTTGGTCTATGGCGCAGAAGCAGTTCTTCCAAGTGATTTGATTCACACTTCTCCTAGAGTGGCCGCGTATATCGAAGAGGATGCCGAGATTTCTCGACAAAATGATCTCAACTTAGTCGAAGAAGTTCGCGTCGTTGCTGAAATGAGATCAACAGCCTATCAGCAGAAGTTACGCAAGTATCATAGCCAGAGAGTCAGAAACCGGTATTTCAATAAGGACGATTTGGTTCTCCGGCTAGTGCAACAAAGAAAGCACAAACTTTCCCCAGTATGGGAAGGACCCTTCCTGGTTAGTCGAGTATTACACAACGGTTAGTACTACTTAACTGTTATGAGGCCAGTCAAAGAAAGACCTGCTACTAAGAAAAGAAAGAGAGCTGGAGGCAGTACAAATCCAGATGAGTTAGACAGACCATTGAATATTGCTCAGCTATGTCCCTTTTATTCTTAGTTTATCCTTCTTTGTAATCATATATGTGTACATGTTCTGTGAGAAAGAAAAGTTTTGGTTACCTCAAGTTTTTCTGAGAAAGTTTTGCCATCTTATTTCCGAATGATCATGTCACAATCGAAAATCCTAGAATACTTGAAAGTACTTTATGCTCATGTTTGTTCTGGTTTAGATTTCCGATTCTAAAAATGCTACCTTTGGGTATAAGTCTAAATTTCATAGTCTGTACTTTGGTTATTTGTCTGATTGTCGGATGTGGGCATTTTCCGAGTAGTGAATTGTTGGTACTAGAAGCCGGCTTTGTTTCGGAGTTTAAACTGGTTTAGCAATTGAGCTCCGTTGCTCGGCAAAGTTTCCATGCTAAAGGTTTAGCCGACTCACGAAAGGGGCGAGGCGGAAAGCCAGATAAACGATAAGTATAGACCAAAAAGTACAAGTGCTTATGTAAACATCCCAGGCACACAAAATTTAAAAGCCAAAAGTGTTGAATAGATAAAAGCTTAGCACTAGCAAAAGTATAGTGCTGCATATTTACAAACCCATAGTGTTTCTTAGAATAATACATTTGTTTCTGGTAATCTATGATGCAGGCGAGGAGGTAGGAGCTGCCGGCTCGCTGGACACATCAGTCACACCCTGATAGCGATCCGAGATGTCCAAATCGGAGATGGTTTATCCATCCTCAGAAACTTCAGCTACTTCTTCTGGAGGCAGAGGTGAAGAAGGGAGTGCCGTAGCTGGTTAAGTCAGCTACGCGACACCCATATCCGGCGCAGGAGTCCATGATGGCCTTGATGTTTTGCTCCTGTCCGTCTTCATCCACAGTAGAGTACCCTCTGGTCACTTGCCAGATTTCCATGCTTCCATGGTGGCTCATGACCATTGTGAGGGCGTTCTGCGCTGCTGATCGTGCGTAGGACATATTCCAGTCCTGGACGAGCTGCGGCATCTCCTTCGCCTTGTCTCGCACCTGAAAGTCGGACATGCTATGCATGTCCAGAATCCTGAGAGCTTCGCCAATATCCTCGATGGATTGGCGGAAGTCATGAAGCAAATCGCCGACTTGGGTAAGTCGGTGGATGCAAGGCTCGGTGGAAGCAGAGTCCGTCAAGTTAAGAGGACCTATATATATAACACAAAACAGTTAAGTTAATCCGACATTGAAAGAGTCGAAGAATGTAGACAAGTCAGAAAGATGGAAATATACCGAAGATGACGTCATCAACTTTGATCTTCTCTTCTCGAAGACTCTGGAGTTCAGCCCGAAGTGCCTCGGAAAGGCCTTCTCTCTGCAAAGCTCATTGTTGAGATCCGAGATTCTCTAATCTTGAACCGCAATCTTACGATCACGTTCATCAGTGGCCATGGAGGTGGATTCAAGAATTTGAGCGATGCTCTTCTCATGATCTGCCTTGAACTTGTCTAGCTCTTGGTGAAGTTCTTTGTTCTCCATCACCAGGGCATTGAGGTTCTCGGCCTCTTCGATCATAGCACATGAATGTTTTATCAGTGTTGTAAGACAAAAGAACAACAGTTCGGTAAAAAATATTCGACTATGAAAATCAAGACAAAGTTTTGAGTCTCGGAATGTTTACCTTCGGCCTTATCCTTGGAAACCTTTAGCTCAGCATTTTCAAGTCGGAGAGCCTTGATCTCTCTCCGCTTGTTGCAGACATTCTTCAACAAATCCTGGTTATATGAATTAACTTTCTGTAAGTCAGAATACCCAGAGTTAGAAGTCTACTGAAGACTTAGGCTAATATTGTTACTAATATCAGCACGAGCCTTGGGAGCTACACTAGTTCATTCTTTGGCATCCTAAGGAAGCATAAACCCGGATTATATATCCTACTTCATGCTTGGGGGACTAGAGGATATGATATAAAATACAATAAAGGAAAACGTGAGTTGGAATTCCGACTTACATGATGTTCATGTGCGAGTTTGCTCAAGCACATGTTCACCTCGGTGATAACCTTCTCGGCGAGAGTGAGGGGAATAACCGGAGGTGGTGGAAGCACACCAGCTCTTAGTCCCTCGTCGCGAAGGCGGACTTGTTCAAGAAGGTCGGAGTACTTGATGTCCTCCGCCTCTTGTGCTTCTTCTTCCGCAGAGATATTACGGCTCTCCAGGCATTACCGGGCCAGCCGCTGGATCTCCTCCGCAGATTTCCGAGACAAGCCAAATTTGGCAAGTCCCGGATTGTTCATGAGGTTTTCGGCGAAGGTCTCCGCCGAGGGATCATTACCCGAAGAGGGTTCACCCTTATCTAAACCTGAGCCGCCCATAGTGGTGTCAGTCTATGACTCAAGGGTCGCTGGCCCCGTCAAAGGAGCTAGATCTTCTGCGACAACCGGCGATGGAGTGATCACCGGTGTTGCAGAAGGTTGCGGGGCAGGAGTCAGAGAAGCCGCGACAGGAGAAGCAATAGTCAGCTTCGTCTGCCGCAAGGGCTTCGAAGAAGTTCCCTTCCCCTTGCCCTTGATGAGCTTCTTAGCTCTAGGAATGTAAAATAATGGAAAACATTACATCTCGGAAGAAACTACGAGTAAAGTACAAAGGCAGAAGTTGTGTTGAAAGTTACCTCTTCATAAGTGGCACCTCCTTTGTGCCAACGGCCATTGTCGGAGCTTTGCGCTTCCGAGGCACAATGTCCGGCAATGGGACCAGTTCCTCCTCCTGAGAAAACTTCGGAGGATACCCCTCGATAGGAGCCAGCTTTGACTCGGGGAGGTCGTCAAGCTGAAAATAAGAAAATATCTCATTATTGCGAAATAACTTAAAAGGTGAAACACATAAAAAGGGTTTATTGCTAAAGCTTACCGGAACTATAGGGTCTTCCGATGTATGCATGTCTAGGGACAAGTTCGGGATCTTTCTCTCGATCCGCTCCTTGATCAGCCATTTGATCTGGCTTATGTAATCATGTGGCTTTAAAGCCTTGGGACAGATGCAGAGGGAGTCATTTTTTGACACTGTGATGGAATGCATCAGTCGGTCGTCGTGGTACTGGAGAGGCTGGATCCGGCATGCCACCCAGCACTAGACTAAGTCGGACCCTTTCAGGCCCTTATGCTTCATCAGGTATTCAATCCGCCGCTTGGCAAGGATCAGATCGTCACTAAGAGCCAGAGGAGCCTCGTCCCAAGATGGAAGGGTTGTGGCGGCTCCATCGATGAAAGCCGGCAAAGCAGTAGCTTTGCTGGGAGGAGGAATATCCTTATGGTAAAAGAAGGTGGACAACCACTGTTTGACCGACTCACTAGCTAAAATGCGAGGATAAGTCCGCTCGCGTCTAACTGAAAGGCTAATAGTGCCGGTAATGTAAGGATTACCGGCAGTGATAGAGTTTCTCTGGACATGAAAGTAGTACCGGAATAAAGTGAGACTCGGCCTAACGCCGAGGAATCCCTCACACAACGCTGCATAAGAGCTCATCTCTAAGATAGAGTTGGGAGGAAGATGGTGAAGCTGAACGCCGTAATGGTCAATCACCTCGGAAAAGAATTCCGAGGGATGGGTGCCAAAGTGTACCCGCTCGTCGGCGTGCAGGTTGGGAACGGTTTCGCCGAAACCACTCCGCCAGTCGCCGGCGCAGAGGAGCCCTTCCTTCTCCATGACGCGGAGCTTCTTATCGTCAGAAGACACGGGATCCAAACCCCATGGTAACTCTCTTTCTTCGCCGCCACCGCCGCCCTCGCCGCTGCTGCGAAGCCGGTCAAGCCGGAAGATGATGAGGAACCCATTTCTCCGGTGCGCCGGTGACCTTAGATGGGCGGCGCTGGGAATCTAGGAGGCAAAGAGCTCTGTGCGCGAGGGAGAAGTGGAGGAGAAGAAACTGCAAGGGAACATGTGAAGATGAGAAAAAGAAATCCTCACCCCTTATAACCAACTAACCACACCAAGATTCGTGCAAACAACACTGTGTAAACGCCACGCGTCGTGGAAGGAACTGGGAAGGTCCCACGCGATGATTACGTCGCCTCGATCTCTGCGTACGCATTGAAACGACGCCCCGGTTCCATGAACGGCGGACCCACCAACGTTCGTGCTGACAGGATGTTTGTCAGATGACGTGACTTGACTATGACCAGTGTCAGATGATGTCAGAGACCAAGTTCCGACTTAGTTTGAATATCAAGCTGGAAAATCCGAGTAACGTGTTGATAGGTCCGACTTATTTTTAAGACCCGGATCGTATCTTTTGTTTTGAAGTTTCAGGAACCCTTCAAGATTCTGCAAGCCGACGATCAAGCTAGATGGTGATAAATACGACTTTGGATCTTGGAGACTTCCGGGGGCTGCTGTTGGGGATATACTTTCCGGGTATCCTCAACGTTCCTTGCTGACCAGAGTGGCCCACTTTGGGTTAGAGCTTTGCTTCACGGGCGGCCCAGTCAGGGAGAAGAGACGGAGTCCAGTCCGGCTACGGGAAGGCCCAGAAGACTTACCGACATAGGCCGATAATGTTACTTGTAGTTTAAGATGTACTCTGTAACTGACTCTTAGTCATAGCCAGATATATCTCTCATATAAACCCTAGGCCAGATATCTATATAAGCCGTCCTAGGGAGAGCCTTTAGGGCACCCTCAATAGTCTGCAATCTTAACTCGCACAGGCAAACCCTTCTAACCCATATTCCGGCTCTGCCGTATTACTGGATTGCTAACAGGAGTAGGATCCGTCCAAAGCCGGCGGATTCAAACCTAGGTAAACTTGTGTGCTCACCGTCCCGGAACACCGTACGCCTCACACCCCTCTCTTCCGCACGCCTCGAGGACCCCCTCATGGCGTACTTGTCATCAATCCGACGACATGAACGCTGGAGTCATGGATTCGGCGAACCCCTCTTCATCAAGCAACAATCCAACAGAAGCGGCACCACGCCCACCCACCCTTGTTTTGGTACCCGCCAGTTTCAACGATGGATCCAATCTCATCATCGGAAGTTTCCACTTCCAGGTGGAGGATCTCGAAGAATTGCACCCCTCGGCTCTGATCTCATCAGGACCGTCAGTCAGAAAAATTGCGAACTACGGCGATAGCTGCATCATCCATCGGATCTTCCACAGAAATCACGATGCAGATCGTGGCAGTCGAATAAAACAATGAAAACATAGCAGATCTAGCAGATCTTGATGGTCTTTATGATGATCTCTCCTTTAGATCATACCTCCAGCCAACCACGCCACACAGATCAAGTCCGATAAATGCAGAACCCGAAGAAAGTGACAAGAGTGTCGACTTCAGAATTAGGATGGTTGAAATCTACCCATAGCAGAAACTGTTGGACTTCGCTGGCCCACCAGACAGTGTCTCCCTTAGTTCTGACGAAGATGTTACTAGTTCATACACAAACCAGCACCAAGTGTGCGTGATCATCGGAGACGCCTCAACTCAGTAGGACTCCAACGGTAACCCTATTTTGACGATATTGTGTCAAGCCATAATGCAGGAGATCACAGAAACGAAGGAAATCATGGAAACGATGAAGACCCAATGAGCAACCGCATAATCCCAGGAGGAGGATAACCATGTAGAGGCGAGAGGCAAACTCTCCGGCTGCCAGCCGAAGCATGGTAAAAAGCAAGGGCAACAATTTTAGGTGCAATTCCAATGATAGCTGATGCCATGCGTGAAGATCTACTGGCATACCAATACTTGCTTCATCACGAAAAAAGGTACCTGCTAAGGATGCAGAGGCAACTCGATGAAAGTAAAAGGTTAGCCGATGAATCCAGCCTAAGGTGGGCACAATTAGGTTCTACTAGAGGATAAGGAAGCGTAACTGGAGGAGCGTAGCTAAGGAGAGGAGCCTCACGGCTGTAAAATATCCTCGAGGCTAGAAGAAACAAGATGACACAAGATCTTGATTTATCTTTCATGTCAGTAGATCCAACAGGACACATCAAAGAAAAAACAGCCCAAGCTGCAATTGTAGCCACACAAACATACTTGCTCACAACTCAACCTGCACCCGCGATCCTTGTGCAACTCTCCACCGCTCCGTCCTGATGAACCTCGACATGGTAGGAGCATCTCTCGCACAAGCAGAACAAGGAATCACACGACAATCTAACAGATCCCCCCGCCGTCGCAGCAACCCGCGGTAAGTGGGTCACATCCGATAATCACGATCACCACATCGATTCCACTTCTTAGGCTCAGAGCCGCAAAACAATGCAAGAGACGATATCACACAACACAAGATTGATAGATCCAGGGAAGAGCGTAGCAGTCGAAGATATTACGATGGTGAAAGCAAAGACGAACACGAACTATGTGGAGCTAGTTGCTTTACCCGACGGGTTCGCAAAACTCCAGTACCAAAGGAATTCAAACTTCCCCATGATCGTCAGAAGTATGACGGTCTCCAAGAACCCAAAGCCTAGTTGGCGGATTATTTAGCAACTGTCAAATTACAGGGTGGCTCCAAGGCCACCGCAATGCAGAGCTTGCAGGTACACCTAACTGGTGCTACATGATCGTGGCTAAGACAGCTAGCCAAAGATTCCATTAGTAGCTGGAATGATCTTGAGGACAAATTCATCCGAAATTTCCACTCCACATTCAAGCAACCTCTGTCTTTAGAACAATTGTGAGCATAGAAGCAAAAACCGGGAGACCCAATACGGGCCTTCATCCAGCGGTGGACCATTATAAAAAAACTCGGCTAAAGCTATATCTGACGAAAGGGCAATCAATGCCTTCAACAATGGGCTTTGTCGGCAAGAATTCATCGAAGAATCGGGACGAATCAAGACAAAGACGATCTCACAGCTGATGGACATGGCTAACCGTTGGGCCGACGGGAAAGATGCACTGCACAATAAAAGAGCCTTCTCACCCGAAGAAGACAGGGATATGCGCAGTAATGACAGAAGACGGCAAAGCAACAAGGGATACCGCAGACCAAGCTACGTCGCGGCTAGTTTCTCCGAAAGGGACAACCGAACAAGCAACGATTACAACAATGGGTATCGCAACAGTAGGGACGGCGCCAGCGGAAGCCAGCAACAATAGCGATAATAGCCAAGAAATCGAGACCCACCTATGTCAGCATGGCAAATGTTGGAAGGACCTTGCAATATGCACTTCTACGTCGAATCAACTGGCAAGAGGCGATCCAATCACCTCTTGGAGGATTGCCGAACATTTTTAAAGATGTAGGAGCTATGCAATGCAAGGGCAATTGAGGCAACAAAACTAGGCTACGCTACTACACCTGGCACTTTGGCCATCAGCACACCACCACCACCGCCGGTGCATCGGTGCATCTCCAGTTGGGAAGCTGCAAAACACAACAAACCAAGAAGATGAGTACCCTAGGTCAAAAGGAGTAATGCCGATGATACAGAAAGGGCGGTCCTATAATAGGACACAAAAGTTGATTACCAGGCAAGTAAATATGGCAGTAACAGCACCACCCCCTACACCTGAGTATCTCTACTGGTCAGAACAAGAAATTACCTTCAACAAAGCTGATCACCCACTTCGGGTTCCACGACCAGGTCAATCAGCACTAATAGTGGAAGCACAAATGGGCGGGTTCGAAATGAGAAAGGTCTTCCTGGATGCAGGGAGCAACATCAACCTCATCTATGCCAAAACTCTACGGGCAATGAATTGGTCCTTGACAGATCTCACGCCTAAAGATACAACTTTTCATGGGGTAGTTCTAGGCAAAGCTGAAACTCCTCTGGGCAAAGTCCACCTTGATGTAGTCTTCGGATCAAGGAACAACTTCAGGCGCAAAAAAATGGAGTTCGAAGTCATGGATTGGCCATCGTAGTACCACGCGATCCTAGGACGACCAACTTTTGCTAGATTCATGGCAGTACCCCACTATGCATACCTGGTGCTAAAAATGCTAGCCCCCAATGGGTTCATAACAGTGAGAGGAAGTTTCAGCCGCTCAGACATTTGTGATCGAGAATTGAACAAAATATCAGAACCCTTCGGGATGGAGACAGAATTTGGCCAGCTGAAAATAGCGGATGCAGAACTACTACACGAGGGACATGTCCTCAGCGAGCGGACCTTAGAAGATTAGGTGCACCATGCAGCCGCAAAAACAACCTATCTGGCCTCCACTTCCGGTCCCGCATAGGAAGGCGCGCTCATCGGCATTCCCCGTGAGAATTGGGAAACTCTCAAAAACTCAGTCAAAACACAAGAAGCCCAAAAGGAACCCGACGATCACCCAGCAAAATCAAACACAACAGTCAATGAACAATCTACCCGACCAACCAAGGCAATTGGAGAGCAAGCTCCTCACCTTACAAATACATGGCGCATCACGGAAATAACAAAAGCAACATGGGTAGCCCACCCAATACTCACCCCCCAAAAAGGCATCGACCTATGTGTATGCATCGATTTCCCAATTACAAGCGATTTAGTAAACCAACCACTTTTCTCTCTAGTCCGCCGTGCAGACATGACTCTTCCATTCGAAAAGATGAAACCCCCCTCAAACCAACACAAAGCGTGATGGAGCACCTCAAGACTGAAGTCGAAGATTTTAGGAAGATTTGTTACTTTTATGCATTTTATATTCAATAAGGCCAACGGCCAGGCGAACACGCCAAACAGTGTATCCCCAATACTCGATGATAAATAAATAAGAGCTTCCTACAATGGAGTTTCGAGATTTATGCAATTTAGTACATGGGGGCTTCGACAATTATGCCAAGTTCGCCAAGTCGTCGGATCCTATATAACGTGCAAAGAAAGGGTGTCCTACGAGAATAAGCAAAATCTCGTATAAACATATGACCTTTTTGACAAGCGCAATGGCATCACACCTATTTTCTCTAAAGTACAAAGGTACACAATGAAGAAAAACAATCAGATGGCGAAGTTTATAAAGAAATCCTCGTTTGCCTCTAGGCACCTCCAAACGGTCCTAATTATAGGACTACGGGTGGCAGCATAATGAGGCGGCATATTAACAAGACTACCGCCAGGAGGGGGAAGCATCCCCAACGATACAACATCCTAGTCCAGCGTTGGATGATGCATGTGCACCCAGAAAAGCGCAAGTTTGGCACCCGCCACAAGCCGGAGCTTCACAAAATGATGAACCCTTTCACCTTGCCAAAAATTTGCCAGTAAATCAGCCAGATTCTGAGGCTGAGGATACCGAGGAAACATGGCATTATATGCAATGAACAATGATCTACAACAGCGTTCGACAAACTGCTCCACCTTCAACACACGGTCTTGAAGCAAAGCCACGACGTAAGCATGGTGATGGTCAATCCAAAAATTCATTTCGGAATTTTGGGAAGTAGACACAAGAGCTTGAATTTGATTGCACAGACATTGGGTTTCATCCCTCTCACACAATCGAATGCCTATAAAAAGAGGAGGAGAAGACAAATTGATACCCCGCAAACAAAAGGGAACAACGCAAAAATAACGCGGAGGACTTACAAAGCATCTTCTCGCTCGCCCTAGAAGTTTCCTCCAAAAAGTATGCTTCACGATCCAGGGCCTGGCACATTTTTGACTAACCAACATCCACCATTGATTGAACAACCCGAAGTTTTCCTTCAAGTCTCCTCGCATGCTCAATTTTCTCTGCATACAATGGAGGGTTTACTGCACGTACAGCAGCAGTCTTAGTTGCACCCAACCCAGATGAAGATGGGATCGCATCTGACATCTGGGCAGACGCAGAAGGAGCCGTCGAATCGCTCAATATCTCGCAAGGCACACAAAAAATATAGAGCCTTCAGTATATAAAGTACAACTCACATAATTATATACAGAAGCTATTTTCTCATCAAAAGGAGGCGCTTAAAAGCAAGACAAGCCAAGTTCATTACAAGTAGCAGAGCACAAGACGCTAAAAGCTACAAAACAAAGCTACGGAGCAGTCTTCTCCACACATTGCACTAACATAAGGAGCACTAGCTGCAGGAATAACAGGGGCAACAGCTGGAGAAGGGGCAACAGTCGAAGAAGGGGCAGCTGATTTCTCCGGACCCACGCCTATGCACAAAATCAACCGATAATACTTTTTGTCCCTCTTAATGAAAGGCTTCAAATCAACTGCTTGGCTATTGAAGGTGACTGGGACAAAGGAGCTAACCTTCTGCTAGTCGACCTTCTCGCCATGCGCCATTGCCAATGCCATCGAAGTTTCCACGCCACTCTTCAACTGCGTCATGCTGTAGCCAACGAGCGGGATTGGATTAGCACCAAAGACAGTGACAAGGTCGTTCAAATCAGCCGGCACTTCCTTCGATGAAAAAACTTCGGCATGTAAGCTCTTGAAAGCGCGGCGTGAGAAGATAAGAAGGTTGCGCCCAAGAATATTGTTAGCCTCCAAAGTGCCAACAACATCTGATTAAGGGTCAACCTTCTTATCTTCATCCAGCACTAAATTTTGGCCTATCAGCTCTGCACATACAAAAAAGGGCTGAGAACCAAAAGAAAAAAGGACTAAAACAGAAATTTCTCCTTGAAGACAGAAAACTGACGAGTTAAGGAAGCATTGAGGGTCTCCAAGCACTTCCAAAGATCTTCATCTCGGGTGGCAACTTGTTTGGCCTTCTGTTCGGCATCGACACTGGCTTTTTGCTTGGCCTGCTCCAAAGCCTTCTCGGCAACCCGCAGTTTGGCCACCAGAGCATTGCCACGCTTCATCACCTCATCCTGGATAACCCCTGACTCTTTGGTAGCAGCTGCACAATTAATAAGTAAGGCAAAACTCAAGAAAAAGGAGAGGAGAAATTGCTCAAATTCTTGAAGATGAAAAGAACATACCTTCAGCTCTTCGGCTTCATTACGGATCTTAATAAAATGTGAAGCCATGTCGACCATCTCACACATCAAAGGCTGCAGAACACATCAAAGCAAAAAACATTAGGAAAAGTGAGCAAAGGAGAAGCTATGGACAAGTTAAAAACATGGAAGCACTTACGTCTTGCATATCCACCTCGACAGGGCTTTCAAATATCACCACGCCTTTGCCAGGCAATTTTCTTATTTTCCGTGGCAGCGGTTTTGGCGAAGTGGCAACATCTTTCTAGATAATCTGATATGTAGGAGATGCGTGCAAATCCTTTGGATCCATGGATGGCTGTGGAGATTTCACCGAAGGAGGGGCAACAGATGTACTAGGAGGAGATATGGGAGGATGTTCCCCATCATCACCACTGCAAAAGCAAACACAAAAATCTCAACAACTTGCTCATCCGAAAAATCAATAAAGGGGCAGTGAGCACTTACGAAGAACCGTCTTGCGTAAAGCGGAATAGATTCATCTGGGGAGGAGCCGACAAAACTGGGACGACATGCAAAGGCTTTGAGCCAGCGGAGCCATCCGAGTCTTGAATCGTTTCTGCTACGTCAGGACGCTTTCTTTTCTTGCCAACGGGCGCCACACAAAAATCTTCAGAACGAGCCGACAGAAGAGACTGCATCCTCGATGAAGATTCTGTGACAGACGCCTCCATCTCCTCATCGGCAGCAGTCCCAGTCATAGGAAGATCATCGAATGCAGAAGAATCGGCTGGGAGCTCACCACTTTCAAGGAGAGGAGGAAGGGAGGATAGATGATCATAATCCTATATGACAAAAGATTAGCAATCACAAAGGAGGATAATCATAAAAGAACAAAAGAAAAATTGCATAGAATAGCAAGCCATGGGAATTTTACCTCTGGAAGGTGGTTCTTCTTGCCAAATGGCTCTACATGACAGTTAGAGGGGATCGATACTTTATTGGTCAGCATGGTGAAGTTTCGAACCCTTTTTTTCATAAACCTTGAGGGCAAGATCATTCAGTGAAATCCTCATCGGGTCCTTCTTGCCAGTATATGCCCACATACTAGAAAGCCTTGCCTGAAGAGGCTGCACACGGATCCGCAGAAAATATGCCAGGATTTGAAGTCCCGACAGTTCCTTGCCAACCTCATGATGTAGTTTGGAAATATGGGCAAGAAGGGGTTCAATCTCTTTCATTTCTTCGGGAGTGGGATGCTGATCCCAAGAATCAAGTTTTCGACAAGATTTTTTGGGGTCAAAAGGGGCTAAGCCAAAAGATTGGCCCTCGACTGTCTGATCCTTGATGTAAAACCATTTGGTTTTTCACCCTTGGACGGAATCAGTGATCTGAAAATCAAAATAGTCGACATCGGAGCGAATAGAGAAAATGGTGCCACCGACATCATGAACAATAGTGTCGGTGGCATTCTGACGAACATAGAAGAAATACTTCCACATGCCCCAACGGAGATGGATCCCGAGGAAGCATTCACAAAGAGTAACAAAGCAAGCAACGTGAAGAATAGAGTTGGGCGTGAGATGATACAACTGCACGCCATAGACAAAAAGGAGACATCAAAGGAATTCATGGACACGGAGAGAAAGGCCACGGAATAAAAAGGAGAGAAACATTACCCTCCGGCCATATTCATGGATTAGAGCAGCTTCATCCCTAGGGAGCTTGAAGGTGCCCTCCTTGAGATGGACGAAGTTCCATGCCTCGCGCAAATCTCGCGCAGTGCACTTCGAAGGGGCCCATCCGATAGCCCTCTTCTTGGTGACCTTGGCGGCCGTAGCAAAAGTCCCCACCCTACTCTTGCCCATGGTGGTTGAGGAGCAGCACTAGCATGTGGAACAAAGCAGGAATAGGCGATAGAGGTTGAGGAAGGCAAGGGCGCAAGGAAGAAGATGAAGCCAGCAAAGAGGAGGTAAAAATAGTAAAAGAAATCTCCTTTCCTTTATAAAGAGACAAAGCACACAACTTAGACTGTTCGATGTAAAATCGAACCGCCGGAAACGCACAAGATTGTGACGCGTGTCAAAGGATTCCATAAGGGGAAATCTTAAGCAGTTATTACTACGGTAAAAACAGGAGAACCCCACATGACGCCTCGATCTTCACCCGGAAAATGGGACTGCAGTCAAAAAACTCCACTGAATACGCCACCCATGCGTCATCATTATTGATGCACGGTACCACGTTCGAAATGTCTGATCAAGACGTGTTTTCTGGAAATCCACGGTGTAAATTCGTCATCAGTGACGTCATACAATGCAAGTACCAAAGAAAATTGCGGCCCTATAAAAAGGACAAGGACCCGAAGAAAAGAAAAATTTGGAGTCGAAGTAAATTACTCAACAAAAGAGACTTTGAGACTACAATTATCTCGACTGTAGCCTTGGGGGCTACTCCTATCGGGAGGGCTGACCACGCACCCAACAAAATTCAAAGGAATATTTGTGAAATAAATACAATATAAGTTTTCAAGCCTATGTTTCGATGAATACATCCGAATATAGCCTCAGGGGTTACTCCCATTAGGCACCTGACGAAGAAAAACAAATAAGTATCCTTGAATGATTACTCCTACCAAGAGCGTCTACAGAAACCAGAAAACTTCAGCTATTCCAACAGCCAAATAAGGCAGCTGACAAAAATCAATACAAAAACTCTCGGATCACACTCGACGCGATAAAACTCCGAATGTCATGTCCAAGACATGAAGGTAAGACTCCAGGATTTGTCCTGTGTGGCCTGGTAATCGCACAAGAATGCGCTTCACTAGTAAAATATCCGTATCAACGATACGATGAAAAATCCCGACGGACGTGTTGGGTACGTGATAAAATAGAACTGAAATTCAGTATTCGATAAGACCTCAACGACTCGAACTGAATTACGCCAGTTATAATTCCGAGTTTAGGCCTATGGACTTGAATTTGATGTAGGTCAATATTGTTTTTGCCTAGAAGCAATTAACTGATTCCTGATCCTTTGGAAGCATCAGGCTTGTTGTACCAAATCCCTATAAAAACTAAAAACAATAGAAACAATGCAAAGAAAGAAAAAAACTGAAAATACCTTTGAGACTCAACCAGAATCTACGGTTCAGGTAGAGTCTCAGGGGCTAGTGACATAGGTACGATTACTCGGGTGCTTATGATTTGCTATCCTGGCTGCATAAAGGCTCGCGGCCTATGAAGATTTAAGATGATGGCCCAAAGAAGCAACTAATAAAAGCCTTAGTTTTATTAGAAAAGGAAATATGAATCGATGTTGTGTTGGAGTAATCATCCATATGTAACCTATCCGTATACAGCTTTGAGACCTGGCCTATGATATATAGGACAGGAGAAGCCTATGAGGAGATACTGAAAAATCCCCAAGCGACCTGTAATAGTGTTGCTCATCAAGTAATCGGGCGACTTCGACTACCTTGTTTGTCTGATATCCGATAAAATCCCCAGCGTTCTCTTTCCGCAAAACCCTAAGTCCATCACCATGGGCATTGCCGAGGTTACCCCTCGTCACCGAGGCTTCGCCCGACGACGCCCTTCGGCGGTGGCGAGGGGAGGGGGATTGGTGGGGAGAGGCGGCGGTGGCGCGAGGTTAGGGTTCGCCTGTGTCTGCTCGCGGGAGCAGACCCGAGCTGTGTTTCTAGGGATGTTGAGACACATGACTTGCATTTTGACCTAAGTTTGATTATTTTTAACATAAACTCTTAATGTCACTTTTTAACTAAAGATTTACATTATCTATTTGCAACCACAAAATTAGGGTCATGATCATACTTCTTTTGTTAAATTATATAGTACGCTAAGTAAGGTACAATACCCGACTTAGGCAGCCTTGGAGGTGTGGCGGACCATGACCTCTCGCCGGCGGGAGGTTTTTCGTTCTTCTTTTAGACTGTTTTAGTGTATTCTTGGGGATGTTGAGGCGATGTCTATGTCCTGAATTCAGAATAAGGTCCTCCCCGCTCGATTATCGCTCCGGTGATGCATCTAGCGCCGATGGAGGACGTGTGGAGTTGTTTGTCCCATGGATCTTCTGGGATTCGGTCTGTTTTCGTGTTCGGTGGTTTGTTTTTAGGTCAGTCTCTGTCGATCTACGGTTGTCATCATTAACGATGGTTGCTTCTCTGGTGCGTTGGTCCTTTGTGGCCTTAGCACGATGACTTTCCGTATGTCTACTACAACAAGCTTTGTCCGAATCGAGCTTATTAGGAAGGAGGGGAATGAGGTCGCCTCCCTCAATCGGCTTCAACCCCTGATCATGGTGAGGAGGAGGAGCATCACCACCAGCCGCCAGAGGCAACTCGAGTGCCTCAACAGCTCTCTCCCGCACGGCATGACGCCAGACCCCAGAACAGGAGACCTAACCCTACTTCTACCACTAGATCTACTGTACAGGGCCCCCTGGCCGCTTCTCCCCAACCCACTCACGACGGCGGCGACGTTGGAGGAGGAGGAGAGAGGAGCCGGACAGTGGTAGCACTGGAGCCTCTCAAGTGGACGAGAGGGTTCGGGAGAGCGGGTTGGCGAACCGTTTCTTTATCATGAGACCAGCATAGCGAAGACCATCTTCACTATTAACTTATTTAAGCTCCATATATTATCTTCTCCTAGCTAGAGAGCATTGAGGATTGAATCAAAACCCGTATAGAAATGATGACTCACACTTTGACCTGAGCCATATATTTGACCGAACATAGAAAAAAAGCGCTGAATCATATGAACGAAAGTCAACGAGAGAATTCACCATAACTTCCAAGTGTGACCAGAGAAGAGACAAATGTTGGCGACAATTCGTCACCCGATTGGGTGATTTCCGTACGTAGGAGGAGGTCGACACGTACGACTTGCAGTTTTAGTACTAGTATGACTCGTTGATCGGTACTCCCAAGACAGTGACACTTGGATAGTGCGAGCCATGTACTATTCTGCTCGTTGTGAACTGGAAGAGTTCAATGGCCTTGACGAAAGCACTACTTTTATAGCGGAAGACATTTCCGTCCGTGTGGAGCCGGGAACAGGAACATGGTGTCCGTACTGTGACGCGCCGCTGAGGCGGTGATGTGCTCAGGCTCATCGATCCTGTTGTGCTAATTAAGAACGAGCTAGTCTAATCTAATGCGTAGGAATCACACGACGATGCTTCTATTCCGGCTAACGTAGATGTTACATTCACGGTAACTTGGCAGGTACGTACTCCGGTTAGTGCAGGAAGATTTATATGATTGCGTCCTCTTGTACCGTACCCCTTCTGGATGGTCCAGGTTTGGTTACCTAGCTTGTCTCACCTGCTTCGATCACATACTCCGTACTAGTATTATCTTCTGGGGAACAAACGAAGCCGATCGAAGATTCCATTTTCACTTCCAAATTAAAGGTGTTCTGTACGCACGTGGCACGGTTTGCTTCTCTGATTAGTATACCTGGCAAGTACAACCAACACGTGCTCGATGGGTGAACAATCACCAAAGGATAACCACGAGTGATTAAGCTGGATCCGCCCTCGCTTTTAGATAGGAGTACGTCAAAGCGAGCACGCGCGTTGACAGACAGCAGATGCCATGCACCTTCACACTGACGACAAGAGAGATGAACCCTAGAGGAAACGGTGCCTCACGGTATGGGAGACACGACGGATCGGTGACGTAAGAAAAGGGGATTCACCGTAGAAATTGACGGCAGGAAGATCGTGCCTCGCCCCACTTTTTTCACGCTAAGATCCCACGGCACCGCTTTCTGCATCATCATCTGATAATAGGGCGGCGCTCCGCTGCTGCCGCTGATGATAAATCAAATCAAATCAAATGGGATCATGGAAACCGGACACCGGTTCACACGCATTTTGTTTAGAGGGGAGTCACTGCCTCGCCGGGTCACCGATGCCAACTTGCCACTTGCGAATTGCAGGTCGGGAGCTGTAGCTTTCGGCGAAGAAGAATATACTCTACTTGAAGGATTTTATTAGGTTCTTCAAGTAAACGGCAGACCAGATGCTTAGTAGTTTATACAAGTACACCATTATCGATTGGTCATGGTCGATCGGGATGAAAGATCTCTGTTTTCCCTCCAGAAAAAGAGATCTGAGTGTGACGGATGAGATATCGGTATCCACCGGAAACCTTGGAAGACTAAAGATTTGCAGGTGAGCAGAGTTTGGCGTCAAACTGGGCATGCAACCGCAGTAGCATGTCATTCGTTAATTCAGCGCACTTCACGCCTTGTTCGGTTCGGCTCGGCCCAACCCACGGGGCCTTTTCGGCCTGGGAATGTGCGAGGCGGAGAGCTGTTTTTAATTGGCAGTCCAATTTGCATTAAATAGTAAATCCCCATCCTTCTCTCCCAAAATAAGTAACTTAAGTTTGTCTAGATTCGTATATACGTATATATTAAAATGTGTCTAGATACATCCGAATCTAGATAAATCCACGTCACTTATTTTGGGACGGAGGGAGTACTTATATTCAGCCTTTTGCACAGATTTTGTCCGACTAAGTTTATCGCAGGCTAGAGAAATTTTTAATTCAATCATAAGAGTGGAACAATTAATGAATTGGTGACGTCCGGACATCATAATGAATTAATTCGAGTTGTAGATCGTGATCTTTCGCGTCCTCGACCACGTCAGGGTGGATGTCGTCGCCCGCAAGAACGATGGTGAATGGATGCTAATCGATCTCACATCAAGTTGTGTCTCTACTCCATGATCATTCCCAGATTCGCACCATGGTCTGTTCCCCAACCGCGCGCGACATCTAGGCCACCATCGAGAATGTCTTCTATAGCAACACGCTGACGCGCTATCAACCTCACCGACGATCTGATGAGCCCGTCGCTTCCTTCTGTGCTCATATCAAGTCCATCAATGACAATCTTCGTGACATTGGCCACGCTGGCCCTCCTTTTGGAGCTTGTTTGTGTTCTCCATGCATGCACAAGATGATGTAGGGGTTCCACGTATGAAAACAATAAAATTTTACCCTACGCCCCTAAACTCCTGATGCTGCCAGGACCTATCTATTAGTAATACAGTAACGGGAGGGCTTTTCGCGAACTTCCCCTTGAAGACCGAAAAGCGTTGTCAACGCTCAGGAGAGCGTGGTTGATGTAGACGAGGTGAAGCCGACCTCAAGGTCGTGATGAAGTCCTCGCGCTCCCTTGGCTCCAACGACTTGAGTGTCTCAAGTGCGACACCTCGCGGGGAGTTACACACGTCCGGTGCCTAACGATGACTCTCGCTTCCCAATCCAGCAGCAGTCGCGGAAGTAGAGCTCCTGGATCTGAATCCCGCAGCGCGACGGCGCTCCACGGTGAAGATGTCTCTCATTTGCGCAGTCCGAACTTGGGACCACGGTCAAGAGAGAGAGAGAGAGAGAGAGAGAGACACAGAGAGAGAGAGAATATCAATTAGAGGTTCTCCCAAAAGTGA
Source organism: Avena eriantha (assembly GCA_910589775.1). NCBI lineage: Eukaryota > Viridiplantae > Streptophyta > Magnoliopsida > Poales > Poaceae > Avena > Avena eriantha. The sequence goes on along the minus strand of OU342746.1, from coordinate 265,643,192 downwards.
AAAGACCTTTATTGATTATTGTGTGTATTTATCTGGCCAAATACCCCACTAAATATAGGGGGAGGGGAGGTACTACCTCCCTCAAAGTCCCGGGGTGGAACTAAAGGAGAGGAGGGAAGGCGCAGCCGTCGGACGGCCCTAGTGGGCCCCACGTGGGGGGCTAGGCCCAGCCGGTGTAACATCTCAAAACATTAATCCAAGGTTATTAAGATCCAAATCATCAAAATTAGGGTTAACAAAAACTTTTCCAATTAAAATTATTAAAGCATTCATATGTGTGTGCATTTAAAATAGGAGTTGATTTGAATTGCCTTGATTAAGTGATCCATTGCTTGTAAAATGATTCTTAGGTAAAATAAACATCATCTAGATCATTCCCAAAGAAAAACAAATCAAAATGAATAAAAGAAAGAAATGGTCATTTGGGCCATTTTAATCAACATGCCTACTTTGGCTATTCCTAAGACTCAATTCTTAACAGAGACAAATGTGGATCTTTGCACCCCTTTCTAGTACATGTAATGATGTACCAAGGCCCACTTTGTGATCTGCCAAAAACTTTCAAACACTAATTTTAAATGACATTTGAAAATTGAATGCAGTTCATATGGAAAGATCACACTTATTAAAAAACCACTCAAATGAGCTCCACTTTCAAAACCCAAGCAACCATAGAGGCTTAAGCATGTGTATAGCAAACCCACCAAAATTCATTCAAAAATTTCAAACTTGAGTTCATGCGGCCATTGTGTCGAACACCTGGCAGGCATGAATCACACTCTAATCCTAGCTCATTGTTTCTATAGGGTTTTGCCACCCATTTGACCTCAATTTACTCCCTCTATCCCTTCTAGCTCTAACCAAAGCCTAATCACCCCACCCCTTTGTCCCTAGCAGCAGTACCACGCCACCCCGAGGACATGCTCGCCAGCCAACCTTGCCAACGCAGCAGCAGACCGCCAACCCCTCTCTGTCGCTCCAGGGAGCATGGTGTGACCTCACCGCCGCCCACGGTCCATCCCACGCTCACTGCCAGCCCCTGGACCACCGAGGAACCGCCGCGCACTAAGCCTATGCGCGCAGCCAGAGCACGCTAGAGCGCCAACGCCGCCAGCACACCACAGATCGCGCCTCGACCGCAGACCGCGCGCGCCGCTCCGCCTCGACCCCAGCAACCTGCCAGACATGGCCGTGCACCGCTGTGCGACCCACAGTCGTCGTGCGCCGCGTCGAGCACCGCCTCTGTCTCCCAGAGCACAGGACGCTCCCGACCAAACGCCACCGCCCCTAGCCACGCATTTAAGCTGTAGAGCGCCGCCAGGAGGCAGGCCACCGTCCCCTACCTCAATCCAAGCCGCTAGCACGCTATGTAGCCCTCGCCGGAGTCGCCCGCCCATATCATCGGTCGCCTCGTCGAGCTATAAATAGAGGCCACCCCAGCACAAACCACTCACACCATTCCACTCCCCTCTCCTCACTGGTCCTTCCCCACCTCTTGCCGGAACCACTCGAGCCTTGGTTCACCGGAATTTCACTGGAGGAGCCTGCTGCAGAGGAGGAGAAGGCGTTGTCGATTTCGTCCACCCTAGGAGCTGCCGCGACCACCCCTGAGTCCGCCGTCGATAGCACGTTCGATCGCCCCCATCGCCGCAGTAGTTAGAGCCCTGGTATGCCCCCTGAGCACCCCCACCGAGCCGCTAGGGTTAGACCTCGCCGGCGACCTGTCCGTCGTCGACGACGAGCCCTAGCCGTAGAACCTAGTTCTAATCTAACGGCCCACATCGCCCCGTACCGCTTTGCGTGTAAAGAGCCGCTGACCGGTGGACCCCCCTGTCAGCTGTTCTCTGTGCCGCGGAACGCCACTGGGCCGGCCCGTTTACTTTCCCGCGCGACCAATTTAATTCAAACTTAGATTTTTCTATTTAGTTTAAACCTAGTTCTGTCCCTTAGTTTAAAAATCCATTCAGAGAGATTTACAAATCCAGATGGAGTGATTCCAATTGTGTTAGAAAGCTACTGAAAAGATCTATCCAAGCCCGTTAGATTTAATTCATTTAGAATTAGAGATCTCTCCTAGCAAAAATAACAAGACAAAAGCTTTTGCACATTCAAACATTTTTATAAAATCAACCATGATAGCTTTTGAGTTGATTACAACTCTCAAAAATCACATTTAACCATACCTATCTGAATATGTAATAATATTAAGGTTTACATGCAGTGACTTTGGACTAGTACCAAAATAATGCTATATAGGCATTTCTAGTCACTTTAAATCATTAAATAATAAACTTAAACCTAAGTAAATATGATCCAACCCTTAAATCACATTCCCATGCATTGGAATATGTATTAATAACATGTGTAGACATGATCCCATATTTTAAGTGGTGAATATTAAACCTTAGTTAATTTTTTTAATGAGTAGAAATTACTTTTCTTAAATAAAAAGAATATAGCTAGTTAATAAAACTTGTGATCCTTGTGATGATAATAGATCATAAAATATGTGCCTTAGAGTGCTAATTAGACTAGTAAGTATTGTTTGGTGATTGTGTACTCCGTATGTATTTATAGACGATAGTACCGACCAAGCTTTCGAGGAGGAGGAGTTCTATCAAGAGGAGGAAGAAAACTTCAACCACTACACTGCACAAGGCAAGCCATCATTAACAATGCAAGCTAACACTTGCAAGTATAATGCTTAACAAGCTAGGATTAACCTAGATGAGTTGAGCAAAGATGCTTTAGGCATGCTTTGGTTATACCACTTTGACTATTATTTACCCCAAGTATTATTTTCAAGCTTTACTTCCTTTACTTTACCCAAAGTCCCTTACTTGTTTTGAAGGTAGCATAAAGAGTATAAAACTTGACCTATATAGATAACTTTAGATGTCATTCTATGGCATGAGATTGATCCCATCTCTCCACCTTAGTGAACACTCTTAACTTAGTAGTTTAGAATAGATAAAAACTTGAGTCACTCTAGATGGGAATACTTGGTAAAAATGAATTATGAAAACCTTGGAATGATGAGTCATTCTATTGAGATGTTTTGACATGTGTTGAGAAACACAAATGGTTTATGATGGTGAAAATGTTGAGGCATGAGCCTTAACCCTTTTACAAAACTGATGATTGGATTTGGATGCGATACCATTCCAAATTTACCGTACAACGACAATACCTGAATTGGGTAAGGCTTAGCCGGAAGTTTATATGCATTAGTATTAGTTCCCTCGCGGGAGAGGTTTGAGCCGAGGCTACCTCTCAATGTTGTCCACCTATGCAGTGCCCAAGATGACAGATGGTCATGGTTGGGAGGCCATGCTCATAGGAGAGGTGCTTAAACTAGGGTGTGTAAAGGAAAGGTTATGTTTGATTATCTCATACTAAGTATGATGATTCAGGGTTATCCCTAACAGATGTATCGAATCTTGTGGTGAAAGTGTACCACCTCTGCAGAGTGTCAAATGATGCGCTCGACTTTCAACGTAGAGCTCGTTGGGAACCCCAAGAGGAAGGTACGATGAGCACATCAGTAAGTTTTGCCTCAGTTATGAAACCAAGGTTTAATCAAACCAGTAGGAGCAAGGAAATACCCCAAAGGTGTTACTAGCTGAGCTTTGGCAGGGCCCACTACCGGTGCTAGTAGCAACGTGGAGACCTGCACAACACAACTACAGAACTTTGTCCCCAACTTGCGATGAGGTTGTCAATCTCACCGTGTTTTGTGGAAAACAAAGGATTAAACGTATCGAATGGAAAGAAGTAAAGGTTTGCAGAAAGTAAACACAAAGCAGAAACAGTTTATAGATTGTATGTAAAAAGAAAGGACCGGGATCCATAGTTCACTAGAGGTGGCTCTCCTTAGATAGATAACAAGCTGGGTGAACAAATTACAGCGGGGCAACTGACAAACACCGAGAAAGCAATACATGCATATAATAATCATCTTGACTCCTCTGAGACTTGATTGGGCATTACAACATAATACATAGACTGCCATCCAACTGCATCTATGACTAATAATCCACCTTCAGGTTATCATCCGAACCCCCTCCAGTATTAAGTTGCAAGCAACAGATTATTGCTTTACGAACTGCGTGTAAACTAAACAATACGATTGTTCTGTGAACAAAGGATTTTTGTTTTCTCCCTAGTAGCAACAACACATCTAGTACCTTAGAGATTTCTGTCACTTCCCCAGATTACTAGAGGCATGAACCCACTATCAAGCATAAATACTAACTCTTGGAGTTGCTAGCATCTACTTGGCCAAGATAGCTACTAACAATGGAAAGCATGCATGATCTCAAATAACAAAGACATGAATAATCAAACTGAAATAGCATCTCAATATCCATCAGATCCCCACAAACACAACATGTATGAATTACAAATAGATGATCTTGATCATGAACGGAGCTCACAAGATCTAAACATGAAAGCACAAAGGAGGAGAAACCAGCCATCTAGCTACTACATGGATCCGTAGTCCAAGGATGAACTACTCACGCATCACACCGGAGGCTTGCATGGTGATGAAGAAAGCCTCCAGGGTGAATTCCCCTCTCTGGCAGGGTGCCGGGAAGAGCTTCAGATCCCTTCTGATCTAGGGATGGAGATGACGGCGGCTACAGACTCTTTCGTGCATTTTTGATCAGGTACCTAGGGTTTTCGTCCCGAGGGCAATATATAGTCGGAAGGGGAGGCCGAGGGGGTGCCGGGAGCGGCCACACCACCCCCTGGCGCGGGCCAGGCTTGGCCGCGTGGCCAGGTGGTGTGGTGGCTCCTTGGCCCTTCTCCGTCTCGTATTCTAGCACTTGATCACTTCCGGAAAAATAGGCACTTTGGCTTTTGTCCCGTCCAATTCCGAGAATATTCATTTTCTGACTTTCCTGGAACCAAAAACAGCAGAAAACAGGCAGCTAGCACTGTGACTCTTGTTAATAGGTTAGTCCAAGAAAGCATATGAAAAGTACTCCAAAGTTGGAACAAAACACAAGAAAGTGGATAAAACCAAGCATGGAACATCAAAAATTATAGATACATTTGCAATGTATCAACATCCCCAAGCTTAACTCCTGCTCGTCCTCGAGTAGGTAAGTGATAAAAAGAAAGAATAATTTTTGAAGTGACATGCACCATCAAAGACTTGATCAAAGTATTTGCAAAACATTCAAAGCTGGGATCATAGTCCTTCAATCATAACATGAAAGACAAAGTTCTAGCAATAAGCAAAGAAACTATGATGCAACATAAAAAGGCACAAACAAAAGATTCATGAATAACAATGCTTTGCAAGATGTTTGTTTGTTTCACATAAAGAAAACATAGCATAATAGTATTCAGCTTGTCCCTCAATAGAGTAGCAAATATAAATGCATAGGACACCTTCAAAGTTCATAAGAGTGACTAGATACAATAGTTTAAAACAAGTAATAACAAGTTATGCATCAATCAACTAGTCTTGGGACAATGCACATAGAACTAAGAATGGCCACTATGCTCTCAAAGTAGGTGCATAAAGATAGAAGGTGGAGACTCAATATAATGGTGAAAGAAAAGCCTTTTGTAAAAGGAAGTAGGGATTCAAGTCTCATAAAGAGCTTCCAAGAATTATGGTACTTGTAGTTTTCAGCTCTCATTGCCCCTATCATAAGCATCTTGAAGTGATTAAGGTTAAAGTGAACAAACTATGGTGTACATGCTTGACGAAGTATAAGTCAGAAATCTCATGTCCCTTGTATACGAGGGCCGCTCCTCATGCTACTCAAGTTTAGTCACCGGTAAGTTCTTGTCATCGTAAGTACATGTGTATCATAGAGAACCGCCAATGGGGTACCCCTTGCCCGATGATACGGAAGAATCCCCATATCAAAATGACAAGGCAAGCAGACAACGAGCATCTCATCATTCTTCTTATTTACCATGGGAATATGGTGTTTTTTTCTTTCTTTCCTCTTTTCATAGTATCTTTTTTTCTCTTTTTTTCTCAATATAGGACTCTTTTTTTATAAGAAGAATGCTTCATAAACAACTCATTATGGTTACGTTGCAGGTTTCCACCATGTCAGCATGGATTAGACCAGCGGCCCAGGCGTTTCTCTAACACATATACATAACTCCATGGACTTACAAGCTCCCCTTTCATTTCACACCGACGACATCCATATACAAAAGAGCATGATATCAACTAGGTACAAGTACCAAGTGCAATGTTGAAAGCGTTCCCCATGAAAGCATGGTTCTGCTAATTCCCGACAAATAACTGCAAGCATATACAACATAGAAGATACAATGGTTCAAGTTTATTAAGGGCAAGTAAATTAAAGTGTGCCATCAAGTTCGTGAGAGCTTTAATCACTAGTTTTCTCATAACAAGTGGAAGGTAAACAAAAGCATGAATATATTTGGAATAGCATAAGCTAGTAGGTAGGTATGGTGGACTCTTTGGAATAACTTGGTTTAGGGAGTTGGATGCATGAGTGGAACTCATACTTTGTTGTGGAGGCTAGCAAAAGACTAGGAGCGACAAACTAAGAGAGCAATAATGGCCATAATCATGTAGAGCGACAAAACATCATTGATCAAAGCATAAAGTGATACTACAAGTTGAAAACTAAAGGATCATAAAGGTTATGGTGACTTTGGATAGTCATAACATGGTGTGAGCATGCGCCAAGTCAACCCAAATAAAGCATCAAAGGAGAATACCACTATACTATGCTTTAATATGCTAAAACAACGCATGATTCATCCAAGGCACATTAAGCAATATCAATTGTTTATAACAAGTCATGCTACAACAAAGAATACTAAGCATAAAGCTAAAACAATACCAAACATGGCATGACAAAGCATAGGCCACAGTCAAAAACGAGCTCTTTTTACCACATAAGTATGAACTTTCCTACTCTTTTCCTAACCAAACCAAACTATTTGCAAACCAAATGTATGAAAGAGGGGGTCCAACCAATTTATTCAGAAAACTAAGCAAACCAAGCAAACTAAAACCAAAACAAAAACGAAAAAGAAGACGCTCCAAGAAAAAAAAACACAATTGTGCATGAAACAATAAAAATGAAGCGTTTGGAAGAAACCTGGGATTTTTATTGATGAAGAAGGGGATGCCTTGGGCATCCCCAAGCTTTGACGCTTGTACTTCTTGGATATTTCTTGGGGTGACACGCGTGGCATCCCCAAGCTTGAGCTTTAGTCCATCCTTCATCTCATTACTCATTCCTTCCATACACCTGAAATTTTTCCTTCATACAAAACTTCACACAATCTCATTAGCAACATTAGTGCACTTAAGATAAATAAGACTCAAGGTTCAGTTCTAACACCAAATAAACTTCTATTAGAACACTAGATAATGTAGCACTTCCCACAAAAATCTCAATTCCCTAAAAGAACTCAAGAAGGAACTAACAAGAAGCAAATGCAGAAAATGTCAGAAATATGTCAAAACAGACCAGCAGGTAAAGACAAATTTTTTCGAAGACCTGCTGTTGCTAAAATCAAAAAGTGTTGAACTAACGAAAGTTAGATAACTACCTGGGGCAGAAGCACAAAAAATTACACCTCAATCTGACATACAGAGCTCTCTCACGAATGTTTACGGTGAAGCACACAAATCTGTTTCGGGACAGCAACTTTTCCAATCATTACTTCACTCTCATTAGAGGTTACTCTTGGCACAAAAAGCAAATAAAAAGGATAAGGAGAGGTTATTACAGAGGTAATAACTTCCAAGCCTCATCTAAACTTTTGGGTTATTTCCCAATAAGTACTTTTCTTTAACGCCTTTAAGTTAGGCATAAGAAGCAAAAAAAGAATCAAGTGTTCTCAAATGAAGAAGCATTAAGACCAAATTTTGTTTTCATAGGAGAAGCAAAAGAAATCTTTTCTCTATTTTTAGGGAAGTGTTCTATACCTTTCTTGAGTGGGAGTTGATATTTAATGGTGCCTTCTTTCATATCAATGATGGCACCAACAGTTCTAAGAAAAGGTCTTCCCAAAGTAATAGGACAAGAAGCATTTTATTCAACATCCAAATAAATAGAAATCAACAGGGACATAGGAATCGTTAACCATAATAAGAACATCATTAAGACTCCCCATGAGTTTCTTTTTAGCATTAGCATCAAGTGGGACATTCAAATAACAATCTTCAAGAGGAGGCAAATCAAGCATATCATAAATCCTTCCAGGCATAATAGAAACACTACTATCAAGATCACACAAAGCTTTGAAATCAAAGTCATTCACTTTCATATTAATGATGGGTTTCCAACCATCTTCTTGCTTTATAGGAATAGAAGCTTTATGTTTCATCTTTTCTTCTTTAATCTTTATGAGAGCATCAGTAATGTGTTTTGTAAAAGCCATGTTCATAGCACTAGCATTAGGACTTTTAGCAAGCTTTTGTAGGAACTTAATAACTTCAGAGATATTGCAACCATCAAGATCAAAATCAACTTTATCATCTAAAGTAGTAGAACTATTACAAGCCTCAACACTAGTGGCGGTGATAGTAGAAACACTAATGTTTCTAGCAATTTCGTATTCTCTTTCCCACTTAGCATGTAATTCAGCTAATAGTCTAACATTTTCATCAATTCTTACTTGTATAGCATTAGTAGCTGCAAAGGGATTCTCATTAGTTTCAGGTTTAGCAGCCATTTTATTCAAAGTAGATTGAGCTTCAGCCAAAGATGCTATATTTATTTCAGCATTAGAGAGTTTTTCCTCAATAGTTTTATTGAAAGCAGTTTGTTTACTAATAAAATCTTTAAGCATAACTTCAAGTTCGGAGGGAGCACTCTTATTATTGTTGTAAGAATTTCCATAAGCATTACCATTGTTGGGAGGATATGGCTTATAATTGTTGTTACCAAAAAATTTCCTATAAGCATTGTTGCCAAAGTTGTTATTTCCTATGAAGTTCACATCAACTTGCTCTTCTTGAGCAACCAAAGAGGCTAAAGGAACATTATTTGGATCAATATGGGCTTTCCCATTAACAAGCATAGACATAATAATATCAATCTTATCACTCAAGGAGGAGGTTTCCTCAACAGAATTTACCTTCTTACCTTGTGGAGCTCTCTCAGTATGCCATTCAGAATAATTAACCATTATATTGTCCAAAAGTTTTGTTGCAGCACCCAAAGTGATGGTCATAAAGGTACCTCCAGCAGCTGAATCCAATAGGTTCCTTGAAGAATAGTTCAATCCTGCATAAAAAGTTTGGATGATCATCCAAGCAGTCAGTCCATGAGTGGGACAATTCTTTACCAAAGATTTCATTCTTTCCCAAGCTTGAGCAACATGCTCATTATCAAGTTGTTTAAACTTCATTATTTCACTTCTCATGGATATAATCTTAGCAGGAGGATAGTATTTTCCAATAAAAGCATCTTTGCACTTAGTCCAAGAATCAATACTATTCCTAGTTAAGGAATTCAACCATTCTTTAGCTTTTCCTCTCAAAGAGAAAGGAAACAATTTCAGCTTAATAATATCACCATCTATATCCCTATGCTTTTGCATCTCACAAAGTTCAACAAAGTTATTTAGATGGGAAGCAACATCTTCATTACCAATACCAGAAAATTGCTCTCTCATAACAAGATTGAGTAAAGCAGGTTTTATCTCAAAGAAAGTATTTTCAGCCACAGGTGGAGCAATAGGTGTGCTCATAAAATCATTGTTGTTGGTGCTAGTGAAGTCACACAACTTAGTGTTTTCAAGAGGAGTCATTTTTTTGGGTTTTCAAATAAGAAAGCAAATAAGTAAAACTAATTTTTTTGTGTTTTTGAAGAACAAAACAAGCAAACAAAGCAAAAAAGAAAACTAAGCAAAACAAAAACAACAAAGTAGAGAGATTGGTTATGAGGGACTCCCCTTGTGAAGATGTCCTTGACTCCCCGACAACGGTGCCAGAAAAGATCTTGATGCGCTTGAATTTCAACGTAGAGCTCGTTGGGAACCCCAAGACAAAGGTATGATGAGCACAGTAGTAAGTTTTCCCTCAGTTATGAAACCAAGGTTTAATCGAACCAGTAGGAGCAAGGAAACACCCCAAAGGTGTTACTAGCTGAGCTTTGGCAGGGCGCACTACCGGTGCTAGTAGCAACGTGGAGACCTGCACAACACAACCACAGAACTTTGTCCCCAACTTGCGATGAGGTTGTCAATCTCACAGTGTTTTGCAGAAAACAAAGGATTAAACGTATCGAATAGAAAGAAGTAAAGGTTTGCAGAAAGTAAACACAAAGCAGAAACAATTTATAGATTGTATGTAAAGATAAAGGACCGGGATCCATAGTTCACTAGAGGTGGCTCTCCTTAGATAGATAACATGCTGGGTGAACAAATTACAGCGGGGCAACTGACAAACACCGAGAAAGCAATACATGCATATACTAATCATCTTGACTCCTCTGAGACTTGATTGGGCATTACAACATAATACATAGACCGCCATCCAACTGCATCTATGACTAATAATCCACCTTCAGGTTATCATCCGAACCCCCTCCAGTATTAAGTTGCAAGCAACAAACTATTGCTTTACGAACTGTGTGTAAAGTAAACAATACGATTGTTCTATGAATAAAGGATTATTGTTTTCTCCCTAGTAGCAACAACACATCTAGTACCTTAGAGATTTCTGTCACTTCCCCAGATTACGAGAGGCATGAACCCACTATCGAGCATAAATACTAACTCTTGGAGTTGCTAGCATCTACTTGGCCAAGATAGCTACTAACAACGGAAAGCATGCAAGATCTCAAATAACAAAGACATGATAGAATCAATAATCAATCTGAAATAGCATCTCAATATCCATCAGATCCTCGCAAACACAACATGTATGAATTACAAATAGATGATCTTGATCATGAACGGAGCTCACAAGATCTAAACATGAAAACACAAAGGAGGAGAAACCAGCCATCTAGCTACTACATGGATCCGTAGTCCAAGGATGAACTACTCACGCATCACACCGGAGGCTTGCATGGTGATGAAGAAAGCCTCCAGGGTGAATTCCCCTCTCCGGCAGGGTGCCAGGAAGAGCTTCAGATCCCTCCTGATCTAGGGATGGAGATGACGGCGCTACAGACTCTTTCGTGGATTTTTGATCGGGTACCTAGGGTTTTCGTCCCGAGGGCAATATATAGTCGGAAGGGGAGGCCAAGGGGGTGCCGGGAGCGGCCACACCACCCCCTGGCCGTGCGGCCAGGTGGTGTGGTGGCTCCCTGGCCCTTCTCCGTCTCGAATTCTGGCACTTGATCACTTCCAGAAAAATAGGCACTTTGGATTTTGTCCCGTCCAATTCCGAGAATATTCATTTTCTGACTTTCCTGGTGTAAGGTTACGGGTAGGCTACACTAGCGTAAAATCAAAATTTTCTACCACGTCAACCAGGAATACTATTGTCATAGATCACGGGATTACCGCTAGACGCGCAGGTGCGGAACTCGATGAAGCACGTTGCGGCAGTGTAGATGTTCTACGTCTCCTCCTCGTCCTCGTCCCACGAGCAGATCCTCTTTGCGAGGCTCGTCCAAGTGCTACAGATGCAGCACCTCCGAGGTATCCACACGTCCGGAGTGGAAGCCGTCACACGCCAGACTGCTAGGTCTGCACGTGCAACACAGGCGGAAGAGGAGTGGCGGCTGGGTGGAATGCTCTCTCCTTTTCAGCTCGCCTCACTCCCTCTTATATAGGCATCCCTGGTGGGCTTCTACATTAGCAGCCCATTAGCAGCCTAAGCCTGGTCTAATTTGGATCCAATCCTCATTAGGCTTCCAGCCCCTAAAGTGTGTGACCCTATAGGTTCATACACGTATAGACATGACGCGAGTACACTTACTCCGTCAATAGTTGGTAGCGGCCTCTAGCAAGACGTGCCAACTCCTAAACGCATATAAAGATCATTCGGACGAACCATCACAAGGTTGAGTACATGTCTTTCCCTTTGCCTCACGATATTTGGTCTAGCTCTAAGCTGACCTCTCTTTCTCGATACTGTGATTCTGAATCCCTTTACTAGGTTAACTCTTAACCATATATAGCACGGCCATGCATTTCTGGATCCGATCACTCGAGGGGCCCAGAGATATCTCTCTCAAGTAGAGAGGGGCAAATCCCATCTTGATTGACCGATGCCTTGCAGCATGTATCAGGACAAACCCGAAAGCTACCTTTATAACTACCCAGTTACGGAGTAGTGTTTGATAGCCCCAAAGTAGGTTGATCCACATCTCAAGTACATGCGACAATCTCAGGTCTAAGGACAAAACGTACACGATGTGTAGAGAGAGCTGCAAGTATTATTGCTAGTCTCATGTTGGGTCAGTCCAACCCCATGTTCATAACATGTGTCCACATCATTGGTTTGACATCTCTATGTCAATGACTTGCGAAACATAGTCATTAACCAATCGATGTGCTAGTCTAATATTCACGTGTGTCCTCGCATGAACTCCGACTAGGGACAATTATTAGATAACCATACAAGTAAAGAGTTTTACAAACAATTCACATAATTGCCAATCAATACAAGTTGCCTGGTATATGGATATTCAAGGAACATTATAATAACTCATGGATACACATGAAATACAATCATCTCTATGATTGCCTCTAGGGCATATTTACTTCACCTGGAACCAAAAACAGCAGAAAATAGGCAACTGGCACTGTGGCTCTTGTTAATAGGTTAGTCCAAGAAATCATATGAAAAGTACTCCAAAGTTGGAACAAAACACAAGAAAGTGGATAAAACCAAGCATGGAACATCAAAAATTATAGATACATTTGCAATGTATCATCAAACTATTCGAATAGCCGCGTCCGCGGTTATGGACAGTTGGAATGGCCATACTATTTCGTTGTCAGATGTTTTCAAAATAACTTATGAAAGGAATGATGAATCTTGACTTGACCACAACAGGGTTATGTTTATGACACTAGCTTCCCAACTTAAGTGATTCTAGAACTTTATTTTATCTTTCTTTGCTTCTGAACTCAGCTTAGGTTTCATACTTAACCTTATAGTTAAACTTGGAGTTAGCACTTTACTTTAGAACTATACTACTTGTTAGTGGTAGTTTGCGAGTACTTAAAGAGTACTCATGGCTTTTGTCCCTGGCTATTCTCATGGCCAGACTATGAAGGAGACTACTAAGATGATGGCCAGCAGGACGGCTATGATAACTAGGACTATCTGCCTTCGTCAGCATTGCCTGTGCCCCTAAAGAAGGACCCCACTGCTACGCTTATCTTTTATTCCGCTACCTGTTGTATTAAGACTGGATCATGAGATCCTTATTTGTGTAAGACCTTATGTATGGTTTGTAATGGATGATGTACTGTGATATCCAATCTGTTATGTCTCGCAAAAATGGTAATCCTGGGATTGCGATGGATGATATAACAGGCATCTGGGATTAAAAATCCGGGTGTTGACAGCCGGCCACCCCCTTGTCCCTTCTCCCTCTCTCCTTTCCCTAATGGGCCCTCTCCCCTTCGAGAAATGGCCCATTAAGCCTTTTGACCTTTTAAATTGATTTTCTCTTGATTAAATAATTATGAATAAATGAATAAATCATTATTTAACATTCATTCATATATTATTCAACCTCTATGGTTATGGAACACTTCCACCTCCACTCCGGTTTTCTCTCTATAATTCTTCAGTGATTCTACCGATCCTATAAACACTCTCTAAGCATCATCAAGCCCTTAAGCGTGATACCCCATGGTTCAGGAACACTCCAGACATGGTCGGGACACTGCCGCACCACTGATCGACAGAGGGACCTGGATGGCCATGTGACCCCTGTGTGTTCCACGAAGATCTTTCGTCGTTTGAACCGGGACAGTCATGTCTTATTCCCTTTGTCTCTCGATACTTGCATTGCCCGAGATCTGATCAATGACATCATCATGTCATGTTCAATCTCGTTACCGAACAATGCTATTTGAGTCGTTCTGACAAGTGATATCCCTGTGATCAAATCACACGCTGTGCAGGTATTGGATATAACTTCTCCGAGTGGACCCTTGAGTATCTTCCCGTCACATGGACGGACAAATCCCGCTCTTGACATATATTGCCTCTACGGTTTCCTCCGAGTACCTGAACACACCTTTATAACCACTATATTACCAAGTGGCGCTTGATGCTATTTAAGCACTCTCGGGAGACAGTGATTGATATAGCCTCACGGGCTAAGGAATAGTCTACGAGGATCCATTTCTAATCATCGTAACTTGAACTTCGTGACATGATCGGGTCAGGATGTTTAGGTTGGGTATTGGTTCATCATCTCATTCTCAGAATGAGTTGACTCCATTTCCAACTGGCATAAATGCCATATGATCAGGAAACATGATCATCTGTTGACCAATGAACCAGTGACTAGAGTTTCACTGGGAACCCCTAGTTATTTGTATATCACACGTGTATTGATGTTTCCACTCAACACAGTTATAGCATGATATAAAACTTAATCATAAACTATATGGAATATGATAATAGTCCTTATAACTATTTGTCTCTAGGGCATATTTCCAACAGATGACGACCAAGCTCGTCCAGAAGGACGCCACCACACTCGACTTCCCTGCCTCCCAGAACATGCCCGTGTTGGATGAGCAGTAGAAGGACTCATCTCCAACATGGCACTCATCTCCACCCAGGCTCCCACGCCCACAGGCGGTTCGCTTGCACCACTCATCTCCTCCAACACATCGTCGGGCATAAACAACAAGGCTCCTACAGGGCCCATGGCTCTCCCTCTCTGAACCAGGGCAAGACAAAGCGCAAGCGCTTCAGCAACCAAAGTGGGTCTTCCTCGACTACACCACAGTGCATGCCTGCCCCATGTAGTTCTGCCACGCCTCGTCCTGGTGCAGCATCCTCGGTGCCCGGCCGCCAGCTGCACCTCTGGCGCACATCATCTTCATGCCGGTTCAAATGTACACCGTGCCCCCTTTTATCATGCAACAGGTGCAGTTGTCCCTTTTGTTGCCCAACTCTGGCTTGTTCTCCACACCACCAAAGCTACAACAACAGCCTGGCCAGTATGGCGATCTGTCGACATACTCCGACCAGTCGGCCTTAATCGACGCCCTGCATGACATGTCGCTCTACAAATACAACAACCACTGCTAGGTCACTGACTCCAGCACCTCTACACACATGACTGCTAACAAAGGTACCATTCTTCAACATAGACCCAACATTATTTATCCTAGATTAGTATTGTCAGTAGATCTTCTCATTCTATTACACATCTCGGAAATTCCCATCTCTCGGTCTTTCTTGCTCAATGACGTTCTTGTTACACCTAAATATTTTTAAAGCTCTCCTCTACGTTCGACGATTTACCAGTGACAATTCACCATCTATGGAATTTGATCCCTCTGGTGTTTTTGTGAAGGACCTACGCACCAAAGAAGTTCTTCTCCGATGTGATAGCACCGGCGACCTCTACCCGATCTTCACTCCGACAATGTCACATCAATGTCTTTCGGCTCTCTCCATCATCAAGGATCTCTGTCACATGCGTTTTGGCCACCCGGCGTTTCTTTTGCCTTTCATAAATCTTTTATATGTAATAAACTAGATGGTCTTCGTCAAGTATGCCAACTTAGCAAACGCTCGTTAGTCTTCCTTTTTCATGTTCCACTAGTTGACCTTCCGCTGCTTTTGAATTAATTCATTGTGATGTATGGATGTCATAGGTTTAGTCATTCAAACTAAAATACTATTTGATTATCATTGATGATTTCACTGATTTTATGTGGACTTTTCCTTTATAGCTAGTTGTAATGACTATAAATCGTGACGTCCATACACCACAATGAATTAATTTGAATACAGCGGAAGATCGACTGGAAGAAGAGGAAAAATAAAGTCTAACGTGTTTGCCAAGTTGGCATGCATGACAAAGATCATTTAGTTTATTACATGGAAAATAATTTTTAAAGGCGGAAGAAACGCCAGTGTGGCCAAATCATCGGTGTTAGAGATCCTTGGTGATGGAGAGCACCGAAGAGCTTGGTGTAACGTTGCCGGAGTGAAAATCGGGTAGAGGTGGCCGGTGCTATCAAATCGGAGAAGAACTTCCTTGGTGCGAAGGTCCTTCACGGAAACACCAAAGGGATTAAATTCCATAGATAATGAATTTTCAATGGTAAAACATTGAACAAAGAGGAGATCTTTGGCAATATTAGGTGTAACAGAGAACATCATTGAGTAAGAAAGACTGGGAGGCATAGAAAAGATGGGAATTGACGAGATGTGTAATAGATAGAGAAGAGCCATTGCTAACAGTAACCGAGGGTAAATAATGCACATGTCTAGGTTGAAGAAGGGTGACTTTGTTGTCGGTCATGTGCATAGAGGCCTACGAAATCGGCAACCCAATAGTGCACATTGTTGTTGTGGTGGAGCGACATGTCATGCGGGGCACCGATCAAGTTCGGCTAGTCGAAATATGTCATTGGAGCTAGGCCTCTCTAGTGGTCAAGTTGTTGCGGTTGCGTCTGCGGTACAGAGGATGAGGCAAAGTTAGGCAGTTGCACTTGTTGCACGATAGAAGGGGGCGAGGCATACATCTAACCAGCGCGGAGATGATGTGCGCTTGATGTGCAGCGCGTGGTTGGGCACCGAGGATGTCGGGTGCCACGCCTGGACAAGACAGGGCAGAAAACTATATGGCTAGGCCTACACCATGTCATCCATGCTGCAATCAAAGAAGAGCCACCATGTTTGCTGAAGCACTTGTGCCCTATCTTCCCCTGGTTTGGAGAGGAAGAGCCAGGGGCATATGTGAAATGGGATTGTACGGGCACCTAGAGGGGGATGAATAGGTGTTACTTCATATTTTAATTTTTTTCAATTTAGGCTTGAAATAAAGGTAAATTCTCTAGATATGCAACCAAGTTAAATTTTCCTATATGATAAACTAGCAACTAACACGCAACAGGAAACAAGTAAATGGTGGTTAAGGATAGAGGTAACATAGAGTGGAGCATGTGGAGACACATGATATGATTTCCCCAGTTCCTTCCTTTTGAGGGAAAGTGCGTCTACGCTAGAGGGGTGGGTGATATTAAGACCACCACGCCACAAAATGCCTCACCCTATTCTCCGGTGAATCTCGCCACGACTAGCATGATTCACTTTTATACTATACGGTACCCTTCGAGGCGGAAACCAGCGCTTTTACAAGAAGCTCAGAGCACGCAGCCAAAGCTGAATTGGAGGCTTCCGAGCATCACAACAAGTTGTCACAACAATAGACAAACTTAGCAAGGGTGAAATCAAGAACTAGGCTTTCCAAAGGATACACTAGAAGCAAATCCCTCAAGTGAATGAGGGGGGAATCAAATTGCTTTGGTGAGGATGTAGATCAAGGTCTCCTCCTTTGATTTCCCAAAGATCATTGGCTTCGAGTGGTTGGAGGAGGAAATCGTGCAGTTTCAGTGGCTCGGTTGTAAGGGTTCTTGAGATGAAGGACGAGCAACCTGAGGTTGAAGAAGGGAAGAGGTATTTGTAACCCCTCCCAAGATGGATCCGTTGGTGTCGACTGGGGGTGGATTATCCGGCCAAATATGTGGCTAGATTATCCGGCCTGGGCAAAGATCTGGCCTAGAGCCAAAAATCTGGCCAAAAGTTCCGCCCCTTACTAGGAGTCGCGCCCTTGGTCCTTAGAGAAATTGCCGGGGGGAGGGGGGGATTATCCGGCCAAGGCAAAACTCGGGCCCTTGCCGAAATCTCCGCCCAAAACTCCGCCCCTATCTGGGAGCCGCACCTTCGGTTCTTAGCCGATTCTGAGGTGGGCATATTATTTGGCCTGGGCAAAACTCCGGCCTTTGCCAAAATCTCCGCCCAATCCTCCGCCCCCATGCCTGGGAGTCGCGCCTTTGGTCCTTAGTCGATTTCGAGGAGGGGCGGATTATCCGGCCCTTCCTAGGGGTGGATAATCCGTCCTGGGCAACCTTAGTTTGTCAGATTAGCAGGTGGCTTCTTTTCGCTTATTTGAGGGGTTGATGCTACCACATATAATTAGTCTTTGTATATGCATCACTTAACACACATTAAGAATATCCATGGTATTATTATCTAACACACAATACACTAGGAATCAAGAAATGTTATTTCAATAGGAGCCTTGCACCCCACGTCGGGCGGTGTGTTGGAGGAGACATGCAGTGCAGGCGAATGAGCGGTGGGCGTGGGAGCCTGGGTGGAGATGATCGTCGTGTTGGAGCTGAGGTAAGCCAAGGGATTCTCCTGCTGCTCGTCTAGCATGGGCATGTTCTCGGTAGCGGCGAAGTCGAGCAATGCGGCGTCCTTTTAGATGAGCTTGGACGTCATCATGTTCCTACCATGGAGATCATGAACAAGCGCCAAAAGAAGGACCAACGTAGACATCTCGCAGTCAACTTCGCTAAGGTTCTCGTTGATGGACTTGAGATGCGCATAGAAGGAAGAGACAATCAAATCGCCTTGCTTTCAGGCGTAGAGCTCGTCAGTGAGGTTGATGGCACACGTCAATGTGTCGTTGTAGAAGACGTTCTCGATGGAGACCAAGATGTCGTAGTTGGTGAAAAGACCATGGCGGGAAGCTCCGGGGTGCTCGTGGAGTAGAGCCATGACTTGATCTGCAGATCGATCAGGATCCATTCATCTTCATTCTTGTGGGCGATGACTTCCGTTGTGATGTCGTCGAGGACGCAGAAGATCGCTCCAGTTGCTCGCGCCAGTAGTAGGAGTCACGATGCAGATCGAGCACCTCGTCGATGGCACTCAGAAACGGGAAGAGGCTAAGAGAGTAGGCAGGGTGGACGGGAGGCTGCACATCGACAGAAGACAAAGGGGCGATGGTTGGGGAGGAAGGTGGCGCTCTAGTGGCCAAGCTGTTGGCGGGGGAAGAGGCCATTGGTTACCATGATAGACGAACTTACCGCGCATGAGAGAGAAAGTCACTTGCATTCATTGCACAGAGAATTGTGGAATGCATTTATTGATCTATGTATGTAGTGCACTAGTGTATGAGAATTGTTTATGTCTCAGTCGGCTGATGTTATCCTAGTATTTGTACTAATTCTCGGTTACAACATAGTCGCAGTTTATAAAATTTGTACTAATTCCCAGTTATAACCTAGTTATAACTCATTAAATTCTTAATTACAACCTAGTTGTAACTCTTCGTACTGCATGATTCGAGAGATAAATCCAATAATAAGAGAGATAATTGAGACATAAAAAGCTTTTAAACGTCCGAGAATTAGCAAGTCCGAATTAATATACACATTTAAAAACGAGCGTAGTTTCAGTTTCACCTTGCCTGAGCCACCCGATGCCTCGGCCGGGTACCGCGAGCATAGACGTCATCCTTGCCGCAGCGCTGTGCAGCGGCAGAAGTAACTCCATGCCCAAGCAACGCCATCACGATCACTCTATATCTGAATAGCCTACCGGTGGTCGGGGTCGTACCTGAGGAGGCGAGGGGGCGCACCCGCAGAGGAAGTGTACCTCGCTAGAGCAGCGCGGAGAAGGGAAGGTCGCGCCCGCAGAGGATGTGTACCTCGCTAGAGCAGCGCGGAGAAGGGAAGCGGACGAGCGTAGCATCGACCTGGCAGCGGCCGCGGCCATCGTTGTTGGGTTGCCGGCTAGAAAAAGAACAGCATGATGGGTTTCCTCCTAGAAAAGAACATGTTCACACTCCTCCTGGAGCCTAGCCCAGGAGGCTTTGTCAGGCCCATGGAAAATCTTATCTGGGCGCGGCTGGGCCCTCTCCCTACGACCAGGCCCGCCTCCAACGCTGCAACCAGCCCCTGACCTCCTCCTCTTCGTGGCGAGGACCGGCGGCGGCTTGGTAGAGGTGAGCCGAGAAGCGCAGCGAGGCGAGGCGAGGCTAGCAGGCGATGGGGCGCAGGATCCTTAACGACGCGCTGCGCACTATGGTGAACGCGGAGCGGCGGGGGATGGCGACGGCGCAACTCCAGCCCATCTCCGGCGTCATGATCTCCTTCCTCAACATCATGAAGCACCGAGGTAGGGTGTATCCTCCCATCATGCTGCTGCTTCTGCAAAAACCCTCTTCGCTCCTCGCGTCTCATCATATATCCTCTTAAGCCCAAGAAGAGCACTGAGGGTTTCATCCATGGTGAGATAGGAGGTTGATTTGAGTCAGAAGTACTCACATTGGTACGTACGCCTAGTGTACATATGTGGTGATTTGGGAGGGATAGACCGCTGAGGAGATGTGGTTTTACAGTTTTGATTAACTGTGAGAACAGAAATGATCTGACCCCCTCATGTTAAGGATGAGGAGCTACTTGATGTCAACATTTCGGAATAGAGTGGGCTTTTCGGCAGCCTGCGATTTACTGATCTATTGCCAACTTATTACGAAATGGACAGAATGTACGGTGACATAATTTACTTTGCATTGAATTAGTGTTGAATGAGTGAAGTTGTGGACTGGAGTTTGGAAGATGAAGGCAAGTAACATATTCATCGGATGTCAGCATATTTATAGGTAGCTGTATGTTCTCCATACCTTTGACAAATTTATGGTGTCGCTTTTACCTGTGTGCTGGATCTAGTTATACTTATTTCGACCACCTCTTAGAATGGCGACCGGTACTCTTAGTACATACATAGACTAGTTTGAGAGCTTTGTGGCATGAGATCCGTGGTGAACATCAGTTGCACTGAAAATGTGACCGCTCATAATTTAGCGTCCTTTGGTAAGGCATAAAGGTGTAGTGGAGTTTTGAATGGATCAACTCCAGTCTATGTGAAGGAGTTGGTTTTGTGTTATTATGTCGTCTCCTTCTTTTGAATGAGGAAGAAGAATGGTGTCTTGTAATTTATGCATTATGCACCTTTATTTAAGGGGAACATGTGGAAATAAAGTTGTAGGGAGTGTGGCTTGCCTTTTCCTTTTTCATTTTGGCCCTAGTATGAGAATAAAGGAAAATAAATTATCACGTAATTTTAAAATACATTTAGCTCTTAGAGAGGCTGTGAAACCTTTCTTTTACGGTGCTGTTTTTCCCTGAAATTTGTTCTGTTGACTTCCGTTTTCATTTTTTCTCAGGTTACATAAAAACATTTGAAGTCTTTGATCCACATAGGGTGGGTAAAATTACTGTGGAACTTCAGGGAAGGATTAAAGATTGTAAAGCTCTTACTTACAGACAGGACCTCAGAGCTAAGGAAATAGAAAAATACAGAACTCGGATGCTTCCGACACGGCAGGTATTTTATCAACTCATATTTGATACTCTGTTAGTTGTGACCTACGGTTGTCTTGCTTCGTCTATTTGGATACTGCGACTGATATTGTGAGAAACAGAAAGGTAAAAATGGTGTCATAGTTTGCTAATTTAAATGCTTATTACTGAATGTATTCTGCTATATTCTGTGAAAAAATACTCAAGATCCATTATGAAGTGTACATTATGCCTAGGAGCAACTAAAATTTTGCTAGAGCAGAGGAAGTATCTTGCTTATAGTAGTAAGTGAACTTACTGAGAACATTCTAATCAATATCTGCTGTCAACATGAAGATTTTTTCTCTGGCAATAGTATTTCTGTGACAACAAATCTATCAACCTGTCATTGCGATGGATTTTTTTTAGTAACTGAATGAAATGAATATATGCATAGAAGAATGTAGCGCAATTGTTCAAGTATTCCTGATGCAAATACACTTTGGAAAGCAAGGCAAGTGAAAATCTCCACAGGTTATCTCTTTCAGGTAACATATGTAGGGTTTGCTAACTCTGTTAAATTAACTGAGTGACAGAAATATGGTTACTCATCTTTGTTAGATGACTTGGCAAGTGTGAAAAAGCACACATTCTCAGGGAAATTATATTAAACAATTAACTGATAGTGTTACCTAGTGTGAAAAGCACACATTCTCAGGGAGATTATATTAAATGTTCTTGATGTTACTCGTACATTTGGATCCCCTCTGGAGTTCTGAAGTTACTTTAGCTAAGTGCGGATGTCAAGCAAAGCTTCTCTAGCTAAACTAACTTCTGAGTGCTTGTGACTTAAGAGGGCTTATTTGTCTTGCTTAATTGTATGCTGTTTATTTATTTATATGTTTCATAGGGAATTATTAGTATGCAGTTTACATGTTTATAGTATAACTCAGGAACACAACATTCTCTCTTCATTTTGCAGAGATAGTGTGTTATTTCTAACCCATTTCCTTCCGTGTTCTTATTTGCTCTCCAGTGGGGTTATGTTGTGGTGACCACTCCAAATGGTGTTCTAGATCATGAGGAAGCAATTAGGCAGAATGTGGGTGGCCAGGTCCTCGGTTACTTCCATTGAGAAGGAAACACAGTTATCTCATGCTGAATCAGGCCACGGGATGCCTTGTTATCTTTCTGTTATGACTGAAATCATGTTTTTTGGACTTTTAAGCTTGTTGTTTTTTGGTCATGAGAAACAGAATATGTGAACATGTTAAAGGTATGTCTCACGACGCTAACATAAACAGTACCACCCTAGTTGGAGCATCTATGATCTTGCTGAGAACCTTTGTGCGTCCGCTGTTTATGCTCTTGCATGTAGTGTAGGTAATGAAAAGAATGATAAATGCGGCAGTGCTGCAACTTCCATGGTGGTGGTTGGTGATAACAAATGTCGGAAACTTGTGTTGTCAGATGATGAACTGTGTTATTCTTGGGTGGGATAGGAATCAGGCACACTCCTGGGATATCCTACTAGACCTCCCGAGGATATTGTTTCTGGTACAATATGGTGCGTGCTATGGCTGCAGTGTCTTTCTACATGCAAAGCAAATATCTGCCTTGCAGTAGTTATTCCTCGCAGCCATTTTGTTAGTTGGTTCAAAACTTGATATGAGTCGCATTTCTGTGTAATGGACAACCTCGTCTTTGTAATTTTATTTTTCAAAAAGCTTGAAAATTTCAATGGAATTCTTTCGGTCATTTTGATGGTTTGTCAGATATACTAGTACTTGATATGAGCAGTTTTGCATTATGCAGAGTCAGTGTGTGTTCCAAACCTTGAACTTTCCAGTGTCATTTAAAGTCACACATGGAAACGTCTGTTTTGTACTGAAAACCGAGGCCTTATTTCGAAATGTAGCTGCGTAGTTAGAACTTCACGGGAAGCTTCTTGGGTACTCCATTAATTTTAAGTTGACGCTGCATCGGTTGCTCCAATTGAAACGTCCAGCAGCGGACTGAATCAATGGGCACACGAGTGATTCATGAAGTGACTAAATACGAGCATGAGTAGGACTGATGTTTTAACACATACAGTTTCAGGTATACTGCACGCGTGCTCAAATAAGTGTACTTCAACCTCTCGTACGAGTAGCTTTCTACTAGCTTGTGATGGCTAGCGGTACTACTTAGAGCTGATAAATGCATGAAAGATACACGATTTAGAGCAAGAACAATAAGGTACAGTCAGCTGGCTATAAGAAATAAAATAGTATAGTTTAAATAAGGTAGAGGAGAGTGAGGAAGAGAGAGAATGTATGCTGACTGTAAGTTAAGAGCCAGCTCTAGTACGTACTCCTAGGCATTTTATAAGAGTGACATATAGGCCACATATTAATTAAGTAGTACATTTTTCTAGCCAACTATTATACATATTGGCTATAGAGCTGGCTATAGCTGACGTGTCTCTTAAGTGTCCTATGTCGTGATACCTCCGTCCGAATTACGTACTACTCCTACCGAGGATCGTCCCGCTGCGAGCAAAGCTGCAGTACTGAATGTTCTCGAAACGGAGGATCCATTCAACTAAACTGCATCGTGTTGCATCGTTGACCAGAGGTGTGGCACGACATGGATAACAAGCTGGGCTGAAGCATATTTGGGATTTGGCCGTCATTATCGCCATATACAAGGACAGCTTGCCAAAAAGTTGCCGATTAGGAATTCAGATTAGAAATACACACGTACTGGTAGCCCGTAACAGTTGACACCTGATAATAGTATAGGGGTAATAAAAAGAAGTCATGGGACCGCCAGGCGGCCACTCTGACCAGTGACTAGTGATTTACCTCCAAGTTCCAATTTTGACCAGACCTTGTCCAGTCTACGACACGCGGGGCCCCATTTAGCCACCCGCTACCTACTGATGACTGGGCCCGGCGACAAACCCCTCCCAAGATGTCATCGTGCGGCCCCATGAACCCCGACACGTCGCCCCTATGCCTCTATCCCAGCGAAGAAGCCGCCGACCCTTCCCGACTTTTACCGCCCATTTTTATATCCTCTCTTTGACTCCCGCCCTAGGCTCCCACTGGCAACTGGGTCCGCCAGCAAGCTGGGCCCACACATCTCAACTCTCGTGACGGCTAGGCCCACGCACTTACCGCCCAGCGATTCGAAAACCAAACCAAAGCAAAATAAATAAATAGGGAAGGGGAGAAAAAATTAACTGCGAGCTTCTTCCTCTCCCGTCTCCGTTGCCTCCTCCCTGCGGTCTCGCTCTCGCCTGCACACCTCATCGACGCAAGCAAAGGCCAAGGCGGACACGGAACTAGGAGGAGCCCTCAGCGAAGCTTCGCGTGGGCAGGCGTGAGGGGACGCCGCCGCCGCCGACCGCTCGTCTACTGATCCCGATCCCCCGCGGCGGCGCGATCCCCGGCCGCCTCGCCGGATCGCCGGAGACAGCGTGAGTAGCTGGCAGCAATAGCCGCGGCAACCGGGTCCCTTTCTTAGCATCCGGTCGCGTTTAACGAGTGGTTTCCTCCGTTTTGCAGGTGCTGGAGTCGAGTCGACCCGGTGGGGGATTTTTTTTCCTGGAGGTTTGAGGCGGGGTTGCGATGGAGGAGTTGCTGGGCACGGAGATCGGGAAGCACGATTACGACTGGTAACCATCGCTCCCGTTTGGCGGTGATCTGTTTCGCTAAATTTATGTGCATCTTTTCGTGTTCCTTCGCAACGGGCGAGCCCTCGATGCAAGCTTATTAGTGAGAAAATGGGGGGCAATGCTGCGTTTTTCAAACGTTTTTGAAGGCCTTGGTATTGCACGAATCGTGGTAGGGTAGTGCTGTCGGCTGTTCCTGGTTATGGTTTCCTGGAAGTGGATAATTGAAGCGGTTTGGATTGGTTTGGTTTGGATTAGTTGGGTCCAGAGAGAAGTAGTATGTAACTGGATGCTTGGTCGGTGGGCTCCTTCCTAACAGAGCAGAGCATGGGGCGTAACGTAGTGAGTAGTATCACTTTATCTTGGAAAGGCAAAATAAATGAATGCAACTTCGAAATTAGTCAGACAGGTAGCATTTCCAACTTTAGCATAATTGAAATAGGAATCTGTAATATACTAGCAGAGAGATATGTATTCCACTATGAAATCCATTTAGGAGAGCTGAAAGATGGACCAGTAGCAACTAGCTAGCTAAAGATATACAGTTGATAAAATCTCAATCGTAGTTTAGATGACTTTGTCAGTTTGTATAGAATCAATGTTTCAGTTCCACTGATACAGGATTCCCTCCATTACATTAACTGTCACAGATTTGTCTAGATTCGCATGTATCATGCCTTAAGTATTGGGTTGAGATAAGTAGATGTACATCTAGATGGATGATAAAGTTTATTCTGACGTCATTTGCATGAGCAGAGCTTACCTTAAGAAATGTGTTGTCGTGTTGTTGCTCGAGGTATATGCATTCATATGTTTTCTATTCCTCATCTTTTTATGGATAAAACATTTCTGATCTTTGATGTGCACACATGTACGCATCTGGTACTGCTTATCTTATTCTGATTGTGCATAACATGTGTCTGCATCCTTCAGGCTTCTTACTCCCCCAGGAACACCCCGTGCTCCTAAACTGGAAGTTGCTGAGAAAGCCCCACCCTCAAATGTGCCTAAACGAACTATCAACAGATCATCCTCTACCACCAGAGCATCAAGGGTTGGTACTATTTGCCTCAGATATTTTTGCATGCTGGTGCTTCAGTTTTCACTACTAAAATTGTGGGTTTCAAAGTAGTATGTTTTGCTTTATTGGCTTGTTACATGCTTGTCAATGACCCTCTGTGAATTTGTTATAGTGAGGTACAAGTAAAACTAGGACTGTACTAGACACGGAGTTTCAGCCTCACCAGGTTCAAGACTCGACTAACTTGTGCAAAACTGTAGTCATGCACACATGCACCCACACATGTCCACACACAGCATAGGTATCGGTTATAATACTGCATCCGTGAATTCAGAAGATGTTATGAACAACATATTAGACTTAACTGACCTAAATATAATAATTAACTAGACACAGTAAACCACTGGAGTCATTTGAACCAAGCCTACTGATTACACATATGATCTCATGGTTATATTACCTGTTCAGTGCTTCAAATTGTTGCTAAGGTATTAGTTATTTCGTTCCCCTCTGTAGTTTTTCTTCCCCACTGGGCATAGTTCAAAAGGGGTTTGCATGAGGTCTGATTCTACAAACAAAGTGATTTCGCTGAAGTTTTGTCATTTAGTATGATGTTGTACACAACAATGTAAAAGTATGTTTCAAAGGAGTCTATGTGACCTGAATAGTTGTTTCAGGCCTGTAAATTCTGACCTGCAACCACAGTAGTAGGAATGCATGGTCTATCCATCGCTTTCTAATTGACAACTGCATGCTGATCTTACAAATGCACAAGGTTAAAGAAGAATTGTATGGACTGAACAGCTTGGGAAATTTATAGGATAATATACATCTTAATTTCAGGCTTCATTGATATAGCTTTCAGCCTTTCACTTGCTATGGACCATCATATATTGTTTAAGTTGCAGCAAACTCTGCGTAAGTAAAAAGTTATGATGTTAACTTACCGCAAACAGAACCCTTTCTTCTGTTCGTTGGGCTTTGCTTGGAAAATCAATAAAATACATAATGTTCCGGCATGAGGCGTCTGGTCGAATTTCTGTATTATTGGGTTTCTGTTAAGTAATTTGGAACGCTCTGCAAGGTTATACTCCCTCTGTTCAGAAATATAAGACATTTTAGCTTTGTGAAATGGATGTATCTAGACCCTTTTTAGTGTATAGGTTCACTCCGAACCTCTACGAACCTATACACTAAAAGACATCTAGATACATTTGATTCACAAAGCTAAAACATCTTATATTTCTGAACGGAGGGAGTAGATGTGTTCTGATATCCATGTGATGAATCTCTTTTTTACAGTCTATGATATTTTTTTATCCAGTTAGGAATTGGGCAATGCACATACTTGATATACTCTTACTGCCCTGTCTTTCGTCTAACCATGGAGCATACTTTTCTGTACAACTTCTTGAAATCTAGTAATGTTTGCTTAGTTGGCTATATGGTGGTGATCTTAACTAATGTAACTGTATCACATCTTTATTTCAGCCTTCCTTCCATGAGGCAGAGAATGGGGATTCCACAATTCCCAATAGACCAGCAAGAAGCTACTCCCGCCCTGCAATCCAATCTGCTCTTATGTCTAGCAACAGCAGGCCATCAGTGCTCACTGCTAGCAATTCTTCTATCAGTTCGAGACCTACAACCCCGACCAAGAGGACTAGCATTGTTCCCCCATCAAAGCCATCAGCTCCAGCTTCACGTGTAGTGACAGCAAGATCATCTACTCCAGCCAAAACTCGTCCGCCTAGTCCAGCCAAAACTCGTCCATCTACTCCAGTCAAAAGCTGTTCTTATGGTTCCAACTCCATGGCCAACTCAACTGGTGCGAAGAGTACATCTGCACAGAACTCAAGGTCATCAACTCCAACCTCTCGTCCCCGAATGGTTTCCAGCTCATCATCAAGCACAGCTCCTCCAGTGAGTCGTCCCAACTCATCCTCTGGTAGAATTCCTGCAATTTGTCGTACTAGCTCTTCCTCAAATACAGCTTCAATAAGCCGTTCTAGTTCTCGGTCGTCTACACCTACCCGCCAACCTGTCATGCGCCCATCAGCTCCACCCATTGGTCGCTCACCATCAGTTGGGCGGATTTCTAGCAGCTGTAACTTAACATCTAGTGGCCGACCGGTAGCCAGCCGTGGTCGAATCTCAGCACCTTCGTCAGCACCATCATCCCGTCCAAGTTCCCCAAATTCACGTCCGCGAGCTCCAGTTAGGCCATTGGATATTCTAGATTTCCCAAGTGATACTCCACCTAACCTAAGGACAAAGCTACTAGAAAGGCCACTGTCTGCTGGTAGAGCACGGCCAGGAGTTGGTTTGGGAGCAAGGTCAACCCTGAATGCTGAACCAGTTACCTCAGCTCCTGTTAAGAAGGTGTCTGTGCCTGCTATTACCCGAAGTACATCCAAGACACCTTCTCTTACTAATGGACACCAGAATCGACAGAGCGATAGATATGTTATCGACAGTCAGCCTGCTAGACCTTCTCGGTCTACCACAAGTGATGAAAATGGATTCGGCAGGACAATATCAAGGAAGTCACTTGACATGGCAATCAAGCACATGGTATGTTCAGCCCTCATACTTACATTATCTCTTGCATGCTGTTAAAATTGGCAACCTGTCTTTCTGTTTATGTGGGAATGCTTACCAAGAATTGTTGTGTTCACTGCACAAAGTTATCACTAGACTGATGCCTGCCTGGATGTTCTAGAAGAAAGTTAGGATGGTTTGTGAACTGTAATATTGTAGGTCTAGGACTTAGCACACTATTAATTTAGTTTCACTATTACATATTATTTAGGAGAAGCTGAATAACTTGTATGTATAACAGGACATTCGACAAAACTTGGGTGGCATCCGCGGTGCATCTTTATTTCCGCATAGCATCCGGTCTTCTACTGCAAAGGTTCGGCCAGCTCGAATGTCGGATCCTGGTCATCACATCCCAAATGGTGAGCACGACACCTACACCGACCACGGCAGCGTCAATGGACACTTCTCTAGTGATTCCAATGGAGCCCTTTCCCACTATGGTGGGAGCTCAACCGATTCCCCGGATAGGGAAAGCATTGGAACTAAAGAGACAATGAGTGAACTGGATATATACGGCAGCTCAAGGTACGAGGAGATGCTACTGAGGGAGGACACTAAGAACACGGACTGGTTGCACAATGTTGATGACAAGTCCGACCAGAGCCCCGTGTTCGACCACCGGTTCGAGCCGCTCCCAGAGCCTTTTGGTCCACTTTGATTTTTACCATTCGTAAAGTTTCTGTCCATTGTTCTGTTATTTCTTTGCAACTGCCAGGCTTTATGCTTTCTTAGATGAAGCATGAGCTTTATTTGCCTCACGTCCTTTGCGTTGAAGACACACCCACGAAGAGTTGTATGATGTTTCATGTTTCTGTTTGATCTTCTATTTCCCCCATCTTTTCATATATCTGCTCGAAGATAGCAAGATTGTGGGGTTTGTACTATGTACCTATGTTATTCTGAGACTGGAGGCTCAAGTGCGGGGACACTACTTGTTTTTTTTTTTTTGAAGTAGGGAACACTACTTGTTTATTACACTTTCGTTATGAATATATTGTCGCATTGGCTTTTCAAGTTTCGATATGAAGCTTTAAATCCTTGACAACTTCTGTGCCCTAGTCTACCACATGTTTCTTTGTAATTTGAAGGAATATTTCACTCACATGTTTATGCTTGAACAGCTGCCATGTGCTTGCCTCCTAAAGTTGTTGATCAGCATCCAGATAGCTGGGATCAATGCATCACTGGGATGTACGTCTAGTAATAACTGTTGAGTTACAAAGATAACAGTTCTTTTGTTTCCCCAAGGAGTTCTGTTTTGCACGGAGATTCTTCTACCTCTGGAGTTTACCGGTGTCTTTTCCCGTTGACGTTGTATACCAATAAGATATTCACATGGCCATGTTACCTGCTTATGCAGTACAACATTTCCTGCACATGTCTTGTCAGTTTGTTTGGAGCCTCTGGGAGCCGATTTTTCTTATGGGTCGACTAGCAGTGAGCTCGTACGAGCAACTTTTTTTTTTGAACAGGGAAGAGGCCCCAGAAACTGAATTACGTGGCGGGTACGATTACAGAGAAGTCCCTGCTCCAAACAGGGTTTACAAAGTAGTCCTGAACAATTCTAAGAAGAGCCTAGCTCAACTGGTTGGGGGAATGGATGTACAAACCCAACACCTGGTTTCAAATCCTCACAGATGCGGATTTAGGTTCCTATTTATACTTGAGGACCAGCCTACACTGATACTAATGCAATTTATCTTGAGGACCAGGCTTGGTGTTTAACCAAGTTTAAAAATCCTGTTACCCATGCTTAATGGTTGTGTGCATCCCTAGTTAGTGCAGAGGCCGGGGAAGTGAAATCCTCCCTCCATTTTTAGACCAATTCATTCACCGTGTGGGTTGTCTATGATTGTGCTATAACCCCCGCACCCCCTCTCCCCCCACCCGCGCGGCGGCGCCGCACCGCACCAGACGGTCCCCTCTCCCCCTGGCCGACCCTCCCCTCAAGAGCCTCTTGTCCGCCGCCGCCACCCGGGGCGTCGCCGGGCAAAGATCTGGCGGCGGCGACCCTGGCCATGATCTGGCGTGGCGGCAGCGCCGTCCGCGCCCGCGCTGGTTCGGCGGAGGCGTCGTAGCTGGCGGCGGCTGGGGGTCCTTGGTCTAGATGGCTGCACGCGGCGGCGGGAATCCGTGCCTACGGGCCGAGATCTATTCCATTCGTCGCCGACGCCGGCACTCAGGATCTCCGGGCCATGCTCGCGACGCTAGGGAGCTTGGGGCTACTGCCCCTGGCATGGTGGTGGTGACTTCCTTCTCCATCGGAGTGGTCGGCCGGGCGATCATGTCGCTATGCGGTGGATCCTGCTAGTTTCCAGCAGGTAGCATGGGGGCTGCTGGCTCGTTTTCAATAAAGGGGGTGGTCCTCGGATCTCTCTCGCACCAAGACGAAGATCTACCTGATGCCTGTCTCCATTGATCTGGCCAGAGTGTCTGGTTCCGGAAGGCTCCGCCGGCGAACTCCCATGGGCGCATATGCCTGGAGCTTGCTGGATCAGAAGGAATTCGGTCATGCGCACCTGTGTTTTTTGTTGGCCGTTTGGTTTTAGTGGGAGCGCGGTGAAGCTCTGCTACCTGTTACCATCATGCAACATGTCTTTAACGATACACATGGTGAAGTCAGATGCGGAGAATGTCATGAAGGCAGAGACATGTGGGCGAGCTATGGTGGATTGAGTCTTTATGGCAATGAGGATCTGGCTTAGATATATGTGACTCACAGCAGCGTCTGTTAGAGGGAGCGACATCACAGGAGAAGTTCACAGTCTTACCTTGTAGGGTGAAAACCCAAGGTCTGGCCTTCATTGGTTGTGCCTGGCAATGGCCTTGCAGAAGGCATTGCTTTACGAGCGAGGACTTTCTCTAGGGTGAAAACCTAGATCTTTGATCGGGCGATGACAGCGCTTGTGCACTGTTTCCTTCTTGGAGGCGCCGCTTTTGGAGGGGTTGGACTTCTGGTGTTGTTTTGGTGGTGGTAGTGTTGCTGCTGCTAAGGATCGGATTCCTGCAACGGGACTTTTCTTTTTTTGTAGTTCTTTTTTTTTCGGTTGTGTGCATCCGTATTGCCATCAGGGTATGCGTTGTTGCAGAGGTTGGGTGTAATTGGTATCCGTGTGATATTAATATATGCTCATTTCCAAAAAAAAAGAAAAAGCAATCAGGTCCTTCTCCTCCCAGGATGTTGAACGATCTGAAGCTACGGCCACCGCCGACAACACCAGGGACTACGCCACTTGGGTCGCCGGCAGGGTGGAGTGTCGCGCTGAGATCAAAGATCCTCCGATTTGGCTTAGCCTGGAGGAAGAACAATCCGTGGTGCCACCTGCACTTCATGGCACGGAGAGGCCTCTGCTGGGCTTGGATCACGTCGAATGGCTTGGCCTTCATGGATAAGCTCCGCAGATGAACAACTTTGAACCTGTGCTCAACCACGCGCAAGTTCCTTCTTCCCCTTCTTTGAGCATCCAAGAACTCCAGATCGAGAGCCTTCTCTCCCTCTCCTCCACGGCTGACCAAGAGAAGGGAGTGGACCTCGAGTTCTCGATGTTGAAGAAGCTTGCACTTATTGCAGGAGCTCGTCCCGGTCTCCTCTCGCATCTTCCTCCACGAAAGATTGAAAGAGCAGGGCGTCGACGGCGGTGTGTGCGATCGTCAGAGCAGCAAAGCTCCAAAACCCAGCTTTATTGGCGGAGATCCTTGTGGTCAAATCCATTGGCGGCGAAATCCCCTGCACCCAGTGCGCCGCCGCGAGGCAGATGAACCCCAAGCCGCATCAGAGCCAGCTAGGAGCCTCCGATGTCCTACTCCCAAACTGCACAAAGGCAAAACACAACAGAAAACCTAAACTACAGCCTCCGGCACCGCCCCTCAGCCATCTCCTACCGGCAACACTGGCGAGAACGGGCTCGGTTTGGCCCGGGAACGCGGAAGGAGAGCTCATGTACTCTAGAGAGGAGAGAGAAGGTTGAGGATAAGAATGAGCGCATAGTAAGAGCAACTCTAATAGGTGTTACAAAATGCAACACCAAAAAAGTGATTTGCGGTGGCGGGTTACCTGATTTGCGACACTGCAACAACGTCCGCTTTACCAGCTGCCGTAGATGCAGAGCGCGTTGCTCTAGCGGCTGCCGCATTTTGCAACACCTCGGCTGCGCCACAACCTCACATAAACATAAACTTTGTACTAAAATGAAGAATTGTATCAAATAAAGAATAATATCAAATTATTACAAATAGTTCATCCAATTGTTTTGTCAGAGAATACACAAATCCTCATACAACAACCAGAAGTGTATCTCAAACAACCATATGAACAAAACCATGAACATAGTCTAGTTCTCTTGGTTGTCATTCCACCTCCACCACTCCTCGACGAGGTCTTTCTGAAGCTCCTCATGCACATCGAAGTCTCTAATGTCATGGTAAGATTCTAAGAAAGATGCAATGCGATCTGGATTCCTTCTAGGCCGTACCGGACGCCCTAGCAACTTGATGGCTCAAAATATATCGAGCTTGTTAGGGAACTCCAAGAGGAAGGTATGATGAGCATAGCAGCAAGTTTTCCCTCAGTTATGAAACCAAGGTTATCGAACCAGTAGGAGCAAGGAAACACCTCCAAGGTGTTGTTTCCAACTTGGAATCCTGTACAACACAACCACAGAACTTTGCCCCCAACTTACAGTGAGGTTGTCAATCTCACCGGTTTTGCTGAAAACAAAGGATTAACGTATTGTGTGGAATATAGTAATTGATTGAACAAAGTAAACAGTAAACAGTAAATAGATTATAGATTGATGGTAAAAGAATGGACCGGGGTCCATAGTTCACTAGAGGTGATTCTCCTTAAGATAGTTGACATGTTGGGTGAACAAATTACAACGGGGAAATTGATAGACACCGAGAAAGCATACATGCATATACTAATCATCTTGACTCCTATGAGATTTGATTGGGCATTACAACATTATACATAGACCGTAATCCAACTACATCTAAGACTAATAATCCACCTTCAGGTTATCATCCGGACCCCCTCCAGTATTAAGTTGCAAGCAACAAATAATTGCATTAAGCAAAGTGTGTAAAGTAAACAATACAATTGCCCTATGGACAAAGGATTGCTGTTTTCTCCCTAGTAGCAACAACACATCTAGTACCTTAGAGAATTCTATCACTTCCCCGGATTAGTAGAGGCATGAACCCACTATCGAGCATAAATACTCCCTCTTGGATTTGGTAGCATCTACTTGGCCAAGATAGCTACTAACAACGGAAAGCATGCAAGATCACAAATAACATAGACATGATAGAATCAATAATCAATCTGAAATAGCATCTCAATATCCATCGGATCCCCGCAAACACAACATGTAATATTACAAATAGATGATCTTGATCATGAACGGATCTCACAAGATCTAAACATGGTAGCACAAAGGAGGAGAACCAATCGTCCAGCTACTATATGGACCCGTAGTCTAGGGATTACCTACTCATGCATCACACCAGAGACAGGCATGGTGATGAAGAAGGCTCCTGGGTGATCTCTCCCCTCCGGCAGGGTGTCGGGAAGAGCTTCAGATCCCTCCCGATCTAGGGATGGAGATGGTGGCGGCTATAGACTCTTTCGTGGAATTTTGATCGGGTCCTTAGGGTTTTCGTCCCGTGAGGATTTTATAGGCGAAGGGGCAAGGTCCGTGGAGCACCAGGGGCCCTAGACCCCCTGGTGGCACGCCCCCAGGCCACACCACCACCAGGTGTGGCTGCCCTAGTGCGCCACTTCGTCTTCCCTCCGGACTCTGTGTTGCTTCGGGTAAAATATTGACTTTGCCTTTTGTCCGGTCTAATTCCGAGAATATTTCCTTACTAGATTTTCTGAAACCAAAAATAGAAGAAAACAGGCAACTAGCACTGTGGCATCTTGTTAATAGGTTAGTTCCAGAAAATGTGTAAAAATACTCCAAAGTGTGGACCAAACATAAGAAAGTAGATATAAAACAAGCATGGAACATCAAAAATTATAGATACGTTTACAACGTATCTAAAAGGGAAATGGACGTCGCCTAGAAGAGGGGTGAATAGGCGTTTTAAAAATATTACGGTTTAGGCTCTAATAAATGCGGAATAAAACTTAACGTTTAATTTATCAAGCCAAAACCTAAATCAACTAGGTTCACTAAGTGCACCAACAACCTATGCTAAGAAATACAAGCAACAAGGTGATAGCAAGATATAATACTTCAAGCACGATGGCTATCACAATGTAAATTGCATAGGTAAAGGGCTTGGTTGAGAGATAACCGATGGACGCGGAGACGATGATTTGTTTCCCAAAGTTAACTTCCAAAGAAGCTACGTCTCCGTTGGAGAGGTGCGGGGGGGCAATGTACTTCGAATGACACAAGTGGCTCACCTCGAGGTGTGGTGGCTCGATGCTCACCCAACGCCACACAAGGCCTCACCCCAAGATGCGAAGGCACGCAACCTACCGACGCCACAAAAGGCTCACCCTATTCTCCCGTGAGCTCGCCACAAAGTCCTACTCACGATCCACTATGGGACACTTGAGGGCGGTCACCGAACCCGTACAAGGTTGGGGCAATCTCCACAACTCAATTGGAGGCTCCCAACAAAGGCTACAAAGCCACAAGAGGCAACAAGGCCACAAAAGGCTACAAGACCACAAAAGGTCAACAATCCAACCACACAACCGTCTAGGGTTCTAAGAACCCAAGAGAACACAAAAACGAGGCCGGCCGGTA
This sequence comes from Avena eriantha, assembly GCA_910589775.1. Lineage (NCBI taxonomy): Eukaryota > Viridiplantae > Streptophyta > Magnoliopsida > Poales > Poaceae > Avena > Avena eriantha. Next base: position 265,607,881 of record OU342746.1, on the reverse strand, counting down.
CTACCGATGGGTCACCGGTACTACCGCCTGGGCTGGTACTACCGCCCAAGATTCCGACCCAAGTTCCGTCAAATAGCGCAGACCAGGCAGAGAGCATACTGAAGCGAAAATGGGGTTGCCGGAAGTTGGGCCGGAATTAACACCGGTACTACCGGTGGCAAACTGCCCTAGCGGTACTACCGGTGGCCCGCCGGAACTACCGGCCAGGCAAAAAATCCAGAACCAGAAATGCCGCAACTTTTGCATCCGAACTCCAAACGAGATGAAATCAATTTTGTTGGAAAGATATCGACGTGTAGAATCCAAGGTGAGATATCACCAAGGGAGAAAATACCATGAATATATATGTGAGATACCTCCCAAGGTGTGGAGCCGGAAAACCCGCAAGATCAAAAAACGCAATAAGATATGCACGGGAAATCCGTTTTTGATGAACTAGAGCTTGTTATGAAGATAACCACAAGCTCTAGATCCTCACATGGACAAGAACCAAACAACAACCAAGAAAGATGATGCTATGTATGCAAAGGTTTGAGCTCTCTCTGAAAGATACAAACGAGTCACCCACTCGAGAGCCCCTCTTGATAGTATGGCTACCTATCCTAAACCCGGTCTCCCAACACTACAAGAGACCGGTAAAATAGAAACCCTATCAAGATAATACATTTGCCTTGAGCATACCACTTGAGCTTGATGTAGACGATCTTGTCACCTTCAAGATGGAACACCTTTCTTGATTGCTCTTGCTTTCTCTTGCTTGATGAAGACTTGAGAAATGCTCCCCCATACTCCATGGGGGAAGCCTCTTCTTTGAACTTGTCTTCATCATTCCATGATTGCCGATGATGACAAGCTTCAAGAATGAGATCTTGAGCTTGCACTTCAATTCTTGACGATGTCTTGAAGATAGCCATGAGGAACTCTATCTTCTTCTTCTTCTTCAAGACATACTTGACCTTCTTCTTCTACTTGATTCCAATAGGCACAAAGCCCTTGGACAATGCTTCTTCTTTCTCATCCTTGAAACCAACACATGGTCCACGCGATGCCAATGGACAAACCTATAGGTGAGACTCAATTTGCACATTAGTCCATAGGGATTGTCATTAATTACCAAAACCACACATGGGGCATACATGCCCTTTCAGTATCAACATCCCCAAGCTTAACTCCTGCTCGTCCTCGAGTAGGTAAGTGATAAAAAAGAATAATTTTTGAGGTGACATGCACCATCATAATCTTGATCAAGGTATTTGTAAAACATTGATAGTTGATATCATAGTACTCTAACATAGTCATGAAAGATATAGTTCTAACAATAAGACATAACAACTATGTTGTAACATGAAAAGGTGCAAACAAAAGATTCATGAATAACAATGCTTTGAAATACGTTTGTTTGTTTCACATATAGAAAACATAATGAGAATGGTATTCAGCTTGTCCCTCATAGTGTAGCAAAACATAAATGCATAGGACACCTTCAAAGTTCATAAGGGTGACTAGATACAAATAGTTTAAGAACAAGCAATATCAAAGTTATGAGTCAATCAACAAGTTTTGGGACAATGCACATTAAACTAAGAATGACCACTATGCTCTCTCAATAGGTGCATAAAGATAGAAGATGGAGACTCAACATAAAAGTAAAAGAAAGGCCCTTCATGGAAGGAAGCAGGGATTCAAGTCTCATAAAGAGCTTCCAAAAATTATGGTACATATTAGCTTTCAGCTCTCATTGCCCCTATCATAAGAATCTTAAGGTGATTAAGGTTAAAGTGAACAAATATGAGGATATGCTTGACAAGTTATAAGTTGAAAATCTCATGCCCTGTGCTTACGAGTACCGAACCTCATGCTACTCAACTTTAGTCATGAGTAAGTTCTTGTCATTGTAAGTACATGTGTATCATAGAGAACCGCCAACGGGGTACCCTTGCCCGATGATACGGAAGCATTCCCATATCAAAATAACAAGGCAAGAAGACAATGAGCATCTCAGCGATCTTTTTATTTTCTATTTGCATAGGTTTTTATTAAGGATGCTTCATAGATTGCTCACTATGGTTATGTTGCAAGTTTCCACCATGATTAGGCATGGCTTAAGCTAGCCGCCCAGGCGTTTCTCTAACACATATACAAACTCCATGAGCTTGCAAGCTCCCCTTTTATTTCACACCGCCGGGATCCATAAGAAAAAGAATCATGATATCAACTAAATAATGTGCAATGTTGAAAATGTTCCCCATGGTAACATGGTTTTGCTAATTCACAACTTATAAAGCGCAAGCATATACGCAACATAGATGGGCACTATGGTTCAAGTTTATTAAGTGCAAGAAAAGTAAAGTGTTCCATCAAGTTTGTGAGAGCTTTAATCACTAATTTTCACATAATAAGTTTAATTCGGAAGGTAGATAAAAACATGAATATACTTGGAATAGCAAATGCTAATAGGTAGGTATGGTGGACTCTTTGGAATAACTTGGTTTTATTTGGAGTTGGATGCATGAGTGGAACTCATACTTGGTATGGAGGCTAGAAAAAGACTGGGAGTGACCAACTAAGAGAGCAATAATGGCCATAATCATGCAAAGCGACAAAACATTATTAACTAAAGCATAAAGTGATATTACAAGTCGAAAACTAAATGATCATGGAGGCTATGGTGACTTGGTATAGTCTTAACATGGTGTGAGCATGCGTCAAGTCAACCCAAATAAAGCATCAAAGGAGAATACCACAATATTATGCTTTTATATGCTAAAACAACGCATGATTCTTTCAAGGTATATTAAGCAATCTCAATTGTTTGAAACAAGTCATGCTACAACAATAATTACTAAGCATAAAGTCAAAACAATATCAAACATGACATGACAAAGCCTAGGCCATAGTCAAAAACAAGCTCCTTTTATACCACTTAAGCATGAACTTTCCTACTCTTTTCCAATCCAAATCAACTTTTTTGAAACCGTGTATGAAAGCGGGGGTCCAACCAATTTATTCAAGATAACTAAGCAAACTAAAACTAAAACCAAAAAACAAAGACGCTCCAAGAACAACACAACTATGCATGAAACATAAAAATGAAGTGTTTGGAAGAAACCTGAGATTTTTATTGATGAAGAAGGGGATGCCTTGGGCATCCCCAAGCTTTGACGCTTGTACTTCTTGAATATTTCTTGGGATGACACGGGTGGCATCCCCAAGCTTGAGCTTTTGTCCATACTTCATCTTATCACATTACTCTTCCCTACACTTTAAAATTTCCTTCATACAAAACTTCACACGATCTTCATTACCAACATTAGTGTACTGAAGATAATAAGTGTTTCGGTTCAGTTTGAACACAAGTAAAACTTTCATTAAAACACAAGCTACTGTAGCACTTCTTTTTAAAAAGTTCAAGTGATCAAAGAGAACTCAAAGAGAAAGAGTTTAAGAGGCAAATGCAAATAATGACAGAAATCTGTCAAAATAGACCAGCAGGTAAAAACCAATTTTTTTGAAGACCTTCTATTGCTCAAATCGAAAAGTGTTAAACTAACTAAAGTTGGATAACAACCTGGGGCAGAAGCAAAAACATGACAGCTCAATCCGACATACAGAGTTTTTTCACAAATTTTTACAGCGAAGCACAAAAATCGGTTTCGGGATAGCAACTTTCCCAAGCATTATTTCTCTCTCATTAGAGGTTACTCTTGGCAAAAAAAACAAACTTCCAAGACTCAACAAAAGATTCCTAACAAAATTTGGGTTATCTCCCAATAAGTGCTTTTCTTTAACGCCTTTGAGCTAGGCATAAAAAGCAAGAATCAAGTATTCTCAAATGAAGAAGCATTAAGATCAATACCTGAAATATCTTCAACAAGGCAAGGTATCTCATCCAAATAAGTCCTAGAGGTTCCTTTCTCAGTACACTTGGGTTCACTATTTTCATCAAACGGGTTTTCGGGAACAATCCAATCAAAATTCTTCTCTAAGGCTGCATGGATTTATGCAAGTTTAAAAGGTATTGGTATTTTAATTTCCTCTCCATTTTAGGTTTGGTTTTATCCATCTTTTCTCGTGTAACACTAACATCTACACATGAGCCTAGCATATTAAAACGATCAAAGACTTTTCTAGCTTCCTTAACAACATCATAGAATTCTTTAAGCAAAGTTTCCAGAATAAAATCTCTCTTTTCAGTGTCCTCAATATCTTTAAGTTTAAGAAACATTACTTGCATTATGGGGTTAAGGCTAACAAACCTAGCTTCCGGCATGTGACCTAAAGAATCTGCAACAATTTCATAATTTGGAGCAAGTTCTGGTAGGGATCTATCCTCAATATCCTCATGCTTGCTAACATGATTAAAGAATTCTTCAATATTATCTTTCCCAATTATAGAGCCACCACCTATTTAAAGGTCTTTCAGGGTTAACTTAGGGACAACATGGTGAGCTAAGAACGAGGTAACAACTATAGAAAGAATAATATTTTTTGTGTTTTTGATAAAGGAAGCAAACCAGTACAACCAATTGTTTTGTGTTTCTATAAAAGAAACAAGCAAACAAAGCAGAAATAAACTAAGCAAAACAAAAAAACAAAGTAAAGAGATTGGTTGTGAGGGACTCCCCTTGTGAAGATGTCCTTGACTCCCCGACAACGGCGCCAGAAAAAAGACTTGATGGCTCAAAATATATCGAGCTCGTTGGGGAACCCCAAGAGGAAGGTATGATGAGCACAACAACAAGTTTTCCCTCAGTTACGAAACCAAGGTTATCGAACCAGTAGGAGCAAGGAAACACCTCCAAGGTGTTGTTTCCAACTTGGAATCCTGCACAACACAACCACAGAACTTTGCCCCCAACTTACAGTGAGGTTGTCAATCTCACCGGTTTTGCTGAAAACAAAGGATTAAACGTACTGTGTGGAAGATAGTAATTGCTTGCAGAAAGTAAACAGTAAATAGATTGTAGATTGATGGTAAAAGAATGGACCAGGGTCCATAGTTCACTAGACGTGATTCTCCTTAAGATAGTTGACATGTTGGGTGAACAAATTACAGCGGGGCAATTGACAGACACCAAGAAAGCATACATGCATATACCAATCATCTTTACTCCTATGAGATTTGATTAGGAATTACAACATTATACATAGACCGTAATCCAACTGCATCTATGACTAATAATCCACCTTCAGGTTATCATCCAAACCCCCTCCAGTATTAATTTGCAAGCAATAGATAATTGCATTAAGCAAAGTGTGTAAACAATACAATTTCCCTATGGACAAAGGATTGCTGTTTTCTCCCTAGTAGCAATAGCACATCTAGTACCTTAGAGATTTCTATCACTTCCCCAGATTACTAGAGGCATGAACCCACTATCGAGCATAAATACTCCCTCTTGGAGTTGCTAGCATCTACTTGGCCAAGATAGCTACTAACAACGGAAATCATGCAAGATCAAATAACATAGACATGATAGAATCAATAATCTGTTGGGTCCGCAGCATAGAAAATAAAAAAATTCCTATGATGAGAACTATACGCCAAGATCTATCTACTAGATACAGAGCAACGGGTGGACATACATCCATGGAGAACTTACCCTCGAATACAATGAGTTTTGTCAATGAGTAGGAACTCGTGGTTGATGTAGTCGTACACTTGCCGATCTCAATATCGTGTGGAAGTCCGAGCGCCGCAAATCAGCAGCGCATCCGTCCTCGCACACACGTTCAAGCCACCGGACAACCTCCACCTCCTCGCTCCAGCGAATCAGCGGAAGCAGCAACTCCTTCTAGACGCAAGGCCACCGGGAACATGTATCTCGCTAATCCGAGACCATGGGGTAATATCTAGAGGGGAGAGAGATCCTTCACGAGGAGGTGTGATTTGTGAGAGGGGAGAGGGGGGCTTTATATAGGAGGGAGGGAGACCCCTCCCCTCCCATAGCTGGCGCATGAGGGGGGCAACTCCTCCCCTCCTTCATTCATGTGGTGAACCTCCACTCACATAAACATGGCCTCCACCCAAAATCCCACTCACATGTATTTAATTTCCACCAAATTAAATGCAACTCTCAATTAATAAAACTCTTTTATTTATTTTATTCAGAATTTTGTTAATTACTTTAATTAAAAAACATTCACATAAAACCCCTTGCAACATTTCAATATCACATGCAGAACCACTTTCTGCAATTTCACCCGAAACAATTCCGGTTTCTATCGAAATAATTCCTGCGCTTTGCAAACCTTTTGTCTGGAACATATGTGCTCCTAAATGGTGTCCGACAACCCTTAAGTGGGTCACCCTACGGTTCGCGAATAATGCATACATGATTGAGACTCCTCTCAGATCAATAATCAGAAGCGGGACCTAGAGATCCATACTGACTCCTGCATATTCAACGATGACTTCTGTGATCGTGAGAACCTTTAACGTCAGCAATTTAATCCCTTTGTCTCATGATATAATAAATGTACGAGATTCGATCATCGGTATCCAAATACCTAGTTTGATCTCGTTACCGACATGCACTCTTTTCTCGTTCCCGTGATATAACATTCTAGTGATCACATCACTTGCTTGCAAGCTATCTTAATGTGATATCACCGAGAGGGCCCAGAGTATATCTATCCGTCATCGGGATTGACAAATTCCACTCTTGATCCATGAGACTCAACATAACACCTTCATAGCACTGAACCCACTTTATGGTCACCCTGTTATGGTGTGACGTTTGATGTTATCAAGATACTCTTCTAGTGTTAGCAATTAACATGATCTCATGGTCTAAGGACTAAGACTACTTTGTATGATGGTATAGCAATATAAACATAATGACTTGATCGTAATGCTATACTTCGGATGAATGTTCATCACATCATTTCACAAATGCTGTGACCTTGTTATTAACAACATCCAATGTCCATGATCAAGAAACCTTGATCATCTTGTTAATCAACAAGCTAGTTTATAAGAGAGGCATAACTAGGAACCCTTTTTGTTTATTAAACACACATGTATTGATGTTTCCTCTCAATACAATTATAGCATGCAAAATAAACATCTATCATATACAAGGAATATATAATAACAACTTTATTATTGCCTCTCAGGGCATATTTCCTTCAGTCTCCCACTTGCACTAGAGACAATAATCTAGTTTACATAGTGATAAATCTAACACCCATGGAGTTCTGGTGTTGATCATGTTTTTCCCTAGGGAGTACTTTAGTCAATGGATCTGCTACATTCAGGTCCGTGTGCACTTTACAAATCTTTATATCTCCATCCTCGACATGCTCGCGGATGGAGTGAAATCGGCGCTTAATATGTTTGGAATTCTTGTGAGACCTTGGTTCCTTGGCGTTGGCTATGGCTCCGTTGTTGTCACAATAGATCACCATTGGGTCCAATGCACTAGGAACCATACCCAGTTTTGTAATGAACTCTTTCATCCAAACTGCTTCCTGTGCTGCTTCTGAAGCAGCAACATATTCCGCCTCCGTCGTTGATCCAGCCACCACAGGTTGTTTGGAACTCCTCCAACTAACTGCTGCTCCGTTTAAGAGAAATACGTATCCGGATTGAGACTTAGAGTCATCCGGATCAGTGTCAAAGCTAGCATCGACATAACACTTAGCGACTAGCTCTTATTCACCTCCGTATACAAGAAACATATCCTTAGTTCTTCTCAAGTACTTTGAGTCTTACTCAATGTCTTGCCTCGGCATAGGGGATCTTATCCATTATCTCTCTTTCTTCTGCCGTAGCCGGACTTTGAGTCTTACTCAATGTCTTGCCTTGCAGCATAGGTAAGTACCCCTTCTTACTTCCGCCCATATTAAACTTCTTTAATATCTTATCAAGGTATGTACTCCGCGATAGCCCAGTTAGGCGTCTTGATCTATCTCTATAGATTTTAATGCCTAATATATATGAAGCTTCACCAAGGTCCTTCATTGAAAATTTGCTATTTAGATAACTTTTAACACTGTTTAAAAGATCTATATCATTTCCAATCAATAATATGTCATCCACATATAATATCAGAAATGCCACATTGCTCCCACTCACTTTCTTGTAAATACAAGCCTCTCCATAAGTTTGGACAAATCCAAACTCTTTGATCACCTCATCAAAGCGGAGATTCCAACTCCGGGATGCTTGCTTCAGTCCATAGATGGATCGCTGAAGTTTGCACACCTTATCAGCATCCTTAGGATCGACAAAACCCTTAGGTTGTATCATATACAACTCTTCTTCAATATTACCATTGAGGAACGCAGTTTTGACATCCATCTGCCATATTTCATAATCGAAATATGCAGCAATTGCTAACATAATCTTAACCGACTTAAGCATCGCTACGGGAGAGAATGTCTCATCGTAGTCAACTCCTTGAATTTGTCGAAACCCCTTTGTGAAAAGTCGAGCCTTATAGATGGTTACATTACCATCAGCATCAGTTTTTCTTTTGAAAATCCATTTATTCTCAACGGCCTTTCGATCGTGAGGTAAGTCCACCAAGGTCCAAACCTGGTTTTCGTACATGGATTCCATCTCGGATTTCATGGCTTCTAGCCATTTGTTGGAATCAGGGCTCATCATCGCTTCTTCATATGTCGCAGGGTCATCTATTTCATCAATCATGAAATTCATAACAGGATTGGCGTATAGTTCAGGAGCTGCACGTGTCCTGCTTGACCTGCGAGGTTCGGTAGTGTCCTCTTTTGGACTTTCATGATCAATATCATTAGCTCTCTCTTCATTAGGTGAAGTCAACTCCGAAACAACTTCCGGTGCTGCGCTACTCGCCATTTCATGAAGAGAAGGTTCAATAACCTCTTTGAGTTCTACCTTCCGACTACTCACACCTTTCGCGAGAAACTCCTTCTCAAGAAAGGATCCATTCTTGGCAACAAAGACCTTGCCCTCGGATCTGTGATAGAAGGTATACCCAATCGTTTCCTTAGGGTATCCTATGAAGACGCATTTTTCCGCTTTGGGTTCGAGTTTATCCGATTGAAGTTTCTTCACATAAACATCGCATCCCCAAACTTTAAGAAATGACAGCTTAGGTTTGTTTCCAAACCATAATTCATACGGTGTCTTTTCAACGGATTTAGATGGTGCCCTATTTAAAGTGAATGCAGCGGTTTCCAGCGCATAACCCCAAAATGACAGTGGCAAGTCAGTTAGAGACATCATTGATCGAACCATATCCAATAAAGTATGATTACGATGTTCTGACACACCATTACGTTGTGGTGTTCCGGCAGGAGTGAGTTGTGAAACTATTCCACAGTCTTTCATATGTGTGCTAAACTCGTAACTAAGATGCTCTCCTCCACGGTCAGACCGCAGAAATTTGATCTTTCTGTTACGATGATTTTCCACTTCATTCTGAAATTCTTTGAACTTTTCAAAGGTTTCAGACTTATGTTTCATCAAATAGATATACCCGTATGTACTCAAATCATCCGTGAAAGTAACAAAATAACGATATCCACCTCGCGCCGACACACTCATTGGTCCACACACATCAGTATGTATGATTTCCAATAAATCTGTCGCCCGTTCCATTGAACCCGAAAACGGCGTTCTAGTCATCTTGCCCATAAGGCATGGCTCACATGTATCAAATGATTCAAAATCAAGTGATTCCAAAAGTCCATCAGAATGGAGTTTCTTCATGCGTTTAACGCCAATATGACCTAGACGGCAGCGCCACATATATGCAGATATATCATTATCAAGTTTAATCCTTTTAGCATCAACATAATGAATATGCGTAATATTACTATCGAGATTCAACAGAAATAAACCATTCAACACAGGTGCATGACCATACAAGATATTATTCATATAAATCGAACAACCATTGTTTTCAGACTTAAACGAATAACCACTTTGCATCAAACATGATCCGGATACAATGTTCATGCTCAGTGCAGGCACCAAATAACAATTATTTAGGTTTATAACTAATCCCGACGGCATATGGAGAGGCAGCGTTCCGACAGCAATCACATCAACTCTTGATCCATTGCCGACCCGCATCGTGACCTCATCCCTTGCTAATTGTCGCTTGTTCCGCAGCCCCTGAATCGAGTTACATATATTAGCAACCGATCCCGTATCAAATACCCAGGTGCTACTGCGAGTACTAGTCAAGTACACATCAATAACATGTATATCACATATACCTTTGTTTGCCTTGCCGGCCTTCTTGTCCGCCAAATACTTGGGGCAGTTGCGCTTCCAATGGCCAGTCCCCTTGCAATAGTAGCACTCGGTGTCAGACTTAGGGCCAGCTCGGGGTTTCTTTTCAGGCGCGGCAACAGATTTGCCGCCTTTCTTTCCCTTCTGCTTGCCTTTCTTGTCCTTCTTGAAACCGGTGGTCTTATTGATCATCAACACTTGATGTTCTTTCCTAATCTCCACTTCTGCAGTCTTAAGCATTGACAGAAGCTCGGGAAGAGACTTCTTCATGCCCTGCATATTATAGTTCATCACGAAGCTCTTGTAGCTAGGTGGCAGCGATTGGAGAACACGATGTATGCCTAAGTCATTGGGAATCGTTATTCCCAAGGACACAAGCTTATCGGCGTACCCAGACATTTTGAGTACGTGCTCACTAACGGAGCTGTTCTCTTCCATCATGTAGCTAAAGAACTTTTCAGAAGCATTATAACTCTCTACGGCAGCATGATTATCGAAAATCATTTTCAATTCTCCCATGGTATCAAAGGCATTGCCATTTTCGAAACGTTTTCGAAGTTTTGGCTCTAGCCCATACAGTATGCCGCAATGAACTAAGTTGTGGTCCTCCTGACGAGTTATATAGACGTTCTTTTCCTCGTCAGGGGCATCAGGAGCTGGTGGGGGGCCTAGCGGCGCCTCTAGCACATATTGCTTTTGTGCAGCAGTGAGGAGAATCCTCAAATTCATAGCCTAGTTGGTGAAGTTGCTACCATTCGCAGCAAGTTTCTCTTTCTCCATGAACACATTGAAATTAAAAGCAGGTGGTGCCATCTAGAACAGAATTTGTAAAAGACTAAGTTTATGATAGATTGAGTTCAACTAATCCAAATTACTAATGAACTCCCACTCAAAAACGACATCCCTCGTGTCCTTTTTGTGATTACATGAACCAAATCCACTACACCAAGTCCGATCATCACGTGAGTCGGTGTAGCTTCAAAGGCGAGCATCTATATGGGCATCATATCAACTATATGACTGATGCTTAACCTTTCGGTCCGTGTTCTGAGGCCATGTCTGTACATGCTAGGCTCGTCAAGTAAGAACCTTAGTATTCGCGTGTGTAAAACTGTCTTACACCCGTTGTATGAAAGCGTAGAGTCGAGAACACCCGATCATCACGTGATGCCTCAAAACACGATCCATAGAACGGTGCATACTTAAGGAAGAACACATTTTATCTTGATATCTAAATGAGGGATCATCTTATAATGCTACCAAAAGCGCCAAACTAGCAATATAAGATGCTAACATCTAATGTGTGAAGTGAGGTGATATGGTCCATGCATTTGATCTCTATCATTTGCATCGTGGTATGATCTCTATCATTCCTTTATGTGTAAGGCCAAGGTCTATGGAACTTACACGTTAAGTGAGTTGTAAGAGTATCTATCATACATCTACTTACAACAATACCATATCAAGACACTAGCCCAGCAACGATCTAAACTAGACGCCTCTAATTTATCAATTGCAAGTTTTACGTGGCTTAGGGCTTTCGGAGATAGAACCGGTCTTACCTACGAACATGAACCACAACGAGGATAACCAAGTTATTAGCAACTCGTTGTAAATCAGATATTGACTATAGTAGGAGAGACAGACACCCGCTAGCCACTTATGCAAAACTAGTTGCATGTCAGTCGTGGAACCGGTCTCATGTACGATGACATGTAAGGTTGGTCCGGGCCGCTTCATCCCACTATGCCACCAATATCCAAAGTACATAGAAGATGCAATAACATGATCATCATCGCCCACATATAAACATATGTGTACTACCTGTGGAAAGCACCTACGCATAGATCAGGCTCTGATACCACTGTTGGGTCCGCAGCATAGAAAACAAAAAATTCCTACGATGAGAACTATACGCCAAGATCTATCTACTAGATACAGAGCAACGGGTGGACATACATCCATGGAGAACTTACCGTCGAAGACAACGAGTTTTGTCAACGAGTAGGAACTCGTGGTTGATGTAGTCGTACGCTTGCCGATCTCAAGATCATGTGGAAGTCCGAGCGCCGCAAATCAGCAGCGCATCCGTCCTCGCACACACGTTCAAGCCACCGGACAACCTCCACCTCCTCGCTCCAGCGAATCAGCGGAAGCAGCAACTCCTTCCAGACGCAAGGCCACCGGGAACATGTATCTCGCTAATCCGAGACCATGGGGGAATATCTAGAGGGGGAGAGAGATCCTTCACGAGGAGGTGTGATTTGTGAGAGGGGAGAGGGGGATTTATATAGGAGGGAGGGAGACCCCTCCCCTCCCATAGCCGGTGCATGAGGGGGGGGGAACTCCTCCCCTCCTTCATTCATGTGGTGAACCTCCACTCACATAAACATGGCCTCCACCCAAAATCCCACTCACATGTATTTAATTTCCACCAAATTAAATGCAACTCTCAATTAATAAAAATCTTTTATTTATTTTATTCAGAATTTTGTTAATTACTTTAATTAACAAACATTCACATAAAACCCCTTGCAACATTTCAATATCACATGCAGAACCACTTTCTGCAATTTCACCCGAAACAATTCCGGTTTCTATCGAAATAATTCCTGCGCTTTGCAAACCTTTTGTCTGGAACATATGTGCTCCTAAATGGTGTCCGACAACCCTTAAGTGTGTCACCCTACGGTTCGCGAATAATGCATACATGATTGAGACTCCTCTCAGATCAATAATCAGAAGCGGGACCTGGAGATCCATACTGACTCCTGCATATTCAACGATGACTTCTGTGATCGTGAGAACCTTTAACGTCAGCAATTTAATCCCTTTGTCTCATGATATAATAAATGTACGAGATTCGATCATCGGTATCCAAATACCTAGTTTGATCTCGTTACCGACATGCACTCTTTTCTCGTTCCCGTGATATAACATTCTAGTGATCACATCACTTGCTTGCAAGCTATCTTAATGTGATATCACCGAGAGGGCCCAGAGTATATCTATCCGTCATCGGGATTGACAAATTCCACTCTTGATCCATGAGACTCAACATAACACCTTCATAGCACTGAACCCACCTTTATGGTCACCCTGTTACGGTGTGACGTTTGATGTTATCAAGATACTCTTCTGGTGTTAGCAATTAACATGATCTCATGGTCTAAGGACTAAGACTACTTTGTATGATGGTATAGCAATATAAACATAATGACTTGATCGTAATGCTATACTTCGGATGAATGTTCATCACATCATTTCACAAATGCTGTGACCTTGTTATTAACAACATCCAATGTCCATGATCAAGAAACCTTGATCATCTTGTTAATCAACAAGCTAGTTTATAAGAGAGGCATAACTAGGAACCCTTTTTGTTTATTAAACACACATGTATTGATGTTTCCTCTCAATACAATTATAGCATGCAAAATAAACATCTATCATATACAAGGAATATATAATAACAACTTTATTATTGCCTCTCAGGGCATATTTCCTTCATAATCAATCTGAAATAGCATCTCAATATCCATCGGATCCCCGCAAACACAACATGTAAGATTACAAATAGATGATCTTGATCATGAACGAAGCTCACAAGATCTAAACATGGTAGCACAAAGGAGGAGAACCAACCGGCTAGCTACTACATGGACCCGTAGTCCAGGGGTGAACTACTCACGCATCACACCGGAGGCAGGCATGGTGATGAAGAAGGCCTCCAGGGTGATCTCTCCCCTCCGACAAGGTGTCAGGAAGAGCTTCAGATCCCTCCCGATCTAGGGATGGAGATGGCGCCGGCTACAGACTCTTTCATGGAATTTTGATCGGGTCCTTTGGGTTTTCGTCCCAGGAGGATTTTATAGGCGAAGGGGCAAGGTCGGTGGAGCACCAGGGGGCCCACACCCCCTGGTGGCTGATGATCGCCTCAACACGTATCGAGCTCGTTGGGGAACCCCAAGAGGAAGGTATAATGAGCATAGTAGCAAGTTTTCCCTAAGTTATGAAACCAAGGTTATCGAACCAGTAGGAGCAAGGAAACACCTCCAAGGTGTTGTTTCGAACTTGGAATCCTGCACAACACAACCACAGAACTTTGCCCCCAACTTATAGTGAGGTTGTCAATCTCACCGGTTTTGCTGAAAACAAAGGATTAAACATATTGTGTGGAAGATAGTAATTGCTTGCAGAAAGTAAAAAGAAAACAATAAATAGTAGATTGATGGTAAAATAATGGACCGGGGTCCATAGTTCACTAGAGGTGATTCTCCTTAAGATAGATGACATGTTGGGTAAACAAATTACAGCAGGGCAATTGACAGACACCAAGAAAGCATACATGCATATACTAATCATCTTGACTCCGATGAGATTTGATTGGGCATTACAACATTATACATAGACCATAATCCAACTACATCTATGACTAATAATCCACCTTCAGGTTATCATCCGAACCCCCTCAAGTATTAAGTTGGAAGCAACAGATAATTGCATTAAGCAAAGTGTGTAAAGTAAACAATACGATTGTTCTATGAACAAAGGATTGTTGTTTTCTCCCTAGTAGCAACAACACATATAGTACCTTAGAGATTTCTGTCACTTCCCTAGATTCCTAGAGGCATGAACCCACTATCGAGCATAAATACTCCCTCTTGGAGTTGCTAGCATCTACTCGGCCAAGATAGCCAGTAACAACGGAAAGCATGCAAGATCACAAATAACATAGACATGATAGAATCAATAATCAATCTGAAATAGCATCTCAATATCCATCGGATCCCCACAAACACAACATGTATGATTACAAATAGATGATATTGATCATGAACGAAGCTCACAAGATCTAAACATGGTAGCACAAAGGAGAAGGACCAACCATCTAGCTACCATATGGACCCGTAGTCCAGAGATGAACTACTCACGCATCACACCGGAGACAGGCATGGTGATGAAGGAGGCCTCCGGGGTGATCTCTCCCCTCTGACAGGGTGCTAGGAAGAGCTTCAGATCCCTCCCGGTCTAGGGATGGAGATGGCTGCGGCTACAGATTCTTTCGTGGAATTTTGATCTGGCGCCTAGGGTTTTCGTCTCGGAGGCAATATATAGGCGAAGGGGCAAGGTCGGTGGAGTACCAGGGGGCCCACACCCCCTGGTGGCACGGCTAGGGCTGGTCGCACCACCACCAGGTGTGGCCGCCCTGCCTCCCCTCTTCGTCTCCCCTTCGGACTCCGTATTCCTTCTGGTAAAATATTGACTTGGGCTTTTGTCTGGTCCAATTCCGATAATATTTCCTTACTAGCTTTCTGAAACCAAAAACTGCAGAAAACAGGCAACTGGCACTGTGGCATCTTGTTAATAGGTTAGTTCCAGAAAATGTGTAAAAATACTCCAAAGTGTGGACAAAACATAAGAAAGTAGATATAAAACAAGCATGGAACATCAAAAATTATAGATACATTTGCAACGTATCAACATCCCCAAGCTTAACTCCTGCTCGTCCTCGAGTAGGTAAGTGATAAAAAAATAATTTTGAGGTGACATGCACCATCATAATCTTGATCAAAGTATTTGTAAAACATTGATAACTGGGATCATAGTACTTTAACATGGCATGAAAGATATAGTTCTAACAATAAGACATAGCACTATGTTGTAACATGAAAAGGTACAAACAAAAGATTCATGAATGATAATTCTTTGAAAGACGTTTGTTTGTTTCACATATAGAAAACATAATGAGAATGGTATTCATCTTGTCCCTCATAGTGTAGCAAAACATAAATACATAGTACACCTTCAAAGTTCATAAGGGTGACTAGATACAAATAGTTTAAGAACAAGCAATATCAAAGTTATGAATCAATCAGCAAGTCTTGGGACAATGCACATTAAACTAAGAATGGACACTATGCTCTCTCAATAGGTGCATAATGATAGAAGATGGAGACTCAACATAAAAATAAAATAAATGCCTTCATAGAAGGAAGGAGGGATTCAAGTCTCATAAAGAGCTTCCAAAAATTATGGTACTTATTAGCTTTCAGCTCTCATTGCCCCTATCATAAGCATCTTTAGGTGATTAAGGTTAAAGCGAACAAATATGAGGATATGTTTGACAAGTTATAAGCTAAAAGTTTCATGCCCCTTACTTATGAAGACCATTCCTCATGCTACTCAAGTTTAGTCACAAGTAAGTTTTTGTCATTGTAAGTACATGTGTATCATAGAGAACCGCCAACGGGGTACCCCTTGCCCAATGATCAGGAGGAATCCCCATATCAAAATGACAAGGCAAGCAGACAATGAGCATCTCAACATCCTTTTATTTCCTATTTGCATAGGTATCTCTTTTTTTTCTCTTTTTTTCTTTCCTATTTGCATAGGCTTCTTTTTTATAGAGGATGCGTCATAGATTGCTCACTATGGTTATACTGCAAGTTTCCACCATGATTAGGCACGGATTAGACCAGCCGCCCAGGCATTTCTCTAACACATATACAAACTCCATGAGCCTTACAAGCTCCCCTTTCATTTCACACCGCCGGGATCCATAAGCAAAAGAACATGATATCAACTAAATAAAGTGCAATGTTGAAAGCGTTCCCCATGACAACATGGTTCTGCTAATCCACAACTTACAAAACGCAAGCATATACGGAACATAGATGGGCACAATGGTTCAAGTTTATTAAGTGCAATAAAAGTAAAGTGTGCCATCAAGTTCATGAGAGTTTTAATCAATAATTTTCACATGACAAGTTTAATTTGGAAGGTTGATAAAAACATGAATATACTCGGAATAGCAAATGCTAATAGGTAGGTATGGTGGACTCTTTGGAATAACTTGGTTTTATTTGGAGTTGGATGCATGAGTGGAACTCATACTTAGTATGGAGGCTAGCAAAAGACTAGGAGCGACCGACCGACTAAGAGGGCAATAATGGCCATAATCATGCAAAGCGACAAAACATTATTAATTAAAGCATAAAGTGATATTACAAGTCGAAACCTAAATGATCATAGAGGCTATGGTGACTTGGTATAGTCTTACCATGGTGTGAGCATGCGCCAAGTCAACCCAAATAAAGCATCAAAGGAGAATACCACAATATTATGCTTTTATATGCTAAAACCACGGATGATTATTTCAAGGCACATTAAGCAATCTCAATTTTTTATAACATGTCATGCTATAGCAATAATCACTAAGCATAAAGCCAAAACAATATCAAGCATGACATGATGAAGCCTAAGTCACAATAAAAAACAAGCTCCTTTTATACCACTTATAAGCATTAACTTTCCTACTCTTTTCCAATCCAAATCAACTTATCTGAAAACTGATGAATGAATGCGGGGGTCCAACCAATTTATTCAAGAAAACTAAGCAAACAAAAACTAAAAAAGAAAACGAAGACGTTCCAAGAACAACACAATTGTGCATGGAATAATAAAAATGAAGTGTTTGGAAGAAACCTGAAATTTTTATTGATGAAGAAGGGGATGCCTTGGGCATCCCCAAGATTTGATGCTTGTACTTCTTGAATATTTCTTGGGGTGACACGGGTGGCATCCCCAAGCTTGAGATTTTTTCCATACTTCATCTTATCACATTACTCTTCCCTACACTTTAAAATCTCCTTCATACAAAACTTCACACAATCTTCATCAACAACATTAGTGTAATCAAGATAATAAGTCTTTTGGTTCAGTTTCAACACAAGTAAAACTTCCATTAAAATACAAGCTACTGTAGCACTTCCTTTAAAAAGTTCAAATGATCAAAGAGAACTGAAAGAGAAAGAGATTTAGAGGCAAATGCAAATAATGGCAGAAATCTGTCAAAATAGACCAGCAGGTAAAAACCAATTTTTTAGAAGACCTTTTGTTGCTCAAATCGAAAAGTGTTGAACTAACGAAAGTTATATAACAACCTGAGGCAGAAGCACAAAAAATTACAGCTCAAACCGACGTACATAGATTTTTCACGAATTTTTACAGCGAAGCACAAAAATATGTTTTGGGACAGCAACTTTCCCAAGCATTACTTCTCTCTCATTAGAGGTTAATCTTGGCACAAAAACCACACAAAAATGATAAGGAGAGGTTATTACTGAAGCAATAACTTCCAAGACTCAACAAAATATTCCTAACGAAATTTGAGTAATCGCCCAATAAGTGCTTTTCTTTAACGCCTTTGAGCTAGGCATAAGAAGCAAGAAAAGAATCAAGTATTCTCAAATGAAGAAGCATTAAGAACAAATTTTGTTTTAATAGGAGAGGCAAAAGGAATCTTCTCTCTCTTCTTAGGGAAGTGTTAGGCATACCTTTATTGAGTGGAAATTGATATTTAATGGTGCCTTCTTTCATATCAATAATGGCACCAACAGTTCTAAGAAAAGGTCTTCCCAAAGTAGTAGGACAAGAAGCATTGCATTCAACATCCAAAACATAGAAATCAACGGGGAAATAGGCATTGTTAACCATAATAAGAATATCATTAACACTCCCCATGAGTTTCTTTTTAGCATTATCATCAAGTTGGAAATTTAAATAACAACCTTCCAATGGTGGCAAATCAAGTATTTCATAAATCTTTCTAGGCATAATAGAAACACTACTATCAAGATCACATAAAGCTTTGAGACCAAAATCATTCACTTTCATATTAATGATGGGTTCCCAACCATCTTCTAATTTTATAGGAATAGAAGCTTTATGTTTCATATTTTCTTCTTTAATTTTTATAAGAGCATCAGTAATGTGTTTTGTGAAGGCCATATTCATAGCACTAGCATTAGGACTTTTAGCAAGCTTTTGTAGGAACATAATTACTTCAGAGATATTGCAACCATCAAGATCAAAATCATAATTATCATCTAAAGTAGTAGAGCTATTGTTTCCCATATTTCGAAGAATTTCAGCATTTTCATTAGAAAAGGTTCCATTGGGTTTATTAGCTTCAACATTAGTGGTAGTGATAGTAGAAATACTAATATTTCTAGCAATTTCATCTTCTCTTTCCCACTTAGCATGCAATTCAGCTAACAGTCTAACATTTTCATTAATTCTAACTTGTATGGCATTAGTAGCAGCAAAGGGATTTTCAATAGTTTCAGGTTTAGCAGCCATTTTATTCAAAGAAGATTGTGCTTCAGACAATGATGCTATATTTCTTTCAGCATTAGAGAGTTTTTCCTCAATAGTTTTATTGAAAGCAATTTGTTTACTAATAAAATCTTTAAGCATGACTTCAAGTTCAGAGGGTGCACTTCTATTATTGTTGTAGGAATTTCCATAAGCATTACCATTATTGGGAGGATATGGCCTATAATTATTATTACCAAAATTATTCATGTAGGCATTGTTGCTAACATTATTATTTTTGATAAAATTCACATCAACTTGCTCTTCTTGAGCAACCAAAGAGGCTAAGGGAACATGATTTGGATCAATATGAGCTTTCCCATTAACAAGTATAGACATAATAACATCAATTTTATCACTCAAGGAGGAGGTTTCTTCAATAGAATTTACCTTCTTACCTTGTGGAGCTCTCTCAGTGTGCCATTCAAAATAGTTAACCATCATATTATCTAGAAGCTTTGTTGTAGCACCCAAAAGGTACCTCCAGCAGCAGAATCTAGTAGATTTCTTGAAGAATAATTCAATCCTGCATAAAAGGTTTGGATAATCATCCAAGCAGTCAGTCCATGAGTGGGACAATTCTTTACCAAAGATTTCATTCTTTCCCAAGCTTGTGCAAGATATTCATTATCAGATTGTTTAAATTTCATTATTTCACTTCTCATAGATATAATCTTAGCAGGAGTATAGTATTTTCCAATGAAAGCATATTTGCATTTAGTCCAAGAATCAATACTATTTCTAGTTAGGGATAGCAACCATTCTTTAGGTTTTCCTCTCAAAGAGAAAGGAAACAATTTAATTTTAATAATATCTCCATCTATATCCCTATGTTTTTGCATCTCACAAAGTTCAACAAAGTTATTAAGATGAGCAACAGCATCTTCAGTACCAAAACCAGAAAATTGTTCTTTCATAACAAGATTGAGCAAGGCAGGTTTAATTTCAAAGAAAGTAGCTTCAGGAACAGGTGGAGCAATAGGTGTGCACATGAAATCATTGTTGTTGGTTCTAGTGATGTCACACAATTTAGTACTTTCAAGAGTAGTCATTTTTTGTGTGTTTTTGATATAAAGAACGCAAACTAGTACAACTTTTTTTTTATAAAAGAAACAAGCAAACAAAGCAGAAATAAACTAAGCAAAACAAAAAACAAAGTAAAGAGATTATATATGAGGGACTCCCCTTGTGAAGATGTCCTTGACTCCCTGGTAACGGCGCCATAAAAATGCTTCATGATCGGCTCAACACGTATCGAGCTCATTGGGGAACCCCGAGAGGAAGGTATGATGAGCACAATAGCAAGTTTTCCCTCAGTTATGAAACCAAGGTTATCGAACCAGTAGGAGTAAGGAAACACCTCCAAGTTGTTGTTTCCAACTTGGAATCCTGCAGAACACAACCACAGAACTTTGCCCCCAACTTACAGTGAGGTTGTCAATCTCACCGGTTTTGCTGAAAACAAAGGATTAAACGTATTACTAGAAGATAGTAATTGCTTGCAGAAAGTAAACAGAAAACAGTAAATAGTAGATTGATGGTAAAAGAATGGACCGGGGTCCATAGTTCACTAGAGGTGATTCTCCTTAAGATAGATGACATGTTGGGTGAACAAATTACAACGGGGCAATTGACAGACACTGACATGGGTATACCCTACAGGTACTCGAGTTGGGTATATACGGTCCAGATATGGCAGAAGCCCACGGCGTTGCCAAGGCCCTGTGGAGAATTCGAGTGGCCCATGGACTCTCGATTGCTTGCGAGACAAGAAGAAGCTTAAGACAAAAAGTTTAAAGGGAAAACCCTAATTTGTAACCGACTCGACCTGCTACCCTAGACCCAGCCTATCTATATAAAGGCTAGGAGAGGGCGGCGAGGAGGACACATGCAACCCTAGTTTCCACAACTCTCGCCAGATTGCATCTACGCGCCCTGTAATCTTCGATTCCTTCGTTAATTCCAAGAGCAGACAAGCAGGAGTAGGGACCTCTACGAGGCCTGAACCTGGGTAAATCTTGCGTCCTTGTGTGCTTGTTTTCTAGCTGACTGATGCCTCCAGTGCTCCCTCCTTATCCAATACACAAGTCCATAACAATGGGCATTGACGAGTTAAACCCTCGTCAATTGGCGTCGTCTGTGGGAATTGGGAGTGTTGATGTCGCGGCTTCTTCGACCCCATCAACCACGGTCTACAACTCCGCAACAGTGGAGATTTGCCAACTCTTCGGTGCATTTGACTTCACCGTCCACACGCCGGCCACTCGCCTAACTTTCGAGTCCGTCGGTGATGGAATCAGTTTGGCGATTGGGAGCTTCCACTTCCAGGTTGGTCAGATGGGCACGCTTCGCATGCCTGACCAGCCGACAACACCCGCGATTGCTCCAGCATCGTGGTTCCTGCCACCAATCGGCACCGTCAGCAAGATTAACGCCTCAACAACAACTAGGAGCACGGACATCGACAGTAGTTGCGGATCCGATCTAGGCGACCTAGCCAATGAAGACGGAGCCTACCGCTCTGGATCTGAAAGTTGCGGGAGAAACAGCTTCCCCAACCACTTCATGTGCGCAGTCATCAATACATGCGACACTACCGCCAATCGCGAAAACGTTGACACCGGACCGCCTAACGGCAGCACGCCCAACAACATCGGACCACCCAACGGAGGTATGCCCAACGGCGGCCCCACCAACGGTGGCAACGACACGCCCATCAATAATGGAGCAGAAAGAGAACCGCCAACCATAGTGAATGAGCACACTGGAGAGCGTGTGGTGATCAAGCTCAACGACAACGAGTGGGCCCACTACCGAGAAGCTCTGCGAGGCAATCCTCTGCCCCTCAATTCCCCGCAAGACATGCTGATGGGCTACCATTGGCTACTGAAGGAGGAATACATATGATAGCTACATGTAATCACGCAACTCGAAGCGCGAAAAAAGGCGGCAGACGAATCAAGCCTTCAACAAGCCGAGCTCTCCTCCCACGGAAGATCCTCCTCCAAAGGCAACGAGTACCTGGCCAATAAGAGAAGGTCTCGACTGGCCCACCTCACCGAGAAGGAACGCGTGGAGGCTACGAAAGTCCTTGACTTCTTCTCCATGATAGTGGATACACGGGGCAACGTGCTCCCAAAGACGCCGCAAGCCGTGGTAACGGCGGCCACCATGTACCTTCTCAACAACCAACCGCCAGCTAGAGATCCACGAGCCACCATGCACCGATCTATGATCGCGGGCTTGGGGCTAGTCGAGGTAACCCTCGACAAAGAGCCCGTACCAGAGTCAAAGAAAAGCAAGGCTCCGGTAAAACGCTACTCCTGGCCCTCGTCCAGCGACGATAGCCATGACCTGTCTCGATGTCGTCGCTCAGGGCGGCATGATCGTGACTACGATGCACGTGATGACCGCATACAGTGCAAAGTCGACAAGATGCGGGCAAGACACGCTCGTTTGACTAACTCAGAAGAGGACAAGACTGAGCTCTGCGGCGCCAGATGCTTCACAGGGCCATCAGGCAGAAGTGAATGCCTAAAGGGTTCAAACTACCATCAGAGAACCCAAAATTCGACGGTCTACAGGACCCGAAAATATGGTTGGAGGACCACATCTCCTCCGTCCGACTACATGGCAGAGTCGAAGCATGACCATGCAATGCCTGTAGCTACAACTGCAGGGCGCCGCCCATGCATGGCTCAACAATCTCCCGCGCGGATCCATTCGCAGCTGGGAAGAGCTGGTCTACAGCTTCATATGCAATTTCAAGGGCACCTACAAAAGGCCTGCATCAATCGAAGAATTGAGAAGCTGCCAGCAAAGATCAGGCAAATCGCTACGCTCGTACATCCAGAGGTGGTCTATCATCAAGAACTCCGTAGAAAACATCTCGGTGGACCGCGCAATCGACGGGTTCAACGGTGGCGTTCGCCGTATAGAGCTCAGGGAAGAGCTAGGCCGCTCGAAGCCCAAAACAATCGACCACCTGATGGAAATCGTGAATTGGTGGGCTGACGGAGAAGACTCAGTGAAGAATCGCACCTACTCCGATGACGACGATGACCTTGGGCACAGACGCGATCGCCGAAGCAAATGTCGAATGCGCGTCTACGATGACCATGACGAGGTCAACATGGTCATAATCGGCTACGCCGACAAACGCGACGACAACCGCAACACTGAATACCGCAGTGGTGGATACTGCGACAACGGAAAAACCACGCAGGTGTGGCAATGCCGCACTCGCGAAGAAGCACCCGCAACATCTATCGAGGACAAGCTGTCTGGGCCCTGCAACATTCACTTCTACATCGACAAGCACGATGGCAAGAAGAAATCCAGCCACCTTCTCAAAGACTACCGCGAGTTCCTCAAACTCCATGAAGGCTTGGCCCGGATGAATCGCAACGCAGTCAACAGGGGCTATGGAGCCGCCCCAGGCGTTGTGGCACATGGAGCTCCTCCACCACCGCCTGGGCCACCACCACCCGCGCTCGCACCAGTCCAGCATCACGGCGGTGAACCATACCCATGAGCCGTGGGCAACATGGGAATGATCCAAAAAGGGCGTCCCTCAAATTGAGTGCAGAAGGCCGTCACTCGCAAAGTCAACTTGGCGATAAACTCTCCACCTTCCACCACTGAGTACCTCAGTGGAAGCGACTCCTGCATTACCTTCGACAGGCGTGACCACCCGCGCCAAGTTCCTTGTCCAGGCCACTATCCCCTCGTACTCGAGGCGCAGATCGGGGGCTTCGATATGAGTCGCGTCTTCATGGATAGCGGCAGTGGCATTAACCTCATGTTCACGAGTACCTTGCGGGCGATGAGGATCCCTCTGATGTGCCTGGAAGTTTCAGACACGATGTTCCACGACATCATCCCAGGGAAAGGCATATATCCCCTAGGCAAAATCAACCTTGACGTCATCTTCGGCACGCCGCAAAACTTTTGGCAAGAGCGCATCGACTTCGAGGTCATCGACTGGCCTTCACAATATCACTACATCCTTGGACGTGTCGCATTCGCGAGATTCATGGTAGTGCCACACTACGCCTACCTGCAGATGAAGATGCCGGGTCCAAACGGCGTAATTACAATCAACAGCAACTTCGAGAGGTCCGACAGCCGCGATAGGGAATTCAATAGAATCTCCCAGTCCTTCGGCATGCAGGAGGAACTCGCAAGATTAAAGGAGTCGACACACAACAGTCTGCCCCCCTGAGCAAGCCAAGTTCACCCGACCTGTCCTTCGACTCATCGGTGCACACGAAGAAAGTCCCGGTCCACCCAATGGACCCGACCAAGACGACCCTCATCGCCAACAACTTGAGTTCTGCATAGGAACTCGTGCTCATCGAATTCATCCGTGAGCACTGGGAGATCTTCGCCTGGTGTCTAGCGGACATGCTAGGAGTTCCCAGGGAATTCGCCGAGCACTCACTCAATGTAAATCCATACGCAAGGCCAGTCAAGCAGACAATTCGACGAATGTCCGAACCAAGAGCAAAGGCAGTCGAAATGGAGATCAACAGACTCCTCGACGCCAAATTCATACGCGAGATCAAGGAAAGCACTTGGCTCGCCAACACGGTGCTTGTACCTAAAAAAGACACATATATCCTGCGAATGTGTGTGGACTTTACCTCCTTGAATAAGCACTGCCCAAAGGATCACGTCCCATTGCCGCGAATCGACCAGATCAGCGACTCCATCGTGGGATGTGAGCGTCTGTGCTTCCTCGATGCCTACTCAGGCTACAATCAAATTCGAATGAAGGAGGAAGATCAAACGGCGGTTACACCGCCCTTTGGTGTGTTCTGCTACAACATGATGCCCTTCGGGCTAAAAAACAAAGGAGCCACCTATCAGCGGTGCATGCAGGCCTGCCTCAACAACCAACTTGGTCGCAACACTCAAGTCTACGTTGATGACATTGTCATCAAAACAAAAGAGGAAGCCTCGCTAATCGACGATCTACGTGAGACCTTCGCCAACCTGGACCGATACCGGATCAAGCTCAATCCGGACAAATGCGCCTTCGGCGTACCATCTGGGCAGTTACTCGGGCATCTCATCTCCGCGAGAGGGATCAAAGCAAACCCGAAGAAACTAAAAGCCATACTAGCTATGGAGAAGCCAAAAAACGTAAGAGGCGTCTAGCAGCTGGCTGGGCGAATAGCGGCGCTCAGTCGATTCATCAGTCGAATGGGCGAAAAGGCACTGCCATTTTACCAACTTCTCCGCAAAACTAACAAGTTCGAGTGGACATAAGAGGCGCAAGAAGCATTCGAAGACCTCAAACGTCTACTATCCACCTCGCCAGTACTGGTAACCCCACGCGAAAAGGATCCATTGTTGCTCTACATATCCGCCACCAACCAGGTGGTCCGCACGGTGCTTGTGGTGGAACGAGCCGAAGAAAATAAGGTCCACAGGGTCCAGTGCCCAGTCTACTACCTCAGCGAGGTGCTCACGCCAACAAAACAGTGGTACCTGCACTACCATAGGCTGGCGTACGGTGTCTTCATGACAGCCAGGCGACTGCGCCACTACTTCCAGGAGCACTCGATCGTGGTGGTCAACGACACCCCCTCGGGCATATACTCAATAACCCTGATGCCACCGGGCAAGTCGTGCTTTGGGGAATCGAACTGTCTCCACGAGACATCACATACGAAAAGCGTGATGTGATTGAGTCGTAAGTCCTCCCTGATTTCCTCGTGCACTGGATGGAGAACCAGCTCCCCGACAAGCCAGATATGTCCTACCTCTGGACAATGCACTTCGATGGGTCCAAACGAAAGGATGGAGCTGGCACAGGTGTCATACTGACATCGCCCCAGGGAGACAAGATGAAATACATTCTACAAATGCAGTTCACCGCCTCCAATAATGAAGCTGAGTACAAAGCTCTGATCCATGGGATGCGGATGGAGAAAGCCTGTGGTGCCAAAAGGCTCATCATCCACGGTGACTCCAAAATGGTGGTCAACCAAACGATGCACGAGTGTGATGCACTGGACAACAACATGATCGCCTATCGTGACCTCTACGACACACTCGAAGGGGACTTCGACGGCTGTGCGTTGTGACATGTGGGTCGCAAAAGCAATGAAGAGGCGGATCTCCTCGCCAATATTGGCTCCACCTGCGCCCCCATACTACTGAGGGTATTTCTGGAGCGCATTTGCGAATGCTCCATCAAGCCAAAGGCTCTAGAGAAGAAAGCAAGTGTGTCAACAGACTCGGGGCTACGCCACCCAATGAGCCAATGGCACTCGACACCTGGAGCTTGATACAGGACTCGAAGGACCAATGGGCGTCATGATGATCGAGCCATCTTGGACACAACCCTACATCACATATCTACTCAGCAAGATGCCGCCAAATGATCCGACTAACGCGCGACATATTGTGTGATGATCCAAGGCATTCGCCGTCATCAATGGTGAACTGTACAAGCGTGGCATCACAGGAGTGATCCAACGGTGCGTCTCCAACGGGGATGGAAGGGCCGTCCTCCTCGACATCCATGAAGGCACCTGCAGGCACCATGCTGGCAGTCGCGCCCTTGTTGCCAAAGCTCTACGAGCTGGATTCTACTGGCCCACAGCCATGCACGATGCCAAGGACATCGTCCAGCACTGCAACGCTTGCCAGCGATTCGCGGACAAACCGCACGCACCTGGCACGGAACTCCGGCCAATACCATTGGCTTGGACCTTCACGCAATGGGGACTCGACATGGTCGGCAAGCTCCCGAAATCCTCGCGAGGAGGTTACATCTGCTTCTTGGTCGCAGTCGAAAAATTCACAAAGTGGATCGAGGCCATGCTGGTGACAAACCAATCAGGAGCCAGCACCGTCAAGTTCTTCGAGTCCATTTTCTACCGCTTCGGAGTGCCACACAACATCATCACGGACAACGGGACGAACTTCACCTCCAAGGAGTTCCAGGAATTTTGCGAAAACCTAGGAATCAACATAAGCTACGTCTCGGTGGCTCACCCGCAGACCAACGGTCAAGTCGAAAAGGCCAACGGCCTCGTCTGTGGTAGAATCAAGAAGCGAATCCTATGACCACTCGAGCAAGCCGCCGGATGCTGGCCAGATGAGCTGCAATCCGTACTCTGGAGCCTGCGCACAACTCCAAACAGTGCCACGGGATATACCCCGTTCTTCATGGTACACGGTGTTGAAGCACTGCTACCCGCAGAAGTACGCTACAAAGCGGTTTTCGCCTACAGCAAGCAGGAGTCAACTCTTGCACTCGAAGACTCCGTCGACCTTCTTGACGAGGCGCGAGAAATCGCAGCATTAAGATCAACGATCTATCAGCAGAGCCTCCGCAACTACCACATTAGAAGGTTACGCCCAAGATCCTTCGTCGATGGAGACCTGGTCCTGCGACTCAAGCAACAAGGGCATCTCAAGCTCGAGTCTCCTTGGGAGGGACCCTACATGATTACAGAAGTAATCCCAGGTGGCGCCTATTGCCTTAAAGATTTCAAGACAGGAGTCGCATACTCCAACCCCTGGAACATCGCACAGCTACGTCGTTTCTACCCCTAGTCGTTTTTTACATTACAAACAAGGCTATACAGCCAGCCTACTTAGCCACACATTGTACCTCGTACTATTTTGCGAATAAATAAAGCTAAGTGCCCCGAAACTCTATGTTTTCCCTTATTTTTCTAGCAATCTTATCACTCGGGGGCTGCACCACCCTTTACATCCTTGTTCTGCGAACAAATCGCAGTATCCCGAGTAGCTAACACACCATCAATCGAACCCTTGATAAAACACCAACCCAGTTGCAACGCACCTGACAGGTTGGCAAGGTGATGAGATAACACAAGTCAGACTAACGAAAAGGAATTGCAGAGTACAAATACACTCGCAAAATAAATAAGATAGCAAGCTCTTCACATATCAATAGAAATTAATTACATCCAACATATCAATACGAACTTTACAACACTTGTACAATTATACGCAGGATACAAGTTAAAGCTACTGCTGCAACAGGAGAACGTTCGTTTGCTCCTTGAAGAAGTCGACGATTTCTTCTACTGGGCGATCAACTTCCTGGTAATGCGGAACCATGTTCCAGGTCATACCTTCCGGCGGGGTCGGCGGCCTAGCGGCAACATCTGCAACGTCTACATCTGGCCTACGAAGTCGCACCAGCGACAAAGCAGCCTTGGCACTAGCCACTAACTGCTGCCGCACATACTCGCGAACTGCACTCAGATCCTAGAACTTCGCCAGAAGAGCCAATAGGCTTGAAGGGATAGCGTCCAGCGGGAACATCGTTTGATAGATATGCCTAAGGCACGACTGTGCCTTCTTCAAAAAGTGAAGTACTCGAGAAGCACGATCTTGTAGGGTCACAAGTGCGATCGCACGATCATGGTCCACCCAAAAGTACCCACTCGCGTGAAGCTGCTCCTGGGTCAGGTCATTCATCCGAATGGCAATCCGGTCTTTCTCATCCTGCGGATGACGAGCACTGATAACTACACCAAGCAAAAAAGGGCAAAGTATGAAGACACGGCATTGCCGCGACTGACTAAAAGAAAATATAAGAGGACAGAAAGCTAACATTTGAACTGATCGCTCAGCTGCGCCACCTCCTCCAAGAGATATTGCTTGCGGGCGGTAGCCTTCTCCACCTTCGACTTCCATACATCCGCACTACCACGGAGGATGGGCAAGTCACTCTCCAGGTTCTTAATGCGATCGTGCAATCGCAAAAACAAGGACAACTCGTCCACCTTTGAGCGCGACTGCGCCAGGGTTTCATCAGTGGGTGGAGGATCATGAGGACCAGCCGAAGGACCACTCGACGTACCCTATCACGAACCAAGCAAAAACAAATAAGAGACCAAGAATACATTGACAAAAGGCATAGACGCATTCAAGCACAGCAAAAGTCTCGACTGGGACACTTCCATAAAAGCATTGTTCCAACACAGAAGCTAGAAACTACAACTATTACAAGATAGCTACTAAGGAGCAGCCTGCTTCTTCAACTTCGACTTGGGCTTTAGGGGCCTAGTCGAATCCGTGGCGGTATCTGACGCCATAGAATTTCCAGTGCCAGCCCCTGATGCCACAGCCTTCGCTGCATTCTTCGCTCTCTATAGCTCCTCGAACTATTTGGCGACTGTATTGATGAGCTGCGACCCATATTTACCACAGCCAGTAGCAAAGGGAGCAAAAACTACCTGTTGGCCATCTGCGCCGACGGGCATCGCCTTGGAAATCGCGGCAGGATCCACCTCCACGCCATGGGCTTGCACCATTGCGAGTGCCATGGTGGCGCCGACGGACCGCTGGGAGTTCCTGAAGTCCATGGGAATACCCTCATCAAGGGATTCCACCAGGTCCTCCAGGTTGTCAAGCAGTTCGGCCTTGGGAGTTAGATCCCTACATATGCGACTGAGCACAGTCCTGGCCTTCGTCAGCGTCCCTTGAATAGAAGTGTTGTGGTCTTTGACTACGGCGACGACACTAGCCAACGCATCGTCGCGACGAAGGGACTGAGCGTCAAAGCTCAGGCCACCGACATCTACATACAACAAAGTGTTAGTATAATAACACGATGTCGAAGCAAGAAACAAAGAAAATTCAGATGAAAGAATACCTGAGAGGGACTTAGCAATCGAGAAAAGCTGCTCCTCGAGCAACATCTCCTTTTCAGCATTGGAGGAACGCAAATCCTCTTCACGATTTCGCAAGTCCTCCTCGCGCTTTTGCGACTCCTCCAAGGTCGCGATTGCTTCGTCCCGAATCTTCGCTGCCGCGGCAAGCGCCTTCTCAAGTGAAGCAGCATGACGTAGAAGTTCGTTATGCTCAACTGCAAAGAACAGCATGTATCGTCAAACGAATCTAGGAACTTCACCAAGACAAAGACAAAGGCAAAAACCAACCTTCAACAACGCGATGGCGATTGTCCAGCCGCGCATGCCGTCGACCAATGTCCAGGCCTTGCTCCGCCAGGCGGGCAGCTCCCTTCACGATGAGCTGCATTAGAAGAAAACAAAGTTCAGCAACAACACCAAGTATATATTCGACTTACAAAGCAGCAAAGAGATACTTACGTGGTCCTCCAGAGACTCCGAAGATGATTGTTGCGTAGTCATCCGGGCAACCACCTGGTGTCCCCCAGCATACGGGGAACTCAATGAGTTATGCCCGGAGTGGGCCGCCAATGAAGGAGAAGACGATCGTTCGGCCACTTCCTTGGCCTTGGAGTCTGCGACTCCGGATTCCTTCACAAATTGGACATCGCCAGAAGATGACGACGCCACTTGACTACAAAACACATCTAGCAAAAACATCAAGGAACGCAACTCCAAAAAAGAAACCAAGGCAAAGTCGAGAACTCACCAGTCAAATCTATCAAGGTCGAAGGATTGCTCCTCCGACTCCGACGACTCCTTCGGCAGTCGCAACTTCTTCCGGGCAGGAGGAGCCATGGAGCGCATAGGAACGACGAGGATTGGCTCCTCTACGACAACAAAAGGGTCTTCTGGCATCGTCAGCGACGAGGCATCCGAGTCCTCGCTGCGGGAATGCTTGCGAGTGTTCGGGTCACTGGACTCGGGGGCTCCCTCCTCCTCTTCGATTGGGATGGTCGACTCCGACTTGTCCTCTTCATGCACCTCGCGAGGGATAACCCCTGCAGGATGAGGGGGTAAATTGGGAGACACGTGCCAATCCTGTATTCAGAAGATGCAATATTATATATCACAACATCATAAATGGCAACCGAAAACGACAGCTACTTCACCAGAGAATTATACCTTAGGAGGAGGGTTTGAGGCGTCGAAAGGAGGCACGACTGGTTCACCTGGGAGAACCTCCTTGGCGGTATATTTGGTCACCAGTCGCACCCTCTTATCAACCTCACCCACGGAAATGCCATCGGCAGATACGCGAGTGGCATCGTCCGCACCAGCCCAGCGGAACATGGGGTGGACTCTGGCCTACAGAGGTTGGACACGACAGCGCGACCATGTGTGAATGAGGGCAGCGCCTCCCTCTTATTTGCCTATGCGACTCTCAAGGTCGCATACGTTCTTATACAACACCTCCCTTTCCTCGGACTCGCCAGGCATCATGATGTTCTTCCAAGAGCGCCTCCTCTTGCATGGCATCGCGAGGTCGAAGGGCGCGAGTCCGTAGTGCTCTTCATCAGCCTTCTGGTCGCGGATGTAGAACCACTTGTCTCTCCACCCTTGGACGGACGTAGTAAGCTTGATATCAAAGTAGGTGGCGGAAGAGTCGACATGGATTCCACAGCCTCCTACGTCGTAGACTACCGAACCGGATGCCAACTGGCATTTCAGCTTAAAAAGCCTCTTAAAGAGGCCAAAGTGCGGCTCGACTCCGAGCCAGCACTCGCAAAGAGTAATGAAGTAGGAGATGTGGAGAATAGAATTTGGGGACAGTTGATGCAGCTAGAGCCCGTAGAAGCAAAGGAGGCCCCTGAAGAAAGGATGCAGGGGCAAAGAAAGACCTTGGATGATGAACGCAAGGAACATCACCCGGAAGCCAGGAGGAGGACATGGGATTGCCTCCTCGCCGGGCACTCGCGAATCACCCTCCACGGATGGAAGAACTCCATCTTGACGATAAAGATGAAGCTCGGAGGATTTGATGATAGACACTCGCCAAGCGCCATTGGTGACGCGGGTACCCGCACCTTTCTTCTTCTCAGTGCGGGCGGCACTGGTGCCCATAGTGGCGGTGCCACCCTTCTTCTTGGTAGCGGCAATGGCGGCAACAGACCTAGCGGCGGCACCTCCCTTCTTCTTGCCCATCTTCTGATGGTGGTGAGAACGGAGGAAGTAGCTGGGGAAGATACGGAGCTGGTCCAGTGCAGCAACGAGAAACTGCGCAAGGAAGCAGAGAGAAGCAGCAATGGCAATGGAGGCAACAATAATGAAGACAGATAGGGAGATTGCCGCAGCTGTGCAGCTACTTAACCTCATCGCAGACACCATCCAATGGCCAGCAGAAACCCTACTACACGCGTGGTGCACATCGCCATCGACATGTGGTGAAGCTGAAGCACGAACCGTCCCCCCACTATTCCCATTACACGCGGAAATCGAGGAGACGCAGTTAAAACAGAAGATTACGCACGCCCGATCAAATCGAAGTTAGAAAGTGGGACCTACCGCTGGCCACGTCCCGTCAAAGCCACTCACGCGGGCAACCAAGGTCATCACATTATCAGCACTGACGTCATTGATTGCAGCAGCAGAAGGTTTCGACTACTTTAGTCCTTGATCGAGTCTTTGACTCAATCAAGCAATCGGGGGCTACTCCCATAGGGAGCGCTGGTCGCGCACCCTAGGTAGGTAACTTTATACAGGTATATAAACATTCAAAGACATACCCACCACTCAAATCTACGATTCTATTGTAAATTATGGGTTACTCCCATAGGGAGCGCCGGAAGCAAATTCGACTGAAACAAGCAACAAAAGACAACATTAGTCGCAAAAGTTCTTTAGTCCATGCTTGAGTCTTCGACTCAACCAGGCACTTGGGGGCTACTCCCATAGGGAGCGCTGGTCGCCCACCCTATGATTATTTGTCCATCGTACCGTGTGTTGATAACATCCACACTCGAAGGCTATGGCGACTCCGCCTCAATTTTTTCCCTACAAAGAGACTACGTCTCCTAGGCCACCCGAATCATCTCCGCGATGACAAAAATTTGGATGTCGCGCTTAGAACGTGAAGATAAGACCTGAATAAGGACTGGCAACGCATCTGCTGCGCACTACCAGAAACATATCCGTGCCTGTAGGTGCAATCAACATGCCTTGACGGACGCGTCGAGTGCTCACACCTATACATTGGAATTTGACTCTTGTAAGACCTCCGCGGCTTGAGTCAAATTACGCCAGCACTTTTCCGAATTCGAGTCCGGGGACTCGAGTTTGAGTAGATTATGTTGTTTTGCCCTAAGGCGGTTAACTGATACCGATACATCGGGTAATTAGGCACGTATATCAACAAATCCCTATGACATAAACAGAACACTCGAAAAATGCTCAGTCATGCACTCGAAAGACTTCATAAAGTCTCTAGTCGAATCTGTGATTCCACTGGACACTTAGGGGCTACTGACATGGGTATACCCTACAGCTACTCGAGTTGGGTATATACGGTCCAGATACGACAGAATCCCACGGCGTTGCCAAGGCCCAGTGGAGAATTCGAGTGGCCCACAGACTCTCGATTGCTTGCTAGACAAGAAGAAGCTTAAGATAGAAAGTTTAAAGGGAAAACCCTAATCTGTAACCGACTCGACCTGCTACCCGAGACCCAGCCTATCTATATAAAGTCTAGGAGGGGGCGGCGAGCAGGACACATGCAACCCAAGTTTCCACAACTCTCGGCAGATTGCATCTGCGTGCCCCTGTAATCTTTGATTCCTTCGTTAATTCCAAGAGCGGACAAGGAGGAGTAGGGACCTCTACGAGGCCTGAACCTGGGTAAATCTTGCGTCCTTGTGTGCTTGTTTGCTAGCCGACTGATGCCTCCAGCGCTCCCTCCTTCTCCAAAACCCAGGTACATAACAATGGGCATTGACGAGTTAAACCCTCGTCAGACATCGAGAAAGCATACATGCATATACTAATCATCTTGACTCCTATGAGATTTGATTGGGCATTACAACATTATACATACACCTTAATCCAACTGCATCTATGACTAATAATCCACCTTCGGGCTATCATCCAAACCCCCTCTAGTATTAAGTTGCAAGCAACAGATAATTACATTAAACAAAGTGTGTAAAGTAAACAAAGGATTGATGTTTTCTCCCTAGTAGCAACAACACATCTAGTACCTTAGAGATTTCTGTCACTTCCCCAGATTCCTAGAGGCATGAACCCACTATCAAGCATAAGTAGTCCCTCTTGGAGTTACTAGCATCTACTCGGCCAAGATAGCTACTAACAACGGAAAGCATGCAAGATCACAAATAACATAGACACAATAATCAATCTGAAATAGCATCTCAATATCCATCGAATCCCCGCAAACACAACATGTATGATTACAAATAGATGATCTTGACCATGAACGGAGCTCACAAGATCTAAACATGGTAGCACAAAGGAGAAGAACCAACCATCTAGCTACTATATGGACCCGTAGTCCAGGGATGAATTACTCACGTATCACACCAGAGGCAGGCATGGTGATGAAGGAGGCCTCCAGGGTGATCTCTCCCCTCCAGCAGGGTGCCGGGAAGAGCTTCAGATCCCTCCCAATCTAGGGATGGAGATGGCGGCGACTATAGACTCTTTCGTGGAATTTTGATCTAGCGCCTAGGGTTTTCGTCCCGAAGGCAATATATAGGCGAAGGGGCAAGTTCGGTGGAGTACCAGGGGGGCCACACCCCCTGGTGGCGTGGCTAGGGCTGGCCGTGCCACCACCAGGTGTGGCCGCGCCACCACCAGTGTGGCCGCGCCACCACCAGGTGTGGCCGCCCTACCTCTCCTCTCTGTCTCGCCTTCGGACTTTGTATTCCTTCTGGTGAATATTGACTTGGGCTTTTGTCCGGTCCAATTCCGAGAATATTTACTTACTAGCTTTTCTGAAACCAAAAACAACAGAAAACATGCAACTGACACAGTGGTATCTTGTTAATAGGTTAGTTTCAAAAAATGTGTAAAAATACTCCAACATGTGGACAAAACATAAGAAAGTAGATATAAAACAAGCATGGAACATCAAAAATTATAGATACGTTTGCAACGTATCAGTGGCGCGCCCCCTAGGCCGCGCCACCACCAGGTGTGGCTGCCCTGGTGCGCCACTTCGTCTTCCCTCCGGACTCCGTGTTGCTTCGGGTAAAATATTGACTTTGTCTTTTATCCGGTCCAATTCCGAGAATATTTCCTTACTAGCTTTTCTGAAACAAAAACAGCAGAAAATAGGCAACTGGCACTGTGGCATCTTGTTAATAGGTTAGTTCCAGAAAATGTGTAAAAATACTCCAAAGTATGGACAAAACATAAGAAAGTAGATATAAAACAAGCATGGAACATAAAAAATTATAGATACGTTTACAACGTATCACAACTCATAGTGATCATAGTCCATATCTTGTCCACGTTCATATTGAATGGTCATGTTATGCATATTATGCAAGCGTTCATGATGTACCACAATATACATTGGCCCCAAAACCGAGAGGGGCCTCTAACAATTGCAAACTGGGCTTGCAAAATTCTAAAATCTCTCTGTATATCTTTCCTAGCCGCCACTTGAGCATTATATAAGTAGAGTTCTTTCTTACCTTGGGGTTTGACGATTGGCTTCACAAATGTTGCCCACTTCAGGTAGATGCCATCCGCGAGGTAGTAGCCCATATTGTATGTGTGGTTGTTGGCTACGAACTCAACCGGTGGAGTTGCACCATTAGCAAGCTTGGTGAAGAGTGGAGACCGATGAAGAACGTTGATGTCGTTGCATGATCCGGGCATCCCAAAGAAAGCATGCCATATCCATGTCTCTTTATCCGCCACCGCCTCCAAGATAATGGTTGAATCCTTCTTGTGCCCTCTAAATTGACCGGAGTATCCTGCCGGGCAGTTCTTCCACCTTCAGTGCATACAATGAATTGATCCTAGCATACTGGGAAAACCATGGGCTTTGTTCACTACCAAGATTCTAACGACATCTTCTTCATTGGGAGATTGCAAGAACTCCTCGCTATATGCTTCCACCATTGCAACTACAAAATGCTTCACGCACTTGATGCTTTGGCTCTCACTCATCGCCAAATGGTTATCCACAAGATCAGACTGGAGCCATATGCCATCTACCTCAACGCAGCCGTCACCTTTTGGTAGGTGCTATGACCAAGTTGCCCAGCAGGGTTCCTCCATTGCTCAAAAAACTTGTCTTGGATCTTCATCCACTCGGCAATTTCTTTGAACAATCTAGTGGACATCTGAAACCGGCAACGGAACTTATGCTTGGGGAAGATATGATTCTCATTGAAGTAGTTGCGCATGATACATTGGACAACGTCAATCCGCTCTCGAGGAATGACTTCACGACCGAACACCGATCCATCGTGCTTCCTAGACCGCTTGTTCTTGTGCATCAACAAAATCATGGCAATAGTTTCGTCCTCCTCTAAATGGAAGTCCTCGTCCATCTACAAACACAAATTACGTGTTTGTGAAATCTAAAAATAAAATTGAAAGAGGAAAGAAAATGAAGAAACCATACCGATGCGACGCGACGGTCAGAGGTGCGGTCGGAGGTGCTCCCTTGGCGTGCCCGGCAGTGACGAAGACTCCGTCGCACTCCTATCTGCGAGTAGGCAACCATCGGAGTCCACGAATCGACAGATCGGTGACCAATGACGCCATGGAGGAATCAGCAGCCGAAATCGCAAATTAGCTAGATGGCGGGGCCTTGCTGCTGCGACGTTGTCGAGGAGCGGCCTAATGGTAGTTTTATGGTGGAGCGCGATCTCGGTGGTGGCGGAATCGATCGGCTACCTACGGCGGCGGTAGGTGGTAGCGGTAGGGGGATGGAAATTTCAGTTTGGTAGTTGTGCTACACGTGCGCGGCAGGAGAAATGCGGTAACGCCGGAGGTGTGGCAAATTTGCAACGCGAGGGCGTCGCGCGGCAAATTTTTTGCGGCACCAACCAGCGACGCGACAGCTACTAGAGAGCTTTTTTGGGCTAAAACTACTGCATTTGACAGGTTATTTGGGTGGTGTTGCAAAATGCAACACCTGTTAGAGTTGCTCTAAGTTTGTACCCCGCCAGTTTGTCCACCGGGTGCTCCCGTAACTAGTGGTGGAGGCAGGATGGTGACTTAACGGAGGTTAGACGTCCTAATTATCAATTGGGGGGGATTAAGCAACTTATCTCTAAATCCTTCCTTAAAATAGTGTTTAACACTACTATTTAGCTTGCTGTAGCATGCAATAGGGGGAAAGGCCCTTGTTGGTCACTGATGACTGCAAGAGCACAGATCATTTGTAGCTAGTTTCGAAATAAAGATATCGATCCCATAGGGGGAAGGGGTCTAAAGTCTAATAACTCTTGAAATAAATATTATGATAAAAATGCTAGATAAAGTTCTAAGTGATAAGATAAAATGCGAGTATTGTGTAAAAAGGTGTTTTTGGGTTTTGGGTATAAGAGCAATAAAGTAAAGTAAAACAACTGAGTACAGAAAGTAAGTATCGCGTATGTAAGAGAGATTGGAAATGCAGTAGGGAAAAACCGTTCTCAAGGAGTAGTGGATACACCACTAGTATTGTAAAGATCTAATATAAAGATTATCATCATAAACATTCTCAACTATGTATGTGTGGGAGGAACTCCGTATTTGGACGAATAGGCAACAACCGCTACTCACATCATCCTCATAACCAAAACAGTCAGCAATCAACATCAATCAAATTACTCTGCTATTAAGGGACATAGTCCCGTAGGACGTATCCCATAGTATGGATGGTGTTCCATGAGTTTTCTCGGTTTCCCAAGTTGATACGTATGGGGTGCCAACAGCTTTATAGTCACTATAAGTGCTAACACACCTCTGTCTACCAACAAGTAGTTTCCTCCATCAAGTCCCCACGAGAGGCAAATATTGAGATGTCGACTTCTCTCAACATCAAGATGTAGAAAATCTAACACATGGTCACAACGATGAATATCATAATAGACTTTATCTTATTTAAATCTCATACTAGGGTTTCTCCGTCTCCCCAAGAACTAATGATCTACTCAGACATGGAAGCAATCAACATCATGACAATGGTAATGGAAACAATCATAGATGAACAGTACTTGTATAAATCCACAACGAGTATATGAATTACAATAAGATCTATACAAGATGTAGATGGGATGGATGGAGATGGTTGTGATGCAGCGGTGGATGATGAAGATCGATGCCTTAGCCTCTCGGATCTACGCAGGGCGAAGATGGGTCCCTGGTGGATGAGTTCTCCCTCCAGATTCCTTCCGGAGGTAAGGTTTCTGCGATTTCTGTTGTTCTGTATGTCGTCTCTCAGAACCAATTGCACGGGGTTAAACTATTTGACGAGGCGGAGGCGGCGCCAGCTATACGGCCAGAAAATTTGCTCCGCCCGTATAGTTGGTCGTTGCGCTCTCTGCCTCCCTTGTTCGCTTATGGTTTTCTTCTGGTATTATTAATATTTCCCAAATAAGCGATTTACATTGTTTTTGACTCCTTTTCTCCACAGTAGAACTACTTCAAGAATTGTATCCATTGGATCCATCATCTGTCCTAATCCTGGTGAAAACAGACATAAATTATGCGCGCGAACGCCGTAAAATACCAAGATCCTACATCTACAATGAAAAATAATAATTTAAAACATGATGCAAATGTGCAGTCATCAACTTCCCCTAGCGTAGACTCTTGCTCGTCCCGAGAAAGCTCTAGCTTAATGGATGTGATCCTCATATTTATGAAGCTGAGTCGATAAAATAAATGAGACTATTGCAGCATGTGTTTATCATGTACGATAAATAGGAATAAGTTCATGAATAATACCTTACTCGAACCATCGGAATATTATTAGAAGCCTTCCACACCTTAGTAATCAATAGTTCATAAAAGATGTAAAAAAATTCGGTTCAGCCGAATGAGTTAACAAGGTAGTCCCAAG
Organism: Avena eriantha; assembly: GCA_910589775.1. Classification (NCBI taxonomy): domain Eukaryota; kingdom Viridiplantae; phylum Streptophyta; class Magnoliopsida; order Poales; family Poaceae; genus Avena; species Avena eriantha. Next base: position 265,568,784 of record OU342746.1, on the reverse strand, counting down.
TGTTTTAGGATCAAAGTATTCACTTAGGATTTAGAATCTCAAAAGTATATTTTTGTCATACTACAACTCAGTGGTATATGCCTACTTGCTCTTTGCACACTCACTTTTTTTTCTTTTTTTTTTCTTTTGTATATATATGCTCACACTTTTGTTTAAGTGCTATGCAAAAGAGCTATCCAGATATTCCACTTCATGTAGGAATTCAAAATTTAACGATCTTAATTACTAAATTCCAACTGTATATGAAGTATTCTTATGACTTGAAGATTCTACCTCAACTTGTTCCCACTCTATTTTGATAGCACTTTATTTTCCTTTATTCAAGGTTTCTTCTTCCTTAACTAAGTAGATATGTTTTCTTTGTAAATCAAACAGTAGACTTACAACATATTGACTGAATTATCTTTAGATGTTCTATTAATACCAGTGGTGTGGAAGACTCCTATTGCTATCATCAAGTGCAAGTAAAATTATACTCAAGCCATTCATATATCAATAGAGCAAACACAAACTCAATATTGCTCCATATATAAGACTAAACTCGGAATTTTATAAAGGGATTGACTATTCCTGAAGGGAATTCTAATGATGCAAACTTTATTTATAGTTTGAACTAATGTGAAAATAGTAATAACACTTATAAGATAGATTACAAGGTCTTAAAGATCTCCCCAAGCTTGGAATCAAGTCAGGCGGGATCAAATAATCCCTTGCGATTATTTGATACCATGATTGTTGTAGATCAACGGGGTGCCATGGCATGTAGCTCTGCAGTGCGTAACTTCTTGTTGGTACCCTCCAAAGTAGTTATGCGGCTATAGCATCTTCGCAAATCAGACTACAGGGTGTCCATTCTATCTACGAGCTTAGTCACCAATGGAAAGAGGTCTTCCTTCTTTTCCATCACATCGAGACGGTGGCGGAATTCAACATGATGGAGTAGTTCCTGCTTCTGGTATATTTCCAATGCACATACACGATCCTTGGTCCTGGGTACAACTTCCTCTTCCTAATCCATAATTGATGGATCGGGGAAGTGGAAACCGTACCTCCACTCTTCTTGATGATTGACCTTCATGCGAGCACCAATGGTTGGCTTTGCGAGTGGTACCTCGTCTACCTTGCTAGCACCTGCACCAATATTAGATAATTCCTTATGCTTGTGTGGCTTTTGATCCGTAGTGATGAACTTGCCCGTCTCCACACGCCCTTTTCCATGGGGTTTGCGATCTTCTCTCTCTTGTTGAGCTTTCTTCATCGCCGCCTAATTGATCTCCGGTGGATCATAGACATCACGGCGGATGTAGACGTCAACCACATCGTCATCGGAATCATTGTTGAAGTGGCTTGGCTCGACATACTCCTTGTACCTTGGGCTAAACCTATCCACCTCCTCATCATCGTCCTCCATGGATGGGCTACTTGAGCGGGTCCCTGGACGAAGCAATGAGCCCCATGGGTTTTCCATGGCCTGGGACGGGGTAGCGCATTGCTAGATTTGTTCCTGGAGATTATGATTATATAGAGAGAAAATGGCAGTATATAAGGAGGGTCAGAGGTCGGTAAAACTCGCGAGAAACACCAAATTGTCGCCAAGAAAAGAATCCGAACAAAACAGGAAAAGAAATTATGGATTTGAAAGTGTCCTGCCGCGTAACGACCAACTATACGGGCGCGGCTCGTATAGCTCCGGCCGTATAGTTGGTTCCGGACAGATATTTCCAAATATCTTGAGTCCAAGTCGATTAAATCACGACTCGAAACCAACAATAACGTTTTTTATGAATAATAAACGATAGATCAAACAAAAAAGTGTCTGAGAGTTTAACGACCAGCTATACGGCTAGAATTTTTAGTTCCGATCATATAGTTGCGACCCTATAGATATAGACATCAAAACCAAAAAATGTCTGAGAGTTTAACAACCAACTATACGGACGGAATTTTTGCTCCGTTTGTATAGTTGCGACCGTATTGATACAGACATCAATAGCAAAACCATCTGAGAGTTTAACGGCCAACTATACGGCTGGAATTTTTGGTTTCGGTCATATAGTTGCGACCGTATAGGCTCAGATGGCGAAAAAAATTTCACAAAAATAATACAGAGTTTAACGACCAACTATACGGCGGGAGATCCCTCTCTGGTCGTATAGCTCCGCCCGTATAGTTGGGAAAACCCCTATAAAACTTCAGAAAAATACAAGGAATTTAAAGGTAGAGTTTTTAAGAGTAAGAATTGTGACAATAAATCACTTATTTGGGTAAGAACACTTACCTTGCGCTTACCATTGTTTATTCAGGGATGAAAAGTTCTTCCCATAACAAAGACTTCTTATCTTTTAGAGGAATTGACTTTAGTTCATTGAATAATTCCTATAAACGAAAATCACCAGGAATAAAGTTCCTCTCAATAAGACTGGTGTCTTGCGGGGCAAACATGGACACTGTATCTAACATCTTTATTTCTTGCCTTTGCATAATCTGCAGCTCAAATTCTTGAAGTGAAAGAATCCAACGGATTAGCCTTGGCTTATGGTCTTTCCTTTCAAGGAGTTCTCTTAAGCCATCATGATCCGTGTGAACTCTCACCTTTGCATCAACTATATAGGAACGAAATTTATCACAAGAGAAAATACAACAAAAAGTTCCTTTTCTTCCTTAGGGTAATTATTTTGAGCACCATTGATTGTTATACTAGCATGATGTATAATATTAAATCTACGATCAATATGGTGTCCTAGAGTTACTCCTACAACATTATCACTAGCTTCGCATATTAAATGAAAGGTTGTATCCCAAATAGGTGGTTTAATAATAGGAGCGCGAGATAAAGCATTTTTGAGTTTATTAAAGGCTTCAAGACACTTATCATCAAAATTAAATCTCATTCCCTTTTGCAAGAGCTTTGTAAAAGATTTATATATCCTAGAGAAATTTCTAATGAACCTTTTATAAAAACCCACATGACCAAGAAAACTTCTTATACTTTTAATATCCCTAGGTGGTGGCATTCTCTCTATTGCTTCAAACTTAGCTCTATCAACTTCAATTCCCTTACCTGATACCTGGTGTCCAAGGACTATACCGTCTTTTACCATAAAATGGCACCTCTCCTAGTTTAGAACGAGATTAGTTTCTTCACAATGCCGCAAAACTCTTTTGATATTATCTAAACGACTAGTAAACGAAGTTGCATAGACAGAAAAATCATCCATAAATATTTCCATTATAAGTTCTATAAAATCAGCAAAAATTGTAGTCATGCATCTTTGAAAAGTAGTTGGAGCATTACATAAACCAAAGGGCTTACGTCGGTAAGCATGTAAACTGTAAGGACTTATGAAAGTTGTTTTAAGTTGGTCATTCAGATGAATAGCTATTTGAGAGAAACCAGAGTATTCGTCCAAGTAACAAAAATAAGCATGGTTTGCTTAGCTTTCTAAAGTTTGATCTATGAACGGTAATGGATAGTGATCTTTCCTAGTTTCTTTGTTTAATTTCCTGAAGTCTATGCACATCCTATGCCCAACAACAGTTCTAGTATGTATCAATTCATTGTTTTCATTAGGAACAACAGTAAAACCGCCCTTTTTAGGAACATAGTGAACAAGATTTACCCAATCACTTTCTTTAACAAGATAGATTATAACCGCGTCCAATAAGTGTACAATTTCTTTTCTTACCACTTCTTTCATTTCAGGCTTTAGTCTTCTATTGAATTTTGCAACTGGTTTAGCACCTTCTTCCATGAATATTCGATGGATGGCTATCATGGGACTAATGCCCTTCAAGTCATCCATTGAGTACCCAAAAGCTTGGCGATGCTCCTCATGAGTTCTTCTTCTTCTTCTCCTGAAAGTTTAGCACTAATAATAACAGGGAATTTATTAGTATCATCTCAAAACCTGTATTTAAGATTTTCTCGTAGAGTCTTCAACTCTCGGGGTGCTAATTCCTCGTCCCATCTCTTTTCTGGCTCTTCAAAAGCCTCATCAGTTGGAGGTTCCAAAATGGGTAGTGAATCAAATTCATTTTCTAGTTCTCCTAGGGACTTGTCCTCCATAACTATTTCTTCATAATTTGGATCTTCATCTATTTCTTCTTCTTGATTACCTAAGAAAAGAGCCGCCATTTCCTCAAGAATTCTCTCTTCTTCTTGTGTTTGTGGAGGTCTATCTTTAAATTTGGAGAAATGGAATTTGTTTTCAGTTCCCCCAAGCTTAAGAGACACAATCTCCTTCTTGAAGTTAACATAGGCACCTATATCACCCAAAAAGTTCCTTCCAAATATAATTGGGCAAAGAGTGTCAGCTGGCATATCAACAACTACAAAATCAATAGGAAAATCTTTGTTGCCAATTGTGACAGTTGCATTGTCAACTACTCCCATTGGAATTCTAAGGTTTTTATTGGCTAACATAATTGTTATATCAGTATTTTCAATTGTAGCCGGTTCTATTTCTTCTTTTATTTCTAAATAGAAATCATAAGATATAACATTAACTTCGGTGCCAAGATCACATAAACCGTAATGAGAGGTTTCTTTGAATATGTAGGGAAGAATAGGCTTATCCACATCTTTTACCTTTGTTTTACCTACAACCAATACGGAAGTCTCTTCATCAAGTTCAACTATGTTACAGTGTGAGTACATAGCCAAATTGCTTCCTTGGTTACCTCTTCATCTTTGGTTTCTTCCATATGTTCCACGATTTCTAGTATGCTTTCCTCTTCCCTTTGTTCCTGTACTGCTTTGACCTGCTCATATTCATAAATATGATTTTGTGCAGTGTTAGGGAAAGGCACTTCATATATTGGTTCTACGGAGGCCAATGTTTCTTCATCGTCTCTTTTCTTTTCTGGTTCGGGTGGTGGATCATATTTGACTGGACCCTCCTTGGAGCTTTAATATGTTCTGTAAAAGCTTTAACAACTTGCAACACAAGATCTGAATCTAAATAAAGTTCTTTTGACAATTCTTTAACACGGCCCTTTTTATTATAGTCATGAATACAGTCATGTTCTATTTCTACGCCTCCTTCACTTCCTAGACCAAAATTCCATGAGACTCTGTGACGAATTCTATTAAGTAAAGCCCAAGCTTTAGGTATAGGAAGATTCATAAAGGCTCCTTCAGCGAAAGAGTCTAGTTTAATTTTATTAGGTTCAATTAAACTGACATAAAAGATATGTAGTAAATACCATTCAGGAAAATCATGATGAGAACACAATCGTAGTAAATTTTTAAATCTAATATAAGCTCTTACTAGTCCTTTAGTAGCACGATTCTTCTAAGTCATTATAAGACGTTTGATTCCAAAAGATTTTGATAATGGATAATATTTTGATAGAAATTCACAAGCTAGATTATCCCAAGTAGTAGTGGCTTCAGGGGTAGAGATCTATACCATGAGAGAGCTGTACTTGTCAAAGTTTTACTAAAAAGTTAAACCCTTACCTTATCGGTGGTATATCTCGTCAATAGAAAAGTGCCACATATATCTTTAAAACATGCAATATGCTCATATAGATCGGGATCTTCTTCATCTCTAGTAAATTACGTCTTAGGTAGAATACTAAGTAGTAGAGGATTTATTTCAAACCCCCTTATCTTCTTATTAGAGTTGTCTCTTTTATAAATATCATAGGGCTTCCCAAAGTGGTTGAGTGGGTTAGCACTAGTCATATGCTCAAACTCCATCATGTTGGTGGATACCGATAACTCAAAACAAAATTTAGCAAAAATAAATAAATAAGCAAAAACTAAAAGACCTACAACGCTTAGCTCCCCGATAACGGTGCTAGAAAATAGCCTGATGACTGCAAGAGCACATATTGTTTGTAGCTAGTTTTGAAATAAAGATATCGATCCTACAGGGAGAAGGAGTCTGAAGTCTAATAACTCTTAAAATAAATATTACGATAGAAATGCTAGATAAAGTTCTAAGTGACAAGATAAAATGCGAGTATTGTGTAAAAAAGTGTTTTGGGTTTTGGGTATAAGAGCAATAAAGTAAAGTAAAATAACTAAGTACAAAAAGTAAGTATCGCGTATGTAAGAGAGATTGAAACTGCAGTAGGAAAAAAACATTCTCAGGGAGTAGCGGATACATCGCTAGTATTATAAAGATCTAAGATAAAGATTATCATCATGAACATTCTCAACTATGTATGTGTGGGAGTAAATCCGTATTTAGACGAATAGGCAGCAACCGCTGCTCACATCATCCTCATAACCACAACAGTCAGCAATCGACATCAATCGAATTACTGCGCTATTAAGGAACGTAATCCCGTAGGACGTATCCCATTGCTTGGATAGTGTTCCGTGGGTTTTTTTCGGTTTTCCAAGTTGATACGTAAGGGATGCCAACAAATTTATAGTCACTGTAAGTGCTAACACACCTCCGTCTACCAACAAGTAGTTTCCTCCATCAAGTCCCCACAAGAGGCAAATATTGAGAGGCCGATTTCTCTCAACATCAAGATGTAGAAAATTTAACACATAGTCACAGTGATAAATATCATAATAGATTTTATCTTATTTCAATCTCATACTAGAGTTTCTTCATCTCCCCAAAAACTAATGATCTACTCAGACATGGAGGCAATCAACATCATGGCAATGGTAGGAAACAATCATAGATGAACAATATTTATATAAATCCACAACGAGTATAGGAATTACAACAAGATCTAGACAAGATGTAGATGGAATAGATGGAGATGGTGGTGATAAAGCGGTGGATGATGAAGATCGATGTCTTAGCCTCCCGGATCTGCGCAGGACGAAGCTGGATTCCTGGTGGATGAGTTCTCCCTCCAGACGCCTTTCGAAGGTGAGGTTTCTGCGATTTCTGGTGTTCTGTATATCGTCTCTCCAAACCAATTGCACGGAGTGAAACTATTTGACGATGCGGAGGCGGCGCCAGCTATACAGCCGGAGCTATACGGCCGGAAAATTTGCTCCGCCCGTATAGTTGGTCGTTGCGCTCTCTGCCTCCCTTATTCACTTCTGGTTTTCTTCTGATATTATTAATATTTCCCAAATAAGTGATTTACGTTATTTTTGACTCCTTTTCTCCATAGTACAACTGTTTCAAGAATTGTATCTATTGGATCCATCATCTGTCCTGATCCTGGTGAAAACAGACATAAAATATGCGCGCGAACGTCATAAAATACCAAGATCCTACATCTATAATACCAAATAATAATGTAAAACATGATACAAATATGCACTCATCAGTCACCCTAGCTCCGACATTGACCGTAACCTTTTCGATCCTGGTGGCATATCAATGTTCGGAAAGCTGCAACTAGCCAATATACTACTGCATTAGTTATAGATCACTTCTTTACTAGCTCCTGACTTTTTTAAACTAGGAATAATTGATATCATCTTGATATTAATATATTTATCATTTTTGCTTCGGTGTCTCCCTTCCTCTTCAAAATTTGACAAACGGAAACCCGTGGATGGCTAGGATCGCACGCTACCGATTTGTTTTGAAGACCATAAACCCCCTCCCCAAGCACGTATGGTCTGCTTAGACATATACTCATTGTACATGTATACTCACGTGTCTGCGGGAGAAAATCGGGAGCAGAAGCGGACCCAAGATGATTTTGAAGCCCAGACAAACTATAAATTTGAAAGTCAAATATACAATTTTTAGATGAATTTCAATCAAAATAGCTTGTGTCGGCTGGCCAGAAGCCCGGGTGCTTGCTCAGTCTGAAGGGGCGCTACACCCGCCATAGATCGGGAGGTATATATCAACAACAACAAAAATTTAGAACGTGGCATGCAAAAACGTAGATCGTGATAGTGGGAGATGCGATCAACCGATGAAAACGCAGAGTATATCCAGCCCGACCAATATTTGCATAATAGACAGTAGCACAGCGTAGGGTCTGCGCTGTTTGGAAGGCAGCTAGTGAATGTATTTTTTCTATTCCATTCGAAACAGAAACGAAGGACGTCTTCGATGATTAGTAATCGTTGAGGTCTTGTTTACTTCTATATTTTTTCTAATAGAGTTTTGAAATATGCGGGTGTTACCCAATACATCTCCAATCCACTAAACTACTCTTTTTCAAAAATAGTTACCATGGAGGAGAGCTTTTTATCTAGACAAAAATAAGAAGGATTGTGAGGATGTCCTGGAATGATCCCGATTAAACCCGACGTGGTAAACGGACTACGAAGATCGTATGGGAATTGAAACATTTTCTCTCTGATCCTCGCGAAAACACTGCGAATAGGAGAGAAGTTGATCCGTGAGACGGTAGCCATCAATGTTTTTCGTGTTGCATTCGCTTGATCTCACCGACTCACTAACCCCGAACTACTACTAGGCGTACTTCTGTTCGTAAATAAGTGTACCTCTTGTCCTAAGTTAAACATAGTAAAGTTTGACTAACTTTTTAGGAAACTGTACCAATATTTATTGCACTAAATTGATAACATTTTTTTAATATTTAGTTTCATAATACTCCCTCCGCCATATTATTTGATTTGGATTTATCTAGATTCAAATGTATCTAGTATTAAAACATATTTAGGTACATCCGAATCTAGACAAATTAAAGTCAACTAATATGGGTGGGAGAGTATTTAAATTTGATATAATATATATTCCTATATTTCGCTATAAAGTTGGTCAAATTTAATTATGTTTAACTTAGGCAAAAGCTAAAATACACTTATTTGTGGAGGAGTAGGTACTGCCACCACAACTACCCGTACAGTAGACATTCACGGTGAGATGAATCAGCAGCCTGGTACGTACTGCTCCCTCCGCAGGCCATAAGTGTTCGTTCAGTTGAGTGTGAAATCGAGTCCGGTCTTCAGTGGGAAATCGAAGTGCCACTGGCGCTGCGTCGGTCAAACCATAGCCTGCACTACGCGTGAATGGTGTACCAGTTGGCTTCAATTGTACCACCAGCTAGCGTACCACGGCAGGGCATCGGGGAATGGACGGATCAAGCGTGTAGGCCTGTAAATGCTGTATGATCGAAGAGATAAGACAATGTTCGTGCTGCTGGCCTGCTGTCACGCTATAGAAAGATTATTACTACTTCCTTCGATATATAATAGGTGTCGCTCATCTACAGCTTAGTACAAAATGACGGACACTCATTATGGATCCGAGAGAGTACTAAATGTTTAGTGCTCTGTATTCTGCCTGCGGTAAAATACGAGAGCCCGTAGTCCGTCCGTTGGCCAGGAGGCCAACTCATCTGTGCAGCTGTATAAACAAGGATTGGATCTCGATCATACAATACCTACCGTGGTATTCATATCAACCGCAACGCTACAAAATTAGCCGTGCAGACTGCAGTTGCCAAAGGGGCCTATCTCTTTATTCATGTGTTCCCCGGCGCGCATCTCATAGTCTGATCCTGAATCCACGGACGAGTTGAGTTTCAACTTATTACCCCGCAGAGGCAGAGTACGTACAATCATCGCGTACACAACGGCCCAGAATTTTCGACACTTTTTTTTGAAAATGTGTTTTTCTGGGATTTATTTACCTATTTATTTATTTATCTGCTAGAGTACATGTGACGAGATTCTTTTTATTCTTTGTGTGATGATGCCTGAAAAAACATGTGAGCTTGCTAACCTACAGCCTGCTAATACTACACATACCCTGCGGCGGGTTGCAGCTGTCGTCGACGGCGTCGGTCGGTCACCTTCGCCCAGGGGCAAATACGTCACTGTCAGCGAAAAGAACAACGACCCCAGGAACTGACACGCTTTTTTCTTAAATGCACACCGAATTTGCACACACAGAGTTCCTACCCACAGCCCACAGCTCCCACGCCGCTGCCACCACCACCACTACCGCATCCATCCACACACACACACACACACACACACAAACACACACACACACACAGGCAACCCGACACACCACCGCGCAGGGCCGCACCAGACAGACAGAGTACAGCTCAGTCGCTCGCAGTGAGATCGCCAGTCTCCACCACTCTCCAGCGAGCGAGAGGCCAGCGGCGGTCCGCGGTCCGGCCTCGGCTCTGCTCTGCTCTCCGCGGCGCAATGCCGGCCGCGTCCGCCGCAGATCGGGCCGTCTGAGACTCCTCCTGCTCTGCTCGCGGCCCTCGGTCGGCGCGCGACTCGCGTGACTCTGGATCTCGAGGCGGACGGCGTCGCGGAGGGAGCAGGCGCCCCGCCGTTTCCGCGATTTCCGCCTGCCAAGAGGTTTGGGACCCCTTCTCTCTTCCTGTGGCGCCTTCCGTTTCTTCGTTTCGCTTTCTCGGATGCATTGTGACTCGTGAGGGAGGGAAGGAGCCTTCGGGTTCGGGGGCTCCAGTCCAAACCTGGGGTTGGATTCGCCGCCCTGTTTTAGGAACAGAATCGATTATGCAATGTACTTCTCGTACTAGTTTTTTCTCAAATAAAGAACTATAGAACATGAGTTTCCCTCTAGCAAAAAAAAGAGAGGAGTTTCCTTTAATGCTGGAAGAGCTGGGTAGTGCTATAAGCGTGTTAATCTCTTGGTCAGAGTACCCTCTCCAGCGATTAATTCTCATATTACATTCCTTTTCTGGTTCTGTCGGCAATTCTTTTCTTTCGATGGAAAATCTGTACTGATGTAGTACTACTGATTCAATTTTACAGAAATATGTAGTACTACTCATCTTGTTCACTTCAGTCGGTCAGTTGTATCTGTATGGCTGTGGTATGGATTTGTGTAGGCCGTGCCGGTGTAGCCCCATGCAGCCATGAACACTTGCATTGATTGATCCCCGCTGCCCAGCCCCCACCTTCCCTCCAAAAGTCTAAAGCTATCCACCCTCCTTTCTCTGCTTTGGTTTCTCGCATCTCATCCGGGACCTTACCCTCCATCTCCTCTCCTTTTCACTAGTACCTGCGCTGTTGCTTTTTGTAAGCATCAACGGTAACAAGAATCACAGCGATAACGAGAATCCGGCAGTGGATCATGTAAAGATTAGGTGAACCAGGTGCTGTACGCTGGTACTACTGTGGTTGGCATAAAGAGATCGCCTCCACGCAAGGGAATCTAAAGATGTTTCCTGCGGGAGCCTTGTTGAAACAAGTTGTTGGAATCATCTGTCCACTCTTCTCTTTACAATGGCCACCCAGTGCTTACGCACAGTAGCCCATGATGATTGAGTGTTTACTTTATAGAAAGGAGTCTGCTGATGAGTATGTGAGATGGATAGGTTGCTATTGTCATATGCAAATTATGCCAACTGCCCTTGTTGAAAAAGATTAAGACACACTAGCAGTCAACTTAAATGGTCTTATGGCCGAAAAAGTCCGAGACTAGAGGACGAGACAAAATGAGCCTATGAGAGGGGAGTTCACAATGCAGCAGTTGACAAGTATGAGGTGCCCTGCATAGAATGCTTCACCGTGGAAGCATTTCTCTCCTGGCCCATTCTATCAGCTTATTTTATTTGTACAAGGATGAGATTGCACCAGATTTTGTGCTGATCATAGAATTCCAGCTGCACTACAGACTACAGAGTGCAAAGTGATATTCCTCGTTCTATGCTTAATGATTAGCTTAGATGTGTACAAATGGGAGATTCCTTAAGCTCTGTCCTGGAGCTCTCAAGAACATTATCGTGTTGTACAAGGTACACTGTATATTCTTTATTTGACCTTGTACAACACGAGAATGTTCTGGTCTGCGTGTAATTCTGGTCTGCCAACACCTGTTAGCTTAAACAGCTGTGATATAACATATATGCTATTTGTTACCTTGCCTATAAATTTGTCTTCAGTTGATCATCCAAACTGGGACCTTGAGTTAAAAGCTATGAAAATGGAGGTGCTACTATGCTACCCACATACTGTTAATAGAAGAAAACATGTCACTCATTCAACTCTTAGTTCTCTCTTTGTATATTCTGGTGCACAGATTATCATGTGCAGCTCATTAGAAATTTAGGATGGAATGGAATCTGCTTCTCAGTCCTTTCATGTTTTCTCAAGATCTCTTGAGCATATTTTAATTTCTTAGGAAGTTAGTGCAAAACCAAAAGTTTATCTAGGTGCAAAGTTTATGCTTCATCTTTCATATTATGCATTCCTTCCTTTTACCTTTTCTGTCTAGGAAGTCCTTTTTAGCCGTATCAGCTATTGTTGTTCGATGTTATGTTTGCCGCTTCCACTTACCTTTTGTTTTCTTTCTCTCATGCTAGAAAGTTGAAGAACTGATGAGAAAGCTTAGATTATAGAGTCACAACCTATTCGGTTGAAGCAACTCTCAACCATGCAACATCTTATGCTTGCTGTGTTTCTGTCTGCTGCCGTTCTGTTTGCCTGCATCCTTAATGCTGAAAGTGCTGATCTGAACTCCGACAGGCAGGCCCTTCTTGCATTTGCTGCATCATTGCCCCATGGTAGGAAGCTCAACTGGAGCTCCACAACACCTGTCTGCACTTCTTGGGTGGGAGTGACATGCACACCGGACAATAGCCGTGTACACACATTACGCCTACCTGCAGTAGGACTCTTTGGCCCAATACCCTCTGACACGCTTGGCAAACTTGATGCCCTGGAGGTACTGAGCCTCAGGTCCAACCGCCTTACTATTGACCTCCCTCCTGATGTGGGATCTATTCCTTCTCTTCATTCCCTTTATCTTCAGCATAATAACCTGTCTGGAATTATACCAACTTCCCTTTCTTCCAGTTTAACATTCCTAGACCTGTCGTACAACACCTTCGATGGAGAAATCCCATTGAGAGTGCAAAATCTAACTGGACTTACTGCAATCCTTCTCCAGAACAACTCTCTTTCTGGACCCATCCCTGACCTCCAACTCCCCAAACTGAGGCATTTCAATGTGAGCAACAACAATCTCAGTGGTCCAATACCAGTTTCCCTGCAGAAATTCCCTGCCAGTTCCTTCCTGGGGAATGCCTTTTTGTGTGGATTTCCACTGGAATCATGTCCCGGATCTGCCCCGTCTCCTTCTCCAACACCGTCACCATCAATGCCCAACAAGACCAAGAAGAGCTTCTGGAAAAGGATCAGGACTGGTGTTCTAATTGCAATTGCTGCTGCAGGAGGGGTATTGTTGCTCGTCGTGATTCTTGTGCTGTTGATATGTATTTTCAAGAGGAAGAAAGACGCAGAACCAGCCGCAGCTTCGTCGTCCAAAGGAAAAGCTATTGCAGGTGGAAGGGTAGAAAACCCTAAGGAAGACTACAGCAGCAGTGTTCAGGAAGCAGAGAGGAATAAACTGGTTTTCTTCGAGGGTTCTTCATATAATTTTGACCTGGAGGATTTGCTGAGAGCTTCAGCCGAGGTTCTTGGAAAAGGAAGTTTTGGAACTACCTACAAGGCTGTTCTTGAGGATGGCACCACAGTTGTGGTAAAGAGATTAAAGGAGATGGTGGTTGGGAAGAAAGAGTTCGAACAGCAGATGGAGATAGTTGGCAGGATTGGCCATCACCAGAATGTTGTTCCGCTGCGTGCTTATTATTACTCCAAAGATGAAAAGCTACTCGTGTATGACTATGTCCCATCTGGTAGCCTTGCTACTGTTTTGCATGGTATGCCCTTTGTTATTCCTCTTATATTTGAAACCAATTACCCATTAGTGCTTATGAACTTCTAGCAGTCTAGCATATTCAACATGTTACTCTCTAATGAAGCTAGGAAATTTGTAATTCAGACTCAACTAATAGCCACTCTACAAGTAAATTCAACATTTAATAGCTGGGAATCTCCAAACTGTAGATTCAGTTTGAAAGTAACATACCAAATTGGAAATTTGGAATCCTATTAGTGGGGGGCGGCACACAGCTATTTATTATGCCGAATCATTGTGTTATGTCATTTTCTCTAAAAAGTTTGATTACAATTCTTGGCCAAGCCTAAGATGAACCCCCCAAATTTCTGTGAATGAACTGGTAGCAGCTAACCTTCTTGACATATAAATTTATTTGGCCTTTTAACATACTATGCATTTGCAATCAGTTTTTTTATAAGAGAACACTTACCAGGTAGAAGGAATCAAGGAGCTTCCGCTTGTTTCTCGTAGTTGTTCATCGTAGCATTGAATTGAGATTTAATGATCTACTTTGACCCGCACTTGCCTATGTCAGAGTCACCAATCCTGGTTGATAAGACTTATTGTCCATGGTGTCTGTTGACTGTTCAAATGAAATGACATTACTGTGGTTGACTATAACTATTTCAGGGAATAAAGCTACTGGAAGAGCTGCATTGGACTGGGAGACGAGAGTAAAGATATCTCTTGGTGTGGCCCGTGGACTTGCTCATCTTCATGCCGAGGGAAGCGGGAAATTCATCCATGGCAACCTCAAATCATCAAACATCCTTCTGTCACAGAACCTGGACGGTTGCGTCTCCGAGTTTGGCCTGGCACAGCTCATGACCACCCTACCTTCTCCCGCGCGGCTTATCGGATACCGTGCACCAGAAGTCCTGGAGACTAAGAAACCAACCCAGAAGTCTGATGTCTACAGCTTCGGCGTCCTTCTCCTTGAAATGCTAACCGGAAAAGCGCCTCTCAGGTCCCCTGGTCGCGAAGACTCCATCGAGCACCTGCCGAGATGGGTGCAGTCCGTGGTCCGAGAAGAGTGGACCGCGGAGGTGTTCGACGTGGACCTGTTGCGGCATCCCAACATCGAGGACGAGATGGTCCAGCTGCTCCAGGTCGCAATGGCGTGCGTCGCCATCCCGCCGGAGCAGCGGCCTAAGATGGAGGAGGTGATCAGGAGGATCGCCGAGATCCACAACTCCTACTCGGGGGCGATAACGCCGCCGGAGGAGGAGACTGCCGAGGCGCCGTGACAGCGCAGAGACGAGAAAGAGTTCCTTGTGTTTAGCAGAGGTAGCTAGCTAAGCTAGGCTAGGCTGCACAGTTTACTTGCTTATAGATAGCTTCAGCAAAAGTTGATAGCCGCATGCTTCGTGATTAATTTTTGATTTTTTTTCTGAGTAATTCTGCTGTGCCGTTTTCAGTGTAGTGAGATTATCTGATTCTGATGGTCGTTTCGGTTGGGATAAATCAGTTGGCTCTTATTGTCGTGTTGTTCTGTGGTTTGGCATGTTTTCCCAGAGTGATGGATTCATTGGACAATTTCCCTCCTGTTTGTCACTTCTTGTACGGAGTAGTAGTATTTGCCTTGGTTTTATGCCGACAGCTTTGTTGCTTTGCCTCTATGGACTGGATTGGCGACGGCGCGCTCCGTGGTCGGCAGGGTTAGGCCCACCTGGGCTCGCCGCTCGCGTCGCCAAGATGCCTGGACGAGCCGCCGAACGCCGGAAGGACGGCCAGGAACCAACGTGCCCCGGCCGGGTCAGAGCAGCTCAGCTCCTCGTCTTCCAGTCTGGAACACGTCTGTTGAGTTGCTGTAGTCCTGCGTGCGGTGCCGGTGCGGCACGTGTTGCCTATGCCGGGTATTTACCGCGAGAGGCGAGCTGGCGAACGGCTGCCACTCTCTCGCTGTACGGCGGACAGACCGTGCCCAGCGGCAATCAAGGATCTTCTTCCCGGTCCTAGCCATTACGCGACGCGGTTAGAGCATCTCCCAGTGGCTGCAAACTTCGCACTGCGCGCTAAATAAACCCGCCCAAATGCAGCGGGCACGCGAACACCAAAGGCGTGTTTGGTAGGCTGGATTCAATTTCTTCTCGCATCCAGCGGAAAGAAATAAGCTTATTTGGTGTCTCGACGTGCTTGGAATTTGTCCCACACGAGTCTTAAAGCAGGTCTTATCCTGACTTCGAAGGAACGCCAAAATCGAGTGTTTCCACTGAGACAGTCCCTGGCGAGCGCAAGGGGAGAAACGGAGGCAACAGGAAGATGACGGGAGCCAAAAGATTCGCAGCGCCGTATGGCGCGAAAATTAGCCTCACCTCCCTCTTATCCTACCACATCACGCTGGAAGACGAATCCCTCCCATTTTCCCCTTATGCTTTTGGCGGCGACGGCGGCGATTTAAATCTCCGACAGCAGCTGCTAAGCACTAGTCAAAGATCTGTGGCGCGGACTTCTCTCCCGTCCTCTTCTCCGCCTGCGGCAGGTCCTGACCTCCGCCATCATGAAGGTAAGAACCGCAGCCTTGCCTCCTCTCCAACTTGTTTACCTAGGTAGTTAGCTCGACATTGGGTAGTACATAGTCAGTGCTTAAGCAATGCCACTCTGTTTAGGGCCAACAATTGAAGGTTATCACTCAGGCAGCTGCTCTAGTCGCTGTGATTCAGGCATGGATGTTTCTAATCTACAGCCTTAGCAGACTTGATGGGCTCAAGCTCCCTAACGGGAAATTCTACCTTGCAGATGCCGGGTATGCCTGTCGGCCTGGAATTCTTCCACCCTTCAGGTCAACAAGGTACCATCTCAATGAGTTTTCTGCTAGGAACTACCCAAGGACTCCTGAAGAACTTTTCAACCTTAGACACTCTAGCCTTAGAGTCACGGTTGAGAGGCTTCTCGCTACAGGTTTAAGATCCTTGATCAGAAGCCTTTCCACTTTTTCCCCACCCAAGTTAAGCCTATTCTTACATGTTGCATTTTGCACAACTGGCTCTTGCAATTCGGCGCCGATGAGTACTTCCCAGCTGAGAAAGATGTAGTTCCTGACGACAACGACACTGACGGTGGCCATGGGGTTGCACAGAACGATTGTGCTGCTTGGAAGAGTAGGAGACGACAGTGGGTGCTCGACATGTGGGCGACGAGAGGCAACTACAGGATCTGAAGAAGAAGATGATGGTTTGTTGATGAAGTATTGACCATGAACAACCCCTGATGTGGGTGTTAAACTATCATTTGCTAGTAGCTAGGTAATATTGTGGTGAACTGTCATATCGTGAACTCATATTTGCTAGTAGCTAGGGTCGTAATTTGGTACCGGTGGTTTAATTTGCCGCTTGTTTGAAACTGCTATTTCAGTTTTCTGCCTATTTAGTATTATGTGGTAACATCACCAGTTGTGAGAAGTGGTGAGTGCATCAATTTGGCATGAGCAACCAAACATGCAGTTTTTTGCATCAAACAAGAGAATCAGTTTTAGTGCCAAAGCCAAAATTAAAGGAAAAATATATATGGGCAACCAAACAAACTGCCAACTTGGCCCAATCCCAATCTCCCCATGTAGCACCCAGCGGGCCAAGTAGGAAAAACGAGAAATTTAGACCCGATCAACCAAACACGCCCCAAATTTTTAACGTGTGTGGGCTTCTGCGTCATCCTACGCGCCAAAACTGGCGTGCCGCTTCCAGCGTGCTATTGAACGACGTGCGCATAGCCAACCACAAGAAGGTTCATCCCGTGCCGCTCTACCCCTTTCACCGCGCCGCTCTATTACCCTGCGCACGCCGCCACCGCTCCTCCGCGTGCCGTGCCACTCCACCGTGATGCCTCCCCGCCGCCGCTCAAGCTCCAGGTACTGCGGTGTGTGCGCGCGCCCGAATGGGACTTTCTACGCGGAGATTCAGAGTGGCGAGGAGCGCATCGGTCTCGACACGTATGAGACGGCACACGAGGCGGCGCATGCATAAGATGCAGCGGCCTGGCGCCTCGGTTGGCCTCGCTCGGCGATGAACTTCAACAATGTCTGGACGCGCCAGCAGGCCGAAGACCTCGTGCCGCCGCCGACCGTCACGTAGGAGGCGAGGCAGCGCCAAAGCAAGTTCAAGCGGTGCCTCCTCATCGTCGAGCGGGGCGAGAGTCTCCGACTCGAGTGGGCGTGACATTTACCGGAGGACGTGGCCGCTGTGGTCGCCTTCTATGCCGAGAAGGCGGAGAAGAAGGCGGCGATGAAAGAGGCGAAGAAGAAAAGTCGGGAGGCGAGGAGGGCCAAGGAGGCCAAGAAAAAGGAGAAGGAGGTGAAGGCCGCGAGGAGGAAGGAGGAGAAGAAGAAGGGTGTTGGTCCGTCGACCATCGCTGTTGACTCCTCCTCCGAGTTCGAGTGGTCGTCGACTCCGGTGTTGTCCACAACAACGGACTCGCCTGAATTCAACTTCGATGATTAGTGTATCTAGGTTGAACTATCTAGTAGGTTGTAGCAAATGTAGGTTGAACTATCTAATATATTTATATTTTCAGTCTAATTTTTTTATTTTGTTTGATCCATATAGATGTGCAATTGTGTGAAAAATATGATTTTTGGCGCTGCATTTTAGCGCGTCTGCAAAAGGGTTGTTTCGGCGCTGGATTTTGGCGTGGCTATTTACACCACCCGACGAAGCGCTTGCCCTGGCACCGCACGCTGCAACACCGTTTTTTAGCGGCCACCATAAGAAATGTATAGAAGTCAAGTTTTAACCTAAATCACCACTTCTCAAATTACCTACTATCTATGAAGGTTCATGGCTTTCTACTCAAGTCTCTTTCCAAAACATAGTTTGTCTGAATGAGGTAATAATTGGCATATCCATGTATATTTGAATTACAAGTAGTTTGATGTATGCCAAGATGTATTTTATTATATAGAAGACTTATTTTTCATTTTTAAAATATGTTTATATTTTCTATTTTAATCCCTTTGTCAGTTTTGCCCTTGGTTTTTTTGTTCTACTCAGTTTTCCCCTCTCTCTTAGTCACAAACTCTCACACTTTTGCTCATCTTGGCTGCTACGCTCTGATTGGTTGAGACAATTGTCATGCGTATCGTGCCCACCAATCATTGATCATCTGTGATCTAGCGGATAGCATAACCCCTATATCTGTCAGGGGCCACCCCTCTATCCATGCAAAATAACAAGTTTTCCATCGGTACTTTAACTCCATAAACAAATAAATTTGAATATAATTTGAAGGGAAAGTGTTCAATGGTGTATAATTTTTGTATATCCAAGTTTATGCATTATATTTCACTGTATGAAAATAATAACCTCTCAAGATTTTGTTAGCACAACATTATCATGTCCTAAGTGTGATTTCAAAGTGTTCAAAGGTGTATAATTTTTGTATATGCAAGTTTATACATTACATTCTACTCTATGAAAAATAATAATCTCTCAAGATTTTCTTAGCACATCATTATCATGTCCTAAGTGCAATTTCAAATTGTTCAAAGGTGTATAATTTTTGTATATCCAAGTTTATGCATTATATTTCACTCTATGAAAATGATAAACACTCAAGATTTTCTTAGCACAACATTATCATGCCCTAAATGCCAGTTCATAGTGTTCAAAGGTGTATAATTTTCATATATGCACAAGGAATAAATATTTTAGTTTAGGGATCCCTTTAGTTTATGCACTACTTTTCACGCTCTAAAAATGGTAAACTCTTAAGGTTTTCTTAGGACAACATTACCATGTTCAAATTATAATTTGAAAGTGTTCAAGTGTTGTATCAATTATAAACTCTCTTTTACATTAAGAGTTGTATTTTTTTTTAATTTGAAAGCGTTCAAGAGTTGTCTTATTTTCTTATTTCTTATACTTGACACTAACTCGATAAACAAATTAAAATATCGGAACGGCTCCTCTGTCTATTGCATTCTCCATAGCAAGCGCGCTCCCAATTAAGCTCTCAAGTTGCGCCAATTTATTGTCCATGGCAAGTGCCCCTCTAATCGGAATAATTTGGTGTGAGATCTAACCTTCCCTACGCACGGTTGTCATTGTCATCCTTCATACATGTCAACGGGATGACACCATACTACAGCCAAGACGAATGGGAGGCCGAAGTGAAGCTAGACAAAGGGCCGCAATCGCAGGAGAAGGGCCGCCGTCGCCGGAGAAGGGCCGCTGTCGCCAGAGAAGAAGAAGAAGAAAGGGGAGGCAACGGCACGGGCATGGGCACGGGGCTGGCTCGGGGTTCCATCTTGCGATGCCAACCTAGGTAAGCTGTTGGTCCAACGCTCACGTGGATAAGCTATGGGTCCTATACTGATCCAGATAAGTGGAGAGAGGTGTCCACTATGGGACCCAACTGAACACGGCCCACTTGTCAGCACGTAATGGCAAGGCTGACGGACAACGAGTTTTAGACCATGTGAGAGTTTCGGACAAGGAGCTGGGCAAAAGTGAGGAGAAGTTAAGCGGCTGGGGAAAAATAAGTACAACTAACGAACTCCGGTGATCCACCTCACCATTGAAATGCTTGCCGTTCTTTCTTAAGGTATGCCTGGGCGGAAGAAATTGACGATTCCCCATGTACACATTCTTCTTACATTTATCTAAATATATACTTTCAGTCTCACCTAAATAGTGTGTACATGCATTGTATCCCTTGTTTGTACTGAAATGTTACTAAGAGTGGACCAATCATTGATGGTTACGAAAAGCAATGCTTGTAGGTCAAATTCCTCCTGTTTTTACTCATCCCACACACATACACCTTGTCCGTGCCATAACTGTAAAAGTTTTTCAACTAATGGCCTTAGGTATACATCAATGTCGTTGCCGGGTTGCTTCGGGTCTTGGATGAGCACTGGCATCATAATGAGCCTTTGGTACACATCACAACCAAGGAGGAAGGTTATATATACATAGTCACAGGCCAGGTGATATGACTGCAGCTCTGCTCCTCAACAGGATTCATGCCATATGTACTTAGACCAAACCATAAGTTCCTCGTGTCACCTGCAAAGTCTGGGAACTCTCTCTTGATTTTTCTCCACTACGACTCATCAGCGGGGTGTTTCAATATCGCATCTTTCTTACGGTCTTCCATGGGTCATTGCAACAACTTGGCATGCTCTTCGTTTCTGAACAAACATTTTAACCATGGTATTATAGGAGCATACTACATCACCTTGGCAGGAACCCTCTTCCTGGGGCGCTCTCCCTCAACATCACTAGGGTCATCTCGTCTGATCTTATACCGCAATACAGTGCATATCGGGTATGCATCCAAATTCTCGTACTCCTCACCGCAGTAGAGGATGCAGTCATTAGGGCATGCATGCATTTTTTTCACCTCTAATCCTAGAGGGCGGACAACCTTCTTTGTTTCGTACATATTAGTGGGCAATTCGTTATCCTTTGGAAGCAACTTATTTATAATTTTCAGCAACTTTTCAAATCCCTTGTCACATATACTAGTCTTTTCCTTCCATTGCAGCAATTCGAGTGTGCTACCCAGCTTTTTCTCGCCATCTTCACAATTTGGGTACAATAATTTTTTGTGATCCTCTAATATCTGCTCGAACTTCAACCTCTTCTTTTCACTTTCACAGTCTCTCTTTGCATCAGCAATGGCCCAACCAAGATCATCAGCGGGCTCATCTGATGCCCATTCTTTAGATTCTTCTTCTTCATTGTCTTCCATTGCAATATCACCATATTTAGGAAACATAGGATAGTTGTCATCATCCTCTTCTTCTTTTTTGTCTTCCATAATAACACCTCATTCTCCGTGCTTGGTCCAACAATTATAGCTGGACATGAAACCGGACCGAAAAATGTGGGTGTGAAGGAATTTTGAGGAAGAATAATCCTTATGATTCTGACAGACACAATATGAACAACATATAAAACCATTCCGCTTGTTTGCCTCAGCCACATCAAGAAAAGAACGCACGCATTTAATGAACTTGCTAGTGCGTCGGTCAGCGTACATCCATGACCGACTCATCTGCATTATATAAATATATCAAAGGCAATCACGATGCTAAAGTTAGTACCGGTCTAAAATTATATGCACACAACGATACTTCATCTCTGGATGCAATGACATACTACGTACTAAAACTATGCACTGATTTGAAAACTTTCTACTCCATCTTTAGTCCCGATTGGAGATACCGATGGCTCCAAAATTAGTCATCTTCCACTTCATTTAAACATTTTCTTGTTAAGCAATTGCCAAGAAACTCCCATTTCTTACTACTAATGACTAATAATTGCAAAGATATGCAAAACCTCTCTTTGACTTATGTTGTGCAGGAAATCACAGTTTTTAATGCGAAATCAGGAGTCATAATGAAGGTTTTTGAGGAAGTCCACACGGCCAAGTAATTGGGAAGCTATTCCAGGGCATCAGCAATCTTAACGACCACTGGTACGGGCAGGTCCCTCCCGTACCGTCCGCCCGTACCAGGTGACGACGGCTTCATATCGTCAAACCCTACAACTTTCGTGAAGACGCCTATATACTTTGAGGCTTCAGCCGCCGGCCAGAGAGCCTCTATTCTCAGATTACATCACAATACCACCAAAGGAGATCCACGCCATTGTTCATCACTTCCACCATCCATCCCATCCACTAGCCATAGCCATTGCTTTGTAGTTTAGATCTCCTTGTGATTTGGCGACCATTGGTAAGAATATTTGATTTCAATCTAAGTATTTGCATGATGTTTTCTATCTCCGATCATTTGTTATGAGCGAGTAGTCCTCACAGGTTGCGGGTTGGGGAGAAACCTTGCAGTGATTATGTGCATCTAATTCATGGGAGTATTGTATTTTGTTTCCAATTGAGATTTGTATCTTTTATTTCTTTGTCTCTTGTCTCGATCTGTGGACTTATAGGTACCCAAGATCCCATAGATTGATAAAGTCTTGAGGTGAGATACTTGGCTAGTGGCGATCACATAGGAACCCCAGTGACAGAAAGGGTAGTATGGTCTTCGCTTAGCGCCCCATTCGGGTGGTACGAAGCCCATATGGACACGGACTCCGAGCGCACAAGACAAGGAAAGCTCAAAACTAGAGTTCGAATCTAACTTGTAACCTACTCGTATTGGCACCTGAGACCTAGCCTCCCCATATATAAAGGCTAGGAGGGTCCAATAAGGAGGACACGACCTAACACCCACAATAGACAGATCTACGATCTCCCACAACAAATCTAGGCATCGCCACAATAGAGATAGACAACACCTGTAGCATACACGTACACCGGATCCAATCTGCACATCCACCGCCATCGGTGACCTTGTAATCCTTCGGATTATCATCAATCAAGAGCAGACAAGCAGGAGTAGGGTTTTCCCTCCGGGGGTCTGAACTTGGGTAAACATCGTGTTCCGTGTTGCTTGTCTGTTAGCCGAACAAGATCTCCAGCGTACCCCTATTCCTTGAACCTAAGTCCATAACAATGGGCATTGATGAGTTTAAACCTCATCAATTGGCGCCGTCTGTGGGAACTGGCCACGCTGATGTTGCGATCTCGACGGCCCCATCACCAGCGATCTACGGTTCATCGTCTATTGGAGGCCAGATCTAATTCGACTCTCTCATCATCGAACGGTGATCGGATCACGTCCGGTCGATTCATATGCCTCGGCACGCTCAGCATCATCATCAACATCTCCCATGCGGCCGAATTTATCTACACCAACATGCACGGAGGCTGGGGATTAACACTTTCCTCGCGCTGAGTCGATTGATTAGACGCACGCAACCGATGGAGGCCATGGCGATTCTTGCGTGCACGGCTATGGTTTTGTGAAACCCTAGATGGCACCAGCATACGGTGTCAATGAGCGGTACAAGAAGCAGGGAGTCCGGCGCGATTCCTGTCAGAATCGATCGGCGGAGCCGCGGACTATGTATAGCATGAAGAAAAGCTAGCTTCAAAGATCAATTGTGGCATCAATTCCAAAGGGAAAAAAGAAGCGAATAGGGAATTGTCCGTCCGCCAGGCAAAACTTCCGTTGCATGTCCCAGTCCGGTCCCAATACTGGTCCGAAGAAATAAATAAATCAAAGGCATAATGTGGAAACACACGAAGTTTCGCCAGGGCCTGTCCGGTCAGTACACAGGTTACCCCATATGGTTGTCATGTTTAGCAAGAAAAAAAGAACCCAGACTCACGTATAGTCATGATTCCCACGTGACTCGGTCAAAGGCCAAAGAAAAAAAGGGCAAGAAGAATTGATGGATTGCTCAAGCACGGTAGCTCCACGACTTAAGACGTCGGACATACGGAGACTTAGCAACCTCAACAAAACGTATTAGATTCATCCATACAATAGTGTCCGCGCGACTCGCTGCCAGGAGACGCGACTCCGTGTCCAGCGAGCCATTCGTCACTCCGTCGACTCCCTTCCGCCAGTGACACGCAGCTACTTAGAATCCGTCCGCTGTGCCACTCTGCGCCCGGGTGCTGCGCCAACCCGCGGGATGCATCAACTTGCTACCGCCACCGGTTCTGAAGACCCGCTACGGCCTTCGGCTGCAGCAACCTGCTACTATCTTTGGTTGTGGCAAAACTGATGCCGCCATATGCTTCGGTGACCTGCTGCTGAACCATCAACTCTGTCCGACGCATCAACTATACACTCGGGGGGCTCCGCCAACTCCATCCTAAGACATGTCGCCGCCTTCGGCTGCGGTGACCTGCTTCGGTCTTCAGCTGCCGCGGCCTGCTGCAGTCATTGACTCCAATGATCCGCTACGATCTTTCGGCTCCAGCGAATTGGGCGCTCCCTCCGCTTCGGCAACCCGCCATGGTTTTCAACTTCGATAACCCGCTGCGATCTTAAGCTCCAGCGACTTGGGGGCTCCCTCCTCTACAGCGACCTGTTGCGTCCTTCAACTCCGACGACCTTATACGGTCTTCGGATGAGGCGCCTCGATGTGGTCTTTGACTATTGTGGCATGTTACAGTCTTCATGTGTGCCAACTCGTCATCACCACACGATTTCGGTCCACCGAGTCGACTACGTCCGCCGCGTGACCTGCTGCCGTGGCGACTCCTTTGCCGCATGACTCGCCGCCACGTCGACCGCGTCCATGAAGTTGACTCCGTGTCTACCGCACAACTCGCCGCTGAGTCGACTCCATCCATCTCGCGACTCCATTGACCTCGACTACGCATCCATCACGTCGACTCCTTTCAGTTTCAGCGAAACTCCATAAGATTCGCCATCGTGTCGAGTCCTTCAACCACGACAACTACCAATAAAGCTAAGTTACTGTCTACTTAGAGTTGATTCTTCTTTAACCATTTCATTTAATCACACTTGATACACTCGGGGTTTGCGCCCTCTTCGAGTAACTTAATGTGTCATCGACTCCGCGCACTCGAGCACCTCATACGCGACAGCCCGAGTAGCTAATTATGCCTGATCGTTGAATCCTTAAACTCTGAGTACCTCGGCAAGGTACTGAGACTAAGGGTAATCAGGCTAACGAAAAGTCTTAGGATGCAGTGCAAAAGTGTCGACTCGATTGGCACCAGAATTTTACTATACAAGTCAACATGCAAGTATTGTTTACAATACACAAGTACTTCACAATTCTGAATGTTTGTTGTAGTTACAAGGACGCTAGACCATAATGGGCTATTCTATCAGGTTCTCCAACAGGAGTCGACAAGACAACTAGCTACGCCATACACTCAAGACCCGAGTCGAGTTCCTCCTCAGATGGTTGCATCGCTCGCTTGATGCTACAAAGATGCGATGCTGGCCATGCACCCGATAGATGCGGTGCTAGCCACGCAATTGACAGAAGTGACTGTGCCGACTTCATCCGCATCGTCGACTCACATGGCTAAAACGTCGCATGAATCCATTACGCCGACTCCAACTACATCATCAATTCAAGGTCCTTGTGCGTGAGACGCTGACTCGATGCACTTCCGGGTTAGTGATTTCTCCTCGCATAATTTTCGACTACGACTCCAAGACACAAGACTTGAGTCTCTTCCTGAGTCTACGACTCCACCAGACACTCGGGGATACTCCAAACTGGAGCGTTGGACGCGCACATGCAAGATCTTCGAGTGGCATGCTCCGAATCCTCACTCGAATCTACGATTCGACTAAGGACTCGGGGGCTACTCCCATAGGGAGCGCTAGTCATGCATTCACAAAAGCGCTGGTGTTGATGGCATTTGCAAGATCATATGAAGCACTTCGTGATTGTTGTGTCTACGCAACCGAAGACTACAAGTCCCTG
Organism: Avena eriantha; assembly: GCA_910589775.1. Taxonomy (NCBI): domain Eukaryota; kingdom Viridiplantae; phylum Streptophyta; class Magnoliopsida; order Poales; family Poaceae; genus Avena; species Avena eriantha. Next base: position 265,542,932 of record OU342746.1, on the reverse strand, counting down.
CTCGAGGCTACGACTAGAATAGACACTCGGGGGCTACTCCCATAGGGAGCGTTGGTCACACACCCTATAGAAAACAAAAGATTCACAGCATAGTCCATTGTGTCGACTACGTCCACAATGTCGACTCGTATACAACAATCAAACTCATTGGCGACTCCGCCCCACTTAAATTCCAATGTCAAGTTCAGAGACACCGTCTCCTTGGCCACCCGAAACACCTCCCCGGTGATAAACATTCGGATGATGTGTCTACAACACAAAGATAAGACCTACATATCTAATCGGATGGCCTGGCAACCGCATCCGCTGCGCTTTACCAGATAAATACCGCGCCTACAGGCATGATGAAAATCCCGACAGGCGCGTTGGGTACATATGCATTAAAACCGGAGTTCGGCTCAGTAAGGCCTCCGCGGCATGAGTTGAAGTACGCCAGCAACTTCCGGGTTCGAGTCCGGGGACTCGAGTTTGAGTAGGTGACGTTGTTTTTGCCCTAGAGAAATTAATTGGTCCCAATCCGTCGAGCGCACCAGGCACGTTTACCATCATCCCTATGAACTAGTACAAATTCGGCTGACCCAATGAACTTTTGGGTAAGTGCTTCGCACTCGACACAATTGTTGACTTTGACTACCAAAAGAAAAACTCGAGACTTCTGGGTCTCCACCCGAATCTATGATTCGCATGGACACTCGAGGGCTACTGACATGGGTATGCCCAACAGGCACCCGACTACAGCCTACCTGGTGCGGCCTGATGGAAGGTCCACTTGACAACCCGCTAAGGTCCAGGAAGCCCAAAATAGTTCGGGTGGTACAAAGCCCATATGGACACAGACTCCAATCACACAAGACAAGGAAAGCTAAAAACTAGAGTTCGAATATAACTTGTAACCTACTCGTATTGGTACCTGAGACCTAGTCTCCCCATATATAAATACTAGGAGGGTCCAACAAGGAGGACATGACCTAACACCCGCAATAGACAGATCTACGATCTCCCACAACAGATCTAGGCATCGCCACAATAGAGATAGACAACACCTATAGCATACACATACGCTAGATCCAATCTGCGCATCCACCGCCATCGGCGACCTTGTAATCCTTCGGATCATCATCAATCAAGAGCAGATAAGCAGGAGTAGGGTTTTTCCTCTAGGGGCCGGAACCTGGGTAAACATTGTGTCCCGTGTTGCTTGTCTGTTAGCCGAACGAGATCTCTAGCGCACCTATATTCCTCGAACCTAAGTCCATAACAATGGGCATTGATGAGTTTAACCCTCCTCAGGATCACAACAACATCACCACTTAAAGTTTTGATCTATGTTTTACACTTAATAATCGTTTGTAGCCTGTTGCTTCGGTGTTCACTCGGTTGGATTAAAAGACTATTGCTATGCCCGCTGCATCACGGGGGCTCTAATATATTAGGATGTGTTGCCCACAAGATATAATCTCCATTCAAACATTATACATGACTATGCTTATTATTATCTTTTACCCCATATGATGATAGCTGCAGGTGGATCTTCAACCCTAGCCTATCTCCATCCATTGATTCAACCCATTATAAAGTAAACTAGATTGGTCCGGTAAACTAAGATAAAATGAACAAACAAAGTCTTGTAGACATGTCCTTTTTATTTCCTTTTAGCATTGCTTTCTGAGGGTCGATTAAACCTAGGTCTTCTAGAGAAAAAGCTATTATACTACATCCATGACTCCGGATCGAAGGTATCAACCTTTTTTATGGCCCCGTTACGGAGGAAGCAATTTCGTTATCCTGGTGAGGTCATTAGAGACCTTGTTTTTAGTTTTATTATTAGTTTGTAGTTTAATTCTTGTTATTAGTTTACTTTCTTGTTATCTATTTGAAAACCCCAAAAAATAGTTACTTGTTATTTGTTTTCATTACTAAAAGAATACCAAAAATATAAGAGCCATGGCTCAAAAGAGCTTAGGAGAGTATGCTACTCCCATTGATGATTCTATTCGTGCACCCATCACTCAGCCCGCAGTTGATGCGGAAACATATGAAATAAAGCCTAACATTTTAAGCTTGGTTCAACAAAACCAATTTGGGGGCTCATCCGCTGAAGATTCGGGTTTGCACTTAAACACTTCCACTGAAATTTGTGACATGATGTGTATTAAGGATAGATCCAAATGATGTTAAATTAAGATTGTTTCCTTTCTCTCTTAGAGGAAAGGCTAATGATTGGTTGCTAGCTCTACCAAAGGGCACTATTAAATCTTAGGAGGAATGCACTAACTTGTTTATGACTAAATTATTTCTCCCAGCTAAAACTATGCAGCTAAGATCCAACATTACAAGCTTTAGACAAGAAGACCGTGAGCCACTAGCACTTGCGTGGGAAAGGATGAACTCGTATACAACAATCGAACTCATTGGCGACTCCGCCCCACTTAAATTCCAATGTCAAGTTCAGAGACACCGTCTCCTTGGCCACCCGAAACACCTCCCCGGTGATAAACATTCGGATGATGTGTCTACAACACAAAGATAAGACCTACATATCTAATCGGATGGCCTGGCAACCGCATCTGCTGCGCTTTACCAGATAAATACCGCACCTACAGGCATGATGAAAATCCTGACAGGCGCGTTGGGTACATATGCATTAAAACCGGAGTTCGGCTCAGTAAGGCCTCCGCGGCATGAGTCGAACTACGCCAGGAACTTCCGGGTTCGAGTCCGGGGACTCGAGTTTGAGTAGGTGACGTTGTTTTTGCCCTAGAGAAATTAACTGGTCCCAATCCGTCGAGCGCACCAGGCACGTTTACCATCATCCCTATGAACTACTACAAATTTGGCTGACCCAATGAACTTTCGGGTGAGTGCTTCTCACTCGACACAATTGTTGACTTTGACTACCAAAAGAAAAACTCAAGACTTCTGGGTCTCCACCCGAATCTATGATTCGCATGGACACTCGAGGGCTACTGACATGGGTATGCCCAACAGGCACTCGACTAGAGCCTACCTGGTGCGGCCTGATGGAAGGTCCACTTGACAACCCGCTAAGGTCCACGAAGCCCAAAATAGTTCGGGTGGTACGAAGCCCATATGGACACAGACTCCAATCACACAAGACAAGGAAAGCTAAAAACTAGAGTTCGAATATAACTTGTAACCTACTCGTATTGGTACCTGAGACCTAGTCTCCCCATATATAAATACTAGGAGGGTCCAACAAGGAGGACATGACCTAACACCCGCAATAGACAGATCTACGATCTCCCACAACAGATCTAGGCATCGCCACAATAGAGATAGACAACACCTATAGCATACACATACGCTAGATCCAATCTGCGCATCCACCACCATCGGCGACCTTGTAATCCTTCGGATCATCATCAATCAAGAGCAGACAAGCAGGAGTAGGGTTTTCCCTCTAGGGGCCTGAACCTTGGTAAACATTGTGTCCCGTGTTGCTTGTCTGTTAGCCGAACGAGATCTCTAGTGCACCCATATTCCTCGAACCTAAGTCCATAACAATGGGCATTGATGAGTTTAACCCTCCTCGGGATCACAACAACATCACCACTTAAAGTTTTGATCTATGTTTTACACTTAATAATCGTTTGTAGCCCGTTGCTTCAGTGTGCACTCGGTTGGATTAAAAGACTATTGCTATGCCCGCTGCATCACGGGGGCTCTAATATATTAGGATGTGTTGCCCACAAGATATAATCTCCATTCAAACATTATACATGACTATGCTTATTATTATCTTTTATCCCATATGATGTGTAGTTGCAGGTGGATCTTCAACCCTAGCCTATCTCCATCCATTGATTCAACCCATTATAAAGTAAACTAGATTGGTCCGGTAAACTAAGATAAAACAAACAAACAAAGTCTTGTAGACGTGTCCTTTTTATTTTCTTTTAGCATTGCTTTCCGAGGTTCGATTAAACCTAGGTCTTCTAGAGAAAAAGCTATTATACTACATGCATGAATCCGGATCGAAGGTATCAACCCTTTTTATGGCGCCGTTACCGAGGAAGCAATTTCGTTATCCTGGTGAGGTCATTAGAGACCTTGTTTTTAGTTTTATTATTAGTTTGTAGTTTAATTCTTGTTATTAGTTTACTTTGTTGTTATCTATTTGAAAACCCAAAAAAATAGTTACCTGTTATTTGTTTTCATTACTAAAAGAATACCAAAAATATAAGAGCCATGGCTCAAAAGATATTAGGAGAGTATGCTACTCCCATTGATGATTCTATTCGTGCACCCATCACTCGGCCCGCAGTTGATGCGGAAACATATGAAATAAAGCCTAACCTTTTAAGCTTGGTTCAACAAAACCAATTTGGGGGCTCATCCGCTGAAGATTCGGGTTTGCACTTAAACACTTTCACTGAAATTTGTGACATGATGTGTATTAAGGATATAGATCCAAATGATGTTAAATTAAGATTGTTTCCTTTCTCTCTTAGAGGAAAGGCTAATGATTGGTTGCTAGCTCTACCAAAAGGCACTATTAAATCTTAGGAGGAATGTACTAACTTGTTTATGACTAAATTATTTTTCCCAGCTAAAACTATGCAGCTAAGATCCAACATTACAAGCTTTAGACAAGAAGACCGTGAGCCACTAGCACTTGCGTGGGAAAGGATGAAAGAAGCCGTAATGAACTGTCCTAGTCATGGGATGGAAGAGTGGCTTATATTGCATTTGTTTTACAATGATCTTAACCCAATGTCTAAGTCTATGCTAGATACTGCAGCAGGAGGAACAATCATGGGAAAGCAATTGAGTGTTGCAAAGAAGTTACTTGATGATATGCAAAACAACCATGCCCAATGGAATGTGGAAAGAACCTCGAAGAGAGTAAGTTCAATTACCGAGGCTCTACGGGAAAGGACAAAGACCATGGAGGCTCAGCTGGGTAAGGTAGTTGAGAGTCAAGCTCTCATGCTACAAAGTTTGCTGGAAAATCCAAGCCAAATCCGGTAGAAGACCTCAAGATGATGAGGGTGGTAACCAATGAAGAGAAACCTGAAGAGCTGGACTATAGCAATGCTCCAACACCATAATATACCATGGAAGTTCTGCTAAAGATAATCACTGTGAAAAATCCAGGTATAGAACAAGGTAATGATGCTATGTACCAACAACTTGTACAACAAGTAACATCTAAAGTTCGAGATTTAGAGATGGAGTATAAAAGACTAGCTGATAAGCTTCCAGCTAAGCTAGATGATATAAGCCTACTATTAAAATTAAGTTGGGAGTCAATGAGATATCCGCACTTTGTGATCTTGGTGCGAGCATCTCAACAATTTCTAAAAGCTTATTCAACAAATTAAACTTGGGGCCATTTGTAACTACTGAATTGAGACTCCATCTAGCTGATTCAACTTATAAACAAGTTGTTGGGATCAAACAAAATATAGTTGTTGAAATTAAAGGTAGTCTCGCTCTTATTAATCTTGTTATTCTGGACATGCCTGAAGATCCCATGGCACCTATAATTCTAGGTAGGCCATTCCTAAGAAATATTAAAGCTTTGATTAATTTACATGAGGGGAATGTGAGAATAGGGCTACCATCTAGAGATCCTTTTGTAGTCCACTTCCCTAGGAAACAAAAGGCCAAGCCTAATGATGATGATGGTGTAATTACTTTAAAAGCCAACTATTTTGGAGTGGGGCTTCCACTTCTTAAACCTAAGTGATCGCCATCAAGGTCAAGCTAATTGACCTTAACTAGAAGCGCTTCATGGGAGGCAACCCATGTGAAATAAAGTTTTTACTTTTGTGTTAGTTTTGTTTAGTTTTATTTTGATTTTGATTTTATGTTTTTAATAAAGAGTGTTCAAGAAGACCTTTGGAGAGAGGAGAAGAAATAAGGTAATCCTCTGTATTTTATTTTTACTAACACATGGCCTAAGAAGTATTGCTGATTTTATGAAGTATATTTGTTGTTATTTTGTCCTTTAATAAGATGTGCAAAGGCATACGGAGATTCTAATAAAAAATGAGTTTTGTAGCTCATAGTGCTCTTAACGACCACTGGTACGACCGGAAGGGACCGTACCGTGCGCCCATACCACATCAAGCCGAAGGAAGATAGAAATTTTGATTTTTGCCGCAGGGGTGAGTGCTCTTAACGACCACTGGTACGGCCAGACACGCCCGTACCGCACCCTCGAGCAATCATCAGCTTTCAAGCAAAGTTACAGTACCGATAACGACCAGCTGGACGGGGGGCGCGACCGTATCACACACCCGTACTGAGTGCACCGCCTGGGACCAGCCGTTGCCCCCAAGGTATGTCACCCGGTACGGGCGGGCTCTAGCCATACCACCCACCCATACCACGTATGCGGCCGCCATATCAACCACGAGGAGGTAACCTATAAATCCCCAAACACAAATTTTCTCTTTCTTCTTCCTCAAAAATCCAAACCACCTCCATTGGTTCTTCAAATTTACTTAATCTTTCGTTGATTCCTCGCACTCATTTGATCTAAGGTATGATTCTCCTCCGATCCTCAACTTGTTTGTGCAAAAGCTTCACTCAATCATTCATCATTGTCAATCTAGACTTAGGTCTTGTTCTTGATTCAATCTTGATATTGAGCATACTTAGTATTGTTTTAAGAGGAGTTTCTTTTGTAGTCAGTGTAGAGAATCCCTTATGCTATGTTTTATTGGACCAAAAAATATTAGCAATCTTTATTTACTTTATCTTATTATTATTATTTTTATATAAACACGAGGAGCCGTACACGTGAGATGGCTGCGGAATCCTCCGCACCACCCGTTGATATGTTGACCCCCCGAGTCACTTGGTATTGAGTTCACCGAGGAGTTTCAGCTGAACCGTTTCAATCATCTCAAGCTCCGAGAAATCAAGTCCACCAAGTGGGCGTGTCCTTATATCCTGAACCAACTTGACATTCGTGCTGATTTCGATTTACTTTGCAACAATGTTGGTTTGTATGATTTTGTCTTGCAGGATGTTGCCACGTATCGCCGCTTGACGCTTGAGTTCTTCAGCACCTTGATGCACACAGTGGACCCTTACGGTTGTACCGAGGAACAAAGGCCCAGAGTTGATCGCATCAAGTTCCACCTTATGAACTGTGTGTACACCTTAAGACTCATCCAATGGGCTCAATGCTTTGGGTTTGCAAACAACACTACCGATGTATGCACAACTACTTTTGTTTTAAATCCTTCCCCTTTACAGTACTTTAATTTGATGAAGATTCGTAGAAACACACCCAAGGGGAACCAAATTGATCACCCTACTATTCGCTATTTATTCTATGTGATTGCTAACACTTTGCAGGCGCGTGTTGAGTTTACTAGAGTTAATGAGGAGGACATGTTGATCCCCGCAAAAGCTGCTATTATTATTGTAACTTAATGCAAAATTTGGGCACTCTTCTCGTGTTTTACCTTAAGCATCATGCTCTTCAATCTCAAGGACCCGTATGCGGAGGAGGAGTTGTGACCGTTCTTGCACACGCACTTCGCATCAACCTAGGTAACATCCAACCGTTGATAGGAAGTCACCGTCTCGGTCTCCCTACTCTCAGGGCATGTGGTAGGATTTATAAAAACCATGGCAGATATTTCTTTGATATACCTGGAGCGGATCACTTGATCCCAACTCCTTTTCCTAATGGTTTATTCTCTATCGAGGATAGACATTTGCGTTTGGACACACATGTTGAAGCTAATCTACCCCAACAAGAAATACCCATGGGAGGAGGAGAAGATGAAGAAATAGAACAAGGAGGACCCAAACAAGATGAGTGATACGTCCAAAACATATCTACTTTCCCGAACACTTTTTCTATTGTTTTTCCTCTAAACTTGTGTGATTTGGATACAACTAACATGGACTGACATTTTTTCCAGCAAAATTACCTTAGTTTCTAGTTTTTGTGCAGAAAATCAACTATCAGGAAAAATCTCGTAAAATATGCCAAAAATCCTATTTCACTAGAAGACTCACGGAGCCAGAAGAAGAGACGGAGGAGGGCCACGAGGGGCCCACACCACCTGGCCGCACGGGCCAGGCCAGGCCGCGCCTGGGGGTGGTGTGGCTGCCTCGGTCACCCTCTCGGCCTCCCTCTTCGCCTATAAGTTGCCTCTTGACCTAAAAACCAAGGGGGATTCGATGTTTTTCCAGATAGAGTTCCGCTATGCCGCCACCACTAGATTCCGTGATTCAAAACCAGAAACTCCGTTCTGGCACCCTGCCGGGACGGGGAATTGGAGGAAATCATCGCCATCATCATGACCATCGCTTCTCCATCAACCATCCATGATTCCCCCATCCATGAGTGAGTAATCCCCCGCTGTAGGCTATGGGGATGGTAGAGATTGGATGAGATCGTTCATGTAATAGCAACAGATTGTTAGGGCATGGTGCCTAGTATCTTTTATTAGTGAGTTTTGACTTTGTTGCAACTTGTTATGCTTAATGCTTGTCACTAGGGCCCGAGTGCCATGATTTCAGATCTGAACGTGTTATTGATTCATGATGATAATATTGTTTATGGTCTTACCTGCAAGTTGTATACACATATTGTTGTCCGGAACCAAAGGCCCCGAAGTGACAATAATCGAGATAACCGGAGGGAATGGCTTTGATGTGAGGATCACATGTGTTCATGGAGTGTTAATGCTTTGCTCCGGTGCTCTATTAAAAGGAGCACCTTAATTGCTAGTATTTCCCTTGAGGCCCCGCTGAAAACGGGCTGGCAGGACAAAAGATGTTGTGCAAGTTCTCATTGCAAGCACGTATGACTATATATGGAACACATGCCTATGATTATTTAGTACTTGGATGCTTTATCTTATTTATCTGCAAATGCCCTATGTCTTGATTGCCATATGAATTGTCTTGTCAATGCAACGCCCGTCCATCCATCCTATGCCTACCGCGCTTTAATCCTACTGTTTACTGCAATTGTTACTACTATCTTTACTTTTACTACTGCTATTAATTTGCTATTGCTATTACAAAATTGTTGCTACTGATAAACTGCTGTGAGCAAGATTGTTTCCAGGTGCAGCTGAATTTACAAGTCAGTTGTTAAGGCTTATAAATATTCTTTGGCTCCCCTTGTGTCGAATCAATAAATTGGGTTTCACTTCCCTCGAAAATACTGCGATACACCCCCTATACTTGTGGGTCATCAAGACTACTTTCTGGCGCCGTTGCCGGGGAGCATAGCTCTATTTATCAAGTTCGCTTGGAATCACTATTGTTCGCTGCCATCCATACATCATGGGTAAGTCTTGTGATGGCAAGGTACCTATTTTACCATCCACTACAAGGAGAGGTACGGTTCTGAACACCTATGTTGCTCTTGATTTACCATCTGTTATGAGTAAGCTCCTTACGCCACCACATACACATGCTACACACACTGCTACTACTGCTGAATCTGAAACTTCTGATACTTATGATGCTGCTTCTACTGTGCTTGATAAAAGTGGTTCATTAGGTCCTTTCCTAGATGCTACGATTGCTAGAACTATAGCTAGAAATACTGAAACTCCTAATGGAGACACTACTACACCTGTCAGTTCACCTGAGTCTAGAGAGAACTATGATATTGAAGATGGTTATATAGAGATGACTGATGAATTTATTAAACAATGTCAAAACACTCATGATAAAAATGCTATTAAGAGTCTTCTTGAGAAACATACTGTTAGACCTAAATTATATCCTAATGCTAAGTTTGCTACATCTCCCATAAACATTAAAGATAAGGATTTTGATTTCTCTCTTGATTTATCTTACATAACCATTGTTGATAAAGAACCTTTTTGTGGAACTAAGAATGAAAGTGTTGTAGCACATATGACTGAGATTTCTACCATGAGTGGTTTATTTTCTGATGATGTTAAGATGCGCACCTACTTTGTTGCTAAAATTTTCCCTTTTTCACTGAAAGGAGAAGCTAAAACTTGGTTTAATAATTTACCTCCTGGATCTATTGACGGCCCTGATTGCTTGATCACTACCTTCCTTCATAAATATTCCCCTCCTAGTGCTAGACATGCTATTTTGCAGGAACTTTTTGATTTTAAGCAGGGAGAGAAAGAGATATTGCCTGAATCATGGGCAAGGTTTTGTGCTTTGATTCATGCACAGGCTGGATGTCCATTACCTAAAAATGAGCTTCTTGATATATATTATAATGGACTAACTGAAGAATCTAGGACATACCTGTATAGTTGTGTTGATTGTGTTTTCAGGAAGAGAACCCCCAAAGAAGCTGAGGAAATTAATGGCTAAAATAAGCAAGAATTATGAAGACTGGACTTCATCTAAGACAACTACACCTGAGTTAACTGTGCCTGAGCCAACACCAACACCAAAGAAGAGGGGAGTTATTGAACTAAATGATGAAGTGATGAAGGAAGCTAAGAAATGTCTTAAGGAGAATGGAATTAAAGCTGCAGATGTCAAGAATTTACCTCCTATAGAAGAATTATGTAAGCCAATCTCCCACTCATCCACTATTGAGGTACACTCTCTCCAACATTTTGATGACGGTGATATTCCTTACTCTAAACCTCGTGATCAATGCTTAGAAGAATTTGATGTTTTTATTGTTAAGAAAGATAATTTTAATAAAAGGGTGCAAAATCATTTAATGGAAAACTCTAGAGCTATTATTGAGTTAAAAGATATTGTGGAAAGAACCTCTAATGATGTTAAAATGCTTGTTAAACATTTCCAAATGGTTCAAACTCAAATTGATCACCTTATTAAAGTACAAAAAGATTTGCTAGTTAATGCTTCTAAGGAAAAACAAGCTTATGAAATTAGACTAGAAGTGGTGCTGCCACCCAGGATCCTCTATATCCTGAGGGGCATCCTAAAAGAATTGAGCAGGACTCTCAACAAATTGAAAATAGTGGTACTTCTCCTAAGAAAAGGAAAAATAAACATAAAACTATTGTAGAACCTTCTGAACCCGCTAAAGATTCTAATAGTATATATGTCTCTGATGCTGAAACTGAAAGTGGTAATGAGGAAAATGATGCTCCTGATAAAGAAAAAGTTGAAGAAGAAGCTGAAAGACACACTAAGAATACTAAATACACTAAGGAATATTTTGTTGCTAATAAACATGGTAGTGAAAGAGAGCCTTGGGTCCAAAAACTTATGCATTTCCCTGATAAGAAACACAAGTCAAAGGAAGATGAACACTATAATAAGTTTTGTGAGTGGATGAAACCTTTATTTTTGCAACTTCCTTTGACTAATGCTATTAAATTGCCTCCTTACTGAAAGTATATGAAGGATATTGTCTCTAATAAAAGGAAGATCCCTAATGAATAAATTTCTACTTTGCTTGCTAATTATTCCTTTAATGGTAAAGTTCCAAAGAAACTTGGAGACACAGGGATTCTAACTATTCCATGCTTTATTAAAAATAGTTATGTTAGAACTGATTTGTGTGATTTGGGAGCATGAGTTAGTGTTATGCCTTTTTTCTCTATACTAGAGACTTCCATTGGAAAAACTAATACCAACTGATATATCTTTGCAAATGGCTGATAAATCTACTACTATTCCTATTGGTATATGTGAGGATGTACATGTTCAATTTGCTCATAATTGCTTGATATTAACTGATTTTGTTGTGCTTGAAATGCCTGAAGATGATAATATGTCTATTATTATTGGGAGACCTTTTCTTAATACTACAGGAGCTGTTATCAATTGCAATCAAGGAAAGGTAACTTTTAATGTTAATGACAAGGAGCATACTATCTATTTCCCCAAGAAGATTGATAGGAATTATGGTTTAAATTCAATTGAAAATATTGAGGGCATTCAAATTGGAGAAATATATTGTCCCATACCAAAAGAAAAATATGAAATTATTATGATTGGGACCATTGCTATCAAGGTTAAGGTAACATAATCATTCAGTGGAATGCAAAGTTTTGTTTCATATAAAATTGTTTTGGTAACAAGACCTGATCAACTTGTTAACAAAGGGATTTTAATGAACAAAACAATGTTTTCACCATGATTATCTTTGCTTACTTTTAGTTTATCCATTTTAGTTTTTGCTTTCACTTAGTTTACTTTTCTGTGGTTAGTTGCTTGCTTATTCGAGTGTCTTAGAACTTTTGAAGTTTTAGCTTTGTTTGTTTTTCCATCTTTCCAAAGCCGTCTTTATGTCAGAAAATCATTCATCAATACCTGAAAATTGCTAAAAAATAAAGTGTCTCGAAAAATTCCAGAAAATTCATATTAAATTTTTACGTGAAAAAAGGGGCAGTGAAGTGCCTGTAGAGTACCATGGGGCCCACCAGGCAGGCACACCACCTAGTGGTGCGGCCACACCAGGGGCGCACCTAGCCATGGTGTGGGCCACCCCTGGACCTCCACTCCATCTCTCACTTTCCACTGCCTTCTCTCTCCCGAGAAAACATGAGTTCATTACTCGAAATCGTGTTCTTGCTGTTCTTGTCCATGATTTTTTGATCTCCTCGCTCTGCCCATCTTTGTTGCTGAAATTTGGAGCATTTTTTCTCCGGTATGCGACTCCTCCGCTTGTCCAAGTAGATTTGTGTTTAGTGGTTTATATCTTGAGTATTTTGCTACTGTAGGTGACAGGTTATGTGAGCTTGTAAGCTTGTTCAATGCTTAGAGATATTGTTTTGATGCATGTTTAGGCTTCTTACAAGTTCCTATGAGTAGTTCCCTTCATTATGTAATCACTTTGCAATCACTTGATGGTTGTCCTAAATTTCAGAAATGAAGATGAATGAACACCAACTCAACCAACATGAATTAAGGGTGCCTGAGGTTATGAAGGTTCACCGAGAGGAGGAAGTTTTTCCTTCCATCTATCCATGCCTCGAATTCATGAGGGTTGCAGGGATTTCTTAGGATTTCCATACTTTAATTGCTAATGCAGGATTGGAGCATTTTGTGGGAGATGAACCGTACCAATTTGTGAAACTAACTATGTTTGTGGTGCAGGACTTTCGATTTAGTTGCTCTTTGCCTAACCCCATGGTTCACTACAAAATTTACAATATAGCTGTCAACCTTCCTTTTGATGACTTTTGTGTAGCTATTAAAGTACCCCAGTGGGGATCGTGTGAAAGAATTAAAGAGCGACATATACCACTCATGGACTTGTATGCGGAGATTTGCCAAGGGAGCAGCTTCTCAAAGGAGAGTGGGGAAATTCGTAATATTCATCTCCCGTCTATTCGCTACTTTGCTTACTTTATTTCCAAGTGCGTTATCGCTAGGAAAACTGCTAATAAGTTATCCTATTATGATCTAGCATTCATCTCAGCTGCTTTAAAACAAGACATGACTTACAATTTGGGTGCCTTGATAGTTTTCTGTCTTGCTGCTAACCATGAGAAAGGTAGAATTTGTGGAGGCCTCATCGCCTCTCGTTTATTAGCTTTGCATGGTGTAGTGCCTCATCATTTAGACCTACAGTTTCCCATAGAGAGGCTTGACCTTAATCCCATGATACAACATAAATTTGTTTCTTCTTGGGCTAATTGACTGATTTGTCTTATGAAATAACCTTTCTCAAGGCTGGTTGGAGAAGGAGTAAGTCCGAGCGTGTTGTTCTTTTGCCTACACCTGTTTTATTTAACCTTGAAACCAGGGTAGGATGGTCACTGATACGTCCATTTTGCACCACTGGTCTATGTCTTAATTCGCTATTATTCATTGATATATTTCGTATTGAGAGGTGATACTTATGTTATTTCATCTGTTTTTGCATGGTTGATGACTTTTGGAGCATGGACCGCTGTAGTCAGGATTCTGATGGAAAAGGTGCTGTTTGGAGGCAAAATTCGCGAAGATCAGAAAATCCGGGAAAATATACGGAAAATCCTATTTTTCCAGAAGACGAAGGAAGCCAGAAGCAGGACTGGAGATGGGCCACAGCGGGGGCCACACCACCCCCTGGCGCGGGCAGCCCTAGGCCACGCCAGCAGGTGGTGTGGCCACCCTAGCCCACTCCTGCCTCTCCCCTCTGGCGTATACCATCCTCCCGAAACCCTAAGACTCCGGGAGCGACCACAGAAAGATTCTGCCGCCTCTGCGGGGCGGAAAACACCGAGAAAGAAAGATCTCTCCGGCAAACAGATTTCTGTCGGGGGAATTCCTTCCCGGAGAGGGGAGATCGTCACCATCAACACCACCATCAAGCTGGACTTCATTGGGATCATCATCATCACCACCATCATCACCATCAGCACCCTCATCGCCATCTCGATATTGCTATAACAATTGGGTTGAATCTTGCATAGTTCATAGGGGAAACTTTCCCGGTTTTGATTACTCTTTGTAGTTGATGCTATTGAGTGAACCATTGAATTATTGTTTATGTTCAGATTGTTATACATCATTATTCCATCTCTGATCATGATCCATATGATGTCTTGTGAGTAGTTCGTTTTGTTCTTCAGGACATGGGAGAAGTCATGTTGTTAGTAGTGGAGTTGTGTTGAGAAAGATTCAATAGATTGTTATTTAAGTTGTGGTGTACTTCTTCTAGTAGTGTCATGTGAACGTCGACTACATGACACTTCACCTATATGGGCCTAGGGGAATGCATTGTGTATTTGGCTACTAATCGTAGGGGTTACCGGAGTGACAGAAACCTGAACCCCCGTTAGGAAACCATTGCACAAGGGACATAAGGGTCTTAGAGTTTAAAGCTGTGGTTAGGTTTCTACCTTAATTATTTTCTTGTACTTACGGATGTTTGCAAGGGGTATAATCACAAGTATGTATTAGTCCTGGATGGGTCGCTACATTAGCATAGGTTCACCCACACAACACTTAGCAAGCTAAAGAAGATTAATCAACTATATGAAGCGAAAACACTCGATAGTCTTCCCATGTGTCCTCGAGAACGTTTAGTCATCTTAAGAAATACACCGGCTTGTCCTTTGCTGCATAAAGGATTGGGCCACTTGCTGCATTTAGTCCTACTGTCTTTTATTTACTCGTACTTTATTTACTTGCTTTATCGAAAACCCCTAAAAATCCGTTTGCTAAGTATTTGTAGAGAATTCCTGATCCATACCACTAGCCAGCACCTTCTGCTCCTCGTTGGGTTCGACACTCTTACTTATCGAAAATACTGCGATACACCCCCTATACTTGTGGGTCATCCGTCACTCATTGAGGAAGAGCTCGATACGTATCTGGGGGAGCTCTCCCAACAGGAGCAGGGGACTAGAAGGGAGGCTACAGATGATTTGGTCCAGCCCTTGAATGAGGGGGAGTCCTTATACCAGCAGCCTACCTATGATTGGAGAGCTTCTTCTTCCCAAGGACCTAACTACGATCATTCTTATGATGACCCGCCGGCTTGGAATCCTTACCCGCATTGGGATTGATACCCACTTAGGCCAAAAGCCTAAGCTTGGGGGAGGTACATGATACATTGCAAATCTATCTATAATTTTTTATGTTCCATGCTTTGTTTTATCTACTTTCTTATGTTTTGTCCACACTTTGGAGTACTTTTCATATGATTTCTTGGACTAACCTATTAACAAGCCCCACAGTGACAGCTGCCTGTTTTCTGCTGTTTTTGGTTCCAGGAAAGTCAGAAAATGAATATTCTCAGAATTGGACGGGACAAAAGCCAAAGTTACTTTTTCACCGAGGGACACCTAGAGCCAGAATACGAGAAGCAGAGGGGCTGGGGCCCGGCCACACCACCTGGCCGCGCGGCCTGGCCTGGCCCGTGCTAGGGGGTGGTCTGGCCGCCCCAGGCACCCCCTCGGCCTCTCCTTCTTCCTATATATTGCCTCTGATACGAAAACCCTAAGTACCCGGTCAAAATTCCACGAAAGAGTCTGTAGCCACCGTCATCTCCATCCCTAGATCAGGAGGATTTGAAGCTCTTCCCGGCACCCTGCCAGAGAGGGGAATTCACCTTGGAGGCCTTCTTCATCATCATCCAAGCCTCCAGTGTGATGCGTGGGTAGTTCATCTCTAGACTATGGGTCCATGTAGTAGCTATATGTCCGGTTCTCCTCCTTTGTGCTATCATGTTTAGATCTTGTGAGCTCCGTTCATGATCAAGATCATCTATTTGTAATTCTGCATGTTGTGTTTGCGGGGATTTGATGGATATTGAGATGCTATTTCAGATTGATTATTGATTCTATCATGTCTTTGTTATTTGTGATCTTGCATGCTTTCCGTTGTTAGTAGCTATCTTGGCCAAGTAGATACTATCAACTCCAAGAGTTAGTATTTATGCTTGATAGTGGGTCCATGCCTCTAGTAATTTGGGGAAGTGACAGAAATCTCTAAGGTACTAGATGTGTTATTGCTACTAGGGAGAAAACAACAATCCTTTATTCATAGAATAATAGCATTGTTTACTTTACACGCAATTCCTAATGCAATTATCCGTTGCTTGCAACTTAATACTGGAGGGGGTTCAGATGATAACCTGAAGGTGGATTATTAGTCATAGATGCAGTTGGATGGCGGTCTATGTAATGTTGTAATGCTCAATCGAATCTCAAAGGAGTCAAGATGAGTAATATATGCTTGTATGCTTTCCCGATGTTTGTCAATTGCCCCGCTATAATTTGTTCACCCAACATGTTATCTATCTTAAGGAGAGCCACCTCTAGTGAACTATGGACCCCGGTCCTTTCTTTTACTTTCAATCTATAATCAATTGTTTACTGTTTTGTGTTTACTTTCTGCAAACTATTACTTTCTTCCACTCGATACGTTTAATCCTTTGTTTTCAGCAAAACCGGTGAGATTGATAACCTCATCGCAAGTTGGGGAAAGAGTTATGTGGTTGTGTTGTGCAGGTCTCCATGTTGTTGCTGGCACCGGTAGTGTGCCCTGCCAAAGTTCAGCTAGCTACACCTTTGGGGTGTTTCCTTGCTCCTATTGGTTCGATTAAACCTTGGTTTCATAACTGAGGGAAACTTACTGTTGTGCTCATCATACCTTCCTCTTGGGATTCCCCAACGAGCTCGTTAGTACACGAGTCAGCAAGTATTTTTCTAGCGCCGTTGCCGGGGAGTCAAGGACATCTTCACAAGGGGAGTCCCTCATAACCAATCTCTTTACTTTGTTATTTTTGTTTTGCTTAGTTTATTTTTGCTTTGTTTGCTTGTTTCTTTATCAAAAATACAAAAAAAATTAGTTCCTACTATAGTTGTTATTTTCGTTGGTGTGTTATTGTCTTGCTTTATCATGCTTTCTATCAATGGTTGGTTTCTTTGAAACTGAATCTTATTGGCAAGGTGGGTTCACGGAAGAACAAAAATATTATTATAAGGAACACCGCTTGTCACAAAAAGGGAAACACTTATGGGAACAAATTGATAAATTGTATACCATTGCTATAAACGTGTGCTCTACTTATAATGTTACTTATTGCTTTGATAAATATTGTTGTTGTAGGAGGTATAAACACCTCCCTTTTCAATGTGAGTACAATGATAATGTTACCATATCTTCTTATGTTAAAGGGAATTATGACTTTTATGATGTGGAACAAATTGAAGAATTTATTGCTTGAAAGGATGCATTTGAACTTGCTAGTTTGCTTGAAAATACTGATGATTCACCTTATAAATATGAGGTTTATGATATACTTAAATTTTGCTTTGATAATTACAAGGTAGAAAATGGCTATATTCTTGAATATCTTAATAGATGCTCTCCACCAATGGAAGAGACTAATGCCTTGCAGGAGCCTATGGAAGAAGAAATTGCTGAAACTGGAAGCTCATTGGATGAAAAAGAGGAGGAGAGTGATGATCAAGAGGAGGAAGAATGGATCTACCCATCCCTACCTTCTAACGAGAGTAACTCTTTACCCCTTACATTATTTGATTGTCCCCCATGCTTACCAAAGGAGGACGAACGCCATGTTCCTGAGGATTCTTTTGAAATGTTTATAATAAAGCTCTAGTGTTAGTAGATCATGAAAAACATGCTTTATGTGATAGTTATATTGTTGAGTTTCTTCATGAGGCTACTAAAAATTATTATGAGAGAGGAAAATATGCTTGTAAAAGTTTTCATGGTACTGAAACACCTCTCTATTTGCTGAAAGTTTTGAAGTTATTCTCGTTTTATCGTCCTATGCATGTCGCTTTGTTCTTTGTGAATTTATTTGCGTATAAGATTCCTATGCATAGGAAGAGGGTTAGACTTAAATGTGTTTTGAATTTTCTTCTTGATGCTCTCTTTTACTTCAATTCATATTTCCTATGTGAGCATCTTCTCAAATTATCATGCCTAACTTAAAGGCGTTAAAGAAAAGTACTTATTGGGAGATAATCCAAAAGTTTTAGATGAGTCTTGGAAGTTATTACCTCAGTAATAACCGCTCCTTATCCTTTTTATTTGTTTTTTGTGCCAAGAGTAACCTCTAATGAGAGAGAAGTAATGATTGGGAAAGTTGCTGTCCCGAAACAGATTTCTGTGCTTCATCGTAAAAATATCGTGTAAAATCTCTGTATGTCCTTTTGAGGCGTGAATTTTTGTGCTTCTGCCCCAGGTTGTTATCTAACTTTCGTTAGTTCAGCACTTTTCGATTTGAGCAACAGAAGGTCTTCGAAAAAATTCGTCTTTACCTGCTGGTCTGTTTTGACAGATTTCTGCCATTTTCTGCATTTGCTTCTTGTTGGTTCCTTTTTGAGTTCTTTTGGGGAATTGAGATTTTTGAGGGAAGTGCTACAGTATCTAGTGTTTTAATAAAAGTTTTATTGGTGTTAGAACTGAACCTAAAGACTTATTATCTTGAGTGCACTAATGTTGCTAATAAAGATTGTGTGAAGTTTTGTATGAAGGAAAAATTTCAGGTGTATGAAAGGAATGAGTAATGAGATGAAGGATGGACTAAAACTCAAGCTTGGGGATGCCACGTGTGTCACTCCAAGAAATATCCAAGAAGTACAAGTGACATGGGTATACCCTGCAGGTACTCGAGTTTAGTATATACGGTCCAGATACGGTGGAAGCCCACGGCGTTGCCACGGCCCAATGAAGACTTCGAGTGACCCACGGACTCTCGATGACCTGCGAAACAAGAAGTTTAAAGATAGAAAGTTTAAAGGGAAAACCCTAATCTGTAACCGACTCGACCTACTACCCGAGACCTGGCCTATCTATATAAAGGCTAGCAGGGGGCGGCGAGGAGGACACACGCAACCCTAGTTTCCACAACTCTCGCCAGATTGTATATGCGCGCCCCTGTAATCTTCGATTCCTTCATTAATTCCAAGAGCAGACAAGCAGGACTAAGGACCTCTACGAGGCCTGAACCTGGGTAAACCTTGCGTCCTTGTGTGCTTGTTTGCTAGCCCATTGATGCTTCCAGCGCTCCCTGCTTCTCCAAGACCCAAGTCCATAACAATGGGCATTGAAGAGTTAAACCCTCGTCAATTGGCGCTGTCTGTGGGAATTGGAAGTGCTGATGTTGCGGCTTCTTCGGCCCCATCAACCGTGATCTACAAATCTGCAACAGCGGAGATTCGCCAGCTCTTCGGTACGTTTGACTTCACTGTCCACACGCCGGTCACCCGCCCGGCTTTCGAGTTCGTGGGCGACGGAATCAGTCTGGCGATCGGGAGCTTCCACTTCTAAGTTGGTAAGATGGGAACGCTTCGCATGCCTGACCAGCCAATCGAATCCATGATTGCTCTAGCATCGTGGTTCCCGCCACCAATCGGCACCCTCAGCAAGCTCAACACCTCGGCAGCAGCTGAGAGCACAGGTAGCGACATCAGTCGCAGAGCCAATCCAGGTGACCTAGCCACGGAAGATGGAGTCTACGGCTCCGGATCCGAAAGTTGCGGAAGCAGCAGCTTCCCCAACCACTTCATATGCGTGGTCATCAACACTGGCGACTCCACCGCCAATCGCGAAAATGGTGGCAATGGATCTGGCACCGATCCGCCTAATGGGGGCATACCTAATGGCGGACCACCCAACGGCGGCCCCACCAACGGGGGCAATGGCACACCCGTCAACAACGGAGGGACAGTCGAGCCTCCAACCATTGTGAACAAACACACTGGCGAACATGTCATGATCAGGCTCAACGATCTCGAGTGGGCCCACTGCCGAGAAGCTCTGTGAGGTAATCCTTTGCCTCCAGGCACGTCGCAGGAAATGCTGATGGGCTACCATTGGCTACTAAATGAGGAGTACAGATGCCAGCTACAAACGATTGCGCAACTCGAAGCGCGTAAAAAGGCCACGGATGAGTCGAGCCTTCGAAGGGACAGACTCTCCTCCCACGGAGGATCCTCCTCCAAGGGCAACGAGTACGTGGCCAACAAGAGGCGATCTCGAATGGCCCACCTCACCGTGCAGGAGTGCATAGAAGCTATGAAAGTCCTCGACTTCAGCTCCATGACAGTCGACACCCGAGGCAATGTGGTCCCAAAGACGCCGCAAGCAGTAGTGACAGCGGCCACCATGTACTTAGTCAACAACCAGCCGCCGGCTGGAGATCCCCGAGCCGCCATGCACCGATCTACGATCGCGGGCTTGGGGTTAATCAAGGCTGCTCTTGAGAAATAACCAACGCCGGAGCCAAAGAAAAGCAAGGCTCTGGCAAAATGTTATTCCTCACCCTTGTCTAGCAACGATAGTCACGGTCTGTCTCGACGTCGACACTCATGACGACACGACCACGACTACGATGAGCATGATGACATCACGCAGCGCAAAATCGATAAGTCAAGGGCACACGTGTCCGCTCGACTGACTCAGAGGACGAAGACGTAGAGCTCTGTGGCACTAGATGCTTTAGCAGGGCTATCAGGCAAAAGCGAATGCCCAAGGGGTTCAAGCTCCCATCAGAGAACCCAAAGTTTGACGACCTGCAGGACCCGAAAATCTGGTTGGAGGACCACATCTCCTCCGCCAGGCTCCATGGCGGGAGTCGAAGCACGACCATGCAATGCCTGCAGGTACAGCTGCAGGGCGCCGCCCGAGCATGGCTCAACAACCTCCCACGTAGATCCATTCGCAGCTGGGAAGAGCTGGTCTACAGCTTTGTGCGCAACTTCAAGGGCACCTACAAAAGGCTCGCGTCAATCGAAGAACTGAGATGCTGCCAGCAAAGGTCGGGCAAATCGCTACGCTCGTACATCCAGAGGTGGTCCATCATCAAGAACTCCACAGAAAATATCTTGGAGGATCGCGCAATCGACGCATTCAACGGCGGCATTCGCCGCATAGAGCTCAGGGAGGAGCTGGGCCACTCGAAGCCCAAAAAAATTGACCACCTGATGGAAATCGCGAATCGGTGGGCAGATGGAGAAGACTCGGTGAAAAACCACGTTCACTCTGATGACGAAGCAGAACTCGAGCACAGACGCGATCACCGAAGCAAACGGCGAATGCGCATCTATGATGATCACGACAACGTCAACATGGTCGCAGCCGGCTACGCCAACAGGCGCGACGACAACCGCAACAGCGGCTATCACAGCGGTGGACACCACGACTCTGGGAAAACCACGCAGGTATGGCGGCGCCGCACTCGCGAAGAGGCACCCACGACAACAATCGAGGACAAACTGTTCGGGCCGTGCAACGTGCAATTCTACATCGACAAGCATGACGACAAGAAGAAATCTAGCCACCTTCTCAAGGACTGCCGCGAGTTCCTCAAGCTCCACGAGGGTTTGGCTTAGATGAATCGCGATGCAGTCAATAGGGGCTACGGAGTCGCCCCAGGCGTTGTACCGCATGGAGATCCTCCACCACCACCCGGAGTGCCACCACCCGCGGCCGCACTTGTCCACAATCAAGGCGGCGAGCCCTACCCACGGGTTGTGGGGAACATGATGATTCAAAAGGGACGCCCCTCGAATCGGGTGCAGAAGGCCATCACTCGCCAAGTCAACTTGGCGACAAACTCTCCGCCATCCACCACTGAGTACCTCAGTGGAAGCGACTCCCGCATCACCTTCGACAAGCGCGACCACCCGCGCCAAGTACCTCACCTAGGACACTGTCCCCTCGTACTCGAGGCACAGATCAGAGGCTTCGACATGAGTCGCGTCTTCATGGACGGTGGCAGCGGCATCAATCTAATGTTCGTGGGTACCTTGCGTGCAATGAGGATCCCCCTGACATGTCTGGAAGTTTCAGGCACAATGTTCCACGGCATCGTCCCAGGCAAGGGCGTATATCCCCTTGGCACAATCAACCTCGACGTCATCTTTAGCACGCTGAAAAACTTTTGACGCGAACGCATCGACTTTGAAGTCGTCGACTGGTCCTCACAGTACCACTGCATCCTCGGACGTGTCGCGTTCGCCAGGTTCATGGTAGTACCGCACTACACCTACCTGCAGATGAAAATGCCAGGTCCAAACAGTGTCATCACAATCAACGGAAGCTTCGAGAGATCCGACAGCTGCGATAGGGAATTCAATAGAATTTCCCAGTCCTTCGGCATGCAAGAGGAACTCGCAAGATTGAAGGAGTCGATAGACAACAGTCTGCCTCCCTTGAGCCGGCCAAGTTCACCCGACCTGTCCTTTGACTCGTCGGTGCACACGAAGAAAGTTCAGATCCACCCATCGGACCCGACCAAGACGACCCTCATTGCCAACAACTTGAGTCCCGCATAGGAACTCGCGCTCGTCGAATTCCTCCATGAGCACTGGGAAATCTTTGCCTGGTGTCCAGCGGACATGCCATGAGTTCCTAGGGAATTCGCTGAGCACGCACTCAACGTTAACCCAGACATAAGGCCAGTTAAACAAACAATTCAGCGACTGTCTGAACCAAGAGAAAACGCAGTCGGAATGGAGATCAACAGACTCCTCGACGCCAAATTCATACGCGAGATCAAAGAAAGTACCTGGCTCGCCAACACGGTGCTGGTACCCAAAAAGGACACGGATATCCTACGGATGTGCGCGGATTTCACCTCCCTGAATAAGCACTGTCCAAAGGATCACTTCATGCTGCCGCGAATCGACCAGATCATTGACTCCACTACGGGATGTGAGCGTCTCTACTTCCTCGACGCCTACTCAGGCTATAATCAGATTCGAATGAAGGAGGAAGATCAAGAGAAAACAACATTTACAACACCTTTTGGTGTGTTCTGCTATAACACAATGCCCTTCGGGCTAAAAACGCAAGAGCCACCTATCAGCTGTGCATGCAGGCTTGCCTCAAGAACCAACTTGGTCGCAATATCCAAGTCTATGTTGACGACATCATAATCAAAACCAAAGAGGAAGCCTCGCTAATCGACGATTTACGCGAAACCTTCGCCAACCTCGACCGCTACCGGATCAAGCTCAATCTAGACAAATGCACCTTCGGCGTACCATTTGGACAACTACTTGGGTATCTCATCTCCGCAAGAGGGATCGAGGCAAACCCGAAGAAAATAAAAGCCATACTGGCCATGGAGAAGCCGAAGAACGTAAGAGGCATCCAGTAGTTGGTTGGGCGAATTGCGGCGCTCAGTCGATTCATCAGTCGAATGTGTGAAAAGGCACTGCCCTTCTACCAACTTCTCCGCAAAACTGACAAGTTCGAGTGGACCAATGAGGCACAGGAAGCATTCAAAGACCTCAAGCGTTTACTATCTACCTCATCAGTACTAGTGACCCCACGTGAAAGGGAACCACTGTTGCTATACATCTCCGCCACCAACCAGGTGGTCAGCACGGTGCTCGTGGTGGAGCGAGCCAAGGAAAATAAGGTCCACGGGGTGCAGCGCCCAGTCTACTACCTCAGCGAGGTGCTCACGCCAACAAAACAGCGGTACCCGCACTACCGGAAGTTGGCATACGGCATCTTCATGATAGCCAGGCGACTGCGCCACTACTTCCAGGTGCACCCAATCGTGGTGGTCAACGACACCCCGCTTGGGCACATCCTCAATAACCCCGACGCCACCAGGCGAGTCACGCTTTGGGGAATCGAGTTGTCTCCATGAGACATTACATATGAAAAGCGCGACGTGATTAAGTCGCAAGTTCTCCCTGATTTCCTCGTGCACTGGATGGAGAATCAGCTCCCCGAAAAACCAGATATGTCTTACCTCTAGACAATGCATTTCGACGGATCCGAGCGAAAGGACAGAGCTGGCGCTGGTGTCATACTGACATCACCCTAGGGAGACAAGCTGAAATATATTCTGCGAATGCAGTTCACCGCTCCAACAATGAAGCTGAATACGAGGCCCTACTACACGGGATGCGGATGGCGAAAGCCTGCGGTGCCAAAAGGCTCATCATCTACGGTGACTCCAAACTGGTGGTCAACCAAACAATGCACAAGTGCAACGCACTGAACGACAACATGATCTCCTACCGCGACCTCTACGACACACTCGAAGGGGACTTCGACGGCTGCGAGCTGCGGCATGTAGGCCGCGAAGGCAACGAAGAGGCAGATGCACTTGCCAACATTGGCTCCACCTGCGCTCCCATACCACCTGGGGTATTTCTCGAGCGCATCTGTGAACGCTCCATCAAGCCAAAGGCCACAAAGAAGAAAACAAGCGCAACAATGGACTCGGGGGCTACGCCACCCAATGAGACAATGGCACTCGACGACCTGGAGCTTGACATAGGACTCGAAGGACCAATGGGGGTCAAGATGATCGAGCCATCTTGGAATCAACCCTACATCACATATCTTCTCAGCAAAAGGCTGCATGACAACCCGACCGACGTGTGACACATCGCACGACGATCCAAGGCATTCGCCGTCATCAACAGCGAACTATACAAGCGCAGCATCACAGGAGTACTCCAATGGTGCGTTTCCAATGTGGACGGAAGGGCCGTCCTCCTCGGCATACATGAAGGGACTTGCGGGCACCATGCCGGCAGTCGCGCCCTCATCGCCAAAGCTCTACGATCTGGATTCTACTGGCCCACGTCCATGCGCGACGCTAAGGACATCGTGCAAAGATGCAACGCTTACCAGCGATTCACGGACAAGCCACATGCACCTGGCGCGGAACTCCGGCCAATACCATTGGCCTGGCCCTTCGTGCAATGGGGACTCGACATGATTGGCAAGCTGCCAAAGTCCTCACGAGGAGGCTACGTCTACCTCTTGGTCGTAGTCGACAAATTCACCAAGTGGATAGAGGCCATGCGGTGATAAACCAGTCGGGAGCCAGTGCAGTCAAGTTCTTTGAGTCCATCGTCTATCGCTTCGGAGTGCCACACAACATCATCACAGACAATGGAATGAACTTCACCTCTAAGGAGTTCCAGGATTTCTGCGAAAACCTCGGAATCAATGTAAGTTATGCCTCCGTAGCTCACCCACAGACCAACGGTCAAGTCAAAAAGGCCAACGGGCTCGTGTGCGATGGTATCAAGAAGCGACTCCTTAGGCCACTCGAACAAGCCGCAGGATGCTGGCCAGACGAGTTGTAATCCGTACACTAGAGTCTACGCACAACCCCAAACAGTGCCACGGGGTACACCCCGTTCTTCATGGTGCATGGTGCTGAAGTAGTGCTACCCACAGAGGTATGCTACAAAGCCCCGCGAGTGGTCGCTTACAGCGAGCAGGAGTAAACTCTTGCACTCGAAGACTCCGTTCATCTCCTTGATGAGGCACGGGAAATCGCAGCAGGAAGATCGACGATCTACCAGCAGAACCTGTGCAACTACCACAGCAGGAGGCTACGCCCCAGATCCTTCGTCGAAGGAGACCTGGTCCTGCGACTGAAGCTGCAAGGGCACCTCAAGCTTGAGTCCCCTTGGGAAGGACCATACATGATTACAGAAGTAATCCCAGGTGGCGCCTATCGCCTCAAAGATTTTGAGACAGGAGTCGCATACTCCAAACCCTGGAATGTCACGCAACTGCGATGCTTCTACCCTTAGTCGTTTTTCTTCCTTTTACATTACAAATAAGGCTCTTTCAGCTAGGTTACTTAGCCACACACTGTACCTCGTACTGATTCTGCGAATAAATAAAGCTAAGTGCCCCGAAACTCTTGTTTTTTTAGCAATTATATCACTCGGGGGCTACGCCAGCCTTCACACCCTGGTTCTACGAACAAAACGCAGTATCTCGAGTAGCTGATACAACAACAATCGAACCCTTGATACACCAACCCAGTTGCAACGCACCTGATAGGTTGGCAAGGCGCTGAGATAAAATAAGTCAGGCTAACGAAAAGGAACTGCAGAGTACAAATACACTCGCAAAACATACGAGCTAGCAAGCTCCTTACACATCAATATCAATCAATTATATATAGCATACATATACGAACTTTACAAACACTGGTACATTTATGTGTAGGATACAAGTTAAATTATTGTTGCAATAGAAGAACGTTTGTCTGTTCCTCAAAGAAGTCGACAATTTCCTCCGATGGGAAATCCACCGCCTGATAATGAGGAACCATATTCCAGGTCGAACCTGCCGGCAGCATCGGAGGTCCAGCAGCAATAGCTACAATATCCACACCAGGCATGTGCAGTCGCACCAGCGTTAATGCAGCCTTGGCACCAGCCACTAACTGTTGCCGCACACACTCGCGAACTACACTCAAATCCTGAAACTTAGCAAGGAGAGCCAACAAGCTCGAAGGGATGGCATCCAGCGGGAACATCGTCTGATAGATATTCCTCAGGCACGACTGCAATTTCTTCAGAAAGTGGAGCACTCGCGAGGCACGATCCTGCAGGGTCGCAAGTGTGACTGCACGATCATGATCCACCTAGAAGTACCCACTCGCCTGAAGCTTCTGCTGGGTCAAGTCGTTCATGCGAATGGCGATCCTGTCCTTCTCATCCTGCGGATGACGCGCGCTGACAACTATACCAAGCAAGAAGCAAAAGTATGAAGACAATGAACTACCGCGACTGACTACAAGAAAAGATAAGGGGGCAGAAAGCTAACACTTGAACTAGTCACCCAGCCGCACCACCTCCTCTAGTAGATATTGCTCTCGGGCGGTGGCCTTCTCCGCCCTCGACTTCCATACATCTGTGTTACCGCAGAGGATGGGCAGTTCATGTTCCAGCTGCTTAACGCGATCGCACAGTTGCGAAAGCAGGGATAGCTCATCCACCCTTGAGTGCGACTGCGCTAAGGCATCACCAGCGGATGGTGGATCCCGAGGCTCACTCGAAGGACCATTCGATATACCCTATTAGAAGCCAAACAAGAAACAATAAGGGACCAAGCAACACACGGACAAAAACTCAAGTGCATCCAAACATATCAAAATCATCAACAGAGACACTTAGCCAGCGGCATGGTTTCAACAAAAAGGAGTCGCGCTATTAACTATTACAAATATAACTACTGAGGAGCAGCCTGCTTCTTCGACTTTGACTTCGGTTTCGGGGGCCTCATCGAGTCCGTGGCAGTATCAGACGCCACAGACTTCCCGCCGGCCCCTGACGCCACAACCTTCGCTGCCTTCTTGGCTTGCTGCAGCTCCTCAGAGTACTTGGCGACTGTGTTGATGAGATGCGGCCCGTACTTGCCACAGGCAGTTACAAAAGGAGCAAAAACTACTCGTTGACCATCCGTGCCGACGGGCATCGCCTTGGAGACAGCAGCGGGATCCACCTCCACTCCATGGGCTTGAACCATCGCGAGTGACATGGAAGCGCCAACCGCACGAAGCGAGTTCTTGAAGTCTGCAGGAATACCCCCAGCAAGGGACTCCACCAGGTCATGCAAGTTATCGATTAGCTCAGCTTTGGGCGCCAGCTCCTCGCGGATGCGACTGAGTACACCCTTAGCTTTGGTCAATGTTCCCTAAATGGAAGCATTGCGGTCTTTGACTGCCGCGATGGCGCCTGCCAAAGCATCATTGCGACGAAGCGCCTAGGCGTCAAAACTCACACTACCATCATCTACACAGAGCAAAGTGTTAGCAAAAAATCCAGCACAATAACAAAGTCGAAAGAAAGGAAACAAAGGAAATCCAGACGAATGAACCTGAGAGAAACTTGGCAATCGAGAAGAGTTGTTCTTCGAACAACTTTTCCCTCTCAGTGATGGAGGTGCACAAATCCTCTTCGCGTTTCCGTGTCTCATTCAGCACAGCGACTGCCTCGCCGTGGCTCTTCACCGTCGCGGCAAGCGTCTTCTCAAGGGAAGCGACATCGTGAAGAAGTTCGTTATGCTCAGCTGCAGAAATACAAAGATGGATCGTCAGTCGAAGGTATAAAATATCATAAGGATGAAGAAGAAGAAGCAAAAAAATACTAACTTTCAACAACGTGATGGCGGTTGTCCAGCAATGCGTGATGTCGACCCATTGCAAGCACTTGCTCTGCCAGGCGAGCAACTTCCTTCACAATAAGCTGTAATAGGGAAAAAACAAAAGGATCAGCAGATAGCATGGATGACTAATTCGACTGAACGTAAAAGCAACATCACACATACGTGCTCCTCCAGAGACTCCGAAGTAGATTGTCGCGCAGTCG
Organism: Avena eriantha; assembly: GCA_910589775.1. NCBI lineage: Eukaryota > Viridiplantae > Streptophyta > Magnoliopsida > Poales > Poaceae > Avena > Avena eriantha. The sequence continues at coordinate 265,514,448 of OU342746.1, read as the reverse complement.
TACGGGCAACCATCTGGTGCTCCACAGCAAGCGGAGAACTTGATGAATTGTGCCCGGAGTGGGCCGCCAATGGAGGAGAAGGAGTTAGATCAGCCACTTCCTTGGCCTTCGAGTCCGCAACTCCAGATTCCTTCAAAATTTGGACGTCTCCAGAAGATGATGATGTTGGTTGACTACGGAACAAAACCAACATCAGGAAATGCAACTCCAACAAGAACCAAGACAAGAAATGTAGACTTACCAATCATATCAAAATCGAAGGTTTGATCCTCCGACTCCGACGACTCCTTCGGCAGCCGCATCTTCTTGCGGGCAGATGGCGCCATGGAACTCACAGGAATAGCAGGAATTGGCGACTCCACACCAAGAGTTGGGCCTTCTGGAGTCGAAGGAGACGACACATCCGAATCTTTGCTGCGCGAATGCTTACGAGTGTCCGGACTGCTAGACTTGAGGGCTTCCTCCTCCTCTTCAAGTGGGACGGTTGATTTCGACTCGTCCTGTTCATCTACTTCGCGAGGAATAATCCCCTCAGGAAGAGGGGGCAACTGGGAGACACCTTCCAATCCTGCATACAGAAAACAAGTCAGCACAAGTCAAGAAAATCAGCAGCACTCGACAAAAATAAAACTACTTCGTAGCACAAACATACCTCAGGAGGAGGGTTAGTAGCATCAAAAGGAGGCACGACTGGTTCACTGGGGAGCACATCCTTGACGGTGTACTTGGTAACTAGTCGCACCCTCTTATCTACTTCACCCGTGGAAATGCCATCGACAGATACGCGAGTGACATCGTCCGCACCAGCCCATTGGAACATGGGGTGGACTCTGGCCTGCAGGGGCTAGATGCGATGGCGCACCCATGTGCGAATGAGGGTGCAGCCTCCCTCTTCTTTACCCATGCGACTCTCGAGGTCGCAGACGCGCTCGTACAACACTTCTGTCTCCTTGGACTCGCCGGGCATCACCATGTTCTTCCAAGAACACCTCCTCCTGCACGGTGTTATGAGATCAAAAGGCGCGAGTCCGAAGTGTTCTCGGTCGACCTTCTGGTCGCGGATGTAGAACCACTTGTCCCTCCACCCTTGGACGGACGCCATGAGCTTGATATCAAAGTATGTGATGGAGGAGTCAACATGGATCCCGCAGCCTCCTACGTCATAGACTATGGAACCAGATGCCGATTGACGCTTCAGCTTGAAAAGCCGTTTGAAGATACCAAAGTGTGGCTCGATTCCGAGCCAGCACTCGCAAAGTGTAATATAGCAGGAGATGTGGGGAATAGAGTTGGGGGACAGCTGGTGCAACTGGAGTCCATAGAAGCAAAGGAGGCCCCTGAAGAAAGGATGCAGGGGCAGAGACAGACCGCGGATGATGAATGCTAGGAACATCATCCGGAAACCAGCAGGAGGACAAGGGGTTACCTCACCACCTAGGACTCGCGAGTCACCAACCACGGGAGACAGAACTCCATCTTGACGAAGAAGACGGAGTTCGGACAACTTGATGATGGACGCGCTCCATGCACCATTGGTGACGCGGGTGCTCGCGCCCTTCTTCTTCCCAGCACCGGCCGTGCTGGTGCCCACAGCGCCGGAGCCTCCCTTCTTCTTGGCAGCAGTAATGGTGGTGGCGGACTCAGCGGCAGCTCCTCCTTTCTTCTTCCCCATCTTGAGGTGGCGATGCAAGCGGAGGAAATAACTCGGAAACACATGAAGTTGGTCTAGCACCATGAAAGGGACGAAACTCTAGGAGGCAGAGAGCAGTAGCAATGGCGATGGAGGCACAAAGCAGAGAAAAGAGTAGATGGGAAATTACCGCAGCTGCGCTGCTACTTAACCCCCTGGCGGATGTAATCCAACGGTCCGCAGAAACCCTATTGGACGTGTGGCGCCCATCGCGATCAACACGTGGAGGGCCTGGAACACGAACCGTCCCCTACTACCTCCATTACGTGAGGAAATCGAGGAGGCACAGTTAAAACGAAAGATTACGCACGCCCGGTCAAGTCAGGGTCAGAAAATAGGACCCACCGCTCGTCACGTCCCGTCAAAGCCGCTCACGCGGACAACTGAGGTCATCATATCGTCAGCACTGATGTCATAAATTTGAACACTAGAGGACGTTGACTACTTTAGTCCTTGCTCGAGTCTTCGACTCCACCAAGCACTCGGGGGCTACTCCCATAGGGAGCGCTGGTCGTGCACCCTACGATTTTCTTTTTATGCAGGAATATGGACATTCAAGACTTACCCAACCATTCAACGATGGATCATGGGTTACTCCCATAGGGAGCGCTGGAAACAAATTCGACTAAAACAAGTAAACAAAATACGACAACAGTTGGAAAAGTTCTTTAGTCCCTGCCTGAGTCTTCGATTCAACCAAGCACTCGGGGGCTACTCCCATAGGGAGCGCTGGTCACGCACCCTATGATTATTTGTACATCGTACTGTGTGTTGATAACATCCACACTCGAAGTCTATGGTGACACCGCCTCACATTTTTCCCTATAAAGAGACTACGTCTCCTGGGTCACCCGAATCATCTCCGCGATGACAAACAAAATCGGATGTCACGCTTGCAGTGTGATGATAAGACCTGAATAAGGCCTGGCAACGCATTTGCTGCGCACTACCAGAAATATATCCGTGCCTACATGTATGATGAACATGCCTTGACGGACGCGTCGAATGCTCAAACCCTTATACTAGAATTTGACTCCTGTAAGACCTCCGCGGCTTGAGTCGAATCCAGCACTTTTCCGAATTCGAGTCCGGGGACTCGAGTTCGAGTAGATTGCGCTGTTTTGCCCTAAGGCGGTTAACTGACACCGATACATCAGTCAAATCAGGCACGCATATCAACAATCCCTATGATATAAACAGAACACTCGAAAAAATACTCAGTCAGGCACTCGAAAGGCTTCATAAAGTCCCTAGTTGAATCTACGATTCCACTAGACACTCGGGGGCTACTGACATGGGTATTCCCTGCAGGTACTCGAGTTTAGTATATACGGTCCAGATACGGTGGGAGCCCACGGCGTTGCCATGGCCCAATGAAGACTTCGAGTGACCCACGGACTCTCGATGACTTGCGAAACAAGAAGAAGTTTAAAGATAGAAAGTTTAAAGGGAAAACCCTAATCTATAACCGACTCGACCTACTACCCGAGACCTGGCCTATCTATATAAAGGCTAGGAGGGGCGGCGAGGAGGACACACGCAACCCTAGTTTCCACAACTCTCGCCATATTGCATTTGTGCGCCCCTATAATCTTCGATTCCATCATTAATTCCAAGAGCAGACAAGCAGGAGTAGGGACCTCTACGAGGCCTAAACCTGGGTAAACCTTGCATCCCTGTGTGCTTGTTTGCTAGCCGATTGATGCTTCCAGCGCTCCCTCCTTCTCCAAAACCCAAGTCCTTAACAATGGGCATTGATGAGTTAAACCCTCGTCAACAAGCGTCAAAGCTTGGGGATGCCCAAGGCATCCCCCTCTTCAGCAACAAAAATCCCAGGTTCGTTCCAAACGCTTCATTTTTATTGTTTCATGCACAGTTGTGTTGTTCTTGGAGCGTCTTCTTTTTCGTTTTCGTTTTGGTTTTTCGTTTGCTTTGCTTGCTTAGTTTGCTAAATAAATTGGTTGGACCCCCTCTTTCATACATTGGTTTTCAAATAGTTTGCTTTGGATTGGAAAAGAGTAGGAAAGTTCATGCTTAAGTGTTAAAGAGAGCTTGTTTTTGATTGTGGCATATGCTTTGTCATGCCATGCTTGATATTGTTTTGGCTTTATGCTTAGTATTCTTTGCTATAGCATGACTTGTTATAAACAATTGAGATTGCTTAATGTGCCTTGGAAGTATCATGTGTTGTTTTAGCATATTAAAGCATAGTATTGTGGTATTCTCCTTTGATGCTTTATTTGGGTTGACTTGGCGCATGCTCACACCATGTTATGACTATCCCAAGTCACCATAGCCTTTATGATCCTTTAGTTTTCAACTTGTAGTATCACTTTATGCTTTGATCAATGATGTTTTATCGCTCTGCATGATTATGACCATTATTGCTCTCTTAGTTGGTCGCTCCCAGTCTTTTGCTAGCCTGCGTAACCAAGTATGAGTTCCACTCATGCATCCAACTCCTTAAACCAAGTTATTCCAAAGAGTCCACCATACCTACCTATTAGCATATGTTATTCCAAGTACATTCATGTTTTTGTCTACCTTCTGAATTAAACTTGTTATAAGAAAACTAGTGATTAAAGCTCTCACGAACTTGATGGCACACTTTATTTTTTGCATTTAATCAACCTGAACCATTGCATCCATCTTTGTTGCGTATATGCTTGCGCTTTATAAGTTGAAGTTAGCAGAACCATGTATCATGGGGAACGCTTTCAACATTGCACCTATAATTTCTACCCTGTTGATATCATGTTCTTTTGCTTATGGATCTCGGCGGTGTGAAATAAAAGTGGAACTTGTAAGATCATGGAGTTTGTATGTGTGTTAGAGAAACGCATGGGCCGCTAGTCTAAGCCATGCCTAATCATGGTGGAAACTTGCAGCATAACCATAATGAGCACTCTATGAAGCATCCTCAATAAAAACCTATGCAAATAGCAAATAAAAAGATCGCTGAGATGCTCATTGTCTGCTTGCCTTGTCATTTTGATTATGGGATAGCTCCTGTATCATGTGAAGGGGTACTCCATTGGCGGTTCTTTATGATACATATGTACTTACAATGACAAGAGCTTACTTGTGACTAAAGTTTAGTAGCATGAGGTTCAGTCTTCGTAAGTAAGGGGCATGAAACTTCGGTTTATAACTTGTCAAGCATATCCTCTTAGTTGTGTCACTTTAACCTTAATCACCTTCAAGATGCTTATGATAGGGCAATGAGAGCTGAAAGCTAATAAGTACCATAATTTTTGGAAGCTCTTTATGAGACTTGAATCCCTACTTCCTTCTACGAAGTCCTTTCTTCCACTTTTATATTGAGTGTCCACCTTCTACCTTTATGCACCTACTTTGAGAGCATAGTGGCCATTCTTAGTTCTATGTGCATTGTCCCAAGACTTGTTGATTGATGCATAGCTTTGATATTGCTTGTTTTAAACTAGTTGTATCTAGTCACTCTTGTAAACTTTGAAGGTGTCCTCCAGTGTGATGCGTGAGTAGTTCATCTCTAGACTACGGGTCCATGTAGTAGCTAGATGGCTGGTTCTCCTCCTTTGTGATATCATGTTTAGATCTTGTGAGATCCGTTCATGATCAAGATCATCTATTTGTAATTCTGCATGTTATGTTTGCAGGGATCCGATGGATATTGAGATGCTATTTCAGATTGATTATTGATTCTATCATGTCTTTGTTATTTGTGATCTTGCATGCTTTCCGTTGTTAGTAGCTATCTTGGCCAAGTAGATGCTAGCAACTCCAAGAGTTAGTATTTATGCTCGATAGTGGGTTCATGCCTCTGGTAATCTGGGGAAGTGACAGAAATCTCTAAAGTACTAGATGTGATGTTGCTACTAGGGAGAAAACAACAATCCTGTGTTCATAGAACAGTCATATTGTTTACTTTACACGCAATTCGTAATGCAATTATCCGTTGCTTGCAACTTAATACTGGAAGGGGTTCGGATGATAACCTAAAGGTGGATTATTAGTCATAGATGCAGTTGGATGGCGGTCTATGTATAATGTTGTAATGCCTAATCGAATCTCAAAGGAGTCAAGATGAGTAGTATATGCTTGTATGCTTTCTCGATGTTTGTCAATTGCCCCACTGTAATTTGTTCACCCAACATGTTATCTATCTTAAGGAGAGCCACCTCTAGTGAACTATGGACCCCGGTCCTTTCTTTTACATTCAATCTACAATCAACTGTTTACTGTTTTGTGTTTACTTTCTGCAAACTATTACTTTCTTCCACTCGATACGCTTAATCCTTTGTTTTCAAAAAACGGTGAGATTGACAACCTCATCGCAAGTTGGGGACAGAGTTCAGTGGTTGTGTTGTGAAGGTCTCCACGTTGCTGCTGGCACCGGTAGTGCACCCTGCCAAAGTTCAGCTAGCTACACCTTTGGGGTGTTTCCTTGCTCCTACTGGATTGATAATCTTGGTTTCATAACTGAGGGAAACTTACTACTGTGCTCATCATACCTTCCTCTTGGGGTTCCCGAACGAGCTCGTTAGTACACGAGTCAGCAGTGCACCGACACCGCACTCATCTCCATACCATGTTTAGTTGGTATGTTGTATATCCATGTTTCGTTCTCTTTTTAGTTTTTCGTTCTTTCTTTACTTTTGCTTTCCAAAACACAAAAAGACCAAAAATATTTTTGTTATTTCTTGTTGTTTGCTTCTTTGTCTTTTTAGCCTTGGTTTGGTTTTTTCCTTTTAGCTTTGTTTTAATTATTCGAAAAACCCAAAAATATTTCGCTTTGCTTGTTCTTCCTTTTGGTTCTTGCCTTTGAAAATCCAAAACCCAAAAATATTTTTGTTCTTCTTTGGCTTTGTTAAGTTCATTGCAGGGTTCAGTAGTCCTTAGATCATGTATAATGGGGAGGTGCTTAGAGGGGTGCTTACAAAAATAAACCAACCATTTTGCTAAGCGTTGGTGCTTATTTGTATAGAAGAGGTGCTTAGTTAGGCATCCGCCTAGTATAAATAAGCACCGGTGCTTAACGAAAAACCAGTTTATTTTCCTAAGCACTTCCCTAAGCACCTTGCATTGTACGTGCTCTTAGTGGAGTTTGGTTTCATGTTATTATTCAAGCCACACAAGTGAAGGGCAATAATGAGGATTAATGACAACTTGAGGTGTGGTAAGAGGCTGGTAACGAACTCTATTTGTTTTCATTTTTATACATATACTCATCATTGTGGGCATGCTTAGTCTGTTCATGTAAGGTGTATGTTATTTATGGATGCTTAGTGGTTCTTGCTTTCTTATGATTAGCTCCAGCTTGCTAATGGTTTGTAGCATGTCATATGAATGTTTGCTTACATTGCTATATTCATAGCTTGGTATGACACTATGGTATCCTCCTCTGAATGTTTCACTTGAATTGACTTGGCACATGCTCACGCATGCATATAACTGAAATAATAATCAATTAAGCCTCAATGAATTATTTTGCCTCAGGGGTCTTGAATCACTTTCATGCCATGATTAGTCTTGTTTTGTTGCAAGCATGATTATGACAGTTATTGCTCTCTCGTTTGTCGCCCTCGTACTATTGCTAGCCTTCACTTGCACTGAGTATGAGATCTACTTGTGTTTCCAACTCCCCACAACCAATATTGCCAAAAGTGTTCACCATACCTACCTATTATCATCATTTGCTTTTCTGTGCATATTTAGTATGCCTTGTTTTCTTCCGAACAAAATGTTTGCTTGTTATGAGAAAGTTAGTTAGTAAAGCTCTCACGAACTTGATGGCACACTTTATTTCTTGCACTTAATAAACTTGAAACATTGGGACTGTCCATGAAAGTTATATGCTTGCAAATTATAGGCTGGGGATTAGCAGAACCGTGCTATCACGGGGAATGCTTTCAACACCTGTAAATATATACCTTGTTGGTACCATGCTCTTTTGTTTACGGATTTTGTCGGTGTGAAATAAAAGGGGAGCTTGTAAGTCCATGGAGTTATGTATGTGTGTTAGAGAAACGCATGTGCGGCTGGTCTAATCCATGCCTAATCATGGTGTAAACCTGCATCATAACCATAATGAGCAATCTATGAAGCATTCTTCTTATAAAAGAGAGAGAGAGAGATAGTTATGGAGAAAAAGAAGAAAAAAAGATGATGAGAAAAGAGGAAAGAGAGAAAAAAGCACCATTTCCCCATGGTAAATAAGAAGATGTCGAGATACTTATTGTCTCCTTGCCATGTCATTTTGATATGGGGATTCTTGCGTATCATCGGGCAAGGGGTACCCCGTTGGCGGTTCTCTGTGATACGCATGTATTTACTATGACAAGAACTTACCGGTAACTAAAGTTGAGTATCATGAGGAGCGGCCCTCGTACTCAAGGGACATGCGATTTCCAGTTTATGGTCTGTCAAGCATATAACTCGTATTGGACCTCACTTTCACTTTAACCATTTAAATATGCTTATGATAGGGGCAATGAGAGCTCAAAGCTAACGAGTACCATACTTTCACCATTTGGAAGCCTTTCAAACTTTTCGAAACCTTTTCACTTCCTTGTTGAGTCACCACATATTCTATGAGCAGTTTCTTGAGAGCATAGTTGTCATTCTTAGTGTAATATCCTTGTCTCAAAACTTGATTAGTTGTGTCATGACTGTGATGCTTGTATCTTTGATATCTTTACTTCTAGTCTTCACTTGAACTTCAGAGGTGCCTTGGCATTTATGTTTTCTCTATAATCAAAGGCAAGCGAGATACCACTCTATCATACCTTTTTATGAGCATTGCAATGTTGCTTATGTTTATGCTTCATGCTATTTATTATTTTTGAATTGGAATCTCTTCATAGCTTGCAATGACTATTAAGTAAACTTATTTGCATACTCTTTATTATGAATTGCCTAAGTAGTTGATCATATGCTGAGAATATATACATCTTGTGTGATTTGGATACAACTAACACGGACTGACGTTGTTTTCAGCAAAATTACCTTGGTGTCTAGTTTTTGTGCAGAAAATCAACTATCAGGAAAAATCTCGTAAAATATGCCAAAAATCCTATTTCACCAGAAGACTCATGGAGCCAGAAGACGAGACGGAGGAGGACCACGAGGGGACCACACCACCTGGCCGCGCGGGCCAGGCAAGGGCGCACCTGGGGGTGGTGTGGCCGCCTCGGTCACCCCTCGGCCTCGCTCTTCGCCTATAAGTTGCCTCTTGATCTAAAAACCAAGGGGGGTTCGAAATTTTTCTGGATAGAGTTCCGCTACGCCGCCACCACTAGATTTCGTGATTCAAAACCAGAAACTCCGTTCTGGCACCCTGCCGGGACGGGGAATTGGAGGAGATCATCGCCATCATCATCACCATTGCTTCTCCATCAACCATCCATGATTCCCCCATACATGAGTGAGTAATCCCCCGATGTAGGCTATGGGGATGGTAGGGATTGGATGAGATCGTTCATGTAATGGCATCAGATTGTTAGGGCATGGTGCCTAGTATCTTTTATTAGTGTTTTTTGACTTTGTTGCAACTTGTTATGCTTAATGCTTGTCACTAGGGCCCGAGTGCCATGATTTCAGATCTGAACGTGTTATTGATTCATGATGATAATATTGTTTATGCTCTTACCTGCAAGTTGTATACACATATTGTTGTCCGGAACCAAAGGCCCTGAAGTGACAATAATCGGGATAACCAGAGGGAATGGCTTTGATGTGAGGATCACATGTGTTCATGGAGTGTTAATGCTTTGTTCCTGTGCTCTATTAAAAGGAGCACCTTAATTTCCAGTAGTTCCCTTGAGGCCCTGCTGCAAACGGGCTAGCAGGACAAAAGATGTTGTGCAAGTTCTCATTGTGAGCACGTATGACTATATATGGAACACATGCCTATGATTATTTAGTACTTGGATGCTTTATCTTATTTATCTACGAATGCCCTATGTCTTGATTGCCATATGAATTGTCTTGTCCATGCAACGCCCGTCCATCCATCCCTATGCCTACCACGCTTTAATCCTACTGTTTACTGCAATTGTTACTACTATCTTTACTTTTACTACTTCTATTACTTTGCTATTGCTATTACAAAACTGTTGTTACTGATAAACTGTTGTGAGCAAGATTGTTTCTAGGTGCGGCTGAATTGACAACTCAGTTGTTAAGGCTTATAAATATTCTTTGGCTCCCCTTGTGTCAAATCAATAAATTGGGTTTCACATCCCACGAAAATACTGCGATACACCCCCTATACTTGTGGGTCATCAATGAGCAGTCACCAAACTACTACACCACCTATGAAGACATTTACGCACTCGAAGGAAATATTCAAAACATGAACAGCCTCTCCATCAATCTTCGAGATGCTACTGCAAGCCTCGCCACCCAGTTCCACGATTGGAGTAGCCAATGGAACGAGGGAGACTATCCACCGCCACCATAATAAGCAACAAAAGGGCTTGCAAAAGCCTGAGCTTGGGGATGTGTTCCCTCGAAAAATTTATTTGTGTAATAACGAGGTTGTACTCCAGCTCCTTGGGAGCTTTGAAACACTCGTGTTGGCTTGTTCCAACACTTTGCCTTTTTCCTTTGCATTTTTAGTTTACTTTCGTTTTTAATTTTTTTTCATTTGTTTTTCTTTCCTTAAAACCCTTGCTTGGTCGCAAGTTCTTTTCTATTCTTTAATCCCCATCCTCAAAAATACAAAAAAGATGTTTCTGTTCTTCCTTTTTCATAAATGTGGATTCGCACTTTGCTTCTTTGCTTTAATATCATTATGAGAGTAATCGTGTTTGAGTATGAAGGAACACATCCCTATAAGGAAGATTATCATGAAGTCACTTATGAGAGGTATGTCCTATGTCTCCCATTTATGAAGTTTGAGTTGTCTTAGCTGGTTGATTTGCTAAGATGCCATGCTAGTGGGAAGTAATTTAATATGGTTAGAGTAAGGATTTTTATTAGTATAATGATTAGTTGTTTAAGGTATTGCTCTAGTTCTTTTAGTTAAGTGAGTCTTGCCATGGAAATAATATTGCCAAACAAGTACAATAAGAAAAAGTCTGAAATTTACGACTTCTTTGATGAATGATTGTCTTCAGAGTATACCCTTGAAGATACTTAACCCCATAGATATTTTGATAGTCTTGACAACACTCATGAAAGGAGTTGTTTGATTGAAATAAAGTCCAATGGTAATTGTGATGCATGCCAAATCTAACATTGTGGATCAAACTGCGGTACTAGCTCAAAAAAAAAGAAGGAAGCGAGACAATTTGTTTTTATTTCTCTAATGCACACCTTTGGGATGCCAACAACTCCTCTAGATTTTGAACAATTTATGGTATAACCTCGGATTTCGGCTATGAGTTGATGACATGAGTGCCATACGTGTCAATATATGGGCAAAAGTATTGGTACTCTCAAAGGTTGTGCAAACACTTGCAAAAGAAACATTCAACAATCCTTGAAAGAATAAAATAAAAATATATATATCTATGAGGATCCATATAACAAGTCCTTGGCATGGTCTCATTACTACTTTATGAGTTTTTCTTGAAAAACAATGATTGGATTAGAAGTGTTTTTGATAGACTTGATTTATTGATGTGGGTGTAAATGAGACACTTCATTGTTATACTACTTAGGACATAAAACTCTCTTACTCAATTATGCTATTTAAACATCCTAGTGTTCCTTGGCAAGCTGAGAGTTAATTAGAAGAATTGGATTGATTGCTACACTTCTAGTTACTTATACTTATATTAAACTTTACTTTGATTGTCTTGACTTACTGAAGCTTGTATAGTATTCTTGTCATCTCTCTAACTTTTATAAGCCTCGCAAATGAATGAAGTGCTGAGTGCATATGACTACCAATCGTAAGTGAATTCTTATTCTCATTGTTTCAAGTTTAAACGATGAATTCCTTATAGTTCTTTTGGTTCTTCTTGCTCGAGGGCGATCAAGGTTTGAGCTTTGGGGAAGTTGATGGCTCCAAAATTAGCCATCTTCCACTTCATTTAAACATTGTTTTTGGTCAAGCAATTGCCAAGAAACTCCCAATCCTTGCCACTAATGACTAATAATTACAAAGATATGCAAAACCTCTCTTTGAATTATGTTGTGTAGGAAATCATGGTTTTTAATGCGAGATCAGGAGTCATAATGAAGGTTTTTGAGGAAGTCCCCACGGCCAAGTAATTGGGAAGCTATTCCAGGGCGTCATCAAGCTCAACGACCACTGGTACGGGTAGGGACCGCCCGTACCGTCCGCCCGTACCAGGTGGTGATCGCTTCGTCTCATCAAACCCTACAACTTTCGTGGAGACGCCTATATATTTTGAGGCTCCAGCCACCGGCCAGTGAGCCATCATTCTCAAATTACATCACAACACCACCAAAGGAGATATACGCCATTGTTCATCCATTTTTCATCACTTCCACCATCCATCCCATCCACTAGCCACAACCATTGCTTTGTACTTTAGATCTCCTTGTGATTTGGCGACCATTGTAAGAATATATGATTTCAATCTAAGTATTTGTATGATGTTTTCTATCTCCGATCTATTTGTTAGGAGTGAGTAGTCCTCACGGGCTGCGGGTTTGGGAGAAACCTCATAGCGATTATGTGCATCTAATTCATGGGAGTATTGTATTTTGTTTGCAATTGAGATTTGTATATTTTGTTTCTTTGTCTCTTGTCTCGATCTCTGGACTTGTAGGTACCCAAGATCCCATAGATTGATAAAGGCTTGAGGTGAGATACTTGGCTAGCGGTGATCTCATAGGAACCCCAGTGACAGAAATGGTAGTACAGACTTCGCTTAGCGCCCCATTCAGGATCACAACAACATTACCACTTAAAGCTTTGATATGTGTTTTACACTTAATAATCGTTTGTGGCCCGTTGCTTCGGTGTGCACTCGGTTGGATTAGAAGACTATTCATATGCCCGCTGCATTACGGGGGCTCTAGTATATTAGGATGTGTTTCCCACAAGAGATTATCTCCATTCAAACATTATACATGACTATGCTTATTATTATCTTTTATCCCATATGATTTGTAGCTGCAGGTGGATCTTCAACCCTGGCCTATCTCCATCCATTGATTCAACCCATTATAAAGTAAACTAGATTGGTTCGGTAAACTAAGGTAAAACAAACAACAAACAAAGTCTTGTAGATGTGTCCTTATTTACTTTTAGCATTGCTTTCCGAGGTTTGATTAAACCTAGGTTTTCTAGGGAAAAAGCTATTATACTACATCCCTGAATCTAGATCAAAGGTATCAAACACCAACGAGGACTTAAGGGGTTGCGGTAGGCTAGGGCCGGTGCGAGCCCGTTTAGTTCCAAATGGTGTCTCCAACCAGGACTAAAGATGAACCTTTAGTCCCGGTTGGAGACACCAACTGGGACTAAACATTTAGATTTATTTAATCGTGGGTGGTGACAATATTCGGTGGGTGGCGACACTATGTCATGGGTGAGTTTCGACACTATGTCGTGAGTGGAGGCACTATGCCAGTGAGTGGTGACACTATTTCGGTGGGTGGCGGCACTATGACAGGGGTGAGTGTCAACATAATGTCGTGAGTGTCAACACTATGTTGTGGCGCTTAATCTATAAATAGGCAATTTGCATCCTTGTGAAGTTATAAACTGCAAGATGGTGTGCGAGAGGGACACCACTACGGCAGAGCTTCTCGAAGATGTCTTAGGATCCCGTCCTCAGACATCTTCGAGGATCTCGCCATAGAGGCACTCCCTAATATGTGAAATTTGTTAGCTCCCGGCGTATTGATCTAGCTAGGGAAGTTATAAACTGCAAGATGGTGCAAGAGGGACACCACCACGACGGAGCTTCTCGAAGATGTCTTAGGATCCTATCCCCAGACATCTTCGAGGAGCTCGCCATAGAGGCACTCCCATATATTGATCTCGAGGAGCTAGTGTGTCTTCTTATGAAGCTTTTGTGAATTAAACCCTATTTTTGTTACAATTTGTGAGTTTGCTGAAGACAGGTAGAAGAAGAAGGGAATTTTGTTGTTGGATGGCATGATGCATATGTGAGTGTGTGCACTAACAAATGTAGTAGTTATAGTAGGATGAACCCATGTATCTCTGTGTTGTAGTAGTTGTAATAGGATGAACCCATGTTTCTCTGTGCTATAGTAGTTGTAGTAGCTAGCTAGGATGAACTCATGTATCTCTGTGCTTCTATGAATAAAATGCATTTTGAGACTATGTGCCAAAACAAGATATAGATAGAATCCACATATTGAAAACGATATTGATCTTGGAGTTCATCACATTAATACAAGATATAGATAGAATCCAAATTAATACAAGTTCATCACATGTTATTATTGCAAAAGTTACTCCCAAACTAAACCCACAAATCCCTCTACTTCTAGAGCATGAAATGAGCTAAACTAGCAATGAAAGATGAAAGGATTAAGTTGCTAACCTTTTAGAAACCCTTGGATAGATTGGGCATCGGCAAATCTTGACAAATCTTGTGAAAAAAGGGGATGAACTCGAGCTTAGGGAGGAAACAGAGAGGAGAAGTAGTTTGAAATGGAGTATGGCTCAGGCAGGGAGGAAGATGATATAGGAGGGACATTAGTCCCGGTTAGTGTCTCAACCCAGAACTACAGGTCCATCTTTAGTACCGGTTTGTGACACCAATCGGTACTAAAGGTGCTGGCTCAGGCCCCAACCTGCTGGAAACCCTTTAGTCCTGGTTCATGTCTCAAACCGGGACTAAAGGTCCCATTTGAACCGGGACTAGAGGATGTTGTACCCTACGTCCGTTTCTAGCCAATGGAACCGGAGCATTAGTCCCGGTTCGTAGCAAAACCAGGACTAATGCTCTGAACCAAAGGCATGTTTTCTACTAGTGTAGGAATGCTTTATAGTAGTCTTATTTTGAACAAAACCTAGTTTCTTTTGTAGATATATCATAAAGCATTTTTTTCAAGTGAACTATCTACTAGGTTTAGGTGTTACCCATCTCCGGTCAATTTCACCATATTTCATTGTGTCAAGTCATTCCCAACATTTCTTCTCATCTCTAACATGTTTGAAACAACATTTCTAAATTTATTGTGGCCTCACTGGCTGTCCATAACGGAGGACACAACTATTCAAACAGTTTGACGCTGTGCAAAGTTTGTACACTTTACCCACAAGATCTAGTATATTCGCCCCATGAGAGGCCATGAATCGTCATACGAAAATATGTGGGGTTAGGATAATCAAACAAAACCTTTCGTTTGTCTACCCTAGTATAGGAACCTAATGTATGAGTTGGTTCTTTTAGCCTCCGTTGCAAGTTTACTTCCCTACAGGGACAATGTCTCCATTAGAGTAGAGACACTTGTAGTGTCATCTAATAGTAGGTGCTACAGTGTATCACCCCTTCTGATGGAGAGAATACCTGGCTTCGAGGGAGTGTCCCTTATAGTAGTTGCGAGCTAACCCATACTAAAGTAAACAAACTACAAATTAGTCCCCTTCCCATATATGGGTAATATGGTTGCACGGGCGAGGCTATATATCAGCGGCACCAACACATAGAAGCTTTTGGAACATCCTTCTCTTAACTTTTCCATTTATCCCTTCATAAACACCTCACTTGGCAAGGCGATCTTCTCAAGGTTTTATTTCAACATTTTAGGGTGGAAGATGGTTAGCCCAACCTATAGTTTCATCTTAGTACCCACTAGTGGAGAACGGGCCTTTAGTCCCGGTTCTAGAAGGGATCTAGTCCTAGTTCTGTAGCCGGGACTACGGAATGGGACTAGAGATGGGGCGAGATTTAGGGTTTTTAAGGGGTTTTTAATTTTCAATTCTTTTTCATTTTTATATACAATTTGGTGCATGGATACCATTAAATCACTAGAATGTCGTGTGATGGATCAAAATGTAGAGCTCGTTGGGGACCCCAAGAGGAAGGTATGATGAGCACAGCAGCAAGTTTTCCCGTAGCTATGAAACCAAGGTTATCGAACTAGTAGGAGCAAGGAAACAACTGCAAGGTGTTGCTAGCAACGTGGAATCCTGCACAACACAACCACAGAACTTTGCCGCCAACTTATAGTGAGGTTGCCAATCTCACCGGTTTGCTGAAAACAAAGGATTAAACGTATTGTGTGGAAGATAGTAATTGCTTGCAGAAAGTAAATAGTAAATAGTAACAGTAGATGGTATAGCAATGGTAAAATCATGGACCGGGGTCCATAGTTCACTAGAGGTGATTCTCCTTAAGATAGATAACATGCTGGGTGAACAAATTACAGCGGGGCAATTGACAGACTCGAGAAAGCATACAATGCATATACTAGACATCCTGACTCCTATGAGATTTGATTGGGCATTACAACATTATACATAGACCGTAATCCAACTGCATCTATGACTAATAATCCACCTTCAGGTTATCATCCGAACCCCTTCCAGTATTAAGTTGCAAGCAACAGATAATTGCATTAAGCAAAGTGTGTAAAGTAAACAATACGATTGTCCCATGGACAAAGGATTGCTATTTTCTCCCTAGTAGCAACAACACATCTACAACCTTAGAGATTTTTGTCACTTCCCCAGATTACTAGAGGCATGAACCCACTATCGAGCATAAATACTCCCTCTTGGAGTTGCAAGTATCTACTTGGCCAAGATAGTTACAAACAATAGAGAGCGTGCAAAATTACAAATAACATAGACATGATAGAATCAATAATCAATCTGAAATAGCATCTCAATATCCATCGGATCCCCGCAAACACAACATGTAAGATTACAAATAGATGATCTTGATCATGAATGGAGCTCACAAGATCTAAACATGATAGCACAAAGGAGGAGAACCAACCATCTAGCTACTACATGGACCTGTAGTCCAAGGATGAACTACTCACACATCACACCGGAGGCAGGCATGGTGATGAAGAAGGCCTCCAGGGTGATATCTCCCCTACGGCAGGGTATCGGGAAGAGCTTCAGATCCCTCCCGATCTAGGGATGGAGATGACCGTGGCTACAGAATCTTTCGTGGAATTTTGATCGGGTCCATAGGCTTTTCGTCCCGGGAGGCTTTTATAGGTGAAGGGGAAAGGTCGGTAGATCACCAGGGGGCCCACACCCCCTCATGGATCCCCCCTAGGCCGCGTTGCCACCAGGTGTGGCCGCCCTGGTGCGCCACTTCGTCTCCCCTCCGAACTCCGTGTTGCTTCGGGTAGAATATTGACTTTGGCTTTTGTCCGGTCCAATTTCAAGAAAATTTCCTTACTAGCTTTTCTGAAACCAAAAACAGCAGAAAACAGGCAACTGGCATTGGGCATCTTGTCAATAGGTTAGTCCTAGAAAATGTATAAAAATACCTCAAAGCGTGAACAAAATATAAGAAAGTAGATATAAAACAAGCATGGAACATCAAAAATTATAGATATGTTTACGACGTATCATCGTGGCATGTTGATGCATATATAATATAACTTGTCTTATGAGCGTACAAATATATATATATATATATATATATACAATTTGGTTACATGGAGATCACAACCGGGACAAGAGCCTGTCTATTTGATTACATGGAGATCATTACATAACTAGAATCCCGTGGTATAGAATTTTCTCCTTGGGTCTATGACATGGTCAACAAAAAAAACCACCAATTACTCTTTAATTTCTACTAGGCGCTCATTCGGTTGGAGTTTCTCCTGCAATCTGTCCAACTATATATAAAAGAAGGAGATCAATATGAATATCAATCGGCATAACAAATATTATGAATCACACTCAACACAATTGATGGTAATAAAATCAAGGGATTTCTATTTTCGTACCCTCGGTTCATTAGTTGTACTCAGTTTTCCCTAGTCGCTTAGTTTTTCCTCCCTTTTGCCCATCTCCTTGCACGAAACTCTCACATGGTCTGAAACTCGTCGTCCGTCAGCCTTGTTGTTACGTGCTGACAAGTGGGGTCGCGTTCAGTCGAGTCCCGTAGTGGACCCTCGCTGTTACGTGGTGACAACTGGGGCTGCGTTCTGTCGGGTCCCGTAGTGGACCCTTGCCGTTACATGCTGACAAGTGGGGCCGCATTCAGTCAGTTCCCGTAGTGGACACCTCTCTCAACTTATCCAAGTCAGCATCGGACCCACAACTTATCCACGTGAGCGCCGGACCCACAACTTAGCCAGGTTGGCGTTGCAAGATGGGACCCCGAGTTAGCCCTGCGCCCGCGCCCGTGTTGTTGCCTCCCCTTTCTTCTTCTTCTCCAGTGACGTTGACCCTTTGTCTAGCTTCATTTTCATATAGTGAAATGTAATGCATATACGAAAATTATACGAAGTTTATACACCTTTGAACTCTTTTAAATCACACTTAGGACATGATAATGTTGTGCTAAGAAAATCTTGAGAGATTATCATTTCCATGGAGTGAAATATAATGCATAAACTTGCGTATACGAAAATTATACACCTTTGAACTCTTTGAAATCGCACTTAATACGTGATAATGTTGTGCTAAGAAAACCTTGAGAGATTATCATTTTCATAGAGTGGAATGTAATGCACAAACTTGCATATGTGAAAATTATAAACCTTTGAACACTTTTAAATCGCACTTAATACGTGATAATGATGTGCTAACAATTTTTCGAGAGATTATTATTTTCTCCCCCATTTTCATAGAGTGGAATGTAATGCATAAACTTGCATATACGGAGTTTATACACCTTTGAACTCTTTGAAATCGCACTTAGGACATGATAATGTTGTGCTAAAAAAATCTTGAGAGACTATCATTTCCATGGAGTGAAATATAATGCATAAACTTGCTTATACAAAAATTATACACCTTTGAACTCTTTGAAATCACACTTAATACGTGATAATGTCGTGCTAAGAAAATCTTGAAGATTATCATTTTCATAGAGTGGAATGTAATGCACAAATTATACACCTTTGAACATGTTCCCTTCAAATTATATTCAAGTTCATTTGTTTATAGAGTTAAAGTACCGGTGGCAAACTCGTTATTTTGCATGGATAGAGGGGTGCCCCTCGACAAATATAGGGGTTATCCTATCTGCTAGATCACAGAGGATCAATGGTTGGTGGGCACGATCCGCATGACAACTGTCTCAACCAATCAGAGCGTAGCAGCAAAGATGAGCACATGTGTGAGAGATTGTGACCAAGAGAGAGGAAAACTGAGTAGAAGTTAAGAACCAAGGGCAAAACTGAGTAGAACTTAAATACCAAGGGCAAGACTAATAAAGGGATTCAAATAGAAAATAGAAAAAGATTTAAAAAATGGAAAATGCGTCTTTTATACAATAAAATACATCTTGGCATACATCAAACTATTTGCAATTCAAATATACACCAGTTTGACAATTATTGCCTCATTCAGACAAACTATGTTTTGGGGAGGGATGTTTTGGGAAGAGGATTGAGTAGAAAGCCATGAACCTTCATGGAGAGTATGTGATTTGAGAAGTGGTGATTTAGGTTAAAACTTGATTTATATGCATTTCCTATGGTGGAAGGTCACATAATAAGACTCACTGGGTAGATGCCACTATGTTTTGATCTTTTTGAATTTATTGTGCATAAAATGACTCAATTATCTAGCTAAAACCCATTCGTTGACTCTCTGTTGACCAGCCACCGGGGGGTAAAACTGAGTATATTGCACACAGCAGTGTTAGTACTAGAGGGCAAAACTGAGCATAACCAAACTGCCAATGTTACACTCGAGGTAAAAACTGAGCACAACCAATTCGCCAGGGTTAGACACGAGGGAAAAAATGTGACTCACGGTACGCGTGTGTGGTGCATGGGGCGGTAGCGGACACATGTGGTCGTGCATGGTGCAGTAGCGTACGCGGTTACGCGTTGCACGGTGGTGCAACGAAACGTTGCTTCCCTTCTCCTTTAATAGGCCTCCTCACTCTCACTCATCACTCACTCGCTCACTCAACCGTCTCTACTATCCCATCACCTTCTACAAACCCCCAAGAAAACCCCAAGCACACCGGTGATGGAGAAGAATAGCGCGGTGGCCATCAGCGCCTCCAAGGCCGTCGGCGAGGAGGCCCCCGTACAGGCCCTGTTCAGGCATCGAAGGCAGCCTGCATCCCCGTCCCCGCATTCGCCGTAGCCGCCGGCGAGGAGGCCCCCATCGGTCTCGGGCAGATCCCGCTCGGCTGGGACCCCTACGAGAAGATTGATTACATAAGGCCGGAGAACCCCTACGACACCAGCATCACCGATCCATGGTCGAAGGTAACTAGGGTTTTCTCCCTTTTCCTTGTTCTTCCCCATTCCCATCATTGGATGCTAGATCATATGTTATTAGGGTTCGTCTATTCGTATTTTTACAGTAGCTAATCCTCTTGTGTTAGATATCGTATTTCGATGAATCCCCCTATTCGTATTTGAATCCCCTTGTTCGTAGTTGGGATCAGTATTCAATTTAGTTTGAGATTTGGGGAATAATCAGGGGATCTCAATCGGTTAATTTATACAAATAATCAATCCCAATAATCAAAATATCTCAATCATGTCATTATTGCACTCCACTATTTTTTCCAACAGGAGGATAGCAACGATGTCTGCAGCGACGACGAGACCAAGGACACCAAGACTCGTCATGTGCTGAGGAGGTTGAAGTCCGGCCAATACGATAACTACTTCACCGGCAACGTCTACAGGTGCCCCTTCTGCACCACTAGGAGGCTCCACACCACCAACTTCAATTCCCTCGTGAAGCATGCCGAGGACGTGAGGACCTGCGGCGAGTCCATGAACATCCACGGCTTCAGAGCCAAGCACCAGGCGCTCGGCCTTCTCCTCCACAACCTCCAGAAGGTGGCCATCGAGGAGGGTCGCATGCCCCCGATCAAGCCCAAGGCGCCCAAGGTCAAGGGACTGGGAAACAAGGAGTGGAGGAGGCGCCAGAGGGAGGAGGCGGAGGCCCTCCTAGCGGAGGCCATGAGGGATCGCTGATCTTGTGCTACTGCTGTAAAGCAGCTTCTTTTGTCTTGTCTATGTTGAACTTGTCCGTTGCTGCTGAGTAGCCTAATTGTCGAACCTTGTTAAGTACCATACTATATAACCTATATTAGCTGCTTTATCTATATTTACTCTGTTTACTGAATTTATTTATGGTGCTGGTTAGATTTGTTACCAGATTTGAGAAAAACGAGGGCCAAAAGGAACAATGAATAAAGAGAGAAGTTGCTCTAAATTCGCTACCTTTTTAGGCAAAAAATACACAATTGTTAGAGAGAGAGGGGGAAAATGCGCTCTTAAAAAGGCCAATCATAAAAATAACAAAAAAAGAAAGGAAACGCGCCCCACGAGGTCCCACACCACGTCCCCCATAATCAGGGAGAGGTGGATGGCTGGTCCGCCTTGTATCCTGGCCCCACCTGTCAGCATGTAACAATGGAGGCAACATAACGTAACGCTCAACACACGACCCGCCCCAACGCAGTCCCACCGGTCATCATGTAACGGTCAAGCCTTTGACCTGACGACATCCCCCCGTCCGAGCGCCCGTGAGGGTTTCATTATAGAGGGAGAGGAAAAGTGAGGAAAAACTAAGCGGCTGGGGAAAACTGAGTACAACTAACGAACCGAGGGCACGAAAATAGAAATCTCTAAACTCAAATTGTGAATATATTGTTCACGTACTGTTATAAATGTCGCTCTGTCCTGCTCACTAACCTCCGAGCGAATGAACTCGCAAATGAAGTATCCACACAAATTAGTCCCTGGTGGATGTCTCTCGCACTTTACGAGAATAGAATTCAATCAAATAATAATCAAGCATGATATAATGGTATTGAAACTAGAATTAAAGAGATGCACGGACCTAGCTCGTATTACTTACCTCGACCACATGAAAACTAAGCTCATATTTAAATTCACCTACGGTACTATTGGTGAAAAGGTTCCGAACCCTACCCGGTAAAAAATGAATAAATGAGTTATTAGTTACTTGATATCTCATAAAATAAATGAAAGAGATCGATATAGTGCGATAGTGACAGAAATTACCTCTAGAGAACATCTTTAATGCTTCTGTACTCATTTTTATCTTTCTTTAGTGGGTCCTTGATTTCAACTCTTCTAGCCTCAACTTTAATGATTAGTATAATATAATGGAAGCTATGCATGTTTATTTACGTCAGTAACTCATCAATTACACTTAACATCGAGTAAGAAAAAGTGAATGTGTACAAGATAGTAACACTCTCACCTAAAGTTGTAAGGAAACATTATTCTTTTTTGTAATGTTGCCTCTGTATGAACCTTAGCAATTTATCCTTCGTCTCCTTGGAGTATTCCTATAGCAATCATTCATTAACTCGGCGTGGGTCGATGAACCTAGTGTCCAAGATTCCCCTTTGGTCACATTCCTCACTCTTCATTCTGCATAACAGAGTAGTGGGGATAAATACATGCAATGAACGAGTTGAGTTAGAGACTTTATCATAGAAATAAATGAATCACTTGCAGACAGTAGGAACTGACGAGACTCAAGTCGAGGGCGTCTTGTTTGTATAACATATACAATTCCTTAGAATAAATTTGGATCTCGTCTTCACCTACGGAATGCTCATTTGTAACTCTCACAAGCAATGCTAATGTTCGATCTTTTCTCTTTGTGACTTTCAAGTACTAGTCATGCAGTCTTTGCATTTGTGCTTGTAGAAGCTTGACCTCATTAGGTCTGACCAGAGACTTCCCGTATTCATATTTCCATGATATTTCCGTTTGCATGGGGACATGTGCGCCTAGTGCTTGATGAACCCTAATACCAGCATCTCTAGCAAAGTCCACTGTCTGATCAACACTAGGTAACACCTTGAGAGGGGACATCGATTGTTTTGCCTATTCTTCGAGTTGGGCAACGTCTCTTTCCCGCTTGCACTACTACTTCCTGTCTTCTTCCTACTAACTTTCGTCAGATAACATGTGTAGTCATCTGCCTTATTTATCTCATATTGCGATGGTTGCTCAAAAAACTCTTAGCCCACTTTTTGACTTTGGATCAAATATCTGCTTTGGCTTGAGCTATTTTGGTGCAAAAAAGGCTTTCACTTCGGCATCGATAATCACTTTGTTTTCCTCAGGAGTCATCTCGTAAGGTAACTTGGGAGAAGGCAACGGGGTTTTATTCGGCCTACTACATTTCTTCTAAGTAGTAGCATTAGTTGACCGAGCAGCGGCCTTCCGATACCATTGGGAGTTAGTAGTGCATGGAGGTGGCGGAGTCGGCTGACGCGGCGGTGGACTCGCTCTATGGTGTTCGTCCCTCTCCTCATCATGTGGACTTGGAGGTGGTAAACTGCGACTCAGAGGAGATGGTGGTGGCATGGGTGCCGAGCCTGGAAACACGATGTATTTCTTGCACCATAAAATGATACCAACCCCGACTTCTCCTAGTGACCTCTCATATTCAGCTCCAGGGATGTCAAGATCCAATGATTCATATGCCAGTACAACTTCATCCACCCCGACACGAGCATAGCTATTTGGAATCTCATTGCCATGCCAGCGTGCTCCAGGTTCATAGGATAAAGCATAGTCGACTGCCACCTTGAAGGATAAGTTGTTCACTCCCACATGTAGCTCACGACTTGTCTTCTCACTGATATTATCCACAGGGTAGCGATCCATCAGTGCCTCATCAGCCCTGACCCACATGGAAGTCACGCTGCTCCTCCACCGAGATGGGCCACCAGCACTATCTTGTTGCAGCTGATGAGTTGCCCCTTGTTGGCGCATTTCATCCAGTTGCTTCTGTTGCTGCTTTAAGATGCCATATATTTCGCCGTTCTATCTTTCTAGGCTATGCAACTGGTCTGTCTCCTCTTGCTCGTTCCACTGCCTTGCCCTCGCTCAGCTTCTATAAGATTCAATGTCCTCGGGAAACCCAGTCTTCCACGGCACAGAAGGTCCAAAGCCTCGTGTTCGTCCTGGTTTTTCAAGATTCCCGAGGGCCTTTGTCAGCTCGTCATTCTCTCTGTTGGGCTTAAACTTTCCCACTCGAACCTCCGTGATTCTTGTAACAATTGCTTGATAGGGTATAGCAATGTTTGTCTTTTCATCCATTATTAACTCTTCTGTTTGCATGTCATACTTCACCCCATGCGCAAGTTACCAATTTCTTACCCTCTCGGGCCAGTCATGTGTAGCTGGAGTGATCCCTTCAATAAGTAAGGCTCGCTCAGCTTGCTCCCACTTAGGCACGGTAGTCTTGTAGCCACTTGTCCCCATCTTATGGTGATATATTTTTATCGCGGCATTATCCTTATTCTTTTTTGACCTTTATTGAGCTACTTCTGATTTCTTGTACTCCAAAAATCTGTCCCAGTGATGCCACTGCTTCTCTAGTGTGCTAGTGAATTCTGAAACTATTTATTCCTTGAGATATTCATTGTATAATCTTTTCTTGTAGTTATTGAACTATTCAGCCATCTTCTTAAGAGCAAAATGCCTGACTTTGGACCTCATGGCTTTTGTGAGATCATCATACTCCAAGACCGGTAGGGTGAAATGTGAAATGAGCTTCTCCCAAAGCAGGTCTTTGTGTCTGTCCTCGACAAAACTAATAGGGTTTCCATCTTTCTTTGCTGGCTTATTCCAATTGCGAATGCTGTTTGGGACGTTGTCCCTAACAATAACTCCGCATTGATGCACACATGTATTTGCGTTATTTGTGGGAAAACAATGGTTTGCCATCTGGAGAGACATCCTCAATTGTGAGATGCACATCGCCGGCCATCCCTTTGGCCGGGCCTCATTTACTTTTACCGGATTGGGTTGATGCGGAGGTCTAAAATAATAAACATATTTGTTAATATATATATATACAAATCAATTAATGCATCTATCTAGTGATCACAAGAGGCTTAATATACCTCGCCAGACTTTGTTAAGGCCAGTCCATAATTTTGCGAGCCATCATCGCAATCAAAACTTGTTGGCACTTTGTCTCTTTGTTCTATCTCCATTCCCTCACCGGACTCATTCAGAAACTGTGAGCCATCTTCTGCTCCACCGTCTTCTACTCCACCCACGAGATTCCATATTACATA
Source organism: Avena eriantha (assembly GCA_910589775.1). Classification (NCBI taxonomy): domain Eukaryota; kingdom Viridiplantae; phylum Streptophyta; class Magnoliopsida; order Poales; family Poaceae; genus Avena; species Avena eriantha. The sequence goes on along the minus strand of OU342746.1, from coordinate 265,489,626 downwards.
GAACATATCCTTTTCACCTTCTCCACCGTTGAAGTCCATAGATTCACTAATACAAAATATAAAACAATTTTAGCATTATCATAAAATTATTTTTTCTAAAAACACTCAGTATAGAAACACTAAGTTAATGCAACAACAGAAGAAAGTACTAATGAAACAATAAGTAAAGTTAATACATTTCGAATAATATAGTTAATGTGACAATAATATTAGATCCCTGAAGAAACAATAAGTAAAGTTAATACATCTCGAATAATACATCAGAAATACATTTTGCTCAATCAAACTGAACGTCGACTCCTAGGTCCTAAGCTGTGGGCGGTGAACACCTAAAGAGAAGGAACCATCACAAGAGCATAGCTCGGGTGAGATCCCTAAAGAATCTGCCAGGTATTAGAGAACCTGACATCCAATGCAACAATATAGCGACGGACGTGCTCGTCCTCCTCCATGACACAATTCTCTACCACCTCCTCGGAGGCCGCCTCCCTCTGCACCGATAATGGACCATGCGATCGCCACCAAAGAAGATTCGGGTCGACGACGAGGCCCGGATTCCTCACCAAGCTACGCGTCCAGGAAGCTAGCACCTCCCAGTTCCAGCCCAGCAGAGCCCAGTCTCGGACATGCACAGCAGAGCCTGGTCCTCTGTCATTGCCGTCGAGTCGACGACGAGGATGCGGTATGGGCATCCTGAAGTAGGCATTTGATCGAAATAATAAATTCCTAAGTGTGCGGTTGTTCCAAATTGATGTCAACAAATCGAAATAAAATCAAATTTGTACTACATTATACACTATTTCTATTTCTATTTCTATCTCTATTTCTATTTCTATCATTATTTTCTATTTTCTATTTCTCCTATTTATATTAATCCCTAAACTAAATAATCATAAGCAAATAAAATAATACCTAAACCTAATAAAACTAATAAAACCTAAACTCTAAAATCTAAACTAATAAAACTAATAAAACCTAAACTAATAATATCTAAACTAAGAAAAAACAGAAAAAAGATTGATCGTCGGAGCACTTACATGTATAGAGCTCCGGCGAGGGGCGACGCGGGGACGGGCGGCACGGGGACGGCCACGGGCGGCGCGGGGATGCCCACAGGTGGCGTGGGGCTCCTCCTCCCTGCTGGTGACACAGGCGGCACGGGGACGGGCGGCGCGGGGTTTCTCTTCATGGTGGCGCGGCGGCTATGGAGCTCTGCGCGACGAAGAAGACGAAGTGCAAGTGTCCCGGTTCATGGCTCGAATCGGGAGAAGGCGGTGGGTATTTATACCCACACACCTCTAGTCCCGGTTGGTGGATCAAACCGGGACTAGAGGCGTTTTCGGCCGCGTTTCGCGCGCGCGCCACAATCCTTTAGTCCCGGTTGAAGGCTCAAACTGGTACTAAAGGAATTTTGTAATTGTTTTATTTACTACTTGCCGCAACAATGCCACCACGTGCGTCTAGTTCATCCTCCTCAAATCGGGAAGCCATGACGCATATCACTCCAGCGAATGAATAGTTTATGTTTGGTGGAGGATCACATGGTGTGTGCATGTATGCGTGTACGCGCGTGTTTTTTTAGAAAACATGCCAAAGGTCCGGCGTTAAATTAATAACGCCAACACCGACAAGATATAAGATGTTGAACCCAGCTTACAAAGTGAACACTGCAAACTCACACAAAGACTACCAGTGAAGCTACATCTAGGAGCGCAAACAGAAGGCACGACCTTTACAAAACCTATGCCAAACAGGACGCCAAACTACATGAAATAGTGTTGGGTCGGGGCTCGCCCAAGAGCGAGACGACGAACACACACACCGACGAGCCCGCTCCACACACGCAAGAGATGACACCATAGGCCGGCCACCACCGTTAACTGACCAACACTGCGCACACACCAACACGGAGCGTGAAGGGAGCCTCAACCAGGAACCGAGGATGCAGAGCTCAATGCAAACCTTGCCGAAGAAGGCACACCATAGATCCGACGCCAAAGCACCACAGCTCCGCCACACCCCCGATGGAGAGCCACTAGCCGAGAGCACCAAGGCGACATCTTCAAGAAGAAAGCGACACCGAAGTGTCGTCGCCACCCAATCCGAGGATCTTGGGTTTTCACCCGGCGCAAGTAGAAGGAGCAGGAGAAGCCACCACGACACCTCCAAGAAGGGCACGACGTCCTCGGACATCGCTGTCACTGCCCCACGGGCAGGGGTTACCCCTCGGCATACTCCACCTTCTACACGACGAGTAGGCCAACGCTGAAGCCGTGCCCACACCACCGCCTCGACCAGAAGCTCTCCAGGACCATGCCGTCCACACGGCCATGGCCACCAGCCAACACCAGAACCAGGGGCGCGCCCGCCAACCCGCTGGTTCCAGCAAGTTCCAGGGCCGCAGCCCCAACATCCTAACTCCCCGCGCCACCGGAGCTACAATCGAGGCACCTAGCCACACCACCTCTCACATGAGGCACCCAAAGCCGGAGGGATGCCAGAATGACGACACGAAGCTCGCCCAAAACTCACCCTGCGGGATTTGGGCCCCCCAACAACCAGCTAAGGAACCCTAGATCTAGGGTAGAAGAGGATGAACGGGGGGGCTCATGGGGTAGGGCCCCTGCCCACCCCTGCCCGCCCGCACGCCGGCCAAGGCCACCACGCCGCCCGGCCAGAGCTCCTCATGCCAGATCCACGCCCGCTGTCGGAAGGTATCCCCGTCGCCATGGGAGCGCCTGCGAGATGGGTTGACACGGCCTCCGCCTGACCGCACACGTGAGGAGGGGGCCCTCACCGCTGCCGTCGGTCGTCCAGGCGCGAGCCCGGAGGCGACCTGGCGGCAACGAGGGAGGGGTGAGGGAAGGAGGAGGGGTGTGGGAGGCAGGAGGAGGAAACCGCTCAATCTTGAGCTTACTGATACATCCAAAACGTATCTACTTTCCCGAACACTTTTGCTATTGTTTCTCCTCTAAACTTGTGTGATTTGGATGCAACAAATGCAGACTGACGCTGTTTTCAACAGAATTGCCTTGGTATCTACTTTTTGTGCAGAAAACCAACTATCTGGAAAAATCCGGGAAAATATGCCAAAAATCCTATTTCACCCGAAGACTCCAGGAGCCGGAATACGAGACAGAGAAGAGCCAGGGGGTGGCCACACCACCTGCTGGCGCGGGCCAGGCTAAGCCGCGCCAGGGGGTGGTGTGGGTCCTAGGCACCCCCTCGGCCTCTCTCTTCGCCTATAAGGATCCTTGTGACCTAAAAACTTCGGGGGGTTCGACGTTTTTCCAGAAGGAGTTCCGGTCCGCCGCCACCACCAGATTCCACGAAACAGCACCAGAAACTCCGTTCTGGCACCTTCCGGGACGGGGAATTGGAGGAGATCTATGAGTGAGTAATCCCCCGCTGTAGGCTATGGGGATGGTAGGGATTGGATGAGAAATTTCATGTAGTGGCATCAGATTGTTAGGGCATGGTGCCTAGTATCTTTTATTAGTGCTTTATGACTTTGTTGCGACTGGTTGTGCTTAATGCTTGTCACTAGGGCCCGAGTGCCATGATTTCAGATCTAAACATGTTATTGATTCATTATGATAGTATTGTTTATGGTCTTATCTGCAAGTTGTATACACACGTTGTTGTCCGGAACCAATGGCCCCAAAGTGACAGAAATCGGGATAACCGGAGGGAATGGCTTTGATGTGAGGATCACATGTGTTTACAAAGTGTTAATGCTTTGCTCCGGTGCTCTATTAAAAGGAGCACCTTAATTGCCAGTAGTTCCCTTGAGGCCCCGCTACAAACGGGCTCGCAGGACAAAAGATGTTGTGCAAGTTCTCATTGGGAGCACGTATGACTATATATGGAACACATGCCTAGGATTGTCTAGTACTTGGATGTTTTATCTTATTTATCTGCAATTGCCCTATGTTCTGATTGCTATGTGAATTTTCTTGTCCATGCAACGCCCGTCCATCCATCCCTATGTCTACCGCACTCTAATCCCACTGTTTACTGCTATTGTTACTACTGTCTTTACTTTACTACTATTGTTACTTTACTATTACTACTACAAAATGGTTGCTACTGATAAATTGTTGTGAGTAAGATTGTTTCCAGGTGCAGCTGAATTGACAACTCAGTTGTTAAGGCTTATAAATATCATTTGGCTCCCCTTGTGTCGAATCAATAAATTAGGTTTCACTTCCCTCGAAAATACTGCGATACACCCCTTATACTTGTGGGTCATCAAGACTATTTTCTGGCGCCATTGCCAGGGAGCATAGCTTTATTTATCAAGTTCACTTGGATTCTCTATTGTTCGTTGCTATCCATCCATCATGGGTAAGTCACGTGATGGCAAGGTTCCTATTTTACCATCCACTACAAGAAGAGGTACGATTCTAAACACCTCTGCTGCTCTTGATTCACCGTCTGATATGAGTAAGCTCGTTACACCACCACATACACATGCTACACACACTGCTACTACTGCTGAATCTGAAACTTCTGATGCTTATGATGCTGCTTCAACTGTGCTTGATAAGAGTGGTTCATTAGGTCCTTTCCTAGATGCTACGATTGCTAGAACTATAGCTGGAAATACCGAAACCTAATGAAGACACTACCACACCTGTTAGCTCACCTGAGTCTAGTGAGAGTTATGATATTGAAGATGGTTATGTTGAGATGACCGATGAATTTATTAAATAATGTAAAAACACCCATGATAGGAGCCCTGCTAAGAGTCTCCTTGAGAGGCGTACTATTAGACCCAAATTGTCTCATGTTGCTAAGTTTGCTGCTTCTCCCATAAACATTATAGATGAAGATTATGATTTCTCTCTTGATCCATCTTACATAGCTATTGTCGAGAAAGAACCTTTTTGTGGGACTAAGAATGAAAGTGCGGTAGCACATATGAATGAACTTTTGATACATTGCAAATGTATCTATAATTTTTGATGCTCCATGCTTGGTTTTATCCACTTTCTTGTGTTTTGTCCACACTTTGGAGTACTTTTCATATGATTTCTTGGACTAACCTATTAACAAGAGCCATGGTGCCAGCTGCCTGTTTTCTGCTGTTTTTGGTTCCAGGAAAGTCAAAAAATGAATATTCTCAAAATTGGACGGGACCAAAGCCAAAGTGCCTATTTTTCCAGAAGACTCTAGGAGCCAGAATACGAGACGGAGGAGGGCCAGGGGCTGGCCACACCCTCCTAGGCACGGGTTGGGCCTGGCCGCACCAGGGCATGGTGTGGTGGCCCAGGCACCCCCTCGGTCTCCCTCTTCGCCTATAAGACGCCTTCTGACCTAAAAACTCCGAGGGGGTTTGACGTTTTTCCAGAAGGAGTTCCGCTCCGCCGCCACCACCAGATTCCACGAAACAACACCAGAAACTCCTTTCTAGCACCCTGTCGGGACGAGGAATTGGAGGAGATCATCGCCATCATCATCATCATCATCATCATCATCGCTTCTCCATCGACCATCCATGTTTCCCCCATCTATGAGTGAGTAATCCCCCGCTGTAGGCCATGGGGATGGTAGGGATTGGATGAGATCGTTCATGTAATGGCATCAGATTGTTAGGGCATGGTGCCTAGTATCTTTTATTAGTGCTTTATGACTTTGTTGCGACTTGTTGTGCTTAATGCTTGTCACTAGGGCCCGAGTGCCATGATTTCAGATCTGAACATGTTATTGATTTATTATGATAATATTGTTTATGGTCTTATCTGCAAGTTGTATCCACACGTTGTTGTCCGGAACCAATGGCCCCGAAGTGACAGAAATCAGGATAACCAGAGGGAATAGCTTTGATGTGAGGATCACATGTGTTCACGGAGTGTTAATGCTTGCTCCGGTGCTCTATTAAAAGGAGCACCTTTATTGCCAGCAGTTCCCTAGAGGCCCCGCTGCAAACGGGCTAGCAGGACAAAAGATGTTGTGCAAGTTCTCATTGCGAGCACGTATGACTATATATGGAACACATGCCTAGGATTATCTAGTACTTGGATGCTTTATCTTATTTATCTGCAATTGCCCTATGTTTTGATTGCTATGTGAATTGTCTTGTCCATGCAACGCCCGTCCGTCCATCCCTATGCCTACCGCACTCGAATCCCACTGTTTACTGCTATTGTTACTACTGTCTTTGCTTTACTACTGTTGCTACTTTGCTATTCCTACTACAAAACTGTTGCTACTGATAAACTGCTGTGAGCAAGATTGTTTCCAGGTGCAGCTGAATTGACAACTCGGTTGTTAAGGCTTACAAATATTCTTTGGCTCCCCTTGTGTCGAATCAATAAATTGGGTTTCACTTCCCTCGAAAATACTGCGATACACCCCCTATACTTGTGGGTCATCAAGACTATTTTCTGGCGCTGTTGCCGGGGAGCATGGCTTTATTTATCAAGTTCACTTGGATTCACTACTGTTCAAGCTAAGTTTATTTTCTCCTTGTTTGCTTGTTTCTTTATCAAAAATACAAAAAAAAATTAGTTCCTACTCTAGTTGTTATTTTCGTTGGTGTGTTATTGTCTTGCTTTATCATGCTTGTTGTCAATGGTTGGTTTCTTTGAAACTGAATCTTATTAGCAAGGTGGGTTCATGGAGGATCAAAAATATTATTATAAGGAACACCGCTTGTCACAAAAAGGGAAATACTTATGGGGACAAATTGATAGATTGTATACCATTGCTAGAAATATGTGCTCTACTTATAATGTTACTTATTGCCTTGATAAATCTTGTTGTTGTAGGAGGTACAAACACCTCCCTTTTCAATGTGAGTATAATGATAATGTTACCATATCTTCCTATGTTAAAGGAAATTATGACCTTTATGATGTGGAACAAATTGAGGAATTTATTGCTTGGAAGGGTGCATTTGAACTTGCTGGTTTGCTTGAAAATATTGATGATTCACCTTATAAGTATGAGGTTTATGGTATACTTAAACTTTGCTTTGATAATTACAAGGATGAAAATGGCTTTATTCTTGAATATTTTAATAGATGTTTTCCACAAATGGAAGAGACTAATGCCTTGCAGGATCCTATGGAAGAAGAAATTGATGAACCTGAAATCTCATTAGATGAAAAAGAGAAGGAGAGTGATGAACAAAAGGAGGAAGAATGGATTAGCTACCCATGCCTACCTTCTAATGAGAGTAACTCTTTATCCCTTACATTATTTGATTGTCCCCCATGCTTACTAAAGAAGGATGAATGTTATGTTCCTGAGGATCCTTTTGAAAATGTTTATAATAAAGCTCTAGTGCTTGTAGATCATGAAAAGAATGCTTTATGTGATAGTTATATTGTTGAGTTTATTCATGAGGTTACTGAAAATTATTATGAGAGAGGAAAATATGGTTGTAGAAGTTTTCATGGCATTGAAACACCTCTCTATGTGCTGAAAGTTTTGAAGTTACTCTTGTTTTACCTTCCTATGCCTGTCACTTTGTTCTTTGTGAATTTATTTGCATACAAGATTCCTATTCATAGGAAGTGGGTTAGACTTAAATGTGTTTTGAATTGGCTTCTTGATGCTCTCTTTTACTTCAATTCGTATCTCTTATGTGAGCTTCCTCTCAAACTTTTATGCCTGAAGATGATAATATGTCTATTATTCTTGGGAGACCTTTTCTTAAATACTGCAGGGGCTGTTATTAATTGTAATCAAGGGAAGGTGACCTTCAATGTTAATGACAAGGAACACATTGTCTATTTCCTCAAGAAGATTGAAAGGACTTATGGTTTGAATTCAATTGAACATGTTGAGGGCATTCAAGTTGGAGAAATATATTGTCCCATACCAAGAGAAAAATTTGAAACTATTATGATTGGGACTATTGCTATCAAGGTTGAGGTAACATAATCATTAGTGGAATACAAAGTTTTGTCTCATATGGAATTGTTTTGGTAACAAGACCCGATCAACCTTGTTAACAAAAGGATTTCATTGAACAAAACAATGTTTTCACCATGATTATCTCCGCTTGCTTCTATTCTACCCATTTTAGTTTTTGCTTATGCCTAACTTAAAGGCGTTAAAAAAAGTACTTATTGGGAGATAACCCAAAAGTTTTAGATGAGTCTTGGAAGTTATTACTTAAGTAATAACCGCTCCTTATCCTTTTTATTTGCTTTTTGTGCCAAGAGTAACCTCTAATGAGAGAGAAGTAATGATTGGGAAAGTTGCTGTCCCGAAACAGATTTCTGTGCTTCACCGTAAAACTTCGTGTAAAATCTCTAAACGTCTTTTTGAGGTGTGAATTTTTGTGCTTCTGCCCTAGGTTGTTATATAACTTTTGTTAGTTCAACACTTTTTGATTTGAGCAATAGAAGGTCTTCGAAAAAATTCGTCTTTACCTGCTGGTCTGTTTTGACAGATTTCTGCCATTTTCTGCATTTGCTTCTTGTTGGTTCCTTTTTTGAGTTCTTTTGGGGAATTGAGCTTTTTGAGGTAATTGCTACAGTAGCTAGTGTTTTAATGGGACTTTATTTGGTGTTATAACTGAACCTTAAAGACCTTTTATCTTGAGTGCACTAATGTTGCTAATAAAGATTGTGTGAAGTTTTGTTTGAAGGAAAAATTTCAGGTGTATGGAAGGAATGAGTAATGAGATGAAGGATGGACTAAAGCTCAAGCTTGGGATGCCACGCGTGTCACCCTAAGAAATATCCAAGAAGTACAAGCGTTAAAGCTGGGCATCCCCTTCTTCATCGATAAAAATCCCAGGTTTCTTCCAAACACTTCATTTTTATTGTTTCATGCACAGTTGTGTTGTTCTTGGAGCGTCTTATTTTTCGTTTTCGTTTTGGTTTTTAGTTTGCTTTGTTTTCTTAGTTTGCCGAATAAATTGGTTGGACCTCCTCTTTCATGCATTGGTGTTCAAATAGTTTGGTTTGGTTTGGAAAAGAGTAGGAAAGCTCATGCTTAAGTGCTAAAGAGAGCTTGTTGTTGACTATGGCCTATGCTTTGTCATGCCATGCTTGATATTGTTTTAGCTTTATGCTTAGTATTATTTGTTGTAGCATGACTTGTTATAAACAATTGAGATTGCTTAATGTGCCTTGGATGAATCATGCATTGTTTTAGCATATTAAAGCATAGTATAGTGGTATTCTCCTTTGATGCTTTATTTGGGTTGACTTGGCACATGCTCACACCAAGTTATGACTATCCCAAGTCACCATAAGCCTTTATGATCCTTTAGTTTTCAACTTGTAGTATCACTTTATGCTTTGATTAATGATGTTTTGTCGCTCTGCATGATCATGGCCATTATTGCTCTCTCGTTTGTCGCTCCCTTACTATTGCTAGCCTTCACTTTCACTGAGTATGTTTTACTCAAGTTTCCAACTCCCTAAACCAAATATTTCCAAAGTGTCCACCATACCTACCTATTAGCATCATTTGCTACTTCCGTGCATATTCAATATGCTTTCTTTTCTTCCGAATAAAATGTTTGCTTGTTATGAGAAAATTAGTTAGTAAAGCTCTCACGAACTTGATGGCACACTTTATTTCCTGCACTTAATAAACCTGAACCATTGTGAACTCTCAATGAAAGTTATATGCTTGCAAATTATAGGCTGGGGATTAGCAGAACCGTGCTGTCACGGGGAACGCTTTCAACACTTGTAAATATATACCCAGCTGATACCTTGCTCTTTTGTTTGTGGATGTCGTCGGTGTGAAATAAAAGGGAAGCTTGTAAGTCCATGGAGTTATGTATGTGTGTTAGAGAAACGCCTGGGGCGCTGGTCTAATCCATGCTGACATGGTGGAAACCTGCAGCGTAACCATAATGATATCTATGAAGCATTCTTCTTATAAAAAAGAGAGAGATAGCTATTGAGAAAAAGAAAAAAAGAGTTTTATGAAAAGAGGAAAGAGAGAAAAAAGCACCATTTTCCCATGGTAAATAAGAAGATTGCTGAGATACTCATTGTCTGCTTGCCTTGTCATTTTGATATGGGGATTCTTCCGTATCATCGGGCAAGGCGTACCCCATTGGCGGTTCTCAATGATACGCACATACTTACGATGACAAGAACTTACCGGTAACTAAAGTTGAGTAGCATGAGGAGCGGCCCTCGTACTCAAGGGACTTGGGATTTTTAGTTTATAGTCTGTCAAGCATATAACTCAGATTGGACCTCACTTTCACCTTAACCACATTAAAGATGCTTATGATAGGGGCAATGAGAGCTCAAAGCTAACAAGTACCATACTTTCAGCAGTTGGAAGCCTTTCAAACTTTTCAAAACCTGTTCATTTCTTTTTTGAGTCTCCACACATTCTATGAGCACTTTCTTGAGAGCATAGTGGCCATTCTTAGTTCTATATGCATTATCCCAAGACTTGTTGATTGATGCATACCTTGACATTGCTTGTTTTAAACTATTTGTATCTAGTCACTCTTGTAAACTTTGAAGGTGTCCTATGCATTTATGTTTGCTACTCTATGAGGGACAAGCTGAATGCCACTATGCTATGTTTTCTTTATGTGAAACAAACAAACGTCTTGCAAGGCATTGTTATTCATGAATCTTTTGTTTGTGCCTTTTCATGTTGCATCATAGTTTCTTTGTCTTATTGCTAGAACATTGTCTTTCATGTTATGATTGAAGTACTATGATCCCAGCTTTGAATGTTTTACAAATACTTTGATCAAGTCTTTGATGGTGCACGTCACCTCAAAAATTATTCTTTGTTTTTATCACTTACCTACTCGAGGACGAGCAGGAGTTAAGCTTGGGGATGTTGATACATTGCAAATGTATCTATAATTTTTGATGCTCAATGCTTGGTTTTATCCACTTTCTTGTGTTTTGTCCACACTTTGGAGTACTTTTCATATGATTTCTTGGACTAACCTATTAACAAGATCCACAGTGTCAGCTGCCTGTTTTCTGCTGTTTTTGGTTCCAGGAAAGTCGGAAAATGAATATTCTCGGAATTGGACAGGACAAAAGCCAAAGTGCCTATTTTTCCAGAAGACTCTAGAAGCCAGAATACGAGACGGAGGAGGGTCAGGGGATGGCCACACCCCCCTAGGCGCGGGCTGGGCCTGGCCGCGCCAGGGCATGGTGTGGTGGCCCCAGGCACCCCCTCGGTCTCCATCTTCGCCTATAAGAAGCCTTCTAACCTAAAAACTCCGAGGGGGTTTGACGTTTTTCCAAAAGGAGTTCCGCTCCACCGCCACCACCAGATTCCATGAAACAGCACGAGAAACTCTGTTCTGGCACCCTGCCGGGACGGGGAATCGGAGGAGATCATCGCCATCATCATCATCATCATCGTCGCTTCTCCATCGACCATCCATGTTTCCCCCATCTATGAGTGAGTAATCCCCCGCTGTAGGCCATGGGGATGGTAGGGATTGGATGAGATCATTCATGTAATGGCATCAGATTGTTAGGGCATGGTGCCTAGTATCTTTTATTAGTGCTTTATGACTTTGTTGCGACTTGTTGTGCTTAATTCTTGTCACTAGGGCCCGAGTGCCGTGATTTCAGATCTGAACATGTTATTGATTCATTATGATAGTATTGTTTATGGTCTTATCTGCAAGTTGTATACACACGTTGTTGTCCGGAACCAATGGCCCCGAAGTGACAGAAATCGGGATAACCGGAGGGAATGGCTTTGATGTGAGGATCACATGTGTTCACGGAGTGTTAATGCTTTGCTCCGGTGCTCTATTAAAAGGTGCACCTTAATTGCCAGTAGTTCCCTAGAGGCCCCGCTGCAAACGGGCTGGGAGGACAAAAGATGTTGTGCAAGTTCTCATTGTGAGCACGTATGACTATATATGGAACACATGCCTAGGATTATCTAGTACTTGGATGCTTTATCTTATTTATCTGCAATTGCCCTATGTTCTGATTGCTATGTGAATTGTATTGTCCATGCAACGCCCGTCCATCCATCCTTATGCCTACCGCACTCGAATCCCACTGTTTACTGCTATTATTACTACTGTCTTTGCTTTACTACTGTTGCTACTTTGCTATTCCTAGTACAAAACTGTTGCTACTAATAAACTACTGTGAGCAAGATTGTTTCCAGGTGCAGCTGAATTGACAACTCAGTTGTTAAGGCTTATAAATATTCTTTGGCTCCCCTTGTGTCGAATCAATAAATTGGGTTTCACTTCCCTCGAAAATACTGGGATACACCCCCTATACTTGTGGGTCATCAACTTTCTACCATGAGTGGCTTGTTTTCTGATGATGTTAAGATGCGTACTTACTTTGTTGCTAAGATTTTCCCCTTTTCACTGAAAGGAGAAGCTAAAACTTGGTTTAGTAATTACCTCCTGGATCTATTGATAGCCCTGAGTTCTTGATTAGTACTTTCCTGCAGAAATATTTTCCTCCTAGTGCTAGACATGCTATTTTGCAAGAACTTTTTGATTTTAAACAGGGAGAAAAAGAGGTATTGCCCGAATCTTGGGCAAGGTTTCGTGCTTTGATTCATGCACAAGCTGGAAGTCCATTACCTAAGAATGAGCTTCTTGATATATTTTATAATGGACTAACTGAGGAATCTAGGACATACCTAGATAGTTGTGCTGATTATGTTTTCAGGAATAGGACTCCTAAGGAAGCTGAGGAATTAATGGCTAAAATAAGTAAGAAATGTGAAGATTGGACTCCTCCTAAACAAGCTATACCTGAAGTAATTGTACCTGAACCATCTAATCCGGTGCCTATTCCAACATCAAAGAAGAGGGGAGTTATTGAATTAAATGATGAAGTGATGAAGGAAGCTAAGAAATGTCTTAAGGAGAAGGGAATTAAAGCTGTAGATGTCAAGAATTTACCTCCTATAGAAGAATTATGTAAGCCTATTCCCTACTCATCCACTATTGAGGTACACTCTCTCCAACACTTTGATGAAGGTGATATCCCTTACTCTAAACCTCCCGATCAATGCTTAGAAGAATTCGATATCTTTATTGTTAAGCAAGATAACTTTAATAAAAGGGTGCAAAATCATCTAATGGAAAACACTAGAGCTATTGTTGAGTTGAAAGATATTGTGGAAAGAACCTCTAATGATGTTAAAATGATTGTTAAACACTTTCAAATGGTTCAAACTCAAATAGATGAACTCGTTAAAGTGCAAAACGACTTGCTAGTTAATGCTGCTAAAGAAAAACATGCTTATGAAATTAGAACTAGAAGTGGTGCTGCTACCCAGGATCCTCTATATCCTGAGGGGCATCCCAAAAGAATTGAGCAGGATTCTCAACAAGCTGAAAATAGAGGTTCTACTCGTAAGAAAAGGAAAAAGAAACATAAAACTGTTGTAGAACCCTCTAAACCTGCTATAGATCCTAATAGTATATCTATCTCTAATGCTGAAACTGAAAGTGGTAATGAAGAAAATGAAGTTCCTAATGAAGAAAAAGTTGAAGAAGAACCTGAAAACCACACTAAGAATATTAAATACACCAAAGAAGATTTTATTGCTAAGAAACATGGTAGTGAAAGAGAACCTTGGGTCCAAAAACCTATGCCTTTCCCTGATAAGAAACACAAGTCAAAGGAGGATGAACATTATAATAAGTTTTGTGAGTGGATGAAACCTTTATTCTTGCAAATTCCTTTGACTGATGCTATTAAATTGCCTCCTTACTCAAAGTATATGAAGGATATTGTCTCGAATAAAAGGAAGACCCCTAATGAAGAAATTTCTACTTTGCTTGCTAATTATTCCTTCAATGGTAAGGTTCCTAAGAAACTTGGAGACCCAAGGATTCCAACTATCCCTTGCTCTATTAAGAACAGTTATGTTAGAACTGCTTTGTGTGATTTGGGAGCTGGAGTTAGTGTTATGCCTTTCTCTCTCTATAAGAGGCTTCAACTTGAAAAATTAATACCAACTGATATATCTTTGCAAATGGCTGATAAATCTACCACTATTCCCGTGGGTATATGTGAGGATGTACCTGTTAAGGTGGCTCACGATTGTTTGATATTAACTGATTTTGTTGTGCTTGAAATGCCTGAAGATGATAATATGTCTATTATTCTTGGGAGACCTTTTCTTAATACTACATGAGCTGTTATTAATTGTAATCAAGGAAAGGTGACCTTCAATGTTAATGACAAGGAACATACTGTCTATTTCCCCAAGAAGATTGAAAGGACTTATGGTTTGAATTCAGTTGAACATGTTGAAGGCATTCAAGTTGGAGAAATATATTGTCCCATACCAAGAGAAAAAATTGAAACTATTATGATTGGGACCATTGCTATCAAGGTTGAGGTAACATAATCATTAGTGGAATACAAAGTTTTGTCTCATATGCATTGGTAGCAAGACTTGATCAACCTTGTTAACAAAAGGATTCCATTGAACAAAACAATGTTTTCATTATGATTATCTCCATTTATTTCTACCCTTTGCATTTTAGTTTTTGCTTTCGTTTAGTTTTCTTTTTGTTGTTAGTTGCTTGCATGTTAGAGTGTCTTAGAACTTCTGTAGTTCTAGCCTTGTTTTGTCCTTGCATCATGTTTCCAAAAGAAGAAAAAAATTGTCTGTCAGAAAAATCATTCTTCTATTTCTGAAAAATGCTCAAAAATAAAGTGTCTCGAAAAATTCCAGAAAATTCATATTAAAATTTTACGTGAAAAAGGGGCAGAGGAGTACCTGGGAGGTACCAGGGGGACCCACCAGGCAGGCACACCACATGGTGGCACGGCCAGCCCTGGGTGGCGCCATGCCCTAGTGTGGGCCACCCCTGGCCCCCCACTAACTCTCTCACATGCCACTTTCTTCTCTCTCCCGAGTAAGCTCCAGTTCATTGCTCAAAATCGAGTTCTTGCTGTGCTTGCTCTCGATTTTTTCGATCTCCTTACTCAGCCCATCTTTCTTGCTGAAATTTGGAGCATTTGTTCCCTGGTATGTGACTCCTCCCCTTGTCCAAGTAGATTTGTGTTTAGTGGATTATGTATTGAGTATTTTGCTGCTATAGGTGACTGGTTATGAGAGCTTGTAAGCTTGTTTGATGCTTAGAGATCCTTTTGCCACATGTTGCTTTGTTTAGTGTTCATAGGAGACCGTGGTCGCGCTCCAAGGAGGAGGTGGACGAGCAGCTTCGCTTCTAGGTTTCCACGAGCAGCACCAGGAGGATGTGCCCTCCTATGATTACTCCGCGCATTACGGAGGGACGTACTCAAGCTCGCACCAGGATGAGGGGACCTCTTCGTCGTACCAGGGTGACACTTCATCCTGGCCAGCTTGGGATTGATACCCACTTAGGCCAAAATCCTACGCTTGGGGGGAGGTACGCCGACACCGCACTCATCTCCATATCATGTTGCGTCGGTACTTTGTATATTCATGTTTTCGTTCTCTTTTTAGTTTTCGTTTTTCTTTGCTTTTGCTTCCTAAAACACAAAAAGACCAAAAATATTTCTGTTGTTTCTCTTTGGTTTGCTTCTTCTTATTTGCCTTGGTTTGTTTTTCCCTTTTTGCTTTGTTTGAACTATTCGAAAAACCCAAAAAGATTTTGCTTTGCTTGTTTTTCCCTTTTGGTTCTTGTTAAAAAATCGAAAACACCAAAAATATTTGCCGTTCTTCTTTGGTTTTGTGAGTTTGCTACAGGGTGCAGCAGTCCTCGGTGGAATATTGGTCTCATATTATTATTCAAGCCACACAGGTGAAGAGCAATAATGAGGATTAATGACAACTTGAGGCATGGTAAGAGGCTGGTAACGAACTCTATTTGTTTTCATTTTTGTACATATACTCATCACTGTGAGCATGCTTAGTCTGTTCATGTAGGGTGTATGTTATCTTTGGATGCTTAGTAGTTCTTGCTTTCTTATGATTAGCTCTAGCTCACTAATAATTTGTAGCATGTCTTATGAATGTTTGCTTGCATTGCTCTATTCATAAATTGGTATGACACCGTGGTATCCTCCTCTGAATGTTTCATTTGAATTGACTTGGCACATGACTGTAATAATCAGTTGAGCCTCGATGAATTATTTTTCCTTGAGGATCTTGAATCACTTTCATGCCATGAGTAGTCCTGTTTTGTTGCAAGCATGATAATGACAGCTATTGCTCTCTCGTTTGTCGCTCCCTTACTATTGCTAGCCTTCACTTCTACTGAGTGTTTTACTCAAGTTTCCAACTCCCTAAACCAAATATTTCCAAAGTGTCCACCATACCTACCTATTAGCATCATTTGCTACTTCCGTGCATATTCAATATGCTTTGTTTTCTTCCGAATAAAATGTTTGCTTGTTATGAGAAAATTAGTTAGTAAAGCTCTCACGAACTTGATGGCACATTTTATTTCCTGCACTTAATAAACCTAAACCATTGTGAACTCTCCATGAAAGTTATATGCTTGCAAATTATAGGCTGGGGATTAGCAGAACCGTGCTGTCATGGGGAACGCTTTCGACACTTATAAATATATACCCAGTTGATACCTTGCTCTTTTTTTTGCGGATGTCGTCGGTGTGAAATAAAAGGGGAGCTTGTAAGTCCATGGAGTTATGTATGTGTGTTAGAGAAACGCCTGGGCCGCTGGTCTAATCCATGCTAACATGGTGGAAACCTGCAGCGTAACCATAATGATATCTATGAAGCATTCTTCTTATAAAAAAAGAGAGAGATAGCTATTGAGAAAAAAAAAGTTTTATGAAAAGAGGAAGGAGAGAAAAAAGCACCATTTTCCCATGGTAAATAAGAACATTGCCGAGATACTCATTGTTTGCTTGCCTTGTCATTTTGATATGGGGATTCTTCCGTATCATCGGGCAAGGGGTACCCCGTTGGCAGTTCTCAATGATACGCACATAATTATGATGACAAGAACTTACCGATAACTAAAGTTGAGTAGCATGAGGAGCGACCCTCGTACTCAAGGGACTTGGGATTTTCAGTTTATAGTCTATCAAGCATATAACTCAGATTGGACCTCACTTTCACCTTAACCACATTAAAGATGCTTATGATAGGGGCAATGAGAGCTCAAAGCTAATGAGTACCATACTTTCAGCATCTGGAAGCCTTTCAAATTATTCAAAACCTTTTCTTTTACTTGTTGAGTCTCCACATATTCTTTGAGCACCTTTTTGAGAGCATAGTTGTCATTCTTTGTGTTTGTTCCATTACTTGATTATTTGTGTTATGACTTTGATGCTTGTATCCTTGATATCTTTACTTCTAGTCATCACTTGAACTTTAGAGGTGCCTTGACATTCAAAATCAAAGGCAAGCGAGATACCACTATATCATACCTTTCTATGAGCATTGTAATGTTGCTTATGCTTGTGCCTCATGCTACTTATTATTTTTGAGTTGGAATCTCTTCATAGCTTGCAATGACTATTAAGTAGACTTGGTTGCATACTCTTTATTATGAATTGTCTAAGCAGTTGATCACATTGCTTATAATATTTACATCATATGAAGCAAATGTGTTCGTGAAAGTTCTTTTATCGCACTCAGTTTTCAACTGAATTGCTTGAGGACAAGCAATAAGCTAAACTTGGGGGGAGTTGATACGTCCAAAACATATCTACTTTTCCGAACACTTTTGCTATTGTTTCTCCTCTAAACTTGTGTGATTCGGATGCAACTAATGCGGACTGACGCTGTTTTCAGCGGAATTGCCTTGGTGTCTACTTTTTGTGCAGAAAACCAACTATCAGGAAAAATCTGGAAAAATATGCCAAAAATCCTATTTCACCCGAAGACTCCAGGAGCCAAAATACGAGATGGTGAAGAGCCAGGGGGTGGCCACACCACCTGCTGGCGCAGGCCAGGCTAGGCCGCGCTAGGGGGTGGTGTGGGCCCCCCAGGCACCCCCTTGGCCTCTCTCTTCGCCTATAAGGAGCCTTCTGACCTAAAAACTTCGGGGGTTCGACATTTTTCCAGAAGGAGTTCCGCTCCGCCGCCACCACAAGATTTCACGAAACAGCACCAAAAACTTCGTTCTGGCACCCTGCCGGGACGGGGAATTGGAGGAGATCATCGCCATCATATCACCATCGCTTCTCTATCGATCATCCATGTTTCCCCATCTATGAGTGAGTAATCCCCTGCTGTAGGCTATGGGGATGGTAGGGATTGGATGAGATTGTTCATGTAATGGCATCAGATTGTTAGGGCATGGTGCCTAGTATCTTTTATTAGTGCTTTATGACTTTGTTGCGACTTGTTGTGCTTAATGCTTGTCACTAGGGCCCAAATGCCATGATTTCAGATCTGAACATGTTATTGATTCATTATGATAGTATTGTTTATGGTCTTATCTGCAAGTTGTATACACACGTTGTTGTCCGGAACCAATGGCCCCAAAGTGACAGAAATCGGGATAACCGGAGGGAATGGCTTTGATGTGAGGATCACATGTGTTCACGGAGTGTTAATGCTTTGCTTCGGTGCTCTATTAAAAGGAGCACCTTAATTGCCAGTAGTTCCCTAGAGGCCCCGCTGCAAACGGGCTGGCAGGACAAAAGATGTTGTGCAAGTTCTCATTGCGAGCACGTATGACTATATATGGAACACATGCCTAGGATTTTCTAGTACTTGGATGCTTTATCTTATTTATCTGTAATTGCCCTATGTTCTAATTGCTATGTGAATTGTCTTGTCCATGCAACGCCCGTCTATCCATCCCTATGCCTACCGCATTCTAATCCCACTATTTACTGCTATTGTTACTGCTGTCTTTACTTTACCACTACTGTTACTTTACTATTCCTACTACAAAACTGTTGCTACTGATAAATTGCTGTGAGCAAGATTGTTTCCAGGTGCAGCTGATTTGACAACTCATTTGTTAAGGCTTATAAATATCCTTTGGCTCCCCTTTTGTCGAATCAATAAATTGGGTTTCACTTCTCTCGAAAATACTGCGATACACCGCCTATACTTGTGGGTCATCACTTACTTACCACATGTTCGCGTGTGCGTGTGTCAAATCACAAGTTTGGATGGACCATGCTTAGTGGTCTTTCCCCTCCCCATACATTGGTTTCAGCGGTTGTCATCTTGACTTTCTTATCATCATGATGCAGTACAAATACATGAAGGAAAATATTGGTTAGATGAGCAATATGCTTAGAGAAGACCTCATTTGGGCCCTCATCGCATAACCTCCGTAGTCAAGGCTGCCACCATGATTTTTTTTGCCTTGGCTTGGGCCAGATGATGTTTTTTTTAATAAGGAGGTCCCCGAAGGGACTGGAAGCGTTCATTAAGTCCAAGTAGTGGATGTACAACTGATTACAAAGGACTCCATACAATATGGAAAAAAACATAGGTCCCTGAAAAAGCAGAAAAGACCTCACTGAAAAGTAGAAAATAGCAAGCTAGTCCTTCTCTTTCTCCACCGCCGAGCCGGAAGTCAGGCTCACCACCGTCAAACCCGGAAGAGGGGACAAAACCACTTGCTTCCGTGCAAACGAGAAATGCGGTCGCCGACCTCAAGTGGGGCCTCTCAGAGGAGGTTTGATGCATGCCGGGACCCTTCGCTGGCTTCAGGATAGGCCATGTTCTGGCCTTGGATGTCAGGCGGCTATCACCCGCCGCCGAGGTAGTGCTCAAGAATATAGCTTCCAAACTCCAAAGCTTCTTCGTAGCTTCTGAGGCGTAGCTCTCCATAACCTCATGGAGAGCAGATAGCACCGACCCTCTTGCCGGCGAGGTGACACTCAAGGGGAACTTCGAGCTGACAACCCCACACCCTACGTGTCTCACCCAAACAATGAAAGCAGCAAGGTCTCCATCTTCTCCCTCGCCGCCACGGCCGGCCGAGAGGAGGGAGACCCACACCGCTTCACCATGTGTAAGACTGGAAGCAGACCAGCGCTTATTCCATGCTGGATTCGCTTGGAGTTGCTTCACCGGCGTCTTCAACCTCTGAAATTTGCCGGGAAACACCCACCGCTGCCTCCTTCCACTGTGCAAAAGCGGCAAGAGACAAAATCAAGAGCCTCCACTTCCCGTAGCCACCGTCCCGCATGAAACCCACCTCCCCACGCCACCACGGTCGGCCGGAAGGGGAATCGCGGGGAAGAAGCCTATGCGGGAGAGAGGCAGCCGCCATAGCTCAGCCGGCGGGGAGAGGCTGAGGACCGTATAGGCTCTAAAAGGTACTGTAGCAGCGGGAGGGGGATGAGGTGAACCGGTCGATAGAAGGGACCGGATGATGTTGGGTAGCTCTTTCAATTGATAAATCAATAGCTCTAGACCCGATTTTGTTCTATGCTCTTCCGCCATGCCGCAAAATGTTTACCGTAAACAGGTTTTATAGCACCGACCTTTGCGGTTCCGCTTGAAACATGACATGCACGAGCAATGTTCAAGGTGAATAATTTGCATCCATTCGACAGGCATAGCGGACTACCGAAGTACCGAGACCAGCTAAATACCCACGTGTTGCTAGAAAAAGAAAAAATTCTACTTCGTGAAGATGTACGCGATAAGATAATTGTTTGTGTTCTTTCTCCGATCACATCTTTGTCCACAAAGAACACATGACCTCCTACCTTTCTCCATCTTTCTTAATTTATTGTCCTCCTCTTTTTCCACCTAGGGTGGGTGTCTTCTCTCCAACTCTTATGCCTTATTCGCAAAAAGTAAAGCTCTTATGCCATTGCAGAAAATGATTGTTGGTGGTTGTATCTATGTCAAAGTTCACATAGCCGACTTCACCCCGACTTTCAGCTATTGTGATCATGTGACATACTCGTCCTGGTTTGGGCATATGTGTTTTTAAGGAGTGTGGATCTGAAATAACCACGAAGATCAAGTCAAGAATATAACAATATCCCTTGCAACATAGTATTCTTGGACGTTAATTTGTTTTGTGTTCGCCTTCTATCATAGCTATTTGTTTATTTTTATTATTTCAATTTCTTGTTTCGTTTTAATTCATTTATATTTCCCTCTTGAGAGTTATTTCTTTAGTCATAAATTTATCTCCTCTTGACCAAAGAAAAAAGTGACAAGTATTTTTCTTTTCCATAATAAGCCATGTGTGTTTTGTGAAAATGCTAGAGATAGTGTTGTTCATATGTTGCTAAAGACATTTTTACCCCCAAACTATTATTTACGTCCATAGGTATATCTAGATTTTCTTAGGAACATGTATCTAGCTTTCAATAAAAAACCCTTCTCATTTTATCAGTTGGTTTGCATCGCTAGTTAATAGTAGGGCAACTGATCATATTTTTTTCGCGGTAACAATTGATCACATTTTTGGTACTCCCCTTGGGTATAAAAGGTCGTCGCTAATTTAGTAATACTTGATCCCTGACTGGAGTAAATCAATTAGAAGGAGATAATTAGGAAAAAGTAATTAATTACCCATTAATTTTGCAAATCTAATTTCCGATTTCTGGGTTTGTACATATTTTTTTTATCTTAACTTCATTGTGGTGGAATTATCCGTAACATAGGATACATATTGAACAGTCAGGATGCTTCCAACGCTGGAGTAGTAAAAGTTATCCATTCGGTCCTCACTGTGTCGACATCGCCTTTAAACAGAGCCGTATTCGAACGCCTTATTCCGGGAAATCCATTAATTAATAATTCAGAAAATAACACAGATCGTAATGCGCGAACCCGACGACACCTTGTACCAAGCGCACACAAAACAAACGCAAGCAGGACCCCGGGGCGGAAAAGGAGCGAGGGCTCTCTCCATCCCGACCTCTCGTGGCCGCTGCGAAGAAAAAAACAGGTAGCCCTGATCCCCATCGCCTTTCCCCCTTCACCACCCCCTCCATCGATTCCCTCAGATCGGCGCGAGTAATCCCGGGCCCGATCCCGATCTGGATCCGCCCCGACCTCCGCGTAAATTTCCCC
Source organism: Avena eriantha (assembly GCA_910589775.1). Lineage (NCBI taxonomy): Eukaryota > Viridiplantae > Streptophyta > Magnoliopsida > Poales > Poaceae > Avena > Avena eriantha. The sequence goes on along the minus strand of OU342746.1, from coordinate 265,467,747 downwards.
CAGTTTTATTGGCTGTGTCTTGGTTGATTAATGCTAGATCCATAATCTGTCCGTGGCTCGTCGTGATAGGGCCGCTAGTGCGTAGATTTGACGCGCACCGGTGGCGATTCGCCCGTCGGTGTGTCGATATGATGCGTGTTTGTTCTGTCCCTCGGATCGTTGGCATCGATCTGTTGTGCGATGCTGCGGTTCGTTAGAATCATTTGGATGTGGGCCGTCGAGGTGGCGTATTTAGCAGCCGTAAAAGGGGTTTGATGGTTGATACGATTTTCAAACACCATGGCGATGGTGTTTGACTGTTTTGTTGCTTTCTATCATATATACGTGGTCTAAAAATTTAATAACATGGCTGGTATTTAGATATTTATCATTGGAAGGGCTCGATGCTAGTTTGTTTGGTTTTATCATCTTTAGAATTTCTTGGTTGTGTTGGTATAACGAAATGGATATGGTAGGGATTACTGCTTCACTGCTTAGTATGAACTTCTGTCTTTGTATTTATTATATGCACACCAGGAGTGAAGACTCAACCACCCATATTTTGTCATTTTTTGTTGTAAATAGGAAGGTCGATATTTGGCTGAATAATGTGGGTCCACAGAAGTTGGAACGTGACGGTCTATGTTACTTGTACTCAATAGTGAAGTTCAATGCTCAGCTTAATACGTTGAAGAAACAAAATGACTAGCTGTTTTGCTTTTTGTTTATAGTAGTCTAACATGTCTTAATCTCTAGAATTCACAACTTATTAACAGTTCTCATAATATAAATGTAATCAAAGCAGGAGCTTATCATGGCTTCAAAACGTATCCTCAAGGAGCTAAAGGACTTGCAGAAAGATCCTCCGACATCATGCAGTGCAGGTATGGACCAGATTTATTCTGTCAGTTACGACTGGTTGCCACAATGTGTGTATCTGAGAATTGATATTTGAAGTGGTCGTGTGAACTTTGTGGGTCTTATCCAGCTGTTCATCTATGGTGGAATTACAGGATAATGCTCATAACGGGGGTACCCTTTAGCATGCTGTTGGACATTGTTGTGCAGTATATGTACTTATTTGTGTTTGTAAATATGTTTGCTGCCAATTATTTCTGTAACTTTGATCTCCACAACTGTACCAGAATTATTCAATTATTGGTGTCATTTCTCTTTGGTAATTCTGTTATTTCTCAGAGTGTCTTCCATGTTGTTTGGTTCCTTATGAACGAAATCGAATTATAGTCACATGTTTCTTGATGTTCACAGTTTATACCAGCTGCTTTCTTTTTGATGTCCTCTTGTCGTTGACTAGCTAAATGTGATGTTTGATTTTCAAGAAAGATATTAAGCATGTAGTCTAGTGTGTTTCAAAGTAATTCCAACTTAACAAGTTATGAACAATGTTAACAACCACTGCAATTGATTGTCAGATCTTCTATAGCCACTGATTATATTGTCAAGGGCCGTGTTGATGAATTATAGGTTTCTATTTGTATAGGTCCTGCTGGTGAGGATATGTTCCATTGGCAGGCAACCATTATGGGTCCGCCTGATAGTCCGTATGCTGGAGGTGTTTTCCTTGTGAATATCCATTTCCCGCCGGACTACCCCTTCAAGCCTCCGAAGGTTAGTTGTTGAACATGTCCCAGATCAAAAAATCTCCTTACATGTTTGTCATCTTCATCAAAAGATGATTGTGTCAACATGGCTCCCCCTCCATGTTCTTTCATGTGACTTATGTTTGTCTCGACATTCTGATACTATGGATCAACTAAGTCTTATTATATCTCTAGAAGGAAATCCTTTCTTTTTGAACACTGATAATACTTTATTTATACGAAATCAAGGTTACATCCTTCAGGAGTAAGGGTAGAATAGAACTAGGTGGATCGTCGAGCCACACATGCTCGTCAGAATCCCTAGCTAACCTTGCTATTTCATGAGCTACAGCATTTGCCTCACTATGAGAATGCTCGAAAATAATCTTTGGGAATTCGATCGCCAGATGATAGCAGTCTTCGAAGATTGCGGCTGCTGTTCCTGCTGATCCCCCTTCTTTCATTGCATTTACCGCCTCCAAACAATCAGAGGACAATATAACTCTATTGCAACCCAAACTCTGCGCCAGAATCAAGCCCTCCTTGATTGCATACGCTTCCGCCGAGACAACATCAAGTATCGAATCTTTCTTAGAGTTAGCCGCTGCTATGAATCCACCCTTGCTATCTCGAACGACCACCCCTGATGTACCTCTCAGCAGGTCTTCGTCAAAAGAGGCGTCCACATTTACTTTCACATAATCTAGCAGGGGGCGTGTCCACCCATCTCGCTTTACCTTAGCTGATGGTGAGTTTGCGGCATAGAAATTTGTATACAGTGCCTCTATCGCAACATCAACTTTTTTCTAGAAATTTCTCTAGAAGGAAATCCTTATGATGGGCTGATGACAACTTATCTTTTTCATTTTTTTCTGCTGTAATTAATCATCACATTATTTTTAATGGTAGTGAGTGTCGAGATTGCTTCTATGTTCTGTGGTTCTAAACTGTCTCCTCTTTCAGGTGTCTTTCAAGACAAAAGTCTTCCACCCGAACATCAATAGCAATGGAAGCATATGCCTCGACATTCTGAAGGAGCAATGGAGCCCTGCTTTGACAATCTCTAAGGTGCTCCCAGAACACTTCATTCCCTTACTCCTCTCATAGGATGTATAAATAGCAAATACCTTATACTCATTTATCTTCTTGATGCGGCTCATTACATTGCTTCATTATACCATTTTATAATTTCACCTGTATGTTACATGATATTTGATGGACACACTCTAAAGTTCTGCAGTTGTCTGCCATCTGATACTGGTTTGCTTTTTTTCATAATCATTTGGTCCAAGTCTTAATGGGTTACTCCAATCAAGTCATTTACTAGAAGCTATAGAGCAAAAAAAAAGACATCTATTATTAGGAGAATACCAAGTGAAGCTACTATTTTGGAGTGAACGTGTTCAAACCCGCCTAAAAATTGTACATCTCAGCCAACACCTGTGCAGTTGGGATAGGAATGTTGAACCGTTCCTCTATTTCAAATATACTACTACCTCTGTTTCACAATATAAGCCTTTTTAGAAAGCTGTTTTAGCTTGCTAAAAAGGCTTATATTGTGGAACGGAGGTCATCTACAATTACCATTCTGTGCCTTGCTTGCATACCATGTAGCTGCACCACTAACTCCCAGTTTTGTTATATTCACCAGGTTTTGCTTTCAATCTGCTCGCTGCTTACCGACCCCAACCCGGACGACCCTCTTGTCCCTGAGATCGCCCATATGTACAAGACGGATCGGTCAAAGTACGAGACGACAGCCCGCAGCTGGACGCAGAAGTATGCCATGGGATGATCCGACGCCCCATGCTTGTATCCGCTGCTTGCTTGCATGCAGAAGATTCTGTTGCTGTCCTGTGAAACTATTTCTGGGCCATTATTTTCTTTGATTTCCTTGTCGGTCGTGTGTGTCTCTCTGATCCATGTAGGATCGTGTCGTAGTCAAACATCAACCTATCATTGCCAAAGTCGATAATGAAATTGACATATGCTTCTCGTGATAATTACATGCTAGTGTTGATGCTATGGTTTGGTATATGGTCTGTGACTGGAGATGTTTGTTCTGTTCCCATTTTGCATGTTTTTTCTCAGTTGTACACCCGTGGGGCAGCCCCCCATTTGGCCATGCATTTCTTCTCTGGGTTGAGTCTGGACTTGTTATAATGTAGTACTCCCTCTGTCCTAAATTAGATATTTCAGATTTGTCTAGTTTCGAACATATCTTTACACCAAAAGCAATGTGAAACTATCATCCGTAAGATGTGGTGTGCAACTTGTTTCTGCAAAGTATGCCTAGCTGGATCACGTCCTGCATTGCTGCATTCTGAAATCTAAAATAAGCGTGTTCTTCTCGATCCAACCTGAGTAGTACTACGTACCGCCTTGCACTATACTCCTATATTAGGCAAGATATTGCATCATCGCAAGTTCCCAAGCAAGTCCGCTAAACGCCAGTGCCACGTGGCTGGCTTTGGATTTGATGTTTTTGCCGAACACGCTTGATATATAATGTATTATAATATTCACGATGCAGAATAGAACAAATGGCCTATTAGCTCAGCTGGTTAGAGCGTCGTGCTAATAACGCGAAGGTCACAGGTTCGAGACCTGTATGGGCCAACTTTTTTGCAGTACGAAATTCTGCTTACTCGCATGCACTGTTGGGGCCTAATGTTTGAGGGCAACCTATTCTGACCGTGGGCGTCCAGAACGCCTGGATATTAAAAATACTCCTCCCTTCTAAAAATAAATGCATTTATTTTAGACGCTTATTTTCGGATAGAGTTAGTACAAATTACTTTTCTCCTTTCTTACAGTTAGTTCACCGTTTTTGGGCATGTTACTCTTTCACATAAAATTCATGTGTTTAGGGCATCCACAGCGTTGTCGTTGCTAAATTCCTGTAGAAACCTAATTTGGCATCCGAGACAAATATGGCAACAACTGCACAGCGTTGCCGTCGCCAAATTTCTATAGTGCGGACCCCATCGACGAATAAAACTAGGAAAAAAGTCTTCTCTCTCCCAACCTCCAGGGCCTTCGCGACGCCAGGAAAAAATCTCCCTTTCCCGTCCAAATTCCCTCCGTGGACCTCCATGTCTGCTGTGGGCGCACGACGGCTCGGAGATGAGCGGCGGCGACGAACGCGGCGGAGGCGAGCGACTCGAGCAGCGGCGGCGCGGAGACGAGCAACTCGAGCGGCGAACGCGGCAGAGGCGAGCGACTCGAGCAGCGGCGGCGCGGAGACAAGCGGCGGCACGGAGACGAGCGACTCAAGCAGCGGCGGCGAGTGGCGATGCGCGACTCGAGCAGCGGCGCGGAGACAAGCAGCGATGCGCGACTCGAGCGGTGGCGTAGAGACGAGCAGCCGCATGGCTCAGTTGCCTTCTCCAGTTGCGGCCGCTCAGCTACGTCGCTTGGTCATGCGCAGGCCTACGCGTCTCCAGCTCGTCGTTGGGAGAAGATGTTGGTATCTAGAAAAGATATTGTATTATACTATGAGAGAGAATTTGGCATCCGGAGCAGCTAGTTGCTCCGGTTCTCTCTTTTTATTGTTTGGGAACTATGCTCACAATGGGAGGAACTAGTTTCAAAAGATAAAAAAGGCAAAATAGAACCAGTTTTGGCACAACGCTGTGGGTGCCCTTATGGTCGTTAGCCTGTGCAAGAGAGGTGTTGCTGTCTTGCTGATAACAAATCGTGCTTATTCCGTTCCGAACAAGTTAGCGGTGTATAATTTGCAAATTGTTGTTTGCTTCAAGTGTCGAATCTGCTCGATAGGAAACGAGACCGAGCTCCTGAGAGCCACGTGGCGCCAACCCGCTAAACGTGTCGGTTCTTGTAGAGAAAATAATACTATGTACCCGTACCGACCGACTTGTTTGGCACCTACATGCTGGTTCTTGCAGAGAAAATAATAACTGGAGATCTTGTTGCTTGCTATCCTGGTCTTGTCGTCTCTTTGGTTATGTAATTTTATCTTTTACAAGATGTTATTTTTCTCAAGTTGGGCAGTTTTCACTTCAAACATTACAAATGAAATCATATTCAACCTTGGTCTAGCACAAGAGAAAAGGCAGGTAAGAGCTAACCTAGGAAGAGAGAGATGCGAGCAACTCTGAAATGCACGATTTTTTCCTCCGCTCCTCGTGTCGCCTCTCCCAGGTGACCGGGGGGCAAAACCCTAGCCGCCCGGCCGCCACCACCTCCTACCCTCCTTCCTCCCCTCGTCGCTCCCCGAGGCCGCTACTGGTCTAAGCCTGGAGACGCCAGTGAAGGGAGCGACAGGGATCTAGTGCCTCTCGGGTCCATGCGTGCCGGTAGGAAGGGAGATCGCCGTGCCAGGGAAAGGGGCCGTCGACGGTGGTTCTTGGGTCTGTCCACTGCTCTGCGGTGGCGCCGCCTGCTCCTTCCCTCCATCGTCGTCCTTTCCCCTCGAGGTTTGGCCCGTTTAGCCTGCTTCGTCCACTCATCCCCACCATCGCCACCGCCGTTGTTGGCCACCAGCGTGCACGATGTAGTCGTTTCTCTCCCCCCGCCAGCTTCTGGTCGTTTCCCACCCTCCTCGATGTTGGTGTGCCTCCTCTGCCCAAGTCCGTGCACGTTGCTCTCCTTCTCCAGATCTAGAGCATGGTCGCTGCCGGCTCTACTGCTTGGCCTAGCCACTTCGGCTTCATAGCTTCTCCGGTCTGGGATCTGGACCCTGCTCTTTCCTCCCACTATCCTCATTAGACGACCTCCTTGGTGCGTCTGGGCGGTCAGGTTGCTTTATGCCTCCTGGATCAAGGTGGAGATGGGTATCCGGGTGAATGCCTGACGACAGTGTTGCCTGCGGGTGTCACTATTCTCCTTGGAAGCGTCGTGGAGGAACCCATCTTCTTCTTGTGGTCGGCTATTGGAGGATGTTGGGAAACCGAGCAAAAGCTATGTCCTGCCTTTGTACCGATGACGATGTTGCTCGAGGGCGTCATTCACTTCCTTGGAAGCGTCATCTTGGTTCCCATTCCCCGATCATCTTTGGTGCTTCCGACTTGGGTGTTCTCGACAAGATCCAGTCTTCACACACTGCTCTCTGTCTCCATGACAAGCTATGTTCTTTGGAACTCCATGCAGTTTTGGTTGGCCTACTCTATGGGATGTTCGAGCCAGCGGCGAGATCTCAGTGATCACGGTCCTTAGTGGCATTTGAAGTTCTTGTGGCCTCACTTTGTACTCAGGTTCGCTCATCTAGTGATGGTTGTTGAGACCAAGAGGAGGTGTGTGATGCATGTAAAATGCATACATGAACTTTGCACTTTATTACTTGATATTACAACATATTTGCATCATATATGGGTTATATTCATGTTTTATAATGATTATTCATAATAATTCACATTTCCCATATTGCATTGGAATTAACCCTGCCGAGGCAGAAAACCCCTATTTCAATGTTTTTGACTTTCAGGTACCCGAACAACGTCCAATTGACCTGAAATTTCACGGGACCTAGTATTTATCAGAACTAAGAACAATGGGCCAAAGAGCTGCAAGAAAAGAAGACCGATGAGGAAACGAGCCCAACACATGCGGCCAGGGGGACTGTCCGCGGCTGGTGTGCTCATTTGCCCCTCGAGTCTCCGATGTCGTCGATTCTTTTGCCAAACAACTCGTCTTGACCTAAAACCTACTATATATATACCCCCTTTGGCTGATCCTCGACATAGACGGATGCAGAGATCGAAAACACAGAAACAAAGAGTTAGGAGGCTGCCGCCAGAGAAGATCATAGGGAGGAATCACCTCTGGAGGGCTCCACCCCCTCCGGCGTGTTCATCATCAACACTTACAACAAGATCCTCTCCATCTCCCTACTATAATATCTTGCCAAACATGATGTGTGAAGCAATATTTTATCTTCCCTTGGTCTATTGTGACTCCATGTCTTTGTTTGAGTAGTGAATTGTTATGGCAAAGTAAAATAGTTCATTTATTGGTTGCATTCAATGTTGTTATCTTCTATGATTGTCTTCTTGTACAATATATGGGTGCATGCATATGTTGGGGAATGCATGTAAGGTGATCACCGTGATGTAATGGAGTGGGAAGGATCGCAGAGGACAGAAAACCATGGTCCAACTGATGTCTGCAAGAGCACATATCGTTTGTAGCTAGTTTCGAAGTATAGATATCGATCCCATAGGGAGCCCAAATGTGAGTGTTTATGGGTGAAGTCTCTATCACACCCGAAGTTGTCACAGGTCTTCGAGTGAATTGACTGCAAGTGTTGAAATAAGAATGGGGTTTTGATTAAATGAGATGTATTTAAATAGAACTAAAATGTAAACTTCAGAAATATAAAGCATAAAAGTAAAGAATGACTTGGTTGTTTGTTGTTTCCTGCAGATGGAAAAAGAAGGCGCGGGGAGATTCAGTTCATGGTGATAGTGACTGTGCCAGGTGGACGAATGATAAATGTAATAATTATAATCTTATAAATATATGTGTAGGCGAGCAACCCATAATTAGTCAGAAATCCTCTTGATAGATTTCATTCCAACTTCAATAATCCTACTAGCCTGTTACCAAAACCATGGTCAGACACTAGACGATTAAGACCCTTCAGGTCGCTTAGCGATTAAGCTCCTTGGATCGGACTAATGCAATAAGCATAGTGGTTCTTTGTTATCCTTGAGTCTACTAGTTTTCCATTGTTATATCCGTGTCACCCGAGGGTCGCCGGTCCACTAGCAAACAACATCTTATCTATGTAGAACAAAGCATCATGTTGTCTGGGGTCTTAATTGGACAACAAGCATTAGGCATCCCACAGATAGTCAAGCACACATAATATAGTAATTATAATCAATCACAAACTAATGGAGAATATATGAAGGCACATCACATCTCACCAATCCCCTACATCTCCCACACCCAAAGGAATTACTCACACATGAGAGAAGAACGGATCATCAATATAATCAAATAAAGGGAATTTGTCTTTGTATTACCGTGGAGATCCACAATAAGGAATACAAAAATATCCAACACAATTCAAGATGGGAAGAAACAATCTCAAACCCTAGTCTTGCAAGGTAGAGATCCCTCTCTCTCTCTCTCAAGTACAAGTAGTGGCTATGGGGGTGTATTGGCTAGGACGTCGAAGATCATGGAGCGAGATGAAGAACATCTTCCCCTTCTTCTCCGGATCTCTTCTTTCTTCCTTCTGGATGGTATGGTGGCTGTTGTGTTGTGTTTTCATCCCCGGTCCCTTCATGGAAGTTGTCCCTTTGACAAGACAAAGGCGGTGGCAACTATACGACGGTAGCTATACGGCCAGAAAAATATTCCCGAAGTATAGTTGCTCGTTAAAGCCTCTATAGGCTTCCCTCGATTGCTTCCAAAGAGAGACTTGCTTGTTTTCACCTGAATATTGTGTTTCTCTAGTTAAAACCTTATGTTGACATTAAGAACCTGAAACACACATTAAAAACCAAGTTTTCTTCGCTACCGCAGTATTAGCGTTAGGTAAAGCGATCAAATCCGGGAGAAAACCATCAATAAAAACCATAAAAAATGTGTCGAATCTCACAGCTATCAACTCCCCCAAGCTTAGATGTTGCTCGCCCTCGAGTGACAAGGAAATAAAGAAGAATAGCGGAGATTCGAGACCAAAATAAAAGAACTTACAAGCTTGGATTGGTGTCAAATTCTTTTCTTCATAATCCCTACAATCTTAAATATGATCATACAATTATTCACAAGACTGCACTGAGTTCACTTCCTAACCACGTTGATGACCCACAAGTATAGGGGGTGTATCGCAGTATTTTTGATAAGTAAGAGTGTCGAATCCAATGAGGAGCAGAAGGTGCTGGCTAGTAGTATGGATCAGGAATTCTCTGCAAATACTTAGCAAACGGATTTTTAGGGGTTTTTGATAATGCAAGTAAATAAAGTACGAGTAAATAAAAGACAATATGAATAAATGCAGCAAGTGGACCAATACTTTATTCAGTAAAGGACAAGGCGGTTGTATTACTTAAGATGACCAAACGTTCTCGAGGACACATGGGAATATCGTCAAGTGCTTTCGCTTCATATAGTTGATTAATTTTCTTTAGTTTGCTAAGTGTTCTGTGGGTGAACCTGTGCTAATGTACCGACCTTCCTAGGACTAATACATACTTGTCATTATACCCCTTGCAAACATCCGTAAGTACAAGAAAGTAATTAAGGTAGAAACCTAACCACAGCTTTAAACTCTAAGACCCTAACATCCCTTGTGCAATAGTTTCCTAACGGGGGTTCAGGTTTCTGTCACTCTGTCAACCCCTATGATTAGTAGCCAAATACACAATGCATTCCCCTAGGCCCATATAGGTGAAGTGTCATGTAGTCGACGTTCACATGACACCACTAGAGGAAGTACACCACAACTTAAATATCAAACTATTGAATCTTTCTCAACACAATTCCACTACTAACAACATGACTTCTCCCATGTCCTCAAGAACAAAACGAACTACTCACAAGACATCATATGGATCATGATCAGAGATGGAATAATGATGTGTAACAATCTGAACATAAACAATAATTCAATGGTTCACTCAATAGCATCAACTACAAAGAGTAATCAACACCGGGAAAGTTTCCCCTAAGAACTATGCAAGATTCAACCCAATTGTTACAACGATATGGAGATGGTGATGATGGTGCTGGTGGTGATGATGGTGATGATGATGATGATGATCTCGATGAAGTCCAGCTTGATGGTGGTGTTGATGGCGACAATCTCCCCTCTCCGGGAAGGAATTCCCCCGGCAGAATTCTATCTGCCGGAGAGATCTTTCTCTCTCGGTGTTTTCCGCCCTACAGAGGCGGCGAAATCTTTCTGTGGGCGCTCCCCAAGTCTTAGGGTTTCGGGAGGATAATATACACTAGAGGGGAGAGCCAGGGGTGGACTAGGGCGGCCACACCACCTGGTGGCGCGACCTAGGCTGGCCCGCGCAAGGGGGTGGTGTGGGCCCCCTGTGGCCCATCTCAGTATCCCCTTCTGACTTCCTTTGTCTTCTGGAAAAATAGGATTTTCCATGTATTTTCCCGGATTTTATGATCTTAGCGAATTTTGCCTGCACCTTTTCCATCAGAATCCTGACTGCAGCGGTCCATGCTCCAAAAGTCATCAACCATGCAAAAACAGATGAAATAACATAAGTATCATCTCTTAATATGAAATATATCAATGAATAATAGTGAATTATTATATAGAATAGTGATGCAAAATGGACGTATCAACTCCCCCAAGCTTAGACTTCGCTTGTCCCAAAGCGAAACTGAACTCAATAAACATGACTTCAGGTTTATGGAGTGAAGATTCGATAAAAGAATACGGACAAGAAGCATCACATTCATCAATACATAAGTAATAAAAGAAGACAACTCACTATTATATAACTTAACTTTTAATAAGTAAAAGAAACACAATAAGGATATTGCTGACTCGTGTATTAACAAGCTCGTTGGGGAACCCCAAGAGGAAGGTATGATGAGCACAGCAGTAAGTTTCCCTCAGTTATGAAACCAAGGTTATCAATCCAGTAGGAGCAAGGAAACACCCCAAAGGTGTAGCTAGCTGAACATTGGCAGGGCGCACTACCGGTGCCAACAGCAACGTGGAGACCTGCACAACACAACCACAGAACTCTGTCCCCAACTTGCGATGAGGTTGTCAATCTCACCGGTTTTGCTGAAAACAAAGGATTAAACTTATCGAATGGAAGTTAGTAATAGTTTGCAGAAAGTAAACACAAAGCAGTAAACAGTTTGTAGATTGTATATAAAAGAAAGGACCGGGGTCCATAGTTCACTAGAGGTGGCTCTCCTTAAGATAGATAACATGCTGGGTGAAAAAATTACAGCGGGGCAATTGACAAACATCGAGAAAGCATACAAGCATATACTAATCATCTTGACTCCTTTGAGATTCGATTGGGCACTACAACATTATACATAGACCGCCATCCAACTGCATCTATGACTAATAATCCACCTTCAGGTTATCATCCGAACCCCCTCCAGTATTAAGTTGCAAGCAACCGATAATTGCATTACGAATTGTGTGTAATGTAAACAATACGATTGTTCTATGAACAAATGATTGTTGTTTTCTCCCTAGTAGCAACAGCACATCTAGTACCTTAGAGATTTCTGTCACTTCCCCAGATTACCAGAGGCATGAACCCACTATCGAGCATAAATACTAACTCTTGGAGTTGCTAGCATCTACTTGGCCAAGATAGTTACTAACAACAGAAACCATGCAAGATCACAAATAACAAAGACATGATAGAACCAATAATCAATCTGAAATAGCATCTCAATATCCATCGGATCCCCGCAAACACAACATGCAGAAAGGAGGAGAACCAGCCATGAACGGAGCTTGATCATGAACGGAGCTTACAAGATCTAGACATCATAGCACAAAGGAGGAGAACCAGCCATGTAGCTACTACATGGACCCGTAGTCCAGAGATGAACTACTCACGCATCACACCGGAGGCTTGCATGATGATGAAGAAGGCCTCCAGGGTGAATTCCCCTCTCCAGCAGGGTGCCGGAAGAGCTTCAGATCCCTCTCGAGCTAGGGATGGAGATGACGGCGGCTACAGACTCTTTCATGGATTTTTGATCAGGTACTTAGGGTTTCCGTATCAGAGGCAATATATAGGCGGAAGGAGAGGCCGAGGGGGTGCCTGGGGCAGCCAGACCACCCCCTGGCTCGGGCCAAGCCTGGCTGCGCGGCCAGGTGGTGTGGCCAGGCCCCAGCCCCTCTCCGTCTCGTATTCTGGCTCCAGATGTCCCCCGATAAAATAGTGACTTTGGCTTTTGTCCCGTCCAATTCCGAGAATATTCATTTTCTAACTTCCTGGAACCAATAGAAAACATGCAGCTGGCAATGTGGCTCTTGTTAATAGGTTAGTCTAAGAAATCATATGAATAGTACTCCAAAGTGTGGACAAAACACAAGATAGTAGATAAAACCAAGCATGGAACATCAAAAATTATAGATACATTTGCAATGTATCAACATCCCAAAGCTTAACTCCTGCTCGTCCCCGAGTAGGTAAGTGATAAAAAAGAAAGAATAATTTTTGAGGTGAGATGCACCATCATAAACTTGATCAAAGTATTTGTAAAACATTCAAAGCTGGGATCATAATACTTCAATCATAACATGAAAGACAAAGTTCTAGCAATAAGGAAAAGAAACTATGTTGCAACATGAAAAGGCACAAACAAAAGATTCATGAATAACAATGCTTTGCAAGACGTTTGTTTGTTTCACATAAAGAAAACATAGCATACTAGTATTCAGCTTGTCCCTCATAGAGTAGCAAATATAAATGCATAGGATACCTTCAAAGTTCATAAGAGTGACTAGATACAAATAGTTTAAAACAAGCAGTATCAAGGTATGCATCAATCAACTAGTCTTGGGACAATGCACATAGAACTAAGAATGGCCACTATGCTCTCAAAGTAGGTGCATAAAGGTAGAAGGTGGAGACTCAATATAATGGTAGAAGAAAGGCCTTCATAGAAGGAAGCAGAGAATCAAGTTTCATAAAGAGCTTCCAAAAATTATGGTACTTAATAGCTTTCAGCTCTCATTGCCCCTATCATAAGCATCTTGAAGTGATTAAGGTTAAAGTGAACAAACTATGGTGTACATGCTTGACGAAGTATAATTTAGAAATCTCATGTCCATTGAATACGAGGGCCACTCCTCATGCTACTCAAGTTTAGTCACCGGTAAGTTCTTGTCATCGTAAGTACATGTGTATCATAGAGAACCGCCAACGGGGTACCCCTTGCCCGATGATACGGAAGAATCCCCATATCAAAATGACAAGGCAAGCAAACAACGAGCATCTAAGCAATCTTATTATTTACCATGGGAATATGGTGCTTTTTCTCTCTTTCCTCTTTACATAATCTCTTTTTTTTTCTCAATATAGGGCTCTTTTTTTATAAGAAGAATGCTTCATAGACAACTCATTATGGTTACGCTGCAGGTTTCCACCATGTCAGCATGGATTAGACCAGCGGCCCAGGTGTTTCTCTAACACATATACATAACTCCATGGACTTACAAGCTCCCCTTTCATTTCACACCGACGACATCCATAGACAAAAGAGCATGATATCAACTAGGTACAAAGTACCAGTGCAATGTTGAAAGTGTTCCCCATGACAACATGGTTCTGCTAATTCCCAACAAATAAGTGCAAGCATATACAACATAGACGACACAATGGTTCAAGTTTATTAAGGGCAAGAAAAGTAAAGTGTGCCATAAAGTTCGTGAGAGCTTTAATCACTAGTTTTCTCATAACAAGTTTAATTTGGAAGGTAAACAAAAGCATGAATATACTTGGAATAGCATATGCTAATAGGTAGGTATGGTGGACTCTTTGGAATAACTTGGTTTAGGGAGTTGGATGCATGAGTGGAACTCATACTTGGTTGTGGAGGCTAGCAAAAGACTAGGAGCGAAAAACTAAGAGAGCAGTAATGGCCATAATCATGCAGAGCGACAAAACATCATTGATCAAAGCATAAAGTGATACTACAAGTTGAAAACTAAAGGATCATAAAGGCTATGGTGACTTTGTATAGTCATAACATGGTGTGAGCATGCGCCAAGTAAACCCAAATAAAGCATCAAAGGAGAATACCACTATATTATGCTTTAATATGCTAAAACAACGCATGATTCATTCAAGGCACATTAAGCAATCTCAATTGTTTATAACAAGCCATGCTACAGCAAATAATACTAAGCATAAAGCCAAAACAATATCAAGCATGGCATGACAAAGCATAAGCCACAATCAAAAACAAGCTCTCTTTACCACTTAAGCATGAGCTTTCCTACTTTTTTCCAAACCAAACCAAACTATTTGAAAACCAATGTATGAAAGAGGGGGTCCAACCAATTTATTCAGAAAACTAAGCAAACAAAGCAAACGAAAAACCAAAACGAAAACGAAAAAAAAGACGCTCCAAGAACAACACAACTGTGCATGAAACAATAAAAATGAAGCGTTTGGAAGAAACCTGTGATTTTGATTGATGAAGAGGGGGATGCCTTGGGCATCCCCAAGCTTTGACGCTTGTACTTCTTGTATATTTCTTGGGGTGACATGCGTGGCATCCCCAAGCTTGAGCTTTAGTCCATTCTTCATCTCATTACTCATTCCTTCCATACACCTGAATTTTTTCCTTCATACAAAACTTCACACAATCTTTATTAGCAACATTAGTGCACTCAAGATAATAAGTCTTTAGGTTCAGTTCTAACACCAATAAAACTTCCATTAAAACACAAGCTACTGTAGCAGTTCCTTCAAAAATCTCAATTCCCCAAAAGAACTCAGAAAGGAACCAACAAGAAGCGAATGCAGAAAATGGCAGAAATCTGTCAAAACAGACCAGTAGGTAAAGACGAATTTTTTCGAAGACCTTTTGTTGCTAAAATCAAAAAGTGTTGAACTAACGAAAGTTAGATAACAACCTGGGGCAGAAGCACAAAAATACATGCCTCAAAATGACGTACATAGATTTTACACGAATTTTTACGGTGAAGCACAGAAATCTGTTTCGGGACAGCAACTTTCCCAATCATTACTTCTCTCTCATTAGAGGTTACTCTTGGCACAAAAAGCAAATAAAAAGGATAAGGAAGGGTTATTACTTCCAAGACTCATCTAAAATTTTGGGTTATCTCCCAGTAAGTACTTTTTTTAACGCCTTTTAGTTAGGCATAAGAAGCAAGAAAAAGAATCAAATATTCGAAGAAGCATTAAAACCAAATTTATTGCCCTTACCTCTCTTACTTTTATTCTTAACCTTGGGGAAAATATGATCGTTTGGTGGAGAAGCAAGGTGCATGGTCCCCTTTCCCACATCTATTATGGCTCCAACGAGTTCTAATAGGGACCTTCCAAGCGTAATTTGTCCTTTTCCTGCACAATGAATAACAAGATAATCAGTAGAAATCATTTTCCTAAAGATTTTTGTAAACACTCCTTCAGCTATTCCAATAGGTAATATTGTAGCATTATTAGCAAGAGATATTTCTTTTACTCCTTCAATAAGCCCCCAAAGATTCAGAGATTCATAAATATCTTTGGGCATAAGACAAAATTCAGACATGATATCACATCGAGCTTGAAAAGTTTCATTATTTATATCAATCTTTACTGTGGGGAGCTACTTTGATTGTTCAAAATTTATTGGGACATAATTATGATGCTCTCTGAGCATGTTATAACAATCCTTTAAACTAGTAGTGCGGGTCTCAAGAGTGTTCAATCTAGCAAATATGTTTGTGAAAAAAATATCAGTTTTGCTAGGCAAGTTGTAAGTAAAGACCAATTTCTTTATAGCATTAACAATATTATCCTCATTGCATTGGAGGAAATCTCCTCCCACAATAGCATCTAAAGTATATCTATAGCAAAGAGCAATTCCAAGGTAAAAACTGCTAAGGAACAAACTTTGAGTCATTTTAGGCTCAGTTTTTTCATGTAGATCAGAGATTCTAGACCAAGCTTCTTTGAAACTCTCTTCAATTCCTTGTTTAAAAGTGAAAATCATTTCCTCAGATGACATAGTGATTGGGGCAAGGCTAGACATAAAAGTAGCTTAGGATAGGAGCTATTTTTTTGTATTTTCAATAAAGAAAGCAAACTAGTAAAACTAATTTTTATTGCGTTTTTGATAAAGAAACAAGCAAAAATCAAAGTAAACTAAGATAAACAAAAATAACAAAGTAAAGAGATTGGTTATGAGGGACTCCCCTCGTGAAGATGTCCTTGACTCCCCGGCAACGGCGCCAGAAAAGTACTTGCTGACTCGTGTATTAACGAGCTCGTTGGGGAACCCCAAGAGGAAGGTATGATGAGCACAGCAGTAAGTTTCCCTCAGTTATGAAACCAAGGTTATCAATCCAGTAGGAGCAAGGAAACACTCCAAAGGTGTAGCTAGCTGAACATTGGCAGGGCGCACTACCGGTGCCAGCAGCAACGTGGAGACCTGCACAACACAACCACAAAACTCTGTCCCCAACTTGCGATGAGGTTGTCAATCTCACCGGTTTTGCTGAAAACAAAGGATTAAACGTATCGAATGGAAGTTAGTAATAGTTTGCAGAAAGTAAACACAAAGCAGTAAACAGTTTGTAGATTGTATGTAAAAGAAAGGACCGAGGTCCATAGTTCACTAGAGGTGGCTCTCCTTAAGATAGATAACATGCTGGGTGAACAAATTACAGCGGGGCAATTGACAAACATCGAGAAAGCATACACGCATATACTAATCATCTTGACTCCTTTGAGATTCGATTGGGCATTACAACATTATACATAGACCGCCATCCAACTGCATCTATGACTAATAATCCACCTTCAGGGTATCATCCGAACCCCCTCCAGTATTAAGTTGCAAGCAACAGATAATTGCATTACGAATTGCGTGTAATGTAAACAATACGATTGTTCTATGAACAAAGGATTGTTGTTTTCTCCCTAGTAGCAACAACACATCTAGTACCTTAGAGATTTCTATCACTTCCCCAGATTACCAGAGGCATGAACCCACTATCGAGCATAAATACTAACTCTTGGAGTTGCTAGCATCTACTTGGCCAAGATAGCTACTAACAACGGAAAGCATGCAAGATCACAAATAACAAAGACATGATAGAATCAATAATCAATCTGAAATAGCATCTCAATATCCATCGGATCCCTGCAAACACAACATGCAGAATTACAAATAGATGATCTTGATCATGAACGGAGCTCACAAGATCTAAACATGAAAGCACAAAGGAGGAGAACCAGCCATCTAGCTACTACATGGATTCGTAGTCCAAGGATGAACTACTCACGCATCACACCGGAGGCTTGCATGGTGATGAAGAAGGCCTCTAGGGTGAAATCCCCTCTCCGGCAGGGTGCCGGAAGAGCTTCAGATCGCTCCCGATCTCGGGATGGAGATGACGGCGGCTACAAACTCTTTCGTGGATTTTTGATCGGGTACTTAGGGTTTCTGTATCAGAGGCAATATATAGGCAGAAGGAGAGGCCGAGGGGGTGCCTGGGGCGGCCAGACCACCCCCTGGCGCGGGCCAGGCCTGGCCGTGTGGCCAGGTGGTGTGGCCAGGCCCCAGCCCCTCTCCGTCTCGTATTCTGGCTCTAGATGTCCCCCGGTAAAATAGTGACTTTGGCTTTTGTTCCGTCCAATTCTGAGAATATTCATTTTCTAACTTCCTAGAACCAAAAACAACAGAAAACAGGCAGTTGGCACTAGGGCTCTTATTAATAGGTTAGTCCAAGAAATCATATGAAAAGTACTCCAAAGTGTGTATAAAACACAAGAAAGTAGATAAAAGCAAGCATGGAGCATCAAAAATTATAGATACATTTGCAATGTATCAGATACATGAAGTAAATCATACTTGCTAATGGCAAACTTAGCTCTTGGTTAAAGAATAGTTGACAATTTGCTGGAGTTCACAAATAACTGATTTTCAATGATAGCTTTCAAAGTAGTAGACACCAAGATAAGAGCAATGTGCAAAACAAGGAACATAAGAAACATGATTGAATAAATCATCATATGAATGAATGAAACACAACAACTCAAAATACTTGCTGAGATAGAAAGGAATAGGTTTACTGACTCAATTAAAAAGTAAAAGAAAGGCCCTTCGCAGAGGGAAGCAGGGATTTCAAGTTTCATAAAGATCTCCCAAAAATTATGGTACTTATTAGCTTTCAGCTCTCATTGCCCCTATCATAGGCATCTTTGGGTGATTAAGGTTAAAGTGACACAACTAAGAGGATATATTTGACAAGTTATAAGTTGAAATCGCATGCCCCTTACTTACGAGTACCGAACCTCATGCTACTCAACTTCAACCACAAGTAAGCTCTTGTCATTGTAAATACATATGTATCATAAAGAACCGCCAACGGGGTACCCCTTGCACATGATACATGAGCTATCCCATATCAAAATGACAAGCCAAGCAGACAATGAGCATCTTAGCGATCCTTTTATTTGCTATTTGCATAGGTTTTTATTGAGGATGCTTCATAGAGTGCTCATTATGGCTATGCTGCAAGTTTCCACCATGATTAGGCATGGCTTAGGCTGGTGGCCCAGGTGTTTCTCTAACACACATATAAACTCCATGATCTTACAAGTTCCCCTTTTATTTCACACCACCGAGATCCATAGGCAAAAGAATCATGATATCAATGGAATATAAGTGCAAAGGTTGAAAGTGTTCCCCATGATACATGGTTCTGCTAACTTCAACTTATAAAGAGCAAGCATATACGCAACTAAGATGGACACAATGGTTCAAGTTTATTAAATGCAAGAAAGTAAAGTGTGCCATCAAGTTCGTGAGAGCTTTAATTACTAATTTTCTCATAACAAGTTTAATTTGGAAGGTAGATAAAAACACGAATTTACTTGGAATAGCAATAGTGCTAATGGGTAGGTATGGTGGACACAAAAGGCATAGGTTTGGTTTAAGGATTGGATCCACGAGAAGAATTCTCTCTTAGTACAGGTTTTTGGCTAGCAAGGCTAGGTAGCCAGCATAAGAGTTGAAGGAAACAAACAAATATACAAGTGATAAAAACAAACATGCAATCGGAAGCACAAAAGATCTTAACTAGAGAATACTAAACTTATGATCAAATCAAGAAAGAAAGATGATGAAATTATATTTCTTTAGAGTAATTTATCTTTTCATTCAACCCTCAAAAATAGTGTTGCTACTGACTGAGCCAGGTTTGCCAAAACCAACTAAATTAACTCAATGATCCCAACGTGATACCAATACTAATGACAAGATCAATCATATAACCATGAATTGAAAACTAATATAAGATATGCAAAAGAGTAAATGATAGAACTTCTCATTAATATTCCATAACGGTCAACTCATACCAAGATACATAGATATCTAACAAGAGGGGGGACACTTCAATAATGCAAACCATCCTACATGATAACTTCTCGATGAGATCTTTGATCAGTTTCCCCAAGTCCTCGATCTTGAAGGTGAGATTACGAATCAGCTGTGAGTTTTGCTCAATGCGGCTCCTGATCATGTCGGGTTGAGAATCCCAGCTCTTGCGATTCTTTCCCCACTCTTCCTCCTTGAAGTCTTCTTTTCCTGCATGGCTAGAACAAGGCAAATCCCAATTAGAGGGTAGTTTCCCCTTGGGCATATTCTGGCATTGATGCTCATGGATAAGGGTATGGAAATGATTGTTGGTGCATGGAGGAAGTGACCGTGGAGCCAAGCAGTGACGAGGAGTTCCCCCCCCAGTCTGCATCCGTGCAGTCCTTCTGACTCTGGCAGGTTTTGTTACCACTCCAATGCTTGAATGATAGTGCCGGTGTGCGGATGTTGGCCTTGCTCCTCTTCATATTCACTCTTGATACCCTCCTCTTGACCGAGGTCTTGGAGATCTTCCTCCATAGGCTCCTTTCCCTTATCCTTGGCGGACACCATTGTGCCTCTAAACTTTCAAAAATAGTTCCTGGCAGAAACAGATCAAAACAAAAACATGACGAGAACACGATATACGAACCTCGGGGGATCCGGGGGATTATATATTACAAAGTTTTACAACAAAAGGAAGGTACTAGGAGAAGACGGGTCGGAGACGGAGTCCGAGGTGGCCACACCACCTGGTGGCGCGGCCAGGGGTGGGCCCACGCCACAGGGTGGTGTGAGTCACCCTGGCTCTGTTTCCGTCCCTCTTTCGCTTCGTAGCTTTCCTTGTTGGCTAAAATCTGCAAAAATATAATTGGACAGAATTTTCGCGGAACTTTTCTTACCAGATCTGTTACCTATTCGAAGACGGACTCTGCAGGTCTCTAAGTTTGGTATTTGATAAATTTTTCTAGAGTTGTAACTTGAAAAGCATCAACATCTTCATTGTAAGAATGTCCAGCGATATAGTGCTTGAGTCGTTGCCCATTCACCACTTGTGTAGTGTTGTCTTTTAAAGTGGAAATTTTTATCGCTCCTAACTGGTACACTTCTTCAATAACGAAAGGTCCTTCCCATTTTGACAGTAGTTTTCCTACAAAAAATCTGAGACGAGACCTATACAATTGAACTTTCTCACCAACATGGAATTCTCTCTTAAGTATTCGCTTGTCATGCCATCTTTTAACTTTTTCCTTAAAGAGTCTAGCATTCTCATATGCTTCACTCCTCCATTCATCCAAAGAACTTAAGTCAAATAATTTTTTTCACCAGCAAGCTTACAGTCTCTATTAAGTTCTTTAACTGCCCAATAAGCTTTGTGTTCTAATTCTAAAGGTAGGTGACAAGCTTTCCCATAAACCATTTTATAAGGAGACATCCCCATAGGGTTTTTATAGGCAGTCCTATAAGCCCATAAAGCATCGTTCAACTTTTTAGCCTAGTTTTTTCTAGATCTATTAACAGTCTTTTGCAAGATAGATTTAATTTATCTATTTGATAACTCTACTTGCCCACTAGTTTGGGGGTGATAAGCTAAAGCGATTCTATGATTAACGTCATATTTAGCAAGGGTCTTTTTAAAACCACCATGAATGAAATGAGAACCTCCATCAGTCATGAGATACCTAGGCACTCCAAACCTAGGAAATATAACATCCTTAAGCATTTTTAGAGAGGTCTCCCCATCAGCACTCTTTATAGGTATGGCTTCACCCACTTAGTAACATAATCAATGGCAACAAGAATATGAGTATACCCTTTCGAGGGAGGAAAATGACCCATAAAGTCAAATCCCCAGCAATCAAAGGGTTCAATAACTAGAGAGTAGTTCATAGGCATTTCATTGCGTCTAGAAATATTACCAACACGCTGACACTCATCGCAAGATAAAACAAATTTTCTTGCATCTTTAAAAAGGGTAGGCCAGTAGAAACCTGATTGTAGCACCTTTTGCGCAGTTCTATCTCCCGCATGATGTCCTCCATAGGCACTACCATGACATTTCCACAATATCTCCTTTTGTTCGTATTCTGGAACACATATTCTCATAATACCATCCACTCCTTTATATAAATGTGGGTCATCCCAAAAATAATGCCTCAAATCATAAAAGAATTTTCTTCTTTGCTGAGTTGTGAAAGTTGGAGGCAAATACTTTGATACAATAAAGTTAGCATAATCAGCATACCAAGGGCTCCCTCATGAGCTTATCCCTATTGCGGCCAACTGTTCATTCGGGAAACTATCATTAACAGACATAGGATCAAAAGAGATATTTTCCAACCGAGATAAATTATCAGCAACAGGATTTTCAGCACCTTTCCTATCTACAATATGTAGATCAAACACTTGTAAAAGAAGCACCCATCTAATAAGCCTAGGCTTAGCATCCGTCTTTTTCATAAGATACTTAATAGCAGCATGATCAGTATGAATCGTGACTTTTGAGTCTACAATATAAGGTCTAAACTTACCACAATCAAAAACGACAGCTAGGAATTCTTTTTCAGTAGTAGCATAATTCCTTTGAGCAGCGTGAAGAGTCTTACTAGCATAATGAATAATGTTTAACTTTTTATCAATTCGTTGCCCAGGGACAGCACCTACAACAAAATCACTAGGATCACACATTATTTCAAAGGGTAAACTCCAATCAGGTGGTTGAACGATAGGAGTTGTAGTTAAAGCCTTCTTAAGAGTTTCAAAAGCTTCCTTACAATCATCATCAAAAACAAAAGGGTACATATTTTTGAAGAAGATTAGTGAGGGGTTTTGATATTTTAGAGAAATCTTTAACAAACCTTCTATAGAAACCAGCATGACCAAGGATACTACGAATACCTTTGATGTCTCTTGGGCAGGGCATTTTCTCAATTGCCTCAACTTTACCTCTATCCACTTCTATGCCTCTTCGGAAACCTTATGCCCAAGGACAATCCCTTCATTAACCATGAAGTGGCATTTCTCCCAATTAAGAACAAGATTAGTTTCTTCACACCTCTGCAAAACTTTATCAAGGTTGTGCAAACAATTATCAAAAGAATTTCCATAGACGGAGAAGTCATCCATGAACACTTCCACAATTTCCTCACAAAAACCATGAAAGATAGCAGACATGCGTCTTTGAAAAGTAGCAGGAGCATTACATAAACCAAAAGGCATACGTCTATAAGCATAGGTTCCGTAAGGGCATGTAAAAGTAGTTTTTTCTTGATCTTGTTGTTTAACAACAATTTGAGGAAACCGGAATATCCATCAAGAAAACAAAAATGGGTCTTTTTAGACAACCTTTCTAACATTTTATTGATAAAAGGAAGTGGGTAATGATCTTTCTTAGTAACTTTGTTAACTTTCCTGAAATCGATGCACATTCTATAGCCTACTTCTATTCTTTGGGGAATAAGCTCATCATTATCATTAGGGACGACGGTAATTCCCCCTTTTTAGGGACACAATGAATAGGACTAACCCATTCACTATCAGCAATAGGGTAAATACTACCAGCATCAAGGAGTTTCAATACCTCATTTCTTACCACTTCCTTCATCTTAGGATTTAAACGCCGTTGGTGCTCGACCACTAGCTTTGCATCTGGTTCTATATTGATAGCATGCTGACATATAGTAGGAGAAATCCCTTTTAAATCATCCAGAGTATAGCCCATAGCCCCTCGGTGTTTCTTCAATACCTCCAATAACCTTTCTTCTTCCTTCCCTGAAAGTTTAGAGCTAATAATAACAGGATATATCTTATTGTCATCAATGTAAGCATATTTAAGATCATCAGGGAGAGGTTTTAGATCGAAGACCGGATCCTTTTTAGGCGGCAATGTGGTACCCAAGTCTTCTACAGGAAAGTTGTGCTTAAGCATCTTAGGTTGACGACGAAGAATCTTGTCAATCTCATTTCTTTCTTCCATGAAGATTTCACTTTCATGATCCTCCATAAATTGCTGCAAAGCATTGATAGGATCAAGAGAGATAGAAGCAAGTTGTTCAACTCTAAAATCCTCATTATGTGTTTCATTTTCACAAGGTTCTTTAGTAAATTTCGAAAGAATTAAACACATAAGATTCCCCATCAAATTTAGTTAATATTTTCTCCCTTTTGCAATCTATAATAGCTCCACAAGTACTTATGAAAGGTCTACCAAAAATGATGGGATATGTTTTACTAGCTGTTGAACCAAGTACTAGAAAATCAGCAGGATATTTAATCTTACCACAGAGAACTTCTACATCCTGCACAATACCAATTGGAGAGATGGTCTCTCTATTAGCAATGTGAATAACCACATCAATCTCTTCCAACTCACAGGGACTGATTTCATGCATAATTTCTTTATAAAGCTCATAAGGAATAACACTTGAACTTGCACCAATATCACATAAACCATAATAACAATGATCACCAATTCTAACAGAAAGCACAGGGACACTAGCTTTTTTAGCTTTATTAGGATGTGAGACAATATTAGAAGCATCCTCACAAAAGACTATGTGTCCATCTTCTATTCTTTTAGTGACAAAGTCTTTCACAATTGCTACAATAGGTTCAATGTTTATTTGTTCATCAGGTTTTACAGTTCTCTTTGCACTTTTAGTGATTACACTAGTTATCATAGGATGATCATTTACCTTATCTGGGAAGGGTATTTTCTCAATATAAGGTTCAGGTAAGATGTGATCAATAGTGTAAAACTCAGTACTCCCAACAGGAACACAGTCAACAATATCTTTATAAGGTGCATGGTACTTGCTCCATCCCTTTCTTGGGATTTCAATATAAGAAGCAAAAGCCTTAAAACAATTTGTAATAACTTGTGCGTCTAGACCGTAAGCATTTTTAATATTTTGAAAGTCATCAATTCCCATAAAATATTCAATGCATTCATAATCATAATTTATACCTGACTTTCTTTCTTTGTCATTCTCCCATGCTTCAACATTATCTTGAATACGGTCCAGAAGATCCCATTTAGCTTATTCTTCCATGCGCGTGAATGATCCAGCACAAGAAGCATCCAATAAATCCTTATCATGAAGAGAAAGCCTTGCATAAAAGTTATTGATAATAATATTGTTGGGGAGCTCATGAATGGGACATTTGAGCATTAGTAACTTCAATCTCCCCCAAGCTTGAGTTGTACTCTCTCCATCAAGAGGCCAAAAGTTGTATATTTGATTCCGATCTTTATGAATCTCACTAGGAGGATAAAACTTTGAATAAAAGAGAGGTACTATTTCCTCCCATTCAAGAGCTTGACCATTCTTCAGCAGCTTATACCATTCCTTGGCTCTTCCTTTCAGTGACAATGAGAATAACTTCTTCTTAACTTGATCTGTAGTAATACATGCACACTTGAACAACTCGCATAATTCGTGTATAAAGAGCAAATGATCACCAGGATGGACAATTCCATCCCCAACATAGTAGTTATCTATAACACGATCAATAATTCTTGTAGGTATTTTAAAAGTATCATTCTCAGCAGGTGGTGGTTCATCTACTACCTTAGCAGTGGTAGTAGCATTACGAAATAAGAAACTCAGCGAATTATCCATAATGGAGATAAAGCAACTTACAGAAGTAAACAATACTCATAGTAGAAGTTTCCTTTACCAGTTCCACTCTCCAATAGCGCTTCACTCCCCGGCAACGGCGCCATAAAATAGTCTTGATGACCCACAAGTATAGGGGGTGTATCGTAGTATTTTCGATAAGTAAGAGTGTCGAACCCAACGAGGAGCAGAAGGTGCTGGCTAGTGGTATGGATCAGGAATTCTCTGCAAATACTTAGCAAACGGATTTTTAGGGGTTTCTGATAAAGCAAGTAAATAAAGTACGAGTAACTAAAAGACAATAAGAATAAATGCAGCAAGTGGCCCAATCCTTTATTCAGCAAAGGACAAGCCGGTTGTATTACTTAAGATGACCAAACATTCTCGAGGACACATGGGAATATCGTCAAGTGCTTTCGCTTCATATAGTTGATTAATCTTCTTTAGTTTGCTAAGTGTTGTGTGGGTGAACCTATGCTAATGTACCGACCTTCCTAGGACTAATACATACTTGTGATTATACCCCTTACAAACATCCGTAAGTACAAGAAAGTAATTAAGGTAGAAACCTAACCACAGTTTTAAACTCTAAGACCCTGACGTCCCTTGTGCAATGGTTTCTTAATGGGGGTTCAGGTTTCTGTCACTCCGGCAACCCCTATGATTAGTAGCCAAATACACAATGCATTCCCCTAGGCCCATATAGGTGAAGTTTCATGTATTCGACGTTCACATGACACCTGTCGGGGTGATGACCTCCGGATACCCCAACCAGACAAGAACAATGGCAGTCAGATCACGCCCGGCTGGCGGCGCGCAGCCGGACAGGAGCAAGTCAAGTCGGCTACCTCATGGTAGCCGGAACGGCGATAAGCAGCCGGCTATAGCAGCGTAGCCGGAACCAATCAGGAGGACAAGGCGACGTGTAGCACAGTGCGTGGCACACCCTGGTACGACGACAAGACAGGCAACTACTTGGCCATACCGAAGACTTTGCGGGGTGACGCGGGAACAGTGGCCCGATGCTGAAGACAGGCTCGCATGACGTTCACTGTGCCCATGACGACCATACCGCTCGTACTCTGATGAGACATAGATGTACTGGGTACTGTAGATGACCATCCAGCTGGGGCTCACCTATGGGGCCCGCTAGCCGGACTGGCCAGTGAGACCGTTGCCTCTCTACCTATATAAGGAGAGGCAAGGCCTTAGTAGAAAGGGTTGGTCTCAGTGCATTTAAGGCGGTAGCTAGAGAATACAGCTCAAGGAGCACTTGTAGCCCGTGTATCACTCATAGTCAGATCGGCAGGAGTAGGAGCTTTACCTCATCACGAGGGCTCCGAACCTGGGTACTTCCTGCGTCCAGCTACGCTTGCTTGTATCCAATCCCGCCTGCGGACGCCGTCGATAGTTTCCCCGCTAGTCCCCACACCTCTATCTAACTTGCTTAGGTAGTGCCGTTCCCAATACAACGACAGTTGGTGCCCACCGTGGGGCGAGATGGCTTCGACTGGAGTCACATTCCGCACGGGACCCCGCACTTCAGCCGGTGAGCGCGTGGCCTCCGGCCTGGTGCTCACGCTCGGCAAGTTCGACTATGTCATCGACAAAACTTCCTGTTTCACCGGAACCTCGTTTCTTGCAAATGGTCCAATCCTACTTTTCGGCGACCTCCCGGTCTATGTCGCCACCGTTCCGGAACGTTTCCCTAGGGAAATCGTCTCTGTCGCGGAGCTGCCGTCTTTGGGTAGCCGCACCTCCGTCGCTTCCCGCGGCGTCGAGGTCATGATGGCCGGCTCCAGCTCTCACCCCCACCAGCCGCGGGAGCGGGGCACGGATGAGGGCGGAACTTCCGTGCCACCGCAACCCTGGAACCCAGTGGAGGAGGCCATCGATCGGCTCCTCACACCGGTTAACCTCGGGGATAACCCAGAGGAGGCAGAGGCCAACTTTGCCATGGAGAGACAGCTTCTCCTCCAGGAGGCCATGGAGCTGGCAGCAACCCGCAAGCAGCTCGAGATCACCCGACGCGAGTACGACCGCGTGCACGGCTTCACTCTGGCTACCGTGGAGCCGAGCTAGCGCGGCCAGGTGCGACGTCGGGGCGGTGAGCTAGGTGGAAGGTTGGAAAAGGATGGGGAACTGGATCCTGTGCCTACTCTCATCTGGCCCACCTACAGCACGCCCATCAAGAACCTGCGTGCGGTACGAGCCGCAACAGAAGAACTGCCCAACCTGGAGGGCGAGGAGCGAGCCCGCCAGCACGCTCGGGTGCAAGAGGTCCTCCAAATCGTGGACAAGCAGGCTGATGCCAACCGGCAGATGCAGGAGGACCCCAGTTGCTCCAAGGGGAGCAGGCCGCCCACCAACAGCAAAGGGTGCGCCTCGCGACACCCAACAGGCGTCCTCTCCTCAGCCGGCTAAGGCCCACAACAAGCGTCGCGGTTTGGGCAGCAAGGGCCAACTGCGCCAGGAGCAAACGGTGAACAGCAACCCACCACCTCCCCCTCCCCCAACCAGAGCGCCAAGACCCGTCGGCTCCCGTCTCTCGGGCCGAGTGGGAGCGCCCAACCCGGACCGCCCGGATGCCCATGACCGCATCAAGCTCCTCGCTCAAGCGCGCGTTACGGAGGAAGAAGACTCCACCGGACCGGTTTTGTTTCAGACCCTGCATCCAGAATGAGCCGTTTCCGGATAAGTTCACCCTGCCAAGGGACACCCCCAAGTACGATAGCAGTATGAAGTCAGAAGACTGGTTGACCGACTATGCTACGGCAGTCGGCATCGCCCACGGGAACAAGCGCACAGCTGTGCACTACGTCCCCCTCATGCTAACTGGGTCTGCGAGGACATGGCTCAATAGCCTCGCACCCAACAACATCAACGCCTGGCCAGACTTTGAAAAGGTGTTCATCCGCAACTTCAACGGCACGTACAAGCATCCTGGATGCCCATGCGACCTGGCCATGTGCGTCCAGGGTGACCACGAGACTGACCGTGAGTACCTCGCCAAGTGGACGGAGCTGCACAACACTTTCAAGGGCATCCTCGAGAGCCAGGCCATCGCCTTCTTCATCGAGGGATGCCGGGAGGGCACCATGCTCCACCACCGGCTACTGTGTGATGAGCCAAAAACCATGGCGGAGCACATGACGGTAGCGGACCAGTATGCCATGGCGGATGCTGCCATGAAGAAGCCCCTCCGAGTAAGTGCTGACGGGCGTCCAACTCCTACGGAGCCGGCTCGCGACCGTCCGAGCAATCCGGCTGGGGAAGCCGGATCCTCTAGGTGCCACGGCAATGATAATCGGTTCCACGGGGACCGCCAGGCCGGGCAGCATAAGCCCCGCTACCACGCGCGGCAGGTCAATGTTGTGGAGGGCGTGCCCGACACGCCGGCTAGCGATGTGAGAAGGCAGAAGCCGCGGCTCACCTTCGACCAGATGTTTGACGGCCCGTGCAAGTGGCATAGCGGTCCCTTCAAACTGGCTATGTGCACCACCCGGAACTGTAGCTGGACCCGCCAGCTAAAGGACCAGGGCAGCCAGCAACATCTTCCCCCGCCCCCTCCTGGTGGACCACCACCACCGGCTAGGGGAGCCGGCAATGATGGCGACGGCGGCAACGGCGGGAACAACAACAACGGCTACCCCTAGCCGCACGCTGCCTACCACATATTCGAGATGGAGCTGGACGACAAGCACAGCCATAGGCGACGCTCCAAGGAGGTCAACGCCATTGTCTCTCCGGTCCCCCAGTACCTGAACTGGACGGAAACCCCCATCAACTGGAGCCGAGAAGATCAGCCTGAGCAGCTTCTGACTCCCGAGGGCTACGCCATGGTGCTCGACCCCCTCATCGTCTCCAACGAGCGCACCTGCCGTTTCTCGTGCGTCCTCATCAACGGAGGCAGCAACCTCAATCTCCTCTACCGGTCTTTGCTGGAGAAGCTGGGCATCCACGAATGCGACCTGCGCCTGACTACCACGACGTTCCACGGCGTGCTGCCGGGACCGGCTTGCGCCCCGCTGGGTAAAATCCAGGTGGACGTCATCTTCAGGACTGAGGAAAACTTCCGCTGTGAGCCGATTTGGTTCGAGGTGGTAAACCTGACGAGCTCCTACCACGCTCTCCTCGGGCGCCTTGCCCTCGCTAAATTCATGGCCGTACCTCAAGACGAAGATGCCAGGACCAAACAGCGTGATCACCGTCACCGGCTGCTTCAGCCGGTCGATGGAGTGCGCCTCAGCCGGCTCCAAGCTGGCAGAGGACCTCATCATAGCCGAAGAGAAGCGCGTGATCATGCGCAACGTGGCCATGGCCCAGCAAGATATGCCGGCCAGCAGCAAGCCGGCTAGAGAAGGAGCTTTCCAGCCGGCAAAGGAGACGAAGAGGATCCTGCTCGACCCCTCTGACCCGACCAAGTTCGTCACCATCGGTGCCAACTTGGACATCAAATAGGAAGGCGCGCTCGTCGACTTCCTCTGTGAGAATAGGGACATCTTCGCATGGTCACCTAGGGACATGCCAGGTGTACCGAGGGAGTTCACCGAGCACTCACTTCATGTGCGGCCGGATGCCAAGACGGTCAAGCATCCCCTGCGCCGGTTCGTTGAGGAGAAGAGGAAGATTATCGGTGACGAGATCACCCAGCTCTTTGCAGCTGGTTCATCATGGAAGTGTACCACCCAGACTGGCTGGCAAACCCAGTCCTGGTGTTGAAAAAGAACAAGACCTGGCGCATGTGTATCGACTACACCAGCCTGAACAAGGCATGCCCGAAGGACCCCTTCGCCATGCCCCGTATCGATCAAGTCATCGATTCCACGGCCGACTGTGATTTGTTGTATTTTTTAGATTGTTATTCCGGTTACAATTAGATCCGGCTAAACCCAGCTAACCAGATAAAAACATCGTTCAACCCCGTACGGGGCTTTCTGCTATGTAACCATGCCTTTCGGTCTGAAGAATGAAGGCGCTACCTATCAGCGCTGCATGCAGAAGTGCTTGCACTCGCAGATCGGCCGAAACATGCATGCTTATGTGGACGATGTGGTCATCAAGACCAAGGAGAAGCGCACCCTCCTCGAGGACCTGGGAGAGACATTTGACAACCTCCGGCAATACTAGATGAAGCTAAACCCAGAGAAATGCGTCTTTGGAGTCCCATCCATCAACTACTCGGTTTCCTCGGCTCGCAACGAGGGATCGAGGTGAATCCGGAAAAGATTGCGGCCATCGAGAGGATGCAGCCGCCCAGGAGCCTGCTCGGAGTCCAGAAGTTCACTGGATGCCTAGCCTTCCTCAGCCGTTTCGTCAGCCGGCTAGGGGAGAAGGCACTCCCGTTGTACCAGCTGATGAAGAAGACAGACAAATTCTCCTGGACCTCGCAGGCTGACGCCGCCTTTCACGACCTTAAGCGCATGCTATCCACAATGCTAGTTCTTGCCATGCTGGCTAGCAAGGAGCCGATGTTGCTCTATATGTCCTGGTGGTGGAGCGCCCCGAGGAAGGCAAGGCTCAGCCGGTTCAGCGATCCGTCTACTACCTCAGCGAGGTTCTCTCCCTCTCCAAGCAGAACTAACCCCACTACCATAAGATATGTTATGGCATGTACCTGGCATGCAAGAAGCTCAAGAACTACTTCCAAAAGCATCCGATTAAGGTCGTGTGCACCGCACCCCTTTCGGAAATCATCGGCAACAAGGATGCCACCGGCCGAGTCGCCAAGTGGGCCATCGAGCTCGCCGCCTACTCCATCCAGTATGAGCCCCGGCTCAAGATCAAGTCACAAGCTCTGGCGGAATTCCTCGTCGACTGGGCCGAGACCCAATACCTCCCACCGGTTCTGGATTCGGACCATTGGAGGATGCACTTCGACGGGTCAAAGATGCTCGAGGGCTTGGGAGCTGGCATCATGCTCACCTCACCCAAAGGGGACCGGCTGGAGTACGTCCTCCAGATCCACTTCAAGGACTCCAACAATGTAGCATTATATGAGGCGTTGGCGCACGGTCTCCGGCTAGCCAGAGAGATCGGTGTTAGCCGGATCCTTTGCTTCGGTGATTTGGATCTGGTGGTACAGCAGGTATCCGAAAAGTGGGATGCCCGCGATGCAAACATGGATCTCTACCGGTTCCACATACAGAAGCTCAACGCTTGCTTCAATGGATGTGAGTTCCATCATGTCCCTCGTTCCAACAACGAGGCAGCCGATTCGCTCGCGCGAATCGGATCCACCAGGCAGGCGATCCCACCTGGGGTCTCCTTGGAGCACCTGCGCAAGCCCTCCATCAACCCGTCCCTCGAGTCGGATTCCATCATCTAGGCAGGGAACGCTCCCGTTGACGGCACGGCAGACGCCGAGCCGGCAGAACCCCCAAAGAAGAAGGCCCGCACCAACTCTGGCGAGTCAGTACCCTCCGGCTCGCAAGACCCGGAGGCTGCCGAATCGTCAAAAGGCTCGGGGGCTGTCATCCCGGGTACCTCATCCGGACGACCCCCCGGCGACCATCAACCGGAGGGCGGAAGCATCCTCACCATCCAGGAGATACCATCCTGGGCGCAACCCTTCATGGACTACATTGCCAATGGAGAGCTTCCGGACAATGTGGTGGAGGCCAGGCAAATCCAGAGCCGTGCGCACACGTACACCATCATCAACAAAGAACTGTACAAGCGCAGCGTATCCGACACTTCCAAAGATGTGTCGATGTGGACACAAGCTACCGACTGCTCAAGGACATCCACCAGGGCGAGTGCGGACACCACGCCTCCTCTAGGGCGATAGTCGCCAAGGCATTCCGCCACGACTTCTATTGGCCCACTGCCCTCGAGGACGCCAAACAATTAGTTCGCGTGTGTAACGGGTGCCAACGCTTCGGGCAGCTCAGGCAGATGCCGGCTTCGGTACTCAAAACCATACCGATCACCTGGCCTTTCGTTGTTTGGGGCCTCGACATGGTCGGTCCCTTCAAGCGAGCGCGCAGGCATGACCCATCTGCTAGTGGCGGTAGACAAGTTCACAAAGTGGATAGAGGCCAAGCCCATCCGGAAGCTGGACGGGGCAACAGTCATCACCTTCTTCACCGACATCATCAACCGGTTCGTCTACCCCAATAGCATCATCACCGACAATGGCACGAACTTTGCCAAGGGGGCCTTTGCCCGATTCTGTAGCAACAAGGACATCCGACTGGACCTTGCTTCCGTCGCGCACCCACAGTCCAACGGGCAAGTCAAAAGGGAAAATGGACTAGTGGTAGCTGGCATCAAGCCACGCCTCATCGAGCCCTTGGAGCGGTCACCCGGGTGCTAGATCGAGGAGCTTCTGGCTATGCTGTGGAGCCTCTGCACCACGCCGAATAGAATAACCGGCTACACCCCGTTCTTCCTAGTCTACGGCTCGAAAGCCATCCTCTCGACGGACATCGAGTTCGACTCTCCACGCAAGCTCCTTTACGATGAAAAGGCCAACCAAGAGGCGCGGGAAGATGGTGTGGACCTCCTCGAGGAGGCCCGCAAGCTGGCATTGTCCAGATCGGCCTTGTACTAGCAACGCCTATGCCACTACCATTCCAGCCAGATCCGCCCTGTCGCATTCCGCGAGGGCGACCAGGTCCTCTGGCTGGTGCAAGACACAAAGGGCATGCACAAGCTATCGCCACCCTGGGAGGGTCCCTTCATCATCAGCCGGGCATTTCCCAACGACTCCTACTACCTCATCAACATGCAGCAGCCGCGCAAGAACAAGATGGACAAGTCAGATGAGGAGACAGAGCGCCCCTGGAACGCGGCCCTGCTCTGCCCGTTTTACACCTAGTCAACAGACAGTGTATGTATCCCGCAAACCCTATGAATGAAAATGCGGACCCCTACGAGATACTCGGGGGCTCCTTCCTAGAAACTTGTATGTATCTACTCTCTGGTTTAGTTTTTTCCGGCTCCGGCAACCCCTACCCGAGGGCTTGCCGGCTGGCCCGGCCTGCTAAATCAATGAACCGACTAAGTAGTGTGCGACGATGTAAGAGGCCCACTCTTCGTCTCAGCTACAGACCACAACCCGGCTGCCCGGCTAGCAAGAGCAAAAGCCCGAGGCAGCCCACATGAAAAACAGGGAAGAGATGCGACAGATCGGGCGTTCCATCCTTGCAACTAGCTTGAGACGATCCGGTTACTAAGCCGTTAGTACCGTGTGCAATGTACTGTCAGCTCCCTTCGATTCCGGCTGTAGACCGCAACCCGGCTGCCGAGCAAGGACGCAACGGAAACAACAGAGCACACTGGAAAATGACTAAGTGTCCAGAGAAACGCAAGCTGGTTTTCGAAAAACAAATCCGCCTTCCGGCTAAAGTTTAGCAGACTAACCTATTAACGGGTCAGAATGTATGTATGCATCTATATTGTGGGTCCGACTATTTCAAGTCGGAATTTAGGAAGAAAAGAAGAAGATTCGAAGTCCTTGCCTTCATCAAGCACTCCGAATCTTGGGGGCTACACCCACTGGGTGCACTCGCGCGCCCCCAGTGGAATCTTGTAGTTTTCGACCGGCTAAAGGCGTTTAGCCGGATATTTGGAGCCCCGGTGAGGGCAAGGGCAGGAAGAGAAGAAAGAAGAAGATTCAAAGTACCTGGCTGCACTAGCTACTCGGAATCTCGGGGGCTGCACGCAGTGGGTGCGCTGGTGCACCCCCACTGGAATGAAAGTTCCCTCGGCTGCAGGCGTCCAGCCAGCGAAAGTAACCGGCTAAGAGGTGTCTAGTCGGATGAAGCTAAAGACTTGAGGAAAGAAAGAAGATTCGAAGTACCTGGCTATGCCAGCTACTCAATCTCAAGGGCTACACCCAGTGGGTGCGCTGGCGTGCCCCCACTGGAATTGTAGTTCCCCCGGCTAAAGGCGTTCAGCCGAGTGAAGTCAGCCGGATAAATTCAATCGGCGAAATATTGAAAGAACATGCAAAAAACACAAGTTGGAGACTGACATAAAAAGGGAAAGGGAGACAAAGCTCCCATGAGTTCACCTGGCGCCAGAAGCAACCGGTACAGATAACAAGGTTTCAAACAAAGCAAGATAAACAAATACACCCGGCATCCCGGGGTCATAACTAAGCGGCAGGGCCCTTGCCGTGCGGAGCGCCCTGGCTGGCGGCAGTCTCGGGAGGCGGAGGAGGCGCGGCGGTTGATCCGGTTCCAGTGTCCCCACCAGCCGGTTGCGTCGAAGCTTCTACATCCGGAGTGCCGACGGACTCTGAGTCGGTGAGAACCTCGTCGACGTCCACATAATCGGCAATCTTGACGGCGGAGGCTCAAAGCTCTGGATGGGCCTGACGGATGACGGCAAGGTCAGCTCCAGCGCGGAAGCCCCCGTCGATCTTCTCGACACGGGCGTCCTTGTACCAAGAGAGCATGAGGGCCAAGGCCATCTCCGCCTCGGCTCGTGCTGCCAGGTCCCTCAGCCGGTCGACGGTAGCCGGCACCTCCGCCACCTTGGCGGCCAACTGAGCCATCATCTTCGGAACCAGAGCATCTGGCCACAGGAAGGAGAAGATGGCCTGTGCTGCCTGACAAAGCTTGGCAGCCTCCTCGCCGAGAAGGACAACCAGCTCATGGGCCGTCGGCTGCTCTCCCAGCCAGTTCTCCTGTAGCCGGTTGTACGCCAGTAGGTCTATGCCGGGATAAAAAGCTGTCAGAAAAAAGAACGTCAGATCCGGCTACCGGATCCGGAAAGACGAGGGAAGTTGGAAAGGGAACTTACCCTTGGCCGCATGCCTGACCTGCATCAGCTCCTCCACCAAGTCCTTCTCCCGGACTGTCAGCCGTTTAACCTCCTTCTCCGGGTCCTTGCTCTAGGCCTCGATAAGGGTGAAGGCTTTGGTCCAGCTGGCGAGGGTGGCGTCGTGCTCCTTGGCGGCGACCTCCAGAGCGTCCACCTTGGCGTGCCAGTCTTTATTCTGTAGCCGAAGTGCAGAATTCGACTTGCTCAGCCGGTCGTTCGCCTTCTTCAGGCAATCAATCTCCCGCTGAGCGCACACCATGATTGGTGCAAAAAACCGACTGTCAGCAAAAAAAAGGATTCTAGATGAGCGAACTTACTCTGCGAAGTCCCGTTGGCAGCGGGAAACCTCTGCTACAGGGACCGGTTGCCACCGGCTGAGGCCTCGAGGAGCCAGATCTCTTTCACCGCCAGCTCGAGGGTGGCGGCAAGGTCCATCAACGAGGCAGCGGAAGAGGCATCATCATCTACTTCGTTGGCAACCAACGACTCCTTCGTCGCGGCCACCATCGTCTTCCACTCCTCCCCCGGCTCGTCGTCGGAGTTGTCGTCACCGACAACCACGAGCTTCTTGCCGGCGGTGGCCCTCCGCGCCCCCGCGGGAGAGCTACCCCCGCTTTGTGAGGTGGTCACAACCGTTTCCGGCTGGACCACCGTAGTCGGCGGGGGGGGGGGGGGGCAGTCTGGCTGCTGTAGCCAGTTCAGCTGGAGGCGGTGGCGGAGGCGGCACCTCAGAAGAAGGAGGGGCGGAGGCAGATGCGGGCGGCGCGTGGGGCGGCGAGCCAGTCGGCGCCCGCGCTAGGCTTGCAGCACCGAAGGAGACCAGCGTGCTGGGCGGTAAAAGGAAGGGAAAAAGCAAGAAGCAAATAAGCCAAAAGACAGACAAGCAAAAAGAGGGGAAGACAGCAAAAACATTAAGAACAGAGAACTTACCCCTGCACCACCGGAGGCGGCCCCTTCTTGCGACCAAGGCGGCTCGGGGGAAGGGTGCCGTTCCGGCTCCTCTTCGGGGCCGGCTCCTCCGTGACGGGCCAGCTGGCGCTGGACCGGTTGGAGCCACCTCCGCCGCCACCAGACCGGCTGGAGCTGCTCCCGCCAGCGTTGGACCGGCTGGAGTCGCTATCTTTCGTGCAATGTCGTGATGTCTCGGGAGCCGGCGCGGCCTCCTCCTCCTCATCGGCCTCCGCGTGAGGATCAGCGGCTGGCTCATCGTTCCGGCTAGGGAAGACGTCGCCGTCCCCATCAGACTCCTCGCCGGACCGACGAGCGCGCAGCTCGGGCAAGTCGGGCATGAAGCTCTGAAGAGGGGTCTCGCCATCCTCTCGGAGGATGCAAGGGAAGATCTACCAAGGACAGAAGAAGCAAGCAGATTAGTCGGATGGAAAAACGGCAAGAAGCACATGAAGATCCAGTTAGCAAGACTTACCCGGGGTGCGTGGTTGTCGCGACTGTAAGGGACCATCATGAACTTCTAGCCTTCCGGCAGCCGCTCCTTCGTGATGGTCCACACCCACTCCTTCAAGTTGTGGTAGCGGGGGTCACGACGGGATAGCCAGGTCGGGTCCAGCCAGCCGGAGTAGAAGCATATCTTGTGTGCCTGCTGCTGCTGCAGCGGCATCATCAGCCTGGACATCCAGCTAAGGGTGATGTCTAGGCCGGTCAGACCGGCGGTGACGAGGGCGCGCATGCGTTGCAGCATCGCATCCGACTTCGACTTCTCGCCGTAGACCTTCAGATCCCACTGTAACCGGCTGGACTCCATGTCCTGGAATGCCGGCAAGTTGATCCGGTCCTCAATGGTGAGGTTGCGGACGTAGAAGTACGATTGCTGCCACAGCCGTACCGTGTCGTGCAGCCGGAATTTGGGGTAGCCAGTCTCCGTGCGGGAGTAGATGGAGGCGCCACCGCATGTGACCAGCGTCCCCTTGGTGAATTGAACCTGCGGCCGGACTCAGAAGAGCCGGCAGAAGAGCCCGAGATCCGGGTAGAACCCGAGGTAGCTTTCGCAAAAAGCTACGAAGTGCGTCAGCGTCCTGGTGGCGTTGGCACCTAGGTGGTGGAGGCGGAGGTCGAAGAATGTGAGGAAAGTGAGGAAGAACAGGTGCACCAGCAGCGCGAAGCCGCGGGCTAGATGCGATAGGAATATGACCTGCTCCCCCTCCGCCGGCTGCGGCGACTCCTCCCCCGCCGGAGCAAGCCACACCTCCACATCCGACGGCAAGACGCGGGTCGCCCGATACTTCTGGATGTGCTCCTCCGTAACGGAGGAGCCGCACGCTCGACTACCATCACCGGTTTGCTGGGAGGTGTTGTGGCAGAAGAGTGACGGTGGCCCGTATCGCCGATGACGTTAAACAGGTGGCACGGCAGACTACAGTGACGGTGGCGAAGCGAGGCGACGTGAGGAAGGCAGGCGTGCAAGAGAAGAATGAGGAAGCAGTGAGCGAAGGGACAAACCCTTTAAAGACCCGAAAGCGGAACCGTCCGCAGTGCCACGTGGTGCTCCCCGCTCTCCGCATAGTGCATGATCCTTTGCACAGGCAGAGGACGCGCAGACAATCCCGGAGCAGAAACCGAAGAGGCAGGTGGCAGTTCCTAAGGCGACGTGCGACGGGACGTTACGCTGCCCACCGTAGAGTAATGATGGCGCGTGCGCGTGTGGCCGACGTCAGCACTGACGTCACGGGTAGCGCAACCGCCAAACCTAGCCGGTCAGAAAACTCAAAATGATGAGGAGCGCGCGCACATTTCACCTAAGGGCGAAATCTACACGCGCTCGGGGGCTAGTGTCGGGGGGATGACCTTCGAATACCCCAACCAGACAAGAACAATGGCAGTCGGATCACGCCCGGCTAGCGGCGCGCAGCCGGAGAGGAGCAAGTCAAGCCGGCTACCTCACGGTAGCCGGAACGACGAGAAGTAGCCGGCTACAGCAGCATAGCCGGAACCAATCAGGAGGACAGGGGAACGTGCAGCACAGTGTGTGGCACGCCCTGGTACGACGACAAGACAGGCAACTACTCGTCCATACCGAAGACTTTGCGGGGTGGCACGGGAACAGTGGCCCGATGCTGACGATAGGCTCGCACAGTGTTCACTGTGCCCACAATGACCATACCGCTCGTACTCTGATGAGACATAGCTGTACCAGGTAATGTAGATGACCAGCCGGCTGGGGCCCACCTGTGGGGCCCGCCAGCCGGACTGGCCAGTGAGACCATTGCCTCTCTACCTATATAAGGAGAGGCAAGGCCTCAGTAGAAAGGGTTGGTCTCAGTGCATTTAAGGCAGTAGCTAGAGAATACATCTCAAGGAGCACTTGTAGCCCGTGTATCACTCATAGTCAGATCGGCAGGAGTAGGAGCTTTACCTCATCATGAGGGCTCCGAACATGGGTACTTCTTGCGTCCAGCTATGCTTGCTTGTATCCAATCCCTCCTGCGGACGCCATCGATAGTTTCCCTGCTAGTCCCCACACTTCTATCTAACCTGCTTAGGTATTGCCATTCCCAATACAATGACAACACCACTAGAAGAAGTACACCACAACATAAATATCAAACTACTGAATCTTTCTCAACACAATTCCAGTACTAACAACATGACTTCTCCCATGTCCTCGAGAACAAAACAAACTACTCACAAGACATCATATGGATCATGATCAGAGATGGAATAATGATGTGTAACAATCTGAACATAAACAATAATTCAATGGTTCACTCAATAGCATCAACTACAAAGAGTAATCAACACCAGGAAAGTTTCCCCTAAGAACTATGCAAGATTCAGCCTAATTTATACATCGATATGGAGATGGTGATGATGGTGCTAGTGGTGATGATGGTGATGATGATGATGATCCCGATGAAGTCCAGCTTGATGGTGGTGTTGATGGCGACGATCTCCCCTTCCCGGGAAGGAATTCCCCCGGCAGAATTCTATCTGCCAAAGAGATCTTTCTCTCTCGGTGTTTTCCGCCCCATAGAGGCGGTGGAATCTTTCTGTGGTCGCTCCTCGAGTCTTAGGGTTTCGGGAGGATAATATACGCCAGAGGGGAGAGCCAGGGGTGGACCAGGGCGGCCACACCACATGGTGGCACGACCTAGGCTGGCCCGCGCTAGGGGGTGGTGTGGCCCCCCTGTGGCCCATCTCAGCCTCCCCTTCTGGCTTCCTTCTTCTTTTGGAAAAATAGGATTTTCCATGTATTTTCCCAGATTTTCTGATCTTCGCGAATTTTGCCTCCAAACAACACATTTTCCATCAGAATCCTGACTGCAGCGGTCCATGCTCCAAAAGTCATCAACCATGCAAAAACAGATGAAATAACATAAGTATCATCTCTTAATATGAAATATATCAATGAATAACAGTGAATTATTATATAGAATAGTGATGCAAAATGGACGTATCACACGTATATCTTGTTAGTAAATAAATCATATGCCCAAGCAAGTGTCGAAAGTTTAGCTAGGAAAGTGAGACAAATTCTTTTGGTGCCTCTGTTTGTTGAGAGATGAAAACTTTTTGCTCTTGTTTGTTTAACCAATTAAGAGTACTCAAGTTGGCATCAAAACATTTAATTTAAGAACAACTCATCTACTCCCATGTCAAAATTTCAAGACTATCAAAGCACCTCTTAAATTTCTTTTGCCTTTCAAAAACTTCAGCTCTTTCATAGGGAAAATCATGCCACTATTTTTATCATGTTTAATTGGGTTGTGTTGCACACTCATGACCGTGCCAATAAATAATTGTTGAGCAATAATGTCCTAGAGGAGTACTACAACTT
Organism: Avena eriantha; assembly: GCA_910589775.1. Classification (NCBI taxonomy): domain Eukaryota; kingdom Viridiplantae; phylum Streptophyta; class Magnoliopsida; order Poales; family Poaceae; genus Avena; species Avena eriantha. The sequence continues at coordinate 265,427,968 of OU342746.1, read as the reverse complement.
CACTTGGAACGTGAAACCATGAGGAGACTAAAAAATTTACCCGTCATAGTATTGCTGCTACAGACGTTTACATAACTCAATAGCCGAAATCAAGTGGTTTCCCACATTTAGATCGTTTGTTGGCCAGCGGAGTTAATAGTTCCCCATGGAGCACGACAGAGTTATAATGACACGTGTAAAGCAATATCTTACGGTAATTATTAGAAAAAGTAGTGGCATAATTTCTACTACTTCGAAACATCCATTTTATCAAACAATTTCAATCAAGGGTACTATCAAGTCTATTTATATTAATCTCAAATGAGATGGAGTAGTTCTAAAATTAAATTCTTTGGGCTAAACATGGACTCAAGTCATCTTTCAGATGCTTTTTCTTGTTGTAAAAATGTAGGAAGTATTTTTAACCAAGTTCATTGCTCATTGTTTCAAAGCTAAAAAGGAGACACTGGCTAAGGAATAGAATTTATAGGATAACAAGCTAAGTGGGGAGTGACTCTAGTGCAAGCGGGTAAATAATTGTAGGATCAATTTAAGATTGCAGAAAGGATGATGAAAGGAATATGATACATTTTGTTTCTTTCTTCATTCTCTTATTTGAGTCGAACGCCCTCTATGTTTCCCTATTGCCAAGTCACCTTAAATTAAGCAATCTATGAGAGAAACAAAGAAACAAACTTGCAAATAAAGTTACAACTATTTTTTTTGTATTTTTGGTTTAGACATGCAGAACTGAAAATAAACATGCAAATTTTGAAGAAATAAAATAAATAAAAATAAGAAATAAAAACATGAATGCAAAGTTTGGAGGTTTTCAAACCTCCCCCAAGCTTAGGCTATTGCCAGGCTCAGTTGTTGCTGTCATTTGGCGGCTGGTGCGGAAACTGCTGGTAGTAGTCGGGGAAGTGGGTCATGAAGTGACTGAAGTTGTGAGTTAAAGTATTCACGTCTTCATTCAATTACTGAAGAGTGTGGTCGATCTCCCCAACACGCTGGTTGAGCTGCTGGAACTCCTGATAGGGGACATAGTTGTACCCCTGTTGTGGTTGGTTGGGCCACGGGTCCCAAGCTTCCCCTTGCTGCTATTGCTGTTGTCCCTCCCAAGAAGGGTTGTGTCCCTGATCTTCCTCCTACTCCTGCTCCTCCTCATCCTGCTGCCCTCCTTCTTCATCTTCCTCTTCATTAGGCTAGTGCTCGGCCATGATCTCCATCACTTGGTCCTTGGTGAGGATTCAAGTGTTCTTTCCCATAATCGAGAAGGCTTGGGGGCAGGGCAACTAAACCTGCTCACCATGCGCATCACTAAGATAATTGAATTGATATGGTCGGAGCCTCCGATTAGCATGGTAAACACCAAGGAAGCCACAAGTAGTCAAATGCTTGACGTCCATAAGTTTGGAGCTATCAACAGGTTCCATAACAGGTAGCATAATATTTAATGCATAGGCAAGGTGGGTTACCAATCCACCAATGCGAATATCACCTTTGGTCTTGTTGCTTTGGTGGCGAAAGTGCTGGATGAGTAGAGTTGCAGGACTGGGGATTTGCGATGAAGTAGGTAAGAGAGCCTTGGTGATCATGGCGATGTACGCATTGGCCATGCAGCCTGTGTCACCTCTTCCCAGTAGTGTGTTGGCGAGGAACAAAACCTAGTAGCGGATGGTTGGGTTCTAAATGGTGGACATCATGTTCTGATAAAATTGCCTGCCACCATTAACAGAAATAACCTCCCAAGTCTCTCCACTTGTGACGCTATAGAGGTTAGTAACAGTAGGCTCCCCAGTATGAGGAAAGCTAAAAGCATTGCAAAATTGTTCAAAACTTATGTCATAGTGCTGCCGGTTCATGGTGAAGCTTACCATACACATAATACCTTTCTCCATGTGGTCATCATCGAAGGAGGCAAGGAGCTCATGGGTAAGCTCGGCGTAGGTATCGTGGCTTGCGAAGCCAAGTACCGCCAACCCCGCCCTGCTGCACATGAGGTCGAAATCCTCCTTTAATCCTGTCGTGGTGAGAAAGTTGTGGTCGGCCCAACATGTGGGCAACACCTCCTCGATGAGACAATGTCCAACTTGGAGTTGCGTGAGGCTCGGGATCCTGAGCTCGAGCCCTCACCCCGTTGGCGCTTGCTCGAACGAAAGAGGTTACCAATTTTGTTCATCGTGATGCACTGAAAAATTTCACCATAAAACCTTAGGCATATAGTTTCTACATGATATATGAACGATTCTACATGGAAAAATTCAATCCTAACGTGAGAAATTAATAGTAAAAACAAAATAAGCTTGAGTTCATCCACTAGATCAATGTGAGAGTTTCAACCATTGAAATCTGAAAATAAAGCATGGATAGGGAGAGAAACATACCGTCTGTTGATTCCCCCACTCAAACGAACGAAATCCACGAAGAATCAAGAGTTCTAGGTGTATTTTGGGAGGTTTGGAGAGAGAATATGAGAGAAATAATGAGGATAGGAGGAAGACCTAGCCGCCCCGGTGCGATTTTGTGGTCGCACCAAACTATACGGCCGGAACTATACGGGCGGGTGATGTTGTTCTGCCCGTATAGTTGTGGCGGCTCCGCCAACTAGGGTTTCTTTATACAGAAAACAGCTATAAGGACGCAACTATACGGCCGGATGATAATGATCCCGTCGTATAGTTGGTCATTAAACTGTCTGCCTCTCGAGATAAATTTCTAAAACTAGCATCGATATCTATACGATTGGAACTATACAGCCGAAATTTTTATTCCCGCCGTATAGTTGGTCATTAAACTCTCAGTACCTTTGGGAGGAATTTCTACGAAGGCATTGATATCCATACGACCGGAGCTATACGGTCGGAATTTTTTATTCCCGCCGTATAGTTGGTCATTAAACTCTCGGTACCTTTCAGAAATTTTTGTACGAAGGCATCGATATCTATACGACCGGAGCTATACGGCCGGAATTTTTTACTCCCACCATATAGTTGGTCACTAAACTCTTAGTGCCTTTAAAAAAAATTGTACAAAGCCATCGATATCTATACGGCCGGAGCTATATGGCCGGAATTTTTATTACCGCCATATAGCTAGTCGTTAAATTCTCCGTGTCATCGAGGAAAATTTGTTGATGACAAAGATATCTAATACCACTGAAGGGTTCGTACCATGGAAAACAAAAAAATTCTACCGCAAGAACGAACAAAACCCAGATCTAATCTAGATAAAAGCCAAGATCTAATTTATTAGACATGTGCAACGAGATAGATCTGTACTAACCCTTGTAGACACGAAAGCGTTACGAGATTAGATCTCGTGGTTGATGTAGTCGATCACTTGCCAATCTCAAGATCAAGTGGACGATCCTTCCGGCGCCGTGTTCCGGCAGCGCTTCCGCAGTCGGTCACACGTGCGGAGTTGAAGCGGACCTTCCTCTCCTCGTTCTAGCGAGCAGTGGAGGTAGTAGATCTCTCCACGGAATCCCAGCAGCACGACGGCGTGGTGGTGGTGGTGGAGTGGAGAATTCTGCAGGGCTTCGCCTAATCCTGAGCAGAAAGAAGGAGGAGGAGAGAGGCGGCTTGGGGCAAGAGTGGAGGATCAAAGGGGGGTGGCGCCTCCACCCCTCTATATATAGAGGGAGGGGTGCGGCCTAGGGTTCCCACCCCTAGGCCCACCCCTTAGGGCCGGCGCACCAAGGAGGTGGGGGGAGGAGTCCTCCCCCCCAAGTCTCCTCTTTAAATTTCCCTTATCTTATCTTATCTTATCTTATCTTATCTTGGTTTTCAAATAAACTCCAAAATATCTTCTAGAACCTTCCGGAACATTTCGAAACCTTCTAGAATCCCCATACAAACACTCCGGAACATTTCCTAACTCAGAAAAAGATCCCCATTATAAGAATCTTACTCCCCGGACAATTCCGGAGCTCCTCGTGATGTCCCGAATCCAATCCGAGACTCCGAACAACATTCGGTCTCCAACGCACATTCCATATCTACTTAAAAACAACTTCAAACCTTAAGTGTGTCACCCTACGGTTCGTGAATATGTAGACATGACGGAGACACCTCTCCGATCAATAACCATCAGCGGGATCTGGAGATCCATAACGGCTCCCACATACTCAACGATGACTTCGTGATCGATTGAACCATTAACATACGAAACCAATTCCCTTTGTCTCGCGATACTCTACTTATCCAAGGTTTGATCATCGGTATCTCCATACCTAGTTCTACCTCGTTACTGACAAGTACTCTTTAGTCGTTCCGTGATATGTCATCCCTTGTGACCTAGTCACATGCTTGCAAGCTAACTAGATGACATTCCACCGAGAGGGCCCAGAGCATATCTATCCGTCGTATGGATGGACAAATCCCAATCTTGGTCCATGCGCTTCAACACATACTTTCAGAATACCCAACGACACCTTTATGACCACCCAGTTACGAAGCGGTGTTTGATGTCATCAAAGTACCCATCCGGTGATGGTGATTAACACAACCTCATGGTCGAAGGATTAGGTCACTATGCATTTAAAAGATTATAGCAATACGAACTTAATGACTTGATCTTATGCTACGCTTACTATGGGTGTGTGTCCATCACATCATTCTCCTAATGATACAACCTTGTTATTAATGACATCCAATGTCCATGACTAGGAAACCATGATCATCTATTAATCAACAAGCTAGTTCAACAAGAGGATTACTAGGGACTCTTACATGTTTACAAAACACACAAGTATTAGTGTTTCCTAATAATACAATTATAGCATGGGATGTAAATATTCATCATAAACACAAAGATATAATAATAACCACTTTTATTATTGCCTCTTGGGCATATCTCCAATAGTCTCCCACTTGCACTAGAGTCAATAATCTAGATTACATGGTAATATACCTAACACCCATGGCGTTCTGGTGTTGGTCATGCTTTGCCCTAGGGAGAGGTTTAGTTAACGGATCTGCCACATTCAGATCAGTGTGTACTTTGCAAATCTTTATGTCACCATCTCGGACATACTCACGAATAGCGTGGAAACGTAGCTTGATGTGCTTCAGCTTGCTATGTGACCTTGGCTCCTGTGCATTAGCTATGGCACCTGTGTTGTCACAATAGATGGCCATCGGGTCCAACGCACTGGGAACCACGCCAAGTTCAGTAATGAATTCCTTCATCCATATGGCTTCTTGCGCAGCCTCCGAAGCAGCTATGTATTCTTATTTAGTTGAAGATTTTGCCACAACGCTTTGCTTTGCACTCCTCCAGCTCACTGCAGCACCATTCAAAATAAATACGTATCCCGACTGTGACTTCGAGTCATCCGGATCGGTGTTCCAACTAGCATCGGTGTAACTGTTTACAACAAGCTATTCATCACCTCCATAAGAAAGAACCATATCCTTAGTCCTCTTTAGGTATTTTAGGATATTCTTGACCGGTGTCCAGTGTTCCATTCCAGGATCACTTTGATATCTGCTAGTCAAACTAACAGCATGTGCTATATCCGGTCTTGTACACAGCATGGCATACATGATAGAACCTATGGCCGAGGCATAGGGAATATTATTCATTTTCTCTCTATCTTCTGCCGTAGCTGGACTTTGAGTCTTACTCAAAGTCTTACCTGACAACATGGGTACGAACCCTTTCTTGCTATCTTCCATTCTAAACTTCTTTAGAACTTTGTCAAGGAATGTACTTTGTGAAAGCGCTATTAGGCGTCTTGATCTATCTCTATAAATCTTGATGCCTAGAATATATGCCGCTTCGCCAAGATCCTTCTTTGAAAAACTATTATTCAAATAGGTTTCGACGCTATTAAGAAGTTCTATATCATTCCCAATCAACAATATGTCATCTACATATAGTACTAGGAATGCTATAGAGCTCCCACTCACTTTCTTGTAAATACAAGCTTCTCCATAAGTTTGTATAAACCCAAATTTTTTGATTACTTTATCAAAACGTTGATTTCAACTCCGGGATGCTTGCTTCAGTCCATAAATGGAGCGCTGAAGTTTGCATACCTTGTCAGCATCTTTTATTATAGCATGGGATGTAAACATTCATCATAAACACAGAGATATAATAATAACCACTTTTATTATTGCCTCTTGGGCATATCTCCAATAGTTTTGTGTACCTCAGGCATAAGATTAGGAGTTATCCAAAATATCCCTTTTTCGACTTATTGCCAAAATTAGGATTATATAAAGAACAAATCTTAGCCCTAGTAGACATCAATTCCAAACATTCTTTAATAGTTAAAGTATTTATTGATCCTCCTGCTAAGAAGTCAAGCAACTCTCTATATTGAGTATTGAGACCATGGTAAAATAAATGGCAAATTGTTAGTTCAGAATAGCCATGATTAGGAATACTATTGATCATTCCAAAGAATCTTTCCCAGGCTTGTGGGTAGTTTTCTCCCACGTTCTGACTAAAGTTGCCTATGTTCTTTCTTAGTTTAGTTACCTTTTTAAAAGGATTAAACCTGTTTATGAATTTAATAATACTATTTTCCCAACATTTAATGTAATGGCGAGGGAGAGAATATAACCAGTCTAGAGCTTTACCTTTGAGAGACCATCAAAATAATTTAAGACGGGAAAAGTCTCTTGGCAAACCTTTTGGTCCAAACGATGTTATCACATCATTGAACTCTCTAATATGTCTTCGTGGGTCTTCATGTTCCCTTACACTAAAAGCTTTCTCCTACAAATTTTTAATAATTCCACCATCAAATCGATATTCTCTAACTCTAGGATTAGGGAAATCTATTGGTTGTTTAAGAAATTCAGAACTTGGAGCACAGTATTCCCTGAGAGTTTTCTCAGGCTTCATAGGAATTGTTCTATAAATAGACATGATTTCCATAATATCACTCAGGTTTTCAACTTCAACTTTATTTGATCTTAAAAGTTTTTCAATAATTTCTTCACGCCTTTGAGCAGGCACGCGCTCAATATAATCCGGCAGATAGGTCCTACTAGAGCGTGTAGACCCTTTGTCTCCTAAGGAGAACATTTGGTAGTAGCAACACCTGAAATGTCAAAAGACAAGCACTTAGCGCTTAGATCCCCAGAAACGGCGCTAGAAAATAGCTTGATGTCTGCAAGAGCACAAATCGTTTGTAGCTAGTTTCAAAGTATATATATCAATCCCACAGGGATCCCAAAGGAGAGTGTTTATGGGTGAAGTCTCTATCACACCCGAAGTTGTCGCAGGCCTTTGAGTGAATTGACTGCAAGTGTTGAAATAGGAATGGAGTTTTGATTAAATGAGATGTATTTAAATAGAACTGAAATGTAAACTTCAGAAATATAAAGCATAAAAGTAAAGAACGACTTGGTTGTTGTTGTTTCCTGTAGATGGCAAAAGAAGGTGCAGGGAGATTCAGTTCATGGTGATAGTGACTATGCCAGGTGGACGAATGATAAATGTAACAATTATAATCTTATAAATATATGTGTAGGCGAGCAACCCATAATTAGCCGGAACTCCTCTTGGTAGATTTCATTCCAACTTCAATAATCCTACTAGCCTGTTACCAAAAACCATGGCCAGACACTAGACGATTAAGACCCTTCAGGTTGCTTAGCGATTAAGCTCCTTGGATCATACTAATGCAATAAGCACAGTGGTTCCTCGTTATCCTTGAGTCTACTAGTTTTCCATTGATATCCTCGTGTCACCCGGGGATCGCCGGTCCACTAGCGAACAAGATCTTATCTATGTAGAACAAAGCATCATGTTGTCTGGGCCCTTAATTGGACAACAAGCATTAGGAAGCCCACAGATAGTCAAGCACACATAATATAGTAATTAGAATCAATCACAAACTAATGGAGAATATATGAAGGCACATCACATATCACCAATCCCCTATATCTCCCACGCCCAAGGGAATTACTCACACATGAGAGAAGAACGGATCATAAATATAATCAAATAAAGGGAATTCGTCTTTGTATTACCGTGGAGATCCACGATAAAGAATATAAAAATATCCAACACAATTCAACATGGGAAGAAACAATCTCAAACCCTAGTCTTGCAAGGTGGAGATCCCTCTCTCTCTCTCTCTCAAGTACAAGTAGTGGCTATGGGGGTGTATTGGCTAGGAGGTCGAAGATCGTGGAGCAAGATGAAGAACATCTTCCCCTTCTCCGGATCTCTTCTTTCTCCCTTTTGGATGGTATGGCGGCTATTGTGTTATGTTTTCGTCCCCGGTCCCTTCACAAAAGTTGCCCCTTTTGACAAGACAGAGGCGGCGGCAACTATACGACTGGAAAAATATTCGCGCCGTATAGTTGCTCGTTAAAGCTTCTGTGAGGTCCCCTCGCGTGCTTCCAAAGTGAGACTTGCTTGTTTTCTCTAGCATATTGTGTTTCTCTACTTAAAACCTTTTGTTGAAGTTTAGAACCTGAAACACACATTACAAACCAAGTTTTCTTTGCTACCGAAGTATTAGCGTTAGGTAAAGCCAGAAAATGATCAAATCTGGTAGAAAACCATCAATAAAAGCCATCAAAATGTGTCGAATCTCGCATCTATCACCAACCCATAAAGTTACATTAGGGGGACATATATCAGGGACCCTAAAGTTTATAGCTATGGTGGGACAATTATGTCTTAATAATTCCTATGTTTGCTTAGTAACATGGCCTTAGGATCCATCATAAGAGTTGTGTGAGCACATTTATTTGGATGTGCCTAATTAAGGCTCCATTCTGGAAGAAACAATAAAAAACCAAACAAATGAATGAAATAACAATTGCCTAAACATTTTCTCCCTTTGTGAAACTTGCTACTTGAGAAAACTTGCCACCACTCCACTTCATTATATAAATTTAACTTGCACTAGTTTACTTGTAGTTTCCACAAACACATACTTTATTTATTTTCTAGCTAGTACCAAAACAAAACACACACTTAGATCCTAGATTTGCATAGAAGGCCATATAAGAGGGTTATAGGGCTTTAGAGAATAGATAGTTTACCTTCAGATCCTTGTGGGTTTGACACTCAAATACTTATTGAATTGTACTATGGTGATCCCCTGCACTTGGGGGTTATCAAGATACTTTTCTGGCGCCGTTGCTGGGGAGAGTAGCGCTAGGCTTCTATTCTTGCTTGCATTGATGGCTTATATTTAGTACCATTTTATTTTATATAAAACTAAAACCCCAAAAAATAGATGGATCCTTTTCCCAAGATTAACCATGAGATATATGATTTTTATGTCAAATATATTCTTTTGGGCACTAACCTTTTGGATGCAAGAGACAATCTTTAAAGTGCCAAGAAAGGAGATGAAAAAATCCTAAGCTTGGGGATGTTAATGCCACCCCAAGAAGAAGAGGAAAAGGAAGAACAAGTGGATGAAGAATGGAGTAGCTACCCATCTCCTACACTCAACAATGGTAATGAACACATTCTTATTAATGATGATGAGCTTTCATTGTCTAGTAGTCCTCTATGTGGAACAATTATGACTAATATATGCGAGGATGAAAGTGATATAATTGAGTTAGATGATCCAATATTCTCATTATATGACTTGTCTTTATATGGTAAATCTATTCAAAACTATGAGATTATGTTTAACTTTAATGTTTGTAACTATTATGAGAGAGGAAGAGATAAGAGCCCTCTTTATATTTCTATGTTATTTAAAATGCAAGCTACTAATCATTATATGCATTGGATACCACAACCTTTCTGCTATTTATTCACATAAAAAATGCCAATGCATGGGAAGAGAGTTAGACTTAAAAGTTAATGTTTATGTGCTTTGTGGTGTGTTCCACGTGCTTTCAAATACTATTAAATTTGAGCACACCTTGATATCCATGTAACATGTAAAATAACTTTACCTACTAATTTCTAAGAACTAGTTTAAGATTTTCACTTTTTATTAATTTTGGGAAAGTAAATGAGAAATGGAGAAGTTGTGGTCGACCTTAAACATGTTGTTCATGCCAATGGAACCATTGCAAAATCTCTATCATTAAAACTTCTCCCATTATAAAACAAAATAAAAAAGAGTGTTTATTACTACTGAAACATCACCTTTGTATCTTACTTTCTCATCTTTGTTCCAAGAATAACCTCTTTTGAGAGGTAAGATCAAACAATTGTAACTTGCTGCCCAGAAAATACATTCCTGAGCTTCACTGCAAAAAATGTTAAAAACCACAGAAGAGAAATTTTGACCCGAAATTTCAGGTCAGCAATATTCAGCTATTTACCCACATTTCATTAGTTCAAAGATTTTTTGATTTGTGCAACGTAAGTGCCTTTAAAAATTCGATCTCTACAAACTGTCTAGTTTTTGACAGATTTTATTTCTATTATGCATTAGTCTTGTTACCTTTGTTTTGTGCGGTTCCTTTTTATCAAAGAGAAATATGAAACCATAGTAATAGTAGATAATGTTTATTTCATGATATGTCTTTGCTGTACCTATTGCGATTTAATTTATGGAGGCACTAACCACTCTAATCAAGTTTTATGATGAGTTTTGTGTGGAAAGAGTTTTCAAGTGAAAGAGTTGAGGGTGATGAATGAAGATTAAGAGGGAAAAAACTCAAGCTTGGGGATGCTACCCCTGGTAGCACCCCACATGTATCAAAGGAATAAAAGCATTCAAGATTGGGGATGTCCAAGCTACCTCATAAACTCAAACCATCTTGATATCAAGTAAGTAAGCCTAGCTACATGGCTATAAAGAAAGCGCTTTGCGGGAGGCCATCCAATTATTTTTATTTTTATTTTCTTTGTGTCCTCTTTCTATAACAAGAGACCTTAGTTTTTGTTTTTGTTCTAGAATTTTCAAGAAAGTACCAAGTTGTACCCAGTTTGGATTGAAAAAGTTGAACATATATGTGGAGTTGCATATTCCTGGATGAATCAGTTCACCATATGACTTTTCGTTTCTGCTCTATAACTCCGATTGAGCTTAAATTTTAATTGTAGTTACAACTTTTCATCATCTGTATGCTTGTAAAGTTTCAAAAAATGGGACATGTTTAAGTAGGGTAACCAACTATGTTTTGTTGCTGTTGTTTTTTTGGACAGATTCTCTCCCATTTTGTTTGATTCATTCTTTGGGCTTTTAAGTTGAATATTTTTGATTAAATTTGAGTTCATGAGAGAGCATACAACATTATATACCTACTGGACACTTCATATATACATTTGTTTAAGGATTTTTTGTAGCAAATATTATGTCTTTTATGCCCACTAATGTCACCCCACAGAAAAAAAGATGGGAGAAAATTTTGTGTTGAAGTTTTTTCACGGGAATTAGAGAAGCTTCACCAAGAGCTATCCAAGGATGGTGAAAACCATAAGCTTGGGGATGAACAAGGCACCCCACTGGACCAACCACACTCTCGGTTTGCATGTGTTTACTTTCTGTTTTTCGAGCAACACATTACTATCGTATAAACTTGGAGTGTTTGAATCTTACTTCCTTTACTTTTAGTTTTCATTTTGTTCATGTAGCCAAGAACATTATCAATATATACTTTCTATAGAAATAAATTAAGTTGTATGCTATAAAAGAGTTGGAATAGGGATGTTCAAGTTGATTCAAAAAGGATACATATAGTTGCATGATTCATATGCTTTGAATGAATATTAATTTGCAAGTGAGTTATGTAGAGCTATCTTTCATTCATGTTATGATGTTTTCTATTAGTTTATATTGTTTGACATGGATTGATTATAACTATGGAATCTTATGCATATATGTAGACGGTCAACTTTCTCCCTCTTGCTAGCCCAAAAATAAATCCAACAAGTTAAAACTTGTTATCCAACTCCTTTGAACCAAGTTTTTCTAGAGTGTCCACCATACCTACCTATTGGAATAATTGCTGTTCCAAGTATATTTCTCATGTTTTATTGATTTATCTAGCTTCCAAATTTAAATGCTTATGATTGTGTTTGCTATGATAAAATTTGGTTAGTAAAGCTCTCACAAACTTGATGGCACACTTTTATTTCTTGCACATAATAAACTTGAACCATTGTGACTATTTTATGAAGTTGTGTGCTTGACAAATTATGAGGTTGGAGTTATCATAACCATGCTTTCATGGGGCACGTTTTTAACATTGCACTTATTCACATTTAGTTGATATCATGTTCTTTTGTTATGGATGGCTATCATTGTGAAATAAGTTGGAAACTTTGTGAGCTCATGGAGTTTGTATATGTGTGAGAGAAACGCCTGGGCCGCTAACCCAAGCCATGCATCATTCATGGTAGAAATTTACAGCATCCCATAGTGGGCATTCTATGAAGCATCTTCAGTAAAAATCTATTCCAATAGTAAATAAAAAGAATTGTTGAGATGCCCATTGTTTGTTTGTCTTGTCATCTTGGTATGGGAAACCTCCCATACCATGGGGCAAGAGGTACCCCGTTTGGAGTTCTTGATGATACATGTAGCATGTGGTGTAGGTACTCGTATTCAAGGGCATGAGGCATTCACACTAACGTTAACCACTCAAGATGCTTATGATAGGGGCAATGAGGGATCAAAGCTAATGAATACCATAGTTCAAACATGATCATAATAGGAAGAGTTTGGAAGATATATGAAACTTATTCATGATTAATTTTTGCTTATTATCTATCTTTCCAAAGTGTCCACCTTAATATTCAGAATTGAGAAGAAAACTCTATGAACACTATAGGATGTTTTTTACTTTACTTTTACTTTTTCATTTTGCATTCATTTGGTCCATAGCTCTTTATTCTGTGTTACACTTTGTGAATTGCTATTGATCATCCTTTCATGGTATATGAGATATCACTTCATTATCTATCTTGCATATTGCTATTCCTTTAAAGAATGAATCATTTGACTTTGTGTAGAAATAGTAGTCAGTCTTGATATCCAAAATAGTATTAAAATACAAAGTCCATGTTAGTTTTATCATCTTAATACTCGAGGACGAGTATAGGTTAAGCTTGGGGATGTTGATGCATATAAAATGCATACATGAACTTTGCACTTTATTACTTGATATTCCAACATATTTGCATCATATATGGGTTATATTCATGTTTTATAATGATTATTGGGAATAATTCACACTTCCCATATTGCTTTGGAATTAACCCTGTCGAGGCAGAAAACCCCTATTTCAATGTGTTTGACTTTTAGGTACGCAAACAATGTCCAGTTGACCTAAAACTTTACGGGACCTAGAATTTATCAGAACCAAGAACAATGGGCCAAAGTGCCGCAAGAAAAGAAGACCGAGGAGAAAACGAGCCCAACACATGCGGCCAAGGGGTTGGCCGTGGCTAGTGTGCTTGTTTGCCCCTCGAGTCTCCGATGTCGTCGATTCTTTCACCAAACGACTCGTTTTTACCTAAAACCTACTATATATACCCACTTTAGGCAGTCCTCGACATAGACGGAGGTGGAGATTGCAAACAAAGAAATAGAGAGTCAGGAGGCTGCAACTGGAGAAGATCGGATGGGGAAACGCCACTGGAATCGCCCCCGGAGGGCTCCACCGCCTCCGACGTGTTCATCATCAATACTTATAGCAAGATCCTCTCCATCTTCGTACTGTAATCTCTTGGCAAACATGATGTGTGAAGCAATATTTTATCTTACCTTGATCTATTGTGACTCCATGTCTTTATTTGAGTAGTGAATTGTTATGGCAAAGTAAAATAGTCAGTTTATTGGTTGCATTCAGTGTTGTTATCTTTTATGACTATCTTCTTGTACAATATATGAGTGCACGCATATGTTGGGGAATGCATGTAAGGTGATCACCATGATGTAATGGAGTGGGGAGGACTATGGAGGACAAAAAACCGTGGTCCAATCCATAAAGTTACATTAGGGGGACATATATCAGGGACCCTAAAGTTTATAGCTATAGTGGGACAATTATATCTTAATAATTCCTATGTTTGCTCAGTAACATGGCCTTAGGATCCATCATAAGAGTTGTGTATGCACATTTATTTGGCTGCACCTAATTAAAGCTCCATCCTGGAAGAAACAATAAACAACCAAACAAACGAATGAAATAGCAATTGCCTAAACATTTGCTCCCTTTGAGAAACTTGCTACTTGATAAAAATTGCCACCACTCCACTCCACTTCATTAGATCAATTTAACTTGCACTGGTTTACTTGTAGTTTCCACTAACACATACTTTATTTATTTTCTACCTAGTACCAAAAAAACACACACTTAGATCCTAGCTTTGCATAGAAGGCCATATAAGAGGGTTACAGGGATTTAGAGAATAGATAGTTTACCTTCATCTCCTCGTGGGTTCGACACTCAAATACTTATCGAATTATACTACGGTGATTCCCTGTACTTGGGGGTTATCAGTGTGGTGGTAATATTCATGGAACCTTTCCGTTCGGTGGTGACATCGATGGGGGATTCCCTTCAACAACGACTGTGACTCTCCTAGTTCTTCAAGGTGTAGATTGATCGTTGGACATGAGGGTTTCATTTCTCGGTGCAATCTCGACTTTGTGATCCCTTCTAAGTTGTTGGGTTCTAAGTTGTAATGGTGGTGTTGTAGGCTTTGTCCGTGTCCAGCTTCTCCTCTTTGTTTTTTTTGCTGTTTTTGGGTTAGTGTTGTATCTTACATGTGGTAGTCGTTGCATATGTATCCAGTTTGATCTTTATATGAAAATGGTTCAGGCTGGCTTATGCCCGCCATAGTTGCCAAAAAAACACTAAAATGCAAGTTGCTAGGCATTGCGACAATTGACAGGAGAGTGGAAGAAACAATCTCGGCTGACTTGGATAAAAAAGGTAGTGCAAACACTAGGTTGTTTCACCTAAGAGCTAATGGTAGGAGAAATAAAAATCACACCCTAAACTTGAAGGTCTATCGGGAATTAAGGGTGATCTGCTGGCTGCGGTGAACTGGTTCCAGCAACTGGATGCACGCAGGTGGAATTTGGGGCGCGTTTTGTGCATGCAACCTTTTTTTCTTGCTAGGCAGGCCCTGGGGGTTAGCACCCCATAAAAGGCCTAAAATCCATATTTTCCATGACATTTGGTTGTCCATAAAATCTCTAACTATCTCGGGTTAAAAAACAATTTGCATATTGTTTGGTAGGATCCACACAACACTTTAGACCAGGTGATGCAAATCTAAGGTATTTGGTTGTCCACATGAGTTTCCATATGGTTATCAAGATCCACATATGTTGAGCTTACTATTTCAATATGCATATCCTCCACTAAAATCATAACACAGAATGGATAGCTCAGAGCAGATGCATGATCATTGGCAAAAATGCATCATAGTTCATCCTATCACTATGGCGTAACCTACCACAACACAAAAAGGGTGTCATCCTACTGCCGATAGTTCACCATCACATGAGGGTTTACTATATAGTATATACCACCTCATCGGAAGATACAATCCATCAGAAGTTTTTAAGGTCAAGGTACAACAAACCAATCACTCTTCACATATTTTCTTAATTCTCTTCAACTTTTCCTTGTTAGCATCGTAGCATTGAGCATTGCTGGAAATATGCCTAGAGGAAATAATAATGTCGTTATTATCATATTTCATGTTCCTGATAAATGTTTATACTACATGCTATAATTGTATTAATTGGAAACATTATACATGTTAAGCATCTAATGGACTAGCTCATTGATTAATGATGGTTATGATTTTCCAAGCATGGACATGTGTTGTCAATTAATAACAAGGTCATACCATTAGGAGAATGACATGATGAATAGAGCCAACTAGCCAAAACAATTAGTTCATACCATAGATTTTAAAATTGCTAGAGATGATATACGTCAAGTATCCTAATCCTTAGACCATGATATATGTTATTCACTACTACCGGAAGAATGATTCGGGGACATCAACCATCACACATGGTGACTACAAAGGTGTGTCTCAGGTATGTCGGAAAGTTCTTGTTGAGTAGCATGAATCAAGATTGGGATTTGTCTTTCCATGTGACATAGAGATATACTCGGGGCCCGCTCAGTAACACACATCCAATATCGCTTGCAAGCACGTGACTAATGAGTTTGGTCACACAAATGTTGTATTATGAGCCAAGTAAAGAATACCTATCAGTGAAGATATTGAACTAGGTATAGTAATCAAGGTGTTTATCACGGAGTACCGATGATTAGATCTCAGGCAAGTAAAATATCGTAAGACAAAGGGAATGGAATATGGGATTGTTTCAATCATCGACATCATTGTTCAAATCGATAAAGATCTTCCTTGAATATGTGGGAATCAATATGGACATATTGGTATTGCAGATGATTATTGATTGAATAAGATATCTCGATCATGTCTACATGTTCTTGAACACATAGGGTCACACACTTAACATTCAATAATGCTAGGGTAGTTCTGGAATATTAATCATGGTGATACCAAAGTTTGTTCAGAGTCTCGATTGGGATCAAGGACTTGACGAGGATCTCCGGAATAGTCCGGACATAAAGTTTCATATAAGGAAAGTAATTTTAGGGTTTCAAGGAAGTTCCAGAATATTTTGGTTAAGTATTAGAATATTCTAGAAGGTTTCTGTGGGTCCCATAGTGGGGCACACATTCCCTAGAGGGTCCACATGGACCTGAAAGGGGGAACTGTAGCCCTACAAGGGCCAGGGCACCACACCCTCCTAGGCCCATGCAACCAGGGAGGAGAAACCCTAACCTACCAAGTAAGAAAAGGGAGGTGTATTTGGGGGGAGGCGTATGGGGTAGCTGATACGTCCATTTTGCATCACTATTTTATATCATAATTTACTGTTATTCATTAATATATTTCATATTAAGAGATGATACTTATGTTATTTCATCTATTTTTGCATGATTGATGACTTTTAGAGGATGAACCACCGGAGTCAGGATTCTGATGGAAAAGGCCCTGTCCAGATGCAATATTTGTGAAGATCAGAAAATCCCAGAAAATATATGGAAATTCCTATTTTTCCAGAAGATGAAGAATGCCAGAAGGGGAAGTGGAGATGGGCCACAGGAGGCCCACACCACCCCTTGGTGCGGGTCCCCCTGGGTCGCGCCACCAGGTGGTGTGGCCACCCTGGCCCACCTCTGGCATTGCCCTTCCGCGTATATATTCCCCTCGAAAACCTAAAGTTCGGGGAGCGACCACAGAAATATTCCGCCGCCTCTGCAGGGCGGAAACTACAGAGAGAGAAAGAGCTCTCCGATAGGCAGAAATCTGCCGGGGAAATTCCTTCCTGGAGAGGGGAGATCGTTGCCATCAACACTATCATCAAGCTAGAGTTCATCGGGATCATCATCATCATATCCACCAGCACCATCACCACCACTCCGTACCGCTGTAACAATTAGGTTGAATCTTGCATAGTTCTTAGGGGAAACTTTCCCGGTGTTGATTACTTGTTGTAGTTGATGCTACTGAGTGGAACCATTGAATTATTGTTCATGTTCAGATTTTTACTTATCATTACTTCACCTCTGATCTTGATCCATATGATGTCTCATGAGTAGTTCGTTTAGTTCTTAAGGATATGGGAGAAGTCATGTTGTTAGTACTGGAATTGTGTTGAGAAAGATTTAATGGTTTGATATTTAAGTTGTGGTGCTATTCTTCTAGTGGTGTCATGTGAACGTCGACTACATGATACTTCACCTTCATGGGCCTAGGGTAATGCATTGTGTATTTGGCTACTAATTGTGGGGTTGCCGGAGTGACAGAAACCTAAACCCCCGTTAGGAAACCTTTGCATAAGGGAGTGTAGGATCTCAGAGTTTAAGGTTGTGGTTAGGTTTTTATCTTAATTACTTTCTTGTAGTTGCGGATCCTTGCAAGGGGTATAATCACAAGTATGTATTAGTCCTAGTAAGGTCAATACATTAGCATAGGTTCACCCACACAACACTTATCCAACCAGAGAAGATTAATCAACTATATGAAGCGAAAGCACTTGACAATATTCCCATGTGTCCTCGAGAACGTTTGGTCATCTTAAGTAATACAACCGGCTTGTCCTTTGCTAAAGAAAGGATTGGGCCACTTGCTACAATTATTATTATTGTCTTTTATTTACTAGCACTTTATTTATCTGTATTATTAAAAAACCTAAAAATCTGTTTGCTAAGTAATTACAGAGAATTCCTGATACAAGCCACTTGTCAACATCTTCTACTCCTCGTTAGGTTCGACACTCTTATTTATCAAAAATACTACGATACACCCCCTATACTTGTGGGTCATCAAGACTATTTTCTGGCGTTGTTGTCGGGGAGTGAAGCGCTATTGAAGAGTAGAACTGGTAAAGGAAACTTCTACTGTGAGCATTGTTTATTTCTGTTTGTTACTTTATTTTCAATATGGATAATTCACTTAGTTTCTTATTTTGAAATGCTACTACCACTGCTAAGGTAGTAGATGAACCACCACCTACTGAAATTGATCCTTTTAAAATACCTACAAAAATTGTTAATCATGTTATGGATAACTACTATTTTGGAGATGGAACTATCCATCCCGGTGATCATTTTCTTTTTATACATGAATTATGCGGATTGTTCAAGTGTGCATGTATTACAACAGATCAAGTTAAGAAAAAATTATTCTCTGTATCATTGAAAGGCAGAGCTGAGGAATGGTATAAGTTGTTATAGAATGGCCAATCTCTTGAATGGGAGGAAATTGTACCTCTCTCCTATTCCAAATTTTATCCTCCTAATGAGATTCATAAAGATCAGAATCAAATATATAACTTTTGGCCTCGTGATGGAGAGAGTACCGCCCAAGCTTGGGGAGATTGAAGTTACTAATGCTCAAATGTCCTATTCATGAGCTCCCTAATAATATTATTATCAATAACTTTTATGCAAGGCTTTCTCTTCATGATAAGGATTTATTGGATGCTTCTTGTGCTGGATCATTTACACGTATGAAATAAGAAGCTAAATGGGATCTTCTAGACCGTATTCAAGATAATGCTAAAGCATGGGAGAATGATAAAGGAATAAAGTCAGGTATAAATTATGATTATGAATGCATTAAATCTTTTATGGGAACTGATGACTTTCATAATATTAGTGTAGCTTATGGTCTTGATTCTCAAAGTATTGCAAATTGTTTTAAGGCCTTTGCCTCTTATATTGAAATTCCTAAAAAGAAATGGA
Source organism: Avena eriantha (assembly GCA_910589775.1). Classification (NCBI taxonomy): domain Eukaryota; kingdom Viridiplantae; phylum Streptophyta; class Magnoliopsida; order Poales; family Poaceae; genus Avena; species Avena eriantha. The sequence goes on along the minus strand of OU342746.1, from coordinate 265,408,781 downwards.
GCAGGTATCATGAGCCATATAAAGATATTGTTAATTGTGTTCCTGCTAGAAATACTGAAGTTTATACTGCTGATTGTATTTTACCTGAACCTTACATCGTGAAAATACCTTTCCATGTTACGGTAAAGGAACATTCTATGATAGCTAGTATGGTCAACAAAAATACAAAGAAAGCTGTAGAACCTGATGAACACATAGATCTTGAACCTGAAGTAGCAAATGTGAAAGACCTTGTCACTAAAAATGTAGAAGATGGGCACATTATCTTTTGTAAGGATACTTATAATATTGTTTCACATCCTAGTAGAACTAGGAAAGCTAGTGTCCCTATGTTTTCTGTTAGAATAAGTGATCATTGTTACTATGGTTCATGTGATAGTTATATCGTTAAATTTATTCATGATGCTGAATGTTATTATGAGAGAGGGGGAAATGTTTTTATGCATCTCAATAATATTAAGTTTCCTTGCTTTATGCTGAAATTCTTTATGTTGCACTTGTTTTGCCTTCCTATGCTAGTAGCCTCTTGTTTCAATAATTTATTTTCTTACAAAATTCCCTTGCATAGGAAGTGGGTTAGACTTAAATATGTGTATATTTGCTTATTGATGCTCTCTTTTACTTCAATTCATATCCTTATGTGAGCATCATTGAAATTTATGATGCCTATCTTAATGGCTATAAAGAAAGAGATTTTGGAGACATCCCATTATATTTTTTCTTTCAGATTATTTTTTGTTTATTTGAGTCTTAGAAGTTATTGCTTCTGTAATAACCTCTTCCTATCCTTTTTGTTTTGTTTTTGTGTCAAGATTAGCCTCTAATGATAGATAAGTAAGATTTGGGGAAGTTGTTGTCCTGAAACAGATTTTTGTGCTTCATTGTAAAAAATCATGAAAAATCCCAGAATGTCGTACTGCTCATTTTTGTGTACATGCCCCAGGTTATTATTTAACTTTTATTAGTTTTGCACTTTTTGATTTGAGCAATAGATGATTTTCAAAAAAATGATCTTTACTTGCTAGTCTATTTTAACAGATTTCGGCCATTTTTTTGCATTTGCCTCTTAAATCGATTTCCTTTTTGAATTCTTTTGGGATTTTGAAAGGAGTTGCTACAGTAGCTTATGTTTTGATGGATTTCAGTTTAAATTGAACCCAAAGTTTTATTATCTTGTATGCACTAATGTTGCTAATGAAGATTGTGTGAAGTTTTGAATGAAATAAATTTTCAAGTGTTAGGAGAGAATGATGTAATGAGATGAAGAATGGTCAAAAGACTCAAGCATTATATTTTTGAAGATTCTTACAATGAAGATATTGATATTATTCAAGTGTTGACTCTGGAAGAATTTATTAAAGACCAAATTCAGAAACCTGCAGACTCCGTTTTCGAATAGGTAACAGTTCTGGTAAGAAAAGGTCCGCGAAAAACTTTTCAATCTATATTTTTGCAGTTTTTATCTAACATGAGAGATAATGATTCGAAAAAGGGACAGAAACGGAGCCTCGGGGGGCTCACACCACCCTGTGGCGTAGGCCCACCTAGTCGCACCACTAGGGGGTGTGGCCACCCCAGAGCCCGTCTCTGACCCGTTTTCTCCCAGTACCTTCCTTTTGTTGTTAAAATTTGTAATATATAATCCACCGGATCCCCCAAGGTCCATATATCGTGTTCTCGTCGTGTTTTTGTTTCGATCTATTTCTATCAGGAACTATTCTCAAGTTTAGAAGCACGATGGTCTCCACCAACGATAAGGGCAAGAAGCCTGTGGAGGATGATCTCCAAGACCCCAAGCAGGAGGAGGAGATCAAGGGTGAAGTTGAAGAGGAAGTGAAGGAAGACCAGCATCCGCGCACCAGCACCACCATTGCAAGCATTGGAGTGGTGGAAAATCATGTCAAGCTCAAAAGGACTGCACGGATGTCCACTGGAGGGAAGGTTCCGCGCCTTTGCTTGGCTTCACGGTCACTTCCTCCACGCATCAAGAATCCCTTCCATACCCTTATACATGAGCATCAATTCCAAAAGATTCCTAAGGAAAAATTACCCTCCAATTGGGATATGCCTCGTTCTAACCATGCAGGAAAAGAACACTCTAAGGAGGAAGAGTGGGGAAAGAATCACAAGGGCTAGGATTCACAGTCCGACATGATCATGAACCGCATTGAGAAAAATTCGGAGTTGATTCATACTCTCACCTTCGAGATTGAGGATTTGAAGAAATTGATTGAAAAGCTTATCGAGAGAACACCACCACCTCTGAAGGAGTAATTCGTCATCAGGTTTGGCATCCCCTTGGTTTGTTCCAAGCTTGGGGGAGTGTCGCGATATCACATCATTAACTTTCATCTTTTTACCTTTTTAGTAGAGTCATATCATGAATAGAGAAGTTATCATATAGGATGGTTTGCATTGTGGAAGTATCTCTCCTCCAGTTAGTTATCTATGTATCCCTTGGTGTGAGTTGCCGTTATGGAATATTAATGAGAAGTTTTATCTTTTACTTTTTGTACATCTTATTTTAGTTTGCAATTTCTGTTATATGATTGATCTTGTTGTTAGTATTGGTATCACTTTGGGATCATTAAGTAAATTTAGTTGGTTTTGGCAAACCTAGCTCTGGTTAGTAGCAACACTATCTGAGGATTGAATGGAAAAGAGAAAAGTACTTTTAGAAATATAATTTCATTATCTTTCTTTCTTGATTGGCTCATAAGCTTAGTATTCTCTAGTTAAGATCTTTTGGGTTTCCAAGGAAGATTGCATGATTATTTCTATCACGTGTATGTTTGTTTGTTTCCTTCAACTCTTATGCTTGCTACCCAACCTTGCTAGCCAAAACCTGTACTGAGAGGGATTGCTTCTCGTGCATCAAATCCTTGAACTAAAACCTATGCCATTTATGTCCACCATATCTACCTATTAGCATTATTGCTATTCCAAGTAAATTCTCGAGTTTTACCTATCTTCCAAATTAAACTTGTTATGTGAAAATTAGTGATTAAAGCTCTCACAAAATTGATGGCACACTTTATTTTCTTAAACTTAATAAATATGAACCATTGTGACTATCTTATGAAGCTTGTATGCTTGCAAATTATAAGTTTGAAGTTAGCAAAACCATGTTATCATGGGGTCCGCTTTTGACATTGCACTTATTATTTAGTTGATATCATGTTCTTTTGTTTATGGATGTCGGCGGTGTGAAATAAAAGGGGAGCTTGTAAGCTCATGGAGTTTGTATATGTGTTAGAGAAACGCCTGAGCGGCTAGCCTAAGCCATTCCTAATCATGGTGAAAACTTGCAACATAACCATAGTGGCATTCTATGAAGCATCCTCAATAAAAACCTATGCAAATAGCAAATAAAAAGATCGTTGAGATGCTCACCGTATGTTGCCTTGTCATTTTGATATGGGATAGCTCCTGTGTCATGGGGCAAGGGGTACCCCGCTGGCAGTTCTCTATGATACACATACACTTAGAATGACAAGAACTTACCGGAGACCAAAGTTGAGTAGCATGAAGTCTGGTACTCGTACTCAGGGGGCATGAGATTTTCAACTTATAATTTGTCAATCATATAACTCATATTTTCCCTCACATTAACCTTAATCACTTCAAGATGCCTATGATAGGGGAAATGAGGGCTAAAAGCTAGTAAGTACCATAATTTTTGGATGCTCTTTATGAAACTTGAAATCCCTGCTTCCCTCTGCGAAGGGCCTATCTTTTACTTTTTAGTTGAGTCAGTAAACCTATTCCTTTCTATGTCAAGTAAGCATTTGAGTTTTTGTGATTCAATCATCCATATGATGATTTATTCAATCATGTTTCTTATGTTCCTTGTTTTGCACACTGCTCTTATCTGAGTGAATATTAATTTGAAGGCTATCATTGAAAACCCCATTATGTTTGACTCCTGCAATTTGTTAACTATTCTCTGACTAAGAACAAAGTTTGCCATTACCAATTATGATTTACTTTGTGTATCTTTATTGTGTTTCCCTTACTCATTGCAAGTTAAGTTATATAATAGTGAGTTGTTTTCTATTATGATTTGTGTATTGATGAATGTGATGCTTCTTGTCCGCATTCTCTTTATTGACACTTCACTCCATAAATATGTGGTCATGTTTATTGAGCTCAGTTTCCGCTTGGGGACAAGCGAGGTCTAAGCTTGGGGGGAGTTGATATGTCCATTTTGCATCATTGTTTTATATCATGATTTACTGTTATTCATTAATATATTTCATATTAAGAGATGATACTTATGTTATTTCATCTATTTTGCATGATTGATAACTTTTGGAGGATGAACCACCGGAGTCAGGATTCTGATGGAAAAAAAAGCAATGTCCAGATGCAATATTTGCGAAGATCAGAAAATCCCAGAAAATATACGGAAATTCCTATTTTTCTAGAAGATGAAGAATGCCGGAAGAGGAAGTGGAGATGGGCCACAGGGGGCCCACACCACCCCTGGCGCGGGTCCCCCTAGGTCGCGCCACCAGGTGGTGTGGCCACCCTGGCCCACCTCCAGCATTGCCCTTCCGTGTATATATTCCCCTCAAAAACCTAAAGTTCGGGGAGCAACCATAGAAAGATTTCGCCACCTCTGTAGGGCGGAAACTACAGAGAGAGAAAGAGCTCTCTGGTAGGCAGAAATCTGCCGGGAAAATTCCTTCCTGGAGAGGGGAGATCGTCGCCATAAACACTGTCATCAAGCTAGACTTCACTAGGATCTCATCATCATCTCCACCATCACCATCACCACCACTCCGTACCGCTGTAACAATTGGGTTGAATCTTGCATAATTCTTGGGGGAAACTTTCCTGGTGTTGATTTCTTGTTGTAGTTGATGCTATTGAGTGAAACCATTGAATCTTGAGGACATGGGAGAAGTCATGTTGTTAGTAGTGGAATTGTGTTGAGAAAGATTTAATGGTTTGATATTTAAGTTGTGGTGCTATTCTTCTAGTGGTGTCATGTGAACGTCGACTACATGATACTTCACCTTTATGGGCCTAGGGGAATGCATTGTGTATCTGGAAACTAATTGTGGGGTTGCCGGAGTGACAGAAACCTAAACCCCCGTTAGGAAACCTTTGCATAAGGGAGTGTAGGATCTCAGAGTTTAAGATTGTGGTTAGGTTTTTATCTTAATTACTTCTTGTAGTTGCGGATGCTTGCAAGGGTTTAATCACAAGTATGTATTAGTACTAGTAAGGTCAGTACATTAGCATAGGTTCACCCACATAACACTTATCCAACCAGAGAAGATTAATCAACTATATGAAGTGAAAGCACTTGACAATATTCCCATGTGTCCTCGAGAACGTTTGGTCATCTTAAGTAATACAACCGTCTTGTCCTTTGATAAATAAAGGATTGGGCCAATTGCTACAATTATTATTATTGTCTTTTATTTACTCGCACTTTATTTATCTGCATTATCAAAAAAAACCTAAAAATCCGTTTGCTAAGTATTTACAGAGAATTCCTGATCCAAACCACTTGTCAACACCTTCTGCTCCTCGTTGGGTTCGATACTCTTATTTATCGAAAATACTACGGTACACCCCCTATACTCGTGGGTCGTCAGTAGCCCATCTAAAACCTAGCCCACATCCCCTCCTGCTGCTCCTGCTTCCTCCTGCCTCACGGGCTGGTTGTAACACCTCGGACTCTCCGTGCCCAGGCTGTCACTTCTAGAAGCTTAATAGGATCTCTAGACTAGCCCCATAGACCAACACTAGTCTTTTATGCGCACTTTGTCCTCACTCGTGCGCACCCGGTACCCACTTCCCGGTCGGTCACCCATCCTTAAATTGCTCCAAGCCAAGCACACTTAACCTCGGAGTTCTTTTCAGATGAGCTTCCGAAAAATAAGTTGCAACTTGTTGGTATGAGTATCCTATCAATCTTATTAAGCCATTTGCTAGGGTCTCACACTGGTGAAGCCCTACCCGCGAGAACTCCTCCACCATAGCCACCACCCTGTTGTGTTGCTGGCGTATATCTCATCTACCTCTCCCCCGTGTATTGCTTGACCAAGAAGAAGGGGACGTCATCGAGCCGTACATGTGCATATCTCGTAAGTACCATCCGATGTAGTGTTAAATTGGATTGGATCACGAAGAGATATGCATCAACCAACATTGTGAAGCGTGTTCCTATCGTGTTCATCAAGGGTATGATGATCTTACTTAACTTGTTACTTGCATCTATCTCGATTAGATCTTCGTTTTTTTCTCATGCACATGAGAAGAATTTATTTGTGTTTTATTGTGCGTTCCTTGTCAAGCATATCAGACAACATGTACTCAAGGTTCTTATTTTCCTCCTTCATACCATCCTTTCCTCATCCCATTTCTTTTGCCTTGCCTTCATTATCTCTAGTTGAGATTTCTGTACCTACTTTAGCATATCCACTTCAATCTTTAACACTTCAGTATTCTCCTTCTCCTTCTCCATCAATTACTCCTCAGCCCTCATATTCTTGTCCTTAATCCTGGATAAGTTCTCTGCAAACCCCTTTCTCACCTTAATCCATGAATTTATTTACATCAAATAAAAGACTTGAGTACTTCTTCTCAATCTTGTTTTTATCATATGCTGGATCATTCACTAGTTTTGCATCTTGAATCCTCTCATCGATTTTTGCACTGTTGTTGTCATGATACGTTCCCCCATAGTCTTTCTAATGCATTTTTGGATGTTTATGGATATTTCTTATCGAACCAAGCCACAAACCCATAGTTTGTGACTTCTTGCAAATTAGAAGTTCATTCTCACAACTAGTGGATGAGGTAGTGACTGACAGATCAGAAGCTTGTGGTTAACCTAGTGAGTGACAAATCAGTTAGACTTATATTCTACATAGAACAGAGGTATGATCTACGTCCAGTGTTGCTTCCTTCAAATGGAACACACTTGATAGGCTCAATCTTGTGGACGCGGCACACCTTGGGACAATCCACTTCTATTGCGTAGAATATAGGGTCGGCGATCCATTATGGAGCATAGCCTATGTCCGGTAGATTCTAACAGACATGAAATTGCAAACAAATCGAGTTGAATCAAGGAATAACCCTAAATCCTAAATCAGAAGCTAGCCTTAACCCTTGAAAGGAATTGGGGAAATTCGAACTAATCCCTACCAATGATGAGATAGAGCTCTCGCCGTCATTCCATATCGGCATGGTGTCTAAGGACTCGCCTCCAGGAGATTAGCTGTGGACGGGTCAATGGTTGGAGGAGACTAATAGAAGGGAGAGGGAGACGATGGAGAGTGAGAGGATGGAGATTGAGAGATGAGGGGATTATGGTGCGTGTCACCGGAAGGGACACGGCGTTTCTCACTCCGTCCCTCTCACGTGCATGGGAAGGCTCCCTTTAAGCTCTCCTGGGCATGGCCCACTCCATGGAAACTTCCGATTCAGTAGTTCTTGGTGGGCCGCTGGGAAGTGCTTTGACGCACGCGTGGGCAACAAGGAGGAGGGAGGTCGGACATCCAATTGGGCCGATTTGTCTCCCTAGTGCCTGGTCGGGGGGGCATGCAGCCTACCAAGCGTGACCTTGTTGAACACTGCAAATATGGTTTTGTTGTCAAATAAGGAAGGATCATCCAAATTTATGGAGTTGTTGGCATATAATAACCATTGTTATAGCAAAATTTATGATTTGGCACTTCTCGTGCCCGCGATAGAAAACTACCACATTTGGACCACATTTTCGCAGAAAAACACTAATCTTGAATTGAACGCGAATTGGCGTGGAAACTAATAGTGGGACCTACCTGTAAGGCTGACGTAACACTTGGCAGAAGACTCTCTGACATGGCCATTAACGCCCCTTAGTGCCGCTGTCAGAAGGAAGGGGAATGGCTGGTTAGTTTTCAGACCACCGTCCAATTGGCAGCGTGGGCCTACGACGTCGAGAACGTACACCTCCCGCTAGGCACCACCGTGCCGGAGCTGGCCCCTGTCGACCGTCACTTGGCGTCCACACGAGAAGCGGGAGGGCATGGAGGCCGGCGAGTGTCTTGACGCGGCGTGCCACGACGAGGAATACATGGAGAGGCTCCACCGCGAGAACCCGAAACTCGTCGAGGAGGAGCACTAGCCGTTTGAGGAGTATGCGGCGAGGAGGAGCACTGCCGGAGTTGGGCGTCTGGTGCGAAGGTCGTCGACGTCGGCTCCAACACCGACGAGTCACTGAAAGCGGCGCTAGATGAGTTCTTCCCAAGATCCGACGACGTCAAATTTAGTTTAGGTAGTAGTTTGACGCACTAGTTTGATCCTAGTAGTTTAAATCTAGTTTGTCTTAGAATTTATATAAGTTTTGTGTTTAAAGGATTGTGTTTAGGGGTTCGGTTGAGAAACTTTTTTTATAAGAGTAAACATACTCCTTTAAAGAACACTTGACAGTTACACACCTCTAAATTTGAGGCCTAAGATGCATGAATGAAAGAAAGAACAATCCGTTGACCTCGAGGCATCATAGGCGTACATCATACATGCCCCATACTATTATATTTCGCTAGTTACCGCACCTGCGACTAAAATTCCCTTTCTTGTTCGGACCACGCGTCGAAAGTAGGGCAACGAAAGCGTGGGAACGCGTAGAGCGCGTACGACTATGCACGAGCCGGATTAACAAGCCGAGAGTCCGAGACAGCTACCTGACGCTGGCCCTGGTCCTCCCTTTGACGTCAACCGTATAGCTGCCAACACGCCCGGTACGGACCCGGTGAATGGCCCCTAATATATACTACTCCCTAGTACTTTGACAGTTTGATCTACTGTATTTTAAGCTTTCCAGAACAGCCTGGGTATAATCAAATCGAGTTTTTTGCCGTAAGCAATAGTATACTGTAGGTAGAACAGCTCAAACCTTAAATTTCTATCACTGGTTAATTACCCAGGCCGGAGGATCGTAGCAGTTGGGACTTGGGAGAGGGACCGGGTCTGGTGTTCTTCGCTTTCAACGCCAGTGCACCAACCATACGGATTCACTCCCGCGGGTTCAGCTCCTGATCGAGTGGCCTCTTAATTAGCATCGTCCGGTGAATTGTCATCCTCGCGGTGTGGTGCCCTCCTCCTCCACATCTTTCCTCTGCTGGCTGCTTCCTCGCACGCTGTCACGGCAGACTTTTCTGCGTCTTCCTCCTCGGTCCTCCTGCTTGCTTCGGATCCGCGTCTCGCAAGAAAACCCCGAGTGATTCTGATCTGTCGGTGGGGATACATCGATCGATCAGCTTGTGATTTGCGAGGAGTAGATGGAGAGACGAGGAACCTTGGGGCCATTCTGAGGATTGGGCATCGAGGTACGTCAGCCTACCAGTTCTTTGTTTGAATTCTCGCCATGTTCTTGGAGTACGGTAGGTAGGAAAACGGAGGAGATCAGGAGAGGATCGATCATCTAGAATTCGCGATGCTTATCTCTCCAGTTACCCAGTAACATGCCAGATATTCCCTCCTTCGATTAGGCTTACAGAAGAAGAATCCCCATTTGAAACACGAAGAAGAGAGCATTGCTAACCAAACTCCTTTCCTGCAGCTGGTGAGAATCGCTGGGTCGACGTCGACGATATGCAGAGCGATCAGGTGAAGATGCGGTTCGGGCGGTGCCCCTACTGCCGCGCCATGATCTACCAGGACCCCAACGCCATCATCTACTACTGCAGCAAGTGCCGCACCCCCATCCGGGGCAAGAACCCGGAGCCCAAGGACGACGAAGAGTACGCGCTCTCGCAGCTCGAGATCCTCTCCTTCGACACCATGTCCACCTTCTCCGACGAGACGGAGCCGTCTAGGAACGCGGACATCGATCCGATTCCGAGCAGCAGGGACAGCGGGGCCCCCTCCTCCTCGTCCGCCTACAGGCCCTACAGTGCGATCAGAACCGGTCCAAGAAGCGGCGATCTAGGCCGGTACGAGGAAACAGAGGTTCGGGGAAGCGGATCTCCGGTGCACAGCCGCGTGAGCGAGCTCCGGCCGGCGTCGCGGAGGACCAGGCGGCCGGCGAGCGCTGACCTGGGCGCGCCGAGGGACCAAGGGTCGGGGGACGAGGGCGGAGAGTTCGACGTGCCCAGGACCAGGTCGGCCTCGTGCTACGGGCGTCGGGCGTCGCCGCTGAGCTCGCAGGAACTCGAGGCGGCGGTCATGGATTTGTCAGGCGACGTGCGCGTGCGCGGGAATGGAACGGACGCCGGTAGATCGCCGCTGCGTGACCCGGCGTTCCAGCAGGACCTCCTGCAGGCGCTGGAGAACCTCCGGAAGCTCATCGTCGCCGTCGAGGAGCCGCTAAGAGTTGACGCGCCGCGGCTCGCCGCCGGCGTGCCTCCCAAGAGCGCGTCTGCTTACAGCAACAGCGCCCCGCAGAAAGTCACGCGGCGCGATTCCCGCATCCTGCGCCGCCTCGAGTCGCAGCTCGCGCACGCGTTGCCCGAGGACAAGGTCCGGCGCCAGGACAAAGCCGCACATTCATCTTCATTGCTGTCGTCGGTACCGGCATCGGCATCGGCATCCAGCAGCCGGCGCGGGGCGTCGTCGAGGAACCTGATCTGCCGCCCGATACTGGGCGGCACGCCGTTCGTCGCCTGCGACAACTGCGAGGAGATGCTGCAGCTGCCGGGGGCGCTGTCCGTGGACAGACTCGCCAGGCTGCAGTGCGGCGGCTGCGGAGAAATACTCACAGTGACGCTGCCGGCGAGGAGCGGCGGCAGCTCGACGGACCGGCCGAGGAGGATATTTTCCGCGCCGCAGCCTGCTGGTTTTGGCGCGGACGATGCGGAGGAGCAGCACATGCGCGCGAGGAGCCGTTTGAGCGCCGAGCAGCTGCGGCAGGGGCCCGACCAAGGGCCGCTCCACCGCATGCTCGGGTACAGCTCGGTCAGCTCCGTTCTTCGGAGCCGGCGGTACGACGAGCACATCTGAGCATCCATTGGCTTTCTCCTTCTCATGGCGCGGAAACACCCAATTGAATTGTGAAGATTCACAATCATTCTTCATTTTTTATTGTGTATGAAATGTGATTTTTTGGGGGGTTTTGCGGGAGATGAATACCTATTTCATTCATCAAAAAGCTGTACATTGCCTTTTTATTTATTTAGTGTACAAACAAAGTTGAACATGAACAGTCATGTACTCCCTCCGCTTTAAAATATAAGATGTTTTAGTTTTGTGAAAGGATGTATCTAAACCATTTTTAGTGCAGGATCACTCTAAATTTATATGAACCTACACACTAAAATGATCCATATACATTCTTTCACAAATCTAAAACATCTTATATTTTAAAACGGATGGAGTAGTTTTCTTTTTTGATATTAGAGAAGTTCTCTGCTGGATTACTCTTAACAAATACTCCCAAAGTTAAAACATCTTATATTATAAAACAGAGGAGTAGGTACTCTCTACATTTCCAAAAAACAAGAAGTTGTGCCATTTAGCTATGGCATCTTATATTTATGAACTGAACTACTCCACACACGGTAATTTCTGTCCGATCCTTGTACGACGCAACATCCCGTGGTATCCTGCATGGTTGCTCAGCATCATAGACGGACTGATTTGGTGTGTCGGACAAGAACCGTAAGAGATGTGTTGTACGCATAGCAGAGTTTCTAAACTCAAAATTTTGGGATCCATCCATGATCTATGTACGGTTTGGAAGGAAACCCAAACCGCTACAACCACCTTCACATGTCTCCTCCCAATCATCGGCGCCCGATGATGCCGCCGGGCTAAGATCATGTGGCGGGAAGTTGTGAGGTATTTATTTCCTATATGGTGGTGCGGCTCAAGGTAGGGGAGGCTCGAGCACTCTACGATCTCGAGGTGGGTGGCTTTCGGCGACTTAAAGGCTTCACTAGTTTACATATCTGGCAGGTGGCCATGAGCATTAAGGTTGTATGCAATGGAATTCTTCCTTCGGTCCTGTGGATCCTTGTTTCATTCATCAAATTTTACATTGTCCATTTATAACATATACATTGCTCTTTTATTTAGAGTACAAACTAAATTAAATAACTAAAAAATAGCAAAGTAATTCCCATCACCCGACTTATCCATAGATTGCATTGGTCGGGTGTCATCGTCGTAACAATATGCCTCTGTCATCTCTGCACTCACGTCCTCTGCATCCATCGTGCTCCTTCGTTTCTCTCCTACTTATTCTCCAACGCCCATGCTCGCCCTGGACATTGAAGGGGTTTCCCTAGTATGGATCCTAGCTTGGAGGCTTAGTAAAGAAGTCGCCCGCACTTTCGAGATCCATAAAGAGCAATGGGTCTGTAATCGTAAGATCAAGTACCAACGGGCTACACGAGCCGGATTACAAGCCGGCAAGCCCAGGGCATCGAGGTTGGAGCTCCACAATAAAGGTTAGTGATGTTGCTATTTTTATCATTGCATGTGTTATTTTGACATGTGATGGGTCTGTCGTCGGATTGATGACAAGTACGCCATGAGGGGGTCCTCGAGGCGTGTGGAAGAGAGGGGTGTGAGACGTACGTGTTTCCAGACGCTGAGCACACAAGTTTACCCAGGTTCGAATCCACCGGCTTTGGACGGATCCTACTCCTGCTAGCAATCCAGTAATACGGCCGAGCCGGAATATGGGTTACAAGGGTTTCGCTTGTGCGAGTTGAGATTATAGACTATTGTGAGGGTACCCTAAAGGCTCTCCCTAGGACGGCTTATATAGATATCCGGCCTAGAGTTTACAAGAGAGATATATCTTGACTAAGAGTCGGTTATAGAGTACATCTTAAACTACAAGTAATATTATGGGCCTATGTTGGTAAGTCATCTGGGCCTTCCTGTAGCCGGACTGGACTCCGTCTCTTCTCCCTGAATGGGCCGCCCGTGAAGCAATGCTCTAACCCGAAGTAGGCCACCCTTGTCAGTGAGGTACAGTGAGGACACCCAGAAAGTATATCCCCAACAGCAGCCCCCGGAAGCCTTCATGACCCAAAGTCGGATTTCATCATCGTCTAGCTTGATCTTCGGCTTGCAGAATCTTGAAGGGTTTCTGAAACTTCAAAAGAAAGGATAGGATCCGGGTCTCAAATGAGCCGGACCTATGAATATGTTATTCGGGTTTCCAGCTTGAAATTCAAACTAAGCCGGAACTTGGTCTCTGACATAATCTGGCACTAGTCATGTTCAAGTCACGTCACTAACAGACATTCCTGTCAGCATGACGATTGGTGGGTCCACCTTTCGCGGAACCGAGGCGTCGTTTTATTGCCTGCGCGGTGATCGAGGCGGCGTAATCATCACGTGGGGGTTACCCAGCTCCTTCTGCGACGTGGCGCATTCACTGTTGCGTTTACACGAATCTTGGCACGGCTGGAGGATATAAGTGGTTAGGATTCTTTTCCCCATCTTCTTCACCAGCACTTGCACCGTTTCCTTCTCCCCAACGCTTCCCATGAACACAGAGCTCCTCTGTCTCCCCATAATCTTCCAGTGTTGCCCATCCCTAGTCACCGGTCCACGAGAGAATGGCTTCAGCATCATTTTCCGGCGCGGTGGCGATGACGGCGACGACTGCGGCGGCGGAGAAGGAGAGCAACCGCGGGGTCTGGATCCCATGCGTCCTTGACAATGCCAAGCTCCACGTCGTGGAGAACGAAGGGCTCCTCCGTGTTGGCAACTGGCGGAGCGGCTTCGGCGAAACCGTCCCCAATCCCTGTGCCAGCGAGCAGGTACACTTCGGCACCCACCTCGACAGAGGTTTGAGTTTCCCTCCCTCAGACTTCTAGATCACTACGGAGTTCAACTCCATCATCTTCCCCCGAACTCTCTCTTAGAGATGAGCACATATGCTTCTTTATGCGAGGGGTACCTCAGCATTAGGCCGAGTCTTACTCTTTTCCGGTTTTACTTTCATCTCCGGAGAAATTCCATCACTGCCAGTAATCCATACATTACCGGTACTATTAGTTTTCTATTAGGAGAGAGCGCATGTATCCTCGGATTAGGGCCAGTGAGTCGGTCGAACAGTGGCCGTCCACTTTCTTCTATCACAAGGATATTCCTCTCCCGGCAAAGCTACTGCTTTGCCGGCTTTTGTCGACGGTGTCGCCACGCCCCAAGAGTCCTGGGACGCAGATGCGCCGGCTCTCAGTGATGATCTGCTTCTTGCCAAGAGGCGGATCAAATATTTCATGAAGCACAAGGGCCTTAAGGGGTCCGACATCACTGCTTGGTGGCACGCCGGATGCAGCCTCTTCAGCATCATGGAGACTGGCTTATGCATTCCATTACGGTGTCCAAGAAAGATTCCCTCCGGATCTGCTCCCAGCCTTACACGGAGAAATAATACGGGTCTCAAATCAAGTGGCTGATAAGGGAGCGGATCGAGAGGAAAATCTCGGAGCTGTCTTTGGACATGCATACGGCTAAAGATCTCGTGGTACCGGTAAGTTTCTAGCAGTAACTCGAATTATGTGTTCATCTTTATATTGTTTTGCAATACTGCGATATCTCTTCTTTTTCAGCTTGCTGACCTCTCTGGGTCGGAGCTTGCTCCTATCGAGAGATATCCTCCTGAGATTTCTCAGGACGATGGAGAGTTGGTTCCATTACCGGACATAATTCCTCGGAAGTGTAAGGCTCCGACAGTTGCTATTGGCACAAAGGAGGTGCCTATTGTGAAGAGGTAATCTTTCCTCACAAGGTCTTCGTATTTTATGTCTTAATTCTTTCCGAGGTGTAATGTTCTCTGTTCTATTACCTCCTCAGAGCAAGACAGCTCACCAAGGGCAAGGGTAAAGGAGGCTCGTCGAAGCCCCTACGCCAGTCAAAGCTGATTTTGACTTCTCATGCCACAACACCTCCGACTCCTACCCCTCAGCCTTCTACGGCACCGAAGATTACTCCATCTCCGACCGTCGCAGAAGATCCGGCTCAACAAGCAGAGCTAGCGATCCTCGGGTCGCAAACTGACGTCACCATGGGTGACGCAGGTTTTGGTAAGGGTGAACCCTCTTCGAGTAATGATCCCTCGGTAGAGGTCTTCGCTGAAAACCTCCTCAACAATCCGGGTCTTGCCAAGCTTGGCGTTACTCGGAAGTATGTGGAGGAGATTCAACGGCTAGCCCATCAATGCTTGGAAAGCCGGAATATTACTGCCGAACAAGAAGCACAAGAAGCGGAGGACGTCAAGTACTCCGAACTTCTTGAACAAGTCCGTCTTTGCGACGAGAGGCTAAGAACTGGCGAGCTTCCGCCACCATCAGTGATCCCGCTCACCCTCACTGAGAAGGTTACCACAGAAGTGAACATGAGTTTGAGCAAACTCACTCATGAACAATATGTAAGTCAGAATTCCAACTTACTTTTTTACTTTATTCCATATCATATCCTCTAGCCCCCAAGCATGAAGGATTTATGCTTCCTTAGGATGCCAAAAAATGAACTAGTATAGGCCCTAAGGCTCGTGCCTGAAATTAGTAAAGATATTAGGCCGAGTCTTTAGTAGACTTTTGACTCTTGGTATTCTGACTTACAGAAAGTTAATTCATATAACCAGAATTATTGAAGAATATTTGCAACAAGTGAAGAGAAATCAGAGCTCTCCAACTTGAAAATGCTCAACTGAAAGTATCCAGGGATGAGGCCGAAGGTAAACATTCTAGTACTCAAACCTTGCCTTTTATTTCATAGTCGAATTTTTGTTCAACTTTTGTTCTTTTGACTACAGCACTGGTAAAGCAATCTTGTGCTATGATTGAAGAGGTCGAGAATCTGAAGACCCTGGAGGTGGAAAACAAGGACCTCTGCCAAGAGCTGGATAAGCTCAAGGCGGATCACGAGAAGAGTATTGCTCAAGTTCTCGAATCCTCCTCCATGGCCACTGAGGAGCACGATCGTAAGATTGTGCTCCAAGATAAGAAAATCTCAGATCTCAGCAATGAATTGTTCAGAGAAAAGGATATTACCGAGGCACTCCGGGCTGAATTCCAGAGTCTTCGTGAAGAGAAAACCAAAGTTGACGAAGTCATCTTCAGTATGTTTCCCTCTTTCTGACTTTTCTGCACCTTTTGACTCTTTGGAGCCCAGATTTATTTTATTAACCCTTTGCATTACATGCGCAGGTCCTCTGAACTTACTGGACTCAACCTCCGCCGAGTCTCGCACTAGCCGGCTTACCCAAGTCGGCGATTTACTTCATGACTATCACCAATCCTTTGAGGATATTGGCGAAGTTCTTAAGGTTCCGGACATGCATAGAATGTCCGGTTTTGAAGTGCGAGACAAAGCCAAGGAGATGCCCCAGCTTATCCAGGACTAGAATATGTCCTACGCGTGGACCGCAGCGCAGAACGCTCTCACCATGGTTATGAGCCACCATGGAAACATGAAAATTTGGCAAGTAACCAAAGGGTACTGCAAAGTGGATGAAGACGGACAGGAACAAGACATCAAAGCCGCCATGGACTCCTGCGTCGGATACGGGTGCCACGTAGCTGACTTGACCAGCTGCGACACTCTCTTCTTCACTCGCGTAGAGACGCCGCCTCTGCCCGTCGAAGAAACTGGTGAAGTTTCCGATGACGAACAAACCATCTCGGATTTGAACGTCTCAGACAGATATTGAGGCGAGGCTGATGTCTCTAGTGAGCCGGTAGCTCCTTTATCTCCCTCTGCATCGTAGAGCATTAGAAAAATAATGTGTTATTCAGAAAACAATTTGGGTTGTAAATAAGTAGTATGATACTGCTGGTGCTAAGTTTTATTTTATCTATTTAGCACTTTTGGCTTTATAATTTTCGTGCCTAAAATGTTGACATAAGCACTTATGTTTTTTGTCTATACTTATCATTTATTTGGCTTTCCACCTCGTCCCTTTCGTAAGTCAGCCAACCTTTAGCACGGAAAATTTTCCGAGCAACAGAGCTCACTTGCTAAACCAATTTAAACTCAGAAACAAAGCCGGCTTCCAGTACCAACAATTCACTACTCGGAAAATGCCCGCATCCGGCGATTAGATAAATAACCAAAGTATAGACTAAAAAATTTAGATGTATACCCAAAGGTAGCAATTTTTAGAATTAAAAATCTAAACCAGAACAAACATGAGCATAAAGTACTTTCAAGTATTCTGGGATTTTCGACTATGACATGATCATTCGGAAATAAGATGGCAATATAAAGCTTCTCAGAAAAAAATTGAGGCAACCAATACTTTATTTATCATTGAACATGTACACATATATGATTACAAAGAAAGATAAACTAAGCATAAAAGGGATATAGCTGAGCAATATTTCATGGTCTCTCTAATTTTTCCGGGTCTGTACTGCCTCCAGCTCTCTTTCTTTTCTTAGTAGCAGGTCTTTCTTTGATTGGCGCATATCAGTTAGATAGTAAGAACCATTGTGCATTACTCGGCTAACTAAAAAGGGCCCTTCCCATATTGGCGAAAGTATGTGCTTTCTTTTCTGCACAAGCCAGAGAACCAAATCGCCCTTATTGAAAGATCGGTTCCTGACTCTCTGGCTATGATACATGCGTAACTTCTGCTGATAGGTTGTTGATCTCATCTCAGCAATGACGTGAACTTCTTCGACTAAGTCGAGATCATTTTGTTGAGAAATTTCGGCATCCTCTTCAATATACACGGCAACTCTAGGAGAAGTGTGAATCAAATCACTAGGAAGAACTTCTTCTGCACCATAGACCAAGAAGAAAGGTGTGTATCCAGTTGACCTGTTCGGAGTTGTTCGTAAGCTCCAAATTACAGAAGGTAATTCCTCTGTCCAAGCCCCCGCAGCACGTCATAGTGGTGCTTCGAGTCTTGGTTTTAGGCCTTGTAGGATTAAACCATTTGCTCTTTCGACTTGTCCATTAGCTTGCAGATGTGCAACTGATGCAATGTCAAGCCGGATGTTTTGTTTATTGCAGAATTCAGTAAGCTCTGCCATAGAAAAGTTACTCCCGTTGTCCGTGATAATGCTATGCGGATAACCATATCGGATTATGACATCCTCGACAAATCTTCTGGCTGTTACTCCATCACAACTAGTGACGGGTTTAGCCTCAATCCATTTTGTGAATTTATCCACCATCACTAAGAGATGAGTAAATCCACTTGGAGCCCGTTTAAACAGTCATACCATGTCAAGCCCCCAGACCGCGAAAGGTTATGTTATAGGTATTGTTCGCAGCTGATCAGCCGGAACATGAGCTTGTTTGGCGTACTTTTGGCAGCCTTTGCACGTCTTGATCAGCCGTTCAGCATCTGCCTTGGCTGTAAGCCAGAAAAAACGCGTCGAAAAGCTTTTGCCACTAGAGATTTGGCTGCAGCGTGGTGACCACACTCTCCTTCGTGGATTTCTCGTAAGATTTCCACTCCTTCTTCCGGAGATACACAACGCTGAAAGACCCTAGACGCGCTCCGCTTATAGAGCTCATCACTAATTATAGTATAGGATTTTGCTCGTCGGACGATCTGTCGTCTCAGAACTTCATCTTCGGGTAATTTGCCATCTACCAAGTAATCAGGGAGTCCAGCTAGGAATTACAGCCATAACTTCTACTAAAGGTGAGCCGGATTTGGTTGGATATTCCTCGTCTACTCCTTTTATAGAGGGAACTTTGAGGTGCTCTAAAAAAGCGCCATCTGGGACCTTTTTCCGTGCAGAGCCTATTCAAGATAATGCATCTGCTTCCTCATTTTCTGTTCGAGGGATGTGTCGAACCTCAAACCTTTTGAACGATTTAGATAGTTTATCCATGACAACTCTATATGCTGCCATGTGCTTATTTGCATTACAGATATCTGACACTTGTTGAGCAACAAGATCCGAATCTCCATAACACATCAAACGTCGGATGCCGATTTCCTTAGCAATCTGGATTCCATGCAGCAGTGCGCCATACTCGGCAATGTTATTTGTCGATGTGAAGTGGATCTGCAACACATAGAAAAGTTTATCTTCTTGGGATGATTTGAGCACCACGCCAGCCCCCGAACCCCCGAGCGCCTTAGACCCGTCAAAATGTAAGTCCAATATTCCGACTCTAGGAGGGTCATATTCTCCGTTGTCTCTGTTCAATCAGTGACAAAGTCAGCGAGGATTTCGGATTTGATTGTTGTACGAGGTTTATACTCAATGTCAAAAGCTGAAAGCTCTATGTCCCATTTTGCGACGTGTCCTGTAGCATCGTTGTTGTTGATGATATCTCTCATGGTAGTTGTGCTCACCATGATAATTGGATATTCCTGAAAATAGTGCCGTAACTTACGGAATGCGAAAAACACACCATAAACCAGCTTTTGATAGTGCGGATACCGCTGCTTTGATTCAGTTAGGACTTCGTTGAGGTAGTAAATCGGACGCTACACCAGGTGTTCCAGATTTTCCTCTGGTCTCTCCACCACCATGACGACACTTACGACTCTGTCTGTCATAGCGAGATAGAGCAACATCGGTTCCCTTGGTTCCGGTGCTGCAAGGATAGGAGCGGACGAGAGTACTACTTTCAGGACTTGTAGTGCAGCTTCAGCTTCATCAGTCCAAACGAATTTTTTGGTCTTTTTCAGGAGCTTGTAGAGTGGTGTGGCTCTTTCTCTGAGCCGGCTTACAAAACGACTGACTGCGGCAATGCAACCAGTTAGTCTTTGAACGTCCTTCAGGCAAGTCAGCCTGGAAATATTGAGTATAGCCTTAATATTGTCTCGGTTTACCTCTATGCCTCTTTGAGACACGATAAAACCTAACAATTTTCCGGCTGGTATTTCAAAGAAGCACTTCGGTTAAGCATTATGTTGTATTTTCGTAGATTGGCAAACGTTTCCTCCAAGTCATAAATTAGCGTTTCCTTCTTTTTGGACATCACCGCAATGTCGTCCACATATGCATGTACATTGCGTCCGATTTGGTCATGGAGGCAACGCTGCATAGTGCGCTGGTACGTAGCTCCTGCGTTCTTGAGCCCGAAGGGTATCGTAACAATACAGAAGGTTCCGAAGAGGTTATGAATGAAGTTTTGATTTTGTCTGATTCCTTCATCCGGATTTGGTGATAACCGGAATATGCGTCGAGAAAACATAAGAGTTCCGAGCCTGCCGTAGAATCGATAACTTGATCAATTCTAGGCAGAGTGAATGGATCTTTGGGACAAGCCTTGTTCAAGGCAGTATAATCAACACACATCCTTAATTCAGTGGTGTCCTTTTTAGGGACCATTACAGGGTTAGCCGACCAATTAGTATGGATGACCTCTTCTATGAATTCGGCTAACTCAGGCCGGGCTAGTTCCTTACTGTTCGGGTGTACATTTATAGAGTGCTCAGCAAGTTCTCTAGGTACTCCGGTCATGTCAGATGGCTGCCATGCAAAGATATCTTGATTTGCTTGGAGGAACTTGACGAGCGCATTTTCCTATGCGCTATCTAGGCCTACACCTATCTGGGTCACCTTGGAGGGATCATCATCCTTCAACGTAGTCTTCTTCGTCTCTTATGATGCCTTGAACTCCGGATTTGGCTTTGTCACCTCCTTCTTCATTGCGGGCATCTCGGACGGATCAATGGTTTTCTTGATCTCCTGGTACTCCTGGGCGTGCAACACGGCTTCAGCAAAGGCGACATTTTTGTCCTCACACTCTCGCACTTTCTTTGGGTCTCCCCTGATGGTAATCACGCCGTTGGGACCTAGAAATTTCATCATATTGTAAATGTAACACGGACGAGCCATAAAAGCCCAGTAAGCCGGACATCCGAATATAGCGTGGTACACGCTCTTGAACGGGACTACTTCGAAGGAAAGTGCCTCCGTCTGATAGTTCTTTGGAGTTCCAAAAGTAACATCCAAAGTGAACTCTCCTAGGGAATTTGCTTGTCTTCCTGGGACAACTCCATGAAAGATCACAGAGTTGTGATTCAGCTGCGTCTCCGAGATCCGCATCCGGCATAGCGTTTCGACATACAGAATATTAATGCTGCTACCGCCGTCCATGAGACTCTTGGAGAAACCATAGCCATCAATAAGTGGATTGACGACTAAGGCGTATTTTCCTCGCTTGTGCAACTTAGGCGGATGATCAGCACGGTCAAACGTGATTGCCACTTCCGACCAGTCCAAGTGTTGTGGGATAGCCGGAACAGTTGTGTTGAGCTCATGCATAACTGCTTTCTTGACCTTAGCTGGTTGACATCCGAGGAAGGTGACGTAAGCTTTCTTTGTTGGGAAGTTTTTCTTCCCCTTCGGCTTGGGATTTGAAGGATCAACTTCCTCCATGTCGGAATCTTCCTTGGTCTCTTTATGTTTTTCGGGATTCTTCTTTCCCTTCTTCCGCTTATCCCTGTAGCCAGCGGTATCATCTTTCTTGATGTCGTCATTAAAACGATACTCGGTATTTGTGTGAGACGAGCCCCCATTGGCATCTAGGTGATGCACACATGGGTTGTTGGCAATGTCGGCCCAGGAGTAGTTTTTGCCAGGTTGCTGGTCTCCTCTACCCTGGACTCTTGATGTCCCACGACCACGTCCGCGGCCACCACCACGTCATCCTCGTCCTCCAGACCCGAAAGTAGCAGTAACCACTGTTGTTTCCACGTTGGGTTTTTCTTCCGAGGTGTTCTTGTGCTTTTGAGCTTGCTGCTTTGGTTGTTTTGCCGACTGTGGCACAACTAGGGCGTTCAGTAATCCCTCTGCATCATCATCAGCATCTGCATACTTGCTCGCTGTTTCTATCATCTCTCCCAGATCTGTGACATTTTCACACTTCAAGCAATGACGTAGTAAACCAATTGGAAGTCCTACAATAAAAGCTTCAATCGCAGTTTGGTCAGTTACTCCCTCACAGGAGTTCTTGGTGTCGATCCATCGTCCGAGGTAATCTCGGCAAGTTTCTCCGGCTTTCTGGGTGCAACGTTGTAGGTCTCCTACTGTACAGGGCCTCCGATACGTGCCTTCGAAATTCCGAAAGAACGCGCTTTGCATGTCATACCAATTGTGGATGGTGTTCTCAGGAAGTTCATTGAGCCATGATCGTGCCATCTTCCGCAACATAAGTGGGAGATATCGGGTTGCGACCAGGCTGTTTCCGCCTTTGGTGATGCAACAAGCTTGGAAAAAATCTTGGAGCCAAGTGTATGGCCGAGCTACACCGTCGTAGGGCTGGATGTGCCTAGCAAATCCTTCCAGGAATCTTGTTGCTCTTATGCGTGGTCCGAAGCATTTTGGACCCACATAGATTTCGTCGTTCTCGTAGCGCCACGCCTCTATGTTGGAGTTGATCCGATGTCTCGCGTCACTTGGTGACAGAGATCGCCGTCCTGATTAACGGTTGTGGCTGTGGTGCCTTGGAGCCGGACTTCGGCTTCTGCCACCACCTCCTCCACCACGACGGCCTTTTTGGCCTCCTTGGGAACCGTTGTGGCGGCTACTTGGTGGGGAAGGTGGATTGTTTCTGGTTGGTCGTCGGTCTCTATCCGGAGCGTCATTATTCTGGTTCCGGAGAGGATCTTCATTATGATGAGCCCCCTGTCGGCTTGACTCGACACGGTGTCTGTCGTTCCTTCGTCCGTCACTCCCACCGCGGTGGGGCTCAGCCGGACGGCTTGTATGTCTAGGAGGTGACATTCTTTGACGGTCCTCCTACGATGTTTCTCTTTGTCTTCTTCCCTGTGATCGTTCGACTCTCGTCGGGGAGGATTTCTCGGATACAGTGCAGCAATTGCCTCTTGCTCCGCGGCTGGGGCAACGTTGCGCCAGTCACGTGCGGTTTTATGGTGCTGCCCTAAAGATCCGATTCGTGAGTAGTTGTCTTCCCGACGATCGGAACGGTGATGTTTTTCAAGAACCCGTTGAGGTATTACGTCATTCCAGGCTAGATCCGTGCGACACTGGTCAGATTGAGAGACCAGTTTTCTGCTTCCGGACTTCGCGACCTTCTACTGCTGCAAACCCTTGGTGAGTAGCTTAATGCTCAATCGAACCTGTTCTAGGCCT
Source organism: Avena eriantha (assembly GCA_910589775.1). Taxonomy (NCBI): domain Eukaryota; kingdom Viridiplantae; phylum Streptophyta; class Magnoliopsida; order Poales; family Poaceae; genus Avena; species Avena eriantha. The sequence continues at coordinate 265,385,796 of OU342746.1, read as the reverse complement.
GGATTATTTGCTAGGATATCTCGGGCTACAGCGGTGTTTTGTACTGGTGTTGGGTACACCAGATATCCATTACTATCGAGACGAGGCATCCCCAGATCTCCCTCAAAGAGAACCTTGCGTACTTCCGGAAATTTGGCAGCCTATACGTGGCCTTTCCGGTTCTTCTGATGTTGCAGAGAGATGAGCTTCTCCGCAGCGGCCATGCACTTCTTCTATTCCTCGATGTTTTTGGCTTCATCCAGGAGTACTTGGCGACGCGCTTCTAGGGCTTGGGCCATTTCTTCCAATTTCGCGGCAGTGAGTTCTGCCGCAGTAGGGATAGGTGTGGTTAACGCAACATCGATGAGTTTACGGGCACCTACAGTGACCACGTGTCCATACACTGACTCTTCTTTGGGCTCATCTAGGATAAGTGCTCCATTCGAGGCTTCCTTGTATTCCTCGGCAATCACCTCCTCTGTCGGAAGTTCTTTTGCCAGGGTCTTGTTCTTCTTGTTCTTCTTCTTTGCCTTCTTGGCAGCGCTGGTAGCAAAGACGGCTTTGGGTCCGTTTCCCGGAGTCAAGCTCTGATTGGTACTTTTGGACATTTGGACTTCGGGATTATCTCTGAGATCCATGTCATCCTGCGCTTCAGGAGAGTTTTCTCTGGATCCTTCGTCCATGGCTTCTCCTTCCTCTGCAGCTTTGGAGTTGTACTCCTCTTCATATTGTGCGGAGAAATTCCGGAAATCCGCTGACGTCATCGAGTCATCCGAGGATGCGGGTAAGTCGGTGTTTGTTTCGATCGCCTCCAGCACCGAGTCTTTGTTGTCTCCAGCGTCGGCAGAGCCGGATCCGGATCCAACATATCCGACAAAGTGCGATGTGTGAGTCCTGAGGTAGTTTCAACTCTCCTCGTGGGCTTCCTCGAAAGTCCTGATGGTTTTGAGAACCTCATCCACGTTTGTGCCTTGCAGCATCATGCGCCTCAACGTATGCCTTAGGAAAGGTTGGTCTGTTTCGGCGTTGGCAGAGCTGGCACCAAGGTTATTGTTCTGCTTCTCCTGGATTTCAACCTCGGTGGGTAGATCGATCCGGGATTCGACCTCGGTGGGTAGATCGATCCGGGATTCGACCTCGCTAGGGAGATCCACTCCAGATTCGACTTGAACCGCAAGATCTGCTTCAGGTTCGACTTTCTCCACTATCTCCGCAACGGGTGTGGGCTGGATGGGATTAGGGTTTTCTGAGATCCGGAACTCTGCCGCCTCCACGGACAAAGGGGACCCAGATATTTCTTCTGCCTCTATCATCACCGCTGGGGTGGGTGGGACAGGTTCAGCGAACCGATGTACACATCGATCTCGCCAAAGGACATGATGGTGTAAGCAGTCACGGCCTCCCTAGCCGGAATCCAGGTCTCATCGAGAATGATGAGAGGGACATCGCTGGCGTAGAGGATGCGACCGACAGCGATGGTCTCGCCGATTCCGATTCTTGCAGATTCCGCTCGGAACATAGATCCGAAGCTCACTTGTCCCACGGTGGGCGCCAACTGTCGTCGGATTGATGACAAGTACGCCACGAGGGGGTCCTCGAGGCATGTGGAAGAGAGGGGTGTGAGACGTACGGTGTTCCAGGACGGTGAGCTCACAAGTTTACCCAGGTTCGAATCCGCCGGCTTTAGACGGATCCTACTCCTGCTAGCAATCCAGTAATACGGCAGAGCCGGAATATGGGTTACAAGGGTTTTGCCTGTACGAGTTGAGATTGTAGACTATTGTGAGGGTGTCCTAAAGGCTCTCCCTAGGATGGCTTATATAGATATCCGGCCTAGGGTTTACAGGAGAGATCTACCCGCCTACGACTAAGAGTCGGTTATAGAGTATATCTTGAACTACAAGTAACACTATGGGCCTATGTCGGTAAGTCATCTGGGCCTTCCCGTAGCCGGACTGGACTGCGTCTCTTCTCCCTGGTTTGATCGTCCGTGAAGCAATGCTCTAACCCGAAGTGGGCCACCCTGGTCAGTGAGGTACAGTGAGATACCCGGAAAGTATATCCCCAACAGGGTCTTTGTATATTTTGCTACAAATACATGAGTGGCATGTTGTGATGACTCTCAGGGTCTACTGCAAATGTTCCCTTTGAGCTTCCAGTGATATTTTGCGATATTGCATGGTCTCTTATGTTGCATAGATGTGCCGATTTTCTGGGGCCATCAATTATTTGATACATACAAATAAATTATTAGTGCAATGGTCTTTTCATAGTGTTGGGATGCTTTTTGCATGGTGTTGGGACACCCGAGAAGTACGAACGTAAAAAGACTATTGCACATTTGTGGTTATGATCCAATTAGTGCAGATCACACATTTAGACTCCGTTCGGTTTACATGTTTGAGAAATAAAGGAAACGTGAACATGTATAGGAATTGGGTTAGCTATACAGGGCAAAGTTGTAGGTTATCTAAACAGCAGGAATTAAAAAAGGTGAGGTGTTTGGTTGGCATGAAGCTTTGCCACTAGCGTTCCTTTGATCTGAGTAGATATGTTGTTTCTTCAAAAAGCACGGGAGAGAGATCTTTTCCTATGAAATAGATCGGGTGTCTTCCTTCAAAGCGAACGGTCTCGTAGAAAAAAAATTCCAAAGGACTCTGATCTCGTAAAATTCCTTCAGAATTCCCATCGAACGGGCCCTTAAGTGGGATCAAATGGCGAGGAAGACGAGTGACTAGGGCCAATCTCCGCCCAATTAACGCACATTCCCAAGGTTTTATCATTTTCTCTTTGTATATGTTAGATGTTATATGGTTGACTTTCTAAATTACTTATACTTTTTAGGCGCTGCTATGCGCGCATGTTAGATTCCCATGTCGCGGTATTCTTACTCCACCTCCTACATGCATGAAACCATGACATCATCAAAGGTTCATTTGATTTCAAACTTTAAATTTTTATCTCTTGAACGATTAAGTCAACAAACATTATGTTTTCACCGTTGGCTAATTGCATCACTGACATCTTCGAAAATAGATGCCATGTTGACATGTTTCGACAACTCTCTTTTCTAACGATAGTTGTCTAGTTATTTTCACATAATTGCTAGATTAAAATAACTTAGTTGCTGGGTTTCATGTATGTCATTCTACATGTTGCAAGATTATAATTATATGATGCTATTTTTGTAGAATGGTGTACCATCTTTATTTGTTGGAAACGTTTCAAATGCCCGGTCAGTAACTATGCAGATCATTGCTATGTCTAAAAACATATAAAATGTTACGTGGTAACTATACAGAGTTTATGACAACTGTTTGCTGATATTCCGGTCACCGTGGTAATTAATCTGACAACTGACATGAAATTCTGTCGAAATATAATAAAATGAGACTTAGTTTTGGAGGACGAATTCAATCGCCGCTAATCAATTTATGATGTAGGAGTCATTTAAATATTGAGATTTAAAATTAATATGACGATCTGCTCTCTTAGCTGCTAATTAGATTTTCTCGTATTTGGAAGAACACATTGCCGTTTAGCCACTGTCTTGACATAGTGGGCCCGTATGACAGCGAGAGGCCCGTACACCTTCCACCTCCGGACCTGACGAGGCTGATGGCCACCGATCCTTTCACCTCCACTGCAAACTCCACCACCACCGCCTTCGTGGGCGACGCTAATTCCACGGAGTCATGGAGCGCCCGGGTGCGCACCCTGACGCGTCTCGGCCGGCATCGGGAGGCTTTGTCCCTCCTCCGCGACGGCGACCCCTCTCCGCCACCGCACGCTCTGGCGCTACCAGCAGCGGCCATCTCCTGCACGGCACTATCCCTTCCCTCCGGAGTCGCCCAGATACAGGCGCTCGGTTACAAGCGCGGCCTGCTCCCTTCCTTCGACGCCTACCTCCTCTCCGCGCTGCTCTCTTCCTACTCACGACTCGGCCTCCTCCCGCGCGCCCACCAGCTTCTCGACGAAATGTCCCTCGCGTCCACGCCTCCTACCACGCTCCGCACTGCCTTCAACTCTCTCATCTCCGGATGCGCGATGCACGCGCTCCCGGCCGCCTGCTTCCTACTCTTCCGCCGCATGCGGTCAGCCAGCGTCCCCTTCGATGCCGTCACGCTCATGGCTCTGGTCCCGGCCGCTCCTCAGAGCGTCGTGCCGCAGCTCCATACCCTTGCGGGGAAAGTAGGGCTTGCCGCCGAGACAACCGTGGCCAACTGCCTCATATCTGTGTACGGGCGCCGCGGCGCTGCCCTTGCCCGGCAGGTTTTCGACGAGATGCCAATGGCCTCCCGCGACCTTGTCTCGTGGAACGCCGTACTCTCAGCCCACGCGCAGAACGGCCTCGCGGTGGACGCCCTTGACCTCTATAGCCGCATGCGTGGCCACGATGGCAATGGTGTGGAGCCAGACGCCGTGACGCTCGTTGGCGTGCTCTCCTCCTGCGCCCATCTCGGCGCGCGCGGTGTCGGCCTGGGCGTTGAACAGTACATGCAGGAGAGACTGCCTGGATTCCGCACCAACTTGCAGCTTTGCAACTCGCTCATCAACTTCCATGCACGCTGCGGCAGCTTGCCCCGGGCACAGCAGCTGTTCGACGAAATGCCCAGAAAGAGCATCGTCTCATGGACAGCACTGATCACTGGGTATGGCATGCACGGGCATGGCGATGTTGCCGTTAATCTCTTCCAGATGATGGTGTCAGAAGGCATCCGACCAGATAATGTTGCAATGGTTGGCCTCTTGTCGGCGTGCAGCCATTCGGGATTGTATGACGAGGGGCGCAAGTATTTCTCAGCAATGGAGAGCGCCTACCAGCTGCGACCTACACTGGAGCACTATACGTGCATGGTGGACCTTCTTGGACGGGCAGGACGTCTCAAGGAGGCACGAGAACTGATCTCGTCGATGCCCATGCCGGCCGATGGTGCCGTGTGGGGTGCCCTTCTTGGGGCGTGCAAGATACACAAGAATGTGGAGATAGGAGAGGAGGCTTTTGAGCATGTCATCAAGCTTGAGCCAAGAAATGCGGGATACTATGTGCTCATGGCAAACATATATACCGACACGGGTCAACTGGAGGGTGTGGTGAGGATACGGGCGATGATGAGGGAGCGTGGGCTCAAGAAGGAGCCTGGGTGCAGCTACGTCGAATACAAGGGAAGAGTTCACCTGTTCATGGCTGACGACCACTCGCATCCGCAGGCAAATAAGATTTACGAGCTCATGATTAAGCTTGAACATATGGTGAAGGAGAAGACTGGTGGCACTGCAGGAACGGATGGACACCGAGTGGTCGAAGGGCACTCCCAGAAGGCGCCTGTGCCGTTGATCGGCTTTCACAGCGAGAAACTTGCTGTGGCCTTTGGTATGTTGAACACTGACGGCGGTGAGATTGTGGTGATCAAGAACTTAAGGATTTGCGGAGACTGCCACTCTTTCCTGAAGACAGTCTCTGCAATTGCCAACCGAGCATTTCTTGTCAGGGACGCTAGTCGCTTTCATCGCTTCGAGGGTGGAGCATGCTCCTGCAAAGATTACTGGTGAAGAAGTTTGTGCTCACTGTGAAGATGTTATTTGCTTGTACTGGAAATTGAGTTAGCGTGCAAAGGATGAATGCGCTTGAAATCTTCAGTACCTACTGGTACAGGCTTGGTAACTGCGCTACTATACTTCACTGCGGGCATGAAATAGGTGAAATCGTGAAAGTTTGGAGCAACAGAGGAGAAAATCGACATGCCTTTAGATACCAGTACATTCAAATCAACATGCTCAACTGCCTGAAGATCAGGCGGAGATTCAAGGCCTGATCCATCGGTGGTTATCCCAATGCTGAATAGCCAGTAGAACGAACTGCAAACTCCCTCAAGGACTACACACTGCTCTCGATCAATCTGCATTCCCTCACGTGCTATTCCTTTTGGCAGTGCAATGATCCATTTTGGCCTTTGGCAATTCTACTGATGGATGCCCAATTGTGAAGGATGCATATTTGAGACAATGGTGTGGCAACGCCAGATCTCTGACCAAAATTGGTCCGGAGTACAACAGAATTGGTCTGTGAAGTTATCTGATTGGTTGGCATTTCTCAGGTCGCCTGTATGGCCCAATGTGGTATTGATATATAAATAGGGGATGATTTGCACCCGAATGTGTTAGAAAAGGGAGAAATTTTGACCGAGGAGGTGGAGGCAGAAAATTTGATAGAGATGTCAAGCTGCATACTTTCACCCATTTTTATCAAATCAAACCCACGATTGTGAACCAATGTTAGCTGATAGCAGCCTGAGTATGAATCTTTGCAAGTTCGACGCCTGCAAAGAATAGAAGTCAATAGTGTCATTGCAATTTTCGTTTACTCTTGCAGCTGCGGAAATCCAATTTGGGTGCAAATGAACCCATTGTGTGAAAACATATTTCAAAATGTTACAGAATTCTGAAAAAAAAATCATGTATATCTGAACATTTTATATGTTCGTACACAAGTTTACAGGTGTTCCATATAAAAAAGACAAATTTCAGTGCTCCAACGTGTCTATTCACGAACATGTATTTTGTCCTTTTTAAACAAGCCACATAAAATGTTCATTTTTTTTGTGAAAATTTGTGTACATCTATGTCTGGATCTACATCTGATTTTTTGAAAATTTAAATTTTATTTTTAATGTATTTTTCATAATGGTTTCATTTATACCTGGGAGCCAAAACACCACCTCCAGCACCTTGCAGCTGCTGCTAACAACTTGTGCCGTATTACTGCACTTTCAGTTTACCAGGATAGCAAAACCAGAAGTGCAGTAGCGCCATATACATGGTCTCCGGTTCGTCTTTGAGTTGATATATATAAGCAGCGATCTGATATACACCATCCGTCTGTATTTAGTTCAGTTTCGTGTATGCTTTGTTGCAAAAGAAGGTCAGCAATGCTGTTAGCACAGATTTCACAAATTTAGAACGATTCTTAGCCTAAACTGAAACCATCATTAAAAACCTGTAGAAACCACGATATACATGTTACTTGGAAACCAATCCAGGCCCAGAAAAGTAATGCCAAACCATATATTGATAAAACAGTTCAGGCGCTGTATCTGTGATATACAAATCTCCTGATCACTCGCATTGCGAAGTAATACAATGGGAAAAATCATGTCCATGTAAAAGATTGGGCTAGTTTACAAAAGGGGGATCTCCTAGACAGAGCAACGGGGGAACAGGTTAAAACACACGTCCTTGTACAACGCTGTACCATGGCACTCTACATCCCAGTTGAGGAAGTCCTTCCTATTCTTTGAGCACCAAGTTTTGGTGCTGGCTTCGTTCCTCGGCCCCTACCTGATGACGCTAGAGGCCTAGCTTTAGTTGCCGGTGGGGGTGCTGCGATGGCACCCCATAGGTCATCACTGTTCGCTCCTGCTGCTGGCTTCATAGGCCTCCCAGATGATTTTGGCTGAGGTGCCGCTATTGAACCCCAGAGGTCATCATCGCTATTGTGTGATACCGACGGTTTGATGTCTGCAGACTTCGATGCACTTTTGGGTGCTGGAACAGCCATTGGACCCCATAGAGCATCATCTTCTGCTTTTGGTGCCACTGCTGGATTTGATCTTGATGAACTTGGAACTATGATTGAAAAAAATTAATAGAGAATAAATTAATCATTGAGTCTTTTAGCAGAATCTGCGCATGTCTTTGAGTTATGATGAATAAACAGACAAAAAAAATATAACTTACTTGGTTGCTTTGGTTGCACCACCGGACGTTTCTGAGCAGCATGTATGTTGGAAAGAAGAGATGGTGGTGACTTGTCCTCAAATGGATCTACATCATCCCATCCTTCGTTGTCGCTACCATTCCCTTCCTGGTTATCGTTCTCGACTTCACCCCATCCATCTACAGAGGAGCCCGATAATGCTGGTGGAGTTTGATCGAGAGAGTTGGATGTGGATGGTGCATATGCTACTGGGGCAGAGCGAGTATCTGCTGCAATATAATTGACCGAACATGAGGATTCATGTGTTTATAATTTTTATTAATCCTCGTTTCAAACAATTATTACACCTTATCTTGTAACCTTTATAACCCCATTTTGTTTAAGTGGTGAGAACTGAGCTCAAAACTATCGAGGAGGATTAAAGCAATTTAGCAAAGGACTAATACCTGATGTGGCACTGGGGGGTGCTGAAACTTGAGTGTTATTGGCATTTGCAGTAGATACTGGACCATGATCGGAAGGTTTTCCTTTCTGAGTAATAGAACTCATGGCCCACCTGAACACGAATGTGTTATAATAAATAATTCAATTGCATGCAAATCCAGAAAAACTTAATATAAACTTGTGTTATTGGCATATAGCTTCAGTACAGCTGTATAAGCACACATAATTATGGCTTCATTTGTCAGTACAGTGGGAACTAAAATTAAAATTAGTTATAGTAGTTTGCTTTTACACATTAGCTAATCTTTGAAGACTAATGCAAGTTACTAGATCCCAGAGCACAATGCAGCACAACATTGACACGGTCGTGGAAAAAAACATTGACAAAGTCATTGTTTAAAAACATAAACACAATTGTCCTAAGAACTGGTTTTTTTAGCAACCATAGCAGGCGAGTCAAGCATGCTTGCATTGGACACATTCAGTATTATGTGCTACATGAGTTCATATGTAGTCAATAAATACATAATGGTTTGCATTGGTCAGTGGCTTAAGCATCAGCACAAGTAAAGGGATCTACATAGTATGGGACACTTCTGTTGTGAACGTCAGTTCACAATAGGATAAACATTGCATACACTATCAAATGGCATGGCTTGAATGGAAATTTCAAGGAGTAGGAACACAGATTATTTGGGAGAGAGAAAGCTGATTCTTCTTTACTCCAACCACATGTTACAGTGCATATTCTTTTATAGGCTTCATTCAACCTGTCGCCTAACACATGGACTCTACCTCTACCAATCCAATCAAACTGAACTATATCTCTAGCTATCCAATCTAATGCAAACTCCTTCGCTGTCTTACTCAAGCTTTATCTCTTGCGGAACTTCACTAACGCAAGGAATATACAACTAACAAGAACAATATTAATATTCCAATGAAAAAGGGTGATAGCTGTTCTTATCCCTAACTTCTAACTACGCTGTCCCAGTAGATACACGGACACAGTGCCCACGCCGTTCTGCTACACATTACTTCAGCATGCCTTTAAATCTTTCATTAAAAAAAAGCATAACTGATTTGATTAACAATCATGACAGGCCAAACTTTTTAAGATTTTTTTTTTCCATTTTCGAAGCTGGGGTAGACATAACTTATAACACATTTCCCACGATCATTGTTTTGCCTGTTCCCTTTGTTTTTGAAAAATCAATCTGGTATTATTGTGTCCGAGTTTTAATTTTGAATTAGATATGAAATTTGTTTTTCAGATTTGAAGTTTTAAACACATACTAGATGCAATTTCAATAAAAAATTAGATAATGGTTTAAAGCAAGGTGAGTTGGAAAAATCTGGTTTACCAATTACCATACACACATGATTACATGAAGGGGCTGAATTATAAGACATAATAAGTAAATCTCGCATATGACAATTGGAACAGTGAAAGCTTACCCAAGTAAACTAGTATTACCCGCCTTTAACTGACCAACAGTAAATTCGACTGCCCTGTTGTCTCCCGTGTTAAGCTATAAAACACAACACGGCAAAGAAAATAACAATATAAGAACAGGAACATCAATAAAGGGTAGATATGTATTTCTCTTCGCACCGCAGCAGAGAACCTTATCACAGCAATGGTTAGACATAAATGAATGTATTTTAGAGCATTTTAGGCTAGGATGCAGTAAATCGTAAATGTATAGGATCAAAGTATCGATGCTACAGTCCTAATCCTCTATTTTACCAGATCTACCACCAGCAGACCGTGTTCACAGACCACGGAAACACTAGCCGTAAGAAATAACTAATGATAAATGAACATGCATACGGCATGTATTTTGTACACCCAAGCACAAGTACTCTCTTTATTTTGAAATTTTCAAAAGGTGGTCTTAATATGCTCTAATTTCTGTTAATTTTTGGACATGCCACGAAAATACAAAAGTTCACACGCAACTTAACCACAGAACATACATCATCATTTCCATGTGTGAAATTTTCAGAAGGACGGTAAATTTATTTTGTCAGTAGGTTCAGGTGAGCCAGTGCTTAAGATTTTTACAGGTTCCGGTGAGCCAGTGTTTTGAGGTTATCACAACCACCACTTAACCTTTTCCAAGGCATTAAAAGGTAGGAGGTCGGAATATTGCATTAACTACACTCTAGATTTCCTCCATGGATAGTTAATTTGAAACAGAGATATGCGCTGTGACAATTATAGTCAGACGGAGCAAGTGAATGAGCACAGAGTGCTAATTAACCTAGTATTACAGATAAGATATGGGTTTGTGTGAGCCTGGCACTTCCAATTTTCGATCAGATCCAGACGAAAAGTGGGGTCTGGATTACAAGTATTGGTCATAATTTGCTCCAACGCATGCTTTAGAGAGACGGTCGTTTGGAATAAAGAAAACCAAGGGAGTGTAAGTAGTGACATGCACCACAACCCAGAAAGTGTCATAAAACAGTTGTAGTGAACTCATAGTAAGCAGATAAACTAGATACACCACCTTTTCATGATGTTGTTTTGCTATTTGCAAGAATTGATCAGTAGCCTGGAAAGCCTTGGTCCTCACGTCACTATAAAACAATTGAACGGGTTAATTGGAAGATGAGATGTTACAAAAGTACAAGTACAGTAAGAACTAAAACAACAGGTTGTAATGTGATGAACATCACATTTTGCCATCTTGGCATTGACCCCTTAAGACTGTTAAATTTTCGTTTTCAGATGTAGAATGTGCATCTGGTGCTCAATTGATGTCTCTAAGTTATTCGCTCGTGTGACAGCTAAAGGTTGTAAATTACCTGTCTGGGTCAAATGTAAGGACAACAATGTTAGGCAGTATACGAGTTGCAATCTCTGTCATTTCGTAGTATGAACTGGTGACACTCAGCGCCATGATTCCTGGCAGGGTAAAATAATGATTCATAGTTGGTCACAATAATCAATGGAAGATTACTCTATCAATAGTACAACAGCACATCTTCTCAGGCTAATGTACCAGCTGCTCGAGCAGGAGGGAAGGTATCTCGTAATGCACGGACTGTGAATGCATTGATCAATACGCGCTTCCTAGTCTGTAAGAAAAAGAAAGCCATGTTAAAGAATAAATAGGGTGGAACTGTAAAACTAGTACAATGAACACTGCATCCAGGCTACAGAAGGAAATGCAGAAGTTGAATTGTCAAAAAAAAAAAAAGGAAATGCAGAAGTTGCACTACCTATCAATAAAAGATTTAAGCTTGCTACTAGACACTGTTATGTTCCCATTTTGGGGAAAATTGTGCTTTTTTTCCTGGTATTTACCAACCAACTAGTACTATTTTCTTCCGATCCTTTTATTTTTATGTGTTTGTGCCACCAGCAACCAGCCAGTGTTCAACAGAAAATTAAACCCTGCTCATGGAGACAAAAGGCTAGAAAAACAATTGGGATTTAGAGCTTAAAAAAAATGGTGGTCAAAATTCCCTAGATGTATGAACCAATTGCTGCATCTGAAATCAAGACCACAACTGCAGCATCTCCAAGTAACACTTCAAAGGAAAACTAGCAATAAAAGCAAGCAACCAAAGATCAGAGCATCTTTGAGACAAACCCCATCATTCATGTAATTTGAAATATTCCCAAGAAGAATTGTAGTGTTTGTCCTTATTGCAGGTTCTTCATCCACCTGAAGACAAACAACAATGCATTTACTAAGTATAAACCATCACATATCCAAGAAGGCATCACTGGGTTAAAAAAAAATATAGAATGAAACACCACCTGGAGCTTAGAGAGATATTTCAAGAGAGATCCTGAGATTGTACGCTGAGATAACTACAGTAACAAAACAGCCGATTAGCGCAAAGAAAAGAACTTTCATGGAAAATAAAGGAACATGGAACAGACCGAAGTCCCTGGATTTGTTCTTTACAAGCAATAGTACAGGAAGTGTTTTGTGCAAACCTGACTCATATCTAAAGGGAACAGAAAAGTAAAAAATTCCAAGACCATCATTCCAAACTCTTCAATGAAATAAGCTTAAGATGGTAAACCTAACAGACATGAATACATGATCAACCCAAACATTGGCCCAACATGAAAGTTCATGCAACTCACTTTTGGTGCCAATACAAGCATCGACTTCAATGTCAGTTCACGGAGAAAAGAAGAAGTATCAGAGAACCCAGTGGCAACATGAGGAAAAACCTGCAGATACATTAGACTCCTGTCAAATGCCAACATTCGAGAAACACATGCAGATATCCATCTAAGAAAGATTGCATACTTGTTCATCAACTGTTTGTGCTGCTAATGACTCTCCAAACTGATCTATGTGCTGCAAAAGACTAACTCGGATAGCTCGGTCATTCGAAGCAAAAAGCTTCACAATAGTCGGCAAAACCTGAAAAAAGCCAGTATTATCAACTTCTGTAAGAAGCCCTCAAAATGTATTTGCTGGATGGCCAAAACTAACATGTACTGAGTGGAAGTAAAATAAATTAAGACAAACCTTGGTACTAAATTGATCAGCTGGAAGCCAGGAACCCATCTTTAACAGCACAGTCAAGGCTGGAGCAGCAGCTGAACCAAATTCAAGAGAAGATGCCAATACAGGGAGCAACTATTCACAAAGTAGACCATATACAAACATAAACAAGGAACTCCAGTTGGTTGCACAGAATATCACCAAAGTCCAAAGAAACAGGATCATGGCCTCATGGGTTCGGATCCACATACCTTTTTCAGAACTATCTCACGGGGAAGCTGTTCTGCTATATTTGGGAGTTTCCGGAAAAAGATATCTTTCTCAACACTGTCCTTTAAATTAAGAACTTCCATGAACTGGATAGTCTCTACCAACTTGTTCTGGAAAAACTCTGAAATTAGAAGTCAAATTGTAAGCAACATAGTGCAAAATTGTAAGAAGGATTGCAGCATTATTAACAAGACTGAAGAAAATGGGCATTAATAAAAGAAAATGCCACACAAAATAAGATGATAGTCTGAATGAAAAGGAAAAACTATTGAACTTACCACTGTTGTCAATAAGTTTTGAAGGATTCATTCTACGAGAAGGTGTAGAACTCAAGAGCTTCTGATAATCTGGAAGCAGAGACTGCAACAAAAGAAATGGAAATCGTTTACTTTAAGAGTCACAGGAACCATGTCAAAATAATGTAATATGGTACAGACAGTGGAGGATATGATGGATTCGTGGGATAGCTCCAGATCCAACCCCCCAAAAAAACTGAATGCCATCATGGAAGCTAACCTTTGGGATTGAAGCAATGTTGCGAAGGTCCTCTGTCCTGGTCAACTTTCCACCAGAAAAGAGCTCATAAATCAAGCACCCTACAATGAGTAGCATATGGTGTCTTCTTAGCGGAAATTAACTAGATCCATATGCTCTCACTATTACGTTATTCAGGATGTAATAACCAATGTTGAAGAAAAAAAGAGGGATGGTGCACCAAACAAAAGTATCACGAAGGACAAATATCAGAAGAGATAATATCATCTGAGTTTACTAGTTTAGACTTGACGAGTTTTTCCTTTGGTGACTCTGTCTAGAATGCAAAATGAGCAGCATTCACCATGAAAGATTTAAAGTACTACGTGTATACAGAGAGATCCCAATTATGAAACAATTGAACAACTTTCACATGTTATGTAAAGAACAGCACTGTGCACAGCTCGTAAGGAACTGTTTGGAAAAAATACCATTTCAAACCAAGAAAAATAAACATAATAATCCACACACCAATCCAATTCAGAAGAAGGAACCCTATTAGAGTACAGTGAATTAGTTCAGCTCACCCAATCCCCAGGAATCAATTGCCCATGGAGGGGATTTTCTAATTGAAACCCAATCTGACTTTGTCAGCTCCAATGGCTTGTACTGATTTCCAACTAGCCATTCGAATTGCTGTGAAGGAACAATAAATATGAGGAGATTTTTTACATAGATCCAAACATACATATAATGTCATCACAGAAAATGAAATATATTTACTACTTCTGAGCTTGAAATAAAATTGTGGTTTGGACATTCACCAAAAATATCATAAAGGGAACTATATGTAGTGCCATATCGGTCTAGCATTAACAAAGGTGTTGACTGAGAGCTATTACCAACATGGGGCTACCAGCAGCTTCATTATTGGCATCAAATTCTGAGAGGACGTCAAAAGCATGAAGCTTCCAGTCCAGGGTTTGAGTAACAACTACACTAGTCAAGCATACGTTCCCATGAACCTGAAATTGATGAAAGGACAGCAATCAGCTCATTTATGTCTGAAGTACTGGCAGTGATTGTTATTTTCAACAATGCAGTTATGAAATATCGCAATATCAGGTCACAATTCACAAATACATAAGGAGATGAGGCCCTGGATTCTCCTTCGTGGATTATGTGAAGTGATTGTGGATTTTCCATATCTGGAGTGGAGTAAAACCTGGCCATAGTGAGTAAGCCCTAACTTCGTGGATGTGCCTATGTTGGGATGGCCGTTAGAGGGACTAGCACGGCACAAGAGTACCTAGGCATCAGTGCGACCTTAGCCTTTGGCTGTATAGCAGAAATTCATGCAATGCCTACACACTTTCTACTGCAACAATATCTATCGGTATCATTGTTCAACAAGTAATGTCATGTGCATTCTATCGATCTTCCGAGTATCTATCAAGATCTTCTAAGTATCTATCAACAAGTGATGCCAACTAACATGGTTGACTTAGCATGAGTTCTTGAACATAAATGTATCATTGCAGTAAAAAAAAACATAGTTGTCTGATCTCTAAGAACCTCTCAGAAGGATAGTGTCGAGTAGGGAGTAAGTAAAGAAGAAACCAAATGATCAACGAAGTATCGTAATATAAAAGCCAACTGACTGCGGCTTAATACATGTGGCTCATCTGCATCGACAAGGATATTTTGAATGTAAAGCTAGTTGACCCACATGATCAAATGCCAATGCTAACTAATGGTTAACATTATTATTAGTCTTTTATAAAAAGATAAACAAATTAAGGATCTCACTGAAAATCATTTTGTATGATGACAAAGGTTTATGGGTTAATTGAATATATGCCACTGCAAATTCTGGCTACTTGAGAAACACCACTGCAAATTTTGACTTCCGAAAAACACCACTGCAATTTTATGTGCATTTCACAGATGCCGTTATGCCTACTTAAACACACATACCGGCCAATATACACCATGTGGTGGGCCCCACGTGAAATCTGCTTAGGACATGACGCCCCCTGTCCTCCTCGCCCAGGAACCCAACCATAGAACTGGCGGCAGAGCAGCGAAAGCAGGCAACGGCGAGCAGCTGACTTGCGCACTCCCTCCCTGCCTCACAGACCAGACGGAAGTTCCCCCGATATCCTCGCCGGCGAGCATGGTGGCGGTGGAAGCTGGCAGCGAGCACACGATTCTCAGCCTCTCCTATTTTGTGTTCTCCTATTTTGTCTGTCACAATTATGCTTTCTCCAATTTTATTCCATCACATGTTTTTTGCATGCTTTCTTCCTAAGCTGATTCAGGTAGGGCCCACCATGTATAAACGTATGTAGACAGGAAATACGGTGTATATTGACCGGTATGTGTGTTTAAGTAGGCATTGCAGTGGTACTTTTCAAAAGACAAAATATGTAGTGGTGTTTCTCAAATAGCCGGATATTGCAGTGGCATCTATCCAATTAACCCAAGGTAAAAGAACTCCGCCGAAAGCCATAGAACATGTAATAACTAGAAAAACTCTGTCAAAAGCCATAGAACCCCAAAACAAAGAAGTTCTGAAAATGGCCTGGGCTGCAAGCATGATGCAGTAATTCCAGGAATTCAGGGTACATTCATACATATGAAATTTGCCAAGTGTCTGGAACAAAATAGAACAATACAAAACGCAAGCAGCATTTCAGCAACCATCTAAAGAATCGAATCTACAAGCGAACGTCAGATAGCAACGGAAAAAAGATATTGATAAACAACTTGCATAAAAAAGGGTTACATTTTTTAAAGGCAGGAACTTACGAGCTTGCAATCGTTATTGAGAAAGCTCACAGCTTTTGATATCTGATGAAGACCCCAAGCAAAATACTCATCTCTGGAACACATTATACTAGCCATAATGAGAATAAAGTTCACTGAAAAAATAAAACATAAAATATTGAATACTCCCTCCATCCCAATGCATGTGGTGTCCTTGTTTTTCGTGTTTTAACTTTGACCACTAATTTGACCAATAATATGTTTCACTTGTTATAAAAATTATACTATTATATAAACTTTATTCGAATACAAAATCAATAGTATAACTTTCATGACATATACTCAATGTTTCATTTGTCAAACTCATGGTCAAACTTAGACCTAGCATTTGTGCCATCTAGATGGGTGCGGAGGGAGTACAACACTGAGAACAAGCCAATTGCAAAATTTTGATCTGGAGAAATGGGTAGCACCATGGTACAGCAAACTAACATACTGATAACTCCGACTACATCTGTGTAGTACCATGGTCATAAACTGCACTAACATGACAGTGTGCTATAAACATGTCTACTAGGAAGTATACCAATTCTTGTACAAGGAATTTGTGCCCCTACCTGTTACCACGCAATTGCCGATTAGGCCACATGATCAAGCTGGTTGGTTCGTATGATAACTACCAGATGGATGACCAGTTTGAGACGAGCATTGTTACCAATTTTAAAACTACTCAGTTCCTCCAGTTCTATCGGTAGCATCACAGAGAACGCATATAAGATGATAAGTAACTATTCATCTAGACTTCTCAGAAACAATGTCACTGGTTTGCCTACAGCAGATCCCAAGGTTAGTTATTAAATATGTTTACATAGGAGTGTTTTTAAAGAACCTCGGCGTTATGTAATCACAGTAAAGCTTAGCATGGAAATAAACATTATATTTGGTTAGTGCGACTTGAGCAGTTACAATCTAAGTTAGGAAAAATCATATCTCTCAGACATTAGGGTATACAATGTCAGCAACGCAAGAAGACAACTGAAGCTCATGGTACCTCTGTGTACCTCCCAGATTCAGTTCCTTGAGTTTTTCAGCAAGTGGTGTAACAGGCTCTGTCACTATATATATTGTGTGTTTTACAGAAGATCCATCAGGAACTTCTGCTTCAGTACTGTGAAGAAAGGATAATATATTTGGATGGCGCACCTGCAATAAGAAAAATACTGAACTGAATTAGCAGATGTTTTTAATGAGAAAAAGAAGTTTGGTCCAACCAACAAGAAATCCTCCAATGCAATAAAAATGGTAATTAAGTACCTAAAAAATGGAACTTAGTAGGAAGATCATGGGAACAAAATCATCCAAAACGATGAGCACTGACCAAAGTATTTAGAACATCATTTGCAATGCTGAGATATAGCACCATTGTCATTAAATAAGCTTTCTACAGTTGTTTTTCCTATTCAAATTTTGGCCATAGTTTTTTTTACGATTTTATTGATAACCACGACTCACTTCGATCTAATCTGTTGACGTAATAGCACTACTAGTCATCTAGAATCTCTCAGACCAAAATGAGTAACTTACTGTCCGTAATCTCTTAACACCATTCCGACCAGCAACCAAGTGCCTGTCCTGAGGGTTGTTCCCTGACAGTGAGAAAATAGAAACAGGCGATCCATCATCCTGGAGAAGACAAGGGAACAATTACGTTGGAAATGGCATATGTGGCAACCAGTAATTCTTTGACGAAATAAAACCACGGTAACAAATTATCACTGGTGGTAACACCAGAGTAATAAACCTGCTAGTGTTAGAGATCAAAAAATCACGGTGAAAATAACTTGGTGGATGATACAGAAACGTTCTACACTTCAAACATAGTACTATAGAACATAATGAAGGACCTCCACAAATTATACAGTCCAATTTAAGTTCAGACATCCGCTTGCCCAGATTATCAAGTGCTGGATCTACCAATTCTACTTCCTGAGAGCAGTGAATCCACCAATTTTACTTCCTACAGAGTTACCAAAGCTAGCACCCCCCCTAACACAAGGTTCAAAAATGTACCCCGACCTGAGACTTGTACAGAGCACAGGCTGATACACGGTCCAGCGCGTATGAAGCACCAAAGCACCGAAACCTCAAGCTAAAAACCACAAGGAAAGTCGCATACAATTAGCTCCAGCTACCGAATCGCTAGTTCAAGCTCGAAATCAAAAGGCTCGCATGCCCTATGAGGATCCGACCGATCGGGAGACGGGAGAGGAGGAGGGTGCGAGCGTGGGTACCTTGGAGACGCCGCGGTGGTGCGCCCAGGAGCCCCAGGCGGAGGAGTGGGGCTCGCCAATGATGTAGGGGAAGTCTTTGAGGCCCGATCCGGATCCCGCGACCACATCCTTGAGAAACTTGAACATTTTATTCTACTCCCTCGACGTGCTTCCCCTCGATTCTCCGCCTGGTGTTTGGTCTTCCCCGATCGCCTCCCCCGGCGGTGGGTGGTTTGTGCGGGAGGAGGAGGAGGAGGCGAGGTAGATCCGGGGAGGACGACGAGGCCGTCTCGAGGGAGGTAGAGGGGAAACCGGCACGGGGGTGACCTACCTGGAAGAGGAGGAAGATGGATGCACTTTTTGCATATCCCCCCTTGCATCTGGGAATCACGAACGGGATTATTGGACAGGCAGGCTGACAGCTCATGCTTACAAGATGTGATTAGTATACTTTGCCACGTCAAATTGCGTGACTTGACAGTACACGTGGAGTGGAAACTTCACTGAAAATCTTTCATCTCTGTGGTCCCTCTGTTTTACAGAAACGCCAGCGATTCCGCGAACAGAGACGCGTCGGTATCAGCTGTCACCAATTGTCTAGAGCATGTATATCTAGACATGACGGTGCACAGAGACATGCTAATTTGGACAGAATTGTGAAATGGGTAGTAGTTTGTCTTTAGAAGTAATAATTACGATCATATTTGAAAAATGGTTTCTTTTTTTCGAAAAATGGTTTCTTTGTGGAGTGTCATAGTGTTATTATTAGAGTAATACTACACTTACAAACACATATTATGGAATCAACATGCATGGGTGGGATTACAAACCGTGATCCGATCTTTAAAGGGGTCGAAACTCAACCAACCAACTAAGCCCATGTACGTCTGTAAGGTTTTTGTAGACAATTCAGTCCAGTCTACGGTTATTGGTGTTATTAGTGTAAATCGATATGATTGTGGGGCTGCTGAATCGCGCGCCTCCTCTCTCCATCTCATTGATATATATATAGGAGATTTACATGAGTTAGACTTGTAAGTCAAGTTAATTATAAACAGAATCAACTAGGATTGCAATCTAAATAAACTAGGACTCTGCCTAATATCTGGGGCTACCGGGCTGCGGTACCAAAGTTCGAGGGCGAGTGCACCGCGATATCTAAGTTGCCTGAAATTGCCGCGTTTCGAAATGTTGGGTCGCCAACTACCGAGAGGGGCCATTTCGATGCAAACTCATCTCACCCCTACCAAATCCAAACATGCCGTGAAACTGCCCCGTGAAGTAGACGGTCGGGACTCTCATGTCAGTAATATTTCCGTGACGCGAGCGCCAACGCAGCAACCACGTAGGCGAAACGAGAGACTAAAGGAGCATGTTGCGTTGACCAAATTCACAATTCTACTCCCCTCCTCCTTTCGCATGAACCCTAGCACCGGTGGCGTCGAAATCCCCTCTCCAACCAGAATGATCTCTTCGGGCATTTGACTTCCGGCGCCAAGTTGTTGCGCCTACTCGCTGCTACCGAGCTCTAATGTCGAATGTCGTGCAAGCCGTTGCGACGATCTAGCCCGCCTCTACCATCGACGAGCTGAGCAGCGCAAAGGATGGCAGATCCATTTGCCGAGGAAGAAGTACTTCTGGCTAATTGCGGGTGAGCTACTCTTCTCTTTGCTAATCGCACTACCTATAACTGCTAGCTGGCTATTGGCATTACAGAGATATATCGAACATAGAATTGTTTGCTAGCACGACGCTGACAAACAATTCTTATCTTTTGTCTCCAATTTTTTGTCAACTAGGATCTCCGCTGAACCCAAATACACGGTTCTGGTCACCATCTGTGGCTACCTCATTAAATTAGCACATGGAAAGAGCACGTGGAAACAAGCTCAGAATCTGAAGATGGAAGTAGCGTCTGTGCAGTTATGCACTATCCCTGGTTTGGTTGCTGTTGTGCGTGAACTTGCTGAAATGAGGCTGGAATAGACTGTACGGTTCAGCATCGTTGATGAACGAGGCTTCAATGTTCCTGTAGCGTGTGACAGTCAGCTAATTGTGTTGATGAAACAACATGTTGGGCTTCGCGTGGTTATCCTGGTGTGTGACATACTGGATGAAGAAGCTCCTGCTATAGGGAGTCGCCCAGCTATTATTGGACAGGGAGGTCTAACTCGAACCCCTGCTGTTGTTGAGCAAAATATGGTTCCTCGACCGCGACATGCTTCTGTCAGGCAACCTCCTCGTAGGAGTCCCCGTATTGCCGTTGTGGAAAACTCTGCTCTGGAATCTGCTGGTACTGGTCATCCCCGTCCCTGTGCCCGTGTTGATGCGGCTGCTGCTCACCCAATCCATGTCGCTGTTGAGCAAACTAAGGCTTCCGGAGGCTGCCCCGTTGTTGTTGCCAAGCCCGTCGCCTTGTGTGCTGCTCCTCCTCAAAACCGTCCTCAAGTTGGGCGAACCCGTGCTCTGGAATCTGCTGGTACTGGTCGTCCTCGTGTTGTTGTTGATCTGGACGCTGTTGACCCAATCCCTGCCGTTGTTGAGCAAATTAAGGCTTCCGGAGGCTGCCCCACTGTTGTTGCAAAGACTGATGCCTTGTCTCCTCCTCGAACCCGTGCTAGGGTTCAGCGAGCTGCTGGTCTGGAGCCAGCTCATGGTCTGGACTCTGCTAGCACTCGAAACACTGCTATTGTGGGAACTGCTCCTGATCGTCGATGTGGCATGGCAGCAGCTGGTCCTATTGTGGCCATCATTAGAAGGGGCCCTGCCTGTCTATCATGTAATGTAGCTCCTGCTGCTAAGGGCCCTCGCCTTGCTCCTGGTCCTGGTACTTCCATCGAGGTTGATCCAGCTAACGATGACGCTGGTGATGGCGGTGGTGGCATTGGGGCTGGGTCTGATGGTGCCGCTCCATCTCTCGAACCTCTCGGAGGTTTCTATCCTAAAGAACCTGATGATGGCAAAGTAATCGTTCGTATCGGTGTCGCGGATTATACTACAAAATTAGATTATGGCACAGAAAAATTTTATGACGAGTTTGATGTAATCCTTGGCAGATACGACCCTAAAGTGGTAGAGTTATCTGACCTGATGGCATCGTTACGTGTGAAGGTGTTGTGGGGCTCCTCCCAGAAAGCACGTTTGTTATATTATGGTTATAGGAGCAAAAAGGCTATTGAAGTGAAAGATACCAGGGATTTAGTCGTACCGTTTACAAGGAAACATTATAGAGGTGAAGTTTATTTCCACTTGATAGTGCTCACGGTTGGAGAGGAATTGGAACTCGACAATAGAGATGATGGACTTTTAGAAGGCATGCGTGACCTGATCCATGGCATCACTGGGGCTAGTGCGACCGAGGGTAGCTTCGAACAGAGGAGAGTCTTATAGAGGAGCGTCATAAAGAGGAGTAGGAAGAGCATCCCCAGAAAGGGCACCCCAAAGAAGAACGTCATCAAGGAGACCACGCCAAAGAAGAGGACGCCCAAGAGTCACACGACAAAAGGCACCATGCCGCAGAGTATACCCCTGAGATCCAGTCAAAATGCCACACCAAACGGTAGCAGCAAAAACGCTAAGAGGGCTAGCACGGTGGTGAACACTCCCAGGAGTGGTAGCAAAGAGGCGAAGATGGCCAGCACGAAGGCTACCACACCCAGTGGGAGCAGAAAAATACTATTTTGGAGCAGAACACGCCGCTGTCAGGGAATTATGCCAGCACGAAGGAGAACACGCCCAATAGTAGTAGTAAAAGGGCTAATTTGGAGCGGAACACGCCGTTGAGGTCAGACAATAATGCCAGCACGAAGGAGAAGACGCCCAATAGTAGCAGCAAAAGGGCTAATTTGGAGCGGAACACGCCGCTGAGGTCAGGCAATAATGCCAACACGAAGGAGAACACGCCCAATAGTAGCAGCAAAAGGGCTAATTTGGAGCAGAACACGCTGCAGAGGTCAGACAATAATGCCAGCACCCTGGAGCCAACACCCGTGAGGGGAGGCAGTAAGGAGATCACACCCAAGACCGGCAGCAAAAAGCCTAGTTCGATGGGGAATGGAACGCGGATGTCAAGCCCTACTAATACCATCAGGAAAGATTACATGAGGAAGGAGGATGTACATAGAAAGAGCAAGAGGGTTCTGTACACTCAAGATGAAATTGATTCTGACTGTTGTTTGTCCACTGAAGTACCTAGGATGCGTGCAAATGTAAGACCACCCCATGTGGTTGCAGCAGAACCAACCGAGTGTCTTGGAGAAAACAGAGTTGCCGGTGAGGTGGATTGGGGCAATGTTCCGGTCCATCCGGGTGGAGACGATGGTGCAGCCCCACCCATGGGAGCCAATATGATGTGTGCAGTACTAGGCATTAGAGACGATGGCGAGGATTCTGAATCAGATGAAGAAGAAGGCACTGTAGAGGATCAAGAATCTGGTGATGATGAAATAGACGAGGAACTTAACGATGAGTCTGGTATTCCAGTCGATGATTTGGGTGTTTAAGTAAAAGAAATGAAACATGACCACGAGTATCCTATAATTTCAGTCGGCACCGAGTTCAGGAGCATGCATGAGTTCAGGATGTCGTCCGGCATTTTTGTATCAAGGGGGAGTTCGACGTTTATCGACTGAAGAACACTGCCTAGAGGTATGAGGCCGTTTGCAAGTTAATGTGGATGAATGGACGAGTCGAGGTACATTGTCCATGGAGGATCACAGCAAGAGCCTTACCTACGTCGAATGCAATTAGGGTACTGGGGCAATGAATGCAGCAAACCATTAGAACTCTCTCTCTCTCTTTTCACTCTATAACTACAATTGATGTGCGATATCTTTCTAGCAACTAGTCGACTCCGCTTATCTTTTAAATGAATCTGTGTTGCAGGTGAACAAAATGGGCCCTCCACACATGTGTCCGACAGGCAGCAAACTGAAATCCTTAATGGCTGATATGGAGTGGGTGGCTATGCAATCTATGTTCATACTAAATGATAACCCTAAGGAGACCGCGAAGAATATTCAGACTAGACTCTGTTCTAAATACAACATTTCTCTTCTGTATTACACGGTTTGGAAAGGTAAAGAGAAAGCTCTGGGGGTCTTGCATGGAGATTGGACCAATAGCTTCAGGATGATGTTCAACTTCAAGGCGGAGGTACAAGCTAGGTTTCCGGGGAGTGTTGTGGAGATTGACACCGAATCAGAAGGTGGTAAAATATATTTCAAAAGATTTTTCATGGCGCTTAAACCTTGCATCCAGGGATTCAAGGACGGCTGTAGGCCATATCTGAGTGTAGACAACATTGTCCTAACTGGCAAATGGAAAGGATGTCTGCCATCTGCCACAACACTTGATGGTCACAACTGGATGTTCCTAGTGGCATTCGGGCTGTTTGAAACAAAAACGGGGGAAAACTAGGTCTGGTTTATGAGGCAGCTCAGGAGATCAATAGGCCACATGGATCCATTGGCTATATCCACGGATGCATGCAAAGGGCTGACGAATGTAGTGAAGGAGGTGTTCCCACGAGCTGAAGGTAGAGAATGTCATACCCATATGATGCTCAACTTGTACTCACACTACGCAGGCATCGTATTTCATTACATGTTTCCTGCTGCTAGAGTTTACAAACCTAGTAGCAGCGAATATTTCATGAGCAAGATTTTTGTCGAAGCCCCTGAACTTCCAGAGTACTTAGCCATCCATCATTCGCAGCTATGGAAGAGGAGTCAATTCAACCATGACATCAAAGTTGATTACATAAACAACAACCTTGCAGAATGCCTGAATAACTGGGTGAAGGACATAAACGTGCGTCTTGTTCATATCTTGATGGACAACATACGTGGTATGATCATGAAGCTGTTAAATATAAGGAGAGAGATCGGTAGGAGACTTAGATGATATATGCTACCGCCAGTTGTATAGCAACTGCACAAGAGAAGCCGAGGACTTGCTCATCTCAAGGTTCTCCTGTCAACCAACAGAAGCTGTGAGGTGGTCGATATGTCCAAGAGTGGCAAAAGGGATGTTGTGAACATCCAGCTACGAGAATGCACCTGCTTAGAGTCGCAGCATACCAGGAAACCTTGCGATCATGCCTTGGCCTTCTTGGTGAAGAAAAGAACTATACCACATTTGGATCAGTATTTGTCAGACTACTACTCTATGGAAAAGTTCAGAGCTGCGTACGCTGGATCCATCGAGCCATGTACAGACCCATCTTAGTGGCCTCAAGTTCAACTGTCTTTCAAGCTTTGCCAGCTAGTTACAAAAAGGGGTAGAGGAAGACTCCAGGTGAATAGGTTTAAGAATTTTCTCGAGAAGAAGGGTTCGACTTTCTGTGCTACAAAGAAGGGCAAAAACAGATGCAAGACCTGCCATCTTATAGGCCATAGAGCAGCTGGATGTCCCCTTAATGCTCCCAAACCTAGTTATGAGATGGTACATTCACACAAAAAATTGTTTATAGTCTGTAGATATAAGGTAGTAATCCATGTACTGTTTTTTTACAGGAAGCGCAAGGTAAGAAACAAGACAGCCGACTCAGTGATTTTGCTGCGGGGAGAAAACCAAAACGAGTGGAGTGATGATGCCGGACAAGATTCTGGTGTTGATTGGCCAAACTTCCCTCGGCCCAGAGATGTAGGGTATGTGAAGGTAAGAAAATTGGCACCCAGGAAGAGGAAGAAGGCAGGAGATGAAGAAACCAGTGGACGTGAAGGAAAGAGGAAGAAAGTTGGCACCCAAGAAGAGAAAGAGGGCTAGCAGTGTAGAAGCCTAATGATGTATTGAACTTGAACCTATATATGTAGTTCGGTTAAACTCTGGAGTTGTGTGCGTAGAACTTGTCGGGCGAAACAATCTGCCTCCCGTACTCGGAGTAAAATGTATCGCGACTTTAGGATTGGGTACGGCCGAGGCCACTAGTTGAATCCAAAATTATGACTATGCCACTACTATCTGAACAATCGCGATAGCTGAGCGGTTAAATCCTCTCCAAAATCGATGGGTGTTAGTGGCACAGACATGAATTATTTATAGGCGCTTAATAAATCCCTGCTATTGGCATTACACTTATGATAAGTTTCTGGGCTGAAAAACAATTTCTTAAGCTGGCTGCTACACTCCACGAAGCAGCAACTCATTTCGGCTGCTGGACAACGACATGGCAACATAAACTGCAAATACAACAGATAATGCCCAGATAATGAGGAAATTGTTTCCACTATCTGGCCTAATCTTGAGCCCGTCTGTCTCACCACCTCCTTGCCCCTGCCTCCCCTGCACCTGGCGAAGCTCCCGGATCTCTCGCTCCATCGCACGAATCTCCTCTTTCTTGTCCCACACAGCATCACGCAGATCCTGAACAAGCTCTCTGTGAAAACTTGTCAGTGGCTTTTCGATCCACACAAACTTGTCACAGCTAGTCCCCCTCCCTTCCTGTGTAGTAGATCGAAGGAAACAAAAAAAGAATTATATTACGCTTCCTAGATCCGGGTTACCATTGTACCTATAGTAGGAACTTACCGCTCTGATGTTGCAATTGCTGAATTTTCCTGCAGTATTTTCGTCGGTCCACGAAATCCATCTCGGCATCTTCTCACCGCACAAACACAGCATATCGGGGTAGTAATCGTAGGGCGCCCTCCGGTACCTGATGGGGGCACCCGCCTGACGGCATTGAGCCGACCTTGATTCCGCCCGAGACGAACTGCAAGAGCTGTGAGCCATGAGCGAGGGGAGCGAGGGTAGAGGAAAGAGGAGCCTTTGGATGTCAGGGTAGTGGTGAAGCGTGATTTATCCCTACTTAATAACTCGGGAAAAATCCTACCGTCCACATTCGGCTAATAGGTGGGGGACCTAGCGCGTGGACTTGTCAACCAAACCTCGCACCTTCGTGGTTAAAAAGCCCTCTCGCACGCATTGGACGAAAAATTTTGGCACCTTGCCCGCGTACATATCACTGGGAGGCCTTGCTCAGGAACCAGACACGCCTAGCCCTCAATCTTACTCCCTCCTAGGAACTTGTCATGGCTCGCACCGGTAGATCCATCCACTCCACCGCTTCCGGTAGGGCTCGTCGCGGCGGATCCACCCCAAGATCCTACCGTCGTAGTATCAAATGGCCATGGTTTATTGAGAGGAGCGATGACACTACGTATGCGAGCTCAGCCCCTCCTACCTGTAGAAGGACTGATGCGATGTCGAGCTCGAGAAAGAGCTTCCAGACGCGACGGTGCTCGGTCCATGCCAACCCCGTCACCTTCGTCATTGTCGATTCCAATGTGGAGGACGACAGGGACAAAGCTGTGCAGAACGCCATTGTTGCCTCCTTGGCGAAGGGCAAGCCACGGGCGGGAGTGGATGTCGCTGGGAAGGGCACGGCGGTGTCACCAATCGAGGTGGACTCCGACGATAGCGGTGTGATGTGGGTTTAGATGTTGTTTAGGATGGTTGCAATTTCGGTTGTGTTTAATGCGAGTACAATTATTGTAATGGGTTTGTCGAGCTATATTGAGAAATATGTGCAATAGCAGCGTGTGAGTGCTTCCACTTTAGAAATTGTGTCTGTGCCATTTGCATATTGCATTATCAACGTAGATTACATGTAAACAATCCAACGAAAATCAGATTACAACCATCAGATAGGAGTGGCAGGATGGAAGAGAAGTTGGGACAATGGCTTTGAGGGGAAGGAAGAGGAGGGAGGCGTGACACTGGCAGGTGGGCCCTTGGAACACGTGACAGTGACATGCTGGAGCGGGAGCACACGGTATTGCCGGTCTGTCCAGAGCAAGCGGACTTTGCAACGTGACAACAACAAGCTGATTGGACCAATATAATAACTCGTCGAATTATTAAGGAGTACTGAAAACTACAACTGGGGTACATTCGCACAACACGTATGCTCTAAGCACCTCAGAAGCATCGCTTAAGTCTAACAGTAACGACAACACAAGTACTACATTTCCCTGTCGGTCTTCTCGATACAAATATAGAAATGCATCTGCCTGTTCGGTCCAGCACCGACAAGGTACTGAGATGGTACGCATAGGATCGACCTTAGGTCCACATACTCCACCTCCCGCGGCGTCAGGCAGCTCGGCGCCTCGGCTAGCACAAGAATGCTATCCGACGATGGTGGTTGGGCGTTCGCCCACATGCGCACCGTGTATACGGGCCAGGCGCATGAGACCGACCTGACGCATACGGCACACATGATGGTGGGCCCGACTCTGGTTCCCGGAACACCGGCGGTGATGGTTAGGACGAAAATAGAGCCGTCCCCCCTGGAAAATTAGCCGGCGGCGGGCCAAGTCAGTGAACGACACCTGCTCTTGGATAAGTTGGGCTTGCCCATACGAGATCCTAATCACTTCGATCAAGTGCCCCTCTGCAAGGTGGACGACGAGCTCTGTCGACGGGCAGATGTAGTTGCAGCCCGGCTCCGTGCAGGAGCACGCGCCGTGCAGGCACGCGAGTTCGTGGAGCGTGAGCTCGTGGTAGAAGTAACGGTGAAAGCATCCTGGGTGGGAGCACACGAGCGGGAACGTCGCTGCGAAGTTGCGCGTGAGGATCTCCAGATTCTTGGGTTGCAGCATCTGCCACATCTGAAGTTCGTCGAGAAATCGGAAAAAAGATCAGCAGTTAGATTGGCGAATAGCAGGAATATGTAGGATAAGTTCAAAAGCTTGTAAAATGATTTCTTAGCATGAAGGTAGCAAACCGAGAATTGGCGGATGTCGTCGGCTTGCGGCTACGGCGGGATGGAAGTGAAGTGGGGAAAGTGGCTTCGAGGGGAAGAAAGAGAAGTACGGGGAGGAAGAGAAGTAACAGGGACGTGACACTAGGATATGGCCCACTGAACTCGTGAGTCGTGACACTCGCAACATGCCAGTTTGTCCAGAGCAAGCGTGGCCAATCATGCCGCAGAACAGCCTACTCGAGGATCGCTCTCACGAAGACCATCACAATCGTCCAAGCGCCCCAGTCGAACGATATGTAACAATCGTCAAGCAGAACAACTGTGTTATGGCGTGCCTTCTAGAAGACTCGGTCTAACGGTGGATCCATTGGGGGGGCTAAGGTTAGAACTCTCCTAACGTTAGGATCCATATGTGGTTTGTGGAAAAGAACACACATGCAATGAACACTGGTTGGTCCATATGTGGTTTGTGGACAGAACACACATGCAATGACACTTGTTGATCCATATGTGGTTTGTGGAAAGAACACACATGCAATGACCACTGGTGGATCCATATGTGGTTTGTGGAAAGAACACACATGCAATGAACACTGGTGGATCCATAAGTCGTTTGTGGAAAAGAACACACATGCAGTGAACACTGGTGGATCCATAAGTGGTTTGTGAAAAGAACACACATGCAGTGAACACTGGTGGATCCATATGTGGTTTGTGAAAAGAACACACATGCAATGACTAGTGCTGGTTTTAGTATAAGAACACACAAGCAATGACTCTAGTGGGTCCATATGTGATTTGTGAAAAGAACACACATGCAATGCCACTGGTTGATCCATATGTCGTTTGTGGAAAGAACACACATGCAATGCCATTGCTTGATCCATATGTGGTTTGTGGATAGAACACACATGCAATGACACTGGTTAATCCATGTGTGGTTTGTGGAAAGAACACACATGCAATGACTCTAGTGGGTCCATATGTGGTTCATGTCAAGAACACACATGCAATGACCACTAGTTGATCCATGGGTGGTTTGTGGAAAAGAACACACATGCAATGACTCTAGTGGGTCAATATGTGGTTTGTGAAAAGAACACACATGCAATGACCACTGGTTGATCCATATGTGGTAGGTGGAAAGAACACACATGCAATGACTCCAGTGCTGGTTTTAGTATAAGAACACACAAGCAATGACTCTAGTGGGTCCATATGTGATTTGTGAAAAGAACACACATGCAATGCCACTGGTTGATCCATATGTGGTTTGTGGAAAGAACACACATGCAATGACATTGGTTAATCCATGTGTGGTTTGTGGAAAGAACATGCAATGACTCTAATGGATCCATATGTGGTTTGTGGAAAAGAACACACATGCAATGAACACTGGTGGATCCATAAGTGGTTTGTGGAAAGAACACACATGCAGTGAACACTGGTTGATCCATATGTGGTTTGTGAAAAGAACACACACGCAATGCCATTGGTTGATCCATATGTGGTTTGTGGATAGAACACACATGCAATAACACTGGTTGATCCATGTGTGGTTTGCGGAAAGAACACACATGCAATGACTCTAGTGGGTCCATATGTGGTTTGTGAAAAGAACACACATGCAATGACCACTGGTTGATCCATATGTGGTTTGTGGAAAACAACACACATGCAATGAACATTGGTGGATCCATAAGTTGTTTGTGGAAAGAACACACATGTAGTGAACACTGGTGGATCCATATGTGGTTTGTGTCAGGAACACACATGCAATGACTCTAGTGCTGGTTTTAGTATAAGAACACACAAGCAATGACTCTAGTAGGTCCATATGTGATTTTTGAAAATAACACACATGCAATACCACTGGTTGATCCATATGTGGTTTGTGGAAACAACACACATGCAATGCCATTGGTTAATCCATGTGTGGTTTGTGGAAAGAACACACATGCAATGACTCTAATGGATCCATATGTGGTTTGTGGAAAAGAACACACATGCAATGAACACTGGTGGATGCATAAGTGGTTTGTGGAAAGAACACACATAAAGTGAACACTGGTTGACCCATGTGTGGTTTGGGAAAAGAACACACATGCAATGCCATTTGTTGATCCATATGTGGTTTGTGGATAGAACACAGATGCAATGACACTGGTTCATCCATATGTGGTTTGTGGAAAAGAACACACATGCCATGAACAATGGTGGATCCATAAGTGGTTTGTGGAAATAACACACATGTAGTGAACACTGGTGGATCCATATGTGGTTTGTCTCAGGAACACACATGCAATGACTCTAGTGCTGGTTTTAGTATAAGAGCACACAAGCAATGACTCTAGTAGGTCCATATGTGATTTGTGAAAATAACACACATGCAATACCACTGGTTGATCCATATGTGGTTTGTGGAAAGAACACACATGCAATGCCATTGGTTAATCCATGTGTGGTTTGTGGAAAGAACACACATGCAATGACTCTAATGGATCCATATGTGGTTTGTGGAAAAGAACACACATGCAATGAACACTGGTGGATGCATAAGTGGTTTGTGGAAAGAACACACATAAAGTGAACACTGGTTGATCCATATGTGGTTTATGAACAGAACACACATGCAATGCCATTTGTTGATCCATATGTGGTTTGTGGATAGAACACAGATGCAATGACACTGGTTGATCCATGTGTGGTTTGTGGAAAGGACACACATGCAATGACTCTAGTGGGTCCATATGTGGTTCATGTCAGGAACACACATGCAATGACTCTAGTGGGTCCATATGTGGTTTGTGAAAAGAACACACATGCAATGACCACTGGTTGATCCATATGTGGTTTGCGGAAAAGAACACACATGCAATGAACACTAGTGGATCCATAAGTGGTTTGTGGAAAGAACACACATGCAGTAAACACTGGTTGATCCATGTGCGGTTTGTCGAAAGAACACACATGCACTTACACTGGTTGATCCACATGTGGTTTGTGGAAAGAACACACATGCAATGACACTGGTCGATCCATGTGTGGTTTGTGGAAAGAACACACATGCAATGACTCTAGTGGTTCCATATGTGGTTCATGTCAGGAACACACATGCAATGCCATTGGTGGATCCATGTGTGGTTTGTGGAAAGAACACACATGCAATGACTCTAGTGGGTCAATATGTGGTTTGTGAAAAGAACACACATGCAATGACCACTGGTTGATCCATATGTGGTTTGTGGAAAGAAAACACATGCAATGACACTTGTTGATCCATGTGTGGTTTGTGGAAAGAACACACATGCAATGACACTAGTTAATCCATGTGTGGTTTGTGGAAAGAACACACATGCAATGACTCTAGTGGGTCCATATATGGTTCATGTCAGGAATACACATGCAATGCCGTTAGTGGATCCATGTGTGGTTTGTGGAAAGAACACAAATGCAATGACTCTAGTGGGTCTATATGTGGTTTGTGAAAACAACACACATGCAATGACCACTGGTTGATCTATACGTGGTTTGTGGAAAGAACACACATGCAATGACACTAGTTTATCCATGTGTGGTTTGTGGAAAGAACACACATGCAATGACTCTAGTGCTAGTTTTAGTATAAGAACACACATGCAATGACTCTAGTGGGTCCATATGTGGTTTGTGAAAAGAACACACATCCAATGACCACTGGTTGATCCATATGTGGTTTGTGGAAAAGAACACACATGCATTGAACACTTGTGGATCCATAAGTGGTTTGTGGAAACAACACACATGCAGTGAACACTGCTGGATCCATATGTGGTTTGTGAAAAGAACACACATGCAATGACTCTAGTGCGGGTTTTAGTATAAGAACACACAAGCAATGACTCTAGTGGGTCCATATGTGGTTTGTGAAAAGAACACACATGCAATGACCACTGGTTGATCCATATGTGGTTTGTGGAAAGAACACACATGCAATGACACTGGTTGATCCATGTGTGGTTTGTGGAAAGAACACACATGCAATGACTCTAATGGATCCATATGTGGTTTGTGGAAAAGAACACACATGCAATGTCCACTGGTTGATCCATGTGTGGTTTGTGGAAAGAACACACATGCAATGACACTGGTGGATTCATGTATGATTTGTGAAAAGAACACACATGCAATGCCATTGGTTGATCCATATGTGGTTTGTGAATAGAACACACATGCAATGACACTTGTTGATCCATGTGTGGTTTGTGCAAAGAACACACATGCAATGACTCTAGTGGGTCCATATGTGGTTCATGTGAGGAACACACATGCAATGACTCTAGTGGGTCCATGTGTGGTTTGTGAAAAGAACACATGCAATGACCACAGGTTGATCCATATGTGGTTTGTGGAAAAGAACACACATGCAATGAACACTAGTGGATCCACAAGTGGTTTGTGGAAAGAACACACATGCTGTGAACACTGGTTGATCCATGTGTGGTTTGTGGAAAGAACACACATGTAGCTGGTTCATCCATGTGTGGTTTGTGGAAAGAACACACATGCACTGACACTGGTTGATCCATCTGTGGTTTGTGGAAAGAGCACACTTGCAATGACACTGGTTGATCCATGTGTGGTTTGTGGAAAGAACACGAATCCAATGAATCTAGTGGGTCCATATGTGGTTTATGTCAGGAACACACATGCGATGCCATTGGTGGATCCATGTGTGGTTTGTGGAAAGAACACACATGCAATAACTCTAGTGGGTCCATATGTAGTTTGTGAAAAGAACACACATGCAATGACCACTGGTTGATCCATATGTGGTCTGTGGAAAGAACACACATGCAATGACACTGGTTGATCCATGTGTGGTTTGTGGAAAGAACACACATGCAATGAATCTAGTGCTAGTTTTAATATAAGAACACACATGCAATGACTCTAGTGGGTCCATATGTGGTTTGTGAAAAGAACACACATGCAATGACCACTAGTTCATCCATATGTGGTTTGTGGAAAACAACACACATGCAATGAACACTGGTGGATCCATAAGTTGTTTGTGGAAAGAACACACATGTAGTGAACACTTGTGGATCCATATGTGGTTTGTATAAAGAACACACATGCAATGACTCTAGTGCTTGTTTTACTATAAGAACACACAAGCAATAACTCTAGTGGGTCCATATGTGATTTGTGGAAAGAACACACATGCAATGACACTGGTTGATCCATATGTGGTTTGTGGATAGAACACACATGCAATGACACTGGTTGATCCATGTGTGGTTTGTGGAAAGAGCACACATGCAATGACTCTAGAGGGTCCATATATGGTTCATGTCAGCTACACACATGCAACGACTCTAGTGGGTCCATATGTGGTTTCTGAAAAGAACACACATGCAATGATCACTGGTTGATCCATATGTGGTTTGTGCAAAAGAACACATATGGAATGAACATTGGTGGATCCATAAGTGGTTTGTGGAAAGAACACACATGTAGTGAACACTGGTTGATCCATGTGTGGTTTATGGAAAGTACCCACATGCAATGACACTGGTTGATCCATGTGTGGTTTGTGGAAATAACACACATGCAATGACACTAGTTGATCTATGTGTGTTTTGTGGAAAGAACACACATGCACTGACTCTGGTGGGTCCATATGTGGTTCATGTCAGGAACACACATGCAATGCCATTGGTGGATCCATGTGTGGTTTGTGGAAAGAACAGACATGCAATGACTCTAGTGGTTCTATATGTGTTTTGTGAAAAGAACACACATGCAATGACCACTGGTTGATCCATATGTGTTTTGGTGGAAGAACACACATGCAATGACACTTGTTGATCCATGTGTGGTTTGTGGAAAGAACACACATGCAATGACTCTAGTGGTAGTTTTAGTATAAGAACACACATGCAATGACTCTAGTGGGTCCATATGTGGTTTGTGAAAAGAACACACATGCAATGCCATTGGTTGATCCATGTGTGGTTTGTGTAAATAACACACATGCAATGACTCTAATGGATCCATATGTGGTTTGTAGAAAAGAACACACATGCAATGTCCACTGGTTGATCCATGTGTGGTTTGTGGAAAGAACACACATGCAATGACACTGGTGGATCCATGTATGATTTGTGAAAAGAACACACATGCAATGCCATTGGTTGATCCATATGTGGTTTGTGAATAGAACACACATGAATGACACTTGTTGATCCATGTGTGGTTTGTGGAAAGAACACACATGCAATGACTCTAGTGGGTCCATATGTGGTTCATGTGAGGAACACACATGCAATGACTCTAGTGGGTCCATGTGTGGTTTGTGAAAAGAACACACATGCAATGACCACAGGTTGATCCATATGTGGTTTGTGGAAATGAACACACATGCAACGAACACTGGTGGATCCACAAGTGGTTTGTGGAAAGAACACACATGCTGTGAACACTGGTTGATCCATGTGTGGTTTGTGGAAAGAACACACATGTAGTGAACACTGGTTGATCCATGTGTGGTTTGTGGAAAGAACACACATGCACTGACACTGGTTGGTCCATCTGTGGTTTGTGGAAAGAACACACATGCAATGACACTGGTTGATCCATGTGTGGTTTGTGGAAAGAACACAAATCCAATGAATCTAGTGGGTCCATATGTGGTTTATGTCAGGAACACACATGCGATGCCATTGGTGGATCCATATGTGGTTTGTCAAAAAAAAAACACATGCAATGACCACTAGTTCATCCATATGTGGTTTGTGGAAAAGAACACACATGTAATAAACACTGGTGGATCCATAAGTTGTTTGTGGAAAGAACACACATGTAGTGAACACTGGTGGATCCATATGTGGTTTGTATAAAGAGCACACATGCAATGACTCTAGTACTAGTTTTAGTATCAGAACACACATGCAATGACTCTAGTGGGTCCATATGTGGTTTGTGAAAAGAACACACATGCAATGACCACTAGTTCATCCATATGTGGTTTGTGGAAAAGAACACACATGCAATGAACACTGGTGGATCCATAAGTTGTTTGTGGAAAGAACACACATGTAGTGAACACTGGTGGATCCATATGTGGTTTGTATAAAGAACACACATGCAATGACTCTAGTGCTTGTTTTAGTATAAGAACACACAAGCAATGACTCTAGTGGGTCCATATGTGATTTGTGGAAAGAACACACATGCAATGACACTGGTTGATCCATATGTGGTTTGTGGATAGAACACACATGCAATGACACTGATTGATCCATGTGTGGTTTGTGGAAAGAACACACATGCACTGACACTGGTTGGTCCATATGTGGTTTGTGGAAAGAACACACATGCAATGACACTGGTTGATCCATGTGT